>JACGCM010002813.1:1402736-2805473 GCA_014058105.1 Kingdonia uniflora
GAGGAGTATCTTCTGCAGTGTGAGTTTAGAAAATGCTTCAAAGTCTCTGAACTGTTCTTAGGTCTTGGATTGTTGTTGATCCGAGCTATATCAGTTTGGATACCGTACTGAGTACGGGGTTTAGAAATAAGTCCATTACGTATGCCCCTCTCAGCCAATAGCAGGAAGTACATGTGTTGTGAGTGCTGTTGGGTGAGAAGTTTTTCCGTCGTCATAAATGTTTCATTGAATGGTTCTATGAATCTGGAGAAAAAATGACTTTGACTGTTGGGCTTTTGAAAAGTCAGCTTGAGGCGCACGCTGCAGTTTAAATTTTATGGGAAGTTGCAATGTGCATTGAATGCTTCAGATATAAAAATACTAACGTGGCGTGTCACCGTTCATCCTTCTTCTCCTGTCAGTCGCCTACACTGTTTGGAAAAGGACTGAGGGTGAAAACTCGTCGTCAAGCCAAAGAGATTAGGGTGCAAAATAAGATGAATATTTTGCAAGAAAGATAATTTGGTAAGCAGTCGCTCTCTCTGCCTACTCCTATTCCTGTTCCTCCCACCTTCCATGGTATGACGTGGGATGAAATGGTGGAGGCAGAGGAAGATTATGATAACACGTGGCGCTTCTACCATGTCCTTGTGTTGGCAAGTGACCGTCTGTCCAGTCTTCGGATGTTGGCCGAAGATGCCGTGGAAGTGGAAGATGAGAAGGCTGGGGTGACTCCTGGAAAGTACTGCCGATACCCCGCTGAAGATTGGGTAGTGTAAACGTTGGAGGTGCGTCGTCTTTGTTACCTGCGGAGGCGGTGGGGATACGGAGGCAGTTGTATCGGATTCACTGCCTTGTCTGCTCCTGCACTCCACTGTTGTGCTGGATGATACGGGGCAACACGAAAACTTCGGTTTAAGTGTTGCACTGTCATCTTCTGAAGAACACAGTAGATCCTCTTGTAATAGAACAAACAGTCTGTAAAAATGTTCTGTTATAATTGGAATTTCGAACTGAATGAAAACTTCTTATTTGCTGACTTTTCTTCTATCTTGTCTGCTGAAGTGTGTTTCCTACTGTATCCGAACTGTTCGTATGAAATAAACTTGTCGTCGGCAATATTTTTATACTCTTCGAACTAGTCCCTTGTAGAGTAGGTCGCTAGTACATAGTTTGTATTCTTCGGAGTCAGAGAATATCCTTGAGGATATAGACATCTGACTTATAGAATCATTGCTAGTGTCGAGCTGTATACGTGCTCCTTGTGCAGCTTTTATTATTGCCATATTTGTTTGAAAAGTTATTACGCATAATAGTCTCTTCGCGCTATATACCCATTCTGTTGGAATGGTATCTCCATAGTTGTCAGGAGCGGCTGTGATCCTGATGAGATCTCGGATTCAATGGGTGAAGTATGATAGAGGAAGTAGAACTGTCTTGTTACTGAACCATACGAAGTGATAGTTCGAGAGATGATGCCTTAAAAGCGGATTGTAGAGGACGAGAGTATTGTTGAAGATTATTCTTTGTAAATTGTAGGGTCGGATTCTCGACCATAATAAAATGATTTCTTTGATATTCTCTTATCTCGAAGTGATCGGATGCAATATTGTTGCATGATTTTCTGCTGATTTTCTGCTTGTGTAGATCCAGAATAGGATGAGTGACAGCTGTGATAACTGTATTAGGGTTTTAACACAAGCTATATATAATGAGGCAAGGTCGTGCGGCTGCAGACTTTGTTGTTGTACGTGAATAACCGTACTACTGCTGATTTTCTTGGGCAGTGAACTTTGCTTAAAATAATGGTAGACAGGTAGGTAGACGAGGCGGTTATAGAGCCAAGGGTCAGACGTGATAACAGAGCACGTAATCCCAAACATAATGATGAGGGCAAACGAAATAACGTGCCTGCTGCGAGGGAGGATGCTGACGTATGTCATCTTGAATCGAGGGGTGGTAATAGAAGCCACCTTTTTTCCTCCCACAATACTTATTTGTTTACAGAGAAAGAGAGGGATATTTCTAGAGAGAGAAAGTCTTGTAACTTTGAACGTGGTCCGCCATTGCCATCTGAGTTGCCCTGGATATACAAAGATTTATGGTCTGGAGTGAGAGTATATGCTGGCGTTGCAGACTGTTGCTCTTCCAGTACAGGTTAGTGTTGTTTTCTTTGATTCTTTGAGTGGCTTGATATAGTTCAACTGTAATAGTAGTAGTTTTGAACTGTGTTGTCTCGTCTGGGGGAGAAGCCCTGAGGTTTGAAACATTCTGAAAAGGGCTCCTGATGTTGCATTTATTTTTAGATGCGTTCTAAAAATATTAAGCCCAGTAGTAAAATAGTGATGTCTGCCGAGACTATGGAGTCTTGGTCGTCGGAGACATCTTCCTCTGATAGAACCGTGGACAATGCAGAGGTTAGAGATGTCCCTGCTATAGATGTGTCTGCCACTGAGATGGAGACTGGGGAATTCTTTTATTGTCCCAAACCTGGTAATGAGGTCAAGTGGCTTTCTAAGTATATACGATGCTTAGATGGGAGTTGGGGGCATTACCTCAGTCATGGAAGTAAATGGTTTAGAACCATTGTGAGGGATAATGGTGATATAGAACATTATGAGGTGCCCTCCTTGAAGAAGTGGAAAAAGGGGGAGGGTATAGGACAGGACGTAGAAGTTTCGTATTATAACGGGACTGGTGAGGAGGTCGTGGAAGAGGGGTTCTTCTGTTACCTAGGCCAGTTCGAATATGGCTTGAGAGTTCCCCTGATTTTTTTCCAGAAGGGGGTGATGAACTTATTGCATTGCTGCCCTGCTCAATTAAATAACAATGTGTGCGAGATGATGAGGGTCTGCGAAGCTCTTAACCACCAATGGCGAACTGGTGATATTGACAAACAGTTCATTGCTGAAGATGTCTTGAAATTTTATAAATTCAAGTATCTGAAACCTTCCCGCAGTGGATATCTGTATAGTGATTCGACAAGGTAGAAATATTTGATTTTGAATCGTCGGGGAGACCCTGGCGCGACCATCTTGTGATGGTGAGGGGTGATTGTATGCAAGTGGCCGGGGAACCAGCGCTCGAGCTGATTCACAGGAATTTTTGTGAGAGTAAGTATTTTCTTACTGCTTCGGCTTTATTATAATTTGTGATGAACTTCTAACATCACTCCTTGTTGATCATTACAGAGCCCGAACCAAAGTGTGTTGCTGATACGTCAAGTCTATTTGACGTTGTAGGTCGAGAGGGAACCGAGCTAAATCAAGTACTTGGTGAGCTAAGCATCTGCCGGGAGAAGAGGCTGAATTCCACAATGGTTAAAATACAGCGGGGTTACCAAAATAGAGCTATGGCCACTCTGAGCTCTCTTTTTAAAGCTGTAACTGCTGTCCATGCTCCGGTGGCGGTTTTTGACAATGCTCTGAAGCGGGGAAGGAAAGGCTCTAAAACCTTGGCTGAGATTGTTACTCCTGAGCCACCGGCCCCTATTACAAAAGATGTGGTCGACCTTTCTGGGCGTGATGCTCCGCTTTCAAAGAAGCAAAAATGATCTGTGGTCGTGGAGCCGAGCTCTTTGCATAAGGTGGATGTGAAGCCCGTTGCTAAAGAATTTGCCGACCTGATAAGGCGTGATCCTAGCCTTCTGAGTGTGAAGATTCAGTCGAGCATCTCGCATGTGTGTATGGATGACTTTTTGTACCCTTTTTCTTTGACAATAATGCGATCTAAAATTTTACACTGTCTTTTTTGTGGTGCAGTTGGTTGCTTCTTGTCAGGGAGTGTTTGAAGTGTTGATGTCGGCTCATTTTGAGCGTGTTGCGGCTGAGGTGAGAACTGCGGCCTTGATTCAGCAGTTAAAAGACCAAAACGTACAGCTCGAGAAGGAGAAAATTCAGCTCGAGAGGGAAAAGCTTCTGGAGAAAGAACAATTCTAGGCTGCTCTTGCTAAACAGAGAGCCTAACTGATAGAAGCGGGTTAGCAGGCTGTTGCTAAAGTGGTGGAAGGTTGGAACCATCTAGTTAATGGATACTACCACTGGGGTTTGTCTGCCAAGGAAGTAGAGCTGTCTATTGCTGGTGGTTATGAAAAGGTCAATCCCTTCAGAGATGACGCATCCCCAGCTACTGATCCAACCGTTATTCCTGAGAAAACTCCTGTCCCTCCTTCGACTAATGCATTAAACTTGGAGGTAGCTTGAAGTTTAATCTTTGATTTTGTACTCTGTTGTAGTTCGCTTGGTTGGAAACCTTGTCTTTGTATTGATAATACTACTGTTCTGTTGGTTTGAGAGTTTGAATAGTTCGCTAGTATTGTTTGATCTTGACTTGCATGTTGTGCTTGTAGAAGATAGTTCGGTTGAGAGGACGAGTGAACGAGTTAGAGAAGTCCCTGAGTCGAGCGAGGGATAACATCACTCGTACCCAACAGGTACAGAATAAACTTGAATATGAGAGACGTCTTCATAAATCAAATTATGATAAAACCTTTAGTGAGCTAGTCGAGCTCCAATGTAGGTATGGAAAAATAAAAATGGAGAGAGATGAGGTTTTGCGAAAATAGTACACTAGGTATCTTGAATTTCGTAAAACTGTGAGAGATACTCCATTTGTCCATGAGAGTTGTAAGTTTAGGTGTCAAGAATTACTATCCGTCTTGACACTGTATTTGGAGGCCGAAGTAGATAGTGAGCGTGGCTTGAAAGCGGCCTATTTAGAGCTTTTAACTGAGAGGGGTATAGTGACCGGCCCACCACGAGTAAAATTCTTGGCACAAGAAGCTCGTAATCGCCATAGTGTAGATGCCCATAGATGTTCAGCTCGGGCTGGCATGTCTGTGATATGGGGTGATGTAGGTCCTTCGCCTGATGATCTTGGCTTTTCTAGGGCCGGGGATCGATGAGGATCCTTTTCTTCGATTTGAGAAAGGATGATAGGAAAGTGCAATCACTGCAAACAGATGCTAGTAGGGTTCAATTGTGATTGAAACAACGAATTCGAGCTTTTGAAATATATATTGTAGAATGATGTAGCTCTCTTGTATTGATGTATGCATGCTCATTTATAATCTGTATTTGTAGGAGTTAGCTGATAAGCAGAACGAACTGTCTGCTTTGTCCACCTCGTTTAATAAATTGAATGAAGAATTACAAAAGTGTTTGTTGGCTGCAAAGGATACTGCAATCTTGAATTCCAAACTCGAATTGAATTTACTTGATTTGCAGGATCGGCTAAATGCTGTGGTAATAGATCTGTCTCAGAGAGATGCTGATATAGTTGTTGCTAAAGAAAGTGTTGAAGCATATAAGGCTACATTGAAGAAGAAGAGGCTCGACGTTATGACTGGCAATCAGAAAGTGTTGGATTTGAATAGTATCATTTCGCAACAAAAAAAGGATCTTATGAGTCTTCGCAGTTCGATATCAGAGAATGCAGATCTTGTAAAGAAACAAGATGGTGAACTTCATTATCTGAGAGGTCGTATAGATATGCTGACGCGTGACTTGCATGCTGCCCGAGCTTCTTATCAGAGGAAAAATGATAGAGTTCGTCCCCAAGACGACAGGCATAAAAAGAAGGAACTCAATTTCGATGAGGCCCTCAACAAGTGTCATATCCGGATATCCGATGTAGAACAGGAGAAATAATCCTTGGAGTTCTTACACTGGAAGATGACTTTCGATATACCGAATTAGATCGGAAATACCGTAAGTTGCAGGAGTCGGTAGTGGACGAGAGTTTGGAAGAGCCGGATGATAGTGTGGAGTGCCAGAAATTATCCGAGAAGCTGCGATTTATGAAGGACGAACTCTACCGTACTGTAGTCGTTACTGATGAGTATAAGAGTCTCTGTTGAAGGAGAAAGAATTCCTTATAGCGCGATGTAAACATCTTGATGAGGAGCTAATGAAGGTAAAATCCAGACTATTCGAAATTCTGTTGCTTCTTGCGGATGAAGCCTCATTACGAGCGTTTAAAGTTTTGCGCTCTGACGTGAAGAAAGTGCAAGATGATCATGAAACTGTAAAGCAACAAGGCGTGGAGTATGATCTGCAAGCTATGCGTTTAACCTTTCTGGATTCTGTAATGGTACGAGTGGCGGGAATAATGGATCTCCCGTCAGCTGAAAATGTCGTTAATATGCTCTTCCCAACCTTACTTCCTGGGGAACGTTCTACTTTGGTGCGCCCAAAGCGTGACAAATTGAAGGGTCGTTGTAACATATGCTTGACCTGTATAAAATGATTTGTTGAGACAGTTTATACGAATTGGGTTATCCGATAAGTATCATTCAGAGTTATATGTATAAGTTGTATTTGCAAATGTGTTAGTGATAGGTCGAATTTAAGTGTAAATTGACGACCGCACTGATAAAATGCAATAGTTGTATCACAAGTCTCTTGGGAGAGCATGTGTACTCTATGAGCTATATGTTGGTCTCAAGGAGACGAAATTGTTTTTGAGATAGTTGTACACAGGTCTCTTGGAAGAGTAAGTGTATTTTGATGAGCTATGTGGCGGTCCCAATTACAGGTCAGATTGAGGGTATCAATAAGCAACTTTAATGAGACGAAATTGTATTTGAGATAGCTGGACACAGGTCTCTTGGGAAAGCAAATGTGTTTCATGAGCTATGTGGCGGTCCCAATTACAGGTCAAATTGAGCATATCAATAAACGACCTTAATGAGACGAAATTGTATTTGAGATAGTTGGACACAGGTCTCTTGGGAGAGCAAATGTGTTTCATGAGCTATGTGGCA
Source organism: Kingdonia uniflora (assembly GCA_014058105.1). NCBI lineage: Eukaryota > Viridiplantae > Streptophyta > Magnoliopsida > Ranunculales > Circaeasteraceae > Kingdonia > Kingdonia uniflora. The sequence continues at coordinate 1,409,479 of JACGCM010002813.1, forward strand.
GTCCCAATTATAAGCCGAATTGAGCGTATCAATAAGTGACCTTAATGAGACAAAATTGTATTTGAGATAGCTGGACACAGGTCTCTTGGGAGAGCAAATGTGTTTCATGAGCTATGTGGCAGTTCCAATTATAGGTCGAATTGAGCGTATCAATAAGCGACCTTAATGAGACAAAATTATATTTGATAATTGAGGTCGGGTTGAGCGACCTTGAACAGACTTGCAATACGTATGCATAAGAGATTTTTTATTGAATAAATCTGAATCAACAGTCTCGTACATCAACTTTATCTCTGATACAACTTCAGTCTTCGGGTATTCCATGGATTAGGTAATGGGATTCCGTGGTGATCACTGAGTTCGTAGGATCCTAAGCCATTTGTTCCAGTGACGATAAAAGGCCCTTCCCAATTATCAGCTAATTTTCTAGCATTGGGTGCCTTACAATGTTGTGGTATTTCTCTGAGAACGAGGTCATCGATTGCGAACTCTCGATGTCGAACTCTTTTGTTATACGTTTTGGTTAAGATCAACTGATACCGACCCAAATTGGCAATAGTTTGGTCGTGTGTCTCTTCGATCCAGTTCAAATTGCATGCTAATTGGAACTCATTCTCTTTATCTGTCATTATATGATCATGGATTGGATGGTGATATTGAGTGGGAATGATGGCTTTAGTCCCGTAGGACAATAGAAATGGAGTACAGCCTGTTGCCGTTCTTGGAGTAGTTCGGTAGGCCCAAAGTACATGTGGTAGCTCGTTCACCCAATTGCCCTTGTTGTCGTCAAGTCGTTTTTTGATTCCATCCATTATTGTTCGATTTGTAATCTCTGTTTGGCCGTTCCCTTGTGGATAATATGGGTTGGATGGAGAATGGATGATTTTGTGCTCATTGAGGAATACCACAATTTTAGATCCAACAAACTGGGGTCCGTTATCAATCCTGATGAGGTGTGGTCTGCCGAATCGAATGATGATGTTCTCCCAGATGAAGCAAATAACTTCTTCTTCGCGCATTCGGCATAGTGGCACTGCTTCTACCCATTTGGTGAAGTAGTTTATAGCAACCAAAAGATGTTTCCTTCTGCCTGGTGATGTAGGAGATTCTCCCACTAGGTCAAGAGACCAACGTCTGAATGGCCAAGTAACCTGACTAAGATGGAGTTCGAGTGCTAGAGCTCGTATCTTTAGTCTATGTCGCTGACAAACGTCACATTTCCGAGCATATTCGATGGCTTGTTTCCTCATGTTAGGCCAAAACATTTCTTGAGTAATAGCTCTGTTTGCAAGAGAACGACCTGATGCGTGAGATCCACATGTGCCTTCATGTAGATCGTGTAAGAATTGATGCGCTTCTTTCTCGGATAAACACAAGAGATATGGACCCGTTACTGGGATTTTGTACAAGAGATTGTCTTGGACAGCATATCTTGGAGCATTGTCAATTATTTTCTTTCGTTCGGCAGTATCTTCTGGGAGTGGTCCGTCTAACTTGTTGTCAGGTCCTATGTAGGTGATGAAAGGTTATCGCCAATCATCTTCGACCTCTTCGTTGCCCCTAGTATTGATGGTATTGGTCGTGACGACATTAATACTGGGGTTAGAAATAACGTTAATCTTTATATAACGTTTTTCTGAACCGAGGATGTCAGCAAGGTAGGCGAGTGCATCTGAATGCCTATTTTCCCCTCTTGGGAAATGTTTGATAGAAATAGTCCTGAACTTGCTCATTCGTTCGGCAGCTGCTGCGACATAGTTAACCATTTTCCCATTGGTGTGGTATACGCCTGTATAGTGATTGACTATTAGTAAAGAATCTGTGTAAACAAAGAGGTCTGCTACGCCCAATGTAAGTGCCATGTCTAGACCGTGGATCAATGCTTCATACTCGGCCTCATTATTGGTTACTTCAAAATCAAGTCGTATTGATTTTTCTAAACGATCATGTGAGGGTGTAATGAGAACCATTCCAATTCCTGATCCAGACGGCCCGACGGAGCCGTCGGTTAAAAGTTGCCAACCCTTCTTAGAAATCCATTCCGATTTATCTTCGGGTTATTCGGGAGGAGGTTCTTCTGGTTGGTCGGGAATATCTGATTCCCAATCTGGGTCGTCTACTGGGAAATCTATTAGGAAATCTGCTACAGCCTGACCCTTTGCTGAATTCTGAGGCTCAAAATGAATATTTTGTTTACCCAGTGCGACTGACCATTGTTGAATACGTCGTGTTTTTTCTCGTTTGGTCAAGATCTCCCTGATTGGATAATTCGTCATAACGCGAATTGTGTGAGCCTTAAAATATTGTTTGAGCTTCTGAGATCTATAAACGAGAGCTAGAAGAAGCTTCTCGATCTTGATGTACCTCGTCTCTGCTGGAGTTAAAGTTTTACTGATGAAGTACACAGGTTTCTCGATTTTTTCATCTGTGCGGAGGAGGACGGTACTGAGAGAGGTGTCCGTGACAGCTAAATATATCGTTAGCACTTCCCCTTCTGTCGGCGTACTCATTACTGGAGGGGTACCCAAATATTATTTTAGATCAAGAAAATCTTTCTCACATTTGTTTGTCCATTCGATTTCCAAATCCTTCTTTAGCTTTCCTCATTTTGTTCCTTGTCGCAATAGTTCGAACAATGGTCGGAATCTATCTGAAGATTTTGATACGAACCGATTGAGCGCTACGATATTCCTGGCTAGCTTCTGAACATCTTTCTTTGTCTTTGGTGAAGGCATAGCCAGGAGTGCGCATATTTTGAATGGGTCTGCTTCAATCCTGCGCTTGCTGATTAGATGGCCCAAAATCTTTCCGGACTGTACCCCGAACTGACATTTATCAGGGTTCAGACGCATCTTATAAGTTCGTAAAATCTCAAAGGTTGTTTTCAAATCTGCGAGATGGCCCTCTCTTTTGAGACTTTTACAAAGCATATCATCGATGTAAACTTCCATTGTCTTTCCGAGATGGTCTTTGAACATGTCTTTTATTAATCTCTGATAAGTTTTTCTTGCATTCTTCAAACCGAAAGGTATGACCTTATAACAGTATATGCCGTACTCGGTGATAAAAGCAATCTTATCTTGATCGTCTGGGAAAAACGGTATCTGATTATGACCCAACGTCCATCATAGATAGGAGTTCGTGCCCTGCTGTGGAATCGAGCAGATTGGTTATTATTGGCAATAGGAAACTGTCCTTTGGTGTATGGCGGTTGAGGTCTGCGAAATCTACACAAACTCGGATTTTACCGTTCTTCTTAGGTACTGCGACAATGTTAGATATCCAATCGGGATAGACAGCTTTCTTGATGAAACCGACTTCAATCAACTTGTCAATCTCCTTGTTGACTTCTTCGCGTAATCTTGGCGCTAGAGTTCGCTGCTTCTGTTTTATAGGTTCTGCTTTTTCTTTCAACTCTAGCTTGTGACATGCTATGGCTGGATCGATTCCTGGCATCTCATGGAAAGTCTATGCGAAGACATCAATATTCTGTGTGAGGAACTGAATCAGTTTTGAACGTTCATTCGAACTCAGTAAAGTTCCAATATTAGTGCCTCTTTTGCTGCCATTGATTTCGACATATCCTGTAGGCTCGATGCTTGGCAGCTGAGGTTTGATGATCTGGCCTGCTGTGATTGCTATGCAGCCGGGGTTGTGACTGGTGCTGTGATGGCTGGTACCGCAGTTACTGTTGTCGCAGCTGGGTCGGATTCTGTATAAACAGTATTATTGTAAGCACTAGCCAACTTCTGGTTACCCTTGATTTCATAAATCCCTCCCTTCCAGTCGAATCTCAGAGTCTGATGATAGGTAGAGGGAATAGCTTTCATGTTGTACAACCAAGGTCGCCCCATGATGCCCAAGTAACTTGACTTGGCATTGATAATGTAGAAGACTACATCAAGTGTAACTGACCCGGCTGTGATAGGCAGTGTGATTTTGCCTACCCGTTCTTCCTTAGAACTGTTGAATCCGGGGACATTGATTTCACTCGGCTCGACCTTGTGCGCCAAGCCCATCTGGTCGATTGTACTATGGAATAATAGTTCGATACTGCTCCCTGTAACGATCATCATAGTATGAAGGACTATGTTTTTCATCTTGAGCATGACGACGAGAGCGTCATGATGTGGGAAAGTGATGTGCCGAACGTCGCAATCTCCAAAAGATATTCCGGCTCGTCTGCTGATGGATTCCGGAAGTAAACGAGCTTCTCTCTCTCCCATTGATAGGTCGTGACATTCTGCTACACGTCGGCGTTTGACTCTGTTAGACGTGTTGATGATATGGGTCTCAATGAAATGCAAATGCTTTTCTTCATTTACCTCACCGATCTGTACAATTGCGCCCTTATTTTTATAACTTCCATTATGGTAACTCTCGACATCGATGATGTATTCGAGCAAACGACCTTTTGAAAATATATCGAGAAGTAGGTACTTAAGTGAGAGACATCTTTCCGTGTCATGGTGTTGGATTTGATGATGGACGCAATATGGTTTGCCTTCAATTGGTGTGAGATCCCTGGGAGTGTTCGGAAAAGGTCGTCTTTCTGAATCAGAATGTACAGACTGGCCATAGTTGTGTTCAGCTTCGGCATGGGTGGTGGCGGCCTCTTCTTTCCTTGGCGACTTCGGTCGTCACTGGTTTTGAAGCGCTTCTTATCTTCCCCTTAACTTTTACTGCTCGCGTGAGTGCGCTTGTCGGGGTGATTTTTGTTGGAGAGGCTGGAGCTCTGAGGTTTTGGCTTTTCCACGGTCAACCTCTCAAGGTCAATGAATCGGTTGACTTTCTCGAGCATATCCTCAAATGACGGTGGTTTGTTGAGGATGAGATATTCCTTGGCTCGACTTTCCATGAGCAATGAGTTGGTAAAGGCCGAAATGGCAATCTTTTGGTCAAGATTGTCTATCTTCCGGGCTAGAATCATGAATTTTCTTATAAATGCCTCCAGTCGTTCGCCTTGGGCTTGCTTGAGGCCGAATAAAGAGTAAAGTGTTTCTTCCTTCTCTTTATTGTGTGAATAGTTCTTGACGAACAGTTCGCGGAGTTGATCGAACGTCAGGATGGAACCTTCGTCAAGGGAATGAAACCATCGTAGAGGCTCGCCTTTCAGACTGGTCGAAAAGAGGCGGCAGAGGATGTGGTTTGGCATAAAATACAATCCTAGCGAATCTTGGAACTCCTGTACGTGCTCTACAGGATCTCCTCCCTTGTACTTCCGAATTTTTGGTGTATGAAAGCCGGCGGGCACTTCTTCGTCAAGTAAAGTCTGTGCAATTGGGCTCTTCTGAATTTTAGTCTGGCTTTTCTTCCTGTCTAGAATCTGAGCGTCAAGAAGTTCTTTAATGCGTTTATCCACCTGTTCTGGGGTGAGATGTAGGCGAGATGTGACTGCTCGTCGTGCGGCTCGCACTCCTTGCGGATCGTGCTCTCCCATTGTTTCGCCTAAACGGTCCATCACCAAAACGCGTGGTAGGCAAAGGGTGTCTTCATGTTTCTCTTCCTTTCGTAGGTCACCGACTGATCGGGCTGGTAATTGTGAGCGGGGGTCACCTGTATGCCGAGCTGAAGGAGTCACCGCCCCCTTGCCCTTATTTCCCAATCTATGCAGGACTGAGACTCGCGACCCAGCAGGTTGTGGTCTTTGGCCGCCTAGTTGTTGATCTAGAAGAGCTTTAATTACGTTCTGCATGCTTGCGACCTGCTTCTCCAGTTGTAGCCGCTTTTCTTATTCTTGATGCATGGCAGTTCGTAAATTCGTCACCCCCAGCAGCGTCAGGAACGTCGTTTTCTGGGTTCGTCATTCGTCAATTTTTTTGAAAGTCAACTTCTGGAAAAGAGAACGCGGAGTATGATCGTGGGTTCCTACAGACGGCGCCAAATGTAATGACCTGTTTTCTAGTAGGTCGAAAACACGTCTTACACCAGTGTAAAGAATAGATATTATGCAAGTACGAGAGTAAATGACACAGTATCTAGCGTGGAAAACCTTTCAATAGGTTAAAAACCACGACCTCTAGTGAGGATTTTGAAAAGAAAGAGAGTGTTGTATTACGATTGACTAGTTTATTACAGAGAGAAAGTGGAGTGATTACAAAAAATGTAAGTGTAATCTTCTCTAAGTATGTCATGCGTAAGAACTAGCCATCCCCCCTCTAGCGTCCCTTTCCAGATAGCTACTTATAGGTCCTATAATTCGACCGCTGGGTACATTTAATGATGAACGTTATGGTCGTCTGAACTTGATGAGCTTTGATGAGATTTCCTGTAACGTCCTGATATTTGATATTTGCTGATCTGTAACGGCCTTCTTAATTGCACTTCAGACCGTTTGGAGAAGATGCGATCTCTTGTGGAGTTCGCATGTATGCGAGCTATTTGATGAATAGAGGAGTATCTTCTGCAGTGTAACTTTAGAAAATGCTTCAAAGTCTCTGAACTGTTCTTAGGTCTTGGATTGTTGTTGATCCAAGCTATATCAGTTCGGATACTGTACTGAGTACGGGGTTTAGAAATAAGTCCATTACAGACCCCCATTATAATGTTGTACTAGCTGACGACGGATGAACACTATAAAATCTACCATACTTGCAGAAACTGGGAGCAATTATGGGATCAGTGCCAAATCTAAAGCCACATCTGTGGATTAACCTATAACAATCTGGAAAGGAGATAATCTTATCGAGCTATTGATAGAGTTGGTGTACGTAAACTTTGTCTGGGATAAGTCAAAATCCTACTCCTTACGTTTATCACCAGTAAGTAAGGTACCGTAGGAGATCACCAAGGCTATGGTTGACTACCACTGCCTACCAGAAGTGCCCTGTGAAATGAACATCCCTATGGAGAACTGAAGTTTACAGTATAGGAGCTTCCATGAATTCCTCCAGAAGTGCCCTGTGAAATGAACATCCCTATCCGACAAAATTGATTGCGGAACCCCGTATATGCGAACAATCTCCCAAAAGAATAGGCATGCTAGGCATCACCCGTCATCGTACAAGGAATGAAGTGAGCCATCTCGGAGAACCAATCAACCGCTGCAAAAATAGAATCGAAACTCCTAGTCATCGATCGTCCTATCACAAAATTCATGGATATATCATGCCAAGGGATACTAGGAACATGAAGTGGAATGCAGAGACCAGTATTCTATTTGCACCCCATGGCCGTGATACAAGTTTAATATATCTTGATGAAAGTATTGACATTCTGACACATAGTATCCCAGAAATACTTCTCCCGCATTAAAGTTATGGTCTTGCCCACTCTAAAGTGCCATGTTAAACCACCCGCATGAACCTCAGTAATCAAACGCTTCATCAGAGATGAAACAGGGATACATAAAACTGCACCTCTTAACAAATAATCATCCTATATCGGATACTCCTTATGGTCCCTTTGGTGTTGCAAGCAAGAACGGTAGATAGGCTCAAAATATGCATCCTTTGGGTTTAACTCCCGTACCTCAAAAAACTTAAAAACTGACGCGCATAGCGTATCAAATAGATGTGTTGTCATTCTAACTTTGTCTGCAAATTTTTTCTCCTTCCCCTTGATGTGTTGAACATGGAAATGGTAATCCTGTAAGTAGTAGAACCGCTTGGCCTGCCTATCCAAAAAAAACACGTTGCTGGTTGTGCATGTGATGGAGTGTATCGGGGTCTGAATGGATAATGAACTCCTTACAAATTAAGAAATGATGTTAATGCTGAAGGGCCTGCACCACTGCCAATAACTTTATATCGCAGGTCAAATATTGAAGTTGAGCCCTAGATAGCTTCTGACTTAAATATGTTATCTATTTTCCCCCTGTAATAGAACAACCCCAATGTTTATCTTACGGGAATCTGTAGTAACCTCAAACATGGGACATAAGAAATCTGGAAGTATAAAAATTGGTGTTGCAGTAAGCCTCTCTTTGATCAACTAAAATGCCTCGTCAGCTGCAAAAAACTAAACAAAAGGAGCATCCCCCATTAGGGATTAATAGGTGTCATAATCTAGCTGAACCTGCCGATAAACCGGTCGTAAAAAATAGCCAAACCATGTAAGCTCTGAACCTGTGACGTGATGGTGGGAACTGGCCAGTTATGTATCGCCTATACCTTCCAATCATCAACCTGAATACCATCAGCTGAACCAACATACCCTAAGAACTCTACGGAATCCACCATAAAGGAGCACTTCTTTAGTTGATGAAATAGTTTGTGTTCCCGTAGAACCTGTAATACCCGCTCAATATGTACCAAATGATCCTCCTGAGATCGGCTATGTATGAGGCTATCATCAAAATATGTAACCACAAACCTCTACATAATACACTCCCTTAATACCTCAGTCATGAGTTGCATAAAACTGGATGGGGCGTTGGAAATACCAAATGTCATAACTAGCAACTCATGGAGACCATCCTTAGTCTAAAATGTAGTCTTCTATTCGTCCCCAGGGCGAAGCCTGATATGATAGTAACTACTTTGAAGAACCAACTTAGAGAAGAATTATGCTCCATACAGATTATCTATCACGTCCTCAAGTCACGGAATCGAAAACATGTACTTCATTATAATCTTGTTAATAGCCCTGCTATCAAGACACATGCTAACTCTTGACCTTCTTTCGCGTAAGTAATGCTGACACAATATACGTTGACATACTTTCCAGTAGCAGACCCTTTTCACATAACATGTGACCTATTTTAATAGTTCGGCATGCTCAACATGGGCCATACATAATATGGCAGGTTATGGAACGGTGCCCCCATAACTAAATCAATTGCATGTTGGATACTACGCAGAGGTTGCAACTCTGGTGTATCCGACTCATAACATACATAATCATATTGAGAAATAAGAGGCTGTAATATGGGTAAAACTGAAACAAGTAGAGCCGAAAGAGAACTCACCAAAGCGTAACCATACCTGTGTAGTCTCGCATCTGCAAGGACACTAGTATGCATCTGTCTCTGTAGTCCCAATAGGGAAAGGCAAGACTATACTATCTGCTTCCCTTTCCACATGAAATAATAGGTATTGTTTCTTCCCATATGAATACTATTCCGTGCGAACTGCCATGAACTTCCTAGAAGTATATGATAGACGTTTTTCCACAATGTTCATCATCAACTTACAGCGGTACATTGCCATTTTTGTACCCCCTTTCTCTAACCAGTAAATAATAAACAGTTTAGGATGCAAAGAAAGTTTACAGCTAAGCTTGTCCGCAATCTCTTTTGAAATAAGGTTCTCAGTAAAACCACTATCAACAATGACCTTAAGTAGCTTACCCTTTGCTATACACCTCATGCGAAAAAAACTATGATTCTTCCAAAACTCGTTGTCCTCCTCTAACCACTTTTTAGGTCTCCGTATACTATTTCCACAAAATGGAATAGCGTGAGCCATCAAAACCTTCTGTGATTTTTTATGCAGTAGGGGGACGACAATTGAGCATTTCCCTCCAATGTTGGGTATATGATGTCCCATTTGACCCTGTTATTAGGAGTCAAGGAAAGGTATAATGCCAATTTGGCTTGATTTTGCCATACCCATCATGATGTCATGAACATCCTGTGCTGTAATTGGGTTTACCAGAGCCCCAGTGTGATGAGGCTCTGTTGCGCGAGGTCAAATGAATGTTGGTCATGACTCGAGTTGATGGGCTAGTCGAGGAATAGTAGGGGTCGCCATTGTTGCTATTGTAGGTGGAGAGGAGAAGAAGTGGGTGCTGCAGTATTTAATGGTGGGCTTGGGTTCTTGCTGGGGTGAGCTGGGCTTGAACTCACGACCCTTGTTGGGCCCGCTTGAGCTTGAGCCTGGATCCCTGGTAACGGGCTCGGGGTCAGGCTTTAATGAATATGCTAGGACTGGTGCGTGCTCTATGTGTGCTGTAACTGAAGGCATACTAGGCACGTGACTTGACTGTGTGACTAGCCTATGTGGCGTATCTCCCTCTCTTGTCGCACAGTTAGTCTTTCCCTATTTCACACCGTTATCTATCGGCGATTTCATGCCCCAATCAGCCATTTTTTGGTTGGGTTTGTTCCCTTAGGATGCAATACTTTGTTTTGGTGATCTCATATCCCAGAGTACTCACCTTAGTGTCTTTTAGTACTACAACATCCAATTTTCCCTGTCATATGAATAGTCATAGCGTCATTACTCAATTTCGATTTTCGTGACAATGTGAAGGAAATTGAATCCTGAATCGATAGATTTTGCATCTCTTGAATCGTGTAGTCGCTCTAATACCTGATTTGATAAAAACAATTTCACCACACAAAAGACACCCCAAGCGCCACTTCAAAACAATTAGTAAACACCCATCATACACTACAAACCTCTCAAATTCAAATTTCAATCAAGACTTCAATCTAATCAAAATAAATATAAAACAATACCCATCATAAAATACCTAATCATAAACCCTAAACATATACGCACATGCATTAAATTTAACTTTCAAAGCTTAAAAAATTAGAAAAAACGTAGTAAAATGTGTCTAATGATCTAATTATGGTGACACTCCATTCAAATATGTCGAAATTGTTAACAAAACCTGCAAGAACCCATCATTTAAACTAAGGGTTGAATTGAACTCTTATAATTTGAGGTTGAATTTTACTTATCTAAAATTGGGCATAAAACAAAAATGGAAAGCGATCCGGGACAACACCCCATTTTTTGGAATACCTAAAAATGGTTTAAGAGGTTTTATCAGCATGGAGGTTATCTACTTATCATTTAGATCATATTTGTATATTATTAGCACATTCCAACAGTCCTGCATCATAAAATATAACATCAAAATTTAGATAAAATCGACAACTTAAAATAGGAACAATACAATATATCTCAAATATCATTCAAATGGCTATAGAAATATCATAATGACTTTATTTTTTGTAAAGATGATTTATATGATAAGGAGATCACATCCATACGGCTAAATCTTCTTTAAGCATCTTTATGCATTCTAAAAAATGGGGTGTCTAGGGGGTGTTCCAAAAGGGGGTGTCCACGGATCCACACACACACACACACACACACACACACACACGCACGCACGCACGCACACACACACACACACACACACACACACACACACACACACATAGCAGTAAGTAGAGATCGATTAGAGTGAAGGATTTGAGTGATTTTGAGAGATTTGAATTAGAATTTGAGATTCTAGAGTTTTGAGTGATAATACTTCCCGCACCCACCTATTGTTGATTTATGGCTCAACATACTAAAAACAAATGACATCTATAATAGAAAAATTGGCTTTCGACAGTTTTTTTCTCTCTTCTTCTGTCAAATAATAATTTCTCTAAAAAGCAAGTTATACTTGGCAGTGCCTATGAATGATCATGTGTGCTCCTCCTAAATTCTAGCTCTCATATCTTCTTTATCCCACACCATTACCAACCTAACTTTTGTTTTCTTTCTTTTCTTGATCCTACATCGTCACCGTCGTTTATCTTATGACTTACGCACCTCCAAACCAATAGTCACATCGACCTAGACCATTACCGCTAATTCCTATCCTACCACCACCTCCAACATCCTCACCAACTAAAATCCTATCCCCTCCACCTTCAACATCTGCCTCGTCATCTTCCATAGTTTATATAGGACCTTTGAGCTTAAATAATCCTTATTCCACTCTTTTATTTTTGTTCCTCAAACTCCGTACTCCCATGAGCATTAACACCTCAAATCTCCCTCAAGACCTCAGAGCCCTTTGGGACTTAACCTATGATGTCCCAGTTTAAACTCTGGACTGAGGTATTTACAAGCTCATACTGAATTCTGCCATTGATTGCAAGAAATTGTTATGAAGGAGCCACGGTATATCCAGGGGTTCCTAATCTCCATCAAACCTTTGAATCCCATGGCTCTCCCAAGGGAAATTGAATTTTATAAAATCCTCTTTTGGATCCAAATCAATGGTATCCCACCGATTCAAGATATTTTAATGAAAGGCCATCATTATTAATAAATTAGGATCCCTCGTGGAGAATGACTCAAGTATCCTAAATGACGACCTTGATCGCATTACACTCAAAGTTAAAGCTATCTTGGATATCAAAAGACCACTCTAGCAGGGTTTTCTTCATTTTTTTGTGATTGGAAAAAAATTTCATATTTGGTTTTGATTTGAAAACATAAAGGTCTTCTACTTCTATTGTGGTAAAATTAGTCACAAAGAAAATAAATGTGGGCTTGATGTTGAAAATATTTATGACATCAACCCCATTACTTACTTCTAAAAATGTAGGTTCTCAAAATCCTAATTTGTTTCAAATTTATGAGATATCAATCCCTACCTCTAGTAGGCATTCTAGTGCCATGAATGCAATTATATAAATTAAAGTTTAGCCCATAAGGGGAGAAGTTTTTACAATTTAAAATTTTCAAAAGACCCTTACCCAAGCCCTAGCCTGCTACACTGTAAAGCTAGTCTTTACAACTATTGCTGTCAATCAAAACATGGCGACCTCTGTGGTATTCCACAGATTAATGTAAAAGAAAAGAATGCAAAGGGCAAAAATTTGGAGGATACCTATTGCAAGCATCCGAGATTTCCACTACTATAGAAGCTAGAGCTCAACCAAACAAACGCTTCTAACAACAAAAGGACAAACTTTTCTTTGATGTCAATGGTTTCATCCCAAGTATTTTTCACACCAGGAGTGCAAATAATGTACCATTTGTTTTTCGACTGAAATCTCATCATGATATGTCAGTTGCAACCAACCAAGAAAACATGCAAAATACCTTATAATAAGATAGAGCCAACAAGAAACTTTGGCCTAGGCTTGCCACTCACCAAATTAATTTTGTTTTCTCACGTATGAATAGGAGACTATAAGAAGGTTCTTTGCTCTCTAATACTCCCACTTCAGGCACAACCAAAATAGATAACCAATCCCACTTGTCTATCCTTTCAACTAAGGACAAGGATCACTACATTAGGGAATATTTGGGCAGCCTGCTTAAAATCTAATTTCCCACAATACCCAAAGGAAATACAAGCCTATATGGCCAATTAAGCCCTTGTCACATAGAGCAACTGCCAGTAATCATTACATGTGCACCGTGATAGAGAATCAAAATTTGTTCTATTTCAAAGATCATCATAATAAGCAAAAAAGGGGGAAGAAAAAAAAACTCCGAATAGGGTTTGCATTTTCAACACATGGCTTAAATGTTCTGCCCAACCACATACCTAGCTTCCATGCAACCCTTCCACTAAGTTTAAAAAGAATGAATTACACCATTGATGAACACCCCTCAACCCTTAACTCTTCATCTTCCACAATGAATCCAGAGACCGCTAAACCAGCAAACACTACTCCTATTTTGATTGATCCTCAGGAGTCTTCTACTGAGATCAGTCCCCGGCTCTAGACCCTTAGAAGAGAACCCAAACTATGGCAAGCAAACCACTCCGTAATCCTCAATTAACCCCTCGACCCTCAACTTCCATGGAGAAAACTTCTCCTATCCTTTTCACCAATACATTACCTGTCATCGCGCCAACAGTCCTAGTAAGTTTTGAAAATATTGCTACTCTTTATAAAATCTTGAGCCTCTCAAGGTGCAATATTCGGCTGTCATCTCCCCCTCATCCTGTTTGACCCCGAACAGGATGAGGGGAACAGACAATCCAATTTTACCCAAAACTTCCCCAACATGTTCAAATTCTTTCAATGATCTTGTTCAACCCTTTTTTATGCAACCCATGCCTCTTGCGTAAAACCAACCCAAACCATCTTTTTCCTATTTCCAGAATTCCCCCATGTATGTTGCGCCTCAATCCAAGATAAACCCTAGACCCTCCAACCCCCCACTTAGCTTTAAAGAAAACATTAAGACCAAACAAGAGGCCTAGAGGAATGTTAGTGTCAATTTCCTGCTAATACGTCAAGGAGTAGAAATTAAGCAAGAACCCGACTATGACACTAAAATTATTGATGTTTCAGATGGGGGATTCATTCAAGCATATAGGAAACTGGTTAAAAATATGTTGGGGCACGAGAAGGAGGAGGAAGAAGAGGAGCAAGACCGAGGGAGAAAAACCAAGGGAAAATTCCCAAGGAAATAAATGTACTGACAACGTGGAGGACGAGTATGCATGTGTCAAAAAATATTTTTCTTTTGAAACTCGTGGCCATCTCCTACTCCTGAACTGACTTCTGTTAATTACAAAAATATCTAGATTTCCTTAAAATTTCTTCATAGTGTCATTCGTTTTAACACCTACATGCTTCAAATGCTTGTTATTCCTTTTTTAGTCTCGCACTTTCACCTTACACATAACACATAAAGTTTAACTTATTGTTTTCTTATACATTTTACTCCCTCCAAATTAAAAATGGTTATGGTGGCGAGCCAGGGACAGTGATAATCGCAATTTGGAACTGTCAAAGGGGCGAGAAGCCCTCAATAGTATGAAAGTTGCTTTCTTATATAAAAAAGGAAGCCCAAACATCATTTTCATTATTGAAATTAAACTGAATTTAGTACAAAAGAACATTAGCAAACTCACTAGACTACATGTCAACCATAAATACATCATACCTGCCCAGAAATGAAAAATCGTTGACCTCATAGTGTGTAGACCCTATGACTTTTTTATACAAACCATTATCACTTCCCATCCCCATCTCACCCCCTAGCACTGTCCATTCATTTACAAAATCCCTGACAAGCAAAAGAGGTATCTTCTCCAGGATTCCTTCATTGATTTTGGTAAAAATTTCTCTGAACCTAGGCTCTTTATTGGTGACTTTTACAAAAACCTTTGGAGATGAGAAGAAAGGACTTTCAAACAAAAAATATTTTAACCCAATCTCTCCTTTGTCAATATTATTACACAACATGGAATTAGTCACCTGGAAAAATGGCCAAAAAGATAGTAACAATGTTAGGCTTGATAAAGCATACTGCACTGGAAATTGGTTTGACCTTTTATCAATTCGCACATCACAAACTATTATATTTTGTCTTCTAATCATAGTATGATTCTTCTCAACACTAATCCAGAAGACAAATCATCCCTAAAGTCTTTCCATCTTAATTCCATGTGGCTTAAAGACCGAACTTGCCTCCCACTTCTATGGAAAGAATGGTCTAAACAAAACCCTAAATATGGGAATCCTCCTTTCACTTTCACTATGAATCTGAATAAAATAAAGTCCTTTATGGTCTATTGGAATAAAAATGTTTTTGGGGACATCATCAAATAGAAAACCGACATTAAAAAAGAACTGTGACATCTCCAAAACCATCACTCACTTCTTAACAGCCCCCCCCCCCCTCAACCGGTCAATTTAATCATGTGTGATAAAGAAGGATGCCTTCGGAGAGATAAATCCAGGGAGTTGCGGCTTCAGGGAGGTGGTAAGAACACATAATATTTCTATCGATCAACTCAAATTAATAGGAGACATAATGAAATTGAGTATATTCTCACCCCTGAAGGCATCTGGGTTAGCTCTAGGGAAGTTATTGGTGCTACTCCTCTCACCTATTTTACAAGTCTCTTCCAATCCCAAAGACGCAATACTGTCCCCTTAGATAAATGCATGATTCAAATGCTCTTACCTCAGAAAATCTCTTTTGATCTTCTCTCAGCACTTAACCAACCTATTTCCCTTGAAGAGGTTTAAACTACTATCTTTGGTATGCACCCCTTTAAGGCACCTGGGACTGATGGTCCCCCCCCCCCATTATAGAAATCATGGCCTTTCATATGAAGTCATATCAATGATCTCTTATATGTTTGGCACCTCCTATATCCTCAAAGAAATGAATCATATCATTATTACCTTTTTTCCAAAGAATAACAAACCTACTCAAGTCACTCATTTCAGACCAATCAGCCTTATGAACACTTCGATCAAAATCCTATCAAAGGTCATTGTTAATAGAGTTAAGCCTCATCTCCCAAATTGTATTGGCCCTTTTCAAAATGCATTTATCAAAGGGAGACAAATCCAGGACAATAAAACCATGGTCCATGAAATTATACATTTTCATTCAAAAAAGAAGAGGGGAACTCAGGGGTGTATAACGATCAAACATGATATGGAAATAATATTTGACTTAATTGAGTGGGATTTCCTTTACTCAATGCTTTAATGCATTTTCTTTAGTGGGAATATTCTTCATTTTATTATGATCATTGTCTCATCTGCCACCTACTTCATTAAGCTGAATGCCCTCCCCATTTGGCCATTTCAAACCTAGTAGAGGTCTATGACAAGGAGACCCCCTTTCACCATATCTTTTTATTCTTTTCACTGAATTTCTCTCCATAATTTTCTCTCATGTCGAAGGTAATAATAAAATTCATGGGATCAAAATCAGTTCTCTCAACACCATAATCTTACACGTGCTCTTTGCAGATGACACCATCTTTGCAAAGGCTAACATCCATGAAGCACAAAACATTAAAAACCTTCTATCTATCTACAATACAAAATTTGGACAAAAAATTAACTTTAACAAATTTGTAATTTTTATCAATCGTAACATCTATAATAGACTTACTCACTTGGTCAGAAGCACTCTCAAAATCGGAGAGGTTAGAAACATCTCCAGATACATTGGGAGACCTATCAGACTTAGTAGATAAAGAATTAAGGATTTCAATCACATCTCTGACTCCATTTTACCAAAGGTGTAAGGATGGAAAGCCAAATCTTTAAGTAAAGCTGGCAAAACATCTCTAATACCCTGCCTATCTGCCAAATGGCTAGAATCTTGCTTCAATAAACAATTCAAAATTAAATTAATAAAGCAGGCTATAATTTCTAGCGAGGTTTTAGAAAAGAAGGTAAGCCAAAGGCCAAAGGCTCACCAAATAAAGAAATATATGTTGCCCAAATATTACTGGTGGTCTCAACATTAGAGACTCCAATTTTTATAATATTATCATGATGGAAAAGCTCTGTTGGAAGCTTTTAGATGAATCTGAAGCTCTCCTTAGTAACACTCTTTCCTTTAAATACTACCCCTACACAAGATTCCTTCATACAAGAAAATGAAGTGCTTACTCTAGACTTTGGAATGACTTAGTTGTCGCAAAAGACTACATTAAAGATTTTATTGGCTAAAAAGTAGGAAATGGGTAAAATATCCATATTTGGGAGGATAAATGGCTTCCCTTCCTTCTTTAAAGTACTACTAATAGTATTCAAGCTCACTGTGAAGATATTACCTAGGTTTTTGAACTCATCAACCCCCACACTCACTAGTGGAAAAGGCAACTTATCGATGACATCTTCACCCCAGTGGTTAGATAGTCAATCCCTGATATCTTACTTCCTCAAAGAATTATAAGGGATAAACCAAGATGACTTCCGAATAGAAATGGTAAGTTTACTATGAAAGAAACAGCTGGTCTCCCTCCATTCGCCTTGGTACCCTCGATGGAATCTTCCCTTTGCTACTCCTAAGGCTTGGTGGAAACAGATTTAAAAACTTAAAGTCCCTTTTAAAGCTCAACTCCATATTTTGAAGCTCTTTACAAATATACTCCTCACTAAGGACATGTTGAGAAAAAAATCATATTTTACAGGATAACATATGTTTTATTTACCATCAAGCGATTGATAGTATTACTCCCATAATTTTTGCACATCCCTAGGTTACTAGGGTGTGGCTTGCCTCCACCTATCTACAAATTCTCTTGGCTTTGCCCTTGGGAATACTTTGGGTCAACTTGAGGCTTTCAATGCTTAAAAACAACAACTTAATCTCACCTTTAGTACTTTTAATGTCATTGTTGTTACAATCTAGAATGCAAGAAATGAAAAAAAAAGAGGCATACTAAAATTTATATTCCCACAATCCTTTTCAAAGTTAAAAACCTCCTTTTTATCAAGGACGACAATGATTTGATTAAATCCCTTTTTGCTCAACAACTTACATTACCTAAAAACCTCCCTATTATCATGACTAATGTTTCCCAGAAGAAAGGTAATGACTGGGTAGGTATTGGGGTTTGTATCCTTGATCACAACTTTAATGTTGTATTTACAGGCAATGAAGTCATCTCTTCAAGTAGCAGCGAAGTAGATGAAGAAGGGGCAATCCTCAGGGGGAGCCAAATAACAAAGGTGCTTGGATTCATGATTTCGTTTTTGCTCTAACAATAAGCGTTGTATTGATGAGCTCATGGGAATGGATTATGGAGCTGATTAGGAAACCAGTTTGGCGATTAATAATATTCTGGAGGAAAATCAACAACCTTTTTATATCTCATTTTGGCATATCCTGCATGTTAACAACTTGGAAGCCCATCATCTTGCTTCAACGAATCAGAGTGAAGTTTGTAATTATTTAATGCATATCCCAAGCAGGATAAGCCAGTTTGTTAAACAAATTGGTTGTAACTTTTTGTGTAAGTAATATATTTTTGTTTCTTGCCCAAAAAATATTTTTTTTCTCTCTCTGAAAACTTGTTCCGACTTCCCCTCTCTACCCTTAGAGCATTCCCAGCGGCATGGCATTGGTTTTGCCCAGTACCACTTCCACGTCATCAACAAACTAAATACCAACCCAGCAGCTCTAAATTTTTTTACGTGGAAAAGACGCGGCGATAAAGACTTTACCGCCATAATTCAACGGTTAAAAAATATTCACATGGACGATAGAGATTGATCCGTGTTGCAATAATTTAAATTGATGCGGCAGTAATCACTTTCTCGCTGCATGGCAAGAAGAATATAAGTATTTTTCACATGGAAAAAATACAACAACTCTTTCCTATTTCCCAAATTCCTGAACAAGTTTGTGAACTCTCCTACCATTGATTTGATGTCGAGCGGAGATGGGTCATCATCTACAAACCTTAAAGGGAAGAATATATGTGCTTTTCATTTAGAGAAAAAAAACACAACTCTTCACCCCACCCTAACTTGTAGAACAATTTTCTTCATAACACAAAAATCTAGGTAAACATAAATACCACAAAAAAAATGTATTGTCATCACAAACGCAAATTTCATATTAAAATTTTGAAATGTTACATGACATCATCCAAAATAAAACATAGCCATAAACACTAATGAAACATCATGATCCTCATGATCTTCATTCCTAAACTCGGTAATAGTCTTCTTCACCATATATCGCATATACTCTTGTTGCTCGGGGAGTAGTCCATTCACTTGAGTAAAAATGATTGTTACACATTCCGCTTTTTTTTGCGGTCATTTTTGTAGCTATATAGTCGTCCTTTATCTTCCTCCTTTCGATTATCTCTTTTATTTTCTTCCTAACAGTACTCAAGTACTCTACCAACTATTCGATTAGCTTCTTTCCCAAATGTCCCTTGCCCATTCTCTAATTTAATTACGCTTTTGATATTTTCACTCAACCGGGGAGAACATCCCCACATGAGTACAATCTACCCGAGGTAGGCGTACTAGGATCACTAGACCCCATAGGGGGTAGGAGGCCCCGATCTACCCGCGCTATAATTCTTACAAAACTGGTTAATTCAAGGTAGGGTGCCCGAATATTATACTCTAAAGGAGACACTTTGGGGTAAGCCTTCACGATTTTGTATGTCTCGTGGTAATTGAAGGGCACACCTTTGTTTACTTTCTTGTACACCAAATTGCATAGTTCCAACTATATAAAACATAGCATTAAAACTAGTATGATATACATAAAGCTAGTTAGAAAAAGGAAATGAGAGAAAGAGAATTACATAATCAACCGGACTTTCCCCACTTGTAATTGTTCCTCGGTGGCTCGTTTGATCCTTGATTCCCTTATAGATAGCACAATACTTGTTAAGGTATTTGTACCAAAAACTAATAATCCTATCGGGATGATGAGGATCCTCAAACCCTTTTGGTTGTGCCACATACACTTCTTCCTCAAGGAGCTTATTCAGAAAAACACTCTTCACATCCATTTGATATAGTTTGAACTATTGATTATAAGCAAGGGCTAAGAGTATGCGAATAGACTCAAGTCTTGTAGTAGGAGCAAAAGTTTCTGCAATATTAACCCCTTGGGCAACCAACCTAGCTTCGTTTTGAATGTACAAGAATAAGTAGACTCAAACTTATTCTTGTAGATCCATTTAGTCTCAATTACATATGTATAAGAAGGACGTAGAGCCAAATCCCAGACATCTTGACGTCAAAACTGGCGAAGCTCATCCTACTCTGTATTAACCCAATATTTATCTTTGAGAACTTTTTTAATAGTTGTGGGTTCGACCGTAGAAACATAGCAGACACAATTCACCGTCTCATGGTTTTGGCTTCAAGTTTGAATATGAGAACTAACATCCCCAATGATATTGGCATGTGAGTGATCCTGGTAAACTTGATGCAATCTGGTTTGTGGAACACTAGGAACTAGAAGGGTAGTAGAGTAGACAAATGAGAGGTAACATTGGATGTAGGGATCGTGTCAAGAATCTTACTAGTTGACGTCTTCAATTTTGTTGTTGTAGCATTATCTCCTCTAACATCTGAAGAGGCAATAGTGCAAGTATCATCCATAACCACATTATATGACTCCATCATCGCTTTGTACCTAGAATTATGGACCTGAAAAGCTCTACTATTTGTTG
Organism: Kingdonia uniflora; assembly: GCA_014058105.1. Classification (NCBI taxonomy): domain Eukaryota; kingdom Viridiplantae; phylum Streptophyta; class Magnoliopsida; order Ranunculales; family Circaeasteraceae; genus Kingdonia; species Kingdonia uniflora. The sequence goes on from JACGCM010002813.1 coordinate 1,430,089, forward strand.
AATAGTCTAATAAAATACCCTTATCACTTCAAGAGTTAAATTTCCCAATACTATCTCGATCTCGAAAGATAAAACAGTTACTCCAAAAGACCCGAAAGTAGTTTACATTCAGCTTCTTTCCAAACCAAAGTTCATAGGGCTTATTTAACCTAAGTGGGCGAAGATGCACCCAATTGATAATATAGCACGCGGTATGAATGACCTCCCCCAAAAGTGTATAGGAAGACCCTTGCTATGAAGCAAGACCTGTCCCATTTCTTGAAGGACTCCATTCTTTCGCTCTACAACCCCATTTTGTTGTGGAGTGATTGGAGCAAAGAATTCATGTTAAATTTTGTTGGAAGTGCAGTACCCGATCACTCTAGTATCCTTAAACTTACCTCCATGATCACTTCAAATTTTGTTGATAGAACAATCTTTCTCATTTTGAATTCGAAGCGATATAGTACGGAATTCTCAAATGTATTAAACTTTACTCTCAGAAGGGTTATCCAAATATAACAAGAAAAATCATCCACCATTACCAAAATATATTATTTAACACCTAAAGATGCATTTCTCATTAAACCCATCAAATCCATGTGTATTAGATCAATAACCCGTATAGTAGCAATATTTTTTGCCATTATGTGAGAACTCTTGATTTGCTTGCCAATTTGACATGGACCATACACAACATTAGTTAGCCTTCCCAACTTTGGAACTCCCCTAATAAGTTATTTGCTCGTCATTTTGGATAAATCATTGAAGTTAATATGTCCCAACTGTTGATGCCACAAATTCACATAACTCAGTTTAGCTTTGTTACATAGTAGAACTTTGACAACAATGGGGCTTTAGATAATGGGTATGCCTTAGAGAAAGAACTTTGACAGTAATGGAATCGCTCGTGCCCAAAGGTTGGTGAATGACGACACTGGGGATTGTTTTATCTCTAATATATTGGTTGCAATAGGGAATGCTGATAAAGATGGGTTTAATGTTTGAAGATAACTTTTATTGGAGTTTGAGGCAAAAAGAGTTTTTTTTCTTTCTAAAAACATTTTTCTCTTCTAAAATACTCTTTGTTGTTTTAACATGTTAAAATGTTGGGGTTTTAGTTTATACCCCCCATTTGGTTTATGATAATAGTGTTTACCCCCCCATATTTATCACTTATGAGTGGCGACCCCCCATTTTTTTCTTGACTGTTAGTCAACCATGGGAGACTAACGCTGACTTGATAAAAAAAATACGTTAGGTCCATTTTGCCCCTCACGTGACAAACACGTAACTTAATTTATCATGTCGTTCGAACGACATTTGGAGTCGTTCGAATGACCTGGCGTCTTTAAGAAAACCATTTTAGGTTACCATTCTCTCCTCTCTAGCTAATTTCACACTCCCTCCAACTGATTTTAATCATCTTTCTCACTCATTAGCAATAGTTCCTCTTTCTTTTTCTCTATCTATTCTGAGAACCCCATTACAATCATCTTCTCTAGTTTTGCAAGAACCCCATTTCGAGAAACTTAATTTTAGGTACGAAATCAAGCTCTAGTATTAAAAAATAGTTCCCAAATCGAGTCCTCTCTATTTGTTTAGTTTTATTTCTTCAATTAAAACTATGGGTTTTGCTTACTATTTGATGTGAAACCTTGGTAAAAGTTGTATAATGGGGTCTAGGGTTTCTCAGTCTTCATTTTGTATTAAGAAATCTGAGGTAATTATGGCTTCTCACCATTAATTTAAGTCATGTAGATTCTAAAATTTTCTTAATTAAATCTCAGTTCTCAATTATTAGAAATTTGGAGAGATGCTTGCGTTGGTTATTGCTTAGTAGAAATAGAAATTGGTTTGGATCACCAGTATGGAATTGGTTTCTAAATAGTAGAAATGGGGAAACAATGTGTTTGTTATTGCTTAGTTCCCTTTTTTGGCAGTTGAATTTTTTTAATGTAGAGTTTGGGATGTTGGAAGCATTTATGTTTAGTTGGAGTTTGTAATGTTGGTTTAGTTCGAGAATTTATTTTGGTAAAATTGTATTTTATGTGTTATGGCATATTAGTACATAAGGGTCAGTTTAGTATTAAAAATGTCTTTTATGTGATTAGGTAAAAAAAACTCAAATTTTGATTTTGTATATATGTGTTTCTTACGGGTTGAATGTTACCCATTTTGTGATTAAGGTTCTCAAAGTGTGGAGTGTTGCCCTAGGGTATATAGCAACTTATTTCTCACTACTTTAAGATGTAAGTCTCTCCACTTAGCTCTCTCTCTCTATATAGTTTACATTATGCCAATTTTGATATTCACTTAATTTCCTAAAATTTTTTTTTGATAATTAGGTTTTTTTTTTAACTAAATTACTATTGTTGTGTTGTTTGATATTGTTGTGTGTTAGCAATTGTTGCCAAATACCATATACAATTAGACAAAAAAGCAATTGTTGTGTTGTTTGATGTTGTTTGTTTTTGTGGTTAACTTATTAACTACTTTTTTGTCTATTTAACTTAAAGATCTCTTTAACTTATAAATGTATTTCTATCAACAAGAATTCTATTAAATATGTGGCGTTACATTGGGGGGGGGGGGGGGGTGGGAGGACCACTATAAGAGATATAGGATACCCATGACCTCTATGTTGATGGTCATAAGTACATTATGAATAATGTTGATGGGGACCAATTCTATTTCCATGGGCTATTAGACTTTACTTTTTCTACAATGTCTGAGATGAATGCAGTATTCCAGCCTGATATTATGTTAGATGTTATGACATTGTATCTTGGTAACAAATTCTTAGTAAGAAATGATGCAGATTTACTCAGAATGTGGCAGATGAGTGATGCAGAAAGCTTGTAGGATGTTTACTTTTATATAGAACAAAGGGATGAGGTACCTTTAGGAATTATGGACCCCATTGATCTTGATGCAATTCCTAAAGTTCTTTTAATTGATAGTGATGATGATGCTCCTATTGAAGAGATTGCAACTCAGGTTAAACCTATTATGAAGCCTATTATTTATAATATTTAAGCTTAATGGCCAAAAAAGTTAGTCACAAAGTCAAGGTTAAAGAAGGAAAAAACTCTTTTGAAATTAGTTGATGAAGAAGATGTAGAACAAGTTCAAGTTCCAGAACCAGTTGTAGAACAAGTTCAAATACAAGCAAAAAGGAAAGGTAAGATTGTGGCAAAGAGGGGGGAGGGGGGGGGGGGGGGGGGTAGAAGATCAAACAAATAAAAAAGGGGAAAAAAAAATAGTACAACAAGGGGTGAACCAAAACCTAAAAAACCAAGACCATCTGAGATACCTGAAGAGGAATTAGATGAGCTCCCGACATTATTTTTTAGTGATGATGAGGTTATTGTATAAAATACTTATGTGGGTGAAAATACTGTTGGTGAAGGAGTTGGGGATGTAGGTGAAAACACTGTTGATGGAGAGCATGGTAGAGGAGTTAGGGATATGGGTATAAACACTGATAATTGGGCAAAATAAGATTTAGGGAATCTAAATGCATAAGAAGGATACTACTCTACACATATATCTCAAGATGGTGATGATGATCCTACTCAGGCAGACATGGACAGATGTGATATTGAGTTTAGAGATCTAGCTAAGGAGTACGATAATATCTTTGCTGAAGAAGAGGATGCAGTTCATAGTGTACCTCCTCAACCTACTTATGGTGAATTAAGAGTTGGGATGGAGTGGGTAACTATGTATGAGTGCAGGGCATACATCAGACAGTGGTCAATAATGAATAAATTTGAGTATTATCAAGAAAAAAAATGAAAATTACAGGGTTAGATTGTATTACATTTATGAAAACTGTGAATGAATGTTCTATGCCAAGAGGACTTATGATGGTCAAACATTCATTTTAAGAAAAGGCTATAACCTTCTGCATACTTGTAGTGGTAGAGCTAAGAGAAGATTGACAAATGGTACTTGGGTGGCCAAAAAAGTTAAGTCAGTGTTGAGGTCTGTAAGGACTACTAGACCTGCGGGTGTCCAAGATTTGATATCAACACAATTTGGTGTAGACATTTCATATTACATAGCTTGGAATGCTTGGTCAATCTGCAAGGAGAAGATAGTAGGTTCATATGATAAGAAATACATCATACAACCAGAGTTGTGTCTATAAATATTACGTTCAAATCCTGGGAGCATAGCTGCTTTTAGCAAAGACCATGATACTAGTCAGTGGACTAGGACATGTGTGATGTTTAAGGTAAGTATTAATGAACTTCTTAATGGTTACAGACCTATTGCTGGGTTAGATGGATGTTTTCTTAAGAGTAAATATGGGGGTGTGTGCCTATCAGCTATTGGATTGGATGGTAATAATGGACTCTTCCCATTAGGAATATACTTTTGTAGGCCTGAGTAAAAAGGCACATGACACTCATTTCTGTAGATAATGCATCCCTACTTTATTCTTCATAATGTAAAATTGACTTTTATCTCAAATAGGCAGAAATGACTTATTGATGCAGTTACAAACATATTTCCATTTTCAAACCACAAATATAACTTTCTTTCTTTTCTTTTTATATTTTTCTATTTTTTTTCAAACCACAAGTACTTGAGTTGCTATTAGTGTACTATGGCAAGTTTTATTTCAAACACGTGCATAAGAATATGAAAAAGGTCTACAGGGGTACACATTTGGAGAGTTTGGTTTGGAAAGTAGCAAGAGCATATAAACAGGTAGAGAAGAAGAATTTGTTAGATGAACTGAAGCTGGACAACCCATTAGCACATGACTGGTTGAGGAAAGAGCCATTTAAAAATTAGGATAGATCCCACTTTGATTTTACTGATAAGTGTGAAAGTATCACAAAAAATTTCTTTGAGTCTTCAACAGCTGGATTATTAAGATCATGGATAAACCAATTCATAAAGTACTAGAGAAATTGAATTTAATGTTGATGAAGTTAATGTTTGATAAGAGATAAAAAATGAAGGACTGGGAATAAAAAGGTATGATTAACATAATTAATTTACAATTTGGTAATATATAATTGTTATGCTTCTCTAAATACAGGTTTGGTGTTAATGTCTAGAGCATAAACACATATTGATAAGCTAAAGAGATAGTATGGTCAATATAGGATTGAAGAGACTAAGAAGGGGAATGGTAATACTGGCCAAGGTATAACTGGCCAATATATTGTAATTGCGGTGAGTGGGCAGAGATGGAGAGTTAATTTAGGGACACATGAATGCGATTGTCATGAGTGGCAGGTTACTAGACTTCTATGTATCCATGTTGTGTCTGTTATAGTCCCTTATAGATATTCATGGGCCAAGTAAGTATTCTTTAGTATTATTTCCATGTTTGAGTACTTTTAATGTTATTTCAATGCCTAATATGTCCATATGTGACAATTCTTGGTTAACTGGCAGTTTTGTCTATGAATATTACAAAGTGTCTTCATATGCGAAGACCTACAAAGATATTATATATCCTGTGGTTGATCCTTTAGAGTGGGGACAGGCAAAACTTTATCAACTTTATCATAATTAGCTCTTATATGACCCAATACCATATGTTTTCTTAAAGATTTTTTTGCTTATTTATATCCATACAGTCTTAACCTCCTTACTTTTTGCCACCACCAATAGTGAGAGGACCTAGAAGGCCAAGAAAAGAAAGGATACATGATCCAAATGAAAAAAGTCTCTAGAAAGGATGTGGTACATGTGGATGCTTTGGCCATGACAAAATAACTTGTAAGGGTTCACCTGTAGTACCAACACCAAGAGTGGTTAAAACTGGACAAAGCTAGACACAAATACTAGTAGGGCTAATTTTATGAGAAACATTGGCTTACCAGTGGATACAGGAGGTGGAAGAACTACAGGTAGAACTGGAAGTGGATGGAGGACTGGAAGAAATACAGTGGGAGGAAAGACTGATGTAAGGGGAGGTGGAGATAAAGGAAAAACTAGAGGTGGAGGGGGCACAAGAAGAAATACAGTGGGGGGAAGGACTGGTAGAAATAGAGGTGGAGATAGAGGAAAAACTAAAGGTGGAGGGAGGACTGGAAGAAATACAGTGGGAGGAAGAACAGGAGGAAACAATGTTGGAGGCAGAACAGGTATAAGGGGAGGCAGAGATAGAGGTAGAGCTAGAGGTAGATCTAGGGGTAGAACAAAGCAAACTTTTCAAGCTCTAAGGTAGTCAGAAGGTGCTACTTAAGTATCTACTTCTCAAGCTCTAATGCATTCACAAGTTGATACTCAAGTTTCTCAATCAGAAGTAAGAGCTCCAAGGCAGTCAACAAACCAACACTCTCAAGCTCATGCTTCAAGTTCAAATCCCTACAAGAAAGCATTTGTTAAACCTAGAAGAAAATGGATCATGTAAGTAGTGTTTCCTAAATTATGATGTGCAGTATAATTTGGGAGTGATCACAACTTTTAGTAATGGCATATTTAACTTTTAAATGTATTTAGTGGTGCTTATGTTAGTGGTACTTTGTTGGATATATAGTTTGTTGATATACAATTTTTTGTGAATGTATATACATTTTTTTATGGATGTATATATAGTTTTTTGTGAATATACAGCTTTATTGGATCCGTTTGTGTTCTTGTAGAATATGTTCTTTGTGTGCAGGATTTCTTAAAGATCACAGGTCGTTCGAATGACTCCAAATGTTGTTCGAACGGCATAATCAATTAAGCCTAAAAATACTTGCAGCCAGAATTGGTTTTCTTTAAGATTCCCTAGGTCATTCGAACGACTACAAATATTGTTTGAACTACATGATCAATTAAGCCTGAAAATACTTGCAGTCAGAATTTGTTTTTTTTCAAGATGCCAAGTCGTTCGAATGACTCCAAATGTTGTTCAAACGGCGTGACATCTTTTTAAGAGGCTGAATGTCTAAATCCTGGATCATGTGTTCATAAACACAAATACATAAGATAATCATAAACACAATGCCACTCATAAACACAAGTACACAAACTGGAGTATTCTTACAATTTACTATTACATTTATAAACACAATGCCAACTACATTCTCAGATTAGAATTGGAGTACTCTTGTAACTATACCAATTACATTCAACCTAGACTGGACTTACCCTTAAACTGCCTACAAATCTCATTTAAATCCATTGTTACATTGATCTTCACTTCTATGTGCGCTTTATCCTTAGTTCCAGCATTATTGTTTACAGTTGCTTCAATAGCATCTTCAAGCTATATGAACTTCCTACATAGTATGTTTTGACACTTGAGAAACTTCTTGCCTTTGCTACTCTCAGTTTTAGAGGTGCACAACTTTATTGGAGACCCATAACCTTTCTTTTCACAAATAATACTTCTCCATGGACAATGATTCCACCAATGTTCAGTATCTGCACACCCAAAACATCCCCCTTCAAAGGATCCTGTACTAAATTTAGTTTGTATACCACTTACTTCTGAAAGCCATTGAAAACCCCTACAAATTGAATATTGGCATGCTAAGAATTTCTTATTAGGGTTCTTAGATGTCTTTGAAACACAAAGTTTCCTTATGCTATTACAATTGGGTTTTCTATACCTTTTATAAAACCATTGGCAACTCTTCACACTATGAGAACCTTGATCACAAAGTGGGCAACATTCGGCTTGCAAGAAAGATATTTATACAAAATCAAAATTATAGTTTTTTTGACCTGATCACATATGAGACATTTATAATATAAAACTGATCCTTATGCGCTAATATAAAATAACACATAAATACAATTTGAACAAAATAAATTCTCAAACAAAACCAACATTGCAAGCTCCAACTAAGCATAAATGCCTCAAACTTCCCAAACCCCATATATTCAAAAAATTTAGCAACCAAAAAAGGGGAATTAAACAATAACCAACACATTGCTTCCCAATTTCTACTATTAAGAAACCAAATTCCATACTAGTGATCCAAACCAAATTCCATTTCTACTAAGTAATAACCAACGCAAACATCTCTCCAAATTTCCAATAATCATGAACTAACATTAAATTAGGAAAATTTTAGAATCTACATAACTTAAAATCTATACTGGTGAGAAACTATAATTACCTAAATTTTCTTTAAGCTACCACCACCCATTAAGATGTAACAAATAGAGAGAGAGGGAGAGAGAAAAAAAACTGTTGTGAATGAGTGAGAGAGGTGATTTAAATCAGTTGGAGGGAGTGTAAAATCGGTTGGAGGTAGTATGAAATCAATTAAAGAGAATAAAGGAGAGATGAGAGAATGGTAAACTAAAATTGTTTTCTTAAAGGTGCCAGGTCGTTCGAACGACTCCAAATGTCATTCGAACGATATTATAAATTAAACTACGCGCTTGTCACGTGACGGGCAAACAAATCCTAGCATATTTTTTTATCAAGTTAACATTACTCTTCTACGGTTGACTAACAGTCAAGAAGAAAATGGGGGGCCGTCACTCATAGATGACAAATATAGGGGGTAAACACAATTATTAGAAACCAAATGGGGGTATAAGCTGTAATGGCCTAATTCCATAGCTCGAAATGGCTCAAAATAAGGTCTTACACCAAATGTACCTATAAAAAAAACTAATGTAAAGTAAAAAATGACACAGTTAATTTAGCATAGAAAGCCTTTGAATAGGTAAAAAATTATGACTTCGAGTTGAGGGTTTTAGTAATAGTAACTTTTATTGCTTGAGGCTGATATCTTATTACAAGTGATCTCTTAAACTAAAAATACTTGATCTTGTAAATAAGAAGTTTTGTGGTGTTCAGAATCTAGGAATTCCTGTGTTAGAATTTAGAAAATCTAGTTTTTCTTAGTCCCTGTCTCTTCTGGAACTTTTTTATTATATAGATCTTACTCGCAACTCGTTATCGTGCTGAAGTACGTTCTCCAAATAATAATATAAGTGGTGGTTAACTGTGTAAGTGTTTAGTTCATGGAAGACAGGTGTCATTAACTTGTTCATATTCTTTTATTGTGTTCGATCCACGTTCTTTATTAGTTCGTGGTCTAGGTGTCAATGCTGACTGTTCATGTCACGTGTAAAATGCGTGAGTCTGATATCGAGGTAGTTTGATTTTGGACTAGGTCAAAGGGTAGGCCCTTCCAATCACCTCCTCGCAACTGAAGGCACGAGTGGCTTTGGTTGTGAAAGAACCTGTATATTATTGGTGTTGGAAGTTGAAATGATATAACATTTTAATGGCGATTTGACTGATTGGGTACTCGGTATTTTTTTATGAAGGGATGTATCTTGCATTTATGATGGTGGAAAGTATAAATGTATTGACGCTTAGGGTTCTGAGAGTGGCTCTGCTTTGAATGATGACTGCTTTGGAAAAGTACATGCGCATTAAATTTAAGTTTGATATAAATAGTACTTTTATTGGAGCTTCTGGCAAAGTTCGTTGTGGTTATAAAATTCTCTAAATTCTCTGAGTTATAATGGTGAAGACTAGGTAAATTTTGTATGAAGAAAGTTTTTGCTAAAATACAGAGATTGAAGTTGTGATATTTTGAGAACCAATTATTGGAGATGCCTATCCTAATTCCTGTACCAACGATGTATTACGGTATGTCGGAAGACAAAGCGGCTGAAGCTAAGAAATACTTTTACTGCATGTGGAGATTTTATTACGTTGTCTTGACATACAAGCATTGTTGGCGGTGTTTTAGCATCCTTGCGGAGTACAAGGTTGAGGAGACAGATGTGGCAACAGATGTATTTATGGGGCAATATCGCCGGTATCCTGCGAAGGATTGGATTCTAAGGTAGGACTTATTTTCCTCTCTATCAACTCTCAGTTGGCAAAGATTATGGAGGAGGAGACGATGGTGGTGGTGGAGGAAGACGGATATTTAAAGTTTTACCTCTACACAATCATTGTCTCTTGGCGTGATGAAGGCCTTCTGCTGAAGGGTTGGTTCAAACTCAGATACCTTTGTTTTCTTAGTTTCTGGTAGAAGTAAATAGTGTAAAGGAAGAATGAGTCTCAATAATTTCCAATTCCAACTTTGCTTCAGAAGATTCTTCGAGTGAAATATCACTGAAAACTTATATGATTTTAAGAATGAACTGTAAAGTATCTGAAAGACTTGTTATATGCAAAGTATCTGAAAGACTTGTTATCTATAAAGTATCTAAAAGACTTATTATCTGTAAAGTATTTGTAACTGATATTTGAGCTAATGAAAAAGTTTTGTTCAAACTCTGTGTTGATAGATAGAATTTACTCTTTTGATATAAATCGAGCGAGCTAAAAGAAATATAGATATGTATGCTAGAGGATGAAAATTTAATATTTGAAATCGAACAAAAAATTGGTGTTTTATTTAGTCGAACTGTGAAAAATGTATGTTAATACTTATGAAAAGTGTGTTTGCAGAAAGCGTAGATGTGTGAAAATATGTATCGAACTGGATAAATTTTATAATCATCAGGGAAGAACATCTTTCCAGGTATTGAATATAAAGAAAATGAAAATTTTGAGCTTATGGAGTTCTTATTTGGAAATGTTGTATTGATGGTGAGATTTCGAGGAGTAGGTCAAAATGGGATAAGACGAAACCAAAGAGGTCGATTTGTACAAATAAGTTTAAATATCTTTCTATCGTGATCTTTAGGGTTTCTAGAGTTGGAAAAATAAATTATAATATATACAGAATGTGGGGGATTTGAAGTTATCTTGAAAAGTGAATAAATATGGGGGGAATGTGAGGTAAAGAGGTGGAAGAAAAAGAATATGGTGATGACTTTCTCTGTGAGAGTTTGTCATCCTGCTAAAGGACGATTGGCGACAAAATTTACAGAAGTGCAGGAGAGGATATTTGGGATGTTAAACTATGATTCTGACTTGCCTAAATCTGAATTGCAGTTCGATGGTATAGACGTAAGGGAGAGGGAACTTGAGATCGGGTACCATTTTTACTCAGAGATTTGTCGTGAAGTGATTCTGGAGCCTATATCTCGAAAAGAGGTCGTGAGGCAAATTATTGAGGAAGAGATCGAGGAGGAAGATGTGAGGATTGCTGGGGGAAAACTGATTAGGTGTGGCTTTCCAGAATATTTGGGATGTTTTATGTGTAATTATATGTGAGGGAGCGAATTAAATGAGTTCGAATAACTGTAATTGAAATGTAAGTATAATGTTGTTCTTTGAATCTGTCATGTTTTGTTGCAAATACTATTTGGATATGTTGTGTATAAAAATTTTGAATTTAAAATACGATAGCGTTGGAAATGAGGTCAACAATTCTTTAAGTAACAAAAGGTGGAATAGAAAAAGCAGGTAGCTTTGATTTTTGTCTCTTGTGTAATTAAAGGGAAAGTTTGATTGTGTGTGAGTGTTGAGTCATCTTGAGTGTGGGGAGGTCTGAGAGAGATTTGGATAGGAGAGATGAGAATATAATAAAATATAGGAACGGGGACAATAATAGGAAGGTGCTATCACCAAAAAGGTACAAAATATATAATATTAATTATGGAAGGGACGCCTCAGTTCCTAAACTGAGGGTGGCTCGTGTGAGGCCCAATAACTGACAACAGTTAGAGAGATAAACTATAAATAATACGTCATCTTCTTCATTCAAATGTTTATCAACTTCTGAAAAACTAAAGAATAGTGGGAGATGTAATGGCCAAATTCCATAAGCTCGAAATGGCTTGGAATTCGCTATCACACCAATGAACCTGCAATAATATTCTAATAGAAAGCAAGAAATGATACATGTACTTTAAGCGTGGAAAACCTCTGAATAGGTAAAAAACCACGACCTCGTGTGGAATTTTTTTATAGATGTATATTTATTGCTTGAGGCGGATATCTTATTGCAAGTGATCTCTAGGTATAGAAATGCTTGAACCTTGTAACTAAGAAGTTTGAATGTTTCTAAGAATCTAGAACAAGTAGTTTCTTGATGATCTCTTGAGTAATTTTTTTAGAACTTTTTCTTTATATAGGCCTTCTCTGCAGCTCTTCATCGTACTGTAGTACGTTTTCCAAGAAATATGGTTAGTGGCGGTTGACTGAGTGACTGATGAGTTCATGAGAGATAGGTGTCTTTGACTGGATAAGGTTTTCAGTTTAAAGTTTCACCCACGTTCTTCACCAGTTCGTGGAGTAAGTTAGAATGTTGACTGGAGAAGTTATGTTAAAAATGCGTGAGTTTGAGATGAAGGTCATTCGAACTGGCGACAGCTCAATTTTAGGTGAGATCGAGGGATAGGTTCCTATAATTGCCCCATCGCAACCGAGGTCACGAACGACTTTGTTTGAGAAATGATTTGTATGTAATTGGTATTTGGGTTGAAGTTCTTGATAATGGAAATGGAGTAAAGATGGCTTTGACTGTATAGTACGCGTGCTATGGGGAAATAACATGTATTAAATGAGGATGTGGATGCTCATGTATATGACGTTTATGATCTGAAGATTTGTATTTGTAATGAATGATAGCATTTGGAAAAACATACATGCTCAATAAATGTAGGGTTATATAAATAGTACCTATATCGAATCTTTAAAGCAGAGTACCCTTGTGATTTTGTCAAATTCTCTGAAATATTAAAAATGGTGAAGACTCGGAGGATGGTCCTTGAAGAGAGGATTGCGTCTGAAATGCTGAGATTGAAGTTGAAATACTTTGGCGATCGATCCTTGAAGATGTCGGTACCCGCTCCTGCTCCTCCGACTTATCAAGGTATGTCGGAAGACGAAGCAATTGAAGCTGAGGAGGATTTCTACTGTAGGTGGAGGTTTCCCGTTGTTTTCTTGATTGGCGAGGAACGTTGGGCATGTCTCCGTACTCTGGCAGAGAATAATGTTGGGGGGTTAGATGCATGGATATGCATAACTGCGGGGCAGTTATACTAATTTTTAACATCACCATAGATTTTAAGGTCAGACCCGTTTCAGCTCTACCAACTCTTTGGAGGTGGCTGTTTCAGAGGAGGAGGTGATGGAAGTGGAGGATGGAGATAAATAGTGGAAGTCTGCTTCTGCATTTCCATCATGTTTTGGCACTTAGAAGACCTTCAGTTTGAAGAGTTGGTGTCAGCACTGAGTCTACTGCTTGCATAGTTTCTATTTGAAGTTCGACAAGACTTCGACCAAACTCATGTGAGGAAAGCTTTTTGTTGTTTCCAATTTCTGCTTTGCATCAGGGCAAAAGATCACTGAAGCAGGACGAACTGAAGGATTTGATACGTCGGAGTGCCTGAATGAACTATTACTTGAAAAACTACTGAAAAACTTATTATCTGTAAAGTACCTGAAGTTGGGTGCTGGCCAGATTAGGCATTTGTAAAGTACCTGAGATCGATTACTGAAAGACTTGTTATCTGTAAAAAAATGTGTAATCTTTTCTGACATGAATATAATTTGTCATTCAATTACTTGTGTTGATATAGATATAAAGTAATTCGTAGAAATCGAGCTGAAAATGTTTTGAAGAATGTATTAAATGATTTGAACTGTATTTGTACCGACAGTATTATTATTGCAACATTCGAACTGAGATAAATACGTGCGAAAATTTATGTTATGATGTAAGCATGATTTGTTCTGCGTTCTGAAAATGTGTGGGAGAAAAATTGTAGGAAAAATCTGTAATGTGAAAATTTGAGCTAATAGAGGTTGATAGAAGAATAAATCTTAAAAGAATAAGCTCAACTTGAAAAATAATGAAACGTATGAGTTCGAGGGAAGGGATGAGTCCGAATAGTTTTTCTTAAGATTCTGGGTTTTCTGTTACGAGATAAAATGTCAATATCACGATTTGTGGGGAAGTGTAGTAAAAATATATAAATAAGGTAGAATGATTTTTTGAATATGGAAAAGAGATTGGGATGGTGCAGACTCAATCTTAGAGAATTTGTCATGCCGATGAAGGATGATTGGTCATAAAGATCGCTGAAGTGCGGGAGAGGATTTTTAGATTGTTTGTCTATGATACTGAGTTAGCAGTAAGGGAGTGTTATCTTGAAGGATTAGATATAAGAGGTAGGGAACTTGAGTATGCCCGCTATTTTTATGAGGTATGTTTTCGTGAATTGGTGAGAGATCCTGCAGATCGAGAAGAGATGGTTGGATTGATTGCGGTGGTAGAGATCAAATTTGAAGATGTGATGATCGCTGGAAGAAATCTGATCGGATGTGGTCGCCCAGGTCACCAAAGCAATTTTAGATGTAATTATATGTAAAGTACCATCATAAATAAATGTAAGTGTCGTTGAATTTAATGGAAAAGATGGAAGTCAATTTGATCCTCTTTAGTTGTAAATGTCATTTGAGACAGGTTTGATAAATAAATTTTGAATAACTTTAAAAAATTTGTTAGCTTTAAAAATGATGCCACTAGTAATATAAGTATAAGAAACAAGAACATAAAAAATGTAGGAGCTTCTAGTTTTTATTATTATTATTATGTAAAACTGTAAAAATATGATATCGTGTGAGTGTGTGTCATCATGGGTATAGGAAGGTCAGAGAAAGATATGGAAATAGGAGAGAAAAATATATTAAAATATGAGGGGAGGGGTAATGATGGAAAGACAGTTTTATTGAGAAGGTACAAGACGTCTAAGATGGATAGTGGAAAGGACGCCTCAGTTCCAAAACCGAGGACAGGTCGTACGAGGCGCAATAACTGCCAGCCCTTAGAGAGAGAGAGAGAAAGAATAAATAGTGTTTCATCCTCATTATTCAAATGTTTTTTAACTTTTAAAAATTTGGAGAGCACAGCGAGAAAAATGCAAAAAAAATACAGAGGATTTGGTAGGGATTCATCTGAGGGTGATCAACAGTCGAAGATAGTTGCAGGCACTGAATCACGTAGGTGGCTATACAGCAGCGTTGTGAGGGACGGACTTGGCGCTACTGTGGATTCTTATTCTGACACTGAAGGTTAGTAGAGACGTGTGTTGTATGCTTGTATTTTTTACAAATTGTAATATGTTTTTAAGCAAATATCTCTAAAAAATTACTATTTATAACAATCTATGAAATTTGACATATAGACAGAATATATGAAAGATATGTTGTATGTTAATGATCGATGTATATGAAATAATGATAGATACCTGAACCTGCATGTAGGTCGAACGTGAGAGGTATTTGGGTAGGATAACAACTTTGCCTGTAAAATTGTAGTTAAGATGGATAGTTTGCCTGTTAACGAGGTGTCGACCTCTGGTCGGACGATAGAGTCTGATAGTAAGGTTGAAGTAGGATTGGAACAATTTCTAGGTTTTCCTGGCTAATTGGTGACATATCTTCCCAGTTCGGATGCATTTAGAGAATTTTTTAAAGCGAAAGCTGTTGTAGGAAGGACATGTGGTGACTGCATAGAATACTCTGGTAGGCTATTTAGGGGGTGTACTGAAGCGATGGGGGAGGAGTATTTTTATTTGCTGGCTGACTTGGAAGAGGAAAATTGAGATAAGGGTATAGATGAATCAATCTCGTTAGAATATTTTGATGGGAGTGTTCGGAGTGACCTCCCAAAGGGTTTTTTGTGTTACCTGTCTCAATTAGAGTATGAGTTGAGTCTTCCCCTTACCAATTTGGGGAAGAGGATTATGAATAACATTGGGGAATATACTGTTCAATTGAACGGCAACATGTGGGAGGCAATAAGTGTTTGCGTCCATCTGAATAAAAAATGGGAGAATAAGGGTAAAGTGAGGAGGATATCCCCTGAGGATTTATTGCAGTTTAATGGGGTGAAGAATTATCATGCCAGTGGTGGGGCATATTTCTGCGCAAACGCAACTCGGCCTCGCTTCTTCGATCTAAATTTACCAGGTCGAGCCTGGAACAACAACGTAATATGGGTGAAGGGTAATTGTCTTCAGAGAGATGATAAAGAACTTTTGGATCTTCTATTTAAAACTATAAAGCAAAGTAAGTATAACAATGCATAGAGTATAATATTGATATGTTCGAACTGATGACCTTTTGTTGATAATAAAAATATTGTGCATGGCAGGCCCAAAGTCCCAGGTGGAGAGGAAAGATTCATTATTGGGTGAAGTTGGTGAAGAAGAAGTTGAGCTTGAATTTGTGTTGGAAGGACTTGGCCTTGGCAGAAAGAAAAGGGTTGGTAGTAAGTCGAAAAAGGTTCAAAAATCATAATCGACCAGGCTGATGGCGGGTGTAGATGATGGAAAAAATAGAAGAACTGGTGAGGAAGGTCGAATCAATTTTGCCAAGACTCCTATAATAGACAGTTTGGTTCAGCCGAAGTCTATTATGTCGAGCATATTTTCTCGAATGTTTCCAAAAAATATAGATGTTGAAGCGTCTGTCGGCCTCTGGTGCCACTAGGAGTGGTGAGGTCGATGGAAAAGAAAAAAGGAGAAGGATCGAACCTATAGGAAAATTGGGGGAAAAGGTCGCTGAAGAGCGACCTGTTGCTGTGGATTATCTCAAAGAAGTGGAGGAAAGGGCCAGGCCAGCGGCTCTTCACGGAGAGGAGGACATGAGCAAGATGGTATGTATTTATGTTCGATCATGTAAAATATTTATTGGTTATGTTTCGAACTCACGCTGAGGTCGATTTATGTTTTGCAGGTTGCTCGTTTGGTGAAGGTGATTTGTCTCGGAGTGGAAGAGGTAAAATCTGAGCTGAAGAAGGTGAAGATCAAGCTTGAAATGAAGGTAGCTCGAGTGAAGGTTGATGCTCTCAAGGTATTAAAGAAGCTGGAGGCATTGAAGGCTTCCCACACAGTGGCAATTGGCCATCTACATGTAGAGGCGAGAATGAATCTTGAGGAGGTGGCGGTGGAGCGTGAAAGGCTTGGGCGTCACCTGATGTTGAAGGGATATTCTAAGGATGAGGTGAATGCCATTAAGGCAGACACCTATGTTGAGGATTATGCTGTTGAAGAAGTGGAGGAGGTTGCGGTGGGAGTTGTTGATGGGCTAGACAGTGTCTCCCGCCAGACGGTGATAAACAACTAAGGGGATGACACCGAACTCCCAAAGGGCGAAAATGAGAAGGTAGTGTAGAGAAATGGCTTTGTATGAGTATTTTGGAAGTGTCTTGTAAATTGTTGGATTTTGCGTATTAAATAGACTTCTGTAGGCTGAGCCCTCTTATAGGCACTTAGAGAGATGAGTCTCAGAATAAAAGATCTAAAGACCGAGTTTGCCAGGGAAAAAGAGATCTCCACATCCTCGCTATCTTCGCAAGCAGAGCTGCATGTTAGATCAAAATAGGCCTTTTGACTTAAATGCTATGTCGACATAATGCTACCCAGTAAATAAGACAAAATAGAACGTAGGGGCAGACCAAAAACTTGTTATCAATTTTTAGGAAAATGACACTAATATAGTGCATAGGAATATTCAAAGTTTTTAGACAAAGTAGCATATAGAAAACATGTACCTTAGACTTCGAAATATATGTCATGGAGCATCCATCTGAGATTGTACTTTGACCTTTAAGTCTAAAAGTAGTTGCACACGGTAGATGTTAGAAATTAGATATCTTTTTTGAAATTAGATATATATATGCACGTTGATGGGTGCTTTGAATCAAACTGTATATAATGTATATATATTATATAGGTCGAATTGGACTCAGTTCGCTCGTGCGAAGATGAGGCACTCCAATGTAATCGAGAATTTGTAGAGGAGTTGGATAGGGTGAGGGAGACAAATGGGGACAGAGAAGACCAGCATGTAAATGTGCATTTCAAATTATTGAGGCAACCCAGATTGTTGTTGACCTCACTCGTAAGATAGAGGAGAAAGATGTCGAAATTGAAAAGGGCCTAAAAGAGCTTGCGGAGATAAAAGAACATTCAGGAAAGCTTCAAAGTCGGATTGATATGCTGATGGTTAGGAGTAGGCAGGCTAAAACGGCTTAAGACCGTATTCAGGCGCAAGAAAGATTGGAGGGACAATCTCGAGCTGATCTACAGAATTGTGGAAGCGAGCTGGAGCGACTGAAATAAAAAATGATTGAAAATGATAACGAGTTGAAGGTAGCTCGAGAAAATATATTTACTTCGGAAGCTGCAGCCAAACACTTACATATATCCCTACTCGCCAAGGATATGGAGTTTCGGGGGAAATAACGAAAGTGTGACAATTTAAATAAGAGGGTGGCGCGATTGAAGACCGAATTGGCGCAAACCAGCGCCCGCGTCGAGAAAGCCGAGGCTGGAGAGCGCTCAAGGAGGAGTAGAAATGATTTTAAAGTTCCTCTAGTCCAAGGGGATGTAGTTAGCCTGTCAGGTCAAATAAGAGAGCTGGAAGGTGACGTAGCTCAAATTCAAGAGCATGTACAAAAATGGAATGCAAACTTAAGGGAATGCCAGCACATGTTGGATGCTGCTCTTGTCAGGGAGAAGGTCTTAGAAGGGAAAATCAGGGCAAAGGAAATTCTGATAAAGAAAAAAGATGACTTGTTAAGGGATACTTCGGCCAGGGAAGAGTTTGCATAAATCGGGAGACTTCGAGTCCAAGTGATGGACCTAGAGGCCATTAATCAGGCTGAAGTAGCTAAATTTGTCAAAAAATTGGAAGAGAATATAACTTTTAATGCTCAGACATAAATGGAAATGGCACATCAGAAGAAACTGTATACGATTTTGGAGTCACGCCTCGAGATGGTGAGATCTCACTTTTCAAGGATTGTTGTATCTCATGCATTATGTGCAGACCTGTTAAAGTCGACCATAACGTATTTTGTAAAGGAAGTAAAAAGACTTGAGTTAGAACGAGATACATTGTTCAAGAGTTTTTCAGACAAGGGATGCATTTGTAGAGTTAATATAGATCGAGGGAACTGCATGGCCTTCATGGAAACGAATTTAGGCCCTCGACCTGTTGATCTAATAGAGTGAGGTAGAGCTGCTGTAACTTGTAAACTGAATTTTGATTGACCTCCTGTTAAAGGGTAATGCATGGCTGACATCCCAGCAGCAGAAAATAATCTATTGTAATGTGGCCTTAAAATAAATAGTATCTGTCGCAAACATATTGAAATAGATGAATGCTAGTATGACCTTTGTCTAATCTTATGTTTGGTAAGGTCTTTGATATAAAACAAGTTTTTGCATTTGATCTAATCGCAGAGATGGGTTGAGTTAGTCAAACCAAATGAATCTTGATTTAACTGTAGTAATGTTGCAGACATATTAAAAGAGATGAAGGTTAGTATTACCTTTGCCTTATCTTATGCCTGTTAAAGTCGTTGATATAAAACGAGTTTCTACATTTGTTTCAATCGCAGAGATTTAGTAGAGTCAGCCAAACCAAGTATTATCCTTGATTTAACTAGTATAATGTCCCAAACAATTTGAAGTAGATGAAGGCTAGTATTACCTTTGCCCTATCTCATGTTTGGTAGAGTCTTTGATATAAAACAAGTTTTTTACATTTGTTTTAATCGTAGAGATTTAGTAGAGTCTGCCAAACCAAGTATTATCTTTAAATTAACTGGTATAATGTCCCAAACAAGTTGAAGTATATGAAGGCCAGTATTACCTTTACCCTATCTCATGTTTGGCAAACCAAGTGTTATCCTTGATTTAACTTGTATAAGATCGATTGAAAGCTAGTATTATCTATGCTTTAATCTATAAAATGTGGTTGAATCTACGTAAGTAGAAAGATGTTGTGAAAAACTTGGAAGTTTCATTGATCAGTTCAGAATTTATATTGGATGGAGATAAAAATCTCACTTTTGGAATTGGAAAAAAAATGAGAAATTGTAATGGAGTAGTAAGACGCCTAACGATAGTACCGTTTCAGTCGCCTAGTGTTCCAAGGATTTGAAATGGGGATTACCTCTTCTGCCATGAGATAATATGATCCCAGGCTTTAACTTCCAATTGTGGGCTAATTTTCCAGCGTGAGGCTCTTTGTGATGTTAAAGAGTCTCTTTGAGGAAGAGATAATCAATTTGGAAGGTAAGGTTTCTGACTCGGCTGTTGTATGATCTAGCTAGTATATGATGATATCGACCTAGGTTAGCAATGGTGCATTCCTTGGTTTCATCGATCATATTGAGGTTGGATACCAATTATAACTCATTTTCCTCATTAGTCAACTCGTGATCTCGAACTTGATGATGGTATTCAGAAGGAATGATGGCCTCAGTGCCATAAGCAAGGAGGAATGGGGTGCATCATGTTGACTGTCTGGGGGTGGTACGATATGCCCATAGGACATGAGGTAGTTTTCAAACGCAATTTCTTTTTTTCTGTGAGTAAAGCCATTTTTTGAGTCCATCCACGATGGTTTTATTGGTGATTTCAGTTTGGTCATTGCCTTGAGGATGGTAAAGATTGGATAGTGAGTGGATGATATTATGTTGATTGAGGAAGGTTGCGATTTTCTCTCCAACAAATTGGGGCCTGATATCGGTACAAATTAGGTGAGGCACCCAAACTGAGTGATGATGTGTTCTCAGATAAAATAGATGAACTCATCTTCTCTGGTTCAACATAGTAGAACTGTTTTTACCCATTTTGTAAAATAATCGGTAGGTAACGGCGGTTACCTGGTGAGTTAGGGAATTCGCCGACGAGATCAAGTGCCCATCTTTTGAATGGCCGGAACACCTTCCTTGAATAGAGTTCGAGCGCAGGGGTACGTATCATATGTCCATGTCTTTGGCAGGTATCACATCTACGTGAGTACTCCTCTGCTTGCTTGCGCATGTCGGGGCATAATACTCCTTATATAATAACAATGTTTGCTAGTGGTCAACCTGCAGCATGGGAGCCACAAGTTCCTTCATGTAATTCGTAGAGTATTTCATCTGCTTTTGGTTTGGAGAGGCACTTGAGGTAAGACCCCATGACGAAAAGGCGGTATAGCATACCATTTTGATTTGTGTAGCGCTTTGAGTTGTTGATCAGCTGTCGGCGCTCTTTTAGATCTGCTGGGAGTGGTCTGTTACAACTGTTGTCAATACCGAGGTAGTCTAAGAAAGGCTTTTGCCAATCGTTACCTCCCCTTTTATCACCCCCAGTATTGATCGTACATACTGAAATGCGATCAATACTGAGGGTTGAAATGATTTTGATATGGAGATATCGTGCTTCTATACCCAAGGCCCCGGCTAGGTATGCCAAGGAATCAGCGTGTCTATTTTCACCTCGAGAAAGATAATCGAGAGTTGCTTTCACAAACTTGCTTATCCTATCAGCAACGAGGGCTGCATATTCGATCATCTTTCCATTCTTCTTATATTTTTTAGAGTAATGGTGGACAATGAGTAGTGAATCTATGTAAACTGAGAGTTTGAGGACATCGAGCTCAAGAGTAAGGTCGAGTCCATGAATGAGAGCTTTGTATTCGGTGACATTATTTGAGGCCTTAAAATCTAAGTGGATTGATTTCTCAATTCTGTCATTAGAAAGGGTAATCAATACGATTTCCATTCCTGACCCAACGGGTCCCGCTGATCCATCCATGATAAGTCTCCTCCCTTTTGCTGTAATTCATTCAGTTCGCTCGTAAAATGGTTTAGGGGGGTGGATCTTCGAGAGTTTCTTTTGTAACGTTAGGGTCGTACTCCTCCCACTCGGAATCTTCTACTGGAAAATTTGTGAGAAAATCGACAACGGTCTGACCCTCTTTAGAATGACGTTATTCAAACTTGATATCATGTTCTCCCAAAGTGATTAATCATTGTTGCACTCCCCTTGATTTTTCTTTTTTGGATAGAACTTCCCGAAGTGCGTAGTTCATCATGACTTTGACTGAATGAGCTTGGAAGTAGTGCTTGAGTTTCTGTGAAGTGTAAACAAGAGTGAGAATAAGTTTTTCAATTTTAGAGTACCTTATTTTCGCTGGAGTGACAGTTTTGCTGATGAAGTAAACTAGCTTCTCAATTTTCCCTTCAAGGTGAATGAGAACTGAGTTGAGTGAAGTATCTATAACTGCTAGGTAGATAATCCGTTCCTCATTATCTACTAGGGTGCTCATTATGGGAAACCTCCCCAAATAGGTTTTGAGATCCTGAAAAGCTGCTTCTCATTTTGGTGTCCATGGGACCTCTGTATTTGGCTAAACTTTTCCTTATTTGGTACAACTACGGAGTAATAAGAATGGCTAACGACAACAGTCTGAAGATTTTGAAGCAAAACTGTTGATAGCGGCAATCTTGTTGGCAAGTTTCTGAACGCCTTTTGTTGTTTTTGGAGAAGGCATGTTGAGGAGAGCCCGAATCTGATTTGGTTCAGCTTCAATCCCCTTCTTGTAGATGAGGTGGCCTAGAAATTAGCCTGAATGTACCCCAAATTGATACTTATCAGGGTTGAGACGCATCTTGTAAGATCGAAGAATGTTGAATATAGTGTTGAGATCAGAGATGTGATTGGTTGACTGTACACTCTTGCACAAGAGATCGTCGATGTGGACTTCAACGACTTTCCCTAGACGTGCTTTGAACATAGTAGTCATCAACCGTTGATATGTGGCACCTGCATTTTTAAGTCTGAAGGGCATGAATTTGTAGTAATAAAGACCTCTTTTAGTGATGAAAGTTGTCTTTTTTTGATCTTCTTCCAAAAGTAGAATTTGATTGTATCCCAAAGCAGCATCCTTCATAGATAGGAGGTTATGGCCTGCTATAGAATCGTGGATCTGATGAATGTTAGGAAGAGAGAAGCTGTCCTTTGGATTATGTTTGTTTAGATCGGTAAAATCTACGCAAACTCGAACTTTTCCGTTCTTCTTTGGGACATCGACAATATTGGATATCCAGTCTGGATATTTGGCTTCTCGAATGAATCCCACTTTGATCAATTTCTTGATCTCGATGTTAACTTCATCTTGAAGATGAGGTAACAGTCGTCACTATTTCTGTTTGACCACCGTGACATTAATGTTGATGGTTAATTTGTGAGATGCCTTGGCCGGATTGACCTCATGCATTTTTTTGAAGGACCACGCAAAAACGTCCCGATTTAGTTGCAAGAACTGAATAAGGGCATCCTTTTCATACTGAACTAGCTTAGTACCAATGAAAGTACCTCTGCTAGGTTAATCAATGTTGATATATTTTGTGGGCTCCTCCGTGGATGGTTGATCGTTGAGGTGATCAACATCCTATAATTTCTATGCAGCAAATATATTAGAATTATCTAGGATAGCAGATATGACATTTTCATAAGCTCGAGAGAGCTTCTGACTACCCCTGATCTCATAGATCTATTATCGTATTTGAATTAGAGTACCAGATAATAGGTAGAAGCGATTGCATCTATGTTGTGAATCCAACAACGGCCCATAATCCCGAGATAACGAGATTTGGTGTTGATGATATAGAAAATGAAGTCGATGGTAGCTGGTTCTGCGGTAATAGGTAAGATGATCTTGCCTACTCGTTCATCTCTGGAACCATTGAACCCACTAATATCGATGTCGCTCTGAATAATTTGGTTGGCCAAACCCATTTGGTCGATAATGCTCTGAAATTGAATCTCAATACCACTTTTAGTATCGACCATCATCGCGTACATGACAAACTTCTTCATTTTGAGCATTATTACTAGCACATTATGATGTGGAAATTTGACATGGCTAGTATCGCAATCTTTAAAGGAAATCCCAAGCCGGCGATTGCCCAACTCAGGATGAAGCTTGGCTTCTTTCTCTTGAGGTGTAAGATCGCAATATTTTGATAGTCTCCTTATGATACAAGTAATATGGTGGACTATCGATTGGTTCTAGTGGTTGAGAGACTCGGTAGAACTTTTCCTTCAAAAGTAGTGGAAAAATAGTAGAGATTCAGGCGTTCATCTTTGGGAGGATGGGTTTGTTTGGCGGACTGCCTTTCTGAGGGTAGCTAGTGTTACCCTTGGTGCGCTTCTGATCTCCCTGTTCCTCCTTTGGTTCGGTGCTTCGATATGTAAATGGACCTTTGATAGAGAGGACAGATTTAGTATATTTTTGTAGCTCATACATTATCCTCTTCAGGTCGACATAACTATTTACCTTGGTGATCATATCCTCCAAGGTTGCAGGTTTATTGAGGAAGACGTGCTCTTTAGCCATGCAGTCGAGCTGGAGCACGCTGGTGAAAGCAGTGATAACTATTTTCTGATCGAGGTTATCCACTTTACGCGCTAGCTCAATAAATTTCTTTACAAAATCCTCGAGCTTCTCTCCGTGTGATTGTTTAAGACTTATAAAAGAATACAAATTCTCCTCTTTGTCCTAGTTGTGAGCATATATCTTGATGAACTATTTCAGCAGCTGGTCAAAAGTATATATGGAGTCCTTAGGGAGAGAGTAGAACCATCGGAGTAGTTCCTACTATAGACTTGTAGTGAACATATGGCAGAGGATGTGGTTGAGATTGAAGTATAACCCCAATGAATCACGGTACTGTTGAATCTGCTCCTTCAGGTCAGTACCTTTGTATTTACAAATTTTTGGAGTATGGAAACCTTTTGGTATTTTTATATCGAATAGCTCTTTGGCAATCAGACTTCCTTGTAATTTTGTGATGTCGCCGGTAGTACCCAGAACTTGGCTTCGATTAACTCCTTAATTCGTTGGTCCATATGCTCTTTCGTGACGTAATGACGTGTTGGTTGAATTGCTGGACGTACAGGTTATGGATGATGAGTGCCCATACCTTCACCCAGGCGATTTTATGTTGGAACTTGATGTTGAGGTCATTGTTCTTCCTCCTGACGGATGGAAATTCGGTGACCTCAATTGGCTTCGGACTGAACCTCATCCCCTAAATGTATGGAAGGCTGTGGTTCGTGCTAAAGATTCCTGGAAATAGCTTTACTGGCGACTCCTTGAGGTCCCAATCTTTCCCTTGCAGAAACATGGAAGATCTTGGGCAACTGATTGTGACCTCTTGCTGAAGGAGCTTGTTGAGTATTTTGGAGAGCCTCTAGGGCAGTCTGCATTATTGACATCTGGTCTTCATGACGTTTAAACGCTGTCAAACGAGCTTGTCATTCTGTGTTGAGCTCTTTCTCACAGAGCTCCCGATCCTTAGTTAACTGAAGTTTGAGCTTATTGCATTTATCTGTTTCAGCATTGAGATTCACTTGTTACTTTGTAAGTTACCTAGATCCATTAAAACATCGAGCTGGGTGCCTGTAGCCGATCGTCTGGAAGTAGCCATGATTGAAAGTTGTAGTGAAAGAATGCCTTAGGATATTTCTAAATGTAATGGCCAAATTCTATAAGCTCGAAATGGCTTAGAATTCGTTATTGCACCAATGAACTTACGACAATATTCTAATAGAAAGCAGGAAATGACACATGTGAATTTAGCGTAGAAAACCTCTGAATAGGTAAAAAAAACTACAACCTCGTGTGGAGGATTTTTGTAAAAATATTTTTATTGCTTGAGGAAGATATCTTATTAGAAGTGATCTCTAGGTATAGAAATGCTTGAACCTTGTAACTAAAAAGTTTGAATGTTTATGAGAATCTAGAACAAGTATTTTCTTGATAATTTCTTGTGTAATTTTTCTGGTCCTTGTCTCTTCTGGAACTTTTTCTTTATATTGGCCTTCTCCGCAGCTCTTTATCGTGCTGGAGCACATTGTTAGAATAATGTGGTTAGTGGCGGTTGACTGAGTAACGAACAAGTTCATGAAAGACAGGTGTCTTTGACTGGATAAGGTTTTTCAGTTTGAAGTTTGACCCACGTCTTTTACCAGTTACTGGAGTAGGTTGGAATGTCGACTGGAGAAGTTATGTTAAAAGCGCGTAAGTCTGAGATGGAGGTTATTCTAATTGGTGACAACTCAATTTTAGGTGAGATTGAGGGATAGGTCCCTACAGAAGAGAAAAGCGAAAAAATTGTAGAGATTCACGTATGAGATTAGACGATAGTGTTCATCAATCAAGGCAAGAAAAAGTTGAGGAGGCCGTATCACGACAATGGTTGTACAGCAGCATTGTAAAGAATGATTTGACGCTACTTTAAATTCTTATTTGGACGTTGAAGTTTAGTAAATGATTTATAATTTTGTGAATATGGGTTTGAAAGACTTTTGTGGTTTTTTAATTTTGAAAAATTGTTGTTTATAGTAATTTTGTAAAAAATTGTTTGATCTTTTTGTATAAAAAGAGATATATGCATAGAAAGACGTATATGTATGGTAGATGTGTGCATGGATGTGTATAGATAAAAGATAATGATAGAATACCTGGACCGGTATGTACGACAAGCGTGAAGAATATTTATTTAGAATCAAATCTCATCCTTAAGTTTATCATTTGGATGAAGACTTCAATTAATATGGAGACGTCGACCTCTGGTCATACCATTGAGTCTGAACATGTAAAATCTGCTAATATAGAGTCTGAAGGGGAAGACGAAGTAGTACCTGCTCAATTTCTAGACTTTCCTGGTAACTTGGTATCGTACCTTTCGAACTCCGATGTGTTTAGAGAGTTCTGTAAATCCAAAGCTCTTGTAGGCAAAATATAGGGCAACGTTGTAGAACATGTTGGTAGGTAGTTAAGAGGTTTTACTATATCATATGAGGAAGTGCATTTCCTTTTGTTGCCTAACTTAGAAAAGGAGAAATTGGATAGAGGAGTGGCTGAGTCGATCTCTCTCGAGTATTTTGATAGAAATGTCCAAGGTGACCTGGAAGAGGGTGTTCTGTGTTATCTGTTTCAGTTGGAGTATGGATTGAATTTTCCCCTTTGGAATCTTACGAAAGGCATAATAAATATTATTGGGGCATGTCCTGCCCAACTGAATGGGAACATGTGGGAGGTGATCATTATTTATGAGAGTTTAAATAGGTTGTGGGAGAAAAATGAAGTGAAAAGGAGGATAACTCCTGAGGACGTTTTGCAGTACTATGCTGTGAAACATTATGCTACGCCTGGAGGTGCGTATTTTTGTTCGAGCTCGTTCCGACCGCTTTTCTTCTATCTGAGTTCAGTAGGTCGAGTTTAGAACGATAATTTGATCTGGGTAAAGGGTGACTGCCTTCAGAGAGAGAATAAAGAAACAATGAAACTTATGTATAGAACTGTGAAAAAAAAGAAGTAATAATGTATAATGTCAAACTGCTGTAATTGGAGGTTGCTCTGTTTTTTGACATTATATTGTGTTTGGTTTGCAGGTCCTCAGTCAAATACGACAAAGAGGGATTCCCTGTTGCTCGAGAAGGGGTTGAGCTCGTGATAATCCTTAAGGAGCTCGGTATTAACATAAATAAAAGGGCTAACAGCAGGTCTGAGAAGGTACAAAAGTCTCAGGCGAAGAGACTAATGGCGAGGGTTGGAACTAGCAAGAATAGAGGGGCTGATGGGGAGAAGCATTCGGTTTTGCCGAAGGCTATTGAGATGGATTTTTCAGATGTGCCAGAAGCTACCACGCCGAGAAAGCTAGCTCTAAAATTCCTAAAGAAGAAAATTGGGAAGCGTGGCTCGGCCTCTGGAATCACGGGGAGTGGTGAGGTTGAGGGGGAAGTGAAAAAGAGGAAGGTAGATCTTCATGCTGAAGTGATAGGGGCAAAGGTCATGGAGAGTCGACCTGTTGAGAAAGATGAGTTGCGAGCTGTGGAGGACAAGATGAGCTTGCAGCTCACAAGGGTACTGAGGAAATGAGTGCCTCTGCACAGTTGGAGTTAAGCAAAATAGTAAGTTTTGATGACTTGTTTATTGCTAAACTTTGCATTTGATTCGAGCTGAAAATGTGTTTAGTTTATTGTAGGTTGTTCACTGATTGAAGGGGATCTGCCTCGGGATTGAGGAAGAAAAAACTGAGTTTATAAATAGGAAAGTTGAGCTCAAGAAGAAGGTGGCTCGACTTAAGTCTGACTTGGCTTTGGATGGGGAGTAGTTGGTTGCTGCGAAGGCTGCATAGAAGGTGCTAATTGGCGAGCTAACAAAGGAGGCACATAAGAACCTAGATGATGTCAAAATTCAGTGCGACAGACTTGGGCACCAACTTCTTGTGGTTGGGTACACAAAAGCTGATGTCAAAACCTTTATGGCTGGTACCTACGTAGAAGACGTCAAAGGGGAAGATGAGGCTCCTGCTGATGGTGTGGTAACTGGGTTGGACGCAGTCTCTCCCAGGACTGATCTAGAGAATCAGAAGGTAGAGTGAAGTTGTTGAAGTTTAGTTGTGTCTTGGAAAACTATAACTGTATCGAATATTTCTTTACAGAATAAACTTTGGTTAGGCTAAGAAATGCTTGTAAGCATTGTTTGTATGAATTTAAGGATATGCGCCTCATAATTTATGAACTATAAAATGAGCTCGCTAAGGAGAAAGATGCCTCAACGTCCCTATTGACTTCGCAAGCAGAGCTACGGGTTAGAGAAGAGCAAGAAATATTGGACTTGTATGCTGCATTACTTTAGAGCTACAAAGTGAATTTAGAAAAATAGAAATAGTTCTTAAATATGTTAGAAGTTTTAGGGGCGATGGTAATTAAATGTGTCCAGATAATACCAATGTGTTTAGAAAGTTAAAACATAGAAAATGAAATCGGAATCATACTTTGACCTTAAGTTTAGAAGTAGTCTCACAATAGTAGAATGTCAGAAAATAGTCACATGTGTAATTTTAAAAGTCTCCTGTATTATGATTAAATATATTTGCGGAGTGTTCTTGAATCGACTTAATGTATTTTATCTATGATGTAGGCCGAATTGGAGACTATTTGCTCGAGTGAACAACAGACACTCCAATGCAATTAGGAGTTTGTGGAGGAGTTTGATAGGATTAGAGAGGCGACTAAAGATAGGGAGGATTAACATGTCAAAGTACATTTCTGGTATGTCGAGGCAAATAAAAATGTTGATCACCTGACTCAAAAGATCGAGGGAAAAGACGTCTAAATAAAAAGAATTCAAAAGGAGCCCGCAGAGGCAAAGGAACAGACAACAAAACTTAAAAGCCATAATGATGCATTGACGTTGAAGAGTAAAGAGGTGGACTTCGCTCAATACCGTATCAAGTCACTAGAAGTGTCAGAGAAATTATTAAAGGATTTTGTGGATAGTTTGAAGGGTCAAATGACTTGAAAAATAGAGGAGCTTGAGAAATCTCGAGCTGATCTGGCTAATTCTGCAAGTGTTACGGCTGAGTTGAGGAGCGAACTAGCTAGGAAAGAAAGTGATCTTGGAAAAGCTCAAGTTGACTTGACCCAGTCTAAAAGTGTGGCTGATCAATTAAGAGAGGCTTTGCCTGTTAAGGACATGGATTTTCGTATGGTTCAAAGACGATGCGATGAATTGAATGAGAGGGTGGCCCAATTAAAGGCAGATTTGGATATGGCCAATTCGCGTGCTAAAAAGGCCGAGGTTGGAGATCGGTAAAAGTAGAAAAAAGGTGATGTTGGGGCCTCCATTGTAAAAGGGCATGTGATTGACCTATCAGCTCAAATTAGAGAGTTGGAGGCAGATGTAGTTAGAATTTAGGTTCATGTATAGAGAGGAAATAAATGTTTAAGGGCGAGCCAAGATAAGTTGGATATTGCTCTTTACATAGAGCAAGAGTTAGAGGGGGTGATTAGGGGTAAGGAATAGTTGCTGAGGAGGCAGGATGATTAATTGAAAAAGGTTCCTACTGGGTGAAGTGAAGAGAATGCCAGGGAGCTTGAGGAACTTCGTACTCAGGTGGAAGATTTGAGGATGATGAATATGGCTGAGTAGGATAAAGCTGTTGAGAAGATGGTTGAGCATAATAAGATCATGTCACGCACAGAGAAATATATAACGTGGCAAGATGATAGATACAAAGACTTGCAAGAGCGCTTTCAGAGATTGAGAGAGCATTTTTTCCAAGTAGTTATACTCAAAGCAACGCGCTCACAGGGGCTAATGGTTATTATTGCCTATTTTGTAGAGGAAGTGAGAAGGCTTGAGTTCGAGAGGGATACCTTGTACAACTGCCTGTCATCCCAAGGATATATTTTCAAAG
Source organism: Kingdonia uniflora (assembly GCA_014058105.1). Lineage (NCBI taxonomy): Eukaryota > Viridiplantae > Streptophyta > Magnoliopsida > Ranunculales > Circaeasteraceae > Kingdonia > Kingdonia uniflora. Next base: position 1,459,974 of record JACGCM010002813.1, read on the forward strand.
CCAATATAGATCTAGAAAATTATAAGAATGTCATAGAAATGAAGTTAGGTTCTCGACCTATTGTATTAGTAGAGCAAGGCCAGATTATCGTAGCTGCTCGAGCTTCAAATTTTATGGCAAAATGTCATTCTGTTGTAGGGGAAGGCATAGCTGACCTCTCATCAGTAGAGAAGAACCTTTAAAAGTGTCTTGCCGAAGTGACCTGTAGAAGTAACCTATAGTTGCAGACATATTGAGAGATGAAAACTAGTTTTACCTTTGCTTTATCTTATGTCTATTAGAGATCTTTGATTGAAAACTAGTATTACCTTCGTTTTAATTGCATATATATGTTTAGAGGTCGATTGAAAGCTAGTATTACCTTTTCCTTAATTTGTTTAGAGGTTGATTGAAAGCTAATATTACCTTTGCTTTAATCTGTTTAGAGGTCGATTGAAAGTTAGTATTACCTTTACTTTAATCTGTTTAGAGGTCGATTGAAAGCTAGTATTACCTTTGCTTTAATCTTTGAGATTTAGTAGAATCTGCATAAGTAGAGAGTAATGTAGGGAATTTTTTTTTGGAAGCTTTCATTGAGTATAATAGAATGTACACTGCATCAAGATGGAAATCTTACTTGTAGAATAGAAAGAATATGAATATTGAAATGGAGAAACCAGGGACTTAACGATAGTATTGTTTCAGTCGCCTTGTGTTTTATGGATTTCGAATGCGAACTCCTTGCTCCGTCATGAGATAGTATGATCCTAGACCAGTTCGACAAATGATTAGGAATGGTCCTTCCCAAATTTTTGCCAGTTTCCCAGCATGTGCTTTTCTTTTGTGTTAGGGATTTCTCTGAGCACAAGATCGTCGACTTGGAACTCACAGCTTCTGACTCTTCTATTGTATGAACTTGCTAACATATGGTGATATCGACCTAGGATGAAAATAACACGTTCCTTTGTTTCATCAATCCAGTTCATATTGCAGGCCAATTTAAACTCATTTTCTTCATCTGTAAGTTTGTGATCTCTGACGGGATGGTGATATTCTGCTGGAATGATAGCTTCTGTGCCATAAGTGAGAAGGAAGGGGGTATAACCGGTTGATTGACATGGGGTGGTACGGTACTCCCATAAGACGTGAGGAAGTTCCCATATCCAATTTCTTTTTTTCTATGATTGAAGCCTTTTCTTGAGTCCATCCACTATGGTTTTGTTGGTGATTTTGGCTTGGCCATTGCATTGAGGATAGTATGAATTGGATGGAGAATGAATGATATTGTGTTTGCTGAGGAAGGCTACGACCTTTTCATTAATAAACTATGGCCCGTTATCGATCCGAATCAGGTGGGGGCATCCAAATCATGTGATGATGTATTCCCAGATAAAAGAGATGACCTCTTCTTCCCTAGTTCGACAGAGTGGGACTGCTTCCACCCATTTTGTAAAATAATCTTTTGCTACGAGTAAGAATCGTCGGTTACCTAGAGTATTTAGAAATTTTTCGATGAGATCAAGCGCCCACCGCTTGAATGGTCATAACACCTTACTTGAATGTAGTTCGAGGGCAGGGGCACGGATCATGTGTCCATGTTATTGACAAGTGTCACATTTGCATGAGTACTCTTCTTCTTGCTTGTGCATTCTTTGCCAGAATACTCCTTGTATAATTACCATGTTAGCGAGTGATCGACCTGCGGCATAGAAGCCACAAGTTCCTTCATGTAAATCATTGAGCATTCCATCTGCTTTTTTCTTTGAAAGACACTTAAGATAAGGCCATGTGACTGAGCGGCGATAGAGATGACCATTCTGAACAGTGTAATATTTTGAGTTTTCGATCAACTGTCGACACTCCTTTGGATCTGTTGGAAGTAGCCCTTTACATTTATTCTCTGAGCCAAGATAGGCAATAAAAGGCTTTCGCCAATCGTCGTCGTCATCTTCATCGCCTCCAGTGTTGATCGTGCATGCAGAATAAAGATCAATGGCAGGGGTTGATATTACTTCGATCTGTAGATATCTATCTTCTGTTCCCAAGACCCCAGCTAAATAAGCCAAGGAATCGGCGTGTCAGTTTTTACCTCGAGGAAGATAGTCAAGAGTTGCTTGCGCAAATCTGCTCATCCTATCGGCAACGAGGGCTACATATTCCATCATCTTATCATTCTTCTTGTACTGTTCTGAGTAATAGTGAATGATGAGTAGAGAGTCAGTGAAAACAGAAAGTTTCGGGACACCAAGCTCGAGTGTGAGGTCAAGTCCATGAATGAGAGCTGTGTATTATGTGACATTGTTGGAGGCTTAAAAATCCAAGCGGATTGATTTCTCGATCCTGTCATTGGAATGGGTAATCAGTACGATTCCAATTCCTAACCCAGCGGGTCCTGCTAAGCCATCTATAAGAAGTTTCTACCCATTCTATGTAATCTATTCAACTCGCTCGTCAAATGCTTTGGTGGGTGGATCTTCTGTAATTGCTTCTGTAAGGTCAGGATCGTGTTCTTCCCAATCGGGATCTTTTACTGGAAAATCCACAAGAAAATTATCAATGGTCTGACCTTTTTCTGAATGTATTTGTTCAAACTTAATATCATGTTCTCCCAAACTAACTGACCATTGCTACACTCTTCATGATTTATCTTTTTTGGACAAAACTTCCCCGAGTGGGCAGTTTGTTATGACTTTGACTGAATGAGCTTGGAAGTACTGCTTAAGTTTTTGTGAAGTGTAAACAAAAGTTAGAAGGAGTCTCTCGATTTTAAAAAAACTCATTTCTGCCAGAGTGAGGGTTATACAGATGAAATAGACTGGCTTTTTGACTTTTCCCTCAAGTTAAATGAGAACTGAGCTGATAGAAGTATCTGTAGCTGCTAGGTAGATGATCAGTTTCTCATTATCTACTAGGGTGCTCATGATGGGAGACTTTCCCAAATAGGTTTTGAGTTCCTAAAAAGTTACCTTGTATTCTGATGTCCATTAGATTGTTTCTTTGGGTTGAACATTTCCTCTTTTGGTGCAACCTCTTAGTAGCAGGAACATCCAACGACAGCGATCTGAAGACTTATAAACAAATTGGTTGATAGCGGCAATCTTGCCGGCAAGTTTTTGTACATCCTTCATTGTTTTTGGAGATGGCATATTGATGAGAGCTCGAATCTGATCTGGATCAGCCTCAATCCCCTTCTTGCTGATGAGATAGCCGAGGAATCGGCCTAAATGTACTCCGAAATGACACTTATCTGGATTGAGTCACATTCGATAAGATCGTAGAATTTTGAATATTGTGGCTAGATCTATGATGTGGTCTTTTAACTGTAAGCTTTTGCACAAGAGATCATCGATGTAGACTTCAATAATTTTTCCAATGTGTGCTTTGAACATAGTTGTCATTAATCATTGATAAGTTGCGCCTGTGTTCTTTAGTCTGAAGGGCATGACTTTGTAGAAGTAAAGTCCTCTTTCAGTAACGAAAGCCGTCTTTTCTTGATCTTCCTCTAAGAGAGGAATCTGATTATATCCAGAAGCAGCGTCCATCATAGATAGAAGTTCGTGACCTGCCATAGAATCAAGAATTTTATGAATAATTAGAAGAGGGAAACAGTCCTTCAGAGTATGTTTGTTTAGATCAGTAAAATCTACACAGACTCAGACCTTTCTATTCTTCTTAGGAACTACGACGATGTTAGAGATCCAATCCGGATACTTGGCTTCTCAAATGAACCCCACATTGATCAATTTGTCGATCTTAATGTTGACTTCATCTCAAAGATGAAGTGAGAGTCGTCGGTGTTTCTGCTTGATCGCCGTGGCGTTGATGTTGATGGCCAATCTATGACATGCCTTCGATGGGTCGACCCCGGGCATCTCTTCAAAAGTCCATGCAAAGATGTCTTATTTAATTCGTAAAGAGTGAATGCGAGCATCCTTATCGTTTTTAACCATCTTGGTACCGATAAAAGTACCTCGGCTAGGTCCATCAATGTCGATGTACTCTGTAGGCTCTTTTGTGGAAGGGTTGATCATCGATGTAACCCACTTTCTGTAAATCTTATGTGGAAGGCTAATCATCGATGTGACCAACTTTCTGTAATTGCTATGCAGCATATCTGTCTGATGTATCTAGAATTATAGAAACGGTATTCTCGCAAGCTCTAGAAAGATTTTGACTACCTTTGATTTCATAGATACTATCATTGTGCTTGAAGTAAAGTGCTTGATGATAAGTGGAAGCGATTGCTTCCATATTGTGAATCCAACAGCGGCCCATAATCCCGAGATAACGAGATTTGGCATTGATGATGTAGAATACAATGTCTATTGTGGCTGGTCCAATGGTGATAGGTAAAATGATCTTGCCTAGTCGTTATTCTTTAGAACAATTAAATTTACTGATATCAGTGTCGCTTGGAATGACTTGATTAGCCAATTCCATTTGGTTGATCATGCTCTAAAAAAGAATCTCAATTTTGTGCATGACAAACTTCATCATCTTGAGCATTATTAGTAATGCATCATGATGTGGAAATTTTACATGACTGATATCGCAATCTTCGAATGAAATCCCAAACCGACGATTGCTTGACTTAGGAAGAAGTTTGGCTTCTTTATCTTGAGGTGTGAGATCACAACATTCTGATAATCTCCTGCGCTTGAATCTGCAAGAGTTGTTGATCTGATGAATCTCAATCATGTTGATGTGGTATATATGGTACAAATATTTCTCCTCAACTTGATCTTCGATTTGGACTACTTCGATTTGCGTCTTGTAGCTTTCAATCTTGAATGATTCTAGATCGACAATGTATTTAAATATTTTCCCATCTTTAAAGATATATTCCAGCAACCTCTGTAAAGCATAGAAGTTGTCAGTATCATGATGATTCACCTTGTGATGCATGCAATACGGGTGGCCTTCGATTGGTTCCAGTGGTAGAGATAGATGGTAGAACTTGTCCTTTGATAGAATTGGAAAAATGGTGGAAAGTCGGATATTCATTTGGGGGAGGACCGGCTTGGGTAATAAATTACCTTTCCGAGGTTTGCCAGTGTTGGCCTTGGAACATTTTTGATCACCCTGATCCTCCTTCGGTTTATTGTTGGGTTATGTAGTTGGACCTTAAAGTGGTTAGGACGGATTTAGTAGATTTATGCCTTTCGAACATCATCCTTTCCAGGTCGACATACCCATTGACTTTGGTGATCATATCCTCCAAGGTCGCGGGTTTGTTTAAGAAGAGGTGCTATTTGGCTTTACATTCAAGCTGGAGCGCGTTGGTAAAAGTAGTAACAACTATTTTATGATCGAGATTATCTACTTTTCACGTGAGTTCCAAAATTTTTTTGCAAAGGCCTTGCGCTTCTCCCCTTGTAATTGTTTAAGATTAATAAGATAATATAAATGCTCTTCTTTTTCTTTATTGTGACCATACATCTTGATGAATTGCTTATGTAGTTGGTCGAATGTGAGGATGAAAACTTCAGCTAAAGAGTAGAACCACCGGAGCGGTTCTTCCTGCAGACTTGTTGTGAACAGACGACATAGAATGTGGTTAAGGTTAGAGTATAACTCCAATGAATAACGGTATTGTTGAATATACTTCTTTGGATCGGTGCCCTTGTATTTTCGTATCTTCCGAGTATGGAAACCTTTCGGTACTTCCATATCGAATAACTCTTTAGCAATCGGGATACCTTATAATTTGGTAAGATTATCCTTATTGCCTAGAGCTTGAGTCTCAATCAACTCCTTGATACGCTGATCCATATGCTATTGTGTGACGTACTAACGTGTGGCATGAGTGGTTTGGCGAGGTGGTTGAGGATTATGAGTGTCGGTACCCTTACTCAAATGATCACGTGCTGAAATCCGAGGTGGAGGTCATTATTCTTCCTCTTGACGCTGGAAGGTCGAAGACCTCTACTGATATTAGATTGAACCTTGCCGCCCAAATGAATCGAAGGTTGAAGTTCGTGCTGAACATTTCGGGAAATGGCTTTGTTGGTGGCTCATCGAGGTCCTAACCTTTTTCGTGCAGAAATTTGAGAGTTCTTTAGAACTTGATCAAGATCTCTGGTTTGGGGAGCCTGCTGAGTGTCCTGTAAAGCTTGTAATGCAGTCTGCATGGTTGTCATATGTTCTTCATGTCGTTTGAATATTATTAAACGAGCTTACCGCTTGGTTTCGAGCTCTTTATCGCAGAGCTCTCGGTCAAGAATTAACTGACGCTCGAGCTCATTACGTTTCTCTATTTCCGCGTGGAGATTCTCCCGTAATTCTATAAGTTGTTCTGGCTCAACTAAAAGATCGAGCTGGATTCCTGTTGTTGGTCGCTTGGAAGTGACCATAATTAGAGATGGAGAGTAGAGTGAATGCATGCCTTAGGATATCGTCAAAATGTTTTCTTTCCCACAAACGATGCCAAATGTACTGGCCTAATTTCGTAGCTCGAAATGGCTCAAAATTAACTCTTACACCAAACGTACCTATGAAAAAAACTAATGCAAAACAAGAAATAACACAGGTGATTTAACGTGGAAAACCTTTGAATAGGTAAAAAACCACGACCTCGAGTTGAGGGTTTTAGTATTAATAACTTTTATTGCTTGAGGTTTACATCTTATTACAAGTGATCTCTCGAACTAGAAATGTTTGATCTTGTTAATAAGTAGTTTTGTGGTGTTCAGAATCTAGGAATTTTTATGTTAGAATATATAAAATATGGTTATTCTTGGTCTCTGTCTATTCTCGAACTTTTTTTTATATAGATCTTACCCGCAGCCTTCGTGCTGAAGCACGTTATCTGAATAATGAGGTAAGTGGTGGTTGACTGTGTAACTGTTTAGTTCGTGGGAGACATGTGTCTTTGACTTAATTTTTTTTTTTTTTTTTGTGCTCGATCCACGTTCTTTATCAGTTCGTGGTCTAGGTGTCAATACTGAATGTTCATGTCACGTGTGAAATGCGTGAGATACGTAAACTAAAAACCATATCAATTTAGTTCGATTTTGGACTAGGTCGAAGGGTATATACCCTTCCATATGTTAAAAACCTCAGAAATGTTTGCCTCGTACTCTCGCCCAGTTATGGGTGAGGCAAGTAGAACTAAGAGATTTTCTCCCATCTCCTCTTTTTGAATCGAAAAAGTGGAGCCTGAGGCCGTGAGCCCATTCAATATTGGAAATCTAAAACTTCCTAAACTTTTGAGAAGTTGGTCGAGATTTCTATATTTCCTTTTTGTTTTTCATCCAAAACCAAAGAGGGGTAAATTGTCTTTTCCACAGTTTTCTACGAACCAAACACAGCCGAATTAATAGTCTTCTCCTTATTCCATTTCATGTGCGAAAAAGAGCCGTATCTTGACTGTCAAGCCGTCGTCAGAGATCAATATCACCATAATATCCCGCCACGTGTCTACATCATGGTCCTCGCACTCTCTCTCCTCCACCTCTATAAAAACACACACTCGCTCTCTCCCTCTCTCTCATTAATCATTCGCGCCTCTTCTTCTTCACTAACAAGAGAAAAGAGAGAGATATCTGCATTTGATGTGAAGTGAAGTAAAGTGAAGTTCGTCCCGAACTATTCACCGAATTATACGGCGAAGCCATGGCTGGTGGAGGTTTCGCTGGTTCTGGTAATGGAGGAGGAACTCAGTTCGAAGCGAAGATCACTCCGATTGTGATCATTTCGTGTATAATGGCCGCTACTGGCGGTCTCATGTTTGGCTACGATGTTGGTGTCTCTGGTGAGCTTCTCGTTCTCTAGATCTCTGTTTCTGCTCAGTTTTCTTTCGATTAGTATGAAATCAGTGGTGATTTTAACCTGTTTTTGCTTCAAATCTTCTAGTTTTTGAAGACCAGGGTAGTTGGAGAGAGAGAGTTTCACATTTCCTCCTCAAAATTATTTTTTATTTTTTTATTATTTGAATCGGAAACTCTTTTTTTAGGGTTTGTTTGTTTGAGAGTTGTTTCTGTTTAAGGTTTAGCAAGTGAGTTGTGACTTGTGAAGGAAAAAAAAAATAAGGGGGAAAAGATGGAGGGAAATTGTTCTTTTCCAGGCTGTCTAAAACCAGAGAACATTGTAAATTGTAAATTGTAAATTGTAAATTGTAAATGACGGAAATACCCTTAGTTGTAGAGCACGACTTACCTTTGGTTTCTAAGAGTGGGATGTTACTTCTCTACCCTTTGCTGTAACGAAGAAGGGTGGATTGTGTTGAGAGCCTCAAAGCTGCAAATGGTTTTGAAATGGAGTTGTTGGATAAAACCACCATTTTATTTTGTTATTTCTTGATGATTATTTCCCCATAATTGGTTTTTAGTAATTATTTCTATGAGAAAGTAGTGAGGAAATAAGGTGTTAGTAATAATGTACTTTTGACTGAATTTATTTATTTATTTGTTTGAAAAGGGGGCGTGACATCTATGCCTGATTTCCTGAAGAAATTCTTCCCAGTCGTTTATCGGAAGGCTAAGGAGGGTGGAGTTAAAAGCAATTACTGCAAATATGATAACCAAGGACTCCAACTGTTCACATCATCTCTCTATCTTGCTGGTTTGACATCAACCTTCTTTGCATCTTATACGACAAGAAGGCTTGGGAGAAAACTAACAATGCTTATTGCCGGGATATTTTTTATCATTGGTGTGGTACTAAATGCGGCTGCTCAGGATCTAGCCATGCTTATTGTTGGAAGGATATTACTTGGGTGTGGAGTTGGTTTTGCTAATCAGGTCCGAATATCTTTCATTCAAGTACAGTTAAATTAGTTTGAAGTTGCTACTTGAAGTATTTTACTAGAGAACTTTTTTAAGGTGAAAACGTGAGACCAAATCAAGTCCAATAGTTTGTTAAAGAATGAATGAATTCTGAAACTACTGATTATAAAACTACCGAATAAATCTTGTTTTAGATGTGAGTACTAAGAGTTACAAGTTAAAATGCTGAAAGTTATATGGGTTGTAATGCTATAATTCGACAATTAAATGTGGCACTATTACTTAGGACCTAGGTAATGACACTTCACTTTAAAAAAAATAGAACGTCTCCGACACCCCGACACTTGGACACTCAGACACACGTCTCCAACACTATTTACAAGGTACTTATCTATTTTTTGCCGTTTCCGGCATCCCGTACTGGTGTCGGACTCCGACACCCGTATCCGTGTCGTTGTTACCTAGCTTAGGACTAGTTCTTTCACTTCATGACGGAACTCAAACTATTTGCCTACAATGGAATGTGCGGGGTATGATTTTCCAATTATTTGCTGAAAAGTTGGAAGATATATCACACGAGGAAATTTCAGATTTTTTTCTTTCTTCCAATCATCCACATATTAGTCTATAAACAAATCGCCTTTTAAAGATAGCTTTACAAGACCCTCTACGTAAGATTTGGTCCACATTCACATGTGTGAAACAGAATTGCTATAAGAGAAGATAAGTCCCCACCCACTTTTTCCTTTTCAAACTTTGTCTTATCCTTTTGATAGTGTTAATTTACTAATCAAAAGCCTCCGTGTTCTATTTCTACACTACAAATCTTTATTCTATTTTGTAAACGTTAAAAGTTGAATGAACATTGTAACAAGGATGCAAGGAGGATAATTAACACTAGTATGTAACTGTTTTTCCCGCTCTTGGATTGATTAATAAAAGTTGGCTTCCCTTAGTCTCTCATGTTGTTTCAACCCCAAAGAGGAAAGGCACAAAAGATCAGACACTGAATTTTATGTGAGATACATTTGGAAGATTTTAAATTCCCAAAGGATGCAAGGAGGATAATTAACACTAGTATGTAACTGTTTTTTCCGCTCTTGGATTGATTAATAAAAAGTTGGCTCCCCTTAGTCTCTCATGTTGTTTCAACCCCAAAGAGGAAAGGTATAAAAGATCAGACACTGCATTGTATGTGAAGTACATTTGGAAGATTTTAAATTCCCAAATATAATGTAGATGACTCTTAATACGTATGCCGGTAATGACCCATAGAAGAATGAGTTGTGAGTCTAACTTCAAACTCTAAGGGGACAGTTGCTTCAAAAAATTGATCTAACCCCCATAGATGGCCTAAATACATGTGATTCAGTCACTTCATGTGCATCTCCAAGGTTTATGGGGGGGGAAGCTCGAGGTGTACTAAGGCGGGATAGAGTGGTGTTTCAATCATTTGAAGCTTGCAGGTTGCCTTAAACTAGTATTTAGGTAGTTGCATTGCATTACTTACGGAACTAGTTAGGAGAATGGTGAAAAATGATGAACCCAACAAACTTCCGGATTCAAAAAAAAAAAAACTTAGGAAACTAGTCAAGTCAACAAAAAACCACTTTCTGTTAGTAAAAATGCATTCAGTAAAACAAATCTAGAGACGAGACATTCTGTATCTTTTTTATAAAAAGAACAATCATATTCTACACTAGAGCTCTTAGTCAGTTATCTAATCGCTAAACATGTGGTCTTGAAAATCTGTAGATTTATGAAATACAGTTTTCTTGAATTTAACCTTGATGATTTGTTATGTCTATAGGCGGTTCCTTTGTTTCTTTCAGAAATTGCTCCTACAAGAATCCGTGGAGGACTAAACATTTTGTTTCAGTTGAACATTACCATTGGCATTCTCTTTGCAAACCTAATCAATTATGGAACTGCCAAGTAAGCTATTGCACTCCCCTGTATTTTCATAGATATATCCGTTAGTTAATGAAAATATCTTGCATATTTGTTTTTAGATAAAAGCCTTTTTTGAATGCTTAGGCTTTGATTTTCTGTACTACTTTTTGGTATTTCTCCTAACACATCATTTATTGAGTTTGCTCTTATAATCTATAAAATTTAGCACCATCTTTGACTGAAATTTAAACAGTCGCCATCACTGGCCAAAATTAGGTTGTGTGGTTTTCAACTCTTCAACAAAGACTATTTTATCGCTGGGCCACTTAATATATGTTAAAATATCTGCAAATCTGATTTGTCGACTGGAATATTTACAATTTAATGTTCTCGACGTGTTCTATAGAAATACATTGATTGCTTCACTTATGTGTCTTATTTCAATGAAACATGTCATTTCTCTATTAATTATCTGGAGCGGTCGACATACCTTAGATTATTTTGTACCATTTCCAGGGGTTTAAATGTTTAGTAGCACTGTTCAAAAGTTGAACTTAGAACATTCCTGCACCAAGTTTGGATGCACTGTTTGATGTATGTAACCCGATGAGAAATTCACGTGGCTAGGAATTGATGTGGAGAAAGCTTTTAGACTTCATAAAAACCAAAATTTGATACCAGAAAATTCTGTCTCCATTTAACTGTCCATTTGACACTATTGTTGGCTAAGTCCTAATTGCGTTATCATTCAAGTAAAATGCATTAGGGCTCTGCTTGGTATGCCGGGAATATCTTCACAAATCAAAGAATTTCGTTTATTTCTCTTGATCTAACCGTCGCTAACCATTGGATCAAAAAAGATCTACCGAATTCCTCGATTGTGGATGTATAAACGGGAAAACTTCTGTAAACTTATGTAGTTAGAGTGCCGCTTTCTATTTTGAATGACTAATATATATAATGCTATCCTTTAAATATAAGTTTTCATTAGTTGATTGCGTGGATGATTAATTGACAATTGTAACTGATGTTTCTTTTGTAAACGTAGAATCAAAGGAGGATGGGGTTGGAGGCTTTCACTTGGTCTTGCTGGGGTTCCTGCCCTCCTTTTAACTATAGGGTCAATACTGGTGGTTGACACCCCCAACAGCCTTATTGAGCGAGGCCATCTTGACAAAGGGAAGTCTGTTCTAAGGAAAATACGTGGGACTGACAATATTGAGCCTGAATTTTTGGAGCTCGTTGAGGCTAGTCGTGTGGCTAAGGAAGTGAAACATCCATTCAGGAACTTACTCAAGAGGAAGAACCGGCCCCAGTTGATTATTGCTATTGCTTTGCAGGTCAGTATCAGAATGAAATGTCTATCATCTCATTAAAAAAATTATTAAATGGTGGTGCGTAGATAATCTTTATGACTTTCTTCTAAGTCCTGCCCACTTGTTATACCTTAATCTATATCATTAATGCTACACAAATCCTATTAATGATGCCATGTCTACTGAATGTTCTGGGTCTGGACCAATGTTTTCATAAATAATTCATTGAACCATGCATTTCACTAGACACTGAGGCATCCTTAACATTAATGGTTAAAAGCATAAACTCCAATGATGCCGTAACACCAGGAGAATGTACAGAATCTATATCTCGCATTTTACTGAATACAAGTTGTAATCTTAAATTTTAGCAAAAACTGTATCAGATCATTAGTTTAAGATTTTAGCTTTCCATGCTTTATTCTTTCAGTAAATAGGAAATTTTTAGGATATCAGTTAAGCAAATTAAAAATAAGGGGAGAATAATCATAGTAGAGAAACTAGGAGTAAATACGGAATCGCATGGATTAGTATGAACTCGCAGTTGGTTGTACAATTAACAATCTTACCTATGACAATTACTATGTAATAATAGTACAATTAGATCAGTAAAGTAAGGTCATTTCCATATTCGAGAAGCACATGCACATATCCCCCCATACCGTGTAATTCGTTCTGCTATGAGTGGGCAGTCCTGTAACACAAGGCAATACATATTGGAAGTCCTGATACATATTTAGCTTGGACTGCAGTAATGCTTAAAGTTCCTTGTTTTATTTTGTTAAACAGATCTTCCAACAATTCACTGGCATCAATGCTATCATGTTTTATGCGCCAGTGTTGTTTGATACTCTTGGGTTCGGTAGTGACGCATCACTATACTCGGCAGTCATAACAGGAGCTGTGAATGTTGTCTCTACCGTTGTCTCCATCTACTCCGTGGATAAGCTTGGGCGTCGTGTTCTCTTACTTGAAGCTGGCTTTCAGATGTTCTTCTCTCAGGTAGTGATTGGAATTCTGTTAGGGATCAAACTGAAGGATAATTCAGATGGCTTACCCAAAGGGTACGCAATATTGGTGGTGGTGCTTGTTTGCACATTTGTATCCGCGTTCGCTTGGTCGTGGGGGCCACTTGGTTGGCTGATCCCAAGCGAGACTTTTCCACTGGAAACTCGGTCAGCAGGCCAGAGTATTACTGTCTGTGTCAACCTTCTCTTCACCTTTGTGATTGCACAGGCATTTCTATCAATGCTATGTCATTTTAAGTTCGGAATATTTCTATTCTTCTCTGGGTGGGTACTCATCATGTCGTTCTTTGTGCTGTTTTTGTTACCGGAAACGAAGAATATCCCAATTGAAGAGATGACTGAAAAAGTTTGGAAACGACATTGGTACTGGAAGAGGTTCATGGAAGAGGTTCATGACGATGGGGTTAACGGGAAGAGCAATGGCTTTGATCCTTCTTCGCAGATATAGATTTGTATCCAGTTGAAACAAACTATAGACCCAAAATAAATAAATACTTGAGATACCACATGTAGTTATAGTCAAAAGAATATGTTGTAATTGTTGGTGGCTTCAACATGACACAAAAGGGGAGAGGGTTATATTCATGTACAACTTTATCAATCCTTTATATTTCAACCTAGTAATGATCTCTGTGTTTTCTTTTTTTCTGAACAGTGAGCGGAGGGCTTGCCCCCATGATCTCCCTTTTTAAATCTAGAAATTGGAAAGAAGGCAATCGAAGACTTGATCTATATAATGTCCCGATTTTCCGTTGCCCTAAATCTGTAGTATGACAGGAGCACCGGGTTGAGAACAAAGAATATTATTGTCCATAATCAGGGGCGAAGCTAGGACTTGAGTCCACTGGGGTCAAAAAACAGCATCGCCCCTGAGAAAAAAAATTATGAAGCATATTAGGGTATTTTAGTATCGCTTATATTAAAATCCATGGGGACTTGAACCCTTGTTTAAGGGGTCAAAACCAACATATTTATCCACTGGACCAATTGCAATTAATTGATTAAAATTGAGTAGGGTAAAAATATATACAAATTATACATATATGTATCAATTTTAACTATCTAGTAAATGATTTCTAACATATCCAGTGGGGTCATTTTCCCCCCATAGCTTCGCCCTTGTCCATAATTCATGTATTGCTTTCATTGTTCGACTAGAAACTAAGAATGACCATCGCTGCTGACTTGCCTTTACTAAAAGCACCCAAAGCGTTAATTAGAAAACATTGATACAAGAATGGAAATGTACAATTAGCCAAATAGGGGTGTAATAATGTCCGTCCACACTTAGTCCCAAAGTCACTCTCACCACCAATTCTTTCCTTCTAAGTATTTCAACTATTATCATTAAACCCAATTTCTCAACAATGACAGATGAAACCTCAATTCTCATCTAGTTTGCTGAAGTAGTAAATTTAATTATAAAAAAAACTCAACTCCATGGCTTAAATTTCTTAATGTTTCCGATAATTCTTCGACTCTTTATGAAGTTTTCATGTGGCATTTTTGCATCATGCGGCTTATCTTCTAAGAGAATATCGGTATATTTACGGGATGGGGGATATCAAGCATGGCCTTGATTATTTTGCAATCATAATACTAAGAGCATCTCCAACAACATGGTATGTTGTTACATTTTTCACATACTATTGCAAAAACTTCTTCCAATAGGAGTATGGTGTTTAACATACCCCCATATCCCTCCAAAGTATGCGAATCCGAAACTTAGAGAGTGGTATGTGCATACTACTTTTGTGGGTCCCCATAAATATTTCTTCTCTTCCTTTTGTTTCTCTCATAAAAGAATATTGTGGGCCCCAATTTTTAATAAAAATATCAATTCTCTTATAAAATAATACTAGTACTACTCGTGGCTCGCCACGATGAACACGTCGCCCGCCTTTGGCCCCACAAAATTATCTATTAACGCGCCTTCAGCGCTAAAACTCGCATACCAAACTTTTTGACGCTTTAGTTAAGATAGTCGGCGTCGGCCTACATTTTTGCAAAGTTACATAACAGTAAAAAGCAAGCATTAAAGCACCTCCAACACCACAATTAATGCAGTTATTGAGCAAAACTTGGTGAATGTACAGTATGTCGATAGGCACTTCAAAATCGCATAAATAAACTACATATCTTCCTTAAAAACTTTGTAAAGCGACTCTCATATATCTAAGTTTCAAAGAACATGCACATAAAATATTTGACCGCGATCTTAAGGTTTAAAAAAAATTCTAACACTAATTAGATATGAATCATTACTTAGCATCAATTACAATCCCCGATAATATTTAGAAGTGCACCATCAATCTAGAATTTGTGTTCGATTTCAATCTTCGTTCATTTAACATTAGTTATCTCTAGTTGAAAAATACGAACAACGAAATAATCAGATAAAGCATTTAATAGCAGTGTCGTTATTACAATCTTCAACTACATACGTAACAAATATTTGTGACTTAAAATTGATTTTCAAAGCTTGTTATACTTCAATAGCATTCTTGTATGATTCTTCGGATGTTTGTTTAAAATTAAAAGATGCTCCATTTAATGCTCCAAATCACCACTATATATAACCACAAAATCATAGGCAATTCATTTCTTAAGAAAAAATGGAGATTGAATTATTAGGTCTGCCGGGTCTGCCGGGTTATTTTCCTGTTTGCTGCCATTTTGATTTTTAGCGGTCCGAATATAAAATTTGGACAATCAGACCCCATATAATCCACTACTAAAGATATCCTTACAATTAACACCGCAAACATATATATCAAGACCCTACCAACAAAAAACAATAGTAATACTCAATTTCCAAGCTTACCTGAAAGTGACTACAAGGACAAACGTAAAAGCTGAGATGATGTTAGCCATGGCAGCAGCGAGAGACGGAGAGCTGTAGCGAATACCAACAAATGATA
Source organism: Kingdonia uniflora (assembly GCA_014058105.1). Taxonomy (NCBI): domain Eukaryota; kingdom Viridiplantae; phylum Streptophyta; class Magnoliopsida; order Ranunculales; family Circaeasteraceae; genus Kingdonia; species Kingdonia uniflora. The sequence continues at coordinate 1,475,837 of JACGCM010002813.1, forward strand.
GAACCTGGGCAAAGCACACCCTACAAAAAATAAACATATTAGTGATACTTTAGTCATAATGTATCATCAGACACACTAACATTTACAAAACAAAGACCCCATTTAGCCGTCCCATGAACTTCTTTAGATGTTCATCCGTCTAGAAAATGTCTAAATAATTTACAAAGAGGGGTAAATTATGAACCCAATGAGACTAAGGATGAAGAATCTGTGAAGGATAGAGATGGTAAGTGGGGGATACTTTTTTCTGCAAAGGGAGAATCATATAATGAGTACTTAAATTGATAACATGTTAAAAGTTTAGAGAAAGAGGATAGACCTTTCTAAAATGAAAAAAAGGGAGGAAGAGACTGCCAAGAGAATTATAGTAGACAACCTAGACGAATGAACTCATTCCTCTTGACATATAGATGCTTTGCTTAGTGTAGTTATTCCAACATCAGTGAACTTTGCGGCCATCATTCCTGCAAAGACCAATATATCTTGTAAACCCAAAACCATCTTTCTCTCCCTCTGTCTATCTCTTTAGGTCTCCAGATTGAAGAAAACCTCATAGAAATACAATTTTGTTCAGCGTTCTTCAAATAGGAATAAATCTTCATGGTTCTTGATCTGTAGAGTAAGCTAAAATAGCTGAAGTTGAGTCTGAGACCACTCAAACTCTTCTGTATCCCAGCTGATAAGCTTTGATAAAAGATTCTATCACTATTGTACATTCTACATTATATGATGTAGTCACCACCAGATTCATGGACAACACCCCAATAACCCCACCATCATGGTCTTTAACTACTGATCCACACCCTTCTGGTCTAGGATTACCCATAGAAGATCCATCACAACACAACTTTATCTCACTTGGCTGTCGTGGAATCTAAACGCAAGACTGTACAGGAACTCGTCTTTACGAACTGGACATGGTAGTTGGGGTCGTGGGATGCGAAAACTACTAAGTTTGGTGTTTGGGTATTGTTATTAGTGATGATATGTGTGAAGAAGCACCTTTAGTCCTAAAAGGTCCCTAACATATAAGGTAGAATTCCACCTTGCACACCATTAACTTACATTCCCACAAAAAGTTTCTTCCTTTTCAACTTGAACAAATACATATATCAAATGAACTGCCGCAAACCTTCAAAAGCCCTTATAAACCTAAAAACCAAAACCCCACTATTTTCCCTCAATTTTTAACCTCTGGGGTGAGCTAAACTTGAGAATTAAACAACCCCATTATATAGAAATCAATCTAAAAATCAACTCAATCAAGAAAAAAAAATGATATTTCTGAGTTTAAACTGTAATCGAACCTGATTTCGAAATGTTTTGCTCCGATCATAAACAGCTAAATCATCTGCTTTGTATTAGAAGATACCACATCTACCAAAAAATCAAAACGCAGAGAGAGAGAAATGGACCTTGCGAGCATGGGCGGAAGAAGTGGTCATGGTTGAGTTGGGGTTGAGAGAGAGAGAGAAGAAGAAGAAAGAGTAGGCTTTGGGAGAGATGAATCGGGAGAGATAAAGAGATGGAATAAGACTTATCTACCCCTTTACGTGTTTTGTTGAAACTACCCCTAGGTATATGAGAGTAAAAGTAATCTAGACACTCAATCTCCCTCTTTCCCACAAATCCCAACCCTATTTATCCTTTGAGCGAATATGTCTATAGGAAAAACACCGTTCCCTAATATATAATATAATATAATAGATTGTTGGTCCCAATTTTAATAATAAAAAAACTGAATTTAAAGATAAATTTGTTGGAGAAAAGTGATATGATATTTCGGATATTAGTATCCAAAACCGGAATAGCATACCTTCTATGTTGGAGATGCTATATATATATATATCTATATTTTATTGTTTTAAATAGATATCTTGAAATCAAAGATTTAAGTGATGCATGCAAAGTTGAAAAATGTAGAAGAGCATAGGTCAAACAATTTGAAATTGAGTGCTTTATGGTTAGATGTCACATTAATTTGGCAAAAGAAGCATCCTTTTCAAAAGCTAACCACCATAATCTAGAATTTTGAGATTGGGACTTGAAAGGGGGTTTTATGTTCGCAAATCGGAGGCGTACCTAATATATACTAATTAATTTCAAGTATTATGGAAAACCAAAAATAACATACTAGGACAAAAAATAAACCTACAACAAACTGAGAGTTTAGATTATGGAGTCTCATGTATCAAAGAAACGTTGAAAAATAATCCCACCACTTGTATTATACTTTATTTGTTATCATCCACCTTCATAGAACTAGGTCATCATGCCCATGCTTGAAGTAGAGTTAATTAACTTTTAGACCCTACATAATGACCACGAATTGGTCTAACCCCCCATTGATTGTCATTTTTAGCTTTTGGACCTTAAAACACCCTAGATGGTTAGCTTTTATTAAAATACCAAAATTACCCTTTTCATTATGTTTTAAGTTTTAACTAGAATACCACGTGTTAATTAGTTATCCAGTTGAAATATCCAAGTGGACACTGAGAAAATTCACGTGGGCGATCCCGAGAACTTTATCTTCTTCTCCGCTATTGAAGCTCTAAAACTAAAATAATACAAAAATTACGAAACAAAACAGAAATCAAAACTAAATTAAAACGGAAATTTATTAACAACATCATCATCATCATCATCAACAACCAACATCATCACAAAAAAATTCAAAAAAGAAACCCCCCAAAATTCCAACAGACCCAAAAACTTATGCTTTCAAAACTTTAAACCTTCAAATAGTTGGCTTTCATCTTTCAAAAGTCATTATCATCAACAACAGCCAACATCAGTGAAACCGTTAGAGGATGAGATTGTATTGAAACCTTTGAGATTGAGATCAAAAGGTTTGGAGGGAAAATCGAATTGTGGACTCGATTTTAGAGTGATCAGTGAAACCATCGATCCTCGCTTCTTCATCTTCGTCGCTCTCGTTGATGGTGATGGTGATCGCTTCTTCATCTCTCTTCACTGTGTGTATGTTTAAGGTGATGATGATGATGATGTTGGAATTACAACGTGACATTATGATATAATCATACGTGGGACTCGTAATTACAACATGGCATTAGGATATAATCATATATGGCAAAGCTGGTGGTATTTGTGGTACTTAATATTATTTTCATATCGAAGAAAAGCTTCAACGGTGTTTTAGAGTCCAAAAGCTAAAATTGACAATAATGGGGGTTTAGACTAATTCGTGGTCAATATGTAGGGTCTAAAAACTAATTAACCCTTTGTTGATAGAACCCATCTCTATGAATAAAGGAATATGGTGTTATCCCTTATTAAAGATGGACTATGTCACTAAGAGATAAACTATGTAATTAATTGCAGTTATCCTCCTGTACCTCTATATATAGATGAAGTAACACAGAAATAAACAACATCTTCCCGTATATTGATTATTTATCAAATTTAACATGGTATCAGCTTAAGATCGATCCACTCTTTGTATTACTCTTTCACCTCTATTGTGAAGCTTATCAATGGCTACAAAGATGTCTTCCGCTAGTACTTCCTCACCTACGTTCATAATCCACAATACGATTGAGAAGCTTTTAGTTAGTAAAGAAACACGAAGAACACCAATTGGTTTAGAAAAATAGATAATTTGATTACTAAAATATAGTAATTATAAAGAGAATCTCTCAAATCCTAGGCTTCACTAAGAACTCCTTTCAGATCTAACATATCCTAGAAAATATCCTAAGTTCCCTTTATATACTAGAAAACTCGAAAAATTATAAAAAACGGATCTCGAGGCAAAACAATGCCTGAGATTCCAAAACATCGCCAAAATTGTTTGAACGAACTAGGGAGTCGTTCGAACGACTTTACGCCTAATTGGTCTAAACCCTAGATAAGTAGACCAACTCGTTCGAACGACACTCAACTTCGTTCAAATGACATATGGCTCTTGGCCAAATTTCCAGAGGACATGTCAACTCTTTTGAACAACACTTAACTTTGTTCGAACAAAAAAGTAGCTCTGGGCCAAATTTCCAGGGGACATGTCAACTCGTTCGAACGACACTCAACTTCGTTTGAACAAATTTTACAAATCTTCAAATAACTCTAGATCCTCCTGGATCATGGCTCCTCCCTTTAGGAACCTTGAGCTCCTACTCAAGCTAGAACTTGAGATGTGGGAACGCGGCAATGCCTAATTCCTTGTTGTACCACTTTGACTTACTTGGTAGTTGACCCTTTTTCCCAACTCGGAACGAATCAATAATACCCCGTCTTGTAATATGAACCTTCCGCTCTAGTATACCATCCTCCAGCAATGGATCTTCTCTCTTCATCCATAAGTCATCAACTGACGGTAGGTGAGTATCAATTGCAGAGTCTTCATCCAAAAGAGACGGCTCAAACAGCTTCAAATTCTCGGCATTAATCACCGAATACATCTTTATGAAAGGTGACAAATCCAACTGGAATCCATTGTCACCAATCTTCTTGAGTATAAAAAATGGACCATAACGGATAGGTTTGAGCTTCTTACCTTCCTCCTTAAGCTGTTCCTTACCCAAATTCAGCCAAATGAGGTCTCCCTCAAGAAAAGTACACTCAACCCTATGCTTGTCGTGGCGAGCCTTATACTTCGCTTGAGTCTTCTTTAACTGAGCTTCAACCACCTCATGAACCTTGCTGATCTTCTCAATGAAACACTAAGCTTTAAATTGCTCCTCTTCCTCCTTCCCTAATACCATCTTGTCGCAAAGACTAAGCGCCAAATCAAAAGGGCTTTGCGGCAAGTACCCCAAACAAATTTCAAAAGGAGACTTTAACGTGGAACCATGAATCGCCCGGTTGAACGCAAACTGACGATACGGTAAACTCTCATCCCAAGTCTTAGAATGTTTAGAATTGAATCCCCGTAATAAATGTACCAAAGTACGATTGACGACTTCTTTTTTCCCGTTTGTCTGCAGATAAAAAACAGTAATTCTCTTCAACATAGTGTCCATCATCCCCCATAACGATATCTAGAAATGCCCCAAAAAGAGGCTATCCCTATCAGAAATAATAAAAGAAGGGAACCTGAAATACCTCCAGACATCTCTAAAAAACAATCGCGCTGCTCCTTCCCCTGTGACCGTCTTTTGGCATGGAATAAGAATAATCATCTTGCTGAATCAATCCACTACCACAAACAAATAGTCATTCTTACACCTGTTCATGGGCAAACCACACATGAAATCCATCGAAATACTCTCCCAAGGTCGACTAGGAACTGACAATGGTAAGTACAGTCCTATCTTCCTATTTGAAGGTTTCGATATGTTGCATGACACACAACCATGAACCATACGAGCAACATCCACCTACATCTTCAGCCAATAGACATAACGCCGCAAATTCAAAAGAGTCTTCTCAACCCTGAAATAACCTGCCACCCGGGAACAATGTGCCTCTCGAATCCACTATAAACGGTCTCTACCCTTAGGAATATATAGTAGACTACCCCTGTAAATCAAACCATCATTAAGAGCATACTCACACGTCTTGACCTGCAGTAACTTCTCGTGAATCACACTGAACTCCTTATCATCATACCCTGAAACGTACTTAGAAGGAACAATCAGCTGGATCTGCATAGCTACCAACAAAGCAGAAATAGTTGGTAATGGGAGTCGAGATAACATATCAGCCATCTTGTTGTCCACTCTTTTCTTATACTTGATAAAAAAGGTAAACTGCTGAAGGTACGACATCCGCTTCATATGGCGAGCTTGCTGAAGCTTGGACTACGTAGATAAGAACTGTAACGGCTTGTGATCGAAATGTACGACAACCTCCTTCCCCAATAAGTAACTCTGCCAATTCTTAATTGATTGATATAGCGCGCATAATTCCTTATCGTAGGTAGGATAGTTGCATACTGCTCCTATAAACACTTTAGAATGGTAAGTAACTGGCTTCCAATCCTGTAAAAGGATTGTCCCCAATGCATAGTCAGACGCATCTGTCTCGACCTCAAAAGGCTGCTCCAAATTAGGCAATGCTAACACTGGTGCATCCGTAATCTTCTGTTTTAGTAACAAAAAGGTCTTCTCATGGTGCTCTTCCCACACAAACTGTACCCCGTTCTTCGTCAAAGAATGGAACGGTGTGGCTATTTGTGAAAAATGCCATATAAATTTTTATAAGTACTGACAAGAACCCATAAAACTCCTCACTTTCGTCACTGTGCGGGGTCTAGGTCAATTAGTATTGATCGAGACCTTCTCTAGAACGACCTTAAGCTCGCCGCCACCAACAATAAAACTCAAATAGACTAGCTCTCATTTCCCAAACTCGCACTTCTTCCCATTTAAAAAAAGCTGTTGTGATCGCAACACGCCCAATACTTTGAGTAAATGCCCAAGATGCTCCTCCCATGTATGACTATATATCAAGATATCATCCAAATATACAATTACAAAATAATCAATAAACGCACGAAGTACCTCATTCATTAGCCGCATAAACGTCACCGGAGCATTGCATAACCCAAAAGGCATCACCAACCACTCAAATAAGCCATGTTTGGTTTTGAGCACTGTCTTCCAAGTAACCCGACTTAAGATCTAACTTGGTAAAAAACTAAGCTGTCTGCAACTCATCTAAAAGCTCGTCAATCCATGGAAGCGGATAACGATTCTTCACCGTGATCTTGTTCAACGCCCGATAATCCACACACATCCTCCAAGACCCATCCTCTTCGGCACCAGTAACACCGGGGAACCACAATGTGAGCAACTTAGATTAATAACTTCTTGCTCAAGGAGTTCGTGCACCTGTTTCTTGATCTCATCAGACTCTATAACAGAAGTCCGATATAACCCAATATTGGGTAATGGCTCACCATTCACCAAGGTGATATCATGCTCCACATCCCTCCTGCGCGGCATCTATTTTATGCCCAGAACAAGTCTTTATACTCCTCTTGCAGCTCCCCTATATTAATTTGTTTCTTAGGAGATATTGCCAAAGTAGACAATACTGTAGCCGACGGACCCTCTTAAACCTGTTGCACCAACAATAAAACAAATTTTCTGTTCGCATTAACCAACCTTTTTACCTGAGTCGCCATTACCAAATTATTGGTAGTGATATGTTCCTTGCACGCATTAATATGAAACTTAGTCCCATCCTTCACCAAACGATACTTGCGAGCAAGACGATAAAGGATTGCATCTCGATCCCAAAGATAAGGGCTACCCAAGATGACTTGACACACGTTCAACGGAACTACCTCACATGTCACTTCGTCAATAAACTTCTCAGTAATCACAAACTTGAACATACACTGCTTAGTAATTTTTAACTCCGCGTCTTTCTGAATCCAACCCAAACCATACGGCTTAGGATGAGCCACAGTAGCCAAACCCATCTTCTTCACCACTGCCTCAGAAATAAAATTCTTCTGACTACCCGGATCAATGATGGTCTCGACTAAACTCTGCTTCACCTGAATGCTGACAAAGAATAGCTCTTCCCAACTTGCTTCGTCGATAGCTAGAGTTTGCTTGAACATTAGAGTAAGCTTAGGATTTGGCTTATCTAAATCTGAAAAATCCACAATCGTTGCGGCTAGTGCACATTTCTCTTTCTTGCCCTTCTCCTCCTTCGGCCGAAGCTCCGGGTGAAGTTTTTAACATCTATCAGAATTATGCCCATTAGCCTTGTAAAGACTAGAAATAGTCCCCTTGAATGAAGACCTCTCTCCTTTGGACTCCCCTTTCTGATCAAACTTCCAATTAGCCTTATAACTTGACTTGCTCTTGTCATCATTCTTGTTGCTCTTCAAGTACTTGCCTTCAATGACAATTGCTTTAGCGGTAACATCCTCGATATTTTTCACCTTGAAAAGCTTTAATTATCTTCTAATGGACTCTGAAAACCCCCCAATATACTTCATAGACACGTTGTACTCATCCATGTCAATATCCAAAACCAACGCTTGGTTATGAAATTCTGTAATAAATTATTGTACGGATTGCTCAAACCTTTAGCGCAAATTATGCCATTTGTACCATCACTCCTGTTCATACCCAATCAGATAGAAATTCTTCCTCACTAAGACCTTAAATTCCTTCCAACTCAGACTTTCGACATCATGGCGTTTCTGGTAGGATTTTCACCACGAAAGTGAGTGACTTGTGAATTTCAAAGTAGAGAAGCAATTCTTTTGAGCGTTGGAATATTCATCCACATAAAAATAAGTCTCTAACCTATCTAACCAATTATCTAATTTCTCGGCATCGACGGAACTATCGAAAACCAGAATCTCAATCTTAAAACCAATACAAAGATTACGCATATGATTCATTGACTTACCTAAAACTGGGCGCTCCTTAACAAAATCGGCATCACTAGAATCACTATCTTTCTCTGTATTAACCTTGTCTCCATCCACCGCCAAAACCCCATTATTCCTTGATCGGCGTCGCCGTTGAGAGCGACCTTGCCTATTTACCGAAACGGAACCCAATGCAAGGTTTGTGAGATGCAATTGTTTGACTAACTCCCCTACAGTAGAAGTTAGGGCGGAAATAGTCATTTCCAAAGTTATGAGTCGATCGTTGGAATTGCCCATCTCCAAATCGTCCTTCTTCCTCAAAGTAGGTTTGCGATGGATCTTTAATAGACTCACTAGCTTCCCTTTTATTTGCTTGAGACGATCACGTGTAGAGACCATAAACCACAATCAACCCTTGAAGATCATAACTGGAAAACTGATACCATTTAATCCACAATACGATTGAGAAGCTTTTAGTTAGTAGAGAAACACGAAGAACACCAATTGGTTTGGAAAAATAGATAATTCAAATACTAAAATGCAGTAATTACAAAGACAATCTCTCAAACCCTAGGCTTCTCTTAAAACTCTTTTCAGATCTAACATATCCTAGAAAATAACCTAAGTTTTCTTTATATACTAGGAAACTCTAAAAATCATAAAGAACTGATCTCGAGGCAAAACAACGCCTGAGATTCTAAAATACTGCCAAAGTCGTTTGAACGAACTAGGGAGTCGTTCGAACGACTTTACTCCGAATTGGTCTAAACCCTAGAAAAGTAGACCAACTCATTCGAACAACACTCAACTTTGTTCGAACGACATATGGCTCTGGGCCCAATTTTTAGAGGACATCTCAACTCGTTCAAACGACACTCAACTTCGTTCAAACGAAAAAGTGGCTCTGGGCCAAATTTCCAGAGGACATGTCAACTCGTTCGAACGACACTCAACTTCATTCGAACGACTTTTTCAAATCTTTAAATAACTCTAGATCCTCCTAGATCAGTTCACCATACAAACTTCTGAAAACAACCTGCTTTTTCTCTACCACTTCGACAACCCTGACACCCTTCTCGTCTCTCATATGTTGGAGATAATTTTCCAACTTGGTCTCGTACAATGTGGACCGCTCTCACAATGAAGAAGAAATATTGTTTTGTGATGGTTTTTCACCTAAAACTGAAGCCTCCCATGGTTCATATCCCTTCTGGGAACATTGTAACAACATGATTTTATCATGGATTATAAACGTCGTGAGCAAGGAAATTTCCGACAGTGTTTCTTATGCTAGTACGGCCCTTGGTGTATGGACTGATCTCAAAGAATGCTTTTCTTAAGGAAATGCCCCGCACATCTTCAAGCTTCAACGTCATATTATGCTCAATGCTCAAGAGACTCAATCTGTTGCTTCGCATTATATGAAGCTTAAGCAACATTGGGATGATCTTTGCTCCCGGTCTCCACATGCTCTTGTGGTGGTGATACCTCTCTTGGATCATACCAAAAGGTTCAATATCTGATGCACTTTCTTGAGGGTGTTAATGCATCATATGCTTTGATTCGGAGTTAAATCCTTATTATGGATCCCTTACTCAGTGTTGCCAAAGCTTATTATCTGGTTTTTCAAGAAAAGTGCCAACAGGAGTTACATGCCCTTACAACTTCAACGGGGAACGTAGCCTTTGCGGCCAATCATCAAAATCTCGCTGGCAACCGCTCTCAAAATCGAAGAAACATAACTTGTGGCCAACCGGCCACATCCGTGCACAATGTTATCGATTAGTTAGATATTCGAAAGGAGCCTCTCGGTCTCGTTCCTATCAAGGGGACAATACCAGTTTTACCCTTACCCGTTGCTGATACCCTTGAGATGGCCCCAATTATCAACTCTACGCTACCACCTATTCAAGTATCATGTAAAGTCATGAGCTCTCCATCCACCTTAGCTCAACCTGAAAGTTCAACTCCTACTGACAATAACACTACTGATTGTAGAGAATTGTGTTTTTTGGGTTTGGGCTTTAGTCATTCGAACGACCCTCAAATCCGTTCGAACGACCCTTTGACAACTTTCTAGAAGTTTGTCCCTGAAGCCCAAGTCATTCGAATGCCAATGAATCTCGTTCGAACGACCTTTATTGAACTCCCTGGAAATTTGGCCCAGACACATATTTCGTTCGAACGACTCCTTATTTTGTTCAAAAAAATCTGGGAACTTGGTTTTTTTATGGCTTTTGAACCTCTTGATTGCCTCGAGATTTGAGCGATTGTAAATGGGTTTCCTAGTATATAAAGGGAAACTTGTTCTTTGAGAGCTACCATTTGGTTCATCCTTTAGACAATCCTTTGGTTAGACCATTTGGGAAAGATTTCTTGAGTGAAAAATCCTAATTGGTTTTGAGTAATTGTACTTGGGATCTTGAATAAACTCTCTTTCACTCTTGAAAGTGGACGTAGGCAATTTTCTGAACCACTGTAAACTTGGTGTTGTGTATAATTTTTTGCTTGTGTTTGTTTGTGACTAACCCAAATCGACTTGGAGTTTGTGGCTTCCGGGCTTGCGGCTTAACAATTGGTATCAGAGTAAGGTCGATTCCTCGGTTGTGCGCAATTTTGAAGTAACTTAGGGTTTCTCAATTTTAATTTGTTTTTGGATTTGGTTAGTTCATGAAAATTTTGGGAAACATGGGAGACGTAGTTGAATCTAGTTCTTCGGCCCCAAAAAGAAATACAACGGTGATGTTCAACAATGCAAAGATTGAAGTTGGAAAATTCAACGACGCCAATAACTTCAGCATGTGGCGATGCGAGGTTATTGATGCGTTAAGTCAATTAGACTTAAATGAGGTGTTGAAGGACAAATTGGATATGGTAGAGAAGAGTATTTGGAAGAAGTCGAGTGGTAGCAACCTTCGATCGAAGTTGAAAGGTTGCGGTTTAAATAGCAACAAATTGGGAATTCTTGGTGAGGTTGCTACCGCAGAAAGGGAGGAGACCACTTCCATAGATACCACTCGGCTATAAAACATAGTTTGGCGCATGTTGGGGTAAAGTCCTTGAGTGTTCTCGCGAACCAGGGGATATTGAAAGGTGCCAAGGTGTATAAATTGGAATTTGGTGAACACAGTATTCTGGGCAAACAGATAAGGGTAAAGTTCGGCACCGCTATCCACTGTACTCGTATAACCCTTGATTATATTCACTGTGATGTTTGGGGACCCTCCAAGAATTTATCACTTAGGGGGAAATAGTATTTTGTGTCTTTTGTGGATGACTTTTCTAGGCGTGTTTGGGTGTACACTATGAGGAGGAAGGATGAAGTCTTATAAATTTTTATAACGTGGAAGAAGTTGATTGAGACTCAGACTGGCATAAAGATTAAAGTGCTCCGTTCAGATAATGGTAGGGAGTACACTAGTGATCCATTCTTGCAAGTATGTCAGGATGAAGGGATAGTTCGATACTTCACAATTAGAGAGACACCGCAGCAAAATGGGGTAGCTGAGTGCATGAACCATACTTTGCTGGATTTGTTATCCAATTTTGGGTTGGGCAAGGTTTTATGGACTGAGGCTTTGGTATATGCATGCTACCTCATTAATAGGTTGCCTTAGGCTACAATTGATGGTAAGACACCAATGGAAGTTTGGTCGGGAGAACCTGCTACAGATTATGATACTCTTCGTATATTTGGGTGTCCGGCATGCTATCGTGTTAAGGATGGTAAGTTGGATCCACGAGCAAGGAAGGCCATTTTTATGGGTAAGAAGAATTGTGTGAAAGTCTACAAGTTGTAGGATACGATAGACCAAAAGATCATTCTGAGCATAAATGTCACTTTTAATGAGGCTTCTTCTATGATAAAGTTATATGTCTCTGAGCACACAGAGAAGACGACCAACGAGGTTTTACAGCGGGTGGAGATTGACGCGTCTTTACATTGGCTAGATAGGTCCATACTAAAGGGGGTATCATCTACCGGTGTGACAACGGGTGATGAGCTATTAGTTTATGCTCCAAATGATAAAGGCACAGATGATGGTAGAGTATTTGGTAGTACGGATGATGAGATTCCGGTTGTGGAGTCAATTGCAACTAGTAAACCCAAGATGAATATGGGTAAGCCGGAATGGCTTACAAAGGACATAGTACTTCCAAAGGTGAAGGCCATAGTAATTTATGCACTACCGATTGTTGAATATGTTCCTTCTACGGCTAAATATATGTAAGGAGCAAGGTTTGAAGAGATGTATTCTTTTCGCAAGAGGGTGATTGGTGGTAAATGGGTCTACAAGTCTAGTGGTAAAATATTTCTCCAGTTGTATCCTATTGGTTTTGATAGCGAATTTAAATTAGAATTGTAACATCTCGATCTTAAGACGGTGTTCTTAGATAGGAAGTTGAAGGAAGAGATCAATATGACTCAGACGAGTGGGTTTACTATTGCTAGAGAGGAAGATGTGTGTCAATTGATAAGGAGATTGTTATACTATTTGAAGAGGTCTCCAAGATAACGGTGCAAATGGTCTCTTGATATAGAGATTCATAGAGATAGAGAGAAGGGAATGATGCGTCTCTCTCCTATGGATTAATTTGGCCCCTCACGGGGATTGTGAGAACTACAGGTGACTTGATTCACGGCGGTACGTAGGCAACTATTGATTTAGTACAGTCGATTTGGGTTCCTTGAGACATTTGGTATATTTGGTTCCTTGTGATGCTTGGTTTTGAATTTGGTCCTTTGGGACGCTTGGTTCGATTTGGTCCTTGGGATGTTTAGTTTGGATTTAGTTCTTTGGGACGCTTGGTTTGATTTGATTCCTCGAGACATTTGGTTGTTTCTTGGTTCTTTGGGACGCTTGGTTTTGAATTGGTTCCTTGGGACGCTTGGTTTTGAATTTGGTTCATTGGGATGCTTGGTTTGGATTTGGTTCATTGGGATGTTTGGTTTCGTATTTGGTTCCTTGGGACATTTGGTTTGGATTTAGTCCTTTGGGACGCATAGCTCGATTTTTTCCTTTGGGACGCTTGGCTCAAATTTGGTTCCTTAGGACATTTGGATTTGGTCCATTGGGACGCTTGGTTTGAATTGGTTCTTTTGGGACGCTTGGTTTGTTTGGTTTCCTTGGGCCGCTTGTGTGTTTGGGTCTTTCAGAATATTTGATGGAGGAGAGGCTTTGTTTGAGTTTGTTTGGGTGTTGGCGATGTTCGGCTCAGATTTCGGTTTGTTGGTTTGGGAAATCTTCACCGAGGTGGAAAATTACATTTTATGGGTTTGGGCCTTGGTCGTTCGAACGGCCCTCGAATCTGTTCGAATGACCCTTTGACAACTCTCTGGAAGTTTGGCCCAGGAGCCCAAGTCATTCGAGCAATAATGATTATTGTTCGAACGACCTTTGTTGAACTCCCTGGAAATTTGACCCAGACGCATATTTCGGTTGAACGATTCCCTATTTTGTTCGAACAAAATCTGGGAACTTGGTTTTTTTGATGGTTTTCGAACCTCTTGATTGCCTCGAGATTTGAGCGATTGTAAAAAGGCTTTCTTAGTATATAAAGGGATAATTATTCTTTAAGAGCCAGACAATTCTTTGGTTAGACCATTTAGAGAGGATTTCTTGAGTGAGAAATCTAAATTGGGTTTGAGTGATTGTACTTGGGATCTTGAATAAACTCTTTCTCTCTCTCTTGAAAGTAGACCTAGGCAATTTTCCGAACCACTATAAACTTCACTACGTGAAAATTGGTTATTAACAATATTTGTGCACAACCATTACCAGCCCTTATATATGTCGTAAAGCTGACCAAATTCCTGACATATTTATCTAGCGTAAACTAAATAATATGTCGTATTTTATAAAAATTGTCGTCCGAATTATTATCATTTATATATATCGTGTTTCAAATTGTTTGTGACACATAGAAGAGTCGTTTTACCAACCCCAAAAAGCCCAATCTTACCGGGGTTAGAGGCTTGTTCCCTACCCTATTGCCCCCTTCCTCTATCTCCTTCTCCTTCACCTTCTCTCTTCTCTCTGTAATATGACATTTTCTTGCCACATTCTACTTATCATTTTATCGTCTCTCCACTTCCTCTTTCCCCATTCACTCACGTTATTGTTGTTCTCTAACATCTCTCTCTCTCTCTCTCGTTGGGCTTATGGTGTTTTTGTGTAATCAATCTGAGTACCACTTTATCTAATACAATCCAGGCTACTTTCTTTCTCTCTCTCTCAATATTTGATTGATCACATGTTAAATTATCGATTTTGCATAAGAAATAAGGACGAACTCTGCTAGTGGGGCTTAAGTTTTACGATTTGGGTATGTGTTTCTTAGGTTTGGAAGTTTGAATTTCTGACGGCGTTAGAGTAATTATGGTCAGGGATTTAAGATGTGTGTAAGTTATGTTAGCAAAGTATGATCTTTGTTAGAGTAAGCTGGATTAGTTTGGGTGTAGTATCTTAGGGTTCTAACTACTTTTTTGCACCAGAGGGTTTGATTGTTTTTAAGTAATAATATTAATAACTGTAAGTTCATTTTAAATTTTCTCTATATCAATAGGAAAAACATTAGATGAAGGTTACTAATATTCTATAATAGCAGTTCATTAGCTTGATATGTTCTTGTATCCAAAGAAGTCCACAACTCCTTCCCTCGATATCCCTGTGTAGGATATTGTTCTGCTAAACACATGAGTTCTCATCTCTAATTCAAACTGGCTTACAATCTTTTCCGTTGCCACCTTGCGACCAACTGTAATACTGTGGTAATTTTTTCTAATTATAGATGTGCACCGGAGGATAGATACCCTTGTTCTTATAATGACGGTTGGACAGCTCTTAAGTGGGTTAAGGAGAGGCATTGACTTATGAGCGGTGCGGACTCCAACTCAATGGCTCATGTGCACTTGGCAGGTGATAGCTCGGGTGGTAGCATCATTCACCATGTGGTAATATGAGGGATTGAATCTAGAACTAAAATATTAGCGAATATATTACTTAACCCAATGTTTGGTGGAATAGAAAGGACGTAAACTGCCACGCCAGTTGATACAGTCTTGTTGCTGTTATTTTAATTATGGAAGTATAATTATCCATTTTATGCAACTCTCACTTACTCTATTTCCTGTTTACAGATTCTAGGAGATGGTGAACTGAGTGTAAAGCTAAACATAAAGGCACAATTTTTCATATTCCGCAATAGAGAAACTTGAGGTTGTTACTTTAGTTCTTTGCTCTATGTATACCTCAACTTACGCAGGTAACACTTATCCAATAATACGAACTCTTATTATAGGTTGTACTTATTATAACATTTTACCCTTTCAAGATCATATATCGTTCAAGTTGCATCTTCCTTATCGGCTGTGCATTTCGGTGTATTTGTGTTCCTTTATACAAGGTATTGTTATATAAAAAAATCTTGACTTATTGGTAGAAATCATATACATAACTTTTTTCTTACTTGTCTCATACTGGATTCATTATATGCTTTTATAGGTCACGCTTCCAGATATTTTCCTTTCAGATGAGTTAACTAGCTAGGTTGATATCATACAACTTACTATATCAATAAGAAACATTAAAAGCAATTGAATAATCATCGGTTTAGTGCTTCCTAGAATTTGAATAAATTTATTTTACAAGCTATGTGGTGAGATTTACGTTTCTTCTAAATACTTGAATTTATACCATGGTTCAAAATGTATTGTGAAAGACTAACATATCCAATTGGTTATGGCCCATGTGACATATTCGCTAGATAAGTTCAAAAGGATGGAATGATAAAGTGTTGCAATATATCAGTTGAAGCGATAAATTTTTTATGTCAGGTCTCTTCGCGAATTTGCCTCATGCCAGGGTTGGGCCAATGATGGGAACATCACCAGTAGGTGATTCTGAGAGTGTTGGACAGGATGAGAGAGCCACATAGAGCTTAGGTGGGCAGTTTTCGACTCTCAAAATCTCAAAGAACATTTTAGTTAACATATTCTTACCAAAACAACCTTTCTTATCCAACGTTTAACATTTGCACCCACCCAAAGAACATGTGTGATCTTTTTAAGTTTGCCCAACACATTGATTCTAACCTACTTTTTGACCCAACCTCAAGAACAGTCCTGGCTCCACAATTGGTCTGACCAGTAGGTCAAAAAATATTTTCCCATCATTTAGTAAGATCTTTAATGTAATGATAAGGAATAAAAATATAGGGGTGTGTAGGCAATTTAGATCTCCAAAATGCTCTTGAACTTGCTTTAATCTGTTCACATAGCTAACAAGCATTTATTCGCTCTTATCAGGTTCAGGCCTTTAGAAGTCTAGAGTTCTACGTTTGCTACTACGGCTGGGGAGACTTCCCAAAGAGAAATAACAGTTGTCAAGAAAGTGACGTGTTTAATGCCTTTTATTTTGTTGTAGCATTGATACCATACTGGTAATGGGTCCTACAGGTAATCCCAATGTATCTTCTGTTTGTGATTATGCATATAATGATGTGTGTTTGAATCGCCAGTTTGGCAGTGTTGTAGTGCCTCCGACGCTTGATTGAAGAGAAAGAAGTAATCCACGTAATCTTAGGAGACTGATTTCTCTTCCATCTTGCGTTTTCAATACCGTGTGAGTATTCTTTACAAGCTTCTAATATCATTACTAATCTTTGTGCATGGTATGTCTTATGGATGGATTTATAATTTTCAAATTGAAGACAAGCTTTTAACTGCTTCATTAAGTAGCGTATATTTTAAGCTTATCCTGAATGTTTGCTTATCTAGCACAATTTGAATTTGTGATGAATAGTTGATGAACTATCTTTACTTTGTTCACTTCATTAGAGAACACTTACTTACTGTAACATTTTATGAGGTTAACATATATATTGTGGTTGTAACTATCTCTATTCTAGTAAGCATCCTTTCCATAATTATGATAGTCGGACCTATGAGAAGGGGCCTGTGGAACTGAGAATTTGAAATGTAAGAATATTGCACACAAGGAAAGGAATAACTAAACATAAGCTGATGTTGCAAACAAAATAATTTACTCCCATGACCACTTCTATCTTTGTGGACCTTCACCTAGTTAAGAATAAACCAAACAAGATTCTTCAGTAGCTTTACTATAGATCTTTAAGTGATTCTTTGTTGTTTTATTTCCTATACTGTATACATGTTTATAATACTTGGGCTATTCCCTACTTATCATTTTTATCCCATAACTTTTTTTGTAGTATTAATAGCCGCTTACTCATAACGGCCGCATTATTATTGCATGAGCAAAAGCATTATCTTGCAACGTAGAGAGTTCATCAGCTTTATTTTGTACTCACCATGCTTCTCTTTAGGCTTTGCCTAAGTTTTAGGTACTTAATGCTTTGATGTCTTTGGAATTGGACTTTACTTATTAATATTACAAGTTTAACAGCAATCAAATTAGTTTCCATCAGTCTGACAGCATAGAGGCTTATCAGTATTATGCTTGTGTGACTTTTCTATATTATATTTTGTAGAAGTAAATTTCGAGATGATTCATGGCTTTACTTTCAGGTTATGGAGGTTGTAGATCACACTGCCACTATTAATGAGTTTAGCTTTGACGCAGAAGGGGGTGGGGGGATATTTTGGGAGTTACTCATCGCGGATATGTACTAGTGAACAACCTTTTAGCTGGGGCAAAGATTGGTATCCATATCCAATTGGTTCTACAATTAGAATTCACATTGGATTCTTAAATAAGATGGAATTTTGCTAGGTTAGGGCATGTGAAGAGATTCTCTTGCAAGATGGGTGGTATGGAGGTAAGCTTTATTTAACTATCCCTTTAAGATATTTTAATGTTCTACTCAAGTATTTGTTTTGATCATTATTTTTTATTTCCTATGGGTTATTGGGGAAGCATTTTATGTTAGTAGACCATTGGAATTGGTAATTTAAGTTTATAGATGTCAGGCTTCCTATAAATGAGAACTTGTCTTCTTTATGTTTAACTGTCCGAATCCAACATTTTTACCATACTGATTTGAGTCCCACTTTCTATAGCTTTTGTCCTTATACATATTTTTCAATATAGTTTGAACTCTTAGTAGTTCAGAGCTTTGCTTCAACATGTGGACACTAAAATTGGTGCTTTCCATCAGTACCTTATGGTTTTATTGCTAGTGGTTTCAATCATGAGAGGTAAATAATGTTTAATTTTTGAGTATAACTAGTTAAATGTTTCAAATCCATCTAGTCCATGGCAATAATTTTTTTGCCAATTTTTATTTAACAAAACAAATTGGAAATTTAATGTTTAGCAACAAATGTATCTATTGAGAATTTTATAGTGAAATAGTCATTTTGTAGATAATGACACTTATTACTATCATTTTTTTTTAAAAAGCACGACATATATAGTTGTCGCTTATGTTAAAATTAAACGACTTTTGTCTCCTTGAAACGACAGAAAGCGCAACATTTATAAGCGTCGTATTTTTATAAAGAACGACATATTTATATGTTGTAAAAGCATGATATTTATAACTGTCGGTAACAATAACAACTCTATTTTTGGCGACAATTGTTAGTGACAGAGTATAAGTCGCTAATCAGGTAGTAACGACAGTTAAATTCGTCGCTAATAGCCATTTTTCACGTAGTGCTCGGTGTTGTGTGTATTTCTTTATTTGTGTTTATTTGTGACTAACCCAAATCGACTAAGAGTTTGTGGCTTCCGGGCTTGCGGCTCAACACTGATCATATTATTTCGACGCAAGATCCAATGCTGCAAAGTATTAAGGTCTTTGTTGATCGCCCCATTGCTCCAAAACCCCCTCGCCATTCAATTCTCTCGACCCGTGCACCAACATATCTACAAGATTACCACTGTCCCACCATATCTTGTACTTCTACTTCATCGCTCTCTACGAATGTGGTTTCTTAAGGTACATCTTTTCCTTTATGCAATTACATCTCCTACGAGAAACTCTCATCCTCTCACTATTCTTTTGTTGCAGCCATCACTACTACTTCTGAACCTAAAACCTTTAAGCAAGCAATGAAAGATCTTAAATGGCGAGAAGCCATGTCTGATAAAATTATTGCTCTTGAGCATAACAACACATGGACTTTAAGCGATCTTCCTCATTGGAAACAACCCACCGATTACAAATGGGTTTACAATATAAAGTTCAATTCCGATGGTTTAGTCGACCATTTTAAGCCAGACTAGTTGCCAAGGGCTTTACCTAACAAGAGGGAATTGATTATCATTAAACATTTAAGCCCATTGCTAAAGTGGTTACTGTAATAGCCTAATTTCGTGATCCAAACTTAGCCTTTACACCTTGGATATTCAGAGCTTCTTAGATGAATAATAGAAGAATAATAACACAAAGCTTTAGCGTAGAAAACCTTTGAATAGGTTAAAAATCATGACCTCTCTTGAGAATTTAGAAAGTGAAATGTTATTGATAGCTGCTAGATTTTTATAAGAGATGCTCTGAGTATTTTGCTTAGAGTTTGAGTGAGTATTCCTTCGTCTGCCCGTCCCCTCATCTCAGATTCTCTGGTCCTATTTATAGGTCTAATAATATGACCGTTTGACGACCATTATTATCCTTAATGATTGACGTTACAATATATGTTTGATTTTTTTGACAAGATTGTGTAATGTTTTTATCTTTGTTGCTTTGTAACGGCTTCATTGATGATTGTTCATTTGCTTAACTCAAACTATTGATGTAGAGGTTGAAAGTGATGACTAGAAGTTTGGGATACTGAATATGTCTTTAGTAGTACTTCATGTATATTGATGAGGTTGAGTGGTCTTATGCTGGCCGAAGATGAAGTATGAGTCCAAGATGCAGAATAGGCCATTATAAGGTGGCTCTCGACCAAGAGCATGAGAATCATCATGGGTGAGTAGTATTGGTCAAGAAATTTGTACTATATATGTTTCCTGATGTTGTTGTCTTGAGGTCAAAAATCAAAGATGAAGTATGAATTTAAGATACGGAATAAGCCGCTACAACCGCCCCCTCTCAGCCAGCAGTATGAGAAACATTGTGAGCGAGTGTATTGGTTAAGAAGCATTATCAATACTGCAGTTAATATCGAGGAATCATTTCCAATGTATATTCATGAATATCTGTTTGCGGTTTTTGGGTTTTCTTGAACTAATGGTTCTAGTCAATGTTGTTGCATAGGAAATATTCCTGACATTGGAAATTTGAAGAATCAGCTTAAATGTTGATCATAGCATAAAGAGTACTCTGAGTTGTGTGTAATGAACCAAGTCTTCATCTCTGAGTTATTTTCTCCAGTATTCTTGTTTATGTACTTAAAATCTTCTAACTATTGAGAGTATGGTAACTACAAGGAACCAACCTCGGGAGTCTAGGATTCGAAGAAAGATGGAAGAACTGTGCATAAGGTATTTTGGATACTAACCTTTGCATCTACCAGCACCAATTCCTGTGTTTCCTAACTATCACCATATGTCATATAAAGAGGTGATGGAGGCGGAGAATGATTATTATCTGATGGTGCATTTTTATTATCTATTAAAATCTAAGGTGGAGTGCCAAAATGGGTTTCGATTATTGGCGGAGGAGGCTTTTACAACTGAAGATGAAGCAGCAGGTGTTCGTCTGAGGGAGTCTCACCGGTATCCAGCTAGTGAGTGGGTCCTTGCTAAGAAATAAGACCTTCCGTTTGTCTCTAGCATGCGGGGAGGTAGGGGTTATGGTGGAAGAGGTGGTGATGATGGAGTTTTTTCTTCCAGGGACCATAAATATTGGCTTTAATGAAGATCCTTCTACTGGTGCCATATCCCTTCAGTGATTTTCAGCTTTACTATTTCCTACTTCTTGCAGGCATGGGATCAGAGTTTGGAAGTTGCTTCAATTTTGCATCTTCTTCCTCGTTGACTGCTAAGAGGCATTTTGAATTGTTACCTGATATAATTTAGTAAGTAATTTGCATTTTGTCTGGAATGATAGCTTATCTGTAAAGTAATCTGTAAGAAAATTTTTATACTAATAAAATGTCATCGTTCTATTATCTTGATGCTGTGTGTCAAACTTTGCAACCTTTATGTATAGCTTTAGGTTGTGAAGTAGAAGTCTGTAAGTACGGGGAATAGTAGTCTGTCATGTGGTATTTGTTGGACAAATCAAACTATACGGATCTCAGTGTGCATATCGGTAAATGGTAGTGATAGGTGAGTTTTGAAAAATTAGAGGAGCTCGAAAATGTGATGATAGGAAGTAGATAATTTATGTAAGATGACTGGGTAGTTGTAATGGTATATGTTTTTCTGTGATCTATGTATTCGAATTGGCTAAAAAGTATCTCGATCTGTGGAAAGAATTGATATTAGTCAGTAGGTACTACCGCTCTGGACTTGCTTGATTTTGTATGTTACCATTTTCATATCTGTGCTTATAAAATCTGAGGAGATATTCCATAATATAGAAAGAATGGCCTATCACAATCTTTGGGATTGGCTGTTGATATTCTTCTGTCCTAAAAATTTTCTTGTAAAATATATCTTGCAGTAACCTCTGTTGGACGATATAGATTTTCATATATCTTTTTGGTTTCTAAATAAAGTAGGGATTCTTAATTGCTATTTATTGTATCTTCTGCAGGATTAATTTGTTATGGAGGTAGTGAGAGTAACTATGGTGAGGAAGAGCTCTTAGCGTGCTCGTTATGCAGCACACGGTAGGTTCCATATCAACGTTGCTAAACTTCGTGAGCGATATTTTTGTCGACTGCCTTAAGATGTTGTATTACCGGAATGGCCATTGAATTTGATCGGCCTAGATGATAAAGGTAGGCGTATAGAGTATGATCGCTTTTTCTGGTACGATGTGTTTTACAGGTCTCTACTGAATGCTACGGTATGAGAAATGACTGCTCGACAGCTTGTATGTGAAAAAATTCTTGAAGAAGATGCAAGGGTAGCAAGAGGATAAACAATTCTATGCGGGGAGGTAAACCATCCAGGCTACTTTAAATGTAGCTATAGAAGTCTGTAAGATTGATTTGCGAAAGTTCGTAATAAATAAGTAATCTATTTATAGTAATCTGTTTGAGTTATCTGTTATATGTAGACCGAGGCATAGTTATTGTGTCGATCTGAAATAAATAAGAATAAAGTATTCTATTTTACTATTTATGTACGGATATTGTAGATGACAGCTGTATGATTTTAACAACTATATAGATATCTTCGACTTTTGAATATTGAACTATTTTAGGAATGTCGTACGATCTTGCTATAGTATAAACGTAAGGTGATCGGTCGCTTGTACTGTGTTAGGAAAAGAGATGCAAATTTTTTAATGGCAGACAATAGAGACAGACGTGATAACAGTAGATGTTATCACAGAAGTCATGATGATGTTGTTAACCAAAAAGATGTACCTGTAGGGACAGTAGGGGTGACTAACACGTATATGAAGGAGTCATCATTTCGTAAACCGAGGGAGAGTATAAAAACTCGTATCTCTCTCCCTCATAAATTATTAATAGTTGCAGAGAGAGAAAAAAGTAGTGTAAATCCTATCTCTAAAGAGAGGAAGCGTTTGAGTTTTGAATGTGATCTGAGAGGGAAATGCTCATCGGGTGATATAAAACTGATAAAAAAGCAACGGGAGCGATTATTTTTGGTAAGACGTACAGGTTAAGTAGAAGATTGTTGTCCTTCAAGTACAGGTTGGTAATATACGTCTCTATTTGCTTGATTTGTTGTTGCTAGTAATCTGTGTGATATTGTATGTTTATCCTTTTAGATTGAGGGATACAAAAGTTTGGTAATGTTGGTGGTTTTATGATCTTTGAGTAATTGATGAGAAAGTTTTGTATTGTATAAGCTTTGGTATATGAATAGACTATAGAGAAAGAAAGTATTTGTTTGGAAAGGAAGAGGGAAAATTAAAATGATTGCATTTTGCTTTGGGAAATTGACAAGTAAACGTGTTGACTGGGTAAAAATATGGGTGAAGTTGTTTTTACTGTGTGTAGGGTATAATATGTACAGTAGAGATAATTATAAAATATTTTGTGTATCTGTAGGTCCAGTATGCATTCAAAACCTAGAAATCCCATGAGTAAATCTGTCGTATCTTCAAGTTCGGAAGAAGCATCATCGTCGGGTAGGGCGGATGAGTGTAATGCCATGGAAAAGACTATAAATAGTATAGAGGTGATTGTAGAAGTTGGGGAAACCAGTAAAATATAGAAAGTGGTAGATAAAGAGGATAGAGAAGAGAAAGATAAATTATTTGTCATATACCCGGAGGGAGTAGATGTAGGAAAATAATTTTTGAAATACAAAAAGAAATTACATGTAGAATGGGGAAATTATCTGGTGGACCAAGGTTGCTGGTTTAGGGCCTATGTCCCAGGAAAAGGAGAGGGGGCGGTATACTACCAAGTCCCTTATTTGGAGAAGTAAAAAAAGGAGAAAGGGATTTGTAAGGATGTTAATCTCTCGTATTATAATGGTCTTGGGCTAGCAGGCCAGAATAATGGGTTTTTATGTTATTTGAATAAGGTTGTTTATGGCCTTAGAATTCTTCTGACCTTCCTTCAAAAAGGGGTGATGAATATATTGCAGTGTTGCTCTACCCAGCTGAATGGGAATGTATATGAAATGATGAGGGTATGTGAGGCACTGAATGATAAATGGAGGAAGGAAAGGACTTCCAAGAAGTTCAAAGCTAATGATGTGTTAAAATTTTATAAATGGAAATATGTCAAAGGTCAAAGTAGTGGTTACCTGTATAGTGATTCATCTAGGCCGAAATTTTTGATTTTGAATTTACGGGTAGACCATGGAATGACCACCTTGTATGGGTAGGGGTAACTGTATACAGGTTCCAGATGAACCAACACTCGTTTTGAACCATTATTATAACCCGAGTAAGTAACATTGATCAATCTTCGACCAACCATTATCACGTCATCGAGATGTTAATAAATGTTATGCTGCTTGCGTTTTTAGAACCCAATCCTTCATTGGGGTTTGATAATACCAGCATGATTCCATTACTCGTGATCAGGTCGAGTTAAAGCAGATACTTGGTGAGCTAGGCATCTATAGGGACAAGAGGGTAGATTCTATAGTACCCAAATTTTAGCAAGCTAACGAGAATCGAGCTATGGCTGAGAAGAAGGCTTGTCTGATTGTTGATGATGTCACTAGTCTTCCACCTCCTGCGCCTGAAAGCATAAAACAAATTACTCAGAGGTTGAGAAAATCAGCTCTACAAAGTACGCCTGCTACTGAGGTGGTGACCACAGAACAAGAAATCACAAAACTAATTTTTTGAGATGTGGAGGAGAGACAGGAAATGAGTGAAGTTGTTCCTGCAGAGTTTGAGAAGATTTTGTTGAAGAGAAAATGACACGAGAACGAGGGTAGCTCACGTACTAATGCCCAGGGTGTGGCCAAGTTGAGAGAGCTGGAGCAAAAATACTGTATGATGGCTACAACTAATCTAAGGTAGCTCGGTGAAGTGTTTCAAGAACATACTTTCATGGTATGTGTTGAAATCTTTAATTGCCTTATATTTGGACTAAAAGTTGTTGTTCTAAACTTGTGTTTATATATTTCTTATACTGGTAGCTCTCGATGCGAATGAAAGAGGCCACAAAGTGCCTTGATAAGAGGAGCCAGGAGTTTGGAGACCTTTCTTTGAAGTTTGATGCCCAATCGGCTCGTATCAGGGAGCTCGAAACTAAGCTCATGCTAGAGAAAGAGAAGAAATCTAAAGATACTAAGGCCGCTGAAGAGAAGTATAAAGTGTTATCTGAGCATGATGATTTTATGTCGCGATCATGCAATGCATTAAAGGTGGAAATATATTACTTTGTCCAATCTTATTACTTTTTTGGATTAACCCTTGCTGATGTGGAACGGGGTCGATCTGGCAAATACGGTGAGATAAACTTTCTCGTAAAGGTAAAAGGTAAAGTTGAAGCTGATGTTGTTGACTCGACCAATGTATCTATTATACCAGCAGAACCAACTGTAACGGCTGAGAAGACATTGAATCCTCCATCTAAGGTAGAAATCAGTAAGAATCTTTAACCAATCTGTGATACTTTGTCTTTGAACTATATAGCACATTTAACACTGATGGAAGTGTACTCTATATGATCATATACTGTTAATTTTGATAGAGGATTATTAATATACTCTTCTTGAATGTCTATATGATAACAAGATATTTGTAATCTATGTAGAAGGTTGAGCGATTGAAAATGCTAATTCCGAACTGGAGAAAACATTAAGTTAAGCGAGGGATTCCGTGACTCGTATTCAACAAGTACTTAAATAAAACTGAATATGAGAGAAGATATATGACCTCCAATGTAGATATGTTAAGATAAAAATAGAAAGGGATGAGATATTAAGAAAGGAATAGGAAATGGGGGTATTAGTTTGAAAACCAAAAGAGTTGACCTGTTTTAACGACCCGAGTGATAAGGCTAGGTGTCAAATTATGTTAATAGCCCTGACATTGTATTTTGAGGTCAAAATAGATAGTAAACGTGGTTTAAAAGAAGCTTATGTAGAAATTTTGAAGGAAAGAGGAATAGTACCAAGCCTAGCTCGAGTTATGTTTTTAGCTCAAGAAGTACGTAATTGTCATAGTTTAGAGACGAGAAAATATTTAGCTCGAGCTGGTGTATCTGTTATATGGGGTGATGTAAAACTTTTATCTGATGTTTTTGACCTTATAAAGGATCGGAGGGCTATGAGAATTGAACTTTTTAGAATAAGAAAAGAGCAAATCGAGGTTCATCAGAAATTAGAAGGTGAGTTTAAATGAGTTGCAGGATGTATTATCGCAACATGTGGAGTAAAAAATGTCAATAGCGACGCGATTGTCAAAAGAAGTAACTGTTCGAATGAAGGTAAAGCTGATGTGAGGGCTTTAGGTGTATTGTGAAATGAAACGTGTAGGCGTCTGTACAAGGTGCATATGCAGTTGAAGGAACATCTGTATCCGTTGCTAGCAAAAGTCGCAACTTGAACCGAACATGAGCGTCATATAGAAAGTGCCATTAATTTTTATGGAGAAGAACTTGCGAGGGTAGGGAACGAATTTAGGAAGTTCGTAACAGAATTTGGGAAGGATTTTGATGTTGAGAATGCCAAGGCTAAAAATATGTGGTTTGCCAAAGATGTAGAGGAACCTGTTGTTGAAAAACCCATTTCTAAATCGAGGGAATTGCTATCAGAAGAGGAAGAGGAGGAGGTCGAGAGTCTGATACCCCGATTGTAGAAAAAACAATGCCAATAGGAGGTGGTGACCTTTATAACTCCTATAGATGTTAAAGTAAAGAATAGAAAGAGTTCGAGAGATAAATGGCAGTCCTCCCATATCTCGAAGAAGCAAAAATAGGGTATTCTAGTTTATGACTGACCCTGCATATGTGTTAGAGCTTTGTATGTTGTTCATTATTTGGTGATACATGAAATCTAATCCCTGTTATGATAAATAGAGCGATGTATCGATATGACTCAGATATTATGCTCCTGAGTAAATTTGCTAACTGTGATATGTAATTTATTTGTATATGTGAACTAGTGCAAATATTAATTGCCATGACAGGTGGAACTAGAAGCTATTCAGAACCAATGTCATACGTTACGTGTTCAAAATGATCAATTGAACTCTGAACTAAATTTGTGTCAGGGGGCACTAAAGAGTACTTCTGAATTAGAGGAAAAAACAAAGGTAAAGATATCAAGCGAGTAAAATACAGTAATTCGTTTGACTGATAAACTATAAAAGAAAAAGGCTAAACTATCTAGGGAACTGAGAAAGATAAAGGGATTAAATGAAGTTAAACATAAAAAAGGATGTTGACTTTTTAGCTACTTTGGGACAAACTAGCCAACAAGGGGACAAATTGATATCCGCTCTAGCTCAAATTACAGAACTGTTATTAGTGTTAGAGGTTGAAGGAAGTAATGTGAAAGACTTGCAATTTCAGGTAAATATGCTAGAGGCGGAGCTAGTTGATATGCGAGTAACTGTTATAGAGAAAAAAGCTCGTGCTAAAAAATATAAAGTATTGTGACCGGTTGCGAATATGATGATAAAAAAGATGGAAGAGTCCCACAATAAACAAAATGAAAAGATAAACAAGACTTGGGAAAAGGTATATATGCTAGAGCCTACCATTAAATTGCTGGAGTTAAATATTTTAGAGTATCAATCGGAGAACACAAAATTGCGTGACGCGAATAATAAGTTGGTTACAGATCTTTGCAAGGCTAAAATAAGTCTTGACAAAAGTAAGGTAAATAGAAATTATTGTGAGGCTGAAGTAGAGGGGTCAATGTCTATGATCTGTCATATGGACGAATTCATAACAGTGTTGGAAGCTTGGAATGCTGTGATGTTGAATGAAAAATGAACAGTGGATGAATGCTGCCAACGTTTGGAAGCTAAGCTGAAGGAAGCTCAAGGTAAACTTGGTGAGCTTATTCTTCCTAAAGAGGTGAAAAGTGAGGTAGGTGATGTATACGAGAGATTTATGACAGCAGTTGTTTCATTTTTTGTATCAAAGTTTAATTTATTAAAAGCAGAAAGTAGAATTGTATATGATAGTTTAGTTGCCAAAGGTGATCAGTGCAAAATGAGGTTGGAAGGATTGGAGTACCTAGATCGCATGGTGTCAAGAATTGGTATTCTTTAAAAGAGTATGATTAGGGAAGGAAAACAAATTATTATTGGGAGAATGCTAGAGTTTATGCGTGTGCGCCTGTATGGGGAAAGTTCACGTAATGCTGCGAGTCCTTCTAGTTCAGGTGATAGTTCAAGTGATAGCTCGAGTGAGTAATGGGGTGTAGTGATTATTATAAGGGATTACTCGTACTATACGAATGAAAATATAGTAGATAGAGTGTAATAAGGTAGGATTGCTGATAAAAGAATAATTTGTACTAACCTTGTGATGAACCAATTATAATGTATAAATTGGATATCTGCTTTAGAGAATGATTCCATGTGTTATCATACAGTAGAGTGTTAGTTTGGCTGAATTAACAAATGCTTAAGAAAATAGAAGATCGGTTTGGCTGAAGTAACAAACAATCTATAATGTAATAGAGGATCAATTTAGCCGAAGCAACAAGCGATCTTAATGTAATAGAGGATCAATTTGGCTAAAGAAACAAACAATCTGTAATGTAATAGAGGATCAATTTGGCTGAAGTAACAAAAGATCCATATTGTAATTGAGGATCAATTTGGCTAAAACAACAAATGATCTAGAATGTAATAGAGGATCAATTTGGCTGAAGCAACAAACGATCTGCAATGTAATAGATGATCAATTTGGCTGAAGCAACAAACGATCTATAATATAATAGAGGATAAATTTGGCTGAAATAACAAACGATCTGTAATGTAATAGAGGATTAGTTTGGCTAAAGTAACAAACGATCTGTAATGTTTTTGAATGGGGTGAACCCAATGGTAATCTGCAATGTTTAGACATGTAATATGTATATAGAAGTACTTATTTTGATATATTATAGAAGTACTGTAATGTAAGGCAATTAGACACAAGTATTTCATTATTGTAAGATTAACGAATAAAGAATGTTAGATGTAGTACTGTATGAAATAGTATAAAGTACTCAGATATATGACGATCAAACATAAGTATTTCATTGATGTTAGACTATCATACAAGATGATAGAATTATGTAGAAAAGTACATTGTGATAGATTATCATCTTCGATATAGCTTTAATCTCCTCGTGTTCCAAGGATTAGGAACTCATTCCCCACGTTCAGTAGCGAGATCGTAAGAACCAACACCACTTTTTCCAATAATGATAAAAGGGCATTCCTAATTTTTGGCCAGTTTCCCAGCATTGACTTCTTTTCTATGTTTGGGGACTTCTCGAAGGACGAGATCTTTGATTTCAAACTCTCTATGACGAACTCATTTGTTATAAGATCGGGCTAAAGCCCAGTGGTATCTTCCCAAGTTCATGACTGCTCTGTCTTTAGTTTCCTTGATCCAATTATTTTTACATGCCAACTGGAATTCATTTTTATTGTCTTTCATTGTATGGTCACGTAATGGGTTAAGTAGGGATTATTGCCTCAGTTCCATATACTAATAGGAGCGACGTATATCCAGTCGATTCCCAAGGTGTTGTGTAATATGCACATAATATATGTGGTAATTCTTAGACCCAATTACCCTTCTTCTCTATCAAACGCTTCTTGATTCTATCCACGATAGTACGATTAGTGATTTCAGCCTCACCATTTCCTTGTGGTTAATATGGATTGGAAGGAGAGTGGATGATGTTGTGATGATTGAGGAACTCAATGACTCTAAAGCTGACGAATTGAGGTCCATTGTCGATTCTGATGAGATGTGGGTAGCCAAAATGAATAATAATGGTTTTCCATAAAAACTTGATGACTTCGTATTCTCGTGTGCGACATAGAGGGACTGCTTCAACCTATTTAGTGAAGTAATCTGTTACTACTAGGAGGTATTTCCTTCTGCCTGGTGTAGTGGGAAATTTTTTACGAGGTCGAGGGCCCATCTTCTAAATAGCCAAACAACGGTTCTAGAATGAAGTTCCAAGGCTAGAGCTCGAATTTGAGGGCCATGTCCTTGGCAGGCATTACACTTGCTTGCAAGTTCAATAGCTTGAGCTTTTATTTTAGGCAAAAAAACTCCTTGAGTAAGAGCTCGATTGGCTAGATATTGTCCTACAACATGGGAACCACAAGTGCCTTCGTGAAGTTCATACAGGAATTTTTGAGCATCTTTGTTCGATAAACACTCGAGATATGGTTTTGTGACCGAAATTTTATAAAGGAAATTATTGGCCACGACGTATCGCTTAGTATTATCAAGCACACGTCCTCTTTTAGCAGGAACTTTAGGAAGGTTGGCGTCAAACTTGTTTTGAGGCCCGATATATGTAAAATAAGGTCATCTCCAATCATCCTCATCCTCTTCAATAACCCCAGTATTAACAAAATTTGAGCTTATGATGTTAATGCTGGAGGTGGATAGTATTTCAATCTTGAGATATCGAGCTTCTGGACCGAGGACTCCTGCCATGTAGGTAGGTGAATCAGAATATCTATTTTCTACATTAGGTAAATGTTCAATGGTAGCCCTCTTGAATCTGCGCATTCTATCGGCGACTGCTGCGGCGTAATCAATCATTTTTCTATTCTTCTGAAACTTCTTTGTATAATGGTTTTTAATGAGTAAAGATTTTGTATACACAGATAACTCTAAAACTTTAATCTCGAGAGCCAAATATAGACCATGAATTAATGCCTCATATTTATTCTCATTGTTGGTAGCTTTAAAATTGAGTCTAATTAGCTTTTCAATTATGTCATTGGATGGTGTTATAAGTACGATTCCAATACCTGATCCCACAGGTCTGGCAGAAGCATCAGTTAAAAGACACCAACCCTTTTGAGTTATCCAGTCTGACTTTTCCTCGAACTGTTCTTCATTGATATCTGCACTGTCTTCTTCCTAGTCAGGATCTTCTATCGGGAAGTCAGTGGGAAAATCTTCTACTACTTGAAAAAGGTCATGTTCGCCAAGAGTTACCGACCATTATAGTACTCGTCTAGATTCCTCTCGCTTGGATAAGATTTCTTGCAAAGGATAATTTTTCATTACTCAAACTGAGTGGGCTTAAAAATATTGTTTCAACTTCTGTAACCTGTAAACAAGAGCTAACAGCAGTTTCTCGATCTTAGCATACCGTGATTCTACTGGAGTGAGAGTTTGTTGATGAAGTAGACAGGTTTCTCCGCCTTCTCATCAAGTCAAATGAGAACAAAACTTAATGATTTGTCGGTAGCGGTAAATTATATGGTAAGTTCTTCCCCTTCTGCTGGTGTACTTATCACTGGTGGTTTACCTAAATGACGTTTGAGTTCCTGAAATGCTGTTTCACATTCTGTTGCCCACTCGATCTCAAGATCTTTCTTAGATTTTGTTTTCGTTGTTCCTTCACACAATAGGTCGAATAACCATCGACATCGATCTGAGGACTTGGAGACAAAACAATTTATTGCAGCAATATTGCCTGCTAACTTTTACACGTCTTTATTTGTTTTTGGGGAAGGCATAAATAACAGTGTACTGATACGATTTGGATAAGCTTCTTTGCCTCGCTTACTGATCAAATGTCCCAAGAATTTACTTGATTGTACTCTGAACTGGCACTTGTCAGGATTGAGTCTCATTTTCTAAAAGTGGAGAATTTCAAAAGTCGTGTATATATTTGTAATATGGTTCTCCTTTTTGAGATTTTTACACAGAATATCATCAATGAAGACTTCCATCATTTTTACGAGGTGATCTTTGAACATCTATGTCATCTATCTTTGATAAGTGGCTCCAACATTCTTGAGACTGAAAGGCATAACCTTATAGCAATACAAGCTATGTTTTGTAATAAAAGTTGTTTTCTCTTGATCGTCGGTTAGCAGAGGTATTTGATTGTACCCTGATGCAGTATCCATCATGGACAAGAGCTCATGTCTCGTAGTAGAATCGAGCATATGGTTTAAAATAGGAAGTGGAAGGCTATCCTTTTGAGTATGTTTGTTGAGGTCCGAGAAATCCACGCACACTCTAATCATGTCGTTCTTCTTTGGTATTGCTACAATGATCGAGATCCATTATAAATAATTGGCTTTTCAGATAAAACCAACTTTAATGAGTTTATCGATCTCTTTGTTGACTTCTTCTGGGAGTCTTGGTGCTAAAGTCCTCTGCTTTTGTTTGATGACTTCAGCTTTATCTTTTAAATTATGCTTATGGCAGACCAGATTGGGATCAATGCCTGTCATTTTGTAAAACGTCGAAGCAAAGACATCACTGTTGTTGATGTCTTTAAGGAACTGGATAAGAGTATCTCATTCTGTTATTGGCAGAAGATTGCCAATGTATGCTACTCACTTGCTCCCACTGATTTTGTCGTACTATATAATTTTTGTACTTGGCAGCTGGCTTTCTACAGAGTTTACTGTAAAGTTTTCTGTAATATTCCCGATTATTTTCTATAATTGCTATGCGAGCTGTGGTTTTGATGGCTCTGGCACGATGGCAATAGAACTTTCACATGCTCGAGAAAACTTTTAGCTTCCTTTGATTTCGTAAATACCGCCATTCTATTCAAATCGTAGCACCAAATGATAGGTCGATGGAATAGTTTGCATATTATGTAACCAACAACGTCTCATTATCCCTAAATAATAAGATTTTGCATTGATAGCATATAATACAACATCAACTGCTGCTAGTCCTGCCATAATAGGAAGTATAATCTTTCCGACACGTTCTTCTCCAGGGCTGTTGAATCTACAAATATCAATGTCACTGGGCTGTACCTTGTCAGCCAGTCCTATCTAATCAATCATGCTTTAAAAATGTAGTTTAATAATGCTACCGATATCCATCATCATTGTGTGTAGTACAACATTTCTCATTTTTAACGTGATCACCAAAGCATCATGGTAAGGAAAGTTGGCATAACGAACATCACAGTCATCAAAAGAAATCCCTATACGTTGGGAGCTGGATATAGGAAGTAAACGAGCTTCTTTATCGTTCATGGACAAGTTGTGACATTGGCCGACAAATTGTCTTTTACTTCTATTTGATTGGTTGATAGTCTGAGTCTCAATGAAGTAGCTGAGTGATATATGCTATAAATGTTTTTTCTTAGCTATTTCTTCGACTCGCACAACTTCTAAAGGAACTCTGTAATTCCCGTTCTTGTAACTCTCAATGTCCATGATGTATTCATACATTCGTCCATTCGCAAAAATATAATCCAACAGTCATTATAAAGCAAAGTAGTGTTCTGTCTCATGATGTCGGACTTTGTGGTAAATGTAATTATGGTTTGTTCTCAATGGGTCAGAGATTCTGTGAATTGCAAAAAAACTTATCCTTATGAAATATAGGATAAATGTTGGCTATGGTTACAATCATCTTGGGAAGACAGGGTTTTGACATATTACTACCTTTCCGAGGTCGATCTTTATTAGATTTTGTTCGCTTCCTGCCTCCTCCCTGATCAGTAGCACGGTTAAAATCTTGGCATGTGGATTAATCTCTATCTGTCAATGTTGATTTTAGAGTTTTTTGTCTATCGGAGACCATTCTTTTGAGATCGATATATCCGTTGACTTTTTTGATCATGTCCTTCAAAGTTGTAGGTTTTTTTTAGAATGAGGTACTTCTTCGCCCTTCCATCAGCGATTAAAGTATTGGAAAAGGCCAAAATAGAATCTTCTGATCAAGCCGATCTACCTTTCGAGCTAACTCTAAGAACTTCTTAGTGAATGTCTTGAGCTTCTCTCCTGGCATTTATTTAAGGCTGAATAGAGAATATCGATTCTCATCTTTGTCTCTATTATGCAAGTAATTCTTGACAAATAGTTCTCGTAATTGCTCGATAGTGTTAATGGACCCTTCGGGCAGTGTGTGGAACCATCGCAGGGGTTTGCCTGATAAACTGGTAGGAAAGAACCGACATAGAATGTGATTAGATGTAGAATATAACCCTAAAGCGTCCTAAAATTCTTGAACGTGCTCAACGGGATTAGTCCCCTTGTATTTACGGAATTTTAGAGTGTGGAAACCAGTGAGAACTTTGCCATCCAAGAGCTCCTGAGCAATTGGTCTTTTCTGTAACCTATTGTGAATTCTCTTAGTGGTCTGAGATTATGCTTCAATTAATTCATTGATCCGCTTCTCAACATGTTCCTGAGTCACATATTGTTAAGCTATAATGGTTGGGTATGTGACGCGTCATTCTCGAGGATTGTAGTCTCTACTCCATTCACATAAACAATCTTTCACTGGAACCCGAGCTCTTCGAGGTGGGTTCTTTGTCTGTCTGACTCCTGCAAGGCCACCATCAACTTCTTGGTGGACTTCCCGGATCGGGATAGGCTCGACCTCCTTCTGATGATGGATAGATCGAAGTTCACTTCCTAAGTTGTTAGTGGGAGATCCTAGTCTATCATGAATGGAAATTCGTGGGCCTTTTGGTTGTATGCCTCTATTCTTTTGGGTGGCGATTTGTTGACCCTGGAGAACCATCAACGTATCTTGTGCACTCCCTAGCTGTTACTTCAGAGCTACACGCCTTTTCTGTTTCGAAGCTTAAATTAGCCTACAGCTCTGCTAATACAGTTTTTTCCTCTGTTGGAGTAACCGGTGTGATCTGACCTGGAAGTGTCATTCTGAGAAAAGATAATCAATAGTTTTTGAGATAATAGGATTGAGAATTTCAATTCCCACAGATGGCGCCAAATGTAATAGCCTAATTTCATGATCCAAACTTAGCCTTTACACCAATGATATTCAGAGCTTCTTAGATGAATAATGGAAGAACAATAACACAAAACTTTAGCGTGAAAAACCTATGAATTGGTTTAAAACTACTACCTCTCTTGAGGATTTAGAAAGAGAAATGTTATTAATAGCTGCTAGATTATTACAAGAGATGCTCTAAGTATTTTGTATAGAGTTTGAGTAAGTATTCCTTCGTTTGCCCGCCCCCTCTTCTTGGATTCTCTGGTCCTATTTATAGGTCTTATAATATGACCATTTAAAAACCATTATTATCCTTAATGATGTACATTGCAATATATGTTTGATTTTTTTTAACCAGATTGTGTAACGTTATTATCTTTGTTGCTTCGTAACGGCTTCATTGATGACTGCTTGTTTGCTTAACTCGAACTTCTGATATAAAGCTCGAAAGTGATGACTAGAACTCAGAGATACTGAATAAGTCTTTAGTAGTACTTCAAGTATATTGATGAGGTCGAGTGGTCATATGCTGGCTGAAGATGAAGTACGTGTCCGAGATGCGGAATAGGCCATTACAAAACGGCTCTCGACCAAAAGCATGAGAAGCATCATGGGCGAGTGGTCTTGGTCAAGAAATTCATGCTATATCTATCTCCTGATGTTGATGTCTTGATTATGATGGCACCAATTGGTCCACGTGCTCTGTTGGTAAGGTCTATGATCGAAGATGAAGTTTGAGTTCGAGATGCGGAATAAGGCACTAAAGTTACCGTCCGTTGTCTTCTCACCGTAGCAGCAAGAAAAGGGTGGCCTTTACATCAACTTGACGTGAATAATGCTTTCTTACATGGCAATCTTCACGAATAGGTATATATGTGTATTCTACCTGGTTTCTCAAAATAGGGGGAGAATCAAGTTTGTCGATTTACCAAGTCACTTTATGGACTCAAGCAAGCTAATCGCAATTGGTTTGCCAAACTCTCTTTGGTATTGAAGTAGCATATTTACCATATTCGCTAGGGACAAACTATAATAGTGTCAAGTTGAAGGTATTTAATCATTCGAGAAGATATTGTGGTAACATACTTTCCAGATTAGACAAGGAGAGGCTAGCAAAACCAAGTTAAAGATACATGACCATTCGTGAAGATGTCAAATCCACAACTATAGATCTCGATCCTTTATAGTAGCCATTACACTTGGTCAAATACAGCCACTGCAAGAGATCCGTGAAGTTCACCCACTACCCATTAAGATAGGAGACCAATTATTTATAACTGCCCGTATCCATTATAAATACAGGCAGAGCCTATGATAAGAGGGATCTGAGAACTCTATTTTTTTCTCATCTATTCTATCTATCAGTAATTATAATAACTAGCACATATTAGATTTCACCATCAAACCCTCCTCGAGGTCATAGTTTTTCTCTGGTTTACTGAGTTTCCAAGTAAAATCAAGTATGTTCTAGCTTAGAGTTGCAACCTCCTTACTGAAGTATTGGCAAAGTTTACCATCAGGGAAAACATACCATTACAATTGGCGTTGTCTATGGGAAAATATACTTTTCTTTACTAAATACTCGTTCTACCCAATTATTTTGATGACCAACATGAACCTCAGAAGTTCCTCCAGTACTCAGAGAAACAATGAGGACATTTCAGTTACCATCCAACCAGAAACTGTCAATTTATACAATCCTATTTTCAAGCTTCAGAAACAAATAGAGTTTGATAGGAAACAATGACTGAAGGGTTAGGAGATTTACGCTCAAGCCCACCAAGTTGAGAGGGACTAGAGGAGGAAAGCCCTTGAACAATAGAGCCAAACTTATAAAAAAAAAATGGAAAGTGTACAAAGACAATAAGATCGACTCACTAGTCGGCAAGGATCACCTCCACATGCCCGAAGTGATCATCGATGGTGAGCTATCCAGAGGGAAAACCTATCGCAGGAAGAGAGAATATAAACTTTTAGGTCTCGATCCAGGACAAAACAGGACATCTTGACATTTTGGAATTACGTCATCAACATCAGCAACTCAAAGAAGTCGTCGAACACGTCATCAAACCCTACCACCTTCAAGACGACCAATTAGAGAGTGATTGGGCCCAGAAGGACAAAGAGATTTTGATCCGCAAGCAGTAGCTAAACCAAATGCTCTCCAATAATTCATTACCTTAGACAACTTGAATAATAGGATTCAGGCCATACATCCAGACAATCCAAGTCAAAGATCCGCTCTAGATAGGATTGAAACTAACCCGATTTCCCCTCTTCTCAAAGTCATGCCAATTCCAAACAACTTCCAGATATCGAAATTTTACCAATATGCGGTCTCACTAACCCACTCACCCATGTCTATCACTTAAAGCAGCCGCCAACCTATACTCTAAACTCGATCGCATGACGTGTTGTCTGTTTAATATGAGCCTCAAAGAAGATCCTCTTAGGTGGTTCCACACCATTCCAGAAAGTTCGATAACTAGCTTCGCCCAATTATAATGACTTTTCGAGTCAAACTATGGTCATGCCAAAGAGCGCGAGATAACAGTGAGCCCTATTTTCTTTTTTGAACAAGGGGCGAAACAAACTTTGGCAAAATTTTACAAGCGTTTCCTATAAGAAATGAGAAAAATTAGGAATTCAGATCCCAAGATTGTTGTACCAACATTCACCTATGTTCTTCACATCGATTCGAAAGTTCGAGAAGAACTTACACTCCACAAACCAGAAACTGTCATAAAAATAATCAATATAGTGAATAACTACATTGAACTCGAACGATCCAAGAAGGACAAGATGAAAAGTTCTTCGGTTATACATTCCAATGACGTGCTATCACCTTCACACTCCAAACCAATAACAAATGTCTTGCCAAGCAGTGTAGGCATTTCAATGACAACGTCAAATGTAGAGATGGGAAAACGGGAAAAAAGATATCCAAATTTTTTCCAGAAAGGTTGTCGTTTTACACATGTTCATCTCAAAGTCTTCTGATCGATGCAAACTTCTTTACCTCATTCATCAAGGAAACCCATCACCGCTGACAAAAAAATAACCCAAGGAAATCGTTTAGAAGATACTTGGGGCATCCTCCTATCATGGGTACTACTATTCAAGGTAAAACATTAACAATGTATTTATCGATAGCAGATGACTCAATCAGTTCTGTTCTTATTCGAGAAGACAATAGAGTAGAAAAACCTATCTACTTCATCAAGAAAACTTTCATGCCTGCAGAAAAAATATATACTGCTACTAAAAAATAGCTTTTAGTTCTTGTGTATACTACCCATAAACTTCAACCTTACTTTCAGGTATACCCCATCAAAATCATCACCAAATTCCCCCTCAAACTAGTTCTTTCCAAAAAGAGAAGTCCAGAAGGGTCCAACAATGGTCTGTGTTTCTAGGTGAATACGATATTTCCTTCGAACTACAAATATCGATCAAAGGGCAAGCAGTGGCAGATTTTTTGGCAGACTTCCCCGTAGAAGACCCAGAATGAGAAGAGCTCGAAGAAGTGTTGACAGATGACCCAATTGCTGAACCAGACACTTGGTCCAAAAGTACAGGATGCCAATTATTTACAGATGGCTCTGCTGGACCACGAGGGTCTGGAATTAGCATCGTCCTAGTAACACCCTCTAATCATCAAATTGAGGAAGTCATCAAACTCAAGTTCTATACATCAAATAATAAAACAGAATATGAAGCTATCTTGTATGGCCTAGATCTCGCATTGGCACTTGGAGTGGATGAAATAGTAGTCTATGAAGATTCATTGTTAGTGGCCAACCCTTACAACAAAACATTCAAAATATCAGGAAAAATGGTTGATTACACAACGTTGATTGAAGAAAAGATTAAAATTTTCAGGACAACAACAATTTCCTGTCTACCTCAACCCGAGAACTGCCATGCCGATACACTAGCATATATCGCTGCCATACTCAAGGATAGTAAGAAGATAACATTGGAGATCAAAGTTATCCAACACTCTAGTCTCGATATAAGTCATACCATGCAAATTCAAGTTGCTGAAGATGATGATCCTGAAGATTGGAGGAAGCCATTCCTTACTTATTTCAACTCTAATACCCTCTCCAAAGTTCAGAGCGGAATCCTGTACCACATTATTGGTGGAGGCCCTTTTTGAATGTATCTCGCAAAAGCAAGCTCAAGTCAAAATTCAGGAACTTCACGAAAGAATTTGTGACGCACATATTTCAAGACGGTCGCTTGCACAAAGAACATTCACACAGGGTCTATAATAGCCGAAGGTGCAACATGATTGCGAAGATTTTTCTAGATAGTACTACAAATGTCAGATCCACGCCCAAGACATCAAAAGTATAGTACTTGACTTATATGTTAGTAATGTCTTTTGGTAATTCAAAAGATGGGGCTTTGACATCATTGGTCCCTTCCACTCAACATCATGCAATCGAAGGTTTATTCTTGTCGCTACGAGTTACTTTACCAAGTAGGCTGAAGCTGTACCACTCTGTCATACTGACAGAAACGAAGTGATCAAATTCCTCTGGGAACACATCATCACCAGATTTGGTTGTCCATAAATGATTAGATCAGATGTAGTAGCCTACTCGTAGCCTTCGACAGACAGTTAAAGCCTACTTCACAGCCTACTCGAATGTATCGAAGCCCACGCAATCTCTAAAACAGACTCATCTGAGATCCCCTGAAGATGAAGCTTCGACATCATATAAAGCTTCGAGAACAGATTAACATACTACAACAGAAATCCTTCAACCTCACTAACACACGATTGAAGCAAGGTAAGACAGACAATCACCTCATCAGATTAGACGACGCATTGATTGGCCCGTGCAGCTACAGTGACAGGTCCAACCACCGCGCCGTTCAGAGACATCACCAATAAATGTTACAGTGACAATACCGACATGACCTGCGCCCATAACTCTCTGGGATTTCCTGACAGTAATCATGTAATCCTGACCCACTCTTGGTAACTCAGCTCCCTGTATCTCTATAAATAAAGGAAAGGGGAAGCCAAGAAGGGGTTAGAAAAATCATCTCCAACCCCTCACATTTTACCTTCGACCACCCAGACACTCTGTACTCGAACCCTATTATTTACTCTTCAGTAATACAAACTGTCTTAAAAATCCTCATCTGAGGCCGTAAAGAGTCACATTCGGGCCTCTACGCAAGTATTTGTCTATGGTTAGTTCTTACATTAGGCTAATTGCTTGTACCCTTTGATTGAAGATTGATTCTACGTTGTGAGAACCTACTTCACCTCCAAACGAAGTTAGTTCCCTACATCAGATAATAAGAAACAGTTCATCAGTAGCAAAGTTCTTAATTTCCTCTACAAATATAAAATCCAGTTGACTACTTCGATACCATATTATCCTCAAGGATATGGCCAAGCTAAAGCTATCAATAAAAACATCATGTCCGGGTTACGAAAATATCATGATGACGGGAAAGGGCAGATGGACTGAAGAGCTATTTAGTATTTTATGGGCATATAGGACCATACCTCGAATGTCCATAGAATGTACCCCATTTATGATGGCCTTCAAAACTAAAGTTGTGGTCCCCTCCAACCTCGACCTCCTGACTGCTCGAAGGCAAATCACAGACAAAAAAAAAAACTTAAACTTCTCTGTAATCTCAATTGGATTTGAAGAAACTCGAGATCATATAATTGTAAACTTGGGACGATACAATGACATACTAAGAAAGACATACAACAAGAAAGTGATAAAACGTACATTCGACATTGGCGATCTCGTACTTCGACGAATTCAAGACAGTACTCGACAAAAAAATTATTGTAAATTATCAGAGAATTGGGAAGGGTCATACAATATCAGTGTCAAGATAGACAGTGGAACTTCCTAGCTGATGAATGCAGTGCAACTCAAGTTCCCATGAAATACAACCCATCTAAAGATGTTTTACAGATAGATTATGTACCTTCTTTCTTATTACATCAAATAAAGACCTTTTTCTTTCCCATCACTACTTTATCTCTTATACATTCTTTCTTTTGGTAACACTTAATAAAGGTTTGTCCAATTTAAAGTCTCATTTCTTTGAAAATCATATATCCAATTGCAGGAAACAACGTTTGCAATCATTACTACATTCGACAAAGAATTACTTGTTGTGTCTTGTCAAAAGCAGATATCCCATAGAGGATAAACATCTGGCAATCTTTTACAGTCACACAAGCCATAACATGGTTATCCAGTCAAAGTCTAATTGCCAAACATGCACGACTCTGACACAGTTACAGTTCAATATCTTATACTAATACTATTATCTCCAATCATACACATGGGAAATTCATTCACAATATTGGATATCGATATATTATATTATCGATAACTAAAATCATTAACATAAAAAAAAAGATATTTACCAAGTTTTTTCAAAAGTGTTCTTTATTCCCTCGTATCACAACACAATAGGTTAGGGCATCCGCAATGACAGAAACAATAAGCCAAAATATTATTCCTTCAACTCCCAATACTTGGCGTTCCTACGCCTCACCAATTCTTCATGAAGAATCTGGAATCGTGTCTTTACCATGCTGCAAGAGAGAATGGAATACCTTTCCATCTTTCTACAATGCTATTTGTGGCCTGCCACCCTCAATTTCATATTCCCCAATCTACCCTTAATGAGCATTAGAACCATGTAACGACCTGGTTAACCCTCGTGGGAAATGACAAACGACCTTAAAACTTGTCACACAGTTCGTACATAGCAGTTTGAGATACTTCACCAATTCAAATTTTCTTTTCAACCCAACAACAAGTAATTATGTCGAGAATGGGGTGATTGTAGTAACATATTTCCCAGATTCAATATGGAAAAACTACAAAAGAGTCAAGTCGAAGGTATCTAATCATTCGAGAAGATATTTTGGTAGCATACTCCCCAAATTCGACAAGGAGAAACTAGTAAAACCAAGTCAAAGATACATGACCATTCGAGAAGATGTCAAATCCACAACCATAGATCTCGATTATCTATAGTAGCCGTAACACTTGGTCAAATAGAGCCGTTGCAAGAAATTTGTGAAGTTCACCCACTACCCATTAAGATAGGAGACCAATTATTTGTAACTGCCTGTATCCATTATAAATACAGGCAGAGCCATTGATAAGAGGGATTTGAGAACTATGGCCTTTCTTTACTATTTGCATTTGTTATATCTTTCAACAATTGCAATAACTATCACATATTTGATTTCACCATCAAACCCTCCTCGAGGTCGTGGTTTTTCTCAGGTTTACTAAGTTTCTACATAAAATCTAGTATATTCTAGCTCAGAGTTACAACCTCTGTACTGAAGTATTGGCAAATTTTACTATAAGGGAAAGCGCCTCATTACAAGTATGTCAGCTACTAGTTTTAAACAATTTCGAGCCGATTATTCTTTATTTACTCGTATGAAAGGCTCCTCCCATACATTCATCTTGGTTTACATGGACGATATCATCGTCTCTGGTAATGATCCAACCGCAATTGTCTCCTTGAAGCAACTACTCAAGTCCAACTTTATGATTAAAGACCTAGGACTTCTCAAATATTTTTTGGGTATCGAAGTCGCTCGTTCCTCACAAGGTATATTTATTTGTCAACGGAAGTACACCTTAGAAATTCTACATGACTTGGGCAGGCTCAAAACACGCACTACTAGCTTTTCTATGGAACAAAACCTACATCTTAATGATATTGATGGTTCATTACTTGATGACCCTGCATCATATCGGCGCCTAGTGGGAAGACTAATCTACTTAACCATAACACGACCCGACATTGTTTACTCCTTCCATATCCCAAGTCAATTCATGAATAAACCTCAGGCACCACATCTTGACGTTGCCCTCCGTATTCTCGCTGGTCAAGGCTTGCTAATTTTATCTACTAGCAACCTTCAATTATTATTTTATTGCGATGTCGATTAGGGAACATGTCCCATGACACCACGTTCTCTCATTGGATATTTTATTTTTCTTAGAAATAACCCCATATCTTAGAAAACGAAGAAGTAAACCACGGTTTCTCGATCCTCCGCAGAATCTGAATACCACTTCATAGCTTCCACGACTTGTGAGCTTATATGACTACGTTATTTGTTAAATGATCTCGGCATTCGTCATACAAGACCAATGAACCTCTATTACGACAA
This sequence comes from Kingdonia uniflora, assembly GCA_014058105.1. Lineage (NCBI taxonomy): Eukaryota > Viridiplantae > Streptophyta > Magnoliopsida > Ranunculales > Circaeasteraceae > Kingdonia > Kingdonia uniflora. The sequence goes on from JACGCM010002813.1 coordinate 1,518,692, forward strand.
TCAAACGGCACTACATATTTTTGTTAATCTGATTTTCCAGGAATGTGCAAAACATATCAAGTTGGACTGTCACATCGTACGGGAGCGCATACAATAATGTTTATTGACATCTTGTTATGTTCCAACAAATCATCAACGGGCCCGCATTTTCATGAAAGCTTTGGGCAAGGAACAGTTTCTAATTCTGTCATCCAAGTTGGGTATTCACAACATTCATCTTCCAACTTAAGGGGGAGTGTTGATAGAGCCCATTTCCACGAATCAAAGGATATGGTGTTATCCCTTAGTTAGAGATAGACTATGTAACTAAGAGATAAGTTATGTGATTAATTGTAGTTATTCTCCTTTACCTCTATATATAGATGAGACAACAAAGATATAAACATCATCTCTCTGTATATTCTCTAATTTTGCACCTTTGGCACACACACAATATACACCAACTTGAAGATTGTTGCAGAGGTCATCATGGTCATGGACTAAACATTCTCTAGTACATAAGAGCATATGCAGCAGCTAGGTGAAGGATGACATGGCAAGGTAAATTTGTGAATTTACCTTGTTTGAGCTCAAATCCACCTATAGCAACTAGGTGAATTGGCTTACGTGGCAACCAAAACTCGCCACCCTCAAGGTGGATTTTTATTTTATTGATGCCCTGCACTTCTGAACTGTGGGGCATCCAAAGCCAATTATATTGTGACACTTGACAAGATTTAAAGGGCTCTATCTCATGCCCCTCACTTATGAATTGTGGGGCATCAAAAACCAATAATTAAATCAGGCACGTGACATTGTTTAATTCGTTTAGATGCCCCGCCGGATATCAAAAGCGTTGCGATCTTGACACGTAGCTAGATCTCAGGTGTTGGTTGTCCCCCGCTGTTCTGAACTGCGGTGAGTAGTATTCACCTTGTTTTATGTCCAAACTGTTGTGGGGTGGATTGGGTTAGGGGTACATTTGGGTGAATTCCCCCCCCCCCCTAGCTGAAAATTGTAAATAAAGACACTTTTGGAGGTAGATTTACTACTTGGTTGCTCTGCTATAACAATATGACTTCCATTAACAGTCATTATTTTAGAACCACCATCGTTTTTTACTTTTCCCCCTCTTATTTTCTACTCAAAAAAATTAACTCCTCCTGTAGTCGAGAAAATAATTCAATTTCGACTTTAGACTCGGTTGTTTCTCGTTTTCTCCCTTTGATACATCATCTCTCCACGATCTCTCCATGATCTTAATCCCTCTATTCTATCCTTTGAGTGTCCATCTTTTTCTTCTCTAGAAACCCCTAAAAGAAGAATTACACAAGTCCCAAACTTTCGATTAATTCAATAATTGACCGAGATCCATGAAACCTATTATGATTATTCTGATTCATTCATTCAATAACTTCACCGAGAGCTTCGCAGATCCAGGTTCACTTCACCGAGAGCTTTGGTTTGATGTGAAATTCATCAGATTTGGGTCTCTCTCACCTCCTGATGAGAGAAACTAGGGCTTGAACAAGAAGGGACTTCGAATTTTGATAATTTAGGGTTTCGTACGCAGGTATCGTTGTGGTTTCTTGTTTTGTTTGGTTTTCATCAAGTATTTGCTTCTTATTTTCATAATTAATGAGTTTAATGAAAAAATTTGAGTGAAGATAAATGCTATAACTCTCCGATCACAGGGGACATGACTGCTGACACTCCATATTGGGAACTCATTTCTGCGATCCCTTCATAGTTTCTTGGGATTTTATAGTGGCATGTCCATCTGAATTGAATGAGTAATGCAATGTTCATCAATGCGACAGGCTCGTGAGAAGTTTCTTTCACTGAGGAAAGGCACTAAGTTGGATACAGCTCTTGTCATAGAGGAGGAACTTCATAAAGCAAGATCTACATTGGAGGAAGCTCGCTTCAACCTGGTTACTGCTCTTTCTAATGTTGAGGCCAAAAAAAGGTTTATGTTTTTGGAAGATGTTACTGGGACAATGGATGCTCATCTTCACAATTTCAAGCAGGGTTATGATTTATTGTATCAGATAGAGCCATACATCAACCAGGTGCTGACTTATGTACAACAGTCTAGAGAAAGATCTAACTATGAATAGACAGCTCTTACAGAAAGGATGCAAGAGTACAGAAGACAGATAGATAGAGAAATTTGCTAGTCTTCAGAAGAACAATATGTTTCTCCTAATGTGGATGGTATACATACCATTGGTAGAGGTTCAATTAATTGAGGCAGTGATGCAATCTGCTGCAAAAGGAAAGGTTCAAGCGATTCGGCAAGGTTATCTTTCGAAGCGTTCTTCGAACTTGAGCGGCGACTGGAAGAGAAGGTTCTTCGTTCTTGACAGCCGAGGAATGCTGTACTACTATCGCAAGGAAAAGAGCAAGCCATCTGGTGGAGGGAGTCATCTTGCTGGTCAGAGGAATTCCTCTGAAATGAGTCCCGGATTGCTAAGCCGCTAGCTTTCTTCTCATTATCATGGTGGGGTACATGACAAAAAATCTGTTGCTCATCACATGGTGAACTTGCCAACATCAACAATCAAAGTTGATGCCGACCAATCAGACTTGAGATTCTGTTTCAGAATTATTTCGCCATCGAAACACTACACTTTGCAGGTATAGTTCTTGGAGTCACTACAAACTATAATATGAGTTTTTTCTTACTGACCCCTTATATAGATTGAATCCCTCAAAATATTCAAGTATATTGTGAGTAGGAGGTTTTCTGTTTCAGAGAGGTCCTCATATTCGTTGGAAATATTGACCAGTAGACTTGATTTAGCAAGTATTTGGGCTACTGTAATGATATATCAGCGAGATATGTAAGAAATTATGATGGGCGTATGCACTAAAAAATAATCGCCGTTAAAGTACCGATGTAATTCGATTCATGGGAATATCTAGGATATATATGGAATGCGCTCCTCAAACCCAAAAGTGACCGATATGTTGCAGGAAAAACAATGCAGGTATTGAGACTTGCATAGATTTTGCATTTTTTTGCTTTAGTTTCAGTAAGCCAGTTTATAACTAATCAAATATCATGAGTTAACGTTTCAGATTGACCCTGTGTATGTTGGACTTGGCATACATCCAGTATATCTATTTTGTTGATAAAACTGGATTGTACTCTAACACTCCACCCATTCATTTGTCGTCTTATAACTCTAAAAGGATTTATGTATTAGTAAATATTATCAGTTTAGCTGAAATCAAAAAAGGATGTAGAACTAAAGTGAAACCCGCAGGTTTAAATAAATTAGATGATGTACTTATGAACTAACTTAAACATGAGAACATGGAGGATTTGGTGGGTGCATTAGGTTTATGCGAGATGATTGTGAAGTCAAAACGATGGCAAAGACATACTGTATGTACCCGCAACAAACACCATTCATCTGTGAGTTCATCAAGTCCCCTCAGAAGGATGTGGATCTTACTTGAAGTCTATATTAAAATTATGTTCAGTATCGTATGTTTACTTTAGTTATCTTCCATATTCCATATTGAAGTACCTAAATTTTCTTATCCGTGTATAGTGATGGGATCGCCAATTTGCTAACATGGGAGTTTCTGGTGTCAGCTACACAAGTCGGATTGGACAAGCATATTCCTAAGATGAAATGCACCGTACATCATAACGTGATTGCTAATTTTTAACACGGTAATGAAACACAATAGCTTTAACAGGTTCTGGTGATAACTACATGGCTGCTGTGGCTGATGTGGAATAAATGGAAACATAAGTACTTGCGCACATTCTACAAATATATCTGTTTTTCCCTGGGGATTTTAGCAACAATCACAGGTGGTAGACCTACGAGCTTTACGTTCTTCAACTATTGTTTATAGGCCTATAAAACCCTCCGACCTTGAAGCTCTTGAACAGATCCATGGTGATCTATTTCCTACAAGGTAAAGATTTGTTCTGTACTTTCTGTTTTCCTACTTATCGAGATTTAGTATGACTTTCTTCTTGAGACTTAATTCACAAAGCTGACATTTTCAGGTATGAGTATGAGTTTTTAGGACGAATACTGTCTCTAATTCGTCAAAGTACAAGGTCGCCGATGTCAAATCCTCGTATTCTTACTTTCTTGTTATAAGCTTTTCGCAGTGTCGTGGTATCGCCCCAAGTGGGTGATTGGTTGATCTCGAGTTTCTTCGATCCAATTGAGATTACATAGAAGTCCAAGTTCATTTTCTTCATCTGCGACTTTTCTTCTTGCGATTGGGAGATTGAGGTTTGGAGGAATGACATCTTCAGTACTGAAAGCCATCATAAATGGTGTACAACCTATATATGTTAGAGGAGTTGTTCTGTATGCCCATAAAACATTGATGAGCTCTTCTACCCATCTTCCTTTCTTTTCATCGAGGCCCATGTGTAACCCTCATTTGATGCTTTTGTTTATAGCTTCTGCTTGGCTATTTCCTTGTGGATAATAGGGTGTTGAAGTTGTTAATTGGATCTTGTATTTGTGGAGGAACGTAAGGACTTTGTTACTAATGAATTGCTTGCCATTATCGGAACGTATCATTTGCGAATAGCCAAATTAAGTGATGATGTGCTCCCAAAAGAACTTGATTACTTTATTTTCATCGGTGTGGCAAAGTGGTATAGATTCGACTCATTTGGTGAAGAAGTCTGTAGCTACAATAACAAACTTTTTGTTGCCCGATACTGGGTGGAATGGACCAATAATATCAATTGCCCATCTTTTGAATGGCTATAGAACATTACTGACATGTAAATCGAGGGTTGGGCTTTTGATGTATTGAGCGTGGATTTGACACTTATAGTATTTTCATATAAAGTCTTCACAATCTTGCCTTATCTTTGGCCAGTATAATCCTTGTGTAAATGCTCTTTACGCAAATGATCGACCTGAGACGTATGCGGCACAGATTCCTTCGTGAAGCTCTTTAATTTTGATGTGGGCTTATCGTTGAGAAATTCATTAGATGAGTGATCCTCCCCTAGTGATTATGTATAGTATCCTATCTTGGACTTTGAACCGTGGACTTTTGGCTAACAAGGACCGAGCTTTTTCCTTATCGTCTGGGAGGATGTAAGAGTTGAAGTATGTAATAAATGGCTTTCTCCAATCGTCGGGATCTTCATCTTCGGTAACCTGGATTTGCATGGAATAGGTTGTATCGAGACTGGAATGTTCGAGTACCTCAATTTTCAAGGTTCTCCTCTCACTGTCTTCGAGTATTGCGGCCGGCGATGTATGCTAGTGCATCAGCATGACGGTTTTTGGCTCTTGGAAGATAAAAAATTGTTGTTATTTTAAATTTATCCATTTTTTTTTTGACTAGCGCAACGTAGTTGACCATTTTGCCAGATGTTTTGAATATCTTGCTATAATGGTTGACCACCAGTAACAAATCCACATAAACAACTATTTCTTATACTTCGAGTGCTAAGGCGAGTTTGAGGCCATGTAGAATAGCTTCGTACTTCATTTCATTGTTTGTTGCATAGAATTTGAGTTTGATAGTTTTTTCAATTCGGTTATTAGATGGTGTAACGAGAACGATGACAATCCCTGATCCTCTTGGTCCCGTAGATCTGCCTGTAAAGAGTCTCCATCCTATACTTTTGAACCACACGTCTGGTTCTGCAATTGAGTCACCAGTGAGTACTTCTTTGAGTTTTTCCCATTCAGGGTCTTCGACGGGAAAGTTTGCCAGAAAATCTGTTACTGCTTGTTATTTGATTGATATTTGTGGTACAAAAGAGATATCATATTCTCCTAGGAAAATAGGCTATTGTTGTACTCTTTGGGACTTCTCCGTTTTGGAAAGTACAAGTTTGAGGGAGAATTTGTTGATGACTTTGATTAGGTGTGCTTGGATATATGGTCAAAGTTTTTGAGAACCGTAAACCTAGGCTAGCAGTTGCTTTTTGGTTGTTGTATATCATTTTTCCGCAGGCATGAGAGTTTTTTTGATGAAGTAGATTAGTTTTTCCACTCCTTCATCTTCTAGAATTTAAACAAAACTGATTGGCTGTTTAGTTGTCGATAGGTACATTGTCAATACTTTGCCATTAATAGGGGTACTCATTATGGGACGATGCCCCAAGTATCTTTTGAGATCTAGGAAAGGTAATTCACACTCTGGGGCCCAGATTATTTCTTTAGATAGTTTCTTGGCCTTTGAATCTGTTTTTACAGAAGAAAGAGGTAAAAGAGTTTGCATCGATCAGATGACTTTGAGATGAACCCTTGAAGAGCTGCAATCTTGCCAACAAACTTTTGTACATCTTTTTTGGTTCATGGTGATGGCATTACCATGAGTGCTTTGATTTGTATCGGGTCTATTTCTACGCCTCTCTTACTATCTAGCTGTCCCAAAAACTTTCTAGATGCAACACCAAATTGACATTTTTTGGGGTTTAGTTCCATTCTGTAAGCACGATGGATGTCGAAGATGGTTTGTAGATTACAACAATGATCCTCACATTTTAAGCTTTTGGGGATCATATCATCGATATATACCTCCATAATTTTGCCTAAGTGATCTTTAAACATTTGAGTAACAAGTCGTTGGTGTAATGACCAAATTTTGTAAGCTCAAAATGGCCCAAAATTTGCGATCACACCAATGAACCTACAACAATATTCTAATGGAAAGTAAGAAATGACACAGGTGATTTTTGCATGGAAAACCTCTGAATAAGCAAAAACCACGACCTCGAGTGGAGGACTTTTATAAAAGTATCTTTATTGCTTGATAAAGATATCTTATTACAAATGATCTTTAGATATAGAAAAGCTTGAACCTTCTAATTAAGAAGTTTGACAGTTGTTGAGAATATAATATAAGTATTTTCTCGATGATCTTTTGCGTAATTTTTCTGGTCCTTGTCTCTTCTCGAACTTTTCCTTTATATAGGCCTTCCCCGTAGTTCTTCATCGTGTTGGAGTACATTTTCCAAGCAATGTGGTTAGTGGCAGTTGACTAAGTAATTGTTGAGTTCGTGAGAAACATGTGTCTTTGACTGGATAAGGCTTTTCGGTTTGAGTTCGACCCATGTCTTTAAACAACTCAGTTTTTGGTGAGATCAAGGGATAGGTCCCTACAATCGCCCCCTTGCAACCGAAGTCATGAGTGATTTTGGTTGAGAAATGATTAATTTGTAATGGGTATTTGGGCTGAAATTCTTATTATTTGAAGTGGAGTAATGATGGCTTTGACTGTGTGGAAGTTACACAGGTTACGGGGAAATGACGTGTATTTAATGTGGATGTGGATGCTGATTTATGTGACGGTTAGATTTTAAAAATTTGTGTCTGTAATGAAGGATGATGCTTGGTAAAATGTACCTGCACAATAAATATAAGGTTATATAAATAGTACCTGTGTCAAATCTTTGAAGTACAGTACACTTATAGTCTAAATTTTTTTACTGAACTATTAAAAATGGTGAAGACACGGAGAATGGTTCTTGAAGAGAGGATTGTGTCTAAAATACAGAGATTGATGTTAAAATACTTTGGTGACCAATCCTTGGAGATGTCGATACCCGCTCTTATCCCTCCGACTTATCAACGCATGTTGGAAGATGAAGCGGTTGAAGCTGAGGTGGAATTCTACTATAAGTGGAGATTTCATTTCGTTGTCTTGACATGTGAGGAACATCGGGCTTGTCTTCGTACTTTCACAGAAGACAAGGTTGGGGCTTCATATGCAGGGTAGGCATAACTGCGGGGTAGTGAAATGATTTGTATGAGTATTTTCCAGTGCCTTATAAATTATTGGACTCTGTGTATTAGATAGATTTCTGTAGGCTGAACCCTCTTTTTTTTGTAACCCTCTTGTATGCACTTAGAGAAATGAGTCTCAGATTAAATGATCTAGAGACTGGGCTTGCCAGGGAAAGAGAGATCTCCACATCATTACTTTCTTCGCAAGCAGAGTTACAGGTTAGATAGGAATAGGTTTCCTGACTTGTTATGCTATATTGACATAAAGCTACCAAGTAAATTAGATAACGTAAAGCGTAGAGGTAGACCAAAACTTACTATCAATTATAGGAAAATAACACTAATGTAGTACGTAAAAAATTCAAAGTATTTAAATAGAGTGGAATATCGTTAACATGTACCTTAAACTTCAAAATGTATGTCATGGAGCACCTGTCTGAGATTTTACTTTGACCTCTAAGTCTAAAAGTAGTTATACACAGTAGATGTTCGAAATCAGATATCTTTTTTAAAATGAGATATATACCATGTTGATGGGTGCTCTGAATCGAGCTATATATAATGTATATCTTATTGTCCAGGTCAAATTGGATTCAGCTTGCTCGCGCGAAGATGGGGCACTCCAATGTAACTGAGAATTTATGGAGGAGTTTGATAGGGTGAGGGAGGCAAATGAGAACAGGGAAGATCAGCATGTAAAGGTGCATTTTAAATTGGTTGAGGTAACCCAGACTGCTGTCGACCTTACTTCCAAGGTCGAGGAGAAAAATGCTAAAATTGTGGAGAGGATAAAAGATCTTGCGAAGGTAAAAGAACACACTATGAAGCTTCAAAGTCGGGTTGACACGCTGATGGTTTAGGGCAAGCAAGCTGAAATGGCTTAATACCGTATTCAGGTGCTATAAAGATCGGAGGGACAATCTCGAGCAAATCTTCATAATTGTAGAAGCGAGCTGGAGCGAATGAAATAAAGAATTAGTGAAAAAGATAGGGAGCTGATGGTAGCTCAAGAACATCTATCTGCCTCAGAAGCTGCAACCGAACACTTACACCTAGCCCTACCTGGTAAGGATTTAGAGTTTCGGGCAGTGCAACGAAGGTGTAACAAGTTAAATAGGAGGGTGACACGATTGAAGACCGAATTGGCGCAAGCCAATGCGCATGTCAAGAAAGCAGAGGCTAGAGAGTGCTCGAGGGGGAGTAAAAATAATGTTAAAGTTTCTTTAGTCCAAGGGGATATAGTTAGTCTGTCAGGTCGAATTAGAGAGCTAGAAAGTGACGTGGCTCGAATTCAGGGACATGTGCAGAAAGGGAGCACAAACTTAAGGGAATGTCAACAAAAGTTGGCTTGTTGGGGAGAAGGTCTTGGAAGGAGAAATCAGGGCGAGGGAAGTCCTGATGAAGAATAAAGATGACCTGTTACAGTATACTTCTGCCAAGGAAGAATTGAATGCAGAAATTACGAGACTTCGCGCTCGGGTGGCGAACTTGGAGGTCGCTATTCAGGTTGAATCAGCTAAATATGCCAAAAGATTAGAAGAGAATATAGCTTTTTATGATTTGACAGATAGGGAAATAGTATATCAAAAGAAACTATACGAGAGTTTGGAGTCACGCTTTGATAATGTGAGACATAACTTTTCAAGGATCGTTGTGGCTCATGCATCACGGACAGACCTGTTAAAGGCGACCGTTGCGTATTTTGTAGAGGAAGTAAAAAAACTTGAGCTAGAACAGGATACATTGTTTAAGAACTTGTCTGACAAGGGATGCATTTGTAGCGTAAATATCGATCGAGAGAACTACATGGTCTTCATGGAAGCAAATTTAGGCCCTCGACCTACTGATCTAATATAGAGGGGTAGAGACGTTGTAACTCGCAAACTGAATTCTAATCGACCTCTTGCTGGAGGCTAAAGCATGGCGGACATCCCAACAGTAGAAAAGGTATCCATTGTAATATGACCTAAAAATAAGTAGTATCTGTCGTAGACATATTGAAAAAGATGAAAACTAGTACGACCTTTGCCTTATCTTATGTCTGGTGGGGTCTTTGATATAAAACAAGTGTTTTACATTTGTTCTAATCACAGAGGGGGGTTGAGTTAGTCAAACCAAGTGATATCCTTGATTAAACTGTAGAAATGTTGTAGACATATTAAAAGATATGATGGCTAATATTACCTTTGCCTTATCTTATGCCTGTTAGAGTCTTTGATATGAAACAAGTTTCTACATTTGTTTTAATTACTGAGATGGGTTGAGTCAGTCAAACCAAGTGTTATCCTTGATTTAACTATAGAAATGTTGTAGACATATTGAAAGAGATGAAGGCTAGTATTACCTTTGTCTTATCTTATGTCTGTTAGAGTATTTGATATGAAACAAGTTTCTGCATTTGTCTCAATCGCAGAGGTGGGTTGAGTCAGTTAAACCAAGTGTTATCCTTGATTTAAATATAGAAATGTTACAGACATATTAAAAGAGATGAGGGCTAGTATTACATTTTCCTTATCTTATGCATGTTAGTAACTTTGATATGAAACAAGTTTTTACATTTGTTTCAATCGTAGAGATGGGTTGAGTCAGTCAAACCAAGTGTTATCCTTGATTTAACTATAAAATTTTGGAGACATATTGAAAGAGATGAAGGCTAGTATTACCTTTGCCTTATCTTATGCCTATTAGAGTCTTTGATATGAAACACGCTTTTACATTTATTTCAATCACAGAGATTTAGCAGACCCAGCCAAACCAAGTATTATCTTTGATTTAACTGGTATAAGATCGATTGAAAGCTAGTAGTATCTATGCTTTAAGCTACAGAATGTGTATAAATCTACGTAAGTAGAGAGATGTTGTGAAGAACTTGGAAGTTTCATTGATCAGTTCAGAATTTACATTGGATGGAGATGAATAATCTTACTTTTGGAATTGAGAAAACAAAATATTAAAAACAAGAAATGGAAAAGGTGTAGTAAGGCGCTTAACGATAGTACCGTTTCAGTCGCCTAGTGTTTCAAGGATTTGCAAAGGGGATTCCCTCTTTTGTCATGAGATAATATGATCCTAGGCCTGAGAGACCTATGATAATGAATGGACCCTCCCAATTGTCGGCTAATTTTCTAGCGTGAGGCTCTTTGCGATATTGAGGAATCTCTCTGAGGACGAGGTCATCGATTTGGAAGGTACGGTTTCTAACTCGGTTGTTGTACGACCTGACAAGCATATGATAATATTGACCAAGGTTAGCGATGGCGTGTTCTCTGGTCTCATCGATCATATTAAGGTTGTAAGCTAATTCGAACTCATTTTCCTCATCAGTCATCTCGTGATCTCAAACTGGATGATGTTATTCAAAAGAAATGGCAGCCTCAGTGCCATAGGCAAGGAGGAATGGGGTACATCCTGTTAACTGTCTGGGAGTGGTACGATATGCCCATAGGACATGAGGCAGTTCTTAAACCTAATTCCCTTTATTCTGTGAGTGAAACCATTTTTTGAGTCCATCCACTATGGTTTTGTTGGTAATTTTGGCTTGGCCATTGCCTTGAGAATAGTAAGGATTGGATGGTGAGTGAATGATATTGAATTGGCTGGGGAAGGTTACAAGTTTTTCTCTCACATATTGGGGCCCGTTATCGATACGAATTAGGTGAGGGTACCCAAACCGAGTGATGATGTGTTCCCAAATAGAAGAGATGACCTCTTCTTCTCTGGTTCGACATAGTGGAACTGCTTCTACTCATTTCGTAAAATAATCGGTAGCCACGAGTAGGTGATGGTGGTTACCTGGAGAGTTAGGGGATTTACCGACGAGATCAAGTGCCCATCTTTTGAATGGCCAGAACACCTTGCTTACATGGAGTTCGAGCGCAGGGGCGCATATCATATGTCCATGTCTTTGGCAGCTGTCACATCTGCATGAGTACTCCTCTGCTTGCTTCACCATGCCAGGACAGAATACTCCTTGCTTAATAGCTCAATTTTCTAGTGATCGACCTGCGGCTTGGGATCCACAAGTCCATTCATGTAATTTGTGGAGCATTTTATCTATTTTTTGTTTGGAGAGATACTTGAGGTAAGACCCCTTGAGGGAATGACGATATAACAGGCCATTTTGATTAGTGTAGCACTTCGAGTTGTTGATCAGCTGTCGGTGCTCGTTTAGATCTGCTGGGAGTGGCCCATTGTAACTATTGTCGACACCGAGGTATGCTAAAAAAGGCTTTCGCCAATCGTCTTCTCCCCCTTTATCGCCCCCAGTGTTGATCGTGCATACATAAATACGATCAATGCTAGGGGTTGAAATTATTTCGATATGGAGATATCGAGCTTTTGTACCCAAGACCCCGGCTAGATATACCAAGGAATTGGCGTGTCTATTTTTACCTCGAGGAAGATAATCGAGAGTTGCTTTCATAAACTCTCTCATCCTATCTGCAACGAGGGCTGGGTATTCGATCATCTTTCAATTCTTTTTGTATTGCTCGCAGTAATGGTAGACGATGAGTAGTGAATCTGTGTAAACTAAGAGTTCAGGGACATCGAGCTCAAGAGCGAGGTTGAGTCCATGAATGAGAGCTTCATACTAGGTGACATTATTAGAGGCCTCAAAATCTAAGCCGATTGATTTCACAATTCTGTCATTGGAAGGGGTAATCAAAACAATTCCTATCCCTGACCCTGCGGGTCCTGCTGATCCATCCGTGAGAAGTCTCCCCCCCATTGCTTTAATCCATTCAGCTCGCTCGTCAAATGGTTTGGAGGATGGATCTTTGAGAGTTTCTTCTGTAAGGTCAGGGTCGCGCTCCTCCCACTCATGATCTTCCACTTGAAAATCTGCGAGAAAATCGGCAACTGCCTGCCCTTTTTTGGAATGATGTTGTTCAAACTTGATATCATGTTCTCCCAAACTGACTGACCATTGTTGCACTCTCCTTGATTTTTCTTTCATGGATAGAACTTCCTGAAGTGTGTAGTTCGACATGACTTTGACTGAATGAGCTTGGAAGTAGTGCTTGAGTTTTTATCAAGTATAAACAAGACTGAAAAGAAGTTTATCAATTTTAGAGTACCTTGTTTCCGCTGGAGTAAGGGTTTTGCTGAAGAAGTATACTGATTTCTCAATTTTCTGTTCAAGGTGAATAAGAACTGAGCTGAGGGAAGTGTCTGTGACTGTTAGGTAGATATTCAACTACTCATCATCTACTGGGGTACTCATTATGGGCGACCTCCCCAAATAGAATTTGAAATCCTGAAAAGCTGCTTCACATTTTGGTGTCCATGTGACCTCTGTATTTGGTTGAACTTTTCCTCATTTGGTACAATCGCAGAGTAATAGAAATAGCCAACGACAGCGGGCTGAAGATTTAGAAACAAAATGGTTGATAGCGACAATCTTGCCAGTAAGTTTTTGAACATCTTTTGTCATTTTTGGAGAGGGCATGCTGAGAAGAGGCCGAATCTGATCTGGATCGGCCTCAATCCTCTTCTTGCTGATGAGGTGGCCTAGAAATTGGCCAGAATGTACCCCGAATTGACACTTATCTGGGCTGAGAAGCATTCTATAAGATCGAAGGATGTTGAATATAGTGTTGAGAACTAAGATGTAATTGGCTGACTATACACTTTTGTACCAGAGATCGCTGATGTAGACTTCAACGACTTTCCCTAGATGTGCTTTGAACATAGTAGTCATCAACCGTTGATATGTGGCACCTGCGTTTTTGAGTCTGAAGGGCATGACTTTGTAGCAATAAAGACCTGTTTCAGTAATGAAAGTTGTCTTTTCTTGACCTTCTTCTAAAAGTAGAATTTGATTGTACCCCGAAGCAGCATCCATCATAGATAGAAGGTCATGGCCTACTATGGAATCGGGGATCTGATTAATATTTGGAAGAGGGAAACTATCTTTTGGAGTATATTTGTTCAGATCATTGAAATCTACGCAAACTCAAACTTTTCCGTTCTTCTTTATGACAATGACAATGTTGGATATCCTGTCTGGATATTTGGCTTCTCGAATGAATCTTACTTTGATCAATTTCTCGATCTCGGTGTTAACTTCATCTCGAGGACGAGGTTACAGTCATCGCTGTTTCTGTTTGACCGCCGTGGCGTTGATGTTGATAGCTAATTAATGACATGCCTTGGTCGGATTGAACCCAGGTATTTCTTCAAAAGTCTAAGCTTCCTTATTGTTTTAAACCTGCTTGGTATCGATAAAAGTACCTCTGCTTGGTTCATCAATGTCAATATACTCTGTAGGCTCTTCTGTGGAAGGATGATCGTTGAGGTGACCAGCTTCCTATAATTGCTATTCAGCAAATCTGTTAGAAGTATCTAGGATAGCAGAGACAGTATTTTCACAAGCTCGAGAGAGCTTCTGACTACCTCTGATCTCATAAATACCGTTATTGTGTTTGAACCGGAGTGCTTGATGATAGGTGGAATCGATTACTTCCATGTTGTGAATCCAGCAGCGGCCTATAATCCTAAGATAATGAGATTAGACATTGATGACATAGAAAACGACGTCGATGGTGGCTGGTCCTGCTGTAAAATGCAAGATGATCTTGCCTACTCATTCTTCTCTGGACCCATTGAACCCACTTATATCAGTGTCGCTTTGAATAACTTGGTCGGCCAAACCCATTTGGTCGATAGTGCTCTGAAAGAAAATCTCAATACCGCTTCCAGTATCGATCATCATCGTGTGCATGAAAAACTTCTTCATTTTAAGCGTTATTACTAATGCATCATAATGTGGAAATCTCATACTAGAACTTGGTCTTGAGGTCGCTGTTCTTCCTCTTGACGGATAGAAATTTAGTGACCCTGACTGACTTCGGACTGAACTTTACCCCCCAAATGTATGGAGGGTTGTGGTTCGTGTTGTAGATTCATGGAAATAGCTCTACTGGTGACTCCTCAATGTACCAATTATTTCCTTGCAAAAACACGGGAGGTCTCTGGTAACTGATCGGGACCTTTGGCTGGAGGAGTCCGCTAAGAATTTTGCAGAGCCTCTAGGGCAGTCTGTATTGCTGTCATCTGGTCTTTATGTCGTTTTAGTACTGTCAAACGAGCTTATCGTTCTATGTCAAGTTCTTTCTCGCGAAGTTCCCGATCCTTTGTTAACTGAAGTTTAATCTCGGCGCGTTTCTCTGTTTTAGCATTGAGATTCGCCCATAACTCTATAAGTTGCCCCAGCTCTATTGAAACATCAAGCGTCCTTATAGCTGGTCGTCTGGAAGTAACCATAATTGAAAGTTGTAGTGAAAGAATGCCTTAGGATATCGTGGAAATGCAATCTTTCCCACAGACGACACCAAATGTAATGGCCAAATTCCATAAGCTCGAAATGGCTCGGAATTCGCTATCACACCAATGAATCTACAATAATATTCTAATGGAAAGTAAGAAATGACATAAGTAATTTTTGCGTGGAAAATCTCTGAATTGGTAAAAAACCATGACCTCGAGTAGAGGATTTTTATAAAAGTATCTTTATTGCTTGAGGCAGATATCTTATTATAAGTATTCTTTAGATATAGAAAAGCTTGAACCTTGTAATTAAGAAGTTTGACTGCCACTGAGAATAAAAAAATAAGTAGTTTCTTAATGATCTCTTGCGTAATTTTTCTGGTCCTTGTCTCTTATGGAACTTTTCCTTTATATAGGCCTTCTTCGTAGTTCTTCATCGTGCTGGAGCACGTCTTCTGAATAATGTGGTTAGTGGAGGTTGACTGAGTAACTGTTGAGTTTGTGAGAGACAGGTGTCTTTAACTGGATAACGCTTTTCAACTTAAGTTCGACCCACGTCTTTAAACATTTTGTAGGGTGGTTTGGAATGTTGACTTGTGAAATTATGTTAAAAATGTGTGAGTCTGAGATGGAGGTAATTCGAACTGGCAATAGTTCAGCTTTAGGTGAGATCGAGGGATAGGTCCCTACAGCTGGTAAGTGGCTCATGTATTTTTTAATCCAAAAAGAATAACTGTATAACAGTAGAGACCTCTTTTTGTTACAAATATTGTCTTCTCTAGGTCGCCTTCGGTAAGAGGAACTTGATTATATCCTGAAGCTGCAGCCATCATCGAAAGAAGTTTGTGCCCTGCTGCAGAGTCGAGGAGATGCGGAATCAGAGGAAGGGGAAAGTATTTGGTGCGATATTTAAGACCCATTTCAGATATTTAGATTCTCGAATGAACCCGACGAGAAGTAGTTTCTCTATCTCTTCGTTGACTGGTTCCTGAAGACGGGGGGCTAAATTATGATGCTTCTATGCAACGATCTTGCTGTCTAGAAGGAGGTTGAGCTTGTGGCATGCAATCGATGGATCGATGCCTAACATCTCTTGAAAAGACCAAGCAAAGATATCAACATTTTTTTTAAGAGTTGCATCATGCTTTCTTTATCTTCTGATGATAGTTTTAAGCCTATAAAGGTATTTTTTTCCTAGTTAATCAAGCTCCATGAATTTAACCGCTTCAGTGTCATGTTGCTCGAACGTTGGAGGTGGCTCTATCGGTATTTGCTATACCTTTAAAAGTTTTGCTGTGTAAGAGTTTGTTGTAGTATTTTTGCAAATTTGTGCTACAACTTGACTCCCATTGATTTCATAGACACCGTGAGCTATTGGGAAACGTAAAGCCAGATGATATGTCGATGGTATTACCTTAATAGAATGGAGCCAACTCCTTCCTAAGATACCTAAATATTTGAATTCGACATCGATGACAATGAATTTGGCGAAGGGGCTTCTAGTCCTGCTTGCGCAGGCAGTGTGATTTCACCCAAGGTTAATTCTTTGAACCCATTGAACCCTGCGATAGTCATTGTTGAAAGTTTAACCAAATCCTTAAGGCCTAGAACATCAATTGCTCTTTTGAATAATACCTCTGCTGTACTTCCTATATCGACAAAAATCATGTAGAAGTAGTCATGTCCTACTTTGAGCATTATGACTAGTGGATCATTGTGGGGGTATTTGACCTGGCTGGTGTCACAGTCATCGAAAGAAATGTAATATGGATGCTTGGCTTTGCTGAAGTTGGATAGAAGTTTTGCATATTTTTCTGATGACGTTATCTTACAACAGGATGGGATTCTGTCATCTTTCTTTCTCTTCTTTCCCTTCTCAATTTTGATCATATAAAGATGGTGAGCTTGACCTTGCCCTTGTACTTTTTTGACTTCTTTCTTTTTCATTTCTTCTTTAAGAAATTTTTGGACATCAACTACATACTCGTGGAGTCTCCCTGCGAAGAGAATGCAGTGAAAGATTCATATCAGAGAGTAATAGTTGTCAGTCTGATAGTTATGGGCATTATGATATTAGCATAAGGGTTTGTTTGGTACATCAGGAATTTCTTGTGCTTCTAGAAACAAGTCATCTCCCTTTATTATTGGTAAAATGATAGGGAGTGTGGGTGTCATAGGAGGTAGGACTGCGATTGGTCTATCTATTTTCTTGTCTTTCTTCCTGATGTTACCGGTGGTTCGTCCACGCTGTTTAACAGCAACATTACTCGCCGGCTTTAGGTGTGGCGATGAGAATGCATCGTTGGTATAAATGACTGAGGAGTTTTTCATTATATCTTTCTTGGACCGCTCGAGTTCGACGTAGTTATTGACAACATCGATCATTTATATTACTATATTAGGTTTGTAAAGGGTAAGCTCTTTCCGAACTTTAGAATCGATGTGGAGTACAGAGGTGAATGTTGGTACGATAATTTTGGGATCTAAATTTACAATTTTCCTCATTTCTTGCAAGAAACGCTTGTAAAAGCTTGCAAAGGTTTCGTTTGCACCTTGCTCGAAAAAGAATAATGAGTTGACTATTATTTCTCACTCCTTAGCATGCACATAGTTTGACTTGAAAAGCCGTTATAACTGGCTAAAGTTGGCTATCGAACCTTTAAGAATAGTATGAAACCGTCTAAGAGGTTCTTCCTTAATACTCTTGTTAAATAACCAGCATAACATGTGATCAAGTTTTGAGTACAAGCCAACTGCTGCTTTGAAGTGGCGAACGTGGGTGAGAGCATCAGTGAGTCCCGCATATTGAGGAAATTTCGGTATGTGAAATTTATATGGAATTGGCATGACTTCTAGATGAGGAGAAATAGGGCTTGTCTCGATTCTATCAAGATAGATCTTCGGTTAGGATTGTTAGAATGTATAGCCTAAATCCTATTGTTCATATCATCCAATGTGATAAATTGCTGAAGAGTATTTGGTATGGCTGCAACATAAGGATCAAAGTATCCTTATCCTTCGGGTCCCAACTACTCTCTCACTGGTCGCCTCATAAGACGTGGTGGGGTCAGGAGACGTGTTTATCGACTTCCTTGGGTGTTCGATACTAATGAAGTAAGACCAAAGAGTCAAAAAGCTCTACCTGGGTTCCTTGATTGAGATTTAGAAGTTTGAATTTGTTATTCTAGCTCTTGGTAAGTTCTCTCTCGTGGTAGCTCTAGATCGATGATCACTTCGGGCTTGGTGTGGTGAGGTTTAGCAGACAGTGAATCGATCCTGATGTCTTCATAAATTTTCCATTTCTTTCTTATGAGTTCGACTCTGCTATTCCATGGGTTTCCTCCTCTTGTCTCTTTTGACTTGAAGAGCTTAGCTACTGGACCCTGTCATTCCATCTGCTTTTGAAGTTTAACCACTGCATTATACAGATTGATGGCTTCTAGAAAGACAGGTAAGGGGTTGACCTCGTGGTTCCTCTGAGTACTGGAGGCACTTATGAGGTTTATATTTTTCATGGGACTGTCTAGAAGCAAAGTTGGTAAAGAAAAAGTATAGTATTCTCATAGATGGCGCCAATTGTAATGGTGTGTTTTCCTGGTGGAAAACCTCGCCAATACTTTCGTAAGGAGACTACAATTCAATATTAAGACACACTAAATTTTACGTGGAAACTCAGTAAAACCTAAGAAAAGCCCGACCTCAAGGAGAATTTAGTGATAAAATCCAATATGTACTGGATATTACTACTACAGAGAAATAATAAAGATGTGAGTGATAGAAGAATAGTAGAATCTCGGATCGGATTAACATATGCTCTGCCTATATTTATAATGGATATGGGCAGTTACAAAAATAAATGGTTTCCTATTTAGGTGGGTAGTGGGTAAACTTCGTGGATTTTCTTGTAATGGCTCTAAATGACCAAGCATAATGGCTACTGTAGTGGGTCGAGATCTGCAGTTGCAGGAGTGACATCTTTTCAAATGATAAAATATCTTTGACTAAGTTCTACTAGCTTCTCTTTGTCAAATCTGAGGAATATGCTACTACAGGTAGGTCATGGCAGTAGGAGACCTAATGCGCAAGTCTTCATGTGGAGGGGCAATCGACAGAGATGGGTAGGCCTACCGCCAGAAGAGTCTCCAGTTTATAAGATAAGTAGTATATAATTTCTTAGCCGAGGGAATGAGACAAGGACTTTCTTACGCTATGTCTTGTGCTATGTCTACCACCCCTACCTCAGTGCCTGACGAGTTATAGCCATATCTTGATAGGTTCTGAGATGTCTTCTAGGAGCCGAATCCACCAGAGTTACCTCCATTACAAGGTATTCAGCATAATAATAATTTGATTATAGGGGCACCTCTGCCCAATTTTCCCCATTATCATATGGCCTCAGCAAAGCAAGCTTGTACATATTCTCCATTCCTTAATTGGATGATATTATTGACGATCTCTATGGTTCTCGGTTCTTCTCTAAGTTGGATCTCAAAAGTGGGTACCACCAGATTCGTATGCAGCTAGGGGATGGGTGGAAGACAGCTTTTTAGACCAAAGACGGTCTATATGAGTTATTAGTAATGACTTTTGGACTATCTAATGTACCGTCCACATTTACGAGATTGATGACTAAGGTACTACAGGACTATATCGCAGAGAGGCTTGCGGTTGTCTACTTCGATGATATTCTTATCCACAGTCATACCAATGAGAAGCATCTTATTCATGTGGAGAGAGTTTTAGAGGCCCTACGTTAGCACTGATTATTTCTTTAGCTGAAGAAGTGTTCTTTCCTTATTGATATAATACAATTTTCGGGGTACGTTAGTTTTCCAGTGAGGATCAAGGTGGATACGATCAGGAACTGGCCAGTCCCTACCACGATGATACATTTACAGAGTTTTTATGGGTTGGCTATGTTCTATAGGCAATTCATAGATGGATTAAGTATTATTATAGCACTGATCACTTCCCTCATGGGAAACGTGCCCTTTGAGTTAGACTTCTGAGGCTGACGAGGTATTTTGATTAATCAAATAGAAGCTTACCACAACTCTTGTTCTTGTATTACTTGATTTTCCAGGGCCGATTTTTGAGGTTACGATAGACGCATGTAAGACTGGGATTATTACTACGATTTCATAGTGTGGGTAGCCAATGGCTTCGGCAAAAAATTACCTGGGGCTTAATTGAACTATAACCCATATGATATCAAATTACTGGCAATAGTACGGTCTTTACAGAAGTGGCAAAATTATTTGGTTCACCAAGTGTTCGTTATTCATTCTGATCATGCCGCACTACGGCACACGCATAGTTAGTAGATGATCTTGATAGACAGGCAGGCAAAGTGGTTCAGTTACTTCCAGAGTTTTGATTTTCATATTAAGCATATCAATGGTACCGAAAATGGGTTTGTTGATAAGATCAGTAGGACAACTCATCTTTTTGTTACACTGCGGTCTTCTGTGTTTGGGTATTTTAAGTTACGTACCTTGTACCCTTCTAATGTGTATTTTGGACCTATTTATGAGTCATGTGGCAACACCAAGGTTCTCATGAGGATTATACTATTCAAGATGGGTATTTATTTAAGGGCAGTGCCCTTTGTGTCCCGACTTCTTCTATGATGGAACGATTGATTATAGATATCCATGTTGGGGGTGTTGGGGGAAAATTTGGGGTAATCTAGACCATGACCCTTATGCGAAAAAGGTATTTCAGCGGCACTATATGCAAGGATGTAATTGCTTTTATCCGATGATGTTATTCTTGTTCGACGGCTAACGGGAGAATGCGGAACACTAATCTTTAAATACCTTTGTCGATTCCTTCTAGCCTTTGGAGAGATGCTTCGATGGACTTTATCACAACATTGCCGAAGACATGAGGTTTTGACTCTGTCTTTGGGGCTGCTGATCAATTCTCTAAAATGGTGCATTTTATACCCTGCACTAAGACGGAAGATACAGCTTTTGTGGCTCGTCTATTCTTCCGGGAGGTGGTACATTTACATGGGGTTCCGCAGTCAATTATTCCCGATAGGAATCGACGGTTTACGGGGAATTTATGGAGGACATTATAGAGACTTTTATGTTGCAAGCTTTATTTTGCCACTACTTTTCACCCTCAGACATATAGACAAACATGGATGTTTAGCCGGAGATTGGGTGATATTGTACGGTATATTAGTGGGGATACACCTATGGAGTGGGATTTTTCCTTTTAACAGGCCGAGTTTTCATTCAATAGTTCTGTCAGCAGCTTGATGAAACTATCTCCTTTTCAAATCGTGACGGCTTATTCCCCAAATATTAGGCTAGATTTAGCACCTATTCCCCTAGTTAGTACCTACTTCTGACAGTGCTGTAGAGTTTATTGAGTTCATTCGGGGGATACATGGGGAGGTTCAACAATATTTTACAGATGTTTCTCCAAGAGTATAGGAGATGGTGGATTGGCATAGGCGAGAGGTTACCTTTTTACCAAAAGACATAGTTATGCTATATACAAGGAACAAATGTCATACGGGAGTGGCATCTAAACTTTTCTTGCATAAATTAGGACCGTATCGCATCATTTGGCACTATGGGGAAAATGCTTATGAGCTTGACATTCTTGGAGTGCGCTGCAATGCTGTCAATGCCAACTTTTGACACAGTTCTATGGTGATATTCCATTACACCCAGCGACACATGAACTTGACGTTACATTGACTGACGAGATTGATGAAATATTGGATACCCATTTAGATGCAGTAGGACATGTTAAGTTTTTGATGCGATGGGTTAGTCATACAGAGGAGGATGATTAATAGATTTCAGGGGAGTTGCTCGCACAGAAAAATCTGACATTTTTTGAGGATTATTTGCGGCTACAGAATTTGAGGTCAAATTTTATTTAGGAGGGGAGAGTTGATAGATCATGCCTCGTGGGCAGTCTACTTACGAGGCGACGTACCTTTCTATTTATATTGATGTTGGGAGCTCTTTTTTTTTTTAGTTCTATTGTTAGCGTTTGGGGTAAAACTATAGAAACCCTAGAATTTGTAATTAGAAAGAATTTAATCGCTTCCGCAATTGTAGTAATTAACATAAACACTTTCCTTTCTTTTCCAAATAATTAAAAACTTAGAAACTCGATCAGCACTTTACTCTTTTCTTTTCCAAGTTTATGAAATTCTTGTAAAAAATTAATTTTTTTATGATTCTACATCGCCAAAAAATCAATATGGAAGGAGAGACCTCTGAGGTGAAAATTTTGGGAGAGAATCGAGAGAAAAAACTTACATAATGAAAATTTTGGCCTAGTAGAAGCCGAAGAGTTAATAGGAAGAAAATCTAGATAATAAAATTTGGATTGCAAAAGTCTGGAAGAAAAAATTTGGATTATGAAAATCTAGAAAGGAATATGGAAATATGTATATTATTTTTAGGCTTGGGACAAAGTAGAGAGTAAAAGTCTTAGGACTAAATTTAAACTGAGAATACAAAAAATAAATTGTTGCACAAAATCTAATCAGAAAAATCTAAAGGAGGACATTAGTCAATGGCTTGCAAAGTGTACTCCTTGGCTAATGTTAGCTGCAAAATTTCTCCTAGCAAAGTGTTAGGGTACATACCCTAGTTGATCATTTGTTTAGAGATCTACCACCTAATTAATCCTTTGATTGGGTATTAGCCACCAAATTCGTAAGAATTGTATTAATAATTGATTTATTGAAACACTTTTACGTTGCCTTGTTTATATGGAAAAGGAAAAAGACTTTGAATAGAAACAATATGTTCTAATTAGTAACTTCCTAATAAAGACTCCTAGGAATATATAACTTCTACTAATATAATAATATAGGAATAGTTTTCTAACATCCCACACCGCTTGAAGCATGGCTTGACCTCAAGCCAAAAAATCTTGAAAATGAAGCTGAAAACACTCATAGTCTTCCCATGTTGGATCTTCAACTAGATGCTATTTCCATTGAATAAGCCAACGGGTGACAACATGATTATTACGCTTAAACATGCCACGTTCCAATACCTTTTCTAGAACCCAATGTTCAATATTTGCGACAGTGGGCAAGTGTGGATCTGCTGTAATATTGTTTCTGAATTTCTTCTTTAACATTGACACATGAAGAACTAGATGAATGCGGCACCCATCGGGAAGATCCAACTTATAAGCAACCGAACCAATTTTATCATTGATGCAAGAAGGACCGTGAAACTTTGGAGAGAGCTTTGAATAATGTTGTGATGCAACTATGGATTGACGATAAGGTTGCAAGAGAAGAAAAACCGAATCATTTACTTCAAAATAACATTCTGTGTATTTGTTATTGGCATAATGCTTCATTCAAATTTGTGCGTTAGTGAGACTGTCCTTGAGAATTTAGAGAGTGTGATTACGTTCTCGTAAAGCCAGGTCAACGACATGGACCACCGTACATCCTGGTATGTAAGATAAAACAATTGGAGGAGTACGACTATATGCGGCCTGAAAAGGAATCATTTTAATGGCAGAGTGATAGGTAGTATTGTACCATCATTCAGCCCAAGGTATCCACTTGATCCAACCAGTGGGATGTTTGCTTGTATAACAATGAAGGTACGATTTGTAACTTCTGTTTGTCCACCGGATTGTGGGTGATACACGGAGCTTCAACACAACTTGGTATCTTGCATCTCAAAAAATGTTTCCCAAAATTTACTGATGAAGACGAGGTCCCTGTCGTTAATAATGATCTCGGCATGCCATGGATTTTTACAATGTCACGGACAAAGATTTTAGCAACTTTTACAGCTGTATATGGATGAGGCAATGCACTAAAGTATGTGTAGGGACCTTTCCCTCGACCTATGCCATACTTAAACTACCTCAATACTAGACTTACGCATTATACACGTGACATACACAATCAAAAATGACACCTAGACAATGAGCTAATGCTGAACGTGGATCGAGCACTATAGATAAAATAGAACAAGTCAAAGGTACCTGTATCCCATGAACTAACAGTTACAAGTCCAACTGCTACTTGACCACATTTTTAGGAGAACGTGCTTATGCACGATAATGAATTGAGAGTGAGATCTATAATAAGGATGAGTTCCAGAGGAGAAAAGACCCAGAGTTTTATACTTGAAGACCAAGTTTTTCTAGCTCAAAAGATCATAAACTTTGCAATCAAACATAAGCCTCAAACAATAAAGTTACAATTACTAAATCCTCAAGTCGAGGTCGTGATTTTTACCTATTCAAAGGTTTCCACGTTAATCACCTGTGTCATTTCTATATTGAGTTATACTAATTCTGGTTCCAGGTACATTTGGTGTAAGAAATAATTTTGTGCTACTATGAAATTAGATCATTTCATTTGGCGTCGTCTGTGGGAAGGAAGACATTTCCACGATATCCTAAGCCATACAATTACTCAACTATCCATTTCTAATCATGGTAACTTCTAAGCGACCAGTAGAAGGAGTCTAGCTTGATCTTTCAGTAGATCCAGATCAGCTCGGAAAACTACGGGAGAACCTACACACTGAAATTGAGAAAGGTATTAAGCGTAAACATCTGTTGGTTCGTGACCACGAGCTCTGCAAATAGGAACTAGAAGGTGAATGTTAAGCTCGTCAAACAGAATTCTAGCAACATGAAGAACATATGACAATAATGCAGACCACCTTGCAAGCTTTGTAATATAATCAACAAGTTCCCTTTACCAGGGAACGTGATCAAATGCCAGCGAACTCCCGAGTTTTAGCGCGGGAAATGCTAGAACCTCGAGGAGCAACTAACAAAGCAGTTTCCAGACGTTTTCATAATAACTCACAAGCTTCAATTCATTTGAGATGAGACGATCAGTCTAACATAAATTGAAGGCATCACTCTTATAAGCATCTAGAAGAGGTGCAACGACCTCAATCCAGAATACCAATTATTGAACGCTTGAGTGAGGGCACCGATTCTCACCTGCACGCCAAATCGCTCAAGCACCACGTCAGTACGTCACACAAGAACTCATGAATCAGCGCATCAAGGAGTTAATTGAAGCTCAAACTCTCAGGAATAAGGGCGATTTAACCAAGTTGCAGGGTAATCTGATTACCAAAGAGTTATTTAATATGAAAGTGTCGACAAGGGTCTATACTCTAACGATACGTAAATACAAAGGCACCAATCCAAATGAGCACATTTAATAATTCTCTGATTTACTGGGATTGCATTCAAATCTAAACCATATTCTATGCCGTCTATTTGCCACAAGCCTACAGGTAAAACTACTCCGGTGGTTCCATTCTCTACCTGAAGATTTTATCCTCACGTTCAACTAACTACATAAGATCTTCATCAAGACATATACTCACAATAAAGACAAGGAAGAAAATTTTTATACTCTTATTAGTCTTAAGCAGTCTCAAGGAGAGAAACTCGAGGTCTTTGCAATAAAGTTTTTGGAGCTCGCACGGAAAGTTGACAATCTTGATCAGAAAATAGTTGTTTATGCATTTTCTAATGCACTACAAATTAATTGCAAAGCAAAGGAACATATCTTATTAAACAAACCCTCAACCTTGGAAGACATGATTTCCAGGGTCAATGGGTATGTTAACCAGGAAAGGATGATGACTGAAAGGCATAAATTTACTAAATTCGTGCTAACTACAAAAAGCCAAAACACAGATCGCAACAGTGAACCAAAGAAGGACCAGGGTGATCAAAAGTGTGCTAAAGAAAACGCAGGCAAATCTTGGAAATATATTTTATTACCCGAGCCGGTCCTCCCCAAGATGGATGTCCGGATCTCATCAATTTTTCCAATACTGACGAAAGACCAGTTCTATCGTGTATCTAAACTATTAGAACCAATTGAAGGCATACCATACTGCATGCATCATAAGGTAACTCATCATGAAACTGATAACTGTTATGCTTTATAGAGGTTACTAGAATATATTTTCAAAAATGGGAGAATGCACGAGTACATTATCGACCTGGAAGGATACAAGAATGGAAGCTATATGACGCAAGTGGAAGTAGTTTAAGTCGATGATCGGTTCGAGGAAAAACACTTATTCCATATATATCATATAAAAGTGATCGAGATCCATCAAATTAACAACTTTACTAGATTCAAGAGAAAATGGTTAACAGAATGTTGCGACCTCACCAATCAGGATAAAGTAGCTAAACTCCATCCTGAATCAAGCAATCGATGAACTTGAATTTCATTTGAGGATTATGATATCAGTTACATCAAGTTTCCTCATCATGACGATTTGGTTATTATGCTTAAGATGAAGAAATTCTTCATGCATGCCATGATGATCGATACTGGTAGCGGTATCGAAATCCTCTTTCAAAGCACGATCAAACAAATGGGATTAACCAATCTAGTTATACTAACCGACATCGATATTAGTGGGTTTAATGACTCAAAAGAAGAAAGAGTAGGCAACATCATCCTACTCATTACCGACCATTATCGACGTCGTTTCCTACATCATCAATGCCAAATCTCATTACTTAGGGACCGCTATTGTATTCTCAATATGGAAGCAATCGCTTCCACGTACCATCAAGCACTTTGCTTCAAGTACATCAATAGCATCTTTGAAATCAAAGGCAGTCAATAGCTCTCAAGAGTTTGTAAAAATACATTCTTTGCCGTACTCGACACATCTGACAGATTTGCTGCGCAACAATTACAGAAAGCTGGAAACGCCGATGTCCAACCTTCCACAGAAGAGCCAATAAATACGTAGACATCGATGGATCAAAAAGAGGTACTTATATTGGTAACAAGATGGTCCAATACGAAAAGGATGCCCTCATTCGATTTTTACATATAATCCGAGACGTCTTCGCTTAGACTTTCAAAGAAATGCCAGGAGTCGACCCAGCTAAGGCATGTCATAAATTGATCAACAACAATAGCGCACGACAGTAAAATAAAAATAGAGAAGACTATCACCTCATCTCCGAGATGAAGTCAACAGTAAAATTGATAAATTAATCAAAGTCAGATTCATTCGAGCTAAGTACCCGGATTGAATCTCCAACATTATCGTAGTTCCAAAAAAGAATAAGAAGGTTTGAGATTGCGTAGATTTTATAGATCTAAACAAACACACTCCCAAGGATAGTTTTCATCTTCAAGTCATTCATCAAATTCTAGATTTAACGGCAGGACATGAGTTCTTATCTATGATGGATGATGCTACCGGATACAATCAGATACCCCTTCTGACGATCAAGAAAATACTACTTTTATCATTGAAATTGGGCTCTACTGTTACAGAGTCATGCCTTTCGGAATGAAGAACACCGGAGCGACTTATCAACGGTTAATGACAACAATGTTTGAAACACACTTGGGGAAAATCATTGAAGTATACATCGATGATCTACTCTACAAAATCTTATAGAAGAAGGATCATATCATAGATCTCGATACGGTCTTCCATATTTTATGCTCATATAAGATGAGGCTCAACCCTGATAAATGTGAATTCGGAGTACACTCGGGAAAGTTCCTGGGATATCTCATCAACAAGAAAGGGATTGAGACCGACCCAGACCAAATTTGAACTCTACTCAACATGTTGTCTCCAAACACGAAGAAAGAAGTCCAGAAGCTCACTGGCAAGATCGCCGCTATCAATAGGTTCATCTCTAAGCCTTCAGATTGATGCCGATGGCTATTCTTATTACTTCAATTATGCACCAAATGAAGAATGCGAAGTAGCCTTTTAAGAACTCAAAACCTATCTGGGGAAGTCTCCCTAATGAGCACCCTTATAGACAATGAAGAATTGATCATCTACCTCACTGTTACAAAAAAAACAATATTAACTCCATTCTAATTTGAATTGAAGGAAAGGTTGAGAAGTTGGTATATTTCATCAGCAAAACCCTCACTCCAGCAGAGATAAGATATTCCAAGATCGAGCGGCTCCTTTTAACCTTCGTTTACACTTCATAGAAGCTCAAGAACTACTTGCGAGCTCTTTTAGTCAAAGTTTTGTTGAACTACCCACTTCAGGAAGTTCTACAAGAAGAATGCAACAGTGGTCCGTAAGTTTGGGAGAACATGATATCAAATTTGAACAGTGGCAGATTTCCCTGTAGAAGATCCCGATTGGGAGGAGCACGATCCTGATCTCACAAAAGAACTTAGAGAAAATACACCTACCAAGCCCTTTGATGAACGAGCTGACTGGATTACAAGAAAGGGATGGAGACTTCTTACTGATGGCTTAACAAGACCTGCAGGGTAAGGTATCGGAATCGTACTGATTACACCATCAAACGAAAGGATCGAGAAATTAATATGTTTGGATCTTGAAGCCTCAAATAATATCATAGAGTACGAAGCTTTGATTCATAGGCTTCATTTAGTACTGGAACTCGACGTTTCTGAGCTATTAGTCTATACATATTCATTACTAATAGTCCACCATTACTCCAAACAATACAAGAGGAATGGTAAAATAGTCGACTATACATCCCTCGTTACTGATAGGATGAGCAGATTCAAAATAGTTACCTTCGACTATTTACTACGAGGAGAAAACTGACACATCGATTCCTTGGCTTACTTAGCTGGGGTCTTGGGTACAAAAGCACGATACCTCCAAATCAAAGTGATCTCAACCCCCAGCATAGATTTTCCCTTGGTATGTGCGATCAACATTGGAGGCGATGAAGAGGAGGACGACGATTGGAGAAAGCCTTTTATCGCCTATCTCAGCCTAAAAAATTAGTGTGATGGGCCCCTTCCAGAAGATCCAAAACAACACAGACAATTGAACAAAAATTCAAAATGTTATACGGTTAAAAAAGGCTGTTTATATAGACAATCAGTAATGGGGTCTTATCTAAAGTGCCTTTCCAAGTATCAATTAGATAGAATAGTTAAAGACTTACATAAAGGAACTTGTGGCTCCCATGCCACAGGTCGGTCACTTACAAACAGGGCAATTACATAAAAAGTATTCTAGCCATGAATAAGGAAACAAGAAGAAGAGTACTCACGAAGATGCGATGCATGTCAATGACATAGACACATGATATGAGCATCTGCACTTGAACTCTATGCCAACAAGGTATTTTGGCCTTTTAAGAGGTGGGAACTCGATCTAGTAGGAGAATTTCCCAATACTACGGGTAATCGAAGGTTCTTACTCATAGTAACTAATTACTTTACAAAATGGGTAGAAACAGTTCCCCTTTATCGATCTCGAGAAGAAGAAGTCATCTCATTTATCTAGGAGCATATTATCACACGATTTGAATGCCCCCACTTGATTCGGATCAATAACGGACTGCAGTTCATTGGCGAATAGTTAGTGGCTTTTCTGAATAAGCACAACATCATTAATTCCCTATCCAATCCATACTACCCCAAAGAAATGGACAAGCTGAAATCACTAACAAGACGATAGTGGATGGAATCAAGAAAAGGCTCAAATCACAAAAGAAAGGAAATTGGATATGGGAATTGCCTCATGTCTTATAGGCATATCGTACTACACTGAGACAATCAACTGGATGTTCCTCTTTCCTCTTTCCTCTTTCCTCCTTGCTTATAGAACTGAAGCCATCATCCTAATGGAATACCACCATCCTGTCAAAGATCATGAGCTAACAGATGAAGAAAATAAGTTCAAACTAGCCTGTTTTATGAACTGGATCGATTAGACCCAAACTTGAGCTATTGCCAACCTGGGTTGGTATCATCATATGATAGCATGTGTCGAGGATCCTTCCAAAAAAAACAGGCGTTAGAAATCGTGCTATAGATAGCAGAAAGGATCCTTGTGTTTGAGAAGAATGGAGAAGTACATCGCGTGTTAAAAAAAACCTGCCTTTTATAAACTACACTCCAAAAGCTTGTTTGGATTTCTACACCACTCGTGAAAAAACAGGGCCTATCTTGGAAATAAAATCTGTCATGTTTAAGCCATCCTAGTCTGGATGGCTTAAGAAGTGGGTTTGCCTAACAGTTAGGCGCGATTGGCTAGGCTAGATATAGCCCCGTAGAAGTATGCACATGTCAAAGCCTATACGCTTCGCCTATCTTAGTAGGATCCTTAAGCCCACCTCCTAAAAGTTTAGAGCTAACTCCTTGTACGCAAGTTAAAGCGCACTTGCGTACAGTTAAACCACACCTTCGGCGTACGCAAGTTCCAAGGCTTCCTAGTCTTTGTCGACCTCTGCCAGTTTTATTTTTAAACACTCAAAAAGGAGCTATGATCGTTTTCTCATCATGTGCCAACGTTTAAAAGAGTAAGAAATGAATGGGCATGGACGAGCCAAGATCTCATCGCAAGTAGTTAAATAACCGGAGCTTTATGTGACGGAGTTGCAGGCCCTGTCTTGCTCCAAGGTTTTGCAAATGGACTCTGAAAGCCTGAGTCGTCCTACGTCACTTTCCGGTCGTATTCTCTTTGGGCTTTAAGTAGCTCCGTTCCTAGAGGCTTGGGTGAAAGTTAGCGAAAGTCGTTAGAAAGAAAGACCAGCAAGTTCGTCTGGACTTGGATCATACTACCTCATGACAAGGAAAGGCGTTTGAATACCAGGCCCTTGGAATACAAAGGATTGAAACAATATTATCGCCAAATACAGGATACATCTATTATAATTTTTTACATTCCAAAAGTGAGATTTCAATCTCCAATAGTGCGTATATTCTTTTCATATAAATGAAAACTTTCAATTATTTTCTTACATTATTCTCTACAGACATACATGTAGCATCTACTAAATCTCAAAGATTAAAGCAAAGGTAACATTAGCTTTCAATCGATACATCTATACACATATCAATGATTAAAACAAAGGTAATACTAGTTTTAAATCCATGATCTCTCTCTAAAACATAAATTAAAGCATAGGTCAAACTAGCTTTCATCTATCTAAACATCTGCAATTTATAAACAACAGGTCACTTATGCAAGTTTTCCTTGCGGAAGGTTAGATAAACTTTCCCCTACTGTTAGAGGTTGTGAAACCATAAAATCTGGCGCTCGAGCAACTACAATCTCTCTTCCTCGCTCTACTTATTTTGTAGTAATGGTGCCTATACCTGTTGCCATAGAGTTTAGGCAATTACCTCGATCTATTTCAGCAGTATAGATACAACCTTTGAATATTAAATAGTCATACAAGGTATCCATTTCAAACTCAAGCCTCTTTACTTCTTCCACAAAATTGGCAATTACTACCATTATCTCCCTCGAATGCACCTCTTCCATGAAAATCCTATATCGGTTCGGAACGGCCAACTCAACAAAATTTACCATTAGTTTCTTATGATTTTATCCAAATATGCGTAATAGGCCTTTGCTCGCTCCAAGCATTCCTCTTAGTCCGAACAACATCAGTCGATTTAGATGCCAATCCCATAGACTTCTCATGATCAGCTCATTTTTTATTTTTTAACTCGTCGACTTCATTACGCAATGCCAACATCTCCACATGATGTACATTACTTCCCCTGGTACCAGTATTCTTCAACATTTCATCCTTTTTCTTGATAGCCTCTTTTAACTCTTTCTCTTTGATGAGAGAAACCTCTAACCTCTGACCACTCTTTCTAGCTCATTTATTAGCTTTCCTTACGGTAGCTCGAATGACAACCAAATCTACCCTAACTCTTTAATTCGAGCTTGGGTACTAACCAAATCACCCTTCGCAGTTGCTACCTCGACGTCACTCTTTCTCTTCTTCGATCTCTTTATAAGCTCTGCCTTCTTGCCATGCAAACTTGCCAAGTCCGCTTTCAACTTTGCCACTAGTGCATTATGTTTATCATATTGATTATGAATGCTCCAAAGACTAACATCTTTAACTTGTACAGCCTCACTCAGCTTCTCCACTTTACTTTCGATACTCACCAAATCAGCTCGCGCGTTCACCAGCTCGATTTCCTTCTTATCCAATTGCCCCCTCAAACTAACATGATTGTCCTTTAGCTCTTTTGCTTCCACTTCTAGTACTCTGATGTGATATTGCGCGACATCCGCATCCTTACCTTTCGCCCCCAATAATTTTATTGTACTCTTTAACTTTGCTACTTCATTCCGAACACTAACTAGCTCCCTATAATTTTACCTTTTCCACATCTTTACTTTTAATCTACTGGGTCAGATTATTAACAATCTTCCCTGCCCTCACAAGCCTAATCTCCACTTTGACATACTGATTTGTGCTATCTTCATTTGCCTCTATAATCATATCAAATTCGAGGTTAAACTCATGATTGTATTGAAGAACGTGTTCTTTACTCAATCGTATAATTTCTAACTCGGCCTGCATAAATAGTTTCGTATATATCACATAAATGTTCAATATACTACAGTTTACTACATTACTCACATATCTATCAGACGGTTACATATATGAGAAGCCAATAAAATAAGATGATGCTTAGCCCTCAAGCTATGAAGTTTTCTCACCCTAGTAGCAATACTATCTGCATCTCATAATCAGATAAACCACTGATTCTCTCATATTCCAAGGTACACATTTTTTTACGCTCTCATTCTTTATCTCACATTCCAAAGAGATTTGATTTTACACTTCTTAGGTTACTTTTGTAATCTTTATATGATACAGTGACCCACAAATATTTCAACCTAAAATGATTTCTATTTGTCCCTTACATTACTTTTCTCTATTCTCTTATGCCAACCTAGAGAGTTACATATAGAGAAAGTCTAAAATGTTAAGCTATTTTCAAACCTAAAGTACCATGTGCGAGTCAACAGAGTTGCTGAAGAGTTTTGCTTCTTAACGAGCTCTTTCTTTAAATCCTCAATTCTGAGGCATAACTGTTTAAGTTCCAGCAAATCAATATTTAAACATATCTTATACTACTCTATAATTATCCTCCAAATGTATTTCATACAATAAAAGTCTTCAATTTACAAAAATAATGCTTCAACATTTACTCTACCTTCTCATCCTCTCCTCCTTGGTTCTCTAAATAAGTCCTAACAGAGACCGTATCCAACCCTTTCACAATCTCTTGAGGAGAGCTACCTTCAACATCAGGCTCATCTTCTGCATCGGGCTCATCCACTTCCACAAATTTCCCCTCTATTATAGCATTAATGTCGGCTAAGGAATATCCAACCTCATGGAGCTTTTAACCGAGATTATCACGAGAAACTCCAACTTCCTCCATACTCTTTTTCGTCTCTTCTGTAAGCTCGAGCATGGTTACCTGGAATGAATCATTCAGGTCCATTATATCCGAGTTCAAATGTGCCCTCTCCCGCACTACATCGTCCTCGAGCTGAACAATTCTCTTCTTGAGCACCTTCTTCCCACCCTTAAACACGAGGCAGATTCCTTTCAACACACGAGAAACCTACAACAAAAAGAACAATTCAGTTCGAAGATTTCATACGAATAGAATAAAATTGTAGTGTTATACGTACCCTACACAACTCCAGTTTTACAACCATGTCCAAACCTTCAGAGTCTTCTCGAGCAGCCACCCTTAACTTATTCTCCACTACCAACAGCTCATCATCCACAATCGGACAGGTACCAGCTTCCTTCACCTCGCTCACTGCAGCAAGAACGTCAATTTTTCTTTTTTTCAAACTCGTCGCAACCTCCCCACACTCCGTGGTCGCAGAGTTTGTACCACCACCTTTCACATTCTTCCTCTTTGGATGCCTTTGAATTAATTTATTGGATGTAGCCCCCACAGGCTTTAGCTTCAGGGATATCTGTCTAGCCTTTACTATTATTGGACTTGCTCCGACGTTCAATGCTGACTTTCTTCTATCTCCTGAGGGCAGACAAGTTCTAGTAATTTTTCTCTTAGCTTGAGACTTCTGAACTTTTTCTGACCTATTGTTAGCCCTCTTGAACATACTTATCTCAAGCTCGCCAAGTACAACCTCGAACTCCGATCCCTCCTGAGCTATTATATCAATCAAGGATTCCTTTCTCACCACTTTAGAACAAGGATTTACATGCAAAACAGAACATTGTTATATACACACAGGTCGCTAACAAAAGAAAACAGTTTGAGATCGCAAACAATTACTTACTTTTCTTCAAAGTTTTATATATATGATTCATGGGTTCCTCATTTACTCGTTGGAGACAATCACCTTTCGCCCATATCATATTATCATTCTACATTCGTCATGCCGAACTGAGGTCGAGGCAAACTGGAAGAGAAGTACGCGCTCTCAGTTTTTGCACAGTATTTTATAGTATAATACTAGAAAACATCTAAAGGGGTTATTCTCCTCCCCACCCCTTCAAAAACCTACCTCCTACTCAAGTTCTCACAAACATTTATCACTTCCCCATATGTTCCCATTCAGTTAGGCCGGGCATGCCTCAATAACATTCATAATACCTTTTATAAAATTACATAAAGGCACCATTTTCCCATAATCTAACTAGGCAGGGTAGCATAGAAATTCTTCATCCAAATCACTTTTCATATCCCCATTGAAGTACTCAAGGGAAATAGACTAGTCAACTTTCCTCTCTCGTTTCTCATGCTCTAAATCAGGCAGCAAGAAAAAGTATTGGTGACCATTTTTAATAGTACACCCCCTAAATGACCTCCCAACATTTGACTTTACAAAACTCCCTGAACACATCTGAATCTACAGGATAGGGTATGAAGTCACCAGGGAAATCTGGAAACTCTAATTTATTTTTCCCCTCAAGTTCTAACTCTACTCCATTCGAGCTCTTAGTTATTAGCTGGCCCCCCACAGATTATACAATATCAGTTCTTACAGGTACATCATCAATCAAATGACCAGAGGTCGAAGTCTCTATATAAATAGTATGCTCGATGTTGAGGCCTATTTCTAAAGAACTTTCTCACGCCTCTACCTACATACAGGTCTAGGTATTCTAATCAAATTTCTTTATAATTTTTTTTTTCATATATATATATCATGCAAATATATGCTTTTCCATACAAAACTCCAAATTACAGCGAGAAGACCACTTTTCACAAGTTTCCTAATATAGAAAAAATTTAAAATTCAAATATACACAATAATAGTAATCTTCACACCCATTCACAAAAGATTCTTAAAAATCACCAAATTTTTTAGTAAATTCAACGATAACCCATTAACCTTCAACGTCATAAAACAAATAAGAGATATCACACGCCTCCTCTTTCACAACAGAACTATGTAACGATAGTTTTTTTTTAAATCTCCACAATGGCACGCCTCTTTTTCCCTCTGACAGTGATGACTACTCTTGTTTGCTCTCTCTCTAAAATATATGTAACCAAATTAAAATTTTCTCTCTCTCTAGATTTTCGTCTCCCTATTGTTTGAAAATGCTTGGATGAAGAAGATGAGAGATTATTTAAACTTTCTCTCTCTGACCGCTGGCAGTTGTTGGGACTCACACATGCCGCCCTCGATTTTGGAACTGTGGGGTCCCTTCTACTATTTATGTCAAACGATTCGTAACTTTTGGTTAAAAACACATTTCCATCATTACAACATGTCCTATATTTAAATTTATTTTTCTCTTTCCTACCCAAATCCCTCTCACACTCATGATGATACACTCAAATTATATGCAATCTAACTATATCTCTGACATAATAGTCATTGAAATTCTATATGCTCGTATTTAATGTATTTTGACAGATTAGGTCAGAACTATTCCTATCAATCAATGATCTAGGATTGAACAAAAACAATTAAAAGTAAAGATAAGGAATTCAAAGATACAAGCAATTGTTCACCCTGTAGAAACTCCTTGCACAGGAGAAAAACCACAGGTCGTTGATGAGATTAACAACTAAAAATCCACTAATCAAAAAGAGTTAAATCTGAATTACACTTACATACTTGATAACCTAATCTCAAGAATATGTCTCTTCTGACCAAAGCTTCACGTCAAGAATCGCTCTTCTGTTCTCGCAGCAACCTTTCTTGATCTCCCACCAAATCTTCTTCTGTTATCTCAACAACCCTTCTTAATCTCCCACCAAGAACCTTCTTTAACGATATGTAGGAAGTATTGTCAAGCAAATTCAACACAGAGGAGGATTGTTTGATATTTAATTCACTCTTTGATAATGGAGTTTTAGCCATCTAAAAAATAAATTTGCTTTTGAAACAAAAAGACTGGGCGAGAAAAGGAAACACAAGGTTTTCTTAAATAGTAACCCTATTTCTCCCGAGAGTCGTTTGAACGACAATAAGTATTGCTCGAACGAAACATTGGCTATGGGCCAAAAAACCAAGGGATATGCCAACTCGTTCGAACGACATTAAAACTCGTTCGAACGACAATTGAATAGAAAGCTTAATTTTTTATCATTGAGTTATACTTACCTTCTCTCCAAAGATCTCTATTTTGTCAGTGTCTTTGACTGAAACAACCTCGAGACTTTACAGACACGAAATGGAACAAATAAAACCTTTAAATCTCCCCCTTTGGATCATCAAATAGTGTGATTGAATAGTACTTCCCAGCAACAGAGAGTGTCTAGACCGCAGAAAGAGACCACCCCTTTCTGAATAGGTTCAATCTCTGGACCTCTTCTAGGAATATAATCGTCTTACAACCCTATTTTCATAAGATAGTCTGATTGAATATCTGCACACTCAGCAAGCGCGTTTATGATATATATGGAAAAAGAAACTTAGAAGATATTCACACAGACAAACTTAAAAAAATAACATATACATCCAGAGATGCGTTTACAAGCCAGGTATGGAAACGCTTTCCTCTCCCAATTTATCACGGAAGAAACAATCAAACAACTACAAACAACTATCTGAAAGAAAATAAATTAGAGATAACTGATAAAGAGATAAACAAAAGAAAATATTAGATAAACTGGTAGAGTTAGTACAAAAGCTCCTATCTCACATGCTCTCAAAATAACAAAAAAAAACATAATCTTAAAAGAAAAAAAAATAGACACAGGTAACCAAAATGGATAGCAGATAAAGAACAAAAAAAATCTAGCAAGGACTCCCTATGTAGTCAGTCATCTCCAGAATCAGACTGAAACACAAAACCATGTGACTCCTCGACAGGACGAAGGCCCCTAACCTATGTCTCAAGAATAGTCTTTAAATGACCCTCAATAGCACCCAACTTGGTCGTCATGGTCTGAAGCATGCTCCCAATACTCTGAATAGAAAACACCTCCTGAGGTTGTGCCATTGAGCTAGATGAACCGATATGCTCACCTGAAGGGACAGGCGCAGAAGGTAGCACAGAAGGAAGATGAGATGCACTCTTGTGACAATTACTCGTATCTAATTTTTCAATTTTCGTATCCTCAGGTTCATTAGGGAATATTTTGAAGCCAGCAGCAGTAAGAATTTCCATAATAAGTAGAGCAAACGGTAGTAAACTCCTGGTCACCGTTTTGGTGCAAGCATCAATCATCTCCTCAAGAATGACATTAGGTAGATCTATCTCAATATCATTCTAGAAGGCATAAATAAAGACCTTCATCTGTTCAGAGAGTTCATTCTTTTGAGAACGCAGAACTTCTAATATTTGTAATAGCTATGCTGTGGACCAGGCGAGACTCGTCATCTAATATTTTTCTGGAAACAATACCCGATCCAGTATATAGACGATGCTGAGCCGTGATGTCAATCACCATAGTATGTAACTCAGGAAGAATAGGAACCCCATCCTCCTTGAACTCCCCCTAAGAAGTAGCAGCAGGTCAGGGATAATACGATGCTGGCCAAATACATCTCGGAACCACATTGCACTGAGAAGAACGGAAACTCAAAATAGCGTAGATACTATCTCTAGTGACTGTGTATGTAGAGCCATCAATAGTGGCGGAGAAAGTACGACTATACAGAGTACGGATATGCTCAAGTTACAGAGTAGCATTGAATAGTCGAACAATCCTCGGATAGACCTTTCCAGACGGAGTAAGAATCTTGGTCCAATTTCTTTCTTTAAACATCGTAAAAACCCGAGCATGGCCATCATTCACCTCAGAAACACTTTTGATGTCAATGACCTATTCTTTCACAAATGGCCAATCTTTAAACCCTTTTTCCGTAGCCCAAAATACCGGGTTAGCACCAACCCTCTTGCCATCAAGAATGCCTGTATTGTTAGAGCGAGATCTCTTGGTACCGGTCCGTTGCTTAGGTGCCATTTGAACAAAAAGGGCAAGCTACTGTAACTAACAGCCTCAAGTGTATATCTAACCCAATAGCAATCAAGAAACGCACACCTACTGAAACCACGAAACCTCCAACACCAGTACGAAAACAACACCACTACCTCCCCAAACTTAACCAACGCGGTTAAGCAGGGGAACCCAAACAATCATAATTTTATACCAAAACCTGTAATGATCAATCCCAACTCCAATCCCAAATTCTTTTCCACTGATATTCAACACTGCTTCTTACCAATCAATCAGTTCTTCAAACAATCCAACATAAATCCCCTTGTCCAATCAGTAATTTTTTTTCCAAAACTAACAATGCCCACAATATTAACAATCACAGAGATGAAATAAGCAACTTAGGAGATATTTCATACATATCTAAGCCAATACGTCCAAAGAAACATACCAAAGAAGAACTAGGGCATAAACAGTACAAGGAACCAAAACTTACCAAATTGAAACCCAAGCGTCAAATTGAACGTGGAGGAGTAGAAAAGATACCAACTTTAGCTAATTTCCTTCCAATCAAGACCCAACAACAACCTTTGAAGAACAATGGTGGAGTGTAGTTGAAGAAGAAGAGAGAGAGAGACCAACAAAAACAAATCAAATTTGTTTATAAAAGAACCAAACACGAGACTCGTTCGAACGACTATAGAAGTCGTTCGAACGAAATAGAATCTTTTCCAAAAAAAATACACTGCAGTGTGGAAATGGATAAACCAAAGGAAGTAATGGATGAAAAAGATGAAATGGATGAAAGAAAAGAAAAAACTCATCCAAAATCACTGAGTAGCTAGAAACAAACGCAGAGAGCAAGAAATGAAAAACAAGACTGACAGACACACTCCCCCTTAATATATGCAATCATATCTATAAGCATAACAAATACACGATAGAGAATATTATAGAGCTATACACTAAATAATGCAAAAGCACTCGGTGTATGTGTGTGTAGTCCAAACAAAGTCCTGACAAGTAGGCATACGAAGAACACTATTTTGGAAACATGATTCAACTAGGCCTCTCATGGTTGGTCACTCAAAGTCACTGAGAATTTACTAGTAATTACTCTTAGGGAATATGAATATGAGTAATGATGTTTAAAAATTCATAATCCAAGAAAGCGGTGCCATTTTACTGAGGATCTCATGGAAAGAATATCAATTGTTTTGGTGGTGTCAAGTTAAGTACCATAGATTTTCAAACTATCATCTCCATTAATCCCGATTTCACTAGGCATAGAATCAACTAGGACTTTTAAGGTCGTAATGAAGGCAAAGGTAGGCTAGTGAGGAAAAAGGTATTTTGCTAGCATTCTGAGGATAAAAAGAACTTCCACCTCCATTGTTGTTATTAATACACTTCTTTTCTTTTCTTTTTCTTTTTTTTCTTTTTTAATTATTATATATTTTTGTGATCACCTCCATTGTTGTTATCAACACATCTTCTGGCACTCTTTGAATATACACTTTGCTGTAACAAAAACATTCTCCTAAGCAGCACTCATACACACATCACCCTTCATATTGTATTATTTCCTATCCTCAGAACAAAAGATTAAAACAAAAATTTGGCGAATAAAAAAAATGTATTATTTTAGGCTCAACAGGTAGCAAGTGAATTAACGATTTTGGGTTAGATACTAAACGGTTAAAACATGAGCAAATAAAAATGTCTAAAATCATGTCCTAAGACTTGTGCAATATCTCGTTTCGCCTCGAATCAAGTAGAGAAAATGTTTTAGTATTTTAACTTGAATTATATATCACCACCAACAATTGACTAAATGTATTAAATAATGAGATCAAAAATAAAGAGAGAGTTTGCTGGAAATAATTTATTTAATAATACTCAACGCTATAATAAAAGGCTAGATCCTCACATAATGTTAGGTAACGAAGTCTCTTCATTGCCTCTCAAGATTTCTACATATACCGAAAGTCAAGGACAGTTGAACCTCGTGACGAATAAGTGATGCCAAGTAACTTAAGCATGAAATGAATATAGAACATGTAAATAATTTCCATACATGCATATACAAAACTCATTAGGCTAAATGCAAAACAGGGAAGATAGTCAGTAGGAGTAAAAGACACGATACTTACCTGACGATGTCAATAGGATAACAACACCACAGATAAAAGGACCAGAGGGATTTAGGAAATGGAATAAACACCAATAGCGCATTGAAGATTTTCAAACCGAATAGCATCCAAAGGTTTGGTGAAGAGATCAGCAAGTTGGTTCTCCGTATAAACATACTCCACAATTACAATCTTCCGCTCAACAAGGTCTCGAATGAAGTAAAATTAGATGTCAATGTGCTTGGTCCGCGAATGTTGTTCAGGATTCTTGGAAATATTGATTGCACTTGTATTATCACAATAAAGTGACATTACTCCCTGTTTCATCCCATAATCATAAACATTTGCTTCATCCAGACTAGTTGAGTACAACAACTTCCCGCAACAATATACTCTGCCTCTGCAGTAGACTATGAAATACAATTTTGTTTCTTGCTTTGCCATGCCATGAGATTGTTCCCAATGTAGTAACATCCCCAGAGGTACTCTTCCTTTCATCAGAATTTCTGGCCCAATCAGTATCTGAATATCCAATAATTTCAGATGTAGTGTCTCGAGTATACCATAATCCAAACTCACAAATTCCAGACACATCGAATGATCCGTTTAACAGCGTGCAAGTGGGATTCCTTAGGACTTACCTGGTAACGTGTACATATGCAAACATTGAACACAATATCTGGTCGACTAGCTGCAAGATACAATAAGCTTCCTATCATGCTCCTGTATATCTTTTGATCCACATCAGTACCTGCAGAGTCCTTACTCAATTTTTGTGGTGGTGCTCATTGGTGTCCGGGCATGTTTGGAGGAATCAAGACCAATTTTTTTGACAATATCCTTTGCATGTTTAGATTGAGAAACAAAGATACCATCCACCCGTTGCTTAAATTAAAGACCTAAGAAATAGGCCAATTCTCCAACCATGCTCATCTCGAACTCTTTTCCCATTAACTCACCGAATGCTTTGACATGAGAGTCCGACATAGATCCAAAAACAATATTATCCACATAAACCTGAGCAATAAGAATGTCATCTCCTTCCCGCTGAATAAACAATGTCTTATCAACTCCCCCTAAAATGAACCCCTTTCCAAGTAGAAAGTTTGAAAGTCTATCATACCACGCTCGAGGAGCTTGTTTTAGGCCATAAAGTACTTTCTTCAAACGATAAAAATGCTCTGGGTGATGAGGATCTTTAATCCCCTTTGGTTGAGCTACATACACTTCTTCCTCAAGTAGCCCATTCAAGAATGCACTTGTCACATCCATCTGATAAAGCTTAAATTTTTTGTGACAAGCAAAAGCCAAAAGCATCCGAATCGATTTAAGTCTAGCAGTGGGAGAAAAAGTTTCTTCAACATCTACCCCTTTTATTTGATTGTATCCCTGAGCTACCAACGTTGCTTTGTTTTGGACAACATCACCATTCTCATCAAACTTGTTCTTCCAAATCCACTTAGTGCCAATAATATTAGTATTTGCCAGTCTTGATACTAAGTCCCACACATCTTGTCATTTAAATTCATTGAGCTCATCTTGCATGGCGTTAATCCAATATTTTGAGACAGATTAGTACAGACAGTAATATTTGGTGCTAAAATTTCCCCAGAAGATGTTGTAGGAGCTTCAGCGTGAGGTTCTTCTTGAACATCTTATGTCACAATAGATGAGGTAGGCAGAGAATCTACTTGAACATTGCTATCTCCATCATCTGTTTGTCCAAGAACTGTCGAATTGTCAACTACCACATTAATCGACTCCATGACCATTTTGGTATTCAAGTTGTAAACACGATAAGCCTTACTTTTTGTAGCATATCCCTGTAAAATACCTTCATCGCTTCGGGCATCAAATTTTCTAATGTTCTTCTGATCATAAGTACCATAACACTTACTCCCAAACACATGAAAGTATTTCACGTTCGGCTTTTTCCCAAACCAGAGTTCATACGGTGTGTTAAGTGTAATAGGACATAAATAAACTCTGTTGATAACGTAACACGAGGTATGGATAGCTTCTCCCCAAAAGTGATTAGGAACATTCTTTCCATGAAGTAATACCTGTCCCATTTCCTGTAGAACTCAGTTCTTTCGTTTGGCAACTCCATTTTATTGTGGTGTGATTGGTGCAGAAAAATCATGTTTGATCCCATTTGCTTTACAGTACTCAATCACATCACTGTCCTTGAACTCTCCTCCACGATCACTTCAAATTCTGTCAATAGAAAAATCTTCTCATTCTGTATTCGCAGACCTATAGCATGAAATTCTTCAAATGTGTCCGACTTCTGCTTTAATAGTGCAATCCAGGTGAACCGCGAGAAATCATCAACCATAACCAAAATGTACTTCTTTCCACCCAAAGTACTCACCCTCATAGGATCCATCAAGTCCATATGAATTAACTCTAGAACTCGTGTAGTGGCAATGTTGGTAGAATTTTTGTGCGGACTCTTGGTTTGCTTTCCAATTTGACATGGTCCACACACTGCATCGGTTAGCTTGCTTAGTTTTGGAACCCCCCGAACTATTTCCTTACTAGTAATCTTCACCAGATCACTGAAGTTCACATGTCCTAACTGTTGGTGCCAAAGTTCCACATCACTTATCTTAGCAACTTTACATGATATCTCATTTTGCGATACAGCGTAGCAGTTGTCCAAAGTTCTATCAGCATTCACAATACATTTCCCGGTAGTATCAAAGACATAACATTTTTTCTTGTTGAATGTTACTGTGTTTTCTGCATCACATAAGTGACTCACACTCAAAAGATTTGCAGTGAGTCCTTTAACATAAAGTACATTATCGACTGCCGGACACCCAATTCCTTCTAAACTCCCCTTTCCCACAATCTTTCCATTCATTTTTCCTCCAAAAGTAACATCACCTCCTTGAATATCTGTGACATTATTCAGACGTGTGGCATCGCCTGTCATATGCTGAGAGCATCCACTATCTACATACTACTATGTAGAGTTAAATGCATTTAGAGCCATTACTGTAACATAGGACCGTAATTGTGGTAGAAGGTCCTTCTTCTGGACCCAAACAGATCTCATTTTCTTCCGTTCTTCTGTCGCTTGAGTCATATTCTTGAAATCATTAAAAGACTTTTGGGCAAAAAATGAGTTTGCAAATGATTGGGCATATGATCGTTGGGGTTTCCCTCTTTCCAAATGTAGATTATTCCTACCACGGAATTGAGGAACATATCTACAATAGGGAGCAAGATTGTCACACCCCAGAATCCAGTAATCGGTAGCTAGACCAATTACTAGACTCTAAGTAGTGTAGGTCAGGGAATCGAAAGATTCTACCCCACTAATAGCCAAGCCGTAGACAAATTCTAGCCCAGCTATTCACATATAGCAGTAATCATCAGAGTAAAGAAATAACAATGCAATAATATAACAACATAACGCGGAAGCAAAAGACATATATATATATATACATATCATGGTGAAAGAAATACAACATCTCGAATAAGAGCTCAGCTACACAATGCTGAGAATACCTACAGAATCTAGAATTGAAAGAATCTACAGCGGCAAAATCAGTCTCTGGACCGGCTAACCACGCGGTAGTCCGAGCTACTCAACCTCTAAAAAATGTTAAATGAGAGAGTGAGCAAACAACGAGCTTACTAATCCGACAGAACTAAATAACTTACTAATAACTGGTAATGAAAATAGAGTAGAGACAAGTGTGATAAGGAAATAAGTAACTAAACAGTTCTAACAATATA
The DNA here is from genome assembly GCA_014058105.1 of Kingdonia uniflora. Taxonomy (NCBI): domain Eukaryota; kingdom Viridiplantae; phylum Streptophyta; class Magnoliopsida; order Ranunculales; family Circaeasteraceae; genus Kingdonia; species Kingdonia uniflora. Next base: position 1,562,701 of record JACGCM010002813.1, read on the forward strand.
ATCAGTAACCACCAATGAACATACGTAATCAATAAGGAAAGTAGGATTGAGTTGATAAGAGAATGGAGAATAGAGTTAGTGCGGAGAGAATGTGGAGTAGATTCGGAAAGGGAATAGAGTTAAGAATATGAGAGGAGGGAGATGATGATGATGATTCAATACTATGACGTGAAGTGATGACTAGGATAATCCCATACTTATCCTAGATGCAATGGTATGCTATGATGAGCGGCGATATTCCCATAAATATCCCCTAATGCAATATGATATAATGCTAACGTCTAATACTATCTTATAGAGATTCGGTAAAGGGATACACTGGTACGATTTGTTTAAGCTCGGCCAAGCTAGGATGGTCGCACTCGATCAAAGTGGAAGGATGGATCAAACCCGTGGAGCATCATGTCCGAAGCATTTCAAGGAATTTCAACCTCACCGAGGTATAAGTTTGGGATCGTCAGGACTCTGTCTCATACCAATCCATATTGCGCGGTGGTTTTGCTAGGTATGATAGTGCCATTCCCAATCTCGCCTGTGTATTTTAACCTGATCTCGTGGACTCCATGGATCCCGTCGGAGGTCAACCGAAGCGGAGTGTTTCTGTATCCAATCAATAAGTAAGAAAAATACAATAAGTTATAATGTGTAACCGGTGTCCAAGCACAACACAGTTGCCGCTAACCTGGCAACTCAAACAGGATCGATAGGGACTCTGTTGCACCGACTCTGCATAGCCGAAACAGCAACCAAACTGTCGCCTACATCCAATCCAACAATCTCTTAAGGCTGGAGGGGGCATTCCTGGGTAACCCACGGGAACGCTAGCCCAACCACCACCAACAATCTCAGGCCTCATACAAACTAAAACCAACTCCAAAATCAATGTACAACCCAACCACAGGTTAACAACCACAACCCAACCACAGGGTAACAACTACAACCCAACCACAGGTTAACAACCACAGCCCAACCACAGGGTAACAACTACAACCCAACCACAGGTTAATAACTAAACAGGATAAACTCTAAGTTAAACTATAGTTAAACACAACCCATCTCTAAGTTCAATGCTACTCTCTAAAACAATACTCAGAACTAGTAAAAAAACTTAGTAAAGTTAGAATATGAACTCGCCTGATAATAAACCCGAGTCCTGCAGAAATCAACCCGAAAACTCAACCAAAGTCCGCGGATTGCCTAAACAACGCCTAGCATGAAACCAATCAAAAGAAATGAGGAAGAAAGACTTAAGTAGTCGAAACAAACGAAAGTCATTCGAACGAGTTAGAAAGTCGTTCGAACGACCAAGAGGCCTTGGGCCAAATTCCAGGAGGTTAGTCAATTCGTTCGAACGACAATGCTCTCCAATGGCCAAAATGTCTAGAAGACGCAGAAAATGATCAGAAAACATAAAGATTCGTTCGAACGACAAGGAACCTCATTCGAACGGCCATCTGGGAAAGTCTACATTGAGGTCCTCCTGAACCACACACACAACTCCAAGACCCTCAAAAGACTGAAACAACTCGAGCAACCACCACAAAGGGTTCCCAAGGTCTAATACCACCTCTACCGCTGAACGGCCACCAGAACTCCTAAAACCCAGAAAAGGAATCTAACGGCTAGAAACTTAACCGGAAGGAATGAAATGGACGGAAAGAGTCCGACGACGGTCTGATAGGCCTTGAGAAACCAGGGGTAGCTAATCCCTATTTTTCCACCGCAAAACAAAAATTGGAAATGCCAGAAACGTCTGAAATTAAAAACACTATAACCCACACGGAGGAGAGAAGCAGAAAACCCCTTACGGATACAGAAATCGCCCTCCGAATACACACTACACAATCAAGCTAAAACGCAAAACTATCAAAACCATTAAACCACCAAAAACTCTACCAAGAAAGAATCCATACAAAACCTGGCACTAAGAACAGTTATAGTTGCATTAAGGATAGGAAAATATGCAGAAGTATGATGCAAAGGAATATGCAGAAGTTAAAGAATAGGAATATGCAGATTTTGAATATAAAGAGTAATAATTAAAATAAAATAAAAAAATACGAGTCATTACAAAGATGACCCTTTCTACCACAAGCCTCACAATAAAACACATGAAAGACAAAAGGCTGTTTAGTCTGACTATGAGGAGCATTATTAACACTTTGTATGGGCAAAGATGGCACTGGAGTAGCTTTGACAAACTTGGTGATTTGAGTTATAGACAAAGCATTTTGTTCATCAAATCCAAGCCCCCTTTTGTCAGTACCATTTTTTATCATACTTAGCATTTTGTCAATATTCTTTGCTCCATGGAGAAAAACTTCAAGTTTCTGCTTAGTAAAAGTCAAGTCAAGTTTGATCTTCTCAAGTTTAGTTTCAGTCAATTTTAATTTCCCCACAGCAATATGTTTTTCTTTTTCACACATATCAAGTTTGACAATAAGAGTATCTTTCTCTTTCTTAAGTTTCTCAAGCTGAGAAATAAGTTGAGAATACAATTCCTCAATCTTGGGTTTTTTACTATTATCACTTTCATAATCACTCTGACCTTCAATAAAGTTTTCTAGTTCAAACGGGTCAGAATAATTATTACTAGAGTTTATTATACTAGGAAATGCACAATAGTTACCATTTTCATATTCTTGGGAATGATCTTCAAATTCATCAATATCATCATCCCAAGTTACTTTAATATTCATGGCCTTATGGTTACTATTAGAGCTCTTAGTAGGACAACTGTGAGCATAGTGACCATACTTGTGACATCTATAACATTAAACCTTATTAAGATCTTGATCAGAGTCGTTGTGAGGATGAGTACTTGAGTTAGTTTGTTTGCCATAAGACTTAACACGGTCATGAGGACGAGACTTGTAATTCACATTTTGCCCTTGTTTCTCAAATTGCCTCTTTTCAAAAGTTTTTGAAATTGTTGGCTTATAAGAGCAATCTAAGAGTCAAAGTTAAGTTCCTCATCATTGTCAGAGACACAGTAGTTGTCAACATCTCTGGTTTCCTAAGAAGACGAAGAGTTGGAGGAAGACTTAAACGCCACACTCTTATTCTTCTTAGGGTTTTCCATTTCCATTTCAATTTCAAACGTACGTAATTTTCCAGAAAGTGTGTCAGGCTTCATGGTTTTAAGATTGTATGCTTCCTCTATGGTATCACGTCTGGATCTAAAACTCTTAGGAAGAGATCTTAAAAATTTTGTACTATTTGAACATCAGTGTATCCAGCTCTTAAAGAAGAGCTGTTGTTGACAATCTCGCTAAGTCTGGCATAAAATACACTAAATGACTCATCCTCACTCATCCTGATGTTTTCAAATTGAGATGTGAGCATTTGCAATTTACTTTCTTTAACAGTATTATCACCTTCGTAAGTGCGCATCAAGATGTTCCAAGCTTCTTTTGAAGTGGTACACGCAGATATATGCCTATGCACACTTTGGCTCAGTGAATTAAAAATAATATTTAGACCTTTAGAATTATACCCAGATATTACTTTTTCTTCCTTGGACCATTGATTTCAAGGTTTAGGAACTTCTACAACAAATGCTGGTTCACCTCGCATAACAGTCGAAGGCACCCATCCATCTTCAATGGCAATCCAGACATCTTCTCCCATGGATTGGAAGAAGGCAATCATTCGAACCTTCCAGTAAGAAAAGTGTGTGCCATCAAAGAGTGGTGGACGATTTATAGGACCTCTAAAATTTTTGGAATCCATTAAAATAAGCAAGCACGTAAACAGGATCACCGCTCAGGATATAAAGCCTACAAGCGATTCTGCTCTGATACCAATTGAAATTCTATATACTTGTATTTAATGTATTTTGACAGATTAGGTCATAACTATTCCTATCAATAAATGATCTAGGATTGAAAAGAAACAATCAAAAGTAAAGATAAAGAATTAAAAGACACAAGCAGTTGTTCACCCAGTAAAAACTCCTTATACAAGAGAAAAACTACAGGTCGTTGTTGATGAGATCAACAACTAAAAATCTACTAATCAAAAAAAGTTTAATCTGAATTACACTTACATACTTGATAACCTAATCTCAAGATTATGTCTCTTCTGACCAAAGCTTCACGTCAAGAATCGTTCTTCTGTTCTCGCAACAACCTTTCTTGATCTCCCACCAAATTTTCTTTTGTTCTCTCAATAACCCTTCTTAATATCCCACCAAGAACCTTCTTCAATGATATGTAGGATGTATTGTCAAACTAATTCAACATCAATCTCTGGATTAGAAGAGGATTGGTTGATATTGAATTCGCTCTTTGATAATAGAGTTTTAGCCTTCTGAAAAATAAATTTGTTTTTGAAACAAAAAGACCGGGCGAGAAAAAGAAACCAAGGTTTGTTTAAATAGTAACCCTATTTCTCCCGAGATTCGTTCGAATGACAATAAGTATCGTTCAAACGAAACATTGGCTATGGGCCAAAAAACCAGGGGATATGTCAACTCGTTCGAACGACAATAAAACTCGTTCGAAAGACAATTGAATAGAAAGCTTAATAATTTATCATTGAGTTATACGTACCTTCTCTCCAGAGATCTCCATTTTGTCAGTGTCTTCGTCTGAAACAACCTCGAGAGTTCACAGACACGAAATGGAACAAATAAAACCTTTCAGTCATAATAATGATTCCTATTGTCCTACTCCTCTTACTTATACTACTTATAACATCATTTCTAATGATGCACTATTTTTGAAATTCAAATTTATTTTCAACAACATCTACAAAAAAATTAGCAAATTCAGATCACAAGTATTATCACTCTATTTCACTTACATTTATTCGAACTAACTGTAGTTTGCACTCTCAAACATAGTCAATCACACATAAAATAACCAATGTGCCCTGGAGAACCATATCTGATAAGGGAATCCTTAGTAATCATCTCATCTTCCATAGCTATTCTATCCAGTGCAATTTCTTTCATCATAATTTTTCGAGCTTCAGGCTCAGCGATAAATTCACGGAATACCTCACACTAAAAGTGACATCCAAGCTCATTCTCCCTCGCCCTTGAAGTTAAATAATCAAACTACATTACATATTCAAGAAAATTGGCATCATAATCTAGCCGCCCAAATATCCTCTCATGCACTTTCGCGACCTTTATCGCTAAACGCTCCTTAGATGTATGCCGAGCTCTCTGAGAATGAGTCCTCACCATATTTCCTCATTTAAGATTATCATTTCTAACCTTCTTTATAAATATAGATTAAGATCATAAACAATCCCGCCTATTAAGCATATAGAATGATAAGTATCAACTTCCCCTTATCCATCAATTCCACACCCTCAACTCATACTAACAATTTATTGGACTCCATCTTCTCAGAGTAGACTTTACGTATTTGAGATATTTGACCTTATGTTTTTCAAACTAATTTCAAAGTTTATTAAACATGTTTTATCTTCATCAGACACACATTCTCATAGATCGAATTATACATTTCTCAATATTCCCTTATACTACATACTGCAAGCTCTTAAACAGAAGCTCGGTCAATTAATTCCTTTTAGTTCGATACAACTAACTATTTTGTCCATTAAACGTATTTATCTCACATTATCCATCACACACAAGGCTGATATATCGTAATTTCAATTTACCATGCACATTTCTAGTTTAATATATTAACATAGAATTACTATAAAACTTTTTTATTAGCTCAAAAATTTATTACAAAATACTTTACAGAAAGAGCAATATCTCTGAAACTTTCTACAGATCGATCTACAAGTTATAATACATATCAGTGTTCAGCAATACTTCCAATTCGAGCACCAAACACTTCTCCCGCAATAAATACTTCTACAAGAAAATGAAGATGGTTGCAACAGATAGAAGCATACTTCCAATTCAAATATTATAAGCATCTTTACAATCTGAAACCACCACCCTGTCTCTTCCTCCGTAACCTCCATTGCCTCAAAAAGGCAAATAAAGAAGAAGAAATCACCTCATATAGAGCCCAATCGCTTGTAGGATAGCGACAGTACTTCCTGGGATGTACACCGGCTTCCTTATCTGCCTCATTAATGATATCCTCTATAAGAAGATGAAGACATACTAGGCGCTGCTCACCTGATAGAATCTAATGATGGAATTACCATGTCTGATAATAGCCATTCTCAGCCTCCACTACTTCCTTATCCGCCATCCCATGATACGTAGGCGGAACAAGTATGGGAATGGGAAAATCCAAAGGTTGGTTGCCAAAATATTGAAACTGGCGCTTCTTTTCTGCAACAAGAACCCTAGCTTCATATACTTGGCGTCTGGTAGTCACCATTCTCAATACAGGGAGAAATCACATAATATTTCGCGTGACAGATTACTTTCAGAGGGATAACTGATAATACAGTATCAACAATATTTATAGAAGAGCAACATTCAATGCAAGGAAGGAGTTCTAAGGTAGTCATCATTTAAAATAGTACTTCCTGGGAAACCCAACAGCCAAATACATCAGTCCTCTCACATGCAATCAATACTGAATTCAATCTCCAATATAGAAGGTACAATACCCAAACCATTCCCATTCAACACCATACCTTTCCCACTTCCAACGTATCAACACTCAACAAACGTTTCTCAACTATAGCCACCTATGCCTTCAGTTGCGAGGGGGTGATTATAGGGACTTGTTCCTCGACCTGTGCCAAACTTGAATTACCCCAATACCGGACTCACGCATTATACACATGGCATACACAATTAGCAATGACATCTAGACCATGAACTAATGAAGAACGTGGATCAAACACTACAAATAAAATAGAATAAGTTAAAGATACATGTTTTCCACAAACTAATAGTTACAAGTCCAATTGCCACTTGACCACATTTTAGGAGAACGCGCTTATGCACGATAACGAACTGAGAGTGTGATCTATAAAAATGACGAGTTCCAAAGGAGAAAAGACCCATAATTTTATATACTTGAAGAACGAGTTTTTAAAGCTCAAGAAATCATAAACTTTATAATCAAACGTAAGTCTCAAACAATAAAGCTACAGTTACTAAATCCTCAAGTCAAGGTCGTGGTTTTTACCTATTCAAAGGTTTCATGCTAATTACCTATGTCATTTCTATATAGAGTTATACTAATTCTTGTCATAATTATATTTGGTGTAAGATTTAATTTTGAGCTACTATGAAATTAGGTCATTACAGTGTGCATATTTAGAGAGTCTGTCTACCATGACAAAAATGGTGATTTTACCATTTGTAGATGGCAACCCATCAATAAAATTCATAGAGATATCAAGCCAAATATCATCTGGTATGGGTAAGGGACTAAACTGACCTGGAGGAAAAATGACTTCAGCCTTATTTCGTTGGCAAATATCGCAATGAGCGATGAATGTTTTGATTGCTGTTTTCATACCTGAGCAATAAAAGTTTTGTTGAATGCGCTTGCAAGTACAGAAGAAACCTGAATGACCACCTATAGGAGTACCATGATGTTCATGCAAAATTTTAGAGCACCAGTTAATGAAGGGGGAACCACTATGCAGCCCTTCTAGCAGAGTATACCATGCCCATAAGAAAAGTGCTTCTTAGGTGTTAAGTTTTGCTGAATGTTGTCTATTATTGAATGCATGGAAGGATCACTATGGCACTCCATAATAATCTCATCAATTCCCACAAAATTGGGGAAGGACAAAGCTAACAAGGAACCCGATTCATGGTCTCGTGAAAGGGCATCCGCGGCTAAATTAGATGAGCCAGATCTGTAAATAATCCCATAATCATATCCTAGCAATTTGGATAGCCATTTTTGTTGTTCCAACGAAGATATGCATTTCTCTAAAAAATATTTAAAACTGCGGTGATCTGTATAGATTTTAAAGTAACATCCCAAAAGGTACGGTCTCCATCTCTGGACGGCGAACATAATGGCCAACATTTATTTGTCATAAACGGAGAGATTCAGATTATTACCTGAGAGTCTTCTGTTAAATAAGGCTTTAGGGCGACCTCCCTGCATAAGTACAACTCCAATACCGGAGCCTGATGCATCACTTTCAATGTAAAATGGAGCTAAAAATCAGGAAGAGCGAGAACTGGCGTTGAAGTGAGTGCTGCTTTCAACTTGGAGAAAGCCATGTTGGCTTCTTTGGTCCAAAGATACGAATCCTTTTTTAATAGTTGAGTTAATGGCCCACTAATTTTTCCATAATCTTTCACAAACTTTCGGTAATATCCAGTTAGTCCCCAATACCCTTGAAGGTCCTTCAAAGAAGAGGGAAGAGGCCAGTTCACCACACTAGCAATTTTCTCATCATAAACTGCGACCTTGTGAACTGATATAATATGGCCAAGGTACCCAATAGACGACTGTGCAAAGGAACATTTGGATTCTTTGACATATAATTGGTTAGCTCGCAACAGGTCAAACACAATGGAAAGATGATGTATATGATCAGAAAGAGAGAGAGAGGCACTATATATGATTATGTCGTCAAAGATGACAAGCACAAACTTAGTAGGTGAGAGCAAAAACTTTTGCTCATCAAATTTTAAAAAGTAGCCGGACAGTTAGATAAGCCGAACGACATAACTCAAAACTCATAATGATCGTCGTGCGTTCGGAAAGCTATCTTTGGAATATCCGGTTGATGAAGTCGAATTTGATAATAGCCAGAACGAAGATTGAATTTAGAAAATATAACTGAACCATGCAACTCATTTAATTGTGTTAGGTTACGGCTCAAAACAAATTAAAAATGGTAATTTTCAATGTTCAAGTTCGAGCTAGTTCTCTTGCTTAAAGATTCGAGTTGGTGTTCAGTTCAAATTGTTAAAGGTGAACTCTTTATGTCAAGGTCGTTCGAACAAAGGTCAAAGTCATTCGAACGAGATGAGTGAAGTCGTTCGAACGAGACATAGGTCGTTCGAACAAAAAATGCTCTGTTTGGTTTTTGCTTAAGTTTATTCTAAAGAGATTTATTCTAAAGTAATGGCTTGTCTCGCGATGCATACTTTGGTGATGACCTAATATAGAGTCTATAAATATAGAGCGTGAGTTCAAAGCCTCCTAACACAGTGTATGAGTTTAAAAGCCTATGTGTGAGAAACATGAAATCTAGAAGAGACGTAGCCTCTTTGGTAGACCTTGTAAAGAGTTGGTCTTTACAAGAAAAAAGGTGGAGGGTGTTATTCTCTTGGGACTTGATGGTGAGAGGGGAAGTGCATCTTGGTTACTAAGATGAGAAATCAAAGAAGAAAGAAGATTGAAGGGTTTCAAGAAGAAGGTATGCAACATGGTCTTTGTTAAGGTAATCTTTAAGTTTTTGATGGATCTCTTATCTTTCTTCTATCTCTTGTAAATCAATGTGAGGATTATTACGAGATTAGGGATTTCCATGTTTGTTGGAATCCCTTGAGGGCTTGTAATTGAACTTGGATACATAGTGGATTTCTTGCTTGGTGGGGGGAGTAGCCTTAGGGTGAACCTTCGGCAAATATTGTGTTTCGTGTGCATGTTAATTTCGTTTTAATTTTCTGGGTAGATTATTTGTATGCCATGAGGATAACGGATAAAACCAAATTGCGTGAGGGTGATGTATTCCACACGTTTACCCCTAACAATTGGTATCAGTGCAAGGTTAAGACATTGGGATTATAATTCTTAAAGACTGGGTTCGATGGTTTAGTCGGATATTTGGCTTTTTTTTTCAAGATGGATTTTTTTTCGATTATTTTGGCTACATAATTTTCTCAAGTGGTGGAGTTTAGGAGGAAGAGATTCAGATGGGAACGATATTGCACATAAGAATGGCAACATGGTTTATGTTGTGAGAAAGGGTTGAACATGGTACTTTGTTTAAGGTTGAGTGGTTCCGACAAGAGCTTCAAAAGTTTGGTAAGGGGGATGGTCTTTTCTCTAGGACCGATGTTTGTTAAATTTGGTAATCGTGGTGGCACCTCAAGTTATTTACCATAGTTGATTACCAAATTAGTGTGTCATAATTTTATGAATCATGGTCACAAGTTATGGTTTGTGTGGTGACAAAATGTGTCGATGTGCGGAGACTCTAGGTTTGCGACATAGAGTCAGATTTCGTAGGTTTGTTCGACATGATCGGGTTAGTGTGTAATGTTTAATTTTTCCTTTCTAGATTAAACATATATTGGTTCTGATTTTGCTAGGTGTAAGAAAAATTGTGTGATTTGATTAGTATAGATTAAATTACTGCTTCAGAGGCTCTTTTTGTGATGATGTTCATGGGTAGACTTGATGGTGCTTATGAAGATGTGTTCAAAGCGAAAGTTGGAGCGGTATAGCTTAATGGCTGTAGGTAAATAAAGCCTGGAAGTATGGTTTATCACAAAGAGAAATGAAGCTAATGGATGTTCGTCGATTTTGACGAAGGTATTCAGTTTTGGGTGTGAAAATACTTTGATTGTGGGTAGGGGATACGAAGTAAACAAGTTCAGCGGTTTTTTTGTTGATAGGTTTGTTCGTGCTATGGATGGTTAATGAAGATATGAATTTAGGTTTTTCGACTAGGTGGAAATTGTTAGGTTACGGCTCAAAACGGATTGAAAATGGGATTTTTCAATGTTCAAGTTCGAGCTAGTTTTGTAGCTTAAAGATTCAAGCTGGTGTTCAGTTCAAACTGTTAAAGGTGAACTCTTTATGTTAAGTTCACTCCAATGAAGGTCGAAGTCGTTCGAACGAGATGACTGAATTCGTTCGAACGAGACTTAGGTCATTCAAACGAAAAGTACTCTGTTAGGTTCTGGCTTAAGTTCGTTTAAAAGAGATTTATTCCAAAATGATGGTTTATTTCGTGACCCGTACTTCGGTGATGACCTAATAGAGAGTTTATAAATATAGAGTGTGAGTTTAAAGCCTCCTAACATAGTGTGTGAGAAACTTAAAATTTAGAAGAGATACAGCCTTTGTGGTTGACCTTGTAAAGAGTTGGTGTTTACAAGGATGAAGGTGGAGGGTATTGTTCTCTTAGAATTTGATGGTGAGAGGGCACGTACCTCTTGGGTTCTAAGATGAGAAATCAAGGAAGAGAAAAGATTGAAGGGTTTCAAGAAGAAGGTATGCAACATAGTCTTTGTTAAGGTAATCTTCGAGTTCTTGGTGGATTTTTTATGTTTCTTCTATCTCTTAAAAATTTATGTGAAGATTATTGTGAGATTAGGGTATTCTATGTTTGCTGGAATCCCTTGAGGGATTGTAATTGAACTTGGATACATAGTAAATTTCTAGCTTGGTGTGAGGAGTAGCCTTAGGGTGAACCTCCGACAAATATTATGTTTTGTGTACATGTTAATTTTGTTTCTAGTTTCTCGGTAGACTACTTGTATGCCAGGAGGATAACGAATAAATCCAAATTGAACGAGGGTGATGTATTCTGCACGTTCACTCCCAACAATTTATATCAGAGCAAGGTTAAGACCTTAGGATTATAATTCTTGAAGACTATTTGGCTCGATGGTTTAGTCGGATATTTGATATTTTTTTCAAGATGGATTTAGTTTTGGTTATTTTGGCTACATGATTTTTTTAAGCAGTAGAGTTTGGGAGGAAGAGATTTAGATAAGAACGATATTGCACATAAGAATGACAACATGGTTTATGTTGTGAGAAAGGGTTGAACGTGGAACTTTGTTCAAGGTGGAGCAGTTCTGGCAAAAGCTTCAAAAGTTTGGTAAAGGGGATGGTTTTTTCTCTAGGACCGATGTTCGTTAAATTTGGAAATCATGGTGGCACCTCAAGTTATTCACCATGGTTGATTACCAAATTAGCGGGTCACAATTTTATGAATCATTGTCGCAAGTTATGGTTCATGTGATGAGAAAATGTGTTGATGTGTGGAGACTCTAGGTTTGCGACATAGAGTTAGGTTTCGAAGGTTTATTCGACATGGTCGGGTTAGTGTGTAGTGTTTAATTTTTCCTTTCTAGATTAAATATACATTGGTTCATATTTTGCTAGGTGTAAACAAAATTGTGTGATTTCATTGATATAGATCAAATTACTGCTTGAGAGGCTCTTTTTTGTGAGGAAGTTCAGGTGTGGACTTGATGGTGCTTATGAAGATGTGTTCAAAGCGGAAGTTGGAGTGGTATAGTTTCATGGCTGCAGGTGAAGAAAACTCAAAACTATGGTTTATCACAGAGAGAAAAGAAGCTAATGGATGTTCGTCAGTTTTTTACGAAGGTATCCGGTTTTGGGTATGAAAATGTTTTGATCGTGGGCAGCAGATACGAAATAAACAAGTTTAACGGGTTTTTGATGATGGGTTTGTTCGTGGTATGGATGGTCAATGAAGATATGAATTGAGCTTTTTCGCCGAGGTGGATAATGTTAGGTTACGGCTCAAAATGAATTGAAAATGAGATTTTTCAATGTTCATGTTCGAGCTGGTGTTTAGTTCGAACGGTTAATGGTGAACTCTTTATGTCAAGGTCGTTCGAACGAAGGTCGAAGTCGTTCGAGCGACACTTAGGTCGTTCGAACGAAAAATGCTATGTTTGGTTTTTGCTTAAGTTTATTCTAAAGAGATTTATTCCAAAGTGATGGTTTGTCTCGTGATTTGTACTTTGGTGATGACCTAATAGAGAGTAAATAAATATAGAGTGTGAGTTCAAAGCCTCCTTGTAAAGTGTGTGAGTTAAAAAGCCTCTATGTGAGAAACTTGAAATCTAGAAGAGATGTAGCTTATGTGGTAGACCTTGTAAAGAGTTGGCTTTTACAAGGAAGAAGGTGAAGGGTGTTGTTCTCTTGGGATTTGATGGTGAGAGGGAAAGTACCTCTTGGTTGCTAAGATGAGAAATCAAGGAAGAGATAAGATTGAAGGGTTTCAAGAATAAGGTATGCAACATGGTCTTTGTTGAGGAAATCTTCGAGTTCTTAATGGATCTCTTATGTTTCTTTTATCTCTTATAAATCTATGTGAGGATTATTGCGAGATTAGAGATTTCCATGTTTGTTGGAATCCCTTGAGAGCTTGTAAATTGAACTTGGATACATAGTGGATTTCTAGCTTGGTGGGGGGAGTAGCCTTAAGGTGAACCTCTGGCAAATATTGTGTTTTGTGTGCATGTTAATTTTGCTTCTAGTTTCTTGGTAGATTATTTGTATGCCATGAGGATGGCAGATAAAACCAAATTGCGCAAGGGTGATGTATTCTGCACGTTCAACCCCAACAAATAGCTCATCCACAACAGGTATTGGAAATCAATCTTTAATTGTTACCTTATTGAGGCCACGATAATCTATATGCCATGCACCGTCCTTTTTCTAGACTAAGAGTATGGGAGAAGAGTAAGGACTGGAGCTTGGTTGAATAAGTCCTGATGCTTTTAGTTCAATGACAATTTTATGAATTTAAGCTTTCTAAAAGTGTGGATAGCGATATGGATGAATATTAACCGGGGAAGTATCAGGTAAAAGTGAAATACGGTGATCATGCTCTCGTTGTGGTGGAAGGTTTGAGGAAGTACCAAAAACATCTGAAAATTGAGAGAGATGGTCCCTTTCTTGTGGTGGCAGAGTAGCTTGTATGGACAAATCTTTTATGGTCGAATTTGTTATGAGATGGAGAAGGATGTCATTTTTCTTTTGTCACAAGGTTCGGGAATCCTTTTTGTTGTCCATAACAGTCAACATAGGTAAATTGTTACCGACTAATGTGTAAGTACAATTAGCCATAGTAAATTGCATAATCAATATGGAGAAGTCCCAATCAATCTATGGAGCCACTATGTGCCAAGAACCACATCGCAAACACTAATGGCTAATACAAAAAAGTTTGCAGTAAAATCATAGCCTTGTAGATTTAGGTGAACATCAGGACATGTTTCCAAGATATTCAGGTAACCACCATCTCCTACCATATCCTTTAAATTTTGGCCTTAGTAATAGGAGTCCCACATTGTTTAGTAATAGATGGATGGAGAAAATTGTGAGTCGAACCTGAATCGACAAGTACAGTAATTGCTCAATTTTTCAACGTACCTGTAATTTGCATAGTATTCGGTGTAGTTGAACCCATCAAAACATGGAATGAAATTTGTGGATGAGGTGAACCAGAGTCGTCCAATTCAGTAAGAGAAAGTGCAGCATTGATGTTCTCTTCATCTATTGCCCCTTCCAATAATAATACCTGTGGCTTTTGACATAGGTGACCTGGTTTGTAAATCTCGTCACAATTGAAGCATAGTCCTTTTGCACGGCGTTCTTGCTGTTCGGTCCAAGATAAGCATTTAACACCGGATGGTAATGTCAAGAATGGAGTATTAGCCTTCCAAGTGGATGACATAGTCGATGGTCTGATGGAGGATCGTGGTGTCCCTTTAGAAGGTAGTTACACCGTATTAACGGCAATGACATCTTCTTAGGAAAAAGCCAATTCAGAAGCATGTGAAATACTCATAGGATGAAATAATTGAACACCTGCCTGAATATCTGCCTGAAGACCCGACAAAAACATGCTAATCTGATGTGGTTCCAATAATCCAGGAACTAAATTAGAGAGTTTCTCAAAAGTCGTAATATATTCAGGCACGGTACCTGATTGAGCGAGTTTGGATTGAGAGCTACATGGATCAAGGTGTTTTCACGAACTAAAATGTGGGCATATTACATGTGAAAATTGTTCCTAGGTTAGCACTCCAAGGGATTGGCAGATCCAACGATACCAAGGAATAGCATTGCCTTGAAGAGAAACTGAAGCTAAGGAAACCATCATATGGTTGGGAACTTCGTTGAGTTCTTGATATTGTTCCGCTTGAAATAACCAACTTTCAGGGTCAGTACAATCGTACTTAGTAAAATCAATCCCGAGGATTTTGCCTTGAATAACAGGAATATGGTTGTGCCTCTAATAATGTTGTTGTTGCGGTTGGGGAGCCGGATTAGCGTGCAGTAAACAAATGGTTTCTTGCAACATCGTGGACATCTCATCCATACGATTGCTTAGGGTGGCAACTTGGTCTTCTAGGGTTTTGGTGATGAAGGAAGAAGATGATAATGAAGGTGGAGGAGAGGAAAAAAAAAAAAAAAACTAGTGCATAGTCGATGCTCTGGTACTAGATGTTAGGGTACATACCCAGTTGATCTTATATTTGGAGATCTACTACCTAAGAGTATCTCCAACAACATAGTGGTATGCTGTTAAGGTTTTCTCATACTCTTGCAAAAACCTCTTCCAACAACAGGAGTATGGGGTTTAGCCCTTCTAAAGTATGCGAAACCTGAACTTGCGGAGGAGTATACGCATACCGCCTAGGCGCTGAACCATTGAGTGCCCAACACTTTTTTAAATACAACTAGCATCTCTCTCTCCCATCACAACCTCTCCCTCCTACCTAGGCGCTGAACCGTTGAGCGCCCAACACTTTTTTTTATATAATTGACATCTCTCTCTCTCATCACAACTTCTCTCTCCTGCCTAGGTGCTAAACTATTAAGCGCCCAACAAAAAAAACATAATTTGTTGTTGGACGAAAACATTATATGATTCTGGAATACCAATATGGTAAATCAAAATTGCATACTCTTTTGTTGGAGATGCTCTAATTAATCCTTTGACTGGGGATTAGCCACCAAATTCATAAGAATTGTATTGATAATTTATTTATTAAAACCCTTTTACATTGCCTTGTTTATATAGAAAAGAAAAAAGACTTTGAATAGAAACAATCTTTTCTAATTAGTAATTTCCTAATAAAGACTCCTAGGAATATATAACTTCTACAAATAAACTAATACAGGAATAGTTTCCTAACACAAAGCGCCTACCTGGGGAACACTAAGCTATTTTTGTCTGATTTCCTTTAAGCTTCGTATCCTCTACCACTAGTTTTGTAGTTGCCGATATCATTTATTTTAAACCACCCTAGTAGCTTAGTTGCCAACAATACCAACCTCTTATAATTTTTTTAAGAAGTATGTCAGGTAGGTTTACTAACGTTATCACTTTCTTGTATCCCAATATCTGCATACGTTGGAGTTAGATTCCAGAATGCTCAAGGGTTTTATATTGTTATGAAATGTTTAAGTTGCTCACAGAGATTTCATTAATAATAATGAGTAATGACAAAATATTATTTAATTTGATACCTAGATTGGTTAACTAAGTGCAATATTAGATTTACATTTAACTAAATTAACATGAAGGTAAGGATTTGAATACATAAGAAACTAATAGCATAGATATATTACTAAAAATAAGCAATTGTATTCAAGTCAGACCAAAGAAAAAATAACCCGTTTAGATTTGTATTGCCGTGGAAGGAGTACCTAGCTAATACTTGACCAATGATCCTCAGTTGATGTGTCTTGAATGATGCAATTCATTTATAAAGTGCACACAAAATCCTCACTTGCCTCACATAGCCAATTTTTACAACATTGTCCAAATCATCTAGATCCATGATGCCTTCAATAATTTGCTCACCAAAAGTAGCCTCTTCGACAGGCTTTCCTGCCTCCTGTAGTATTACAAATATATCTTCAATGCTTTGGGATGGATTGCTTATATTGCTTCTCTGAAAGATAGAATCTACATCATCCATCAAATATATCTATAAGCAAGTTCTTTAATAACCATGGGTTATTTTTAATTTTTCACGTGGTTAGTCTCTACATTGAAACCAATATAGGCTAATCAAGATGGTGCAAAACTAAGGAATATAGCTGTAAAATGCTGAAAGTAAAATAGCAAAATTTTTATTAACTTTTTAGAGTTAACCACAAATATCTGTGAGAGAAGCTGCCTACATTCCATAGATATTCGCACATAGTCTGGAATTGATTAGTGGACATTAAGTATACACTGCAATACGGGAACACATAAGTTAAAATGGATAAAAACTCTATTATGAAGTGTTACCCTAATTTTTATCTTAACGTGCCAGTATTGATAAATGAGAAAAGTGTTAGGAGTTGGGTCCAGCCTAAGGTGGGAACCCAATTGGGTTGGGGTGTCCGACTAGACTCCTAACAATCCCATAGACCATTAGGGTTTATGGGGAGAGTTTGAGTTATTATAGATAACCAAAAAGGGTCAAGTCTTTGTAAAAGAACCTCTGAGGATACATAGAATTTTAATTATCAATATATCTCAACTCTTCTCTCATATCAATACGCTTTTGATTAATTGATAGATAGAGTATTATCTAATATTATCCAACACGTTATCAACACTGCGATCTAGTGAATTAGAGGGGATAAAAAGATCTATCTAAATTAGTATTTTTGGATTTTAGAGGGTATTTTTTACTAATTTCAAATTTCTATATATTTATTGTTTGATTTATAATATAGGATATCTAGATAATTATAGAAGGATTAATATATATATTTATCGAATTAAAAGTCTATTTTTAGTGATTTTTAACCCTTATAAAAGGGTTATTTTCAAACTCAAATAGCGATTGCTGTATATATCAGATTGGCGCACTACCAATTTTGTTGCGTAGCCTATTCCATAACGATAACATTCGTATATGGCACGTCTCTTGAGATATGTTCCAATCACCGGGAAATGGTCATGGAAACTAGGGAGTTTAAGGCCAAAAATAATTTTTTACGGTGTATTAGGTCATGCTGACGTCAGCTAGGGTTTAATATTCTTTATTTATATTTACTTTTAAAAAAAAATTATTACATCATGCTGACGTTATCAGATCCATATCCAATTTTGGAAACTGAATCTGGATAAGACCTGGTCCAAGAAAAATTAGACCAAATCTGATTGCTAATGAGGCAGGGAAGCTGGATCCACAATGACGCGTGAATGTTGGATCCACCATTACTGATGTGACAGTGACACGTGTCAAGGACGCGTGGCAGTGGGGTCCACCCTAGTTGGTATGGCAGTGACACGTGGCAACACAGCTTTGTGCCACATGGCAATACAGTAGGATGACATGTAGCAATCTGTTATGGTGACATGTTGCACTACTATTGAGAGACACATGTCAGGTGGTTTGACCAGGGTCAAACTGATCCTGACCGGTCAACCCCGTCCAGGCCTTGACCCAGACCAAGCAAAACTGGTCTAGGACCGAGTCAGAAACTAAATTGACTCTAGAGAGCTCAATTTTTGGTCAAATTGAGATAATTTAAAAAAAATATTCCTATTGACTTGACCTACCTCTTAGGGGACCTATTTTTAAATTATACAAAAAAATTAAAAAAAAATTGGAAACTAGTGCCTCGGATAGGAAAACTTACTCACTTATATATTTTTTTTGCAAAAATTTTAGCTTTATTAAACTTATAAACATACATCAAAGGGGACCTTTCTTATCAAGGAAAGCCCAAATGGAAAAGTAAAATATACAAGAAAGACCTACTATATATGTATATGGAGAGAGACTCCGTCCTTCTTGTTAAGTCTAGTTCGGAATCTAAAATATTTAGTGAAGGGAACTCCAATATTCGTGAGGAAAGGTGGGCGACCTTCATAGATTTCTTCAAACAGTTCATCATTATCGAATCCTCTCCTAGCCATTAGGTCGGCGGAAAAATTGTATTCCCTCCAAGTATGGCTGAATCGGATTTGTCGAATGTCTTTCTTGAGTAGACTCCATTGTATCTTAAACATCCATAGAATCTTTTCAGTTTTTAATGCTCTAATAGCTGCTTTGGAGTCGGATATCACTCATAAATACCGCCATCCTCTTGCAACTGCTTTCTGAATACCGGTAAGTATTGTTGTAGTTTCGGCGACAAAGCTAGTTGTGATCCCGATGCCTTACTATATGCCCCCAAAACAGCTCCCGCACTGTCCCGAAACACCACCCCAATACCTGCAGCAACTAAGTTTCCAACACTAGAGCCATCACAACATATTTTCACTTCAGTCGACATCGGCAGTTCCTAAAAACTATTTTATACAGCTGCATATCCATTGGCCCTGCATTGTACTTTCAAGGTTTTAATGGTCTGTAGTTCCTGTGTGTTGTTATGCATCATACCTTTTAATAGTTCCACTGTATACTGAACATGTTTCAGTATCTCCAGTTTTAGAGTTGGCAAGGAGGCCGTTATCTCGTCAAAAAGCAATCTGTTCCTAGCTGTTCAGATTGTTTGGCAGATGGAGAAAACAGTTATTATCAAAAGATCGTTAATATAGCTACTAGTTGATTGGTTTTTTTCCAATATTGATTTCCATGTGTCTGTTCTAGATATAGATGGTAAAAAGAAGGTATTCGTAGCCCATAACCAGATAATTTCAGCTGAAGGACAGTGCAATAGCAAGTGTGTTTCAGATTCCTCATGTAAGCGGCAAAGAGTGCATCGAGAAATGATATGGATTCCCTTATTTTGAACAATGTCGTCCATAGGTAGGATATGATTTACCAATCTCCATGAAAATTCCCCTAGTTTTGGGTGTACACTTCCCCTCCACCTATACTTCCACCACCATGCCGTATTCGCTTTTTTCTGTATAGTCTCAAAGGTATTTTTTACAGAGAAGTTCCCATAAGTATCAGGTTTCCATATTCTTTTATTTGCTTCTCGTGGATTGCAAGATATTTCTAACACATTTATCCCTAGAGCCAACAGTAGAATCCAAATATCAGTAGGTATATCCCCCATCTATCGGAATTGATAAAATCACTAAGTCTAGCTGTGTATCTTTTCCACAGGTATTTTGGCATCTCAATGTATTCCCTCAAGGGTATCTCCGTGGCCCATGTGTCCCTCCAGAAGTCGATGATAGCCCTATTTTCAACTAACCATCGTATATATGGTCGATTAATACTAGCAGCTTGTTTAATACCTGGTCAAATCGTGGACTTCTTATGATATCGTATGAAGTCTCCTGCTTTGTTTGTGAACTTAGTTTGGATAAATTGAGACCAGTCCTCTTGCCTGTCACAGAAGACCCAATGGAGTTTGCACAACATAGCATCATTAACCTCTTTCAAGCTTCAGATTCCCAACCCACCCTCCTTCAGTGGTTTGCAGACTTTCTCCCATTTTACTGTGATTCCTTTTCTTTTGGATGGATCCCCAGTCCAGATAAAATTACGTATGATAGAGTCCCCTTCCTTTATGAGCAATTTTGGCCATTTATAAATAGCCATATTGTAAATGGGAAGACTATTTAAAACAGCCCTTGCTAGGATTACTCGACCCTGGAACGATAAAAGTTTTCCGGTCCAACTATTAGCCCTTTTCCGTATCTTTTCCAATAGAGGTCTTATGGTATTAATGGTTACTCTGCCTTGATTAAGGGGAATACCCAGGTATGTTTCAGGAAAAGTGCCTTCAGAGAACCTAAAAATGCTCAACACAATATGTCTTCGAGTTAGGGGTACACCACTGAGGAAGATTAGAATATCATCTGCCTTGATTAAGGGGAATACCCAGGTATGTTGTCCGGACGCTTTCTGGTATCTTGAAAGAGCTTCTCACAGGTGTTTTAGGTATTTTGTTCTCCCATTTATAAAGATTAGAATATCATCTGCGAATAATAGGTGTGTTGGGGCTTGACTGTTTTTAATTGTGACCATGGGGAGGATCTTTCGCCGTTCTAGCAGATGCAGATGGTAAATACTCAGTATATCCTCAGCTATCGCAAATATTAGTGGTGATAAGGGGTCCCCTTGTTTCAGTTTCATGCTCCTAGAAAAATAACCTGAAGGGCTACCATTAACTGAAACCAAGATCATACTACTACTGACGATATTCGATATCCACTGGAAAAATATAGGACCAAATCCAAAAGAGTCCAGAACTGCAAATAGAAAGTCCCAACTCAGAGTATCATAAGCTTGTGAGATGTCTAGCTTCAGTGCAATATTTCCGCCCTTCCTTTTCTTTGTCATTTCATTCACCAACTCGGAGGCCATACAAATGATATTCTGGATACTTTTGCCCGGGATAAATACACTTTGGCCCCCTGATACAATTCTGGAAGTAATAGGAGATAGTCTTGTGGCCATAATCTTTGTAATAATCTTGAAGATAAAATTACTGAGACTTATGGGTCTGAATTGTTTAATTGTCATTAAATTTTTGACCTTAGGAATCAAAACGATCAGGTTAGTGTTGAAATGTTTGGGTATCATACCATCATGGAGAAAGGAGGTGATTCCTGAGTATATGTCTGCTTCTAAAATTGTCCAGTGTGTCCTGAAAAAGGATCCAGGAAAACCATCCAGTCCAGGTGAACTATCGCCATCCAAGTCAAACACAACTTCTTTAATCTCTGCTTGTGATGGACTAGCCGTCAATTGATTGTTTTCGTCATTTCTAACTTTGTGGAGCATGTTGACGAACAGTGATGGGGTATGAAGGACTTCGTGAGCCACAAATTTCTTTTTATAGTATGCAACTATATGTTATTTTATTTCCTCTTGGTCTTTAAGAATCAAACCCCCTGGAGTGGAAATTTCAGTAATAATTGTTTTTTTTGTTCTAATCTTTGTTGAAGAGTAAAATAATCTTGTATTTCATTCACCCGCTTGAAGCCATTTAATGCGAGAACGTTGTCTCCATGCTATCTCCTCCATTTTCTCTATGTCTGCAAGCAATATTTCTTTCCAAAAAATTTGGTGCTCTAGATCGTCATTTGTGTGGTCTTGTTCTAACTCCACTTGCAGCTGAAAAATTTCCCTTTCCAATTCATCCTTACTTCTCTGGGGAGCTGTAATCGTACGTCTCCATTCTGTAATATCTACCTTGAGTCTTCGTAGTTTTAGCATCACCGTAAACATCGAGTTAGCCAACATAGGTTTGTACTAGCTATGCTCAACATCCTTATCAAAATCAGGATATCTACTCCATGCCTGCATGTAAGGAAAAGGAATATTGTGAGGTTTGGGTATGTGAAAGAAATTTCCCACTAGTAGAGAATGATCCGATTTAGTTCTTGGGAATACTTTGATTCAGCGTCCAGGAAACAAGTCGAGCCACTACTTTTTTTGGAGACATCGGTCGAGGCGACTGAAGATTCTATTATGTTCTTTCTGGGAGTTGCACCATGTGAAGTTCATACCTGAAGTACTACTCTTTGTCAAGTTGGCACTATCGAGGAAATTTGCAAAGTTTGATATAGCATTCCCCAAAGGAGGTCTTCCACCTTTTCTTTCTGAAAGTCTGAGAATCACATTGTAATCCCCTATACAAATCCACGGTTTGGTATTGTTCAATGAGAATCTGGTCAGCTGTAACCACAAATCCAGTCTGTTTATTCGTAGGCAGTCTGCATGAATGAAAGAAAGGCAGCAGTCCATGTATTTGACCGTTATAAATTGTTTTTCCACCTGAATCACCTGTGGTTCCTAAGAATTCTTTGCCCATAGTATCCATATATTTCCCTTTATCTCCATGTATTCATTGGAAATTATCCTTGAGTTAAATCCGGGGATGTAAAATCCATTGGTGAAAATATTTGGTTCAGCAAAACCCATTATTTGGGGTTTATTTTTGCCAATTTTCTTTTACAAATATGATATAGTTTTGGAGTTTCCAAATCTGCGTGTATTCCAAAAGAGGACTTTTATCTATTATGTTTTCGTTGGGATCGTGCGGTTCGAGGATCTAAGGTGTAAACTTAACCTCCTTTGAAAACTTGGTTAGGCCCTAGGTTGGGTATGATTTCCTCAAGTTCCATTTCATTTGCCCAAGTCTCCAGGTTAAGTAATGTGCGTACTACCTCTTGTGCATTAGTGCTAGCTTCATCTTCCTCTTGGCCATCTCCATACGCTACCATCTAAAATTGTGGTTGAACCCATGCTTCAGCTACTATTTCTGAACCTTCTTGCTCTTATGTACATGATAACTGCTATTGTCGTGGTTCATTTTCATTGTTGCTTAACGCCTGAAACTGATTGATGCTTGTTGGGAAACTATTTTCAGAGGTGGCAGACCTATGTATGTTATGACCTGCCTTGGGTGCTGACTATATATCGCCTTACCTGAATTTTACCACCTATTTATCCATGTTTATTACAGGAAAATGAATTATCGGGGATGCTTCGCTACTTTCATTTGGCGTTTCTTGAATGTAAACATGTTTGTTAGGCATGTGGGGTTGTTGTTCATTGATTCCTTTCTTCGTAGGTTGCACCTCTTTGATCTTCACCGCTTAGTTCTTATTGTGGATCACCGGATTATGACTTAATTTATGTAGCTGTTAATTTTGTCTGCATGCCCTTTGTATCACTTTGCATTCCGTTATAATATGCCTAATTTTGTTGCAATGGCCGCAATATTTAAGAATCCTTTGGAGAATTACTTCCTGACTGATTATTGCTCCCTCCACCTCTATCAAAACTTTCTTTGGTATCGATTTTGATATATCAATGTCTGCAAGCACACACGCATTGTAACCATAAACTTTGTTCTTTGTGGAGTGGTCTAAATGAATAGGTGTACCCAATGTTTTTCCCAAAGACATTACGATCTTACGGCTCCATAATTCCATTGGCAAACCTGGAAATTTGTACCATATGAGAGTATTAGTATTGTTGTGCTTATCAATAGAGAAATTGGGGTTCCAAGGCGTAATCCTCATGGGAAGGTTCTGAACAATCCTTGGTCCTTTGCTCCAGATGAGTAGTTTATCTTCTACATTGTCAAGGTGAATTATGAAGAATTCTTTTCCAATGGGAATCAATTTGCAGAGCCCTGTAGTCTTCTAATGATCACGAGCATATTGTTGAACCTCTACGAACTTGATTTTTTGGAGGTCCAGTCTTCCAATGAGACTGAACTGAAATTCAGTTATTCCTTCGGCAATATCATCAGATGAAATGGACAAAATTGGGATTTTGCCTCTAATCCCTGCTGGTATTAGTGGCGTATCTGATTGTGTTGGTTTCTCCTTCCCTCTTACTTTTTCAGCAAAGCTGGTAGTATTCTGAGGTAATATGCCGCCAGGGATTTTACTATGGTTTGTGGAATCACTCCACATAACCTGTTGACATAATTGTTAAGTATTTGTTAATTTGATATCTTCATCTCCTGCAGCTTTGCCCAAGATACCCCATGGGCATACAATCCTAGAATGATTATCAGGCTTCTTAGTTGTCTCCTCGGTCCCTTTATTGGCTCGATCCTCAACAAAATTATTCCCAGATTCTGGTTTTACTCCATTTTCATTGACCCCAGTTGGAGTGGGGATGAATTCCAAACCCTCCGCATTTAATCCTACTGATTTAATGGCATTTCGAAGAATCAAATGGAGGAGATTCATTGTTATAACATCTATGATTACAAACAATGATTCCCGAATGATCAACCACGATGGAGAGAGATTGAGTTGAGAGTGATTTGAGATTTTTTTTAGAACATTTTTTTTTTAGTAAAGGTTTTTCTAGCAGTTACTTATATGTGATATAAGTAAATAGATTAATACCTATTTAAGTATCTTACGATAGCTAATAGGATAATATTGGTATGCCCTTAGTATAATAATTATCATGATCAGGAATCAAAGATAATACAAAACCAAAACTAATTTAGAATACGACTGGGAGTCATATCTAAATCATGGTTAATTATTAAGGGCAAATAAATAGAGATCAATTAGGAATTAATTTAGTCTAATTTTTAATAACTTGGTGTCTGAGGAACCAATTTTACGTATCTAGGTACAATTAGATGTTACTTGATAATATTTAAAGGTATATATGCACTGATAGCAACCTATAGTACCCTAGAATGTTAGTTCAAAGACAGGCATAATCTGCTTATCTTATGAACCCAGCAGACTATGGGGTAACACCACTTGTTAGCTAAATATCTAATACCCCTCATATTCGTAGAAAATGAGGTCATTTGGCTAGAATATACAGGCCTTATTGAACTTTAGTGATTAAAATAGCCTAGTTGTCATAATATGGAATACACACATTTAGTAGTTTTGAATATTAATCTTGGCTAAGATTATATTAAAATGCACATCTAAGATTAAGATCGTCATGTTTCAAGGTAAAGTTAAGATTTAATTATTATAAAAGAATTTTATGAGTATTAGAGTATGAACATGGTTCAACTATAATATGATTAGGAATCATTTATTTTATGTTATTTTTAGTACTATGATTTGTCTATAATGCATTTGAAATGTTTATTAAGAATTGTTACTAATTACGATCTACATTTTACATAACAAATATCTGCGAGATCACGTTACGATTACAAATCGTTACAGCTAGATAGTTCCAACTGCCTTTCTTGGTGTATGGACATAAAACTCCATCTAAAAATAATGAATGTCTCAAAGTCGATTGTTTTAGATTTAACACCCACCTTGAGCCAGAGCTGAAGTTTCAGTATCTATGTTGTGGATATCCATATGAGTTATGGAGAACCTTAGAATAACGCTTTGATCTCTGGCAAATCCTGAGGATGTCTAAGAACTGCAATCGCTGGAACAACTTAAATTTATTTGACTTTAAGACTATGACTGACTGTAACTCAACGCTACAAAAAATATTATCAGCGAGGAGGCTTAATATTGATTATGTCTTCAAGGAAGAGGTTTTCCAAAAGACTCTTTCTACATTTCCATATTCACAGGTTACTCTCAGGGACCAGTATACGAAATTGAAATTCAGTAGTCATGCAGATCTGATCTAACCCTTGCTCACTTCTAAATAAGAGGGAACCTTTATTTTAAAAAAAACAAGAGGTCCCCCCAAGGCGGAGGAGGCCAGTTGTACGGGACATCTTATCTCATGAGAAAGACAACATTGAATGGGGTTCTGGAAGTAGAAATACTATTGAAGATGAGAATTGGGGATTCTTGGGCCCTCAGAAGAGTTACATGTTTGAAAAGGTTGGTAAACCACAGATACTAAAAAAGATTAAGAAGCCAGATTACGAATCTCCTTACTTGAGATGTGGGGTAGCTGGACAATGGGTACGAAACAGCAAGACACTGAGGGTACCTAAAGTTATAGTCTAGGCTAACCATATCACCACTGACATAGCTTCTATCACTATGAAGTTTGCTGCGTCAGACTTCTTTGGTGATACTAATGCCGGCATGGATCATTATACAGATTAATCCGTAGTGATATCTCAATAGATATGTGATATCACTTTGGTGATACTGATGTCGGCATGGATCATCATACAGATTAATCTGTATTGATATCTCAATAGATATGTGATATCAATGTAGAGAGCACTAGTAATTTCTTTTCTCGCAAAGACTTGATTTATTTTTTATTAGTATTTTTAATTATGTTTAGAACAAATCATTTATGTTTCAACAAAGTGCTCGTGGCACACATGAGATTTTCATTTTGTTTTAAATTGTGATTATTCAAATTATTGCTTGGGATAGTAGTTAATTTATTATATATAGAATTTTTAATCTGCTATATATACAGGTAGCCCATGGATCTTTCAGCCCATAAAACACTAATTGATAATAGGACGAGTCGCGACACATGTCTAGCAGACCGTGGTACCACACACTTGATCCTTTGAGATAAACAATATTTTTTGTACTTGACTACATATATTGGGGGAATTCAAACTGTTATTTGGACAACCAATATCATAGAGGGTTCATAGAGTACCACGTTATTACCCCCTAACTGTATGATACTGAGTATCCACATTTTTAGCAAATAAATCTCCTAAGAATTTACTAAGCTTTAGAGGCATATATGATAACGGTTATCATGTAAAAATAATAGGAAATTATGATAATCAAATTTATTGCATCACCTATTCACCTAATTGTTATGAACTTATATTTGAATGGTATCCAATGTATTTCTCAGGGCTTTATTCCACTGCCTTCAGGCATGTAAAAATATATGTGTAATGGCCTAATTCTGTAGCTTTAAATGGTTCGAAATTAGCTCTTACACCAAATGTACCTATGAAAAAACTAATATAAAGCAAGAAATGACACAGGTAATTTCGCGTGGAAAACCTATGAATGGGTAAAAAACTACGACCTCGAGTTGAGGGTTTTAATAATAGTAACTTTTATTGCTTGAGGTTGATATCTTATTACAAGTGATCTCTCAAACTAAAAATACTTGATCTTATAAATAAGAAGTTTTGTGGTATTCAGAATCTAAAAATTCCTATATTAGAGTTAAGAAAATCTGGTTTTTTCTTAGTTTTTGTCTCTCCTAGAACTTTTTCATTATATAGACCTTACCCGTAGCTCGTTATTTCGCCGAAACACATTCTTCGAATAATGAGGTAAGTGGTGGTTGATTGTTTAACTATTTAATTCCTGGGAGACAGGTGTCTTTGACTTGTTCATTTTCTTCTGTTGGGCTCGATTCATGTTCTTTATCAGTTTATGGTTTAGGTGGCAATGCTGACTGCTCATGTCACGTGTGTAATGCGTGAGTCTGATATGGAGTTAGTTTGAATTGGTTTAGGTCGAGGAATAGGTCCCTACAATCGCACCCTCGCAATTGATGGCGCGAGTAGCTTTGGTTGAGAAAGGACCTGTGGATTGGTATTGCTAGAAGTTGAAAAGATAAGATTTATTCATGTTGATTTGACTGGTTTGGAAATGAGTTTTTTTTGGAGTAATGTATTTGGCATTTATGAGATGGAAAGGATTGACGTACTTGATGTTTAGGGTTCTGAGAGTGGCTCTGCATTGAATTATGTTACTTTGGAAACGTATCTGCACATTAAATAGGAATTTGATATAAACATTCATTGATATTTTTGAGTGATAATGGTGAAGACCCGGCGAATGGTGTATGAAGAGAGAATCTTTGTCGAATTATAGAGGTTAAAGTTGAGATACTTCTGAGATCAATCTGTGGAGATGGCTACCCTAATTCCTATACCACTGACGTATTACAGTATGTCAGAAGATGAAGCAGCAGAAGCTGAGGACTATTACTATATGCAGAGATTTCATTACGTTATCTTGACAGGCGAGCAGCATTGGAGGTATCTTTGTATCCTTGCGGAGGACAAGGTTGAGGGGACAGATGTGGAGGC
This sequence comes from Kingdonia uniflora, assembly GCA_014058105.1. NCBI lineage: Eukaryota > Viridiplantae > Streptophyta > Magnoliopsida > Ranunculales > Circaeasteraceae > Kingdonia > Kingdonia uniflora. The sequence continues at coordinate 1,590,666 of JACGCM010002813.1, forward strand.
CGGTGTATCTGTGAGGCAATATCGCCAGTATTCTACGAAGGATTGGATTTTAAGGTAGGACTTCTTTTTGTCTCCATCAACTCTCAGTTGGTGAGGGTTATAGTGGAGGAGATGATGGTGGTGGTGGAGGATGACAGGTATAGGAGGTGTTGCCCCTACCACAATCATTGTCTCTTGGCGTGAAGAAGGCCTTCTGTTTGAAGAGTTGGTTCAAACACTAACATCTTTTTTTCCTCAGTTTGTAATAGAAGTAAATGGTGCCAGGGAAGAAGGACCTTTAATAATTTCTTGTTCCAACTTTGCTTCAGAAGATTCTCGGAGCGAAACATCACTGAAAACGTCTGTACCATATTTCTTTTAAAGACTGCGACGCCAGCGATGTCAAGTACCTTTACGATGACCCACTGGTCATTATGCTCAAAGTAGGTCAGGATTACATACACAAACTTCTAGTTGATACAGGAAGCACAACATACGTTCTGCTCAAAAGAGCAATTGATGTTCTAGACCTCAGGGATTCAGTAAAAGCTTCGATAACCACCATCGCAGGTTTCAACACTTCCAAAGAATCTACCACGGGAGAAATTACCTTGCCAGTTCAAGCGAGTTTGGAAACCACTTTTGTCAAATTCGTTATCATAAATGCTGAGTCAAAATATTTAGAAATCTTAGGCCAAAGTTGGCTACATTCAATCAAGGAAATACCTTCAGCATATCATCTAGCCTTGCGATTTCCAACATATCACGGAATCTATGAAATAAAGGGATGTCAAACAGTTGAACGTATGTGCAAGAATACCACTAGCAACTCTCATAGGTGAAACTTCTGAAAGTATAACAATTATAGCAGGAAATACCCCCCACGTTCAAGCAACATGATACTGAGGTAGTGGACTCCATTAAACTCGATAGGCCCTGACAAAATACCTTTATTGGCTCAAAACTGTCATCCACTGAAAAAGAAACCATGATCCAACTTCTGAAGAAAACGCCGACATCTTTGCATGGTCTTTTCAAGAAATGTCTGACATTGATCCCTAGAGAGCATGTCACCAGCTCAACCTCCTTCCAGAAAGCAAAGAAGTTATGCAAAAGCGTCGTAATTTAGCCCCCCGCCTTCGCGAAGCCATAAATGAAGAAATTGATAAACTCCTTCGTGGAGGAAGAAAAATATCCCAAATAGGTTTCTAACATAGTGGCTGTTCAGAAAAAGAATGGAAAAATTATAGTCTGTGTTAACTTCACAAAGCCTAAAAAATTTACGCCGAAAGATAACTTTCCACTCCCGCTAATCCCACAACTCATTGACTCTGTAGCAGGGTACGAACTTCTCTCAGTGATGGATGCAACCTTTAATTATAATCAGCTTCCCTCGCCGAAGAAGACCAAGAAAAAACAATATTTGTCACAGAAATGGGTATCTACTATTATACAGTAATGCATTTGGATTAAAGAATGCAGGATCCACTTAGCAATTCCTGGTTACTAAAATGTTTAGCGATCATTTAGGAAAAATTATGGAGGTATACATCGATGATATGATTTGCAAAAGCTTAAAGAAAGAGGATCATTGTACCAACCTATAAACCATCTTCGACATCCTCCGTAGTTACCAAATGAAACTCAACCCAAAAAAATGCCAATTTGGTGTTGCATCGGGTAAATTTATGGGTTATTTGGCTAGTAAAAGGGGGATAGAAATCGATCCGGCACAAATCAAAGCACTCATGGCAATGCCATCTCCTCAAACCAAAAAAGATGTATAGAAGCTTGCTGACAAGATTGCAGCTCTTCACAGGTTCATTTCCAAGTCATCTGATCGATACAAACTTCTTTACCACATTCTCCGTGGAAAATCGGCTCCAATGTCTAAAAACTAGCCTAAAGAAATTATTTGGACCCCCGATTGTGAGTAAACTTTTCAAGATCTCTAAAGATACTTGGGGTGTCTTCCCATAATGAGTACTCCTATCAATGGAAAAACACTGACGATGTACTTATTGACCACAGATGATTCCATTAGTTTTATCCTTATTAGGGATGATGATGGTATGGAAAAGCCAATCTACTTCATCAGTAAAATTCCCATGCCTGCTGAAAAAAGATATACAATAGCCAAAAAGCTTCTCCAAGTCTTGGTATATATCTCTCAAAAACATCGGCCCTATTTCCAAGCTCATCCTATCAAAATCATCTCCAAGTTTCCTCCCAAACTTGTACTCTAAATAGGAAAAATCATAAAAAGTTCAACAATGATCTATATTTTTTAGTGAGTATGACATCTCCTTTGAGCCTCAGATATTGATCAATAGACAAGCAGTAGCAAACTTTCTATCAGATTCTCCAGTTGAAGACCCCGAATGGGAAGAACTCAAAGAAGTACTGGTTGATGACTCAATAGCATAACAAGATGCTTTGTTACGAAGCACAGGATGGAAACTCTTTACTGACGGATCTGCTGGACCACAAGGATCCGGATCCGGAATTGGCATCATTCTTGCTATACCATCCAACCATCGAATTACGAAAGCAATCAAACTCAAATTCTATATGACCAGCAATGAAACAGAGTATAAAGAAATCTTACATGGACTAGATCTCGTTATAGCCTTGGAGCATAAGAAATAGTTGTTTACATCGATTCTTTAATTGTCGCCAACCATTATAACAAAACATTCAAAACATCAAGCTAGATGGTCGAATATGGAGCTCAGGTCGAAGAGAAAATGAAATAGTTTAACACAGCCACAATCTGTAATCTCCCTCAAGCGGAGAACCGCCACGCTGACGCATTAGCATACATTGCTGCAATGCTTGAAGACAGTGAGAAAGGAACTTTAGACATCGAAGTCATCGAACATTCCGGTCTAGACCTAAGCACCGTAATGCAGATCAATGTTAATGAAGATGAAGATTTTAAAGATTGGAGAAGACCATTCTATGCATACCTCAATTCCAACATCGTCCCAAGTAACAAGGAAGAAGCCCGATCACTATTGGCAAAATGTCCTCGATTCACAGTTCAAAATAAAATTTTATATCGCATCACAGGAGAAGGACAACTAATTGAATGTATCTCGCAAAAACAAGCACACATCAAAATCATAGAACTTCACGAAGGAATATGTGCATCTCATATCTCGGGAAGATCCTTGGCACAATGGGCATTCACTCAAGGGTTATACTGGCAAAAGATACGACAAGGCTGTGAAGACTTTGTCCAAAAGTGCTATAAATGCCAAATCCATGCTCAAGACATCAAAAGCCTAGCTCTCGACTTACACATTAGTAATGTCCTCCAGCCATTCAAGAGATGGGCGATCGATATCATTTGACCTTTTTACCCAGTATCAGGTAAGCACAAATTTGTTCTTGTGGCAACATACTACTTCACCAAGTAGGTCGAAGCAGTACCTCTATATCACACTGACGAAAATGAAGTCATCAAGTTTCTTTGGGAACACAACATAACCAGATTTGGTTATCCGCAAATGATACGATCTAATAATGGTAAGCAATTCATCAGTAGCAAAGTGTTTAGCTTCCTCCACAAATACAAAATTTAACTGTCTACTTCGATACCATACTACCCTCAAGTTAATGGCCAAGTTGAAGCCATCAACAAGAGCATCAAGTCAGAGTTGCGCAAGCGCCTTGACGAGAAGAAAGGCAGATGGGTCGATGAACTACTTAGTGTATTGTGGGTATACCGAACAACTCCTCGAACATCCACTGGTTGTACACCATTCATGATGGCTTTCGGGACTGAAGCAGTCATACCTTCAGATCTCGATCTACCAAGTACTCATAGAAAAATCACAAAAAAAGAAAATGAACTTGGACTCCTCTGCAACCTCAATTTGATCGAAGAAACCCGAGACCATGCCATTGCTAACTTGGGGCGATACGATAGCACTCTCAAGAAATCTTACAACAAAAAGATCATAAAATAAATATTTGGCATTGGTAACCTTGTCCTTCGACGCATCCAGGATAGTACTCGGCCTAAAAATTCTGGCATTTTGTCTAAAAACTAGGAAGGGCTATATATTATCAGCGATACGAATGGCAGTGGGACATACTGGTTGATGACTGGAGACAAAATGCAACTCGAATATCCATTGAATATAGCCCAGCTAAAAATGTTCTATAGATAACCGCTGTAACCACTTTTGAATAATTCAAATAAGGACATCTTTACTATCATTTACATATTTATCACTATCATTCGCTTAGTATCGATACATACCTAACAAGTATGTATCACAACTAACTTTCATCTCTTCAAAAAATGCCTATTCAATTACACGATAACCTTGTTTGCAATTCATGACTTATCGAACAAAACATGTCATGTTTTGTCTCTTTATCTCAGAAACTCAGATATCCTATCAAGGTAAAAGAACTGGTCATCGTTCTACATTCCAAGAACCATCATATGTCCTTCTTTCATCATACTTGCTCCAAAGAAACTCTGCATATTATCTCCATTACTATTTAATGCTATCAATCTTGTCGAATATAACACTTAGCATAAATATTCAAAAACTCTATGCATTTTGAATATATTACTTCCAAAATATTCTTCGGCAAACATCAAAATAAAGTATTCACGAAATAAACAAAAAATTATTTCAGTCCCATCGACCATTTGTACATCATTCATAAAAACAAACACTTTTCAAACATAATTTACTCTGTAGGTACTGGAGAGATTGGGGCATCAACTTTCATTGGTAAACCTGGAGTTAGCTCATCAAATATTTGCTCGGAAGAATACCCTTGAGAATGGTCACCACATGAGCTTTAGATGTTTTAGGCGCCTCAGGTGCTTTAAGCGCTTTAGGTGCTTCAGAAACTTTCTCCGCCACGTCTTAATCTAGAAAAAATTAATTACCAGCAGTAGCCAAACGTTTATAAAAAAATATTATATCCTCGAACTGCATAACAAAATTAGTTTTCATCTGCTTTAGAGCATCGATATTGGTTCGGTCACCTTCAGCCCTTACCTCATCAAGAACCTTGGAATGTTCCACCTCTATCGCCCTCTTCACATATAGGATCTGTTCATGAACATCACTCTTAAAATTGTCTTTCTGCAATGCCAATACCTCTGCCCTTTCCTTCGCAAGGTCGGCCCAGATCTACTGGACCTCCTTCCTCTTCTTCATGCCCTAAGCTTTTTTCACGTCGCGAATAGCGACCTCCTTTGCCTTCCCAGCTTTAAGCTTATACTTCCCCAGCTTCGCCTCCAATTTCTCTTTCTGCTCGATCAAATCTTTTTTCTCCTTTACCAGCTCCTTCTCGATATTCTTGCAGGTGAGAAGCCGGTTTGCCAAAGTACCAGCACCGAGAATGCGAGGTTTGGCCTCGATCAACAACATCTAGATCTACATTATAGTCATAATATGAGTTTTCACCATTGGGCTCTTGGCCCAGTGGTGGTTGCACCTCACCACCTAGAGAGAAGTCGTGGGTTTGAAACCTTATGGGATTGGAAACTCAGGGTTACGGATCCCTATATAAAGCCTGTTTGCCTTGCAAATAAAGAATAAAAATAAAATATGAGTTTTTAAATGAGGCACCAAATTCTTTAATCAAAGAAGAGCAGAAAAATTCCTAACCATATTCATATTTCGGTGGCCTTCGATGAGGAAGGAAGAGAGGCTTTCTGCCCCCACCAAACAATGATCAAACTCCTCCTCTGAAGAAGTCACCCCATAAGCATACGCCTCCATGGTCTGTTGGACCTCAGTGTCTAACTCTTCAACAAATTGCTTCTTTGTCGATATCGAAGATGCTTTCTTCTTCGGCAACAAATAAGTAGCCAATTTTGGTGGTCAACCATCCAGAATACCAGATGGTGTCACATTAACTTTCCCTCCCTCCTCAGCAGGAACTCTTCAAGAAACCCTCTTCAGGGGAGGAATGGGAGCAGCAACCTAGCCAGTAGCCCTCTTTTTCTTTCCCTTCACCAAGGTTTCGTCAGCGTGTCCTCCCTTTCTGTAGTTGCAGAATCTGTGGTATAACCATTAATTGACGAATTCTCGAGGGGCAAGCTCATGTCTGCACCTCTCTTGTTCCTGGCCGATATTTTTCCGTCAATGACCGAAATTTCAAATCCTTTAGCACGTGTTCTCTTTAAACAAGCTTCTTAAAACAGACTATCAACTTATCTTGGTCCACAACTAGGTTGTCGATCCGATCGTAGAAACCTTTCCTGATATTATATAGCTTCTCTGTTACAGTTGAGGTCCTATCAATCTCCTTCAAAGCTGCACAAAAGAAATAAACTCAAGTTAGCCACCAATTCAAGCCGATACAAACTGCATACCAACTTCGACATACAAATTACCTAACCACAAACCTAGGTTAAATGTTTTCTTTTCAGAGATTCTCCTAGGTTTTTCTTATTGAACTCGTAGTTACCCGATAACTGCCTGATACCCGATACATGGAGACATTCCTCACAATACAGCCCTCCCGTCAATACCATTTCATAAAATAGAGGTCCCTTCTAAAACCTCGCTAAGTACCTATGCCCGAGCTTCTGAGGATTTTGTATTAGTGTTTAGTACGGACAAAGATCATCCACGGTGATAACCTCCTCCCCTCTCTCCTTTAATTGACTATTAGTCACTCCCACCACACAGAAGAGATTATACACATTGAGATTGAACTGACCAGGCGCCACATCGAAAAAATTTAACTTCTTCTGGTCAACTCAAAGAGACAGCTTTAACCCCTTTTTATCTATTCTTGATTGACCAAAATCCCATCCAGTGGAACATCTTGATCTATCATCTCGTAATGGTATTCCTCTAACCTAATATCTTTCATAATACCATACTTCACTTTAAAACTCAAAATTTTGCTCGTGTTAAGGGCCTCACCATAACATTCTCCTTTTTCCTCTTCGATGTCTTCATCCCCCCACCCCTTCCCCACCGCTACCTTCTCGATCACTTGCCTATGGATTGTGATCTACGTCTGCCTCGGTACCCTCCTTATCCAAAACTTTTACAACCCTAGGTGTCACCTTATACTGATCGATACTCGCCATGTCCCCACTATTCGACCCAATCCTATACCTCTCACCCAACTTTTGAACACAGGCTGTCACATCGATTAGAAGTTGCTCTACATCCGCAAGGTTCTCAAAGATTTCTTTATCATCAATTTGGATAGGTTCAGTCATTTTTATGAACCTAAAAATCAGATTCCCTTTTTTAAGTTAGTATACTATCATATTTGATATAGTATATACGTTCATGAAATAATATTCATATTATTGTTGAATTTCATCTCCAACACGTCATTCTTTACATTACTATTTGATACACAATTACTACATTCAGTTCTCGATATAGAATTTATTAAGTATTTATTAAGTTTTAACATTGACAACTATCTATTTGTCACTAGAATCTTCTAATCGAAGTATAGGATCCCTAGCTTCTCGAAGATACTTCGACAGTACCGAGATTTCCTGTCATTTAAAACCAAGTTCAAAAATTTTGAAATTTACACACTCTCCAGGATAAAATCCGGTCGTTTAGCAAGAAATAAATAGGACGTTCCCACGGCCTCAACAACATCCATCACTCTTATCACATCACACCCACCACAGTCGCGCCGTAGATACAGTGCCAACAAGAAAGATAATCTCTCCCTTCATCATCAATCCTTACCCTCAATACCTCTCTCCAATACCTCCCTTAATCCTTTTCGACATCATTACACCATCATTCGCACCACCATACAGACGATATCATAGAAATTTTATCAAAAACCTTAAATCTTTATTTTTTCGATTACTTCCAACTACACACATTTAAACTTGCAATTACTTCCTACACTATCTCTACCATGTCTACATCTACGAAGGGTTTTTACAGAATTTCTATACAACAAGCAATTACGAGAAAATTTTATAACAGTCACAAACCTTGGAATTGCATTGCTTTGGTATCCCTTTGCTTTGCAGGTTTCGCCCTCTCAATCAGCACACTTATCACCTCCTTCCCAATGGTTGACAACGATGCAAGAGACGAGTAAAAATAATCAGAACTTGAAGATATTTTTTTAGAAATAGTGGGGTGTGAACAGTCGCTAACTACGGGGCTATTTATAGGCCCCACGTGACCGTTCATCGTACCCCCTTACGACCATTTGAGTACTCAAGTGTAACGCCTTAATTGCCTCTTCTCGAAATCTTTGATCCTTCACCACCTGAATGCCAACAATCCTTTGTACTGTTGTTCCAACCCTTTCATATCTCGTTTTAACTCCACTGATATATCCATTCTCGCCAAAGCAACCCTTATGTTATCAAGCAGAGACTTCATATCAAATTCCTTATATCTCAATATATCACCCACAGGAGAACACCTAACCATTTTTTCTCTAATAACCTCAACATATCTTTCTTATTTAAATCCTCTCCTATATTCTCGGGCCAGTTATAACAATAATTCAAAATTCAAATATTATTTGACAAAAATACTTCTCGAACATCGAGAAATCATATATTCATATACCCAAGATAATAATTTTATATCAAACAATCTTCATTCATTCAACATATCACATCATATTCGAGAATATTTCTCATCACACACGTCGACCACAACATCTAACACAAATAAATTCATTTATTTCATGACTAACACCGTACAACTTTCTCATTTGTTACAAACCCAACAACACTCAGTCCACTCTTCAACCACTTCAATTGGCCACAACATCTTCCTTCGTCACCAAATCTTTGGCTCGATTCCTTATCTTGCCGACACGCTCCGAAGGACTCAACAATTATAAATTATAATGAAATGCATACTCCTCTTCCGCCTCCTTCACCTCCACTTCAGTCATCTCTTCGTACTTGGGCTCTACTGGCCCTAACGACTGCCCGTTTACATACTTCTTACCGAAGTACCGATCAAGCAACTCCTAATACTTAGCATGCACCCGGTTGGAAAGCTCATCCTCCCATACCTGAGCTTTCGTCCTCACCATCTCCAATCCTGCAAAAAACATTACAGATTACCACCAAGGTATTTATATACACAAATCAGACTACAAACAACCAGCAGTCCAATCAAACTTTACTTTGCATTGAAACTTTAAACATCTGAGTCAATTTAAACCCCCTAGGGAACCATTTACGAACCCCACACAATCAACAGACTTCAATTCGAGATCTTATTACCTCGACCATTACACTAAATATTTCCCTACATTTAACACAACTATGTCAACACAACTCGACAAATTATCTTCGAATAATAAATTTCCATTTCATTCGAGATTACCATATATTTTTTCGATGCAAATTCAAAAATAAAAATTTATTCATATGTTAGCTGTTACATTTTACATTCGACAATTCTTTCCTTCGATTACATTATAGCAAGATACAAGTTACATATTGTCCTTCAACTTGTCTTACTTGAAGCTGCATGCCTCTTTTCACCAGAATCTGGCATATCCTCCAGCAAAGGAAAGATAACTACCCTCCTCCTCTGAAACCACCACCATCTTACAACCCCAGGGTGTTACAAAGACGACAACGACTGAAGAAACCACCATAGGAAGCCCTGCCCACCTTAGCATCATTATCTTCAATATGGGTAGTGGTCACTTCTCTAAGATAGAGCAGTCGCGTCATCAACATCACAGCCTACTCTACCTTCTTACACTCCTGAATAACCAACTCCTTCTTCATCCCTCTATTTATAACCTCACCGTTCTACCATAAATTCTCCTCGGGAAACCAACATGACAAGATTCATTTGACATTCGCCTCAGAAATAACAGAACACAGGCTTCTATGACATTTAACAAACTATTCACATTCTAACGTTCTTCTCGACACAACAACAAGTAATTATATCGAGAATGGGGCAATTGTAGTAGCATATTTCCTAAATTTGACAAAGAGAAGCTAACGAAACTTAGTCGAAGACATTTATCATTCTAAAAGATGTCTCATTTGTGACCACAGTTCTCGACCCACCAAAGTAGCCGTTATGCATGGTCAAATAGAGCCGTTGGGAGATCTACGAAGTTCGCCCATAACCCACCAGCACAGGAAACTATTTTTCTTTTTGTAAAGTGCTTGCATCTACTATAAATACAGGCAGAGAATGTATTATTCCGATCCGCAACTCTACTATTATTGCATTCCTACTTTCTTACCAAACAATAATTATAATAACTAGCAACATATTGGATTTTTCACCAAAACCCTTCTCGAGGTCGTAGTTTTTCTCAGAACTTTACTGAGTTTCCACGTAAAATTTTGTACGTTTAAGCTTATTATTGCATAATCCTTACTGAGTATTGGCACAGATTATCCTCCCAAAAAATATGCCATTACAGTACGGTATGCCCATAAGACATGAAGAAGTTCCCGTATTTAATTTATTTGTTTCTGTGATTAAAGCCTTTCCTTGAGTCCATCCAATATGGTTTTGTTGGTGATTTTAACTTGATCATTGCCTTGAGGGTAATAGGGATTGGATGGTGAGTGAATAATATTGTTTTTGTTAAAGAAGGTTATGACTTTTTTACCAATGAACTGTGGTCGGTTATCAATTCGAATTAGGTCAGGGCATCGTAACCGAGTGATGATGTGTTACCAAATAAAAAAGATGACCTTTTATTCTCTAGTTCGACAGAGTGGAACTACTTCTACCCATTTTGTAAAATAATTTGCTGTTATGAGAAGAAATCTTCGGCTACCTTGAGTGCTATGAAATTCCCCGATGAGATCGAGTGCCCACCACTTGAATGGCCAGAACACCTTGCTTCCATGTAGTTTGAGGGCGGGGGTGCGGATCATGCGTCCATGTCGCTGACATATGTCACATTTGTGTGAGTACTCTTTTGCTTGCTTGTACATTCCTAGCCATTATACTCCTTGTGTAATAGCCCTGGTAGTGAGTGATCGACCTGCGGTATGGGAGCCACAAGTTCCTTCATGTAAATTTCAGAGCATTCCATCTACTGTCATCTTCTAGAGGCACTTGAGATAAGGCCCTATGACTGAGCGACGGTAAAGACGACCGTTCTAAACTATGTAGCACTTCAAGTTTTTGATCAACTGTCGGCGCTCTTGTGGATCTGTTGGGAGGGGCCCTTTATATTTGTTATCCATTCCAAGATAGGAAATGAATAACTTTCGCCAATCCTCGTCCTCCTCTTCATCGCCCCTGGTATTGATCGTTCATACAAAATGGAGATCAATGCGGGTGGTGGATATCATTTCAATTTGTAGATATCTGGCTTTTGTACCTAAAACCCCAGCTAGATTACCTAAGGAATTGGCGTGTCAGTTTTTACCTTGAGGAAGATAGTCGAGAGTTACTTGCACAGCCCTGCTCATCCTATCGGTAATGAAGGCCTTATATTTGATCATATTTCTATTTTTCTTGTACTATTCTGAGTAATGGTGGATGATGAGTAGAGAGTCTGTGTAGACAGAGAGCTCCAGGATACCAAGCTTGAGTGCACTGTCAAGTCTATGGATTAGAGCTTCGGTATTTATGATGTTGTTGACGGCTTTAAAATCTAGGCAAATTGATTTCTCGATTCCTTCGTTGGAAGGGGTAATCAATACAATTCAAATTCCTGACCCTACGGGTCCTACTAAACCATAAGTAAGAAGTTTTCACCATTTTCTTGTAACCCATTCTGCTTGCTCGTCAAATGTTTTAGTGGGTAGCTTTTTTGTAATTTCTTCGGTAATATCAGGATCGTGCTCCTCTCAATCGGGATCTTCCACTGGAAAATCTGTAAGAAAATTAGTAATGGCCAAACCTTTTTCTGAATGTCATTCTTCTAACTTGATATCGTGTTCCCCAAAATTGACTAACCGTTGCTGCACTCTTCTTTATTTTTCTTTTTTGGACAAAACATCCTAAAGTGGGTAGATTGTCATGACTTTAACTGAATGAGATTAGAAGTAGTGCTTAAGTTTCTGTTAAGTGTAAACATGACTTAGAAGGAGTCTTTCAATTTTAAAATACCTCATTTTCATTAAAGTAAGGGTTTTGTTGATGAAATAGACTGGCTTTTCAATCTTCCCTTCAAGTAAAATAAAAACCGAGATTATTGAAGTATTTGTAACTACTAAGTAGATGATCAGCTCTACATTATCTATCAGGGTACCCATGATGGGCGACTTCCACAAATAGGTTTTTAGTTCCTAAAATGCAACCTCGCATTCGGATGTCCATTTGATCTCTTCATTAGGCTAAACTTTTCCTCGTTTGGTACAACCTCGAAGTAGTAGGAACAACCAACGATAGCGATCTGATGATTTATAAACAAATCAGTTGATAGCGGGAATCTTACCGACAAGTTTTTATACATCCTTCGTCATCTTTGGAGATTACATGTTGAGGAGAGCTCGAATTTGATATAGATCAACCTTTATCCCCTTCAGGCTGATGTGATGGTTAAGGAATTGGCTTAAATGTACTCTGAATTGACACTTATTAGGATTGAGTCGCATCTTGTATGATCGCAGAATGCAGAATATTTTGATGAGATCTGTGATGTGTTCATTTGACTGTATGCTCATACACAAGAGATCATCAATGTAGACTTCAATAATTTTCCCAAGATATACTTTGAACATAGTCGTCATTAACCGTTGATAAGTTGTTTTTGCGTTCTTTAGTCCGAAAGTAATGACTTTGTAGCAGTAAAGTCCTCTTTCAGTGATAAAAGTGGCATTTTCTTGATCTTCCTCTAATAGAGGAACTTGATTGTATCCAGAAGCAGCTTCTATCATTGATAGAAGTTCGTGACCTGCCGTAGAATCAAAAATTTGATGGATAATGGGATGATGGAAACTATCCTTTGGAGTATGTTTGGTTAGATCGGTGAAATCTACACAAACTTGGACCTTTCCATTCTTCTTTAGAATAACGACGGTGTTGGAGATCCAATCGGGATACTTGGCTTCTCGAATGAACTCTACTTTGATTAATTTCTTGATCTCAATGTTAACTTCATCTCGAAGATGAGGTGAGTGTCGTCGTTGCTTCTGTTTGACCGCCGTGGCGTTGATGTTGATAGCCAATTGTTAACATGCCTTGGCTGGATCAACCCCATGCATCTCTTCAAAAATTTGTGCAAAGATGTTTTGATTCACTCGTAAGAACTGAATGAGATCATCATTATCATGTCGGACCAACTTGGAACTGATGAAAGTGCATCAGTTAGGATCATCAATGTCAGTGTATTTTAGAGGTTCTTTTGTTGAAGGCTCATCATCGATGTGACCAACTTTTTGTAACTGCTATGCAGCGAATCTATCTAATGTATCTAGAATAGCAGAGACGGTATTCTTAGTGGCTAAGGAAAGCTTTTGACTGCCTTTGATTTCATATATGGCATCATTGTGTTTGAAGCAAAGTGTTTGATGATAAGTGAAAGCTAAGATGGAAGCGATCGCTTTTGGGTGGTCCAGTAGTGATAGCTAAGATGATCTTTCCTACTCGTTCTTCTTTAAAACTAATAAATCTACTGATACCGGGGTCATCAGAATGACCTGATTAGCCAATCTCATCTGGTCAATTGTACTTTGAAAGGGAATCTTAATACCGCTTCCAGTATCGACCATCATTGTATGCATGACAAACTTCTTCATCTTGAGTATTATGACTAATGTATCATGATGTAGAAATTTAATATGACTAATGTCACAATCTTCGAATTAAATCCCAAGCCTGCGATTGCTTGACTCAAGTAGAAGTTTGGCATCTTTATCTTAAGGTGTGAGATCGCATCATTCTAATAATCTCTTGCACTTGAATCTCTAAGAGTTGTTGATCTGATGAATTTCGATCATGTTGTTGAGGTACATATGGTACAAATGTTTCTCCTCAACTTGATCTTTGACCTGGACTACATCGTCTATGTCGTATAGCTTCCATTCTTGTATAATTCCAGATCGATAATGTATTCGTACATCTGCCCATCTTTAAAAAAAATCCAACAACATCTGTAAAGCATAGCAGTTATTAGCAGCATGATGATTTACCTTGTGATGCGTGTAGTATGGGCGGCCTTCGATTGGTTCCAATGGCTGAGATAGATGGTATAGCTTATCCTTTGAAAGAATTGGAAAAATTTAGAAGATTCAGACATTCATCTTGGGGAGGACCGATTTGGGTAATGTACTGCCTTTTCAAGATTTGTCAGTGTTAGCCTTGGAACACTTTTAATCACCCTGATCCCCCATCGATTCATTGTTTCGTTCTGTAGGTGGACCTTTAGTGGTTAGGAAGGATTTAGTAGATTTGTACCTTTCAGACATCATTATTTCTAGGTCGACATAACCATTGACCTTGGTGATTATATCCTTCAAGGTTGCAGGTTTGTTTAATAAGAGATGCTCTTTGGCCTTGCAGTCGAGCTAGAGCTCGTTGGTAAAATCAGAAATAACTATTTTTTGATCAAGATTATCTACTTTATGCACGAGCTCAAAAAATTTATCTGTAAAGGTCTCGAGCTTCTCCCCATGTAACTATTTAAGACTAATAAGAGAATATAAATTCTCCTCCTTGCCTTTGTTGTGAGCATATATCTTAATAAATTGCTTCTGTAGCTGATCGAATGTGAGAATGGAATCTTCAGGTAGATAATGGAACCACCAGAGCGCTTTTCCCAGTAGACTTGTTGTAAACAGATGGCAAAGAATATGGTTGAGATTGTAGTACAATCCCAATGAATCACGGTATTGTTGAATGTGCTCCTTTGGATCGGTGCCCTGTATTTGCGTATCTTCAGAGTATAAAAACCTTTCGGAATTTCCATATCGAATAACTCTTTGGCAATCAGACATCCCTGCAACTTGGTAAGATCGTCTTTACTGCCTAGAATTTGAGCTTCAATTAACTCCTTGATTCGTTGATCCATTTTCTCTTGTATGACGTGCGGCCTGTATGGCTTGGCGAGATGGTTGAGGATTATGAGTGCCAGTACCCTCACTCAAGCGATCATGTACTGGAATCCAAGATTGGGGTCGTTATTCTTCCTCTTGACGTTTAGAAGGTCGGAGACCTCTGCAGATATCAGACTGAACTTCACCACCCAAATAAATGGAAGGTTGAGGTTTGTGCAGAATATTCCTAGAAATGGCTTTGTTTGTTGCTCCTGGAGGTTCTAACCTTTCTTGTACAGAAACTTGAGAGTTTTCCAGAACTTGGTCACGATCACTGGTTTGGGGATCCTGTTAAGTATCCAATAAAGCTTGTAATATAGTTTATATGGTTATCATCTAGTCTTTATGTCACTTGAACGCTGTCAAACAAGCTTATCGCTCAGCTTCGAGCTCCTTCTCAGAGCTCTCGGTCAAGAGGTAACTAACGTTCGAGCTCATTATGTTTCTCTATTTCGTCGTAGAGATTCGCCCGTAGCTCTGTAAGCTATTCCGGCACAATAGAAAGATCAAGCTAGATTCCAGATACTGGTCGCCTGGAAGAGACCATGATTGAAGATTGATAGTAGAATAAATGTATGCCTTAGGATATCATGGAAATGCCTTTTTTCCCACAGACGGCACCAAATATAATATCCTAATTCCGTAGTTCGAAATGGCTCAAAATTAGCTCTTACCCCAAATGTACCTGTGATAAAACTAATATAAAGCAAGAAATGACATAAGTAATTTAACGTAGAAAACCTTTAAATAGGTAAAAAAAAACACGACCTCGAGTTGAGGGTTTTAGTAAAAGTAACTTTTATTGTTTGAGGCTGATATCTTATTACAAGTGATCTCTCAAACTAGAAATACTTGATCTTATAAATAAGAAGTTTTGTGGTGTTCAAAATCTAGAAATTCATGTGATAGAGTCTAGAAAATCTAGTTTTTCTTGGTCTTTGTCTCTCCTAGAACTTTTTCTTTATATAGACCTTACCTGCAGCTCGTTATCATACTGAAGCACGTTCTCTGAATAATGAGGTAAGTGGTGGTCGACTGTATAACTATTTAGTTCATAGAAGATAGGTGTCATTGACTTGTTCATTTTCTTTTGCTGTACTCGATCTATATTATTTATTAGTTCATAGTCCAGGTGGCAATCCTGACTGTTCATGTCACGTGTGCAATGCGTAAGTCTGATATGGAGGTAGTTCGAATTGGGTTAGGTCGGGGGATAGGTCCCAACAATATGCAATCACTAATTTTTCTCCATTACAAGAAAAAGCATTTAGTATTTGGCATGACCATTTTGGACATCCTAGACAAAGAATGATAAGGAAGATTATCAATAGTACATCTGGACATTCACTCACGAAAGAGAAGATCATAATTTACAAGATTGCCCGTGTAACGCCTACTCTCAGGCAAAGTTTATAGTCTAACCTTGTAAGACCAAGGTAGATTTGGAGTCTCCAGCATTTCTCCAACGTATCCATGGAAACTTACGTAGACCTACCCATCCACATAGTGGTCCATTCAAATACTATATGGTCTTAATCGACGCATCTGTAAGATGGGCAGACATTTTCCTATAATATAGGAACATGACATTTCCACAGTTGTTGGCCACGATTATCCAATTGTGGGTTCATTTCCTGGATTACCCTTTCAAATTTGTGAGATTTGACGGCGCTAGCGAGCTTACATCAAAGGCTTTTATTAATTATTGTATGGCTAAAGGGATAGCTGTCGGGTATCTAGTACCCCATGACCATACCCAAAAATGGATGGTCGAGAATCTAATCAAGCGATTACAGTTAATTACTAGGACACTGCTATTACGATCTCAGCTTCCGGCCACTACGTGGGGCCATGCAATTTTGCATGCTGCCACCCTTATTAGAATTTGTCTAACAGCAAATAATTAATATTCCCCATTGTAACATGTAACTAGGTCAGAGCCTGGTGTCCCCCATCTATGAACATTTGGATGTTCCATACTAGTGTTAATTGCATGACCACAGCGTACGAAGATAGGGCCCCAACGTCGTCTTAGTATTTATGTGGGTTACGATTTACTATCTATCCTTCAATACTTAGAACCCACTACCGACAATGTATTTACTGCGAGATTCGTAGATTATAACTTCGATGTGACGATATTCCCAACATTGGAGGGAGATATAATAGTCAATGTTGGGGATGTTTTAAAGATTATTTAGAAAACACCATCGTTGTCTCATCTAGACCCCTAACCAATCACGGCGACAAGGAAATACAGCAGATTTTATACTTGCTGCAGATCGTTAATAAATTACCAGATGTATTCAATGATACTGTTAAAGTAACCAAGGTGTATGTACCTGCAAGTAATGCAGTTGCATAATTGGATGTTCATGGAACTGGTGTGCAACTCTCAAATAAATCCAAGTCGTACGTCATGAGAGGATGCCCCACTGCAATGAAAGACGCTGAGCCGAGGGCTAAGAAATAACATACGGGAAAAGAAAAAACTAATGGTGTAGTTTGTTTATTGGGGATGAAACCTTCTATAGACAGGGCTATAGTAGCTACGTATCTACGTAAAATATTAGGAGACAAGCCCGGCAAGGCACATGTATACATGATAATCGAGAGATCTCAATTAACTTTGTTTTTAATGGCACCACGTGGGATTGTTCAGAAGTACTAGTCAAAAAAATATTCACTTTCGCTGCGGCGCTCTCCATCAAGGATGATGATCCAAAACCACTCACTGTAGATGAATGTAAAATTCGTACTGATTGGCCAGAGTGGGAGACTGCGATCAATACGGATCTCAACTCACTTGGAAAACATAAAGTGTTTAGACTAATAGTCCCTAAGAAAAATGTCATCAAACCTATCGGTTATAAATGGGTATTCATACAAAAATGTAATGAATTTGGAAATATTACTAGGTACAAGGTAAGACTAGTTGCCCATGGCTTTTGTCAAAGACCTGGCATCAATTACGATAAAACCTACTCTCCAATCATGGACGTTATAACGCTTCGTTACTTGATCAGTTTGTTAGCCGTTGAGAATAAGCTTAACATGCGTCTTATGGATGTAGTTACTACGTATCTTTATGGGAAATTAGATATAGATATCTAAATGAAGCTACCAGAAAGATTTGAGCTTCTAGAAATGACAATGTCAGGCACACGGAGTGCCTACATAATAAAACTGAATAAGTCATTGTATGGTCTGAAATAATTAGGGCTCATGTGGTTCAACATGCTGACTAAATATTTAAAATCCAAGGGTTTTACAAATAGCTTTGTTGCCCATGCGTTTTCACCAAGAAAACAAATACTGGTTTCGTTATCATTACAGTTAATGTAGAAGATTTGAATATCATCAGAACTCTGGGGGAGATCGTGAATGCGGCTGAATACCTTGGGAAGGAATCCAAAAATGAAAGACAATAGGAAGACCAAATTTTGTCTCAATTTGCAGATCGAATATCTTGGTCGCGGAAAAATCGTATATCAGGCGACGTATACCGAAATAATCATATAGCATTTCAGTATGGATAGGGCATACAATGCCAAGATGCCTATGCATGTTCGTTCATTGGATATGAACAAGGAAATCTATCGTCCTCCAGACGAGGGGGAGAAATTCCAAGGGTCTAAGATGTCATATCTAAGAGTTATCGGTGCCTTGCTATACTTAGTAGGGTGCACTCGACCATACATCTCATTCACAGTGAACTGTTAGGCTTGCCATAGTTCTGCATCGATCCAAAGGCACTAGAATGGGATCAAGCACATTCTGAGATATCTCATCGGCACGAAAGACTGGGGTATATTCTATCAAAAACTTTGTAAGCGAGAAATTATAGGATACACCGATGTAGTATATTTATCTGATTTACATAAAGGCCGATCACAATTGGGTTATATGTTCTTGTATGGAGATACAACAATTTCATGAAGACCGGTAAAGCAGATAATGATTGCTACATCCTCGAACAACGCAGAGATTCTTGCACTTCATGAAGCTGGTAAAGAATGTTTCTGGCTGCGATCCATAATCAATCACAACAACGGAAGTAGCAGTCTAAGTTTTATCCAAGATAAACCGATGACTATTTGTGAAGACAACGCAACTTGTATCATTCAAGTCAAAGACGGATTTATTAAAGGCGACCAGAACGAAGCACATTTCATACAAGTTCTTCCACATACACGAGTTTTAGTAGACGAATGAGATTGACGTCGTTCAAGTCTGTTTAGAAAATAACTTAGTTAATCTATTCACGAAGGCTCTTGTACATCATTTGTTTAAGAGAATGGTACGTAGAATTGGTATGAGGAGTTTACGCGATTTATTATCTCAGGGAGATCAACATTAGGGGGAGTAATCCTGTCCTGACTTGAACACATGCATGTTGTACTCTTTTTCCTGATAGTACAATTTTTATCCCAAGAAGTTTTACTGACTAGAGGTTTTGATGAGACAATGTATACACGTCCGCAACCCATACGAGGGATAGGATTGTACTATTTCCTTACACAGCTTTTTGCCAAAGGGGGTTTGGCTAGGCAGAGGTTATTATAAGGCAAGTTGTCCTGGTATAGAACACAGCAAGAGGGACTGGTAGGAGTAGGGTCCAGCCAAAGGTGGAAACCCAACTGGGTTGGGGTGTCCTAATAGACTCCTAATAAGCCCATAGACTATTATGATTTATAAGGAGAGTTTTAGTTATTATAGATAACCAAAAGTATTTGTAACAGAACCACTAAGGATACAGAGAATTTCAATTATCAATATATCTCTACTTTTCTCTCATGTTAATATGTTTTTGATTAACTGATAGATAGAGTATTATCCAATATTATCCAGCAAAAAGTATAAAGTTCAAACTCAAATGATAATTAAGGAGCCTAACTCGAAAGATCCCCAAAACAAATCACCTTATATTTCCTAAAATTTTGTGCATGATATTTACACTGAATTCTTGGGCTATCCATGTCTAAAATTCCAATAATCAAATATCGTCTGAAGTTAGTTTTTTTTTTTTTGAAAAGCAAATTGACTTTATCTAGGGATCTGTAACCCTGAGTTTCCAACCCCATGGGGTTTCAAACCCACGACTCTTCTCTTAGTAGAGGGTCGCAACCACCACTGGGCTAGCGACCCAATGGTTCATCGTAAGTTAGTCTATAATGCCAATATGAGTACTATTACTTATCTCGATCGTCTTTCTAAATTTCCTTGGATCTTTAAATGGATAAGCACCAAACAGTATCACAATAAAGTAAATCCGTAAGGCCAAACGTCTGCAACCTACATTTCATGAGAATTAAATACTATTTACTTGAGAAAATTGACACCTAAATTTGTAAGAAAAAATATAACATAAATAGTACCTCTGGGGCAATATAGGAAAGTGTTCCTACTATTGATTTGGGTTGAGAATGCAACACAAACGACTACATAATAAGGCATGAACAGTTAAAAACAATTGATGACATCAAACTTAACCAAGTTTTGTAACTTTAAAAAGCCAATTACCTTGGAATTCCCAAAGTCACGTATCTTTAAACGTGGTGTAGTGCTCCCATCTAAGAGGGTGTTTTCTAGCTTAAGATTCTCCATTTGCTATAATGAAGAAATTAAGATAAAGGGGTCTGAACAAAGTTAAGCAACTAAGGTTGTGCTTGGTATGTCGGGAATATCCCCACAAATTAAATAATTCTATTTATTTTCTTTGATCCAATGGTTAACAATGGTTGGATCAAGAGAAATAAATAGAATTCCTTCATTTGTGGAATCATAAATGAGATACCAAGCAGGGCCTAGAATGACAAGATTGATAAATATTCGAGAAAGGTGAAGGAAATACAATAGAATGACATTAGCTGACTCCTGATATCAGTTGTTGAAAGAAAAGCCTTTGTCTATTTTTAATATTTAGATAGAACAAATTAATATAGCTCCAAGCATTTGTTAGAACCATAAGAATAAGGCATTGAGTAGTTTTAGTAATGGGAACTAATCAGGTAAGCCAAATATGACATCTTATATTCACTATTTAGAAATGTGATTGAAGACTTGGACAAGATACAAATTGATGTGGAAACTTCCAAAGTTTAGAGAAATAATTTCGGGAAAGGATTCATGATCATACTTTTACTATGCCTAAAGGTATAGGATAAAAATGGTGACTCCAATTTTCCTCCACGTACAATTCTTTATATCAAACCCAACTAGTTAGTGATCTTCCTAAGTTTTTGGAACCGAAAAAAATCAATAGAAGCCGCTAAACAGTTTGAAAGGCAAATGCTACAAGATTTCTATTTTACTACACTTCTATCTTGTGCATACATCACCATTGGATCGGACATTTCTGCCATTGATCCATCATAGTTGCCATAATTACCACTACTACTACTCTAAGTTGCATGATTCTCAGAATGCCCATAACTTCCATAACTCTCATTGTTCTCTACAACTGGTTCAACTATACTATTGGATACCGTAGTTAACCCATCGTAATCACCACCATTACTCTCATAATTCACATAATACCCATAGTATTATTTTCATAACTTCCCAAACTTTTAGTATCAACATCGCCTCACTTCACTTAATCGAACTCAACGCGGGTACATAAACATTGACAATCAATCTCCAACCTGACCCCAATGCAGAAGGAACAAACCCAAACCCAAATGAGCCTTTGGAATACTGGAAAAGAAGAAACTCTCAAATGAAGTTTTACTCGAAGTTTTCGATTTTGCAAGTGATTTCCTTTTCTCTTCTTCGTCATCATCGTCAAGGATATGGCGAGATTTGAACTAATTAGGGGGGGTTGTGTATTAAACTACCCTTTTAGGTTTGGGATCAATGGGGGTGATATTTGTGGGTGTTTCAGGATTGGGGAAATATTAAGAAAAGATAAGATAAAGAGGCGGGTTTGAATTGGGGAAGAATAAAGAAGAAATATGAAAGTTTAGGGTTGGGTTCGATTGGGGGTTTGTTGTTAGGCTTTAAGGAAGAATCGCCACTGCTGTTGTGTTTGAAGGAGAAAAACAAAAGTTTTGCTCAATGATTTGGCAATTTAGAATCGATGACAAAAAATTGGCCCTATTTCGGCAGATTATTTGGCATTTTTATGGTGTAAATATTAATAAAAATTTTGCTTCAAATCCAATGGCTAGAACTAAATTTTAAAACCCAGAACAAATTAGAGTAGTCTAAAGAGGCCTCAACCTACGAGATTTTGCTCACGAACAACCCAGATTCCAAGATGGCGAAAAGGTTATTTCTTTAGGTGTATAGAAGATGGGATCGTAAGCTCTTAAGCACGCTGAATGTCATGATGTCATTAAAAGAGCTTGGAATATCCATCGAGCTGGTTTGTGACCTCTTAAGCTTTGTCGTAAGCTCCGTCAAACTAAGGAGATCTTAACTCTTGGGGGAAGGTTGTGTTCGACCATATCCTAGACAAGTTAAAAAGCCTTATAGACCAGATCTTCTCAATCTAAAATGATAACCCTTATGAGGCTAATTCCCTTATCGAATCAGACCTTATCAGTGACCTAGAGAACACCCTTAAACAAGAAAAAATCTTATAGAGGGACAAATCCAGATAAATTTGGCTTAGAAATGGGGATTGCAATACAAAATTCTTTCATTTATCGACTGTTTATCACAGAAACAAGAACTGCATTTCTAAGCTCCACAAAATTGATGGATCATGAGCGTCCACCATAAATGGCATTAGGAATATTATTGTCGAATTCAATCAAGATATTTTCACTTCCTCTAATCCTTCTCTTTAAGTCAAGGATCTTAATCTTTTTGATACAGTCGTCTAGGAGAACTCCAATAGGGATATCACCCGACTGCCTTTTATAGAGGAAGTTAAAGAATCTATTTTCTCCATGAATCCTAATAAATTGCCTGGGCCAGATGGTTTCACTCATTTATTTTTTCAAAAATAGTGGAACACGGTTGGATATGACCCTTACAAATCGGTTCTTGTTTTTTTCCAAACAGATCACATCTTAAAAGAGTTCAATCACACCAATATCACCCTTATCCCCAAAAAACTGAATCCTGAAAAGCCTGACGATTTCAACCATATCAGTTTGTGCCATGTTAAATTTAAAACTATTTTTAAAATCTTGACCAATCGGCTCAAACCGCTCCCCGATTGTCTCATCCCCTAGCCTATAATGCTTTTGCACCTGGTAGACAAATTTTTGACAATATTGTTATGGCCCAAGAAATTTTGAATGCTCTCAAAAGGAAAAAAAGGGTACAATGGGTTGTATGGCCATTAACCTGGATTTTAGTAAAGCGTTTAATAGAGTGGAGTGGAGCTTTCTCAATAAGACTTTGGAAGCCAAGGGTTTATGTGCTAAATGGAGAAATTGGATTATGTAATGCGTATCCACTTCCACCCTCTCTTTTAACCTTAATGGTTCCCCTTTCAGTCTCCTAAAGCCCAAGAGAGGCATTCATCAAGGGTATCCATTATCACCGTTCCTTTTTATTCTTTGCACTAAGACTATTTCAAAAATTATTCTCAAGGAAGAGCTGAGCGGCAGGCAGCACAGAATCATGACATCCAGAGGAGGCACCCCAATTTCTCACCTTCTCTTCACTGACAACAGTTTTGATTTTTGTAGAGACTCTTTAGAAGAATCAAATACGGTTAAAGAAACTCTCAATACTTTCAGATTGGTTTCTGGGCAAGAGATGAACTTTGACAAATCTTATGTTCTCTTCAGTAAAAATTGCTATCACAGACACCTCAGGATGATACCCAGAATTTTCTAAATTAAGAGTAATATCCTAGTGAAAAATATTTGGGAGCCCCCGTTGTGTTTAGGAGATCCAAATGCCTCAACTTCTAGAGCATTATCTCCCAAGATTCTCCCCAGATTGAGGGATGGATAGCAAAGTTCCTCTCTCAGGTGGGAATAATCACCCATATTGAAGTTGTTAACTCAGCAATTCCCACTTATCCTATGTCAGTTTTGCCATTCCCGACTAGGATTTATAATAACTTGACGCTGTGAATGCTAGATTTCTCTGGGGTACCAACGAGGAAGGAAAAAATAAAGCCCATCTTATTAGTTGGAAGTGCATTATAGATCGCTTAAAGTTGGAGGCCTCGGTACTAGAAATGTATCATTCCAGAATTATTCTCTTCTAGCCAAAATATTTTTGCGCATTATAAAGGAACTAGAGAAGATGTGGGTGTACAATTTGATTAAAAATATTCCCCTAAAGAATCTGTAATGGCAGTTGTTATTCGGAACACAAACTCATGGATATGGAAAAGAATTATTTAAGCTAGGAATATAATTTGGGCGAATCTCATGTGGTACATTAGAAATGGGGAAGATATCGACCTTTGGCAAGAACCCTGGATCCCTAACATTCCCTTCATCTGTCCTACTCGACTAGTTCAAAAGGATAGGATGTTCTCCAAAGTTACTATTATGCAGGTAATATTGACTGATCACAATAATATAATTTTTAACAATAATCGCCTTCCCCCTCGAGAGATGATTAGGTTAGCTAAAAGTTATTTGAGACTTCCCTTGACTTTACACCATCTACCGCGAGAAGAATTCCCCCCACCTTTCCTCTTGGAGGAGAAGGGTGGTTTACTGTATCTGTAGATGCTTCTTGATACTCTATTACCTCTACTATGGCTTGGGTTTGTTATTAAAAATTACTTTAATCTTATTATTGTTGCAGGGCATAACTTCTTCTGGCCGCCGACCCTGAAGAGGCTGAGGCGATAGCGGTCATCTGAGGCGTGGAAGCTACAAGAGACTTCAGGATTGATAGAGTTCATATTTTGTTAGATTATAATAGGCTCGCTAAGGCATTTGTGGAAAACTCTACTAATATTTCTTGGGGAGCCCTTACTCTTGCTCCAGATCTCCTGAGTTTAACGTCGCAGTTTTTTTATTTTAGCTTCAAGTATTTTAGTAGAACTCTCAATTGTGAAGCTCATGTTCTTTCCTCTTGGAAAGCTCACCACCCTAGTTATTATTGTAATATTCTGCACGAGGCCGAAAACCTCATTACTCATTAACATTGTTGTAACTTTGCTACCCCACGGGGCCCAATTTATATATTTCGCTTTGCCCAAAAAAAGAAGATGGGATCGTAAATTTTGATTTAAAATAGGCATCACCGCCGATAAGATATTTTCCAGTTATCAACTGTAATATTATAACGCAAATTATGATAATAAATACTACTTTTTGCCATCTATACAAAATTAGACCCAGGGAGCAATAAATTCCAATATGGATACTGGCAAGAGGAAAAACCAGATTTACCCCGACTAAAGTTGTAATATTGCAGCAGACAACCACCTGTTTTTGGCCTCCACAAGTGTGAATGTCACATCCAAAATAATAAAAAATTCTTTAACTCATTTAAAACTATTATATCAACTCACGTGTACGTGGAAGGCTGACATTGTCACCTTCTCATGAACTACTTGTCATTTGTTTTGGTACATTTTGTCCTACCTTTAACCAGATTTCTTATTTATAAAAAGACACACTCTTTTACCAATTATGTTACTATTTCTTATCACTTATGGTTAAGTATCACCTGCGGTTCACAAGAATTTGTCTAGTTTTTGGCGCCAAAAGAAATCTCGAGTCATCAAACAATTTCTTCTTCTTACTCAACTGCAAAAATCATCCCAATTATTTATTACAAACTGTCTGTGTGACTGCTGCTTACTAAGTGTTTGTTAAAGATTGGTACTCTACGCATTGGGCATAGAGGAAATGATGGTACTCATAACTCCTGTATATGGTACTCTACTCTACTCAACTTATGAAACAAACAATGGCAAATCATCTGCGCAGCTGCTGCTAACCAAACTATGTAATTTATTCAGTTAAACTCTAGCATTCTTTCCGAGAATTATGTCATTTATTCAATTAAACTCTAGCATTCTTTCCGAGAACTATGTCATTTGGTAATAGATAGTTGTCATTTATCTTATCTAACTTTGTCATTTGTTCAACATACTTTATCATTTGTTTAATATAACTTTGCCATTCTTTTAGAAAAATATCAACTGCTTGAATATTACAGTAGGTTTTTAGGCCGTGGGCTCCACATATACGGCTACAGGTAAGGTTGTGGGCTCTACTAGTACAAAAGACACTTCCAAAATACTAATAAAAAATGTTTGAATCATAAAAAAATATATTACCATGCCAGGTGTCCAAATTTAATTCCTCGATATACACGTGTCATTACAATTTTAAAACATGTAAGGCAGACCCTATCACCCTTTCATGCATTTATTGTCATTTGTTGATGCCAATTTGTCACGCTTTTAAACATATGTTATATTGAATAATACAGAATCTGTGACTATCAGTTATATTATTTGGCATTTGGTTACTGTTGTTTAGGGTTAGGCAACACGTGCGATTCACACGAGTTCGTCTGGCTTTTGGTGCCAAAAACCGTCCCCATTCCTCAAACACTTTCTTCTTACACTACCACTACAAAGACCGCAAAAACCACAAAAACTGTCTCGTTTCTACCAATCGTGTGTGTGATTAACAACCATAAAAACTGTCCCGATCGCACAAACCATTTTCTCAAAAATTGCCGTGATTCTACCCATCATGTGTGTGTATGATTTCAGTATTATATCAGTGGCAAATCAACTGTATGAATACTTCCTACCAGGTGTTTGATTAAAGTTTGTTTTTTCTTCTTCTTCCATAATGAAGATTGATAAAGAAGTGATTGAACAAGTTGACGAGAAAAACCAAACACAGAAGGGTGAAGCCAAGAAGGGCACCTCCAATGCTAAAAATTACATCTCTCAGTGTATAGGTGTGGGACTTAACAAAATGTTTGCAGCTCTGCCTGAAGATGAAAAGGGTGATCTACGTATTACCTACTTTGCACCCATAGTGCAGATTTATCCAATAGCGACGATGTCGACATTGGTTGCGGAAATATTTGATCATCATCTCGGGGATATGAAGTTCTAATTTGTGGGGACGATAATTCAGATGAAACCTATTCATGTTTGCCTGATTTTGGGGCTACGAGTCCCTCCTATTACAAATGAGTTCTTACTTATTCAACCTAAGCATATGACAAATTTCAGAATGAGGCGATTCCCCAAGAAGAAGAATACATATAGGCTGAAGGAAATTGATAATGCTTTAAAATAGGCAAAATTGGAAAGACATCATGGTAAGGTTCAAATTTGTCATTTGTTTTGTCTGCTTTATCATCGTTCTTCATTGTATTTGTCAGCCCAAAAATTTATGTATTGTATTTGCAATTTTTGGGTCATTATATGTTGAGGTTCTTATCATTACATCGTTTATTATTTGGCATTTTTTGCCCATTCTAATTTTTAGCCGTATGTGATTTTGTTTTGCAGACGATGTTCTTCAATTAAATTTGTTAAAAATTATACTATCATTTCTCCTCCCAAATAAGGGGAAAAATATTGGGGTAAAATATGTTGATCTGGAAAATTATCTACAATAGTTCTGTAGTGGTGTATTTTTCAGAAGGAAAATCTTCACCAATACTTATTGGTAAAGTGTACGTAATAAGACTAGATAGACAAGATTTTTGTGGAAAACTCAGTAAAAGCTAAGAAAAACCACGACCTTGAGGAGGATTTTTATGTAAAATCCAGTATATTACTAGTTATTATAGAATTTAGAATGATAGTAGGGTTAAAGTAATGAAATGGTAAGGTTTATAAATTGTTAGTCCCTTTCTCATCTATTCTCTACCTGTCAGGTAGTTTACAAACAGAAAGAAATAAACTCCTATTCCGGGGGGAGTGGGCAAACTTTGCAGATCTTTAACAGTTCTTCTCTTGACCAGGTACAATGGCTACTTTTGGCAGGTCAAAGACTTAAGGTAACTTTGTGAATGTTTGACTTCGATCATGTATGGTTGTCTTTGACTACGCTTTACTGGCTTACTCTTGTCGAATCTGGGGAATATGCTACTACAATCGCCCCATTCTCGACAGAAGCACTTGTGGTTGTGTCAAGAAGAAGTTAGAAGCTGAAGAGGTTTTTATATTAGAAGATAAGTCGTCTTTGGGATTTTTGAGTTCAAAGTAACTGTATTTGGTCAAGTCAATCCCGAGGCGTAATTAATGCGGTACAATGAATCTGGCAGAGTGAAGTTGGGTATAAATTAGGAGGTTAAGGAGAGTAGAATGGTAGTAATTTTGGAAAGATGCCGCCCAAAGTATAACGAAGTATGCTGCTGGAGGATGAAGATGGTGAGGAATTGGAGGTAAAAAGTTTTTTTAGTAGAGGCCTTGGTATGTTTTTCGTGAAATATGTTACAGTGTGGAGGGTAGGGGAGGGTACTGTCAGAGGATGGTAATATATGTTGGAACCAATTGTGCCATTATGTGGTGGTGAAGGGTAATGGAGGGCATCAGTTTGGGGGAGAAGGGATAACTATCCACGTTGATAATAAAGATTTAAAGCTTGGATGGGCGTCCAGGGATCTTGCCGAACGCGGAAGGCTTCTTACAATTTTTTGCTGCCTACATCTATGAAAGTAGCCCTTAGAAGTTTAGTGACTTGAGATTCATTGAGTTTCTTATACTGAAAAGAGGCTTTAATGTCCGATTCTAGTGAAAAGAAAACACAGAGAAATTAGTCATGAAAGTCGAATCTAAAATTAGATTGTAGTTTGATGTAATGTAATCGAAGGATAAAGTTTTTGAATATGAGTTGTAACTTATTCATAATAATAAATAAAGTTAATATCTTCGATAGTTCATTCCTGTGTTTTGCTGATTATCAATTGTAGTTGTTAATAATCGAAGGTCAGATGTCAAACGTGAATGTACATAAAATGATGATGGGTTATCATAACATCTCGAATATATTTGACTGAGTCGGTCCTAGAACGGATTTCAAGGTTGATTGATTTGACTATGAAACTAGAGAATTCCAAGGCAGATTAAATAGGGATGAATTAATTATAACTGTAATGGATATATATAGTTCGTGCATGTGCAGATGTGATGCATTCATGCAAGATGGTGAAGATAAGATCTCAAGCCCAGAATAGGGTGTTCAGACGTGTTCAGGCAATGTACTAGGTGTTGTATACTCAATACTTTGGAGCTCAAAACTGTGATATGCATATGGAAGATCTAGAGGAGCCTGATTACAAAAGGATGAGTGAGGCAGAAGCGAAGGAAGCTGAGGAGGATTTCGAGTTCCATGTCAAATTACAATTTTGGCGTCCTCCTGAGCGCTGTGGTGGAATATGAACCCGAGCAAAGTTGTTGGTGAATAGGGAAGATGAAGCTACAGTTAGGGGTTTATAAAGTTGCAATGTTCATAGGAATAGGGCTTTGTAAAGAGTTGTTAAGATCAACGAAATATAATAAAAAAAAGTTGTTTAGGATGTGTTATCGATTGAAGTAAGGTTTTTTTTATTTGTCGAATTGAATATGTACTTGCTAAAATTTGGCAATGGAAAATTGCTTTAAGCGAGTTGTTGGTAGAATGTCGAATATAATGATATTGAAATATTTGTCGAATATGTACCCAAAAATATAGGAATTTATAGGTAAAGTAGAAGGGGGGGGGGGGAACTAACAAGAATAATGATTATGGCAAGATGTGTTCCTTTAGGTGAAAGTATAAAATATAAGGAAAATGATGCAAATCCTCTTTGTGATTAGATAGGTTGTGCTTTATTGCACATGAATATAGCGGAAAAAATTCTTTGAGATATGGAAGGATTAGAGTGGGAGTGTAAGGGTTTGTCGTCGCAAAGAAGGCAAAGTATCAAAAAAGCTGGGAAGAGAACTAGAAAGAATTACGTTTAAGGAGTTGAACGGTCGCGAAATGGTGCAATGAACAGTCATGTGGGGTCTATAAATAACTCTGATATGGGAAACTTTTTACACTTTTCAAACACATAAAAAATTTCTCTAGTATGAATTGTTTTTGCTCGTTGTTGGATTGGTTGTCAACAATTGCAAAGGAGGAGATTAGCGTTCTGACTAAAAGAGCCAAGCGAGGAAAGGAGAGGGTTACAAAGGCAGTGCGTAAATAAGGTTAGTGGTTCAGGCTTTGATTGTTTGTTATTTTGATTGATTAAGTTATAAACAAATAGCAGCAAGTAAAATGAATGTTGTTGTATATTGATTTGGATCGAAAGTGAATGATTTGTAAGTAGGAGATAATATAACAGTGTTAGGGTTTGACAGAGTAGTTTATAAAATTCTGGTTTGGGTGTGATGGTGGAAAAAATGGAGTCGTAGGGGTTTTAAGGATGGGTTCTTGTGTGGGTGGTGTGAGAAATGGGTAGAGAGGAATAGAGAGAGTGATCGGTTGGTGGCATTCCGGTTACGGCGCAATTGTAAAAAAGCTATTTTGATATGGCGTGATCATCGGGGACTCTGTTGTATATCGGGATTTGGTCGGATTTTGTGCCAGAGAAGCAAAATTCTTAATTTTTGAATAATGGTATTTTTGGAGGGAAATGGTGAAGTGTCTTTGAGAAGCGGCTGAGTTTCCTAAAATTTGACCAAAAGTAAACCAGATTAATAAGTTATCAATGTTTATTATTAAAAATAAAAAGACATCGAGAGCTGAGCATATGTGTTACTATGTTAAGAGAGGAATATGAATTAAATCATATTAACTGTATCGAAAACTGTAGTATGAACTATAAATGTAAAATGATAGTAGTAGATAGTAAAGAAAATGATGTGTTGGAGAGTAATCTCGACAACGATATCTTTATGAATATATGAACTTATGAACATATATATGTATCACATATGATAGATCATAACTATGTAAAAAATATGGAATCTGTTGTATAGGTTCATTTTAAAATGGCTGAGCCAATTCAAAATGTTGAGAATGATATATATGCAAATTTCGAAGATGTAGTACCCTTTATGATTGATGTGAGGACCTGTGTATAACAATTGGGAAGGAGATATTGGGTGGGGTCAAGTAGTGCAGATCTAGGTAGTGTAGAACAGTTTAGGGTGGCACCTAGTATTATCGAACAGGCTGAGGAGGAGGACACGGAGACGAGTGTAGATCACAAACCTCAAGTGGGTGATCGAGAAGGTAGTGGGAAGGAGAAAGAAGATGTGTAGGAAGGCAAGGAGACATATTACGGAGAGTGTCCAGAGACCAAAGAGATATTAAGCTTCAAGAAGAAGTATGGTATTCCTGGAAATATAAGGTTAGAGGAGTACCAGTTAAAAATGATCGACCAGGAAATACCCTTAAATGGTATTCTGGTGCATCAGGAACAAATAAAGAAGGGGTTGAAGCTTCCCCTCAGAGCGGACAAAAAAAATTAATGAACTTCTTTGATGTGGCACCGGGGCAGTTCAATCCGAATGTGTATGATCTGTTTAGGGTTTGTGGGGAAATAAATGGTCAACTTAAGACCATGGGGAGGAGTTGATAACTGTCGATAATTTATGTGTGTACTACACACTCAAGATGAACCCACAGAAGCTAGGCTACCGGTACTTGGCGAGGTTCCTGAAAATACCATTATTTTATGATAAGGTGTCAACTGGGGGGTGATACACCAATAAGCGTTTACTGGTCTCCAAAAATTATGAGTTCAATAAGAAAGATCTCGGGGAACCCATAAAGAGAAAAGCTTTTCACTTAGGTGTGTGGTTAGGTAATTATAAATCTCGATGTTCGAATTGTGTGAATGAGATTATAAGTGTTCTAAGTTTTTTTATATAGCTTGCAGCGTTGAAAGAGGTCGACAAGATGTCATAAGTAAAGGAAGAGTTATACAAGGTGAGGAGATATTTCTTTGGTAGGATTGATAACCTGGTCATCGACCAAGGTCTTGTGAACATGTTATTCCAAGAGGCAGGTTTAAAGAGGTTGAGGGTAAAAGGTTCAGAGATGCCTTTAATCGATATAAAAATGTCAGCGAAGAACAAGAGAGCCGCAGATACTAGCTTGCCACTGGAAAATTATTCCTTGGCTGGGTACAGCACTGATACAGAGATTGACATTATGTTAGGAGAGTCTTTGGGAAGGAATAAAAAGAAAAAGGCGGCGAGTTCTGATGTTCCTCCATTGCTTCTTCATAGGAGGCTAACTCGACAATTGATAATGGGGGAGGTGGGTGGTACCGTTAAATCAGCAGTTGTTATGGATGCACGTCCTCCACGGGGTTCTGGCAGTGTGGTCCCGAAGAAGACCAGTAGCGAGACGTCGAAGAAGAAATTTGCCGAAGAGTCTAAGATGGAAATTGAGAAGATTATGGATGCTTATACATCTCGGACGGATTAGCTGAAGACAGAGTTGGAGGATTGTTTGGTGGGGATTGATAGTTTGAATATGTTTTTCAGCGAGGGTCAGAGGAATTTGATGAAGGTGAGAAATTTTAATGCTTCTATACGAATGAAAAAAATTGATAGGCCACTCGAATATTCATTGAAGCTATGGGTCGCGTTGTAGGCAGTGGTGAGCTGGCAAATCAAATTGTTGCCTACAAAAATATAGATAAGGATTTGATCGTGGAAAAGGCTGAGATGAATGCAACATTGAATAGGTATAAGCTCGATGCCAAAAAGCCGAGGGAAGCTGCACTTGGTGAAGTGAAGAAAGTGGCAGAGAAAGAGATAAAGGTGGTTTTTGCGTTGCAGAAGACCAGCTATGAAAAAGATGTAAGGGAACAAGTTGTCGATGTTTATAATGCAATGGAACAAGGGCAGGGCAAACTTCTCAATGAGGTGAGGGCTAAAATGAATGAGGAGAAACTGGACTAATGTATGAAAGTGAGGGCGCATTTTTGAGAACAGCATGATGAGTTGGATGAGAGGAAAAAGTTTTACAAGGGACTTGCAAAAGCTGGTGGTGTTGTTTTTGATAATAGCTCAGAAGATGATGTACCCCAGACTCCTGATGTACGCGTAGCAATCAATGTTATCGAAGATGATGTGATGATGGAGGCTAATAGTGCTCGTCCATGTGAGGTAGAAGATGTGCAGGTACCCGAAGGTGCCCTAAATTTGAATGAAAAAAAATCTCCCTCGGAAATATTAAACCTTGTATAAGCTGTGCTTTTTTAATAAATGATGTACAAATGGTCAGTGGGACAGAAACAACTTAATTCATAGTTTGTGGTGAAACAATTTTGTATTGCTGAAAAAAATTTATTTATGAATTAATTTTGTGCATTTGTTTTGTAAATAATTCTAAGTAGCAAAATTGGAAAAGTGATTTAATGGAATGTGACTATAGATTCGAGCAGATAGGTGAGGAATGCTTGTTTGCGTGATATCTAAAAGATGGCCATAAAATGGCAAGTAATGTGAATGAGTACTAGATGCATATCCTTAAATGGGTGATTTAGATTTGAGAAGAACAAGAGCTCTCTTATAGGTTGTTCGATAAGTAAAAAACGCGAAGTAGAATATTTAGTAATTGGATATTGTTTGCATAAAATTTGAATGATAGTCTTTAGGTATACTTGTTAAGTAGTGACCAAAAAGAAATCATAAAAGTAAGGATTTTGTTTGTTTGATGCACACTTATTAAGTATGGGTCGAGATCAAATCAAATAGTAAGGAATTGTTTGTCTGATGTATACTTGACATGTAAAGATCGAGATCAAATCAAATTGTAAAGATATTATTTGTCTTATGTATACTTGACAAGTATAGATCGAGATCAAATCAAACAGTAAAGATATTGTTTGTCTGATGTATACTTGACAAGTATGGATCGAGATCAAATCAAATAGAAAGGATATTGTTTGTCTGATGTATACTTGACAATTATAGATCGAGATCAAATCAAATAGTAAGGATCAAATTGATAACTAAAGATGTTTAATTGAATCGATCAAAATGGTTACAGTGTCTCATCTGTAAAACAGGTTCAGTTGAGCGGTGTTCCATGGATATTTAAGCTGTATTTGTCTTCAGTCATCAGCCAATAAGTTCCACCATCTATTTTATTGCTGACAATGTATGGCCCGAACCAGTTTTCAGATAATTTTCTGGAATTTTTGTACCGAGTACTATCTTGAATCCGTTGTAAGGCAAGGTCTCAAATACTAAATTTATGTTTTCGAACTTTCTTGTTGTACGCTTTTTTCAATGTGTCATGGTATTGTCCCAAATTTGCAATGGCCTTATCTCTGGTTTCCTCTATCCAATTGAGGTGGCAAAGGAGACCGAGTTTATTATCTTTATCTAGAATTTTTCGTCGAGTACTTGGTAGATCGTGGTCTGAAGGTATGACTGCTTCAGTGCCAAAAGCCATCATGAATGAAGTGCAGTCTGTTGAGACTCTAGGATTGGTTTGGCTGGCCCAGAGAACACTGAGCATTTTATCCAGCCATAGCCCTTTCTTGTCGTTGAAACGCTTGCGTAATCCTGATTTAATGCTTTTGTTTATGGCTTCGGCATGACCATTTCCTTGAGGATAATATGGTATGGATAATATGACTTCTGCTTAGCTTACTTTTGTCGTTAAGAAGGTAAAGTATCGAAGAGGCTGGGAAGAGAACTAAAAAGCACAATGTTCGTGGAGTTGAACGGTCGCGAAGTGGTGCGATAAACAGTCACGTGTTGTCGATAAATACCTCTAATATGGGTGACTGTTCACACTTTTCTAGCCCATAAAAAATTTTCTCTAGTGCGAATTTCTTTTGCTCGTCGTTGGATTGGTTGTCTACAACTACGAAGGAGGAGATTAGCATTCTGATTAAAAGAGCCAAGCAAGCAAAGGATAAGGATACAGAAGTAGCTCGTAAACAAGGTTACTGAATCTGGCTTTGATTGTTTGTTGTTGTGATTGATTAAGTTATAAACAAATAAGATTAAGTAAATTGAATGTTGTTGTATATTGAATTGGATCGAAAGTGAATGATTTGTAAGTAGGAGATAATAGATCAGTGTTAGAGTTTGATAGAGTAGTTTATGAAAATTTGGTTTAGGTGTGATGGTGGAAGAAATAGAGTCGTAGGGGCTTTATGGATGGGTTCTGGGTGGGTGGCGTGACAAATGGGTGGAGAGGAGTAAAGAGAGTGATCGGTTGGTGGGGCTGTGGTTACGGCACGATTGTAGAGAAGCTGTTTTGATTCAACGTGATCATCGGGGACTCTGTTGTATATTGGGATTTGGCCGAGTTTTGTACCAAAGAAAGGAGATTTCTTAATTTTTGAATGATGGTTCTTTTGGCGGGAAACAGGTGATGTGTCTTTGAGAAGCGGTTGAGTTTCATGAAATTCGACCAAAAGTAAACCAGATTAATAAGTTATCGATGTTTATTATTAAAAATAAAAGGACATCGAGAACTGAGAATGTGTTACTATGTGAAGAGAGGAATATGAATTAAATCATATGAACTGTATCGAGAACTGTAGTATGAAGTATAAATGTAATATGATAGTAGAAAATAGTAAAGCGAATGATGTGTTGGAGAGTAATCTCGACAATGATATATTTATGAATATATGAACTTATGAACATATATATGTATCACATATGATAGATTCTAACTGTGTAAAGAATATGAAATATGTTGTACAGGTTCATTTTAAAATGGCTGAACCAATTCAAAATGATGAGAATGATATATATTTGATTCTCAAAGATGTAGTACCCTTGATGATTGATGTGAGGACCTGTGTACAGCAATTGGGATTGAGATATAGGGTGGGGTCGAGTAGTGCAGATCTAAGTAGTGTATTACATTTTAGGGTGGCACCTAGTATTATCGAACAGCCTGAAGAGGAGGACACAGAGACGGATGTAGATCACGAACCTCAAGCGAGTGATCGAGAAGGTAGTGGGGATAAGGAAGAAGATGTAGAGGAAGGCGAGGAGGCATGTTACGGAGAGGGTCCAGAGACCAAAGAGATATTAAGCTTCAAGAAGAAGTACGATATTCTTATGGATATAAGATTAGAGGAGTACCAGCATGAATGATCGACCAAAAAATACCCTTGAATGGTATTCTGGTGTATCGAGGACAAATAGAGAATAGGCTGAAGCTTCCCCTCAGAGCGGACAAAAATGAATTAATGAACTTCTTTGATATGGCACCGGGGCAGTTTAATCCGAATGTGCATGATCTTTTTAGGGTTTGTGAGGCAATAAATGGTCGACTTATGACCAGGGGGGAGGAGTTGATAACTGACGATGCTTTATGTGTATATGAAACTGCGCTTGGTGAAGCGAAGAAAGTGGCAGAGAAAGAGAAAAAGGAGGCTTTGGCGTTAAAGAAGGCCACCTATGAAAAAGATGTAAGGGAACAAGTTGTCGTTGTTCTTAACGCAATGAAGAAAGAGCAGGGAAAACTTCTCGATGAGGTGAGGGCGAAGATGAATGAGGAGAAACAGGAAAAATATATGGAAGTGAGGGTGCATTTTTGAGAACAATATGATGAGTGGGATGAGAGGGAAAAAAATTTTAGGGACTTACAAAAGCTGATGGTGATATTTTATATGATAGCTCAGAACATGATGTACCCCAGACTCCTAATGTACTCGTGGTAATTAATGTTATCGAAGATGATGTGATGATGGAGGCTGGTGGTGCTCGTCCTGGTGAGGTAGCAGATGTGCAGGTACCCGAAGGTGCCCTAAATTTGAATAAAGAAAAATCTCCCTCTTAAATGTTAAACCTTGTGTAAGCTGTACTTTTGGATAAAGGATGTAAAAATGGTCAGTGGGACCGAAACAATTTAATTCGTAGTTTGTGGTGAAAAAATTTTGTGTTGCTTAAAAAAAATTATTTGTAAAATAATTTTGTGCATTTGTTTTGTAAATAATTCTAAGTAGCAGGATTGATAATGTGATTTAATTGAATGTGACTATAGATTCGAGCAGATAGGTGAGGAATGCTTGTTTGCATGATATGTGAAAGATGGCCATGAAATGGCAAGTAATATGAATGAGTGCCAGATGTATATCCTTATATGGGTATTTGGATTTAAATTTGAGAAGAACTAGAGCTCTCTTAAAGGTTGATCGAGAAGTAATGAACCTGAAGTAAAATATCCTGTAATTAGATATTGTTTGCGTAAAATTTGAATGATAATCTTTAGGTATACTTGTTAAGTAGTGACCAAAAACAAATCAAAATAGTAAGGATTTTGTTTGTCTGATGCATACTTATTAAGTATGGCTCGAGATCAAATAAAATAGTAAGGAATTGTTTGTCTGATGAATACTTGACAAGTAGAGATCGAGATCAAATCAAATAGTAAAGATATTGTTTGTCTGATGTATACTTGACAAGTATAGATCGAGATCAAATCAAATAGTAAAGATATTGTTTATCTAATGTATACTTGACAAGGATGGATCGAGATCAAATCAAATAGTAAGAATTTTGTTTGTTTGATGTATACTTGGCAAGTCTAGATCGAGATCAAATCAAATAGTAAAGATATTGTTTGTCTGATGTATACTTGACAAGTATGGATCGAGATCAAATCAAATAGTAAGGATATTATTTGTCTGATGTATACTTGACAAGTATAGATCGAGATCAAATCAAATAGTAATGATATTATTTGTTTGATATATACTTGACAAGTAGAGATCGAGATCAAATCAAATAGAAAAGATATTATTTGTCTGATGTATACTTGACAAGTATAGATCAAGATCAAATCAAATAGTAAAGAAATTGTTTGTCTGATGTATACTTGTCAAGTATGGATCGAGATCAAATCAAATAATAAGGATTTTGTTTGTCAGTATACTTGACAAGTATAGATTGAGATTAAATCAAATAGTAAGGATATATTGTTTATCTTATGTATACTTGACAAGTATAGATAAAGATCAAATCAAATAGTAAGGGTACTAATTGTCTGATGTATACTTGACAAGAATAGATTGAGATCAAATCAAATAGTAAGGATCAAATTGATAACAAAAGATGTTTATTTGAATGGATCAAAACGGTTACAGTGTCTCATTTGTAAAATAGTATCAGTTGAGCGGTGTTCCATGGATATTCAAGCTGTATTTCATCTTCAGTCATCAGCCAATAAGTTCTACTATTTGTTTTATTACTGACAATGTATGGCCATTCCCAATTTTCTGATAATTTTCCAGAATATTTAGGCCGAGTACTATCTTGGATCCGTCGTAAGACAAGGTCTCCAATGCCAAATATTTGTTTCAAACCTTCTTGTTGTATGCCTTTTACAATGTATCATTGTATCATCCCAAATTCGTAATTTCCTTATCTCTGGTTTCCTCTATCCAATTGAGGTTGCAAAGGAGACCGAGTTCATTATCTTCATCTAGAATTTTTTATCGAGTACTTGGTAGATCGAGGTCCGAAAGTATGACTGCTTCAGTGCCAAAAGCCATCATGAATAGAGTGCAACCTGTTAAGACTCGAGGACTGGTTTGGTAAGCCCAGAGAACACTGAGCAATTCATCCACCCATCGCCCTTTCTTGACGTCAAGACACTTGCGTAATCCTGATTTGATGCATTTATTTATGGCTTCGGCTTGTCCATTGCCTTGAGGATAATATGGTGTGGATGTTGTGAGCTGGAATTTCTATTTATGGAGGTAAGCAAGTACTTTGGCGCTGATGAACTGTTTGCCATTATCGAAATGTATCATATGCGGACAGCCAAACCTGGTGATGATGTGCTCCCAAAGGAACTTGATGACTTCATTTTCATCAGTATAGCAGAGAGGAACTGCTTAAACCCATTTTGTGAAGTAATCGGTGGCGACTAGGATGAACCTTCTGTTTCCTAATGTTGGATGGAAAGGTCTAATGATGTCGATTCCCCATCGTTTAAATGACCATAAGACATTGCTAGCTGATATGCAAGTCTAAAGCTAGACTTTTGATATCGTGGGCATGGATTTGGCATTTGTAGCATTTTCGAATGAAGTCTTCGCAGTCCTGTCTCATCTTGGGCCAGTAGAATCCTTGTATGAAAGCGCGTTAGGCTAACGATCTTCCAGAAACATGTACGCCACATATACCTTCGTGAAGTTATCTGATTTTGATCTGAGCTTGTTTTTGAGAAATACATTCATTAAGTGGTCCCCCACCTATGTTTCGATATAAGATGTGATTTTCGATGGTGAATCTTGGGCACTTTGCCAAAAGTGACCGAGCTACTTCTTTGTTACTAGGAGGATGTTGGAGTTGAGGTATGCATAGAATGGTCATCTCTAGTCTTCAGGATCGTCATCTTCAGCAATGGTGATTTTGAGTATTGACTGTATATCGAGGCTGGAATGCTCAATGATTTCAATTTCTAATAATATTTTTTCACTGTCACCCAACATGGCAGCGATCTAAGCTAATGCATCGGCATGTCAATTTTCTTGTCGAGGTAGGTAAAAAATTAATGCAAGTTTGAATTTTTGCATCTTTTCTTTGATGAGAGCTGCGTAATCAACCATTTTTCCTATTGCTTTGAAAGTTTTGTTGTAATGATTTGCCACGAGTAAAGAGTCGACGTATACTTCTAATTCTTCTGCTCCGAGAGTTAGTGCGAGATTAAGACCGTGTAAGATTCCTTCATATTCGGTCTCATTATTGGTAGCATAGAAGTTTAACTCGATAGCTTTCTCGATTCGATATTTGGAAGGTGTAACGAGGACGATGCCAATCCTTGATCCTTGTGGTCCTGCTAATCCATCAGTAAAAGTTGTCAACCTTAGCTTTTAGACCAGGCGTCTGGTTCTGTTGTTGAGTCATCAGTGAAGATTTCTTCAAGTACCCAATTAGGGTTCTCGACGGGAAATCAGCTAAAAAGTTGACTACTCCTTGTTTCTTTACAAAAATTTGGGGTTCGAAGGAAATGTCATATTCTCTAAGAAAAATATACCATTGCTAGATTCTTCGTGATTTTTCTTTTTTGGAGAGTACAAGTTTGAGGGGGTACTTGGTGATAACTTTGATGGGATGAGCTTAAAAGTAGGGACAAAGTTTTTGAGAGATGTAGACCAGGGCGAGTAACTGCTTTTCTGTTGTTGTGTATCTTTTTTCAGCAGGCATAAGTGTTTTGCTGATGAAGTAGATTGGTTTTTCTACTCCGCCATCTTCTCGAATAAGGACAGAACTGATTGAATCTTCAGTAGTGGATAAGTACATCGTAAGTAATTCGCCATCAATTGGAGTACTCATTATAGGAGGATGACCCAAGTATTATTTAAGATCTTGGAAAGCCATCTCACAGTCAGGAGTCCACATGACTTCTTTCTGCTATTTGTTCAAAAGAGGAGTGGGTTTGTCATGAAGAGGGAGGTAAAGGAGTTTGCATCGATCAGATAACTTTGAGATGAATCTGTGAAGAGTGGCTATCTTGCCTGCGAATTTTTAAACATCTTTTTTTGTTCGGGGAGAAGGAATCACAATAAGATCTTTGATTTGTGCTAGATTGATTTTTATCTCCCTTTTACTGACAAGATGTCAAAGAAATTTACCAGATGCGACTCCGAATTAACATTTCTCTGGGTTAAGTTTCATCTGATACTTGCAAAAGATATCGAAAATGGTTTGGAGGTTACTAGAGTGGTCTTCTCATTTCAAGATTTTACAGATCATATCATCGATGTAGACTTCCATAATTGTGTCGAGATGATCTTTGAACATTGTACTTACAAGTCTCTGGTAAGTAGCGTCTGCATTCTTTAAATCGAAAGGCATTACCGTGTAATAGTAGAGACCTCTGTCAGTGATGAAGGTTCTTTTCTCCTGATCTTCTTTAGCGAGTGGAACCTGGTTATAACCAGAGGCTGGATCCATCATAGAATGAAGTTCGTGCCCTACGACTGAGTCGAGAAGTTACGGAATTAGTGGTAGCGGAAAACTGTCTTTGGGTGTGAACTTGTTGGGTTCTGTGAAGTCAACACAAACTTTGATTGTGCCACTTTTCTTTGGCACTGCTACGATATTTGAAATCCACTTCAAATAAAGCTTCCCGAATAAATCCTACCCGAAAGAGTTTATCAATATCTTCATTTACGGCATCCCGGAGTCGGGGAGCTAAATTCTGTCATTTCTGAATGATAGCTTTACTGTCTGGAAGGAGTTTGAGTCGGTGGCATGCAAAAGAGAGATCGATGCGAGGCATTTCTTGGAATGTCCAGGTAAAGATATCAATGTTCTTCTTAAGTAGCTGTATCATGACCTCTTTTTCGTTTGTTAATAATTTGGAATATATGAAGGTTGTGCGCCCTGGGCCATCGAGTTCAACAGATTCTACTACCTCGGTATCATGTTGATCGAACGTTGGTGGTTCGTCTTGCTGTAGCTGTTATGCTTTAAGAAGTTTGATTGTATAAGGGTTGGTTGTGGTATTTTTGCACATTCATGCAACTGCTTGGCTACCTTTGATTTCATATACTCTGTGATCTGTTGGAAAACATAGCGCTGATGATAAGTAGAAGACACTGTTTTGATTGAATGTAACCAACTTTGTCCCAAAATCCTTAAATATTTAGATTCTGCATGGATGATGAGGAATTTTACAAATGTAGTTTCGGAACCCACCTGAACTGGCAGAGTGATCTCTCCTGTGGCTAACTCTTTCAAACCATTAAAGCCCGTGATTATTATTGTTGAAGCTTTTGCTGAATCTGTAAGGCCTAGGACTTCAATTTTTCTTATGAACAATACATCTGTGGCGCTTCCAGTATCGATGAGAAGTATATGTAAATAGTTTTATTCGACTTTGAGCATAATGATGAGAGGGTCATCATGAGGGTATTTGACGTGGCTTGTGTCACAGTCTTCAAAGGTGATGATACTAATTTGATAAAAAATGTTAAAAAACACCTCACAAATGACAAATTTTGCGAGCTTACCTGAAGGTTTAGTTTGTCCAATGATAGGTCCGGGTTCAATTGAAAGAGGAACGTTAGTTAACATAGGTTCATTTAAAAGAGGAACATTAGTTAACACAGGTTCATTTAAGAGGTGAATATTTGATTGAGAAATGCAAGGTTCATTTGAGAGATGAACATCAGTAGGGATAGTTTGAAAAGGTTCATTTGATTGATGAACATTAGTTAACACAGGTTCATTTGATAGATGAACATTTGATTGAGGAATACTAGGTTCATTTGAGGGAGGAACATAAGTACAGATAGTTTTGAAAGAATCATTTGATTGAGGAATATTATCATCATCCACTAAAGGTCCAAACCTACGTGGATCAAGTCCTCTGCTATTTGTTTTAGGGTTACCCTTGTATTCATGTTCAGGATCAGGAAATGAGTTATGACGCAAAGATCCCCCCACTTTGGTGGTGGACAACCCTTTACCTGAACCAGTATTTTTGGTGGTGGACAACCATTTACCTGAAGAACAGAAATCATAAAATAAAGTTCTAAGAGTTCTGGGAATGTACCCTAGGCTCATTAACAATCCATATGTGAAAAGGTGTGCCGGGATTGGTTTTATGCATATTGATCATTACGGTAAAGTCCTGGACTGATAAAATTGTGCATGCACAACCATGGATAAAGTTGTACAGCTTACAGTCCTTACGACGGATTTTGCTTGATTCTTCAAGGAGTATAACGAAATCTTCGTATGACGAGTGCGCTCTTAGTAAGGTAAGTTTTGTACTTCCTCCAACATAACTAACGATTGATCCGATCTTTGGACGTACGATATCCCTACCAAAATGAACAATGGTATAAAGTTTAACTCCATTCATCCTTGAAATAAATGATATAAATAAACAATTCTGGTGATAAAGTAGCATAACACAAATGAGAAAAATGATATAAAACTCAACTTCAGCAATCCCTAAAATAAATGATAGGAATCCCAAAATAAATTATATCAATGAACAATTTCGGTGATATAGTAGCAGATAATAAATGTTAAAAATGACACAAGAAAAATGATAAATGATAAAGTAGCAGAAGAC
Source organism: Kingdonia uniflora (assembly GCA_014058105.1). NCBI lineage: Eukaryota > Viridiplantae > Streptophyta > Magnoliopsida > Ranunculales > Circaeasteraceae > Kingdonia > Kingdonia uniflora. Next base: position 1,633,545 of record JACGCM010002813.1, read on the forward strand.
AAATGATTAAAAAGCCAAAGAAAAATGATTATGTACAAATTGTATCGTCTTGCATAACATTTTTCTTAAGAAAAAAAGCTTCAAATCATGAAGCGGATACATAGTGAGAGATGATGGATACAGAGTTAGAGATGATATTTACTGCAACAGTTACTTCAACGGTCGAAAAGAAGGATAACAACGGTCTTTGGTAACGAGAATAACCTATGATAACAGCGATCTTTTCCTCCCCAATGACCTCTGTGTGGGGACTTTAGCGAATGCAGAACGATAGTTGGAAGACTTGGCACATGAAGGAGACAAACAGTACATCAAGGAAAATGTGTTTTGATTTTTGTAGAAGCTTTGTTGTAGTTTTGTAGAAGAAGAAGAAGAATAAGAAAAATAAACTTTGATTTTTAAGGTTAGTAGTGTATTTAGGGGGGAATCTTTCCTCTTATTACTGTTCTTATTACTATAGCAGATTAGACTACTCAACAACTCCAGTAGAATAGTTTTGAATTTTGTATGTATTATTTATCATTTTCTTTTCCCAAACTTTGTCATTCTTTTGGGAATCTTTGTAATTGTTTTGGTATAGTTTTGTCATTTGTTGAGTAATCTTTGTGAATTGGTAATTTTATTACTGTAGCAGATTAGGCTACCCACCAACATTTAGGTGGGACCATTATCGATTTGTTAATTTTAGTATCAATTTTTGAAGAGGCTTGTCAAAGTATCGATTTTGTAAAGATGGCAAAAAGTAGTATTTATTCTCATAATTTCCAATATTGTAAGTGAAGGTCTAATTGATAATTAGTTATCTAATCAAACAAATTAATAAGTGAATGTCATTGAATTTGCTTATTATTCCCAAGAAAATGAGAAGATAAAACAAAGAAAAGCTACCGCTGTAGAACACACTAAAGGAATTTTACAAGATCGCTATTGCAAATCACAATGAAGCCACTTCAAACCCCTTTTTTTTTAACCTCGGTTTTGAGCCGATTTTTCTAGAAAATATAATTTTGTCTCCAGATTCCTTTTTCGTAATTATTTATTCTGCATTTCTCTCGCCTCATCTTCATCTCCCATATACCTCTTCCAGTACCAATGTTTCTTCCATACTCTATCGACCATAGCATCGATTGGCATGCCTTTCGTCTCTGGTAATAAGAATAACGCGAATAATCCCATGATCACAATCCATGCCGCAAAAAAGAAAAATATTCCAGCTTGCATGTGGCACAACATGGACAAGAATACTTGGGCTATGAGAAAAGTCATAAACATATTTGAGCTAACGGCGAAAGCAAACCCAATGGACCTCGTCTCAAGAGGGAAGGTCTCGCTTGGTATCAACCAACCGAGTGGCCCCCATGACCAAGCGAAACCCGCAACAAAGAGACATACAAGTAAGACAACAATTATGGCTTCCCCCTTGGGGAGGCTGCCAGTCTTTGACAAGTCCGCCATTAGGATAGCCCCGATAATAACCTGTATCAGATTTAGATTAAGAGTTAGACCTTCTCATTAACAAAGACCGCTGGCTCGGCTTTGGTATCAGAAATGTTTTGTGATCAGAAAGATTTTTTGTGATTTAGACAATTGCTAACCATTAGATTCCTATATGAGAAAAAAGCTTTGCTAATTCAATGTTCCGCAATTGTCTAAATCACGGAAAAGTTTTTGATACACAAACATTTCCAGTATAGAGCCTAAGATGTATCATAAACGCCGTATATTTATTACCTGTGTGATTAACATCTGAACGCACGATTGAAGAAGCAATTTTCTCCTCCCAGCCTTGTCAACGAGATAAATCGATACAAAAGTACTAAACACATTGACAAGCCCCATGATAACAGAGGATAGCAATGAAGCGTCGTTTTTGAATCCAACCGTCTGAAATAAAACTGGGGCATAGAACATTATCGCGTTGATTCCTGTGAACTGTTGGAATACTTGCAACAAAATGGCAATCACCAATGGAGGTCTGCTGGCAGGCTTCATGAGTTTCCTAAGCGGATTCTTTACTGCCCGTGCCATTTCACTAGCACGTACAATTGATTCATATTCGGCATCAACATTATCCGTGCCACGAATCTTCTTAAGTGTATCTTTCCCTTCTTGATATTTTTCACGCTCGATGAGACTCGTCGGTGTCTCAGTAATGGCCAACGAACCTACACAGAGAATAATAGCGGGTATGCCTGCTAGACCTAATGATAGCCTCCAACCCCATGGATGAATTTTTGCGGCGAAATAATTTATGACATTCGCAATAAGAATCCCAATTGTTACAAATAGTTGGAAGAGTATATTGAGTGCCCCTCGGATTTTCGCATGGGCAATTTCAGAGAGGAAAAGAGGAACAGCCTGCATTACAATAAAACAATCAAGTGTGAAGTTGGGATCGAAAAAATCACAAGAACATCGTAAATTTTAAACCAAGATATCAATATCATGGTATTTACAATAAATTTGCCAAGATACCAAGATATCAGATCCGAAAGCTATTTAAAAGCGTGATTTTGCTACAGATGGCACATATAAACCTACCTGGTTAGCAAATCCAATCCCAACTCCAAGTAAAATCCTTCCAATGATCAATAATGCAATGTTTGGGGCTGCGGCATCCAAGACAGTTCCAGCCAAGAAAAAAATTGATGCTATTTGCATCGTAGGTTTACGTCCAAACTTGGTACAAGCTGTAGATGCAAAAAAGCTTGCTACAAGTGCAGCAAGGTACAATGAAGAGGTAAATAGTTGAAGGAATTGGTTATCATATTTGCAGTAGTTGTTCTCCTGAGCACTCTTCTTCTTTATGTAAACAGCGTGGAAGAATTTCTCCAGGAAATCATCCATGGCTGACACCCCACCTAAAACAGACACATAACCGTGAATATACCGTTAGCTCGAACTTAGTTCTATGTGACCAAAATAAAGAAACACTCCAGTCCGCGATTTCTAGGATAGCTAGCTATTTTGCCTCCTAATTCCCCAGGGTAGGTGTAATGTAAATGACATTTAGACAGGCTTTCTCGCGTGAATGGAGAACCGATCTGGGGATCTCGACCTTGTTAGAGGCAATCCTGCTCCAAACTTCATGGGGTTGTATTAGTTTTTACTAATATAAATGTTTTCTAAATAAATGGGGATGAAAAATACATATATACATTGGTCTGGGATGATCCCAATATTATTAATGTTTTTGATTTCCTCCTTTTTATTGGATGTCCTGGAAGGCAAACACGTTAGAGTGGGTAATAGATTCGAATACACACTGCAAATCATCGTATCGTAGAGCCCTTCTAATATTCGTGTATAATAAGGAAATAGTGGTAACTTAAGTGTTATGATTCTGAAAATGTTGAATGATTACCTGAAATGCCAATATCATAACCAAACATTAGTCCTCCAAATGCGGCAATAAGCCCACAGATCACCACGTAAACTGTTGTTTTCGCTTCAAAATCTGCCCCATCACCTGATGTCCCCACAACAACAGCCATTTTTCTTTGCTTTTCAAAACATAAACTTCCTCTTCCAAAAATAAATTGTTTTCCCTTGAAATGATTTAAAAATGAAACTAGAGAGGACGATAAACTAGGAGAAAAAGAGGTGTTTAATGGAAGAGATTTGAGTTTCTTATAAAATGAAAGGGAACTCAAGGAGTTTACTAAATTTAACAACAAATTAGAAATATAAGGACTTGTTGTTTAAAATGATAGGTGTCTCCTTATAAGTAGGGATCTGTTGTTTAAATTTAACATTTTGTGATTCAAGAAGCATTTGACCAGGGAACTCCTGGTTCAGATTTTTGCAGCACTTTGGAAATATGAACAAGTCAATGATATTTCCATAAATTGAGAAGAAAAAAAAAGTTCCCTCGCTGCTCCTAAGAGAAGATTTATAAGCAGATATAATACGGCAGTACAAAATAAAAATAAAAATAAAAATTTGTAAAAAAAATCAGAAAGTGGACAAAGGGTATTCCATCCTCTCCACAACAGTTGGAGATACTCAAATTAGTACTACTATAGTTAATGGTGAAATCTCAAGCGCTCCAAAATTGGGGAAAAAAGCGGATAAACAACAAGAGGGGCCATTCTATCTTCACTCCAATCATAACAACAACAACAACAAAAAAATCTTTCGATGTGTTTCTTTCCCTCTCTCCGCGATTTTTCTTCCCCTCTCTCTCCACTCCGCAACTTCTTTTTTCCCTCTAATTCGATCTTCAAACTCCGGCGAAGTAACCCCGATGGGCAGTAGCTTGTAATATTATTCATCAACGCTAGGCTCTTTAGCTTTGGAAACTCTCTCCCATCGACGCCAGGGTCCCTAGCGTTTAATATGGTATAGAAACGTTTTACCGATAGCTATCAATAGTACCCATCAAAGCTAAGGCTCTTGGCTTTGGAAACTCGAGAATGTTTTTTCTTCTAAGTTTTTCCCCATTGTTTTTCCCACCAACGTTAAGAACCCACCATTTTATATGTTATAGAAACGCAATGCCAATAGCTTTCAATATTATCCACCAACGCCAACGCTAGGACCTTAACATTTTGTATGTTTTAGAAACACAATGCCAACAGTTTTTTGCTGAGCCGCGTCGCGGAAGCCGATCTCCGATCGATTCGATTATGGCACAAACAAGAAAATAGGAATACGCAACCAACAACAAGGATTTAAGGTGGTTCGGCAATTGCCTAAATCCACACATAATAGAGAGAGAGTTTATACCAAGGTTACAATCTTTACAATTGAGGTTTCCCTCACAAGAATTTCTCCCACAAAAATCTTCTCAAATGTGGTTTCTAAAATACCCAACTCTCCCTTATATATTTGGGAGAGTCAAATACAATCACTCGGATCTCGAGGCAAACAAGAGGCTCCAAACAAATCTCAAAAATGACTTTTCTCGATGTCTGTTCAAACAGACTCTTTTTTATTCAAATAAACACCCAAAGTATATTCGAAGAAAAGGGGTTCTAAGTAAATTGTTCGAACAAACTTTGAGTCTGTTCGAACAAAAAACGGCAACCTCACAATTCTCCACCTCGGTGAAGATTTTCCCAATTGAACGAACCGAAATCTGAGCCGAACTTCGCCACCAACCAAATCAAACCCAAAACGAAACCCTCTCTCACCAAATGTCTCCAAGGACTAAAGCAAACAAACGTCCTAAGAAACCCATACATACCAACGCCGCGAAGGACCCAACTCGACCAAACGTCCTAAAAAACCAAATCGAACCAAGCATCCCAAATGACCAAATCAAACTAAGCGTTCCAAATGACCAAATCTAAATAATTATTTTTATTTAGATAGAAGGGGAAAGTGATTTTGAGTTACATTGGAAAGATAATGACAAATCCTGAAACCCTTATATTTAGCAACTTGATTTGATACAACTATTTAATACACCAAAGATTGTACCTTTTAATTCACCTCCTTTAGTATACTTAGTACACCATATAACCTCCTCCTCACAACCCTTAGTTCACTTAATACTAATAAATTAAAATTTAAGCTGCTAGACTTTCATTGAGTAATAGCAATTGAAGAACAAGTCTTCTTCACATTCACTATGAGCTCAACAAAGAACATAAATGGATCTACTTATCACTCCCCACTTAAGCAGCTTATCTTGGGCTTTAAGAGCAAGTCAATTTGTAAAGTTATGACTGTGAATAGTCCCTATAAACCAAAATACGCTATGCCAAGAGATAATAGGGCTCACATGTATGATGTTATTGTAGCAACTTTTGTGAAAAATGTTGCCAATTGCAATCCTGATAGCTTAGTCTTTATCATCAAGATCAATCTCAACCTCATCCAAACTGGTCCAAACCTCAGGGAGTTGAGTTGGTGCTTGAATTAATAGGGCAGCTCCAAGTGCTTTTAGTGATATTAATAGAAACATTAGCATCATAAGAAAGAATATAGTCATAACCTGAAGTAAATGCGAAATTTATCCATCAAAATATCAGCTGGGTGGTTCAAATGGTGGATATGAGGAAAGAGAAACAACTACTCTAATAAGCCTACATGCTACTTAACAGAAAGAGTACCCTTTGTTATGCCAATAATGCTATTAATATCATCACAAAGTTTCCCCTGGACACCAAAAAAATAGAGTTTACTTTTATCCTGATTAACCGCAGGACCAGAAAAGGTACATAAATTTTCAAGAGTGTTAATTAGAGAACTAGCAGTTTGGATATCAACTCTTAAAAACTATAAGATCATCAACAAAACACAAATGAGAAACGTGTAGCCTAAAGCATTTACGGTGAAATTTGAAAAGATTAAGGTCCACTTGTTTCTTAAGAGATCTAGTAAACATCTTCATCCCAAGCACAAAAATATAGGGCGAAATGGGGTCTCGTTCACAAATACATCTCTTACCCATGAAATAGCCTTTGAGAGGCAACCTAGTTAACCATGTCATAAGCTTTCCTAAGGTCAATTTATGCAGTACAGCTCCCCAACCCTTTATTCTTATGGTAGTTCCTAAGGATTTCATGGATAAGTAAAATATTGTTAGTGATACTCCAACTGAAGATAAAAGCTGATTGATTATTTGAGATAATAGGCCCAATAGAAAGTTTAATTCTAGTAGTTAGCACTTTAGAAATTCATTTATAGATAGTGTTACAACATGGAATAGGTCTAAACTTTCCAAAGTTTTTAGGGTTGTAAGTTTTAGGCACAAGAGTCAAAATGTGGCATTAAGCTCCCAAGCATTTTACTAGAACAAAAAAAATTATTCACATCCTTAATAAAATAACTACCTAAAATTTTCAAAGCTTTCTTAAAGAATAAAGCAGTGAACCATCAGGCCCAAGAGCCTTGCCATTACTAAGCAAAGAAAGAGCTTCAAAATTTTCATTATTAGAGATATCTTTATTAAGCAAGGTTTTAACATTGCCATCAAGTCCATCCTTAATAGTTAGATCCATAATAAATAATCCACAATAGGAATCGAGAAGCCCTAATTAGCAGAAAAGTACGAAGAACACACAATGGGTGGGAGAATTCCCTTTTAGAGCATCAATTGCTTAATCGAAATCAATTACAATCGAATTACCAAGCCCTAAGTCTCTCTCTCAGAACTTCCATGGATCTCCCCCTCCCCTTTAATCTTACCTATAAGGGTTACAAGTTCCTAGTTCCAATAGGACTAGGTTACTAGTTCCTAGTCCCAATAGAACTTTCCTAGCCTTGCCCTTTTATAAGGGTTACAAGTTCCTAGTTACAATAGGACTTGGTTACAAGTTCCTAGTCCTAATAGGACTTGCCCAACCTTGCCCCTTTTATAAGAGTTACAAGTTCCTAGTTACAATAGTACTTGCTTAGATCCTCGTGGATCAATAAAAGAGAAATCAGGCTTCACATTCTCAACCTCAACCTCCCCCATAAAGCCCTTAAAATATCTTACCTCTTCATCACTAATCTCCTTCTCAACGCTAAGCATATGCGAGAATCATCCTGAATATGCAAAATATTCTTTTTGGTTCTCTTAGCCAACACGGACCTATGAAAAAAACAAAAGTTGGAATCGCCAAGATTAAGCCATTTAATTTTAGATTTTGTGTGTGTCTTCATGCTTAATAGGCTTAAAAGACATCACTCTACTCTGAGTGTGAGTTTTCTTATGTTGTATTTCATTTTTATTCATGTTTATGGATCCTTTTTTGGAGCTATGATACTCTTCTAAGATAGTTTCTTACGAGTACTTTGTGTGAGATGAGTGTGTGCATGGGAGAGATAATGATTAAAATGGATATTGAGAACTTAGATGCCACCTTAAGGATCTCTCTAGCCTCTGAGTGTGTCAGATTGGTTGATAGATCCTTAAGGCACCACTCCACCCCCAAGAGTGAGTTTTCTAAAGTTGTGTGCTATTGTTTTACAAGCGCTTTACTTTGGGTGTCATAGTTAATAAGAAATCCATTAATCCTGGTATATTTTCTTCCCATAACAACCTCATGGTTTGGTCCTTGGTAAGTCATCCATGCTCCCATATTATTATTATTTTGATTGATAGTATGTATAATAACATATATAACACCAACTTACCTATTATGGTTGCAGGATGTCACCTGACGATATTTAATGTGTAATATAGGCTATTGGAATGTCAGTGGGATATGTTACTCTACTCCCTGAGACAAAATGAGGTTAAGAAATGGATTAGAGCTAATAAACTTGGGCTTGTGGGCCATGTTAAAACTAAAGTTACAAAGGGGAATGTCATGAAATTGCATAATAATTTGTATTTTGGGTAGGATATTGTCCATAAATAATTGTTCTCATGGGGGTAGAAATTAGCTATGTTGGTATTCTAACTCTTTCGATTTAAGTGACGTTGTAATCGAAGAACAAGAAATCTCTGCCAATATGAAAATGGGGGTTGGGAAGGTTTTTCACCTTTCCATTATATATGGTAGTAATGATTATATCAAAAGAAAAACTCTTTGAGATAGTATGAACCTTGGTGTCTTTTAGGAAATTTCAACTCCATCATTACCTCTCAAGAGAAAATTGGAGGGAGACCTGTTATAGACCCCAAAATCTTGTTGATCTTTTTAATTGTGTTCAAAACTCTATTTGGTCGATTGTGAGTACAAAGGGTATTTTTTGACTTGGTCTAACTGAAACACTGTAGGCAGAAGGATTTATTGCAAATTAGATAAGGAACATATAAAATCTGATTGGAAATTGATGTTTAATGATGCTAAAGTTAAAATTTTCAAATTTGGGATCTCTTACCATTCTTCCATGGTTCTCACCATTAAAAAAGGTTACTTGGGGGATATAAACCTTTTAAATTTTACAGTTAATGGACTGAAACACTTGTCTTCCTAGACATTGCTAGAGAATGTTGGGCCACTCATGTGGAGGGATGCCCTAGCTATAGGTTCATTAAAAAGTTGAAAAAGATCAAGCATAAGCTTAGGGAGCACTTTAGGGATAAGACTGGTGACTTCAGCAATAGAACTAATTATACTAAAATAACTTTTGATATGATCCAAATTTTCTCCAAAAGATCCTCTTAATCCTAGGCCTATTCAAGAAGAATATATTGCAATTGCTGAGTTCGTTGAACTATCCTAATAATATGAAGAAAACTGTGCTAGACAAAAGTCCAGAATTAAATGGCTTAATCTTGGGGATTCCAACTCTTGTTTTTTTCATTGGTTTGTGTTGGCTAGGAGAACCAAAAAGAAGATTTTGCATATTCAGGATGAACTAGGCATATACTTAGCGCTGAGGAGGAGATTAGTGAAGAAGAGGTAAGATATTTTAAGGGTATTATGGGGGAGGTTGTGGTTGAGGACGTGGAGCCTGATTTCTCTTTTATTATGGATCTAACTATTGAGGATGGACTTGATGGCAATGTTAAAACCTTGCTTAGTAAAGATAACTCTAATGATGAAAATTTTGAAGCTCTTTCTTTTCTTAGTAATAACAAGGTCCCTGGGCCTGATGGTTTACTGCTTTATTCTTTAAGAAAACTTGGAAAATTATAGGCATTGATTTTATTAAGGATGTGAATAATTTTTTTTGTTCTAGTATAATGCTTGGGAGTTCAATGCCACCATTTTGACTCTTGTGCCTAAAGCCTACAACCCTAAAAACTTTGGAAATTTTTGACCTATTCCATGTTGTAACCTATCTATAAATGAATTTCTAAAGTGCAAACTGATATAATTAAACTTGTTATTGGGCCTATTATCTCCAATAATCAGTCAGCTTTCATCTTCAGTTGGAGTATCACTAACAATATTTTACTTACCCATAAAATCCTTGGGAACTACCATAAGTATAAAGGGTTGGGGAGCTGTACTGCAAAAATTGACCTTAGGAAAGCTTATGACATGGTTAACTGGGTTACAATTAATGCAGTGATTGAGAGATTTAATCCCCCCCCCCTCAGAACAGTTCGCTTCATATTTGGATAGTTTATCAAACTCAGCAATTACATTATATTCTTCTTGCATGAATTGGCCGAGGATTAAGAGGATCTTTTTGGAGAAGATCTTGGATTATATCAAAAGTTATTTTAGCATAATTAGTTCTATTGCTGAAGTTGCCAGTCTTATCCCTAAAGTGCTCCATAAGCTTATGCTTGACCTTTTTCAAATTTTTAATGAACCTATAGTTACGGCATCCCTCCACATAAGTGGCCCAACACTCTTTGAAAATGTCTTGGAAGACGAGTGTTTCAGTTCATTAACTGTAAAATTTAAAAGGTTTATGTCCTCCAAGTAACATTTTTTAATGGTGAGAACCATGGAAGAGTGATCAGAGATCCCAGATTTGAAAATTTCAACTCTAGCATCATTAAACAATGATTTCCAATCAAAGTTAATAAGATCCTTATCTAATTTGTAATAAATCCTTCTACCAACAGTGTTTCAGTTAGATCAAGTCAAAAAATACCCTTTACACTCATAATTGACCAAACAAAGTTTTGAACATAATTGAAAAGATCAACAAGATTTTTGGGTCTATAATAGGTCTCCCTCCAATTTTCTCTTGAAAGGTTGAAATTTCCTAAAAGATACCAAGGTTGATACTATATCAAAAAGTTCTTATTTTGATATAATCATTACTACCATATATAATGGAAAAGTGAAAAACCTTCCCAAACCCCATTTTCATATTGGTAGAGATTTCTTGTTCTTCGATTACATTATCACTTACATCGAAAGAGTTAGAATCCCAGCATAGCCAGTTTCTACCACCACGAGAACAATTATTTATGGCCAATATCCTACCCAAAATACAGACTATTATGCAACTTCATGATATTCCCCTCTGCAACTTTAGTTTTAACATGTCCCACAAGCCCAAGTTTATTAGTTATAATCCATTTCTTAACCTCATTTTGTCTCAGGGAGCGGAGTTACACATCCCACTAACATTCCAATAGCCTACACTACACATTAAATATCATCGGGTGACATCCTGCAACCACAATAGGTAAGTTGGTGTTATATATGTTATTATACATATTATCAATCAAAATAATAATAATATGGGAGCATGGATGACTTACGAAGGACCAAACCATGAGGCTATTTTAGGAAGAAAACATACCAGGATTAATGGATCTCTTATTAACTATGACACCCAAAGGCAAGCACTTGTAAAACAACAGCACACAACTTTTGAAAACTCACTCTTGGGGGTGGAGTGGTACCTTAAGGATCTATCAACCAAGCTGACACACTCAAAGGCTAGAGAGATCCTTAAGGTGGCCTGCAAGTTCACAATATCCATATTAATCATTATCTCTCCCTTGCACACACTTAGCTCACACAAAGCGCTCCTAAGAAACTGTCTTAGAAGAGAATCATAGCTCAAAAAAAGGCTCCATAAGCCTAAAGAAGAATGAAATACAGTATAAGAAAACGCACACTCAGAGTAGAGTGATGTCTTTTAAGCCTATTAAGCATGATGACACACAAAATCTAAAATGTTCCTTAAGGTTGCATACATGGCCTTAAGGTCCTAAATAATCACTATCTCTATCTTGCACACTCTCATATCACATATTACACTCCATAAATCCTGCATAAAACCATAAACCATCATAAAAAAAACTCACACTATAGGGTGGGGTGATGTCTTTTGAATCTACAGATCAAGGTGACACTCTCAAAAGTAATAACACTACTCCTTAAGATGTTATAAAAGTTCTCTAAAACCCAATAATCATTGTCTCTCCATCATATGCAGTACAAATGGCTCTCCTAAGTAGTTGTCTTAGAAAGATAATAAACTTTGTCCATCCTCCGCAAAAGACTACATATAAAACAAGCAAATTACAAGCAACAAACCCTTCTCCCTCAATTGAAAAGGCCTCCTTTTTATGGTAAATTTTAGTGGAATCACTCAAATAGTCAAAAAACTCAAACCACTCAGCAAAAGTAGTGAATAAGGCCTCACTCACATACTCACTCAAAAAGATGTATCTCATTTAGACCTTTTGGCCCCCTGCCCCTCTTCTGTTGCCCCTATTGGGTAAACCTTTGATCATTTTATTGGCAGTTAAGGGGGCATCTTGTAATAGTTCTTATTTTTACCTCTAGTCACAATCTTAATGTCCCCTTCACCTTGTATTTATTGTGATATTTTTGTTGCATGTCTAGAATCCTTGGCATTAACCCCTCTATCTCTGACTTGAGACACTTCCTCATCATTTTTTGTCAATTTTTCTTTCTCTTTTCAAGACTTTAAAATATTACCTTGTAATAGAGCTTCATCTAGATTCCTTGTATCTCTAATATGTTCAACTTCAGTATCACCATTAGTTTTTGATTTCTCATCAGCTTAGTTTAGAGCAGCAAATCTATTCATTATAATCTTGACTTGTGGAAGGGTAGGTTTTTTTACTACTAGGTACAATAGTAAATTTTGCTTATTCTTCCTCATCTGGCAAATTTTGCTTATTCTTCCCTTGTACTGGCTTTCCTTCACTTACAAGTTTGACTTTAATCCTATAGTTCTCATCATAATGGTTAGAGATGGTACTATGTGTAAATTTAGTCGGTCTCCATAAGTATTTAAAATTAACATGAGTAATTTTTTTCTTCTCCATAGATTACTGATATGGAGTTGGACCATTCACTTGTTGTAGCCATCTAAATGCTAGAAATTACTTATCTGGATGTAAAGGAACTCCTAGAGTGCTAGAAATTCTTTGAAGCCCTTCAATAGACCTCATGTGATGAGGGATATTCCTGATGATGACCCAAATAGGAAAAGTGGTGTAGTTAACTGGTTCCATTTCAATAAAAGGGCATCATTCTCTGATAAAAAGGCCCTACTTTCTATATCGTAAACTTTTGATAGAAGAACCTTCACCCTATCCTCCTCATTACTTGAGAACTTAAAGAAAAATATATTCATTCCTTGGAGTGTCATCTCAAAATAACTCTTAAGTTCACAAACTTTAGTTAGGAAATCCTTAACAAAAGGATAAGCCAACCTTCTGCCCACAAAGCTCCCCACAAGATGTTGTTCACTAAATTTAATGCATTCAGCAAACTCTTTAGGTCTCACTTTTAGGATAACCCTACCATCAACTATTTATGGGGGAACATACATGAACTTTATTTTGCCTTTGTTAATTCTTGGTATTGTAAGCAAAAATACCCAACTCTTATGAGCAGTTTGTATAGTAGTTCCACCTTTTTGGTGTTCATGGAGACCTTGGCTAAGTTGGCTCTCAGGTTCCTGTAATGGCCTAATTCTGTAAGCTCGAGATGGCTTGGAATCAGCTCTTACACCAATATTTCTGTGACAAAACTAATGTAAGATAGGAAATAAAACATGTGATTTAGTGTGTAAAACTTCTGAATAGGTAAAAAAAACCACCACTTCGAGTTGAGGGTTTTAGTAACAGTGACTTTTATTGCTTGAGGCTGATATCTTATTACAAGTGATCTCTTGAACTATAAATTCTTGATCTTGTAAATAAGAAGTTTGGTATTTTGAGAATCTATAAAATATAGAATTCTTGGTGATTTATCGTATATTTTTCTAGTCTTTGTCTCTTTTGGAACTTTATCTTTATATAGGCTTTGTCCGCAGTTCTTTATCGTGTTAAAGCACGTTCTCCAAATAATGTGGTAAGTGGCGTTTGACTGAGTAACTATTATGTTCGAGAGGACAGGTGTCTTTAATTTGTTCATGCTTTTCTGTTGTGCTCGACCACGTTCTTCATTAGTTCCTGGTGTAGATGTCAATGCTGATTGTTTATGTCACATGTAAAATACGTGAGTCTGATATGGAGGTAGTTCAAATGATATAGTGGTAGTTCGAACGGGTAGGAGGTAGTTCAAATTGGGTTAGATCGAGGGATAGATCCCTACAATTGTCCCCTCGCAACTGAAGTCACGAGTGGCTTTGGTTGAGAAAGAATCTGTAGGTATATGGGATTTGGAAGTTGAAAAGGAAGTATTTAATGAGGATTTGACTGTATGGAAAATGTATACATATTTTTGTGGGGGGATGTTTGTGCATTGAATGATGATGAGAATATTGATGTACCCGTCATTTGGGGTTTTGAGAGTTTCTTCTATTTTGAATGATGTCACTTGGGAAGCATACATGCACATTAAATATTAGGGTTATATAAATAGTACCTGTACCGAGGATTGTGGCAAAGTACGTTATTGTTGCAAAAATTCTTTGGAAGTCTAGATTGATAATGACCCAGAGAATGGTTTACGAAGAGAGAGTTTCTATTGAGATGCAGAAATTTAAGTTGAGGTATTTCAGAGACCATTCCTTGGAGATGTCCACCCCCGTTCCCACTCCACCGATGTATCAGGGTATGCCGGAAGAAGAAGCGGCTGAAGCTGAAGAAGATTTTTACTAAATGTGGAGATTTTATCACGTTGTCTTAACAGCCGAGCAACGTTGGAGGTGTCTCCGCATCCTTGCGAAAGACAAGGTTGAGGAGACAGATGCGGCAGTTGGCGTAACTGCGAGGCAATTTTGCCGATGTCTTGCGTAGGATTGGATTCTAAGATTGGGCCCTCTTTATCTCTACCAACTCTCTGATGGTGGTGGTTATAGAGGAGGCAATGGTGGTAGGGGAGAAGGGAGACGAAGAATGGAAGTTTGCTTCTACACCATCATTATCTCTTAGCTCTAAGAAGACCTTCTGTTTAAAGAGTTGGTTTAAGCACTGACTCTTTCTGCTTTCATGCCCAGACTTCCTCCAAACCCATTTTCTAGCTAGAATAATCTAATGTGAGGGGAGAAGGACGTCGTTTGACTTCCAATACCTACTTTACTTCAGAAGATTCTTTGAGTAAAAAAAAATACTAAAGTCAGATAAACTGAAGGATTTATTATTTTGGAGTACCTGAAAGACTTGTTATCTGTAAAATACCTAAAAGACTTGCTATCTGTAAAGTACCTAAAAGATATGTTATCTATAAAGTACTTGTAATTTATATTCGAGCTTAATAAAATTTGCTATGTAAACTCTGTATTGATATCTAAAATAACTCTTGAAATCGAGCTATGAATAATTCAAAGATTTACAAATAGAGAATGAAATGTAATGTATGAGATTGGAACTACAAAATATATTATAGTAATCGAGTTGTAAAAATATATTTGTAACTTAAAAGATGTGTAAGAATTTGTTTTCGAACCGAATGACTTATAATTATTGGGGGATAGAGATAACTGTAGAAGTTTTCGGATATGTAAGAATCATAAATTCGAGCTCAGGGAGGCCGTTCTGAAATATTGGATTTGGAAAGAATAAGTTCGATATGGAATAGGTCGAATTCATTGAGGTCGATGCAGAGAGATAAGTTCAAATAATTTTTCCTCTGGATACTAGGGTTTTCTATTGTGAAAGAACATAAAATAATTACGAATTATGGGGGATCTGGAGTAATCTAGAAAATTGTATAAAATAGGGGAAAATGATCCTTTAAGCAGGTGAAAGAAAATATAAATGGTGTGGACTCGATTTGAGAGAATTCGTTATGCCGCTGAGGGCAGTTCGAGACAAAGATAGCTGAAGTATGGGAACAAATTTTTGGCTTGCTAGACTATGATGCAGACCTCCTAGTGATCGAGTATTAGTATGATAGTTTAGATTAGATGGGTAAGGAACTTGAGTACGGACGTCGCTTCTACGATGAGCTATTCCAGGAAGTGATTGCGGTGCCTTCAGCTCGAAAAGAGGTTGTGAGACTAATTACTGAAGAAGAGATCGAGTTGGAAGGCAAACTGATTAAGTGCTTCTCCCCAAGATATTAGGGATGTTTCAGGTGTAATTATATGTAAGGAAGTGAATTGTATGAGTTCGAATAACTGTCAAAGAAATGTAATAAGAATAAAGTTTGAATTTGTCCTCTTTTGTTACAAATGCTGTTTATAACTGTTATAAAAAATTAATTTAAATATTTTTGAAATATTGAGGGCTTTAGAAATGACGTCAGTACTTCTATAAGTAGAAGAAGCAAAAAATAGAAAAAACAGGCAACTTTTGATTTTATCTCTGGTAAAATTGTAGGGAAAGTTCGATTGCATCTAAATATTGAGTCATCATGAGTGTGGGGAGGTCAAAAGGAGATTTGGGAAAGAGAGATGAAAATATATTAAAATATAGGGTATGGAGTAATGATGGAAAGGTGCTTTCACTAAAAAAGTGCAAGACGCCACATTAATTATAGAAGGGATGCCTTAGTTTCAAAATTGATGGCGGCTCGTGTGAGGCCCAATAACTGCCTGCAGTTAAAGAGAGAAAATATAAATAATACTTTACGTTTATCAACTTCTAAAAACTTGAAGAGCAGTGAGAGAAGAAAGAGAAAAAATAACAGAGAATTTCGTGAGAAATTAATCGAAAGTGATCAACAATCAAAGTGAGAGAAAGTTAAAGAGACTGAGTCACGAAGGTGGTTATATTGCAGCATTGTGAAGGAAGGATTTGGTACTGCGTCAGATTCATATTCCGACATAGAAGGTTAGTAAAAGATTTGTGATACTATGAATGTGTTTCTTTTGAAGAAATTTTTGTGTGGTATGCAAATCTAAAAATTATTATTTACAGCAATTTATAAAAATTTGCTTGATATATTCCAAAAATGAGATATGAAAGATATATGTATGTGGGTGATGTATATGTAAAAGATAATGACAGAATACTTGGACCTGTATGTAGGTCAAGCGTGAGTAGTTTTGTGTAGGATCAAAACCTTATCTGTAGTATTAGTTGATATGGAGACTTTACCTATTAATGAGGCGTTGACCTCTAGTTGATCGGCTGAGTCCAAGAATGTAGTATCTGATAGAGAGGATGAAGTGGGGACCTATCCCTCGATCAAACCAAATTCAAACTATTTCCAGTTCGAACTGCCTTCTACCAGTTCAAACTATCTCCATATCATTCAAACTGCCACCATATTAGACTCGCGCATTATACATGTGACAAAAATAGTAAGCATTGACACCTACACCACGAACTGATGAAGAATGTGGGTCGAGCACAATAGAAAACCATGAACAAATCAAAGGCACCTGTCTCTCACAAACTCAACAGTTACTCAGTCAAATGCCACTTACCACATTATTCGGAGAACGTGCTTCAGCATGTTAAAGAACTACGAACAAGGCCTATATAAAGAAAAAGTTCCAGAAGAGACAAAAACTAGAAAAAATATACGAGAAATCACCAAGAAAACTATATTTTCTAGATTCTCAAAACACCAAACTTCTTATTTACAAGATAAAGAATTTCTAGTTTGAGAGATCACTTATAATAAGATATCACCTTCAAGCAATAAAAATCACTGTTACTAAAACCCTCAACTCGAGGTCGTAGTTTTTTTTTACCTATTTAGAGGTTTTCTATGCTAAATCACCTATGTCATTTCCTATCTTATATTAGTTTTATCACAGGAATATTGGTGTAAGAGCTGATTCTGAGCCATCTCAAGCTTACGGAATTAGGCCATTGCAGTTCCACTAAAGCTTTACTAGTTATATGGGAAATGTGGGCACTTTCATTTCCTTCTACATTATAACTAGAGATAAAAAGTCCACTACTATTATTGTTAATTGCATTAGTTCAATGCAGATGATAGGCATGTGAAATGACCATTTTCTCATAGGATTTAAGGCTCAAAATCCATATTCTTATTGTTAAACATGACTTATAGCATAATTTTTTGCATTTCAAGTCATGATGGACTCAATTACAAATATGTGTGAATATTAGAATTTATAGCTCAAAAGATGAACTGTTGGAGAAGTAATGATGAATTGCCAAGCTAATGTGCCTCACATGGAGATGTTACACTTTAAAAGATAACTCATCTTGACAGGTCACCCTTTTATTATGTATTCATGTCATAGGTTACAATCCACATTAAATATAAATAGCATCTCCTTTATATATAAAAGAAGAGGTCATAAGCTCATGAAAATCATCAAAATTTGTTAGAATTACAGTAGAGTGTAAGGGAAGAGAGCATTGTTGGAGAACATGGAGCAAACGTTTAACCACCTGGAATATTTTGTAAGTCTCATTCCTGTAATAATAAAATTTATCTTTTTGTTGAGAACAAAAGAGATATTTAATACTATCTAAGCACACAATCATACACAATATAGAGATAGAAGAAAATACACAATCATACACAATATCTATAAGCCTATAAAAACTTTCTCCTAGGGTTAGGAGTCGGTGGGTCACCCCAAGCCCAATTCGGGCGGGACCCGTCCAAGCTTGATCCTAACAGTCCCCCTTGGGGTGTCCCACATCTAGACGACTTGTCTCATTAAAACCTCCGCCTAGAAAAACCCTGTGAGGCATGATACATGTCGATATCCCTATCCCTCGAATGCTTTCATAGTTTATAATTCTTGCCTTTTCATGACTGACTTTGTATTAATTGTGGGTTTGGATATAGGTTGCCTTGTTTTGTCTTCTTTCCTTTCATCTTTCACTTTTAGAGACAGGCTTTAGCTTTTTTTCCTTCTTCCTCCACTTTTAGAGACTGGCTTCGGCTTCCTTTCCTTCTCTAGATAAAGAAAGAGTTCAATCCTATATCATAGATGGGTGGTAGGCAAGTATAACGTTGCCTCGTCAAAACCTCTAGCCTCAGGGATAAAAATTGTACTATCAAGAAAATGAGTACAACACGCATATGCCCACATCAGGTGGAAACTACTCCCCCTAACATCTATATTCCATAGATGTTTCTCCTAGAGATGTCAAACAATATAAACTTTGCATGACTATTTCGTGTGCCAATTTCTTGAACGTCAAGTATGCAAAAGCCTTCGAGAATAAGTCTACTAAGTTGTCTACTAAACGTACTTGAACAATATCAATTTCATTCGCCATCGGTAATTCGTGAGTATGGAGGAACTTTGGTAAAATATAATTGGTCATGTCTCCCTTGATAAAACCTCCTAGAACTTGAGCAATACAAGCAATATTGTCTTCATATAGAGTAGTAGGGTCCTTTTGGACATAATTTAATCCGTAAGTTTTGTTGATGCGATTCACCAGAGCGTAACCAAAAACATTCTCTCCCAGCTTTGTAAAGTGCAAGAATCTCTGCATGACTTAAAGATGCAGCAACGATCGTCTATTTTACTGATTTCCATGAAATCACTGTATTACCATACTGAAATTAGCCTTTATACGGGTCTGACAAATATCTTGCGTCGGCATACCTTATAATTTTATGCTTACCACTTTTTAGGTAGAATATACCTAAGTCTATTGTGCCTTTTAGGTATCACAGAATATGCTTGATCCCATTCCAATATCGCTGGGTATGAACGAAACTGTGGCAGACAAAGCAGTTCACTGCGAATGAGATTTTGGGTTAAGTACACCCAATTAGGTATAGCAAAGCACCAATAGCTCCTAGATATGGCACCTCTGGCCCAAGGCGTTCCTCCCCCTCATCTAGAGGGTAAAATATGTCATTGTCCACGCCCCAAGTGGCAGACTACCATATGCGTCTTAGCACAATGTACTGCATCCATACTAAATCGTTTGAGGATCCGTTCGATATATATTACCTAGTGTACGAGTATGCCATTACCAAGGTGCCCATTCTACAAACCAAGACAATATTTGGCTTTCTGAAGGTCTTTCATTTTAAATTCCTTCTTAAGGTATTTTGTGACACTCGTTATTTCTCCCAGAGTTCTGATGATTTTCAGATCACCGACTTACATTACAATGATATAAAATATATTTGTTGTTCTCTAAATGAAAATATATCGGCAGGTAGGACTATCCGTAAAAGCCTCGGTCTCCAAATACGCAATCAAGCTATTATGCCACATTAGTCCTGATTGCTTCAAGCCGTATATTGACTTATCCAGTATTATCATATACACACCTTGTGTGTCGGGTTTTATTACTTCTAGAAGCTCAAACCCCTTGAGTAGCTTTATATAGATATCTGTATCTAGTTTCACATGTAGATACGCAGTAACTACATCCATAAAGTGTATGTTCAGATTGTCCTCAACAACTAATAGACTAATGAAGTAGCAGAACATTATAGCGTCCATAACCGAAAAGTAGGTTTCGCCGTAATCGATGTCCACTAGGTGAAAAATAGTTATTAGCGACGGATATTAATCCACAATCAAATTAGAGACTAACCCTAAAATAATAATTAACACAGATAAATGAATTGGTGGGATAATTTCCCAATAGGAACTTCTATTGCTCAATTTAATTGATTATAATTAATTATTCCCAATAAGAACTTCTATTGCTCAATTTAATTGATTACAATGAATTACTCCTCCAGAAAGCCAAGTTCTAGATAACAGCCTTGATATCCCCTCACATTACCTAACCTTGCCAGGTTACAAGTTTCCTAGTTATAATATAAGATTAAATTGCCCTTAAAACGACATAAATTTGAAGTAGTCACGATAGTCGTTCAAATGGACCCATAAGTCGCTTGAACGATTTTCTAATTTTTGCCCAGAAATTGAGGTAGAAAGAATACTTCTTTTTGTCTTCGACTCGTTTGAACGACTCCATGGCTCATTTAGGCGATCTTAGATATTTTGCCTAGAATTGACAATAGAACTTTTAGCTTGACTTTCTCCTAACTTGTTCCAATGGCTCCATGGCTCGTTTGAATGACTTTCCCTTCTTTTGAGGGGTTTAATTTTCAGATCCCTCTAGATCATAGCTCCCCCCTTTGGGAGCCTTGAGCTCCTGCTCAGGCTAGAACCGGAAATGAAGGATAGCAGTCGTACAAAATTTCCCTGTTGTACTACTTTAACTTGTTGTGTAGTTGACCTTTCTTCCCAACTCTGAACGACTCGATACTTCCCTGTCTCGTAGTAGTTACCTTCCTCTCTAGAATATTATCCTCCTGCAATGAATCTTCTCTTTTCATCTATAAGTCATCAACTAACGGTAGGCGAGTATCAATTGTAGAATGTTCATCTAGAAGATACGGCTAAAAGGGTTTCAAATACTCGACATTAATAACCGCATACATCTTCATAAATGGTGGCAAATCAAATTTGAAAGCGTTATCACCAATCTTCTTAAAAATGGACTATAACTTATAGGCTTAAGCTTCTTACTCTTTCCCTTAAGCCGTTCCTTACCCAAATATAACCAAACTACATCACCTTCTTGAAAAGAACATTTAACTCGATGCTTGTCATGTCGAGCCTTATACTTCGCTTGAGTCTTCTTCAATTGTTCTACAACCACCTCATGAACCTTACTTATCTTATCTATGAAACGCTAAGCTTTAACTTGTTCTTCTTCCTCCTTCCCTTACACCTTATCACAAAGCCTAAAGGCCATATTAAAGGGGCGTTGAGGCAAGTACACAAGAGAAACTTCAAATAAAGACTTCAAAATAAAACTATGAATCGTCTGATTAAAAGCAAACTGAAGATACGGTAAACTTTCATCCCAAGTTATTTTATACTTAGAATGGAATCCCGATAATAAATGAACCAAAGTGCGATTGACTACCTATGTTTGCTTGTTAGTCTTCGAATGAAACATAATACTTTTCTTTAACTTAGTATCCATAATCCCCTATAACGATCTCCAAAATTTCTCCTAAAAATGGTTATCCCTATCAGAGATAATAGAAGAAGGGATCCCAAAACACCTCTAAACGTCTTTGAAAAATAATCACGCTGCTCCTTTTTTAGTAATTGTCTTCTAGCATAAAACAAGAATTATCATCTTGCTCAATCGATCTACCACCACAAACAGATAATCATTCTTACACTTGGTTAAGGGTAAACTGCCCATAAAATTTATCGACACGCTCTCCCAAGGTCAGTCAAGTACTGTTAATGGTAAGAATAGTCCAAACTTATGATTGGAAGGCTTTAATATGTTACATAAAATGGATCCTCGAACCACATGAACAACATCCACCTGTTATTAATTAAAGGCTCTCCAAGGGTTAGGAGTCGGCAGGTCACCCCAAACCCAGTTTCGATGGGACCTATTTGAGCTTGTCCTAGCACTTTTTAGTTATTTATTATATTTTTCTTGATCTCATCCTATTATTTATATTGAATGATTCATAAAATGGTTGAAGAAATTCTCACTAGGGGTGAGGATGGAGAGGTCATTAGCGTATGATATCATGTAGTAGAGTATATTTTTCTCCAGCCCGATATGAGCATATTATCACAAATCCCAAAACTATGTAGCTAGAGTGATCCATTATCATCTTATGATCTTTCTAAGTATAGATATAGGCCAAATTTAATGATTCTCGAAGAACATAGTAAATATTTTTCACACAAAAATATGCTATTAATATTGTATTTTTCTTAATGTTCTTAATTAACATTTCATAGGTTGCTTTCATGGAATGTGCTTTTAGAACATACTTAGTTCATAAATTATATTTTACTTGAGTTATAATCGAGCATGAGATTACGTCGACTAAAGGTTGAAGTTTGTTATTTCAATTAAATGGATAAATTAATATACAAAAGTACATTGATATTGTATGTAAATAGAGGGTAAAATCCCAATTTTGTCCTCATCAATGCTAGGATCATTATGTTTTGTATGTTATAGAAGCGCATTGCCAATAACTTTTACTATTAAGCATCAGTTTTAGGTACCGTTGGAAACTTAATTTTTCTTTTTTTTAATTTTTTTTCATTTTATTCCATTAACACTAAGTCCATAGCGTTAAGAACTTACAAAATCTTTTTTAAGCCAAAATGTTGACTAAGCAAAGTTTTTGTTGGGGTGTTCCTCTTTAAGAATAGAAGGACTACTAAGCATAGTGAGATCTAGCAAAACAACGTAGTAAATTTAGAACGACCCTTCATGGGGGATGGATTTAAGACTCATATACTTCTAAGAAGATCTATCTATTGCACTATCTCACCTATTTCTCTCATTTCCTCATAGCCTACTGCAGTTGATAATCTTATGAAGTTCATTCATGGTGATTTCTAAATTTGATGGTTTGATAAGTGTATAATTAACTTTGTCAATCAATCTTACCAGATATGTCTATGATAGGGGAGGAAGTGTGCCTATTAATCATCAGATCAGCGGGTGGGGACGCATGATCTCCATGGCTAGAGGCCATGACTCTAGAGGGAAGCTCTAAAGAAACTTTCCCAAAAAAGAAAACGACAGCATGCTGGTTCATTCTAACTTCACTACGATCTTTTGTTAATCTCACTACGCTTAGTAATCCTCCTCTTTAAAAAGAGGAGCACCCCAACAAAACTTGTTTTCCTAATTTCACTACGCTTAGTAGTTCTCCTCTTTAAAAGAGGTGAACCCCAACAAAAACTTTGCCTAGTCAGTATTTTGGTTCAAAACATTTTTTTTAAGTTTTCTACGCTAGATACCTAGCGCTCGTGAAAAAAAAAGGTTGGAAAAAAGTAACTTCAGAATTCCCAGCGCTAGGACCCTAGCGTGGATGGGTAATATTAAAAGTTGTTGGCATTGTGTTTTTATAACATATAAAATGCTAGGGTCCTAACGTTGATGGGTAATATTGAAAGTTGTTAACATTGCAATTCTATACCATACAAAACACTAGGTTCTTAACATTGGTGGGGAAAAAAACTTAGAAAAAAAAACACTTCTGAGTTTCCAAAGCTAAGAGACTAGATTTGATGGGTAACATTGAAAGCGATTGCCCAACGTTTCTATAACATATATAAAATACTACCCTAGCGTTGTTGGAAAAAAAACATTAAAAAAGGCACTCCCGAGTTTCTAAAGCTAAGGGACTAATGTTGATAGGTAATATTAAAAGCTATTTGCCCAACAATTTTGTAACATACTGAATGTAAATGGGGCTTAGCGTTCATGAGGGGTGGAAATATCAAAAACCGTAAAAATTATTTTCATAAATATATTCTCAAAAGCTCATACAAACATGAATTTTAACCAAATTTCTCACAATCATATACCCAAATTGAATTAATCTTTCTCTCTGAAGTTTAATTTTGATTTTTAGTTGTGTTGTCATAACTTTTAAGTTTTGAGTTGAGATATGGCTAAAGTGAGAAAGATGAAGAGAGATGACAAAAGGGAGATGACGATAATGATAGAAATATCAAGCGAGGTTGTACTTTGTCAATGTTTGAAGAATGATTAGAGGAAAAGGGAAATCGCGAAGAGAGATAGAGAGAGAAAAATCCTATAAAGGGGAAGAAAAATTGCCAAGAGAGGGAAAGAAACTCATGAGAGAGGGAATTTTTCTATTATGATTGGAGTCCTCCCTATTTTGAGTTAAATACCCAAGGGAGGACGCCTCTAGGTAGTACTTTAGTAATTACCCTAGCTTGTTTGAATTTGTTATAGTCTTGCAAAATTATCTAATGCTGGATAATAAACTATTCTACTAAGCAATCACACACACATAGATATGAAAGAAGAATAAAAAGCTAAATATTGATAGATTGTTTTGTGTTACAAGACTCTTTCTAAAAGTCTCCCCATAAACCCTAGATTATATGGGCTTGTTAGGAGTCTAGTAGGACACCCAATCCAGTTGGGTTCCCACCTTGGGCCGAACCCAACTCCTAATACTCCCCATTGGGGTGTTTTATACGAGGATGACTTGCCTCGTCAAAACCTCTGTTTTTCAAAACCCCCTTGGGTAAAAAGTTGTACAAGGAAACAATACAATCCTTTGATATGTATGGGTGTTGGATGCGTATACGTTATACCATCAAAACCTCTGGTTAGTAAAACCTCCTAAGATCAAAATTGCACTATCAGGAAAAGGAGTACAATACCCATTTGTCCATGTCAGGAAGGGATTACTCCCCCTAATATCGATCTTCCCCGAGATCTATCTCCCTGAGATAATGATGAATAAAAACTTTTACATGTCGATTCTGTGTACTAACTGCTTGAACGTAAGTAGTTTAAGAGCCTTCGTGAATAGGTTTGCAAAGTTATCTTCTGAAATGTCTTAAATAATATCAATCTCATTCACCATTTGTAATTCATAAGTATGAACGGACTTCTGTGAAATTTGCTTCTTTCTGTCGCCATTGATAAAATCGTCATTGACTTGAATGATGCAAGCCGAGTTATCTTTATACTGAGTCTATGCTTTATCTTGGATAGAACATGCCACAACTTTAGTTGATGTGATGTATCTTGGAGCACAACCATTATTCTCTGCCGGCTTCATGAAGTACAAGAATTTACTCGTGGTCCGAAGATGTAACAAACGTAGTCTACTTCATTGATCTCCAAGAATTGTTGTATCCCCATACATAAGTACATAATCCATCTGACAATGGGCTCTATGTGAGTCTGATAAGTATTATGTATCGACGTACGCTATAATTTTACGTTTACCATTTTTGGGTCGACCAGACCCCAGTCTTTTATGCTGATCAGATACCTCAGAATGTACTAATCTCATTCCAAGGCCTTAGGGTACGACATAACTATGGCAAGACAAACTGTTCACTGTGAATGAGTTATCGAGTCTAGTATACCCAACTTATTGTAGCAAAAAACCTCCTAGCTATGGTATCACGGCCCTAGGAGTTTCTCCCCGCATTAGGATGGTGGAAGATGTTATTATCCACATCCAAGTGATGGACGACAATAAGTGACTTAACACCATATGCTGATTAGATACCTCAGAATGTACTAATCTTATTCCAGGGCCTTAGGGTAGGAACATAACTATGGAAAGCAAAACAGTTCACTGCGAATGAGTCATCGAGTCCAGTATACCCAGCTTATTGTAGCAAAGCACCTCCTAGCTATGGTGTCATGGCCCTAGGAGTTTCTCCCCCCATTAGGATGGTAAAAGATGTTATTATCAACATCCAAGTGATGGACGACAAAAAACAACTTTGCACTGTTTGTTGCATCCATACCGAAGAGTTAGATAACTCTCCCGATATATATCGCTTGGTGTACGACTATGCCACTACCAAAATGTTTGATCTGTAAATTGAGACAATACTTTGTTTTCCAAGGTCTTTTATTTTTAAAATCCTTCCTAAGTTATTCGGCGGATTTCGCGATCTCCCCCCGAGTATGAATGATATCCAAATCATTTAGTACACTATTATGATGACTTAAAGCAATATTTGTATTCTTAATAAGAATGCATAGATATACAATACTATTTATAAAGTCCCCGATTTTCAAATACTCAGTCAATCTTACTGTCACATGGGCCCTGATTACTTGAAGTCAATAGTCACTTATCTAGTTTTATTACGTACACACCTCGTGTATCAAGCTTAATTGCTTCCAGAAGCTTATACCTCTCCGGGTGGCTTCATGCAGATATTTGTATCTAGTTTCCCATATAGATACATTGTAATTACATAAGGTGTATGTCTAGCCTTTCATCAATAACTGACAGACTGGTCAGTACCGAAATGTTATAACATTCATAACTAGATAATAAGTCTCATTACAATCGATGTCAGGTCTCTTAGAGAATTCATAGGTAATTAGTCTTACCTTGACCTAATTATATTTCTGAGTTAATTTTGTTTTTGTACCATTCCCATTTATAACTGACAGGCTCTTTGGAATCACTTCGTATTATGCTGAAAACTGAGCTTCACTTGGATTTCAGACGCCTACCTTGGCCAATATACAACAACATACAGTCGTTTATAATAATTTGTTTTGAATCCTCATCATTGATGGCGAGCACAGCAACGAATGTGAATACCTTGTGGACAAATCTCTACTAAATGATCCTACGTTGTGCCATTACAAACTTTTAATAGATCGAGATCTTATTATTATTATACGTATGTGTCACCCAAGGCTTGTCTCGTATTGCATCAACTGGTCGCGTAACTACTATTACCTCATCGATGGTTGGTTCCATTCTAGATGAACTGACTACACCATTAGTTATATTTGTCCCTTATTTTGCAGCTCCCCAGCTCATAATATTTTTTTCTAATGGTGCTCCACACTAAGCGCGTGCCTCAGATTTTTTTACAGTAATAATTCCCCCAGAATGTTTAGTTGTGTAGGTGCATTACTTGCAGGTACATACACCTACGATTCTTTAATGGTGTCTATGAATGTGTTTGGCAATTCATTTGTGACCTATTGCAAGTTTGAATTTCATTGAACCTTATTGTTACTTAACTTATATAAGGAGATCTAGATGAGACAATGATTATATTTTCTAACTAATCTTGGAAACATCCTCAATAGTGATTGCCATATTCCCCCCCCCCCCCTGCATCCAAATGTTAGGCATATCGTTTCATTAGAGTGACAATCTACGAATCTCGCAGCATATATGTCACCATTGCGCTTCAAATATCTAGTCATACTAGGATGAAATAATAGACTTTCCTTAAAAGAAATTGTTATACGTACACTCTTTGGATTTTCTCTCCTTTTAAGGAAAGTTGAGATGTATTCCCGGTAATCCTCCTCATTTTCAGGCCAAGAGGAGTATATTGGAAACCGTTCTAATAGCGTATTCTAACCTTTAGACATTAAGGGAATGCATATAACCTTGTCTATCATTTTCTCCGATAGTTTTTATGTGATAAGCATTATCATGTAGCTCCCTAGAACTTAGTAAAATTTGGCTAGATTTACTAGTGTATAAAGCGGACTAGATACTCCGTATCATATCGTTAGGGAGTAATAGCATGATACACTTAGTGCATTCTATCATGTTGGTCGTTCCAATGATATTCATGATATCCCTGATGCACAAGGTTAGAGATAAGAAATATGTTCATATCTCAAAAGGATCGAGTCTGTGGTACTAATGTCTCATAGACATGTATTACTACTCATCTGATTATCTGTAATGCTCAATGAGTAGATAGATCCATAGGCATGTTGTATATAGATCAACTATATAAATTACTACTTTCCAAGTAATAAATTCTCATAATCAAAGAATAATCTCATAGATTTGATATCGAACCAGTGCATATCACGAGCATTTTATTAAACTAACCAGTAAAAAGTTCCCTACTCAGTCAATGATAGTACTAATAAAGCAAAATAAGTACTATACAACAAGTAAAGTTACTACTTGGCAATGCTCTCCAGGTAACATTATTCATATACTGAGAATTTTTTATTGTTCATTTTTATAACTTAATTTAAAGCTGCATTGGTATCATGGGAGAAATTTAAGGCCACAGACTCTATCGTGAGGAGGTCTGCGCCAGTTGTGATCACGTGATAAGTCTGGGGCTGATCTCTTTAGATCGTTTGAGGAGCCTTACAATCCCGCGCTCAATTATCTCATGTCCATTTACGAATTCATTCTATTCTAGTTTGGTCCATTGGTGAACTTCTTGTTCCCCTTGCCTCAAGTTGCTGACAGTTGGAATTTTAATCCTGTCGTTGTTACTACCTCTCGTCTATTAACGGTTGTGACCCTGTCCGCAACTTCCCCTATCACTAGACCCAACATTTTGTGACCCTAGCACATGTTTACTCTCAGTAGGCATAAGTTTGAGGTTCGTAACCAGTAGCTCATTGTTTTACTCATAAATGAGGAAAACTTGAATCAGGTCTACGTGTATAGTGATCTATCAAACATTGCCTCAAAAGCATAATATTTGAAGCGTAAAAAGTTTAATAGATATCTTTATTTTACCTTAACTAATTCTCCGTATAGCATTATAGTGGAGTTGCACTGCCGAGTAAAAATTCAAACACAGTCATATAATGTTAGAATAGTATAAGGTAATCCATTATCATATCTTCCTGAATATGGAGGTGAGGGTGTAAACAAAGCTCCTACTTTATTATTTTAGAGACTCATTATTCTTAACAATAGTCTTTTTGAGATTTTGCAATAATAACAAATGGATTTCAGTATCCATATAGGTCAAGTTTATTGGTATCAAAATAGAGCTACAGTATGGAAGGTATTCAATGTTCTGAATGTCGCCAACATCTATTATGCATATAGATCAATACCAGTAGTAGTACTTGATAAACATTCCTTGTATAAAGATAGTTCATAGTATTCAAGTCAGTAATTCCAAATCATTGCTTGTAGATGAACCTTACTCATATCCAATTACTCATAAAATTTAATTTATGTACATGATTTCCAATCATTAGTTTTGGTTCATAGTATATAGCGTAATGAAGTACATGATTCCCAATCATTACTTGCAAGTGAGTCATATTCATGGCTTTATACTCATAAGTTTCTATTAAATGTCAAATCCTAACTTTACCCCGTAAAATGGTAATCTTAACCTTAAAGTACGTTTTAATAGGGTCTTAGCCAAGAAAACTATTTAAAACAACTAGATATTGCATTCCTTATTCTAACAAGGGTGTTTTAATCCTTAAAGTTCTATAAGGTATATTTTCTAGCCAAATGACATATTTGCTACGAATATGAGGGGCATTAGATGTTTAGTTGACAAGAGGTCTCACCCTAAAGTCTGCTAAATTTACAAGAAAAGTAGATTAGTTCTGTCTTTAAACTAACATTCTAGGGTATTATAGGTTACTATTAGTGTCTATATATCTCTAAATGTTATCAAGTAGTATTTAATTGTACCTAGATACGTAAAATTAGTTCCTTAGACACCAAGTTTTTAGAAAATATGATTAAGTTAATTCCCAATTGATCTCTAATTATTATCCTTAACATTTAACTGTAATTTAGATATGGCTCCCAGCCGTATTCTAAATTAATATTGGTTTTCGCATTATCCCTGATCCCTGGTCAGGATAATTAATATCCAAGGGGCGCACCATTAATATCTTATAAGCTATTGAAAGATACTTAAATAAATATTAATCTATATTCATATATGACATATAAGTTAGTCAGTTTTCCTATACAAGGCACCCGTTCTAAAAAAAATTAGGAAATATTTTCATAAAAAAATTAAAAATGAGTATTACATTGCTACACGTGTCGCTGCCACAGTGAGACACGTATTACTGCTACAGTTAGACACGTGTCACAACTACAATACATATATGGGTCCCACATGCTATGTCAGTTGTCACTTGTCCTTGACTTATGCTTGCCATGTCAGCATGAGGTGGGTCTCTTCTGCCACGTGTCATTGACACGCGACTGCCACTTCAGCTGCCAGATGTCCTTGGTATGTGTCTGCCATGTCTGTATGTGGTGGCCTTTACCAGCCACGTCAGCTGCCACGTGTCTGATACGTCAGTATATGGTGGGTCCCACCTGCTAAGTATCTTTGACATGCGCTACTATGGACCCGATCCTTGCCATGTCACGTTTGGTCTAATTTTGAGGATTAGGTCTGATTCAGGTCCAATTTTCCTAAAATGGGTCTCGATAAGGTTTAAGCTAGATGACACAACGTGACTTTAAAAAAAATAAAAACCCTAAAGGATAGGTGACGTCACCCTGACCTAATTGCCGCCAAAACTTTAGGGCTTTTTTTACTGTGAATTGCCCAGTTTCCACGCCACTTTCCCGACGATAGGAACATCTCTCGAAGGAGTGTGATATATGGACGTAATGGTCATAGAGTAGGATACGCATCAAAATTACAAGCGCATTAATCCGATTACTAAAATGATTCCTATTTTAGTTTGAAAACAGGCCTTTGCATGGGTGAAAAAACACTAAAAATGGTCTAATTTTTTTAACAAAAATAGGTATTAATCTACAGACTCATATCATCATATCCTATATATTAGATCATGCACTTAATACTTAAAAATGAAATTCATAAAAAAAAAATATACCTATCCGCAGAGTAAAAAATCTAAAAACATGCTTCTTTAGAGAGCCTTTTTATCCTTTTGATTCACTAGCCCTTTGCAGTGCTGATAATGTGTTGGATAGTAAACTATTTCACTAAGTAATCACACACACATGGATACAAGAGAAGAATAAATAGCTTATTATTTATAGGTTGTTCTGTGTTACAATACCGAACCCTTTTAGGGGTTAAATACACTATCTAAAATTCTCCCCATAAACCTTAGTTTATATGGGCTTGTTAGGAGTCTAGCAGGACACCCCAACCCAATTGGGTTCCCACCTTGGGCCGGACCCAACTCTTAGCAGCTAAAACTAGAAAGAAACTGACCTACGGATCACAATGGTTGAGATAAAGATGATCCAGTGGTTCAAATTAGAACTGGATTATGGAGAAATTAATCGCTCTGAAGATCACTAATGTGCACCTATTAGGTTGGAGGCGTCGATGGGTGATATTTGTCTGACCCACATAGAGCGCGCTCGCAAACGGATTATGCTTGTATGTATAGGAAGACGACTGTTTCATAGAACTCAGTGAAACAAGCGATGATTGCAACTTCATCAAATTATTTAGAGCACTACATGAAGCTGACGAATAATGTTTCTCGATATGGTCTATGGTTGGTCATATTAACGGGAGTTGTGGTCTAAGGAGATCTTTGAAGATAACGTAGCATTTATATATGTCAAAATTTGTTCATCAGAGAATCTTGCCGACTTTTTTACTAAGGCATTGTCAAGACCGACTTTGGAGATGTTTGGCCCATGGGATCGAAATGCAGAGTTTGTACTCGCTCTAGCGTAATTGAGCTTGTACACGTCAGGGGGAGTTTGATCCCCCCAAACTACACCAGGGGGAGTTGGATTCCTGCTAGAGGAGTTTGATCCTCGCAAATACATCTTGAGGTGTTGGATCCATATATGTAGATACGTCAGGAAGTGTCTGATCCTCGTTGACACGTCAGCAGGTCTTTGATCCTCGCTAACTAGAGAAGAAGCATATTGCACTCTTATTCCCTTAGTGTAGCTTTTTTCCATGGGGTTTTGTGCTACCAAGGTTTTTATCGTTGCAAATAATACGCGTCCAACACCATGGCAGTGAACACAGGGTTGTAAGCTTTCCTTGTACACTTTTCCCAAGGGGGTTTTGTGTGTCGAAGGTTTTGAGGAGGCAATCGTTCATGTTTTTGGTGGCATCGAAAAGGGGGAGTGTTATGAGCTATTAGGTCCCATAGGGGAACGATAGGCTTGGGTCCTCTTAGGGAACAATGGGCTTGGAGTCCTACCCAAATCTCCATCATACTCCTTGGGATAACCACTAATAGCTTACTTCTAGGGGAAATAACCTATCATATTAGTGTTAGTAGAGAGTTATATATATATATATATATATATATATATATGTTGTTGAACATCCATTGTAGCACACAAGAAATTAATAATATTTCTATTTTTCTTTTTTGTAAGCAGGATCATCCTATCCTTCATGAGGTAAATAACATAAACAGGATATTAATTAAAACCAATCTACATTCTGGGTAGGAGACTCTGGTTGCTTCTTGGGTTTCTGATATCGGTTGTTCTCGAATTCGGCTTTTATTATGAGAGAATACATGTAGTCTGCCTCAACAAGGCCATTATAGGGTGCGCTCAAGATGCTGCAAAAAGAAATCGTGAGCAAGAAAATATTTTCAAAGGTTCTATAATAACTTTATAAATGAAAAAGAAGAGAAAGGGAGCAAGAGTGCATGCATGATTATCTACCCGTCTAGGAGCTCCTCCAAAATAACTCTTTGACAAGGCGTTACATAATGGATACAGTTTCTCGGACATTGCCCAACAGCAATGTGTACTTCGTAACCATTCCCATAACCTACGCAAGCGGCGTATTTGCAAGTTAAAACTGAAATAAGAAAATGATAGCAGAAGACGGAGAACAAATTAACTATGAAAGTTGAGTCTTGAATTTTGGATTATAATTTTTACCTTGAGAAGTTGCACGTGCAGTATCGGTAGGAGACGCAAAGAAGAATGCATAAGGTGCTGCAGCAACGCATGAATCAAAACATCCTGTAATACAGCCTTGAAACTGGTCAAAAAAGAGCTTTTATATCCGGCATAGGAATCCCGATTTAGTGTGTGAAAAGATTTAGTGTATGAAAAGGGCAAGATTACATGGAAGAAATATTTTTCGCAAAACAAACTTACCTTTGCCAGCACAAAGAGTCTCATTAACAAAAAGATCAAAGGCTTCACACTCAGGATCATCAAAAGGATCTAAAGGCTCCCTACAAATGCACCCTTACCCAACAGTCAGAATAATAACAGTCTTTATATAATTATTATCTTTTTCAACATAATTTCATGGGGGCAAAATTTAAAACAAAAATGAAGGATATTAAAGTTCAAGTTTAGTTACCTCTCAGAGCTCTCAGGCGAACTATTCGTTGATAAAATCTACGAGTATCAATGAACTGTACTGTAAGGGTTATTATTGATGATAGCTAAATGTCATCTATACATAATATGTAGCAATGCCATTCTTAGTACCTCATAGGCTTGAAGCACGCGACGAATCATTTGATCTGAATCTCCAACATCCATATGATATATATCAGGATGGAACTGCTTGACCTGAAATAACCAAAACAAAATATACGCACCGATTAAGCATTAAACTTTTTTGTGTTCAGGAAAAATAATAATTCCTTCTTTGAATTGGAACATATAATGTCGGTACCTTAGATCGAAAAGCCGATTTTAGCTCAACAAGCGAGCAGTTTAGTTTGACTCCCAACACATTGGAAGCGGATGACCTTGTCATAAGCTTTTCGTGATCTCCACCTTCACTCTTCTTGCAACTCACCATACATGGACACCTTGAAAATGATCTTACAGATTGAAAATAAGAGCTGTTTCGCGAATTTGAGTAGAGCGAAATTCCTGAAGCGGATGCCCTGCAGTAGAACAATGATCTAAGCATTTCTTATCCGCTGATGCAAATATGGAATTATGACCACAAACATAATACATTTGAGCTTTCATTACCCTTTTAATTTTGGATCACTGGGACCACAAAATGAGGCGAAAATGCCCCCTAAGAAATAAAATATATATACTAGTCCTCCACGGTTAGCAAGAAATCAAGAACCCCATTTGGGTGACTAATCCCTTGCAGTAAGGATGGCAATTTGCCCTACCCGGATCCCCCACCCCGCCCCCGAATAAGGAGGATTTGGAGTGACCTTACCGAGTTTGGGGGCGAGTATGGGGAAAACCTCCAAAAATCCGCCGGGGATTGGGGCGAGTATCGTATAGGTCTAACAAATCCCCGACTCCGCCCGACCCCATTTAGCTATTTACTACATACCCTTAAATAATTGGGATAAAACCCTTTCGACACCTTTGATTTCTCACTTATCTTATTTAATAACTTTGCCTATATGTATTTAAGTCATAGCATTTGGACTCGTGTCTTATGTTTTAGTTTATTTTATTGACTTTGATAATGGTATAGCTTAGCAAAAATAAAAATTCATATAGGATGATATTTTATTTTAATTTTTGGTGTAATAACAGCTAAATGGGGCGAGGATGGGATTTAATGTTACAATGTGGGGCAGATTTGGGGATCCCCGTTTAAATTAAACGGGTTTTGGGGCGGGTTTGGGGGAGAGAAACTTAGGCGGCTCTTGATAGACGTAGAAATACGTAGGATTAATATGCCTCAAAGTATCATTTTGTTAATCCTGATTTGTTATTTTTTAATATTACTAGCATTTTCTTATTTTCAAGCACTTATCACTGCTGGAGCTAATAAGTAGAAAAATACATCTAATAGGCAGTCCAAAGAGCTGAAGCATCTTCAGCAGTCTCTCAGGTACAAGGAAGATGTCTGCATTCAATGTACTTGCAGATTTACTCCAAGGAATTAAGATGATGAAGAACTCTACAAAGATTAGCATAAGAAGAATTATCAAGATAGAAGATAAAATATAATGAGATAGAATTTATATGAGATAGGGTTTATCTTTACTTAGAGATAAAGTTTCAGAAATATAATAAATATTCTCCTATCTTCTATAAATAGGAGAGCATTTCTATGTATTTTGTATCTCATTTTTGAAGGAATAAAGCCTAGTTTATTCAGTAGCTCTCTCTTTCTCCCCCCATTATTTTAGTTTATACTTCTAGAATGAAGCTATGATCGAGCACCATTAATGGAGAGCTAGTCTCTTTAACTTAGGCTAAGGATCGACCCTCCGGCGAATGTGAGTTAATCATTAGAATAATGGTAGTATAAGATTTAGTATTGCTCTAAAATTATCTGATTTATAGCAATGGGGAGTTATCTAGTCATAATAACTTTAAATTACTCTGAATATGAGGAGAACACAAGATTAGCCATATCTTGTTGTTTTCACGCTCCAATATATAGATCAATAGGGTTGCAATTCTTTGCCTAGCCATGGAGAAAGTTTGCATACCCTAGATCTGATTATCCATACGTAATTAATTGTAATCTAGAGTTTTAGCCATAAGCACTAGTTTTTTGACCCGCGATAGACCTAGCCATGGCTATCACGTACGGATAGAATCTACCATTTTTATATCGGTTTTGTAAACTAAGTCGGAGGTGATCCAAAGCTTAGGTTCTTTTCTCTATATTCTTAAAAAGTTAGTAATTTAGATTTGATTTTTAGTTCATAAAGCCTTTTCTAAAAAGTAGTTTAATAAGTGTTATTAGTTAGATCAGTAAAACTAGTTTTTAATACGTCTACTGCCCGTGGATTCAGCCCCCGTTTGCCTTTATTATATTACGACACCTATATTTTTGAGCAGGATATTTAGAACGAATTTTTCTCGCATCAAAATTGGCATCGCTTTCGGGGAGGCAACGGTCTATTAAACTTTTAGTTTTCCGTTTTAACTATTTTACTTATTTTTCGTTGTTAAAATTAAAAATAGTTTTGAGGTTTACTTTAGCTAATTAAGTTCCATAATAAGTTTAGTAGTATTTCTTTTCTTTATTTTAGTTTGTAAATCTCAGGATCATACAACATTTAGTCAATACTATTTTCTCTCTTTCAATAATAAATATGAATTGCATGCACAAGTAAGTAGAGTCAAGTCTAACTACTGTTCATGCATCTAGTAACTTAAAACATTTTATCATGCTTGTATTGGACCCATTTTAATACCGAGGCATAGCATACTTTTTGAAGACATTACATTATATATATAATGGTCGGTAGTGGTAAGAGCACTTGCAGCAGGGTGTGGGTTTGAGTTGGGTTTGCAAACCCACACTCAAACTAATAGTTTGAGTCTCCCAGCAACCATTTTTTGAGTGTGAGTTTGCAAACGTGACGCTACAGTAACTCAACCGAGTGTGAGGAGCTCGCACCCAAAAATATTGAGTTTGGCGGTGTTTGGATTACCGCGCAGTATTCCTTTTACAGCCCATATTTTTTGCTCGGTAAAAGGAATACCGCACGGTAAAAGGAATACCGTGTGATAATCCAAACTCCTTCAATCTTAATTATTTCTCTCATCACTCCTTGGTTCCTTCTTCTTCGCCAAAACCAATTATAGAGCGGAGAAGAACCTCTATGCTCTTCCCAAATGGTGAACTCCGACACCAGTAGTAATAACTCTTCACCGTCGGCCCCATCCTCCCATAACCCACCTTCAACACCATTCGCTCAACACCCATCATCACAATTCACTTCATACCTTTTCCAAAACCCATCACAATTTTAACCTCAATTCCAATCACAGACCCCACCTCCGTTTACCATGTCGCAAGGGGATCCCAGTTATAGAAAATATTAAAGTTTATTTACACTCTCTCAACCGTAACCTCAGGCGTTTAGCCCATACTATTAACCCTATCCGCTCACTCAACCTCAAGGTTTTCAACCCCCAAATTACTTTCAGAACTACCTATTCCATGGTGAATCTACTCAGCACAGTCAAAGTGACGCAAATGCGTCAATACCTATTGAAGCAGCGGTACCAAGAAAGAAAAAGGAAAAGGAAGAAAGAAAAAAGTATCCGCAAAACAAAGACAAAGCGTGCAAGTGTCAGAAGATGCTGAGTTTTTGGACGAGATGGATGATGGTGGACTGTATTGGACGGAAGCAGACTTTACGTGTCTCACAAGAGCCTGGGTAACAGCTTTTATCCAGATAACGGAATGCACAAAGGGTTTAACTTTCTATCAAAAGGTCAGCATTGCCTTTAACAGAGATTCTGAATGCCCCACACGACGATCAAGTGGGTCGACCAAATCTCAGTGGTATACCCTTAATGCACAATGTGTGGCGTACAAGAGGATAGTTACTCAAGAACGATTTAGGAATAGTAGCGAGAAAACAAAAGAATATCGGGTACGTCCTAATTTCCTTTCACTCAATTTCATTTATTTCTCGCGGATATACACGTTATTTATTTGCATTTGGTAATTTTGTGAATTGTAGGAAAGCGATGCACACAAGATCTATCAAGGCTTGAATGGCGACAATGACTTCAAACACTATGAAGCGTATAAGATTTTGGCGCGATAACCGTGATGGGCCAAACTAAGGGATGATAGGTTGAACCATGCGAGGAATATACCAAGAAATGTAGTTAGGAGAACATCAGACAATTCTTCTTCGGGGAACTCGGTCGGATCAAATAATTTATCGGAGGACCCCGACGGCCTACCTACACCTCAATCTGCGGGCCCAAATTATGACTTAGATGGTTTGTTGTATGTGGGTAGAAGCAGACCCATCAGCCAAAAACTCTATAGAAAGAACCTTACAGCAAAAAAGGCATTGGATGGTGTTGCTGCATTTAGTAGCGGTATCTAAACAATGCTAAATGAACTATGGTTGGAGAAGAGACAAGCGAAAGAAGAAAAGGAAAGAAGAAGAGCATAAGCAATGTAACACTAGTAAGCCAAAATGGATTTCGAGCAAGCAAAGGAAGATCGCAAAATCATGGAGAAAGACCTGAGTATTCTTTCTGGACATCAATTGCAATACTATCTTTAAAGGCAAGCTGAGGTCATGAAACGTATCGGCAAGAGGGGTGGACCAGGTACTTGAAGTGATGATGAAATATAATTTAACTTTGCTGTATATATAAGTTTTCTTTTCAAGAATGTAGTTTACCTTCCAATAATGTAATCGTTTGAATAATGTACTTTGTTATTGAAGAATTTAATCTTGTTTTAGAAATGTTTATTGCCGATAATATTGCTTTAAAACAAATACAAGATTAATGCAATATCAAAAACATGTTTAATAAACTTGTACGACTAAGAAACATTGAATTACATCAAGAACACGCAGATAATACAAGAAATGGAGTGCTAAGTTTGAAAATTTCCCTTCACGGCCTACAAATACTCGATTAGATCATCCTTTAGATCAAAGCGC
Source organism: Kingdonia uniflora (assembly GCA_014058105.1). Lineage (NCBI taxonomy): Eukaryota > Viridiplantae > Streptophyta > Magnoliopsida > Ranunculales > Circaeasteraceae > Kingdonia > Kingdonia uniflora. Next base: position 1,671,721 of record JACGCM010002813.1, read on the forward strand.
AGTTCTCGACTTCGAATGCCGTTCATTTTCGATATAAAATATTATATTTTTATGCGTTCGCGTACAATATCGAACCGTTCTCCTTCGATAGTTGAGGGCTCAGCCGGATTGTAGTCTAAGTATGATGGGAATGCACCTCGTTCCTCTTCGACGATCATATTGTGTATTATCACGCACGCTTTCATGACATTGTTCAAAACCTCAGGTTCCCATAATTTAACCAAATTTTTTACAATATTGAACCGAGATTGTAAAACCCCAAATGCCCGTTCTACGTCTTTTCAGTAACTTTCTTATTATTGAGCAAATAATTTTTCTTTCGTTGTAACCGGATTGGATATGGTTTGGGCAAGTGTTCCCTATTTGGGGTATAGGCCATCCGCTAGGTAATACCCCCATATCATAAGCTTTTTTGGCAATTGTATAATTGTAAGGCGGGGCGATACCATCGGCCAGGTCGGTAAAAAGATGTGATTGTTACAGGACATTGATATCATTGTTAGATGTTGGTAACCCTAAAAAAAGTATGCCAAATTCAAAGGTCGTGTGAAGCTACCGCTTCAAGAATCAGTGTCGCCTTGGGGTAATGATTAGTAAATTGATCGTACCAAGCTTTGGGCTAATTTTTTCATATCCAATGTACGCAATCAAGTCTTCCTAACATGCCGGGAAATCTCCGTGACTTTCCGATAGCTTTTAACTTTTTGACGTCGCCCGCGTTTGGTGCTCGAAGATATTCCTCGCCAAATATTTGTATAACCGCAACACAAAACCTTTTCACACATAATAAGGTTGTGTATCTCCTATTCGGATATATTCATCAAAAAGATCTGCCGCAACACCGTAGCTTAGGAAACGTAGTACTGCGACTATCTTTTGGTACGGTGATAACCCCATAGTATCAGGCGTTGTTGGGTTTCTGGATAAAGTAATGATCATGTGCAACGGCTACATCGAATAGGCGCATAAATATTTCTCTACTCATACAATAACGTTGCCGAAATTCCCATGGCTCATATGTACAATTCGGCTTGAAGTAGTCCCGCATAATGCTGTAATGCCCCAATGGGTGATCTTGCTTCTTTCTCTTATCTTTACGGCCCATGACACTCCTGCCGTGACTCGAAGTTGCATCGTGTACTTTTATGTTCATTACAGCTTGGTGCAGAACGCAAATTACCGCCGCACAATCAAAGATAAGATCGTCATTGGAGGACTACGACGATACACCTGGAAGATCACCAATGGATGAATCGGATGATAAATAAGACATTTAAGGCTGTAGAGTTGAGAGAAGGGTGTAATACCAGATGGTGAACAAGTTTCTAAAGGGAGAAATGTAAAAGGGGAAGAAGATATGTTTCTTGGAAATAAAGAATTTGGAGGTGAAAAGAACACCGCTCGGTGTTCTTTTCACCGCCAAATCCTTGTTTCTATAATATCTCAGTACAACATTTATTCGAATAAAATACCTCAGTGCAAAATTGTACAAATGTCTAAGTCTGTTCGAATAGACATTGAAAAAACTTGCCCAAAAACCAAAAAACTTTAGCCAATTTCTACATTTGATAATCATGGCTAATGAAAATTCGATAACCAAAAAACTTTGTCAAACCATTCTAGTTAAACTACATCATGGGATTACAAAAAATATAGTACTTGTAGTTATAGCTGAGCTTCTACATCGTCTACAAAAACATCAAAAACTCCTATATCTACTCAGAATCATCTCTAGTACCCCGCTCCCTGCGGCTAGTACCGCCTCCCCTGGTTTGTGAACCAGATCCACACTGCCTCGTCCTTGCGCCACCTTCAAGTGGTAGTGGCACCAACCGTACGTCACGCCCCCTTTTCAACTGTAGGTCCTGAATGGGACGGAGAAATTTTTTAAATATTTTGACAAAATAAATATGACATTAAAAAAAAAAATACATAAATAAATTACTTACATAGGCATATAGCTGATGATATATACTATCAATGTGTCTGTGGGCAGTAGCAAGCGCATAAGTCAACTCCTGGAGCCTTTGGGCATCCTGCACAGACTCTATAAGGACGAGTTGCCTCATGCCATGAGTCAGGTGTTACCGCTCCTCTATGCCATAAGGGGCAGACATGGGTGGCAGTCCCTTAAGCAGGCGATGGGGAGCATCTCACGCCTCCCTGTCTACTCCATGTGCCACTCCGGGTCTGGCCTCTCCACCTCGCCAGGAAAACTGAAGTCCTGGGACAAGCTATGAACCAATGTTGATATAACTACCACGGGTGTAATACCATCTCTAAGTGCACTCGGTCCGAACAGATCTATATTCCCCATTCTTTGGGATTCTGTCAACAGGTGACCTACCTCCAAAGTTTGTTCGGCCCAGTATGAGGCATAAGTCTCTCACTCCTCCCCTATCACATACTACTCACAGTCAAAGAACCTAACCTATCTCGTCTCCTATAAGCCACTAGACTAATATGTGGCAACATGTTAAGTGGAGGATCTAAAGTAATTCGTGCCTCGCCAGCCAACTGCCTTCAGCATCTATCCCCCAAGTAATATTCGTAGTTTCCATTTGGTACTTGAAGTGGCATCCTCTTAACGGATAGGAGTTTTGCAGTCAGTACGTCCTCTATCTCAGACACCGCATAATCTAACCAAGGTTCCCAGGTGATAGTCTCAACAGTACGGTGGTCAATGTAGTATCTGCCTAGAATAAACAGATTGGTTGTCTGGTCATTTATTTTCCTCCTGCTCCCCGTCTCCCATGCTCTGAGACGCGGATAGGCTAAGAACTTAACATCTTCCTTGACAATAGTACCAGCCCTACAATACTCGTAGAACCAATACTACATTTCAGAACAACATAAAAATAATTATAAATTATATTTAGGACATTTATTGGAAGATATTTGATTTGTAAAAGAAAAAAGTGTTAGTGTACCGTCAGAAGTTGGGCAAATCCAGTGATGGTACCCTCGGTCGTGACTACATTATCCAGACCATGGTACAGGGAAGCAAGAATAGCATAACCCCATTCATATTGGGCAGCATCATCCAAATCGGCCACGACCGTGAGATATCTTAGCGGGACGGTGTTGTTGGTCGTCTGGAACCACAAATATCCCATCATGAAGAGGATAAAAGTACGAGCAATAGTAATATTATCCTCCCGATCATCTACAAAGGTCAAGTACGTCCTCAAATGTGAAATGCTGACGTTCCCACTCTTTATATGGCTGGAATCAATGTTAGGGAACAATTATCTCGCATTGGATAATACACTCCATGCATTGTCATACAGTACCTGTGTTAAATATCGGCCGATTGACAATGATGTCGGCATTGTGAAATCTAATGGTGTGACCCCTATCTCCGCACATGAGAACAGAAACGTGTATGTGGTCGGCCACAAATGCTCTGTAAGCACCTGAATTAGTCGATTATCTGAATTGCCCAAGCGTATATCCATAAACTTCCCGAATATATTCACCACAACATCCCTTATAGATGGAATTGTGGAAATCTCCTTCCATACTTTGATCACCGCAGTGAATGTACCGTGCACAGGCATCAAATCCCAATTCTGTTCATTGAGGCATTTTGTCAAACACTTGATTTATGGAAATAACAAATTCACAATTACACTAAAACTTACCGTGAGTTCATTTCCCGTGTTATAGATATGACTGATGCCGCCTGGGAGTTGGGTAATACACCTCTGCGGGAAGTTTTATTGGGTTGGGTTTGGTATAGATTAGGTTTATTGGGCATCTTCAAATTCTACTCGCTTTTTCTTCCTTCCAAACCTCGAGGGAGTTACGGAATGCTCTGGATCTTTTGTCAGTCTAAACCCAGGCATAATACTGGGGTGTGGGTCTCCCTCTGGCATATGTATTTTAATTTTGTTGAAATCATAATATTTGTACCTTCGATATTGAGAGAGAGCATAAAGTAAAATGTGGAGAATAGTCGAGTTGGGTTGCAAAATTAACAAACAGCTGTGTTTGAAACCCCACATGGTGTTCCTTTTTGCCGCGCGGTAAAAGGAACACCGCGCGGTGTTTTGATCTCTTCTAAATTAAAATTAATAATAATAATTACATGTCACAAACTTGAACTCACTGCTGGGAGAGAATGGGTGTAGGTTGGGTTTTTTGTTGGCCCCTTGTCAGAGCCCACACCCAAAGTCACACTTGCTGCTAGAGATGCTCTAAGTAAGGGATAGTTGTGGCTAATAATTAACATTACTCATTTATTAGTAGTTCTTGGTCAAGTCTGACACATATACTAGTTGTTAAATAGTTATTGTATGCCATTGTTTGTTATCGCGAGTCAGATTGAAGCATCTCTATTGTTGTTACTGGTTAGTATGTAAGAACATATCTTTATGGTGCACTAATCCAACTACTCGTTAGGACCATGCATCTCTTTATTGGTTTTTAATTCAAATATTCAATTGTAATTTTTGTAGGTTTTCATAAATTTTGGAAGCGCGCAAAGCTTTTTAGATCATAGTTGGAAATTATAAAGGAACGAAAAGCGAAAAAAATTGGGAAATGCGAAAGGCTTCAACCATCTTTCTAAATCCTTCTTGTGCCCCCTAAGTAAAGAGGCATCTCCTTCTTTCAACCCCTAAGTGAAGGGGCAACCACAGCTTCAATGGGAAACACTTCTCATAGGTTGGTCATTTCCTTAAACTTGACATATAAAAGGGGTTCATGACCCCTCCGCCCCGGCATTAGAAAAGTAAGTCGTGTGGACTGTTGAAATTCACGCTGCTCTTAAATTAAAAAATTTGTTGTGTTTGGATTAACCTATTGTCATGTTTAAATTTTTGCTCCATTTTTAACATAGTAAAAGGCTTTAACTGCTAGGGCTCTTCCACGGGATTTCATCACCCAAAGGAATCCCCAGTGAGTGGGACCTCCCCACCTAGGGATACGGAGAAATATGTTTCACACATTCTTAACCGTCCCAATCTTTAAATTTAATTAAAGCTTAAAAGCTATTAATAAGATTTCCAAGGGATTTCATTGCCTGAGGAATTAGGAGGTACCGGACCGGTTATTAAGCGACGTCACTGTTCTGTGTGAGTCATGTACGATAAGGCAAGGCGCACAGGCGTGAGGACTGATGCGAACACAAAGACCATTACTAGCATAGTAAAGCTTTCTTGTTAAGAATCACACACCTGCCCGACCTACCCAGTTTGATTAACATCTAGATTAGGATTGACTTAATTTAATTTAACTTTAAAAACCATTTATGTGTTTAGCTTAAACCGTATATTTAAATTCTAGTTGGATTTATAATTCTATTTCATTTTATTAGTGCATGCCCAAGTACGATCGGATTAGAAAACACATTAATATACCACCAATTCCTAAAACAACTAATACAGCTAACCAAGTCCAACAGGAGGACCTTCAGGCCATACGCGACCTTGAAACTGAAAAAAAAATCTGCATAAACCTTAGCCTGAACCAATGGGTGATAAGTCACTGAGGGAGCTTTTTGCTCCTATTTTAAAAAAAAACCCACCAAAATGCATTAAGTTGCCAGCAATTACGGCAGCCCAGTTTGATATCAAGCCTTAGATATTGAACCTAATCCCACCTTTTCATGGACTAGGTAATCAAAACCCGTATTTACATATCGATGAATTTGAGTCAATTTGCCAAACATTTTGATGTAAGGACATAGCAATGGAGTATATTTATTTACTCCTTTTCCCATTTTCACTAAAAGACAAGGAATAACGTTGGCTAAATTCTCTACCTCCCAAGTCAATAGACAAGTGGGATGCCCTTAAATAGAAGTTTAAAATCAATTTTTCCACCATGCAAAAAAACAACCTTTTAAAACTTGATATTTCCAATTTTCTTCAAGAAGATGGATAAAAATTTTACGAAGCATGGGAACATTTTAAGGAAAAATTGTTAAGGTGCCCCCATCATGGTTTCGAGAAATGGAGACTAATCCTATTCTTTCTGCACGGGTTAACTCTTTCTGCCTGTTAATCAACTGAAGCCCGTAGCTCAGAAAAATTCCAAGATATGAATGAAACTGCTGCATATGCATTTCTTGATAAATACGCTGAGACATCCCAGCAATAGGACTTTACTTCCAGTGATCGTAAACCCATTAAAAAAGAAGGCATCCTTGAATTACCTGAATACTTTAAATTAAAAATCTAACTAGACTCTCTTATACGTAAAGTCGAGGCTATGGCCGAAGCGAAAGTTGTGGCCCATAAACCAGTGTCCATTCCTGAGGTCTGTAATTTATGCAATGATCTGACCCATTATGCATACACATGTCCACAACTCCCTGAATTAATAAATTCTAATTAGGACCACGTTAATGCTAACTTGAGCAATGAAAGGAGACAATACCAAAATAATTTTGGTAGATCTCCTTGGCAAAATAGTAAAGCATTTTCTTGGAGAAATCAACCGCAAGGACAATCCAGTTATAATCCTCCACCATATGAGCAGAATCAAACATGTTGGGAAACCGAGGGGGCAAATTGCAACGCGAAGCACAATATGATTTAGCAAGAACTTGAAGAACCAACTCTAGCCATGAAGAATTCAAACAAAGGAAATAATCATATACACAAGGTTTAATTTAGGTGGAAACCTTTTAAAGGATTAAAACCACCCCTGATAAGCACGACGAATATATTATCACTTAGGGTTACAAGAAATTACAAAGATCACTCAACCTCACCTCTACCCTTACGGATAATCCCCAGCAAGAAACCCTAGAAAGAAAACCCAAAAAATTTCTCCAAAGCTAAACCCTAGATTTCTCATTTTTCTCTCTCTAACTCTTTTCTTCTGTGTAGAGGCCTTTAACATACACTCAATATTTATTGGCTTTTCATTAGGTTATCTTCGAAGTACGCATCACAAGATAATCCATCGCTTTGTATTAAATCCCCATCAAAATGAACTTAGAAACAAATAAACATAGACATTTTCGTTCGAACGAGTCATGAGGTCGTTTGAACGACTTCAATGAAAACTCTGCCATTTGAACGACTTCCATACTCGTTCGAACGACTTTCCCTTATTTTGAGCCATAATCTTAGCAATCTCCACCTCGGCGATAAAACCATTTCTTCTACTGCATTCGTCGTGTATCCTTGTCACGTTGCCCCTATGGACAACTTCTCAATTAAGAGAATCACCCAAGTCTAGGTTTTTCCTAAACCCACCAATCGAAACCCACTTTCTGATCATCTTTGTAGACCCTGTCATTCCTCCACCTTAAACTAAATCCCCCTTTCGAGAAATCTCCATAGCTTCATCGGTACATGCAACCTTTACATCTCCACCCATTGATTTACCAACCAATACATACAAGTTCCCGCTTAGAACTCCCTTCATGATCAAAGAAGATTTCTGATAAACTTTCATTACTCTACCTCGCCCAGAGTAATTGTAACCCTCATTATCTAACTTGGAAAGTGAAATTAGATTATGAGTCATACCCGGCACATGTTGAACATCATGAAGAATTACTATGCGTCCATCGAACATCCTCACGCGAATATCACCCACTCCAGAAATCGGCCTTCGAGAACCATTGCTCGTCATCACAAACTAGTTACCCTCACACCTTGCATAATTGCCGAACCATTCCTTGTGTACGCATACATGCATTGCAGCCCCACTATCAAACACCCATCCTCTATCCTGGCGAGAACCATCAGCGGCAACCACGAGGAGTGCCTTATCACCATCATTATTAGTAACTGTTACCAGCTTGTTAGTGTCACTTTTGAAGCCTCTTGCCAAACTTGCTCTATTACCTTTCCCCGCTTTACAATCCGATCTATAATGACCCAATTGACCACAGCTCCAACAAGTTCCTTTTCTGAACTTATTAAAGCTTCTTTTCCCACTAGACACCGTCGCAGAGTTTTTCCCCAAGGATTTGTTATCCTTAAGCCTTCTCTCCTCGAAAAGAAGCATACTTGTAACCTCCTCAAAACTCAAGGTTTCCTTCTCATACATCAACGTAAGTTGAAGATGCTTGAAGGTAGACAGAAGAGACCATATAAGTTGAAGCGCCTTATCGTCATCCTCAACTTTAACTCCAATCGATTCCAATTCTGAAACAATCCCGTTCAAAGAACCTAGGTGATCACCAATGCTTGTACCCTCATCCATCCTGAGTGTATGAAGCCGCTCCTTGAGGTATAAGCAATTTGAAAGACTCTTCGTTTGGTACAAACTTTCAAGCTTTAACCAAAGACCCTTTGCAGTCTTCTATCTAGCCATGTTTTCCAAAACATTCTTAGCAAGACAAAGGCGTATCCCACTCGCAACCCTTGAATCCAGATCTACCCAGTCATTTTCTTCATTATAATCCACTTTCTGGGCCGCTATACCTTCAACCAGAGTTTTAGGAATAGGCTTCCCTTTCAGTACCTTGTGTAACCCACTTTGAATCAAGATATCTTGGACTTGTATTTGCCATAATCCAAAATTGATTTTCCCATCGAACTTCTCCACATCAAACTTGATCATGTTAGAATACTTAGATTTTTCCCATCTTGTTACTCTACTTGCCCTAAACCTCGCTCTGACACCAATTATTGGGAAACCGCAGGGGAATATTGCAACGCAGAAGCACAATACGATTTAACAAGAACTTAAGATCCAACTCTAACTATGGAGAATTCAAGCCAAGACAATAAAATACATATACAAGGTTTAATTTAGGTGGAAACCCTTTAAAGGATCAAAGCTAACCCCGACAAGCACGACAAATATATTATCACTTAGGGTTACAAAAAATTACAGAGATCACTCAACCTCACCTCTACCCCAACAAATAATCCCCAGTAAGAATCCCTAGAAAGAAAATCCAAGAAATTTCTTCAGAGCTAAACCTCAGATTTATCCATTTTCTCTTTCTAACTCTTTTTTCCTGTGTAGAGGTCTTTAACATACACTCAATATTTATAGGCTTTCCATTATGTCATCTCCAAAGTACGTATCACAAGATAATCCATCGCTTTGGATTAAATCCCCTTCAAAATGAACTTATACACAAACAAACAGAGCCATTTTCGTTCAAACGAGTCATGAGGTCGTTCGAGCGACTTCAGCGGAAACTCTGCCGTTCGAATGACTTTCCCCTATTTTGAGCCATAATCCTAACAAAACATACCCGACCCAACAAACCTACCCAGTTAGTTTAGAATTTACACTCCAACAATTTATAATATAGATTAGGGGGGTAACCCAACAAAATTCTAGGAAACTTTCATAAATGCGGGCCTTTATTTAAAAGCTGGACACACAAATATGGCAAATAATAAGCCAATTAAGTGAACGAGAAATGGGAAAATTCCCTAGTCAACCAATTGCTAACCCGAAGACCGCTTTTGAGGTTCAAGCTTAATAGAGTTCACTTGAGAACATTGAAACTGCTCAAGTAGTTATGACCCTTAGGAATAAGAGAACTATATAAACCAGACCAGATCCTTTGTCGTCAACTAAGCACAATTCGATTCCCAAATCTTATAAAATGGCCAATGAAAATCCATAATCTAACTTGCCCATAACAGTAACATCTAGGCCACACCATGTTCCAACTCTACCGGACCAAGTAGACAATCCTTATGTACCGAGGGCCCCTTTCCCTAACAGACTTGTTTCTACAAAAAAGGACAAAGGCCTAAAAGATATTCTCAATTTATTTAAACAGTACATATTAACATTCTGTTCTTGGACGCCATCGATCAGGTTCTGTCATATGCTAAATTCCTTAAGGAATTGTGTACAAAGAAATATAGAACCAAGAGTTTGGAAGAATTCTTTTAGTGTTCAATAGGTTAGCTCCGTCCTACCATTTGAAATTCCGATCAAACAAAAGGACCCAGGATGTCCCACCATTCCCTTAGTAATAGGAAAATACTACATCTGGCAGGCCCTTCTTGATATTAGGGCTAGTATAAACATTATTCAATTTTATGTTTATGAGGACCTTAATTTAAGAGAACTTAAGCCCACAAGGATTCAACTTCAACTCGCTGATAGATTCACCAAGATTGCTTGGGGTATTGTTGAGGATGTGATAATTAAGGTGAACAAATTTACTTTCCAATAGACTTTGTAGTCCTTGATATACCACCAATTTCTAATATCCAAGGCCAAATCCCCATCATTTTAGGTCAACCTTTCCAAGCTAGTGCCAACGCTATAATCAATTATAGGAATATAATAATTAACTTTACATTCGATAACATGAGCATGGAACTGAACATTTTCAGCGCCATGAGGCCATATCAGGATTCTGCTGAAGAGTTTAATATGATAGGTACCATTATCTTCGAATATTCTAGGGATGGCATCTTTGAAGATTGTCTAGAGGACGACATCGTTGGTATTCACGAGTCAATCCTTAAAGAAATTTCTGCTATTCTTAAAAATAATCTCCCTGCATACACTCTACCGCATAAATTTACTCCCAAATTCGAGCCATTCCCTATGTCATCTAACCCCCAGTTCCTTCTTATGTGTTACCATCAAAGCTTGATCTTAAAGTGCTTCTGGATAATTTAGGATACGGTTCCTCGAGCTTGATAAAACTCTTCCCGTTATCATTTCATCTTCATTGAACCTAGATCAGAAAAATAAACTCCTAACAGTACTAGACACCTACAAAGAAGCAATTTGATGGTCAATATCATATATAAAAGGAATAAGCCAGTCTGTGGTTATGCATAAGATACACTTAGAGGAGTGATTCAAAACATCCCAAGAACCACAATGACGTGTGAACCCAAAATGAAGGATGTAGTAAAGGCAGAAGTTATAAAGCTTCTTGACGCGGGTATTATTTATTCTATCTCAAGCAGCTCTTGGGTAAGCCCAGTCCAAGTAGTACCTAAGAAATTAGGTATTACTATCGTCAAGAATGCAGACAATGAACTAGTTCCCACTCGCACTCAGACATGATGGAGAGCTTGCATTGACTACCGAAAGCTGAACGCGTCCACTAAAAAAGACCATTTCCCGTAACCATTCATTGATCAAATATTAAAACAATTAGTTGGTCATTCCTTTTACTATTTTCTGGATGGTTATTCAGGTTACAACCAAATTTCAGTATCCCCCGAAGACCAAGATAAAGCAACTTTTACTTACCCCTTTGGAACTTTTGCCTATCGTCGCATGCCTTTTGGACTATGCAATGCATCTGCGACCTTTTAACGGAGTATGTTAAGTATTTTCTTTAATATGGTTGAAAAGTTCTTAGAAGTCTTCATGAATGACTTTTCCATGCCTTATCTCGAGATAATCCCAATAGAAAATTTCCCTGATATATATCTTTGCGAACTCAAATATTGGGAATTGGATATCCCCAAATAATTCTTTAACTTCAAATAAGTTTGGGGATGCGTGAGTTTTGTATGGCTGAAGACGGTAAACTTAACACTTTCTGAGAGGCAACCAACGACACATTCAGGTGGGAAATTCTAATTTTCCGTTTCATTTTTATTTTTGGTTCTCAAATATTGGGGATAATATTTAATTTAAGTTTGGGGGTAGGAAAGTTATTTTTAATTAAATATATTTTGAAGAAAACTGAAATAATGATACTCTTGGCAATTTATGATGCACTTTTGATAAATTTGCAATATTTAAACTGATTTTATTTTTACCCAAATATTTGGTTGGGAAACCCGAAAAAAATCTAAAAGAAACCAAGAGCTTAAAAGTTTACAAGTATACACTAGAATATTTAGCACACCATCTTAAGTTAGATTTACTAACTTTTAATTAGCGACTAATTCAAGTTAATGTGGTATATTTTGAAAACCTATACTTCACTATAGCTTTGTAATTTATACATTCGACAGGTTATTGAACAGTTTTAGGATAATTTAGTATTTATGTTAAGAATAAATCATTCCAAGGGAGACAACTGCTTAAGAATATGTTTATTTTCGAAAGTATAAAAAGAAAAAAAGAAGCCAAATTTACTTTAAACTTTTACACTGCAAGGCTACTCGCATGATTAAGAACTGAAAGAGGAAAAATTATCACCAGTCTTGAGTATGACAATGAACTATGTGAAAAGAGCACGAAAAATATTACTTGTGAGAATCCTGAGTCTAGGTCATGAAGGGGCACCAAACCCTGTAAACCTTAGCCAACTGGCGAGGATTGTCGATCGAAAACTCCATGTTACAGAGGTTCTACTAAGAATCAATGTACTCAAAAAGGCTATGAAAAATAAGATACCGGGAAGTAAAATTGGCTAAGGCTCTTATCGAACTCGCCGTTAAATTTATTCCAGTAAGTACTCGGCTACCATACACTGACTCAATGATTCTGGACAACATATTAAGCAATAAAACTATCTTCACAATATACTCAGATATATCTAGTAAAATACTCGAATTTATTTCTAATCTTGAGGTAGTATCTCTAGCTTCGAATATGTACAATATATTATGTGGTATACTTGGAGAATAATAGGTTTTAAGGAATTTCCTGCCAATATATTTTCGTCATAACTAAATAAGGATAAATTGACAGGAAATGAGTCATTTGTCATTTAAAATTACCATAATGTCATTATTGACTTCTAAGGGTATAGTTACTGCAAGCCCTCACAAGACAACACTCGTCCACCAGGGACACCAGGGGTTTAACGGCTTGTTACATACGCATAATACAATTGCGAGACCTGGGAAAGTGGTTTCCTTTCATAGTTTAATTTTATTTCTTTATTTTACTCGAGACAAGCAAAATGGTATGTTTGAGGGTATTTAATAGATATTAAAATACGTAGAATTAATATGCCTAAAAGTATCATTTTGTTAATCCTGATTTTTTATTTTATAGTATTACTAGCATTTTCTTATTTTCAAGCACTTATCAATATTGGAGCTAATAAGTAGAAAAAGACATCTAAGTTGAAAGATCTTAAGAATCTCCAGTATTCTCTCAGGTACAAGGAAGATGTTTACATTCAATATACTTGTATATATACTCTAAGGAATTAAGATGATGAAGGACTCTGCAAAGATTAGCTTGAGAAAAATTCTCTAGATAGAAGATAGAATAGAAATGAGATAGAATTTATCTGAGATAGGTTTTATCTTTACTTAGAGATAGAGTTTTAGAAATATAATAAAGTCTCTCAAATCTCCTATAAATAGGAGAGTATTTTTATGTATTTTATATCTCATTTTTGAATGAATATAGCTTAGTTTATTCAGTAGCTCTCTCTCTCTTTCTCTCTCTCCCCACCCCCTTTATTTTAGTTTATAATTTTAGAATTGAGCTATGATCGAGCGTCATTAATGAAGAGCTAGTCTCCTTAGCTTAGGCTAATGATCGAGCTTCTGGCGAATGTGAGCTAATCGTTAGAATAATGGTAGTATAAGATTTAGTATTACCCTAAAAATATCTAATATATAGTAATTGAGAGTTATCTAGCCTTGATAGGTTCAAATTCCTGTGAATATGAGGAGAACATAAGATTAGCCATATCTTGTTGTTTTCACACTCCAGGGAATATATAGATCAATAGGGTTGCAATTCTCTGCCTAACCATGGAAAGAGTTTGCGTACCCTAGATCTGATTGTCTATACGCGATTAATTGTAATATAAAGTTTTAGCCATAAACACTAGTTCTTTGACCCATGATAGACCTAGCCATAACTATCACGTGCAGAAAAAATCTACCGTTTGTATATCATTTTAGTAAACTAAGTCCGAGGTGATCCAAAGCCTAGGTTCTTTTCTCTGTATTATTACCAATTTAGTAATTTAGATTTTATTTTTAGTTCATAAAACATTTTCTAAAAATTAGTTTAATAAACATTATTAGTTATATCAGTAAAATTAGTTTTTAATATGTTTACTCCACGTGAATTTGACCCCCGCTTGCCCTTATTATGTTACAGCACCCATAATTTAGAATGGGGTATTTAGACTGAGTTATTTTTGTATCAGCTCCCCCGCCCCAAATCTGCCCCATTGCCATCCCTATGTCTGAGTAAACACCCACCAACTCACATGTTAGGTAAGTCAAACTAAATCCCTGGCAAACAGCCCTGTTGGTCGTGAATTGAACTCAAGACCTCTCGGTCCAATACGGTACTTATCGGGACAACTAAGGTAACTTTTTTTAGGTTAGACTAAAATTGCGTTGTTCCTGTTGGATAATATTCTATTCTACTGAACAATCATAACATACATATAATATGAGGGAAGAGTAAAGAAATATTATTGATAGTCGTTTGCGTTTTTCTGTGGTTACTAATATTGAACCCTTAATAGGGTTATATACTCTCTCTCAGACTTTCCCCATAAATCCTAATATTATATGGGCTTGTTAGGAATCCAGTAGGACACCCACACCTAGTTGGGTTCCCACCTTGGGTTGGACCCAGCTCCTGACACTTCCCCTTGGGGTGTTCCATACCAGGACGGCTTGCCTCGTCAAAACCCCTACCTAGCAAGACCCCTTGTGCAAAAAGTTGTACAAGGAAAGAGTACAATCCTATGCCCTGTATGGGTTGTGGACGCGCAAATGTTGCCTTATCAAAATCTCTAGTTAGTAAAACCTCCTAAGATAAAAATTACACTATCAGGAAAAAGAGTACAACACACATGTGTCTACGTTAGGTTTAAGACTATTCCCCCTGACGTCAATCTCCTCCGAGATCTATCTCCTTGAGATGTATCTCCCAAGATAATGGTGAATAAAAACTTTTGCATACCAATTTTTTTTACCATCTTCTTGATCATAAGTAGTACAAGAGTCTTCGTGAATAGGCTTGCAAAGTAATCTTCTGAAATGTCTTAAATAACGTCAATCTCATTCGCCTTTGGTAATTCATGAGAATAAAATGATTTTTGTGAAATGTGCTTCATTCTGCCGCCATTGATAAAATCTATATTGACTTCAATGATGCAAACCGAGTTACCTTCATACATAGTCGATATTTTATCTCGGATAGAACATTCCACAACTTCAGTTCTTGTGATGTATCTTGGAGCGCAACCATTATTCTCTGCCATCTTCATGAAGTGCAAGAATTTCCTCGTGGTTCAAAGATGTAACTAATGTCATTTGTTTCATCGATCTCCAAGAATTTTTTATATCCCCATACATGAACACGATTTCCATGAATTTATTGTATCCTCGTACATTAACACATAATCCATCTGGCAATAACCTCTATGTAGATCTGACAAGTATTCTATATCAGCGTACCCTATAATTTTACATTTACCATTTTTAGTAGAACAAACCCCAGTCTTTCATGCCGATTAGATACCTCAGGATATGCTTAATCTTCCTCTAGTGCCTTTGGGTAGGAACAAAACTATGACAAGCCAAACAGTTTACTAAAAATGAGTCATCGGGTCTACTATACCTACCTAACTATAACAAAGAACCTTATAGCTGTGGCATCGTAGCCCTAGGAGCTTCTTCCCTATTAGGATGGTGGAAGATATCGTTGTCCATATCCAAGTGATAGATATACAATAAACGACTTTGCACTGTGTGCTGCATCCATATCGAAGTGTTAGATAACTCTTTCGATATATATTACTTGGTGTACGAGTATACTGCCAAGATGTTTGATCTACAAATCAAGAAAATACTTGATTTTTTAAGATTTTTTATTTTAAATTCCTTCGTAAGGTATTCGGCGACTCTCACAATCTCCCCCAGAGCTCTAATGATATCCAAATCATATTGTACACTATTATGATGACTTAAGCTAATATCTGTGTTCTAAATAATAACATATGGACAGATAAAAATATTTACAAAATCCATCACCTTTAAATACTTAGTCAACTTACTATGTCACATGGGCCCTGATAGCTTCAAGTTAACAATAACTTTTCAAGTTTTATTACGTACACACCTCGTGTATCGAGCTTAATTACTTCCAGAAGCTTATACCTCCATGGGTGGCTTCTTGTAGATATACGTATCAAGTTTCCCATATTGATACGTGGTAATTACATAAGATGCATGTCTAGCTTGTCTTCGACAACTTGACAGACTAGTCAGTACCAAAATAATATAGCGTCCATAACTGGATGATAGGTCTCATTACAATCGATGTCAGGTCTCTTAGATAATTCTTAGTTAACTAGTTTTGCCTTGACCTAATTATTTCTTCGAGCTAATCATGTTTTTGTACCATTCCCATTTATAACTGATAGGCTATATGGTATCACATTACATTATGCTAGCAAGTTGAGCTTCGCTTGGATTCCAAACACCCACTTTGGCCAATGTATAACAATACACAGTCATTTACAATAAAGGTTCTAAATCCTCATCCTTGATGGAGAGCATAGCAGCGAATATGAATACCTTGTCCACAAATCTCTACTGAACGATTCTATGTTGTGTCATTATAGACATTTAATGGATCGATATATTTTTATTATTATGTGCCACCCTGGGCTTGTCTTGTAATGTATCAACTAGTCGTATAGTTACTATTCCCTCGTCGATGGGTGGTTTCATCCTCGATGAACTATCCATACCATTAGTCATATTTGTCCCTTATTCTGCAGCTCCCCAACTCATAATACTTTCTTCCAACGGTGCTCCACACTAAGCGCGAGCTTCAAATTTATTTGCGGTACTAATTCCCCAAAACGTTCAGTTGTGTAGGTACATTACTTACATGTGCATACAACTACGATACTTCAATAGTGCCTATGAATGTGTTTGACAATTAATTTGTGACCTCTTGTAAGTTTGGAATCTGGTGAACGATATTCTCACTTAACTTATGTAAAAGGATCTAGATGAGACAACTATGGTGTTTTCCAACTAATCTTTGAAATATCTTCAGCATAGACTATCATATCTTAACCCAATATTGGGAATATCATCTCATCAATGTGACAATCTACCCTGTAGTATATACGTCGTCAGTGGGTTTAAAATATCTAGTGATAATTATGAATCATAACCCACATAATTCTATACCGATATTGAGGGTCCCATCTTCATACATTTTAGTGGTACGATTGACACCTGTTCGAAACATCCAAATATTCCTCGATTGGCGAAACTAGCTTCGACCCAGTTACTAGGTACTTTGGGAAAGATTTGATGATTTTTTATGGGACAAATTCTAATCAGTATTGCGGGAGTAAAAATACATATCGTACACACTAGTCGGAAGCTGTGATCATAATAATAGTGGCCTAACGATTAACCTAAATCATTTGATTTAGGTTAACCTAAATGGTATGGGGTACTCCCAATGCTTAATCATCTATCCTATTTAGCGGTAAAATAATCATCAAAAACCTGTGAGTCTAACTCGCAAGCCCCCGTCAAGTCGTATTGATCGGCTTGATCGGTTAATCCAGGAACTGAGCCTATAACCGAATGATCTAAGTGAGATGTCGTGCTAAAGTTGCATTCCAAGTTGTTAATAATGGGCAAACGTAAGACCATCTCTAAGATACATCTATTATGACCATCTCTAAAAAAATTAGGTTAGATTAAAATTGTATTATTCCTACTAATTTAGCTTGACAAGTGTCATCATTCTATTGACTTATGGACTATGCGCAGTTCGAAACTGTGCAGCATCAATCCACTAAAAATCCACCCAGAGGGTGGTAAGACCACCCTCAAGGTGGGCTTGGGGTGGCCACGCCAGCTCCTTCACCTAGCTTTTGTGGGGTGGATTGGTGTTTTAGAGGGTGGAAAAATTAATCCACCTCACCACCTCATAATTGACCTAGGTGTTGCAGGTGCTCTAATGAGTGGCTCTATTAATCTTTTCTTTATCTAAAAACCCTAAAAACAATAGAGCATCATGAATCCTAAGTGGTGATCGATCGTGGCCTTCTGCTTATTCGTATCTACAAAGATGGGCGTGTTGAACGACTAAGGGTATCAAAAAGGTTCCTCCAACTTATCTAGGAGTATTATCTAAAGATATCCACATCGATCAGGTGTATCTGCTAGACTCTATCATCCTAAACTCCAACAATGATCACAAACTACCCGAGCTCGTTTACTTCCAAGGTGGAGGCAGAGAGGTTAACAATTTTTCTTGGTATCTGTTTATGTCTCTACAAATCAAGGACTTTTGTTCATTTTATTTGATATAATGGTTAGTAACGGCTTGATCAAAATGATTTTTTTTTCATCAAGGTTTCCCCCGCATACCAGGCAAAGCCTAAGACCCATTGTCCATAATTTTTTGCTTCCTAGTTAAAATAAATAAATAAACATATAAATAATTCTACGTACATCTTAGTCTTCCCAAAAATATTCCCGTTCAGCTATTCTAAGGGAGGCTATTATTTACTAAACAATATAGGTCCCTTCGCTAATGTGAGGTATGCCAAGTAGGGTAAGATAATGCGCGAGCTATCTATATTTGTTTCCTTAAGCACATTTATGTATGAATTTTGATTGAGGTATTAAAAGAAAGGAGTTTTTAGACTTATGTCCTGATATTTATATGGATATTTGACTTAAGTCCCGCCATTTAGCAAAAAAAACAATTATAGTCCTTTATTTACACTTTTGAACATGGTCAACTGCAATTGACCGCAGTTGACCCAATTCAAATTTAATCATTTTGCAAAGACTAAAATACCCTTAAAGTCGTACGTGTAAATCAAAAAGTACAAAATTAAACACCCTCTGTTCATAAATATATTAGACTTAACCCCCTATGTTTGTAAACAACATAAGCTTTAGTCCTTTCTCTCTGAAATTTGATTCATGGACTAAAAGCTTTATATTTTTTAATTAAGACTGTAACTAAACTTGTAGTAGTGTTAAATTACCTTTGTTTGTGTTTCAGAACCACCTCCCATGGAAAATTTATTTCAATTTTGATTAGGGTTCTAAGAAACTTTGAGGATGGCAATGGAGTATTTATGAACACTCTCTAGATGGCCATGGATGTGTTTGGAGTAAAAGCCAAAGATCCCACTCCACTTTGGTCATACTAGGATGAAATAATAGACTTTCCTTAAAAGTAATCGTTGCATGTACACTCTCTAGATCTTCTCCCCTTTTAGGAAATGTTGGGATGTATTCCCGATAATCCTCCTCATTATCCTAGTCTAGAGGAGTGCATTGGAAACCATTCTTATAACGTGTTCTATGCTTTAGACATGGATAGAATACATTGAACCTTGTCTATCCTTTTCTCCAATAATCTTTGTGTGATAAGCATTATCATGTATCTCCCTAAGACTTTGTAAAATCTAGTTAGATTTACTAATGTATAAAGAAGACTAGATACCCCGTATTATATCGTTAAGGAGTAATAGCATGACATACTCAGTGTGTTCTTTCATATTGGTTGTGCCAATGATATTCGTGATATCCCAGATGCACAAGGTTAGTGACAAGAAATGTGTTACTATTTAACAAGTAAAGTTACTATTTGGCAATGATATCTAGGTAACATCATTCATCTACAGAGAATTTAATAATGTTAATTTAAAGAACTTGATCCAAAGTTGCATTGGTATCATGGGAAAAATCTATGGCCACAGACTCTGCTGCGGTGAGGTTTACACCAGCTCTAATCATGTGATAAGTCTGGGGTTGATCTTCTTAGATCATCTAGGGTACCTTGCTATCCCGTGCCCAACTATCTCGTATTCATTTACGAATTCTTCCTATTCCATTAAGGTCCATTGGTAAACTTCTTGTTCCCCTTGCCCAGGATACTGATGGCTAGAATTTTAATCCTACCGTTGTTACTACCTCTCGTCTATCCACAATTGTGACCCTGTCCATAACTTCCCCTATCATTAGACCTAACATTGTATAACCCTGGTACATGTTTACTCTTAGTAAGCATAAGGTTGAGGTTTCTAACCATTAGCTTATTGTTTTTCTCAAAAATGAGGAAAACTTGAATCAGGTCTATATGTATAGTTTCTATTGAATATTACATCCAAAGCATAATATTTAAAGCATATAAAGTTTAATAGAATATTCCCAATATCTCTATTTACCTCAGCTATTTCTCCTCATAACATAATAATGGAGTTGTAATGATGAATAAAAATTCTACCACAGCTATACAATACTAGAACAGTATAAGGTAGTCTATTATCAGGTCTTTCAGAACATGGAAGAAAGGGTGGAAACAAATCTCCTACTTAATTATTTTAGAGACTCATCGTTCTTAATAATAGTCTTTTCCATATTCTACAATAGCAGATGGAATTCAGTATCTATCCATACAGGTCAAGTTTTTTGGTACCAAAATAAAAGTTACAGTATAGGAGGTACTCAATGTTCTGAGTGTCACCAACATCTATTATGAATGTAGATTAATACTAGTAGTAGTACTATATTCCTTACATAAAGGCAATTTATAGTATTCAAGTCAGTGATTCCCAATCATTACTTGTAGGTATACCTTTTTCGTATCATATTACTCATAAAATCTTAGTTAAGTACATTATCTCCAATCATTACTTATGGTTCATAGTATATAGGGCAATTAAGTACATAATTCCTAATCATTACTTGCAAGTGAACCCTATTCATGGCTTTATACTCATGAGTTCCTATTAAGCATCAAATCGTAACTTTACACCATAAAATGGTGATTTTAACCTTAAAGTATATTTTAATAGGGTCTTAACTATTTAAAACCCTTAGATGCTGCATTCTTATACTAATAACTATGGTGTTTTAATCCCTAAAATTTTATAAGATATGTATTTTTTAGCTAAATGACCCATTTGCTACGAATATGAGGGGTATTATATGTTTAGTTGAGAAGTGGTCCTACCTCGAAGTCTACTAAGTTCACAAGATAGGTAGATTAGTCATGTCTTTCAACCTAGAGTACTATAGGTTACTATTAATGTTTATATACCTCTAAATGTTATCAGGTAACATCTAATTATACCTAGATACATAAAATAGGTTCCTCAGACATAAATTTTTTAGAAAATAAGATTAAGTCAATTCCCAAATTATCTCTAATTGTTGTCCTTGACATTTAACTGTGATTTAAATATGGCTCCCAGTCATATTCTAAATTAGTCTTGGTTTTTGTATTATCTCTTATCCACAGTATGGATAATTAGTATCCTAGGGCATACCATTAATATCTTTGAAGTTATCGTAAGATACTTAAATAGGTATTAATCTATATTCTTATATCACATATAAGATAGTCAGTTTTACTATACAAGGCCTGAATCGGGTTAACCAGTTTGGACTAGTTTGACTCGGTTAACTGGCTTGACACGTGTCACTGCTACAATGCACATGTGTCACTGTAGTGTACGTGTAGGTCCTATACTATGTCAGTTGCCATGTATCTGTCACATCAGCAGGGGTAAGCCCCACCTGTCCCATCAACATGTCATGTGTCCATGATACGTATTTTCCACGCTAGTAAAGGTAGGCCCCACCAGCTACGTGTCCATGACACGTGTTTGTTACGTTAGCAAAGTAGTTCCCTCTACCACGTCGGCATGCCACATGTCCATGATACGTGTTTTTTATACCAATAAGGTGGGTCCCTCTACCACGAATTCATGATACGTGTCTGCCATGTCAGCAAGGTGGGTCCCTCATCCACATCAGCATATATTGGGTCGCTATGCCACGTGTTCTTGACACGTATCACTGTGGCCATCCCTGTCACATCAGCACCCTAATCTAGTTTGATTTTATAGATTAAATCTGATCTAGGTCCAATTTTCAAAAAAAAAAAGGATCTAGATCAGGTCAAATCTTATCAGGTCATAATGATGTTTTAATAACAATTAAAAAAAAAACCCAAATATTAGCTAACGTCATCCTAACCTAATACGCCGTCAAATAGTTGGTTTTTAGTCATGAATTATCCAGCTTCCATGTCGTTTTCCCAGCGACCGGGACATCACCCAGAGGATTGTGATATATGGACGTGATTTTTATAGAGTAGGTTATGCAATAAAATAATAAGTGCATCAATCCGATAACTTGAACAGTCTCTATTTTAGTTTAAAATAACCATTTTACAAGGGTAAAAATCACTAAAATAGGTTTAATAATTTTAAAAAAATTAGGTATTAATTTACAAACTCATATCTGCATATCCTATATGATTGATCATGCAATTAATACATAAAAAATGAAATTTGAAAATTTATACCTCTTCGCAACGTAAAAAAAATAATATCAAAAAATGCTTCTTGGTGAGACATTTTTATCCCTTTTGATCC
Source organism: Kingdonia uniflora (assembly GCA_014058105.1). Classification (NCBI taxonomy): domain Eukaryota; kingdom Viridiplantae; phylum Streptophyta; class Magnoliopsida; order Ranunculales; family Circaeasteraceae; genus Kingdonia; species Kingdonia uniflora. The sequence continues at coordinate 1,693,952 of JACGCM010002813.1, forward strand.
ACTAGCTCTTTGCAGTGCTAATTACGTGTTGGATAATATTTTATTATACTGAACAATCATAACACACATATAATATGAGAGAGGAGTAAAGAGATATTATTGATAGTTGTTTGTGTTTCTCTGTGGTTACAAACAATGAACCCTTAATAGGGTTATATACTCTCTCTTAAACTCTTCCCATAAACCCTAATGTTATATGGGCTTATTAGGAGTCCAGTAGGATACCCCAACCTTGTTGGGCTCCCACCTTTGGCCGGATCCCAACTCCTAATAGTTCCTACTAGTTTAATTTAGTATAGACTCTTTATAATCTATTCCTTTTTCTTTTCTTTTTTACCTTTTATTATAGGGTCAGAGTCAGGATCCAGTGATAACATTTCTTATGAAAATATTTATAAACACACTTATAAGTTGAATCAAAACTTGTTTTTATGTTAACATAATCTAATTAACATACATATCACTTGATTGAGCTTCCCCGCCCCAAACCCGCTCCATTGCCATCCCTATGTGTAAGTGAACACCTGTCAACCCACATGCCAGGTAAGTCAAACTAAATCCTTGGCAAGCAACCCTGTTGGTCATGAATTGAACTCAAAACCTCTCGGTCCAATACTTATCTTATCGAAGCAACTAAGGAAAAAAAATTTAGGTTAGATTAAAATTGTATTATTCCTACTAATTTAGCATAGGCTCTTTATAGCTCAATGGTTAGTTTTGTTCATCTATAAAAACTATTCATCTTGTATACCTTATTCTCTTACTCTTCTACACTCAACTTTATTCTCATAAAAACTATTCATCTTCTAAACTCTACTCTATTCTCTTGTTATCAATTTTGCCCAATCATGTCTAACCTAATTTTGGAAGACCAAATCATGTTTGACCCATCACTCGCACCCTTGTCATCATCGTCTGGAAGCGAAGAGCTCTTCCGACGTCAAATTATGATGATGCATGAGTATAGCAAGGTTCACATGGAGATAGGAGAAGCGAAAGAAAAAGAGCATGAGGTGACATCATCATGGAGGTGGGACGGTAGTAAAATGGGAAGGATTGGCAAGCGGCAAAGCCGTAATCATATATTGGGTGAGTTTAGCCTTAATCATGATTATTATGGTGCCAAACCAGTCTTCGTCGGCATCCCATTTCATCGTCGATTCCATATAAGTGAAGGTGTGTATCAACGTATTCATGATTAAGTTTTTTCTGCAAACCCTTATTTTATTCAAAGAAAAAATACTACTAAAATGATGGGTTTATCATCGCACCAAAGATAATGTGCGCATTCCGCATGTTATCTTATAGTACGAGCGCAGACGCCCAAGATGAATACATTTGAATTGGGGAGTCTACGGGTAATTTGAGTTTGAAAGAATTTTGCAAAACTATTTTAACTTTATTCAAAGCTCAATACCCTAGATCTCCCGATGAAAATGATACATTACACATGTTAGAAATGAATGGATCGTGAGGCTTCCCAGGGATGTTAGATAGTTTAGATTGTATGCATTGGAAATGAAAGAATTGTCCTACCAGGTGGAAAGGATAATATACCGGGTATAAGAAAATCCTGATGGTAATTTTAGAAGCGGTTACATAGCAAGATCTTTGGATGTGACACGCATTCTTTTGGTTGCCCAATTCAAACAACGACGTGAACGTCTTACATCAAGGGTGGCTTTTCAATAACTTATCTAATAGAGTTACGTTGCCATGTAATTACAATATAGGCACAGTCCCGCACACTATGGGGTATTATTTAGCGGATGGAGTCTATCCAAAATGGCAAATAATTGTTTAAACCATAAGAAATCCGTTCAACGATGTCGAAGGATATTTTGCAAAGATGCAAGAAGCATACCGAAAAGACGTAGAGCGTGCTATTGGGGTGTTATAAGCTAGGTTCCAAATATTGGCGCATGGTGCACGATTTTGGAAGCCTAGTGATCTAGCAAATGTTATATACGCATGAATAATCATGCACAAAATGATCGTCGAAGATGAACGTCATACTTCTATCCGGCAAGTTGATATTAATCCCGAGTTTAGAGATTCCTTGAAGAACTGGAAGGAAGACTTAATTCAAGACACGCGATCAATACTATGGCACAGTACATTGAGAAGAATCATGAAATTATAAATGAAGGTGCTCATTTCCAATTACGAAATGAACTTGTCGTGCATTCGTGGAATAAAAAAGGGGCGGAGTAATGTATTTTGTTTCGAAGTTTGTTATTTTATATTGAAGTTGTAATGTATTTGGTTTTGAAGATTATAGTTTTATGTTAAAGTTGCAATGTACTTTATCAAATTGATTGAAGTATGTTTTGCAGAATACTTATGATTGATAATGTAATGGCCTAATCCCGTGAGCTTGAAGTGGTCAGGAATTAGTTCTTATACCAATATACTTGTGGCCAAAATCTAACAAACAAGAAATAACACAGGTGTTTAGCGTGGAAAACCTATGAATAGGTAAAAAAACTATGACCTCGTATTGAGGGTTGTTGTAATGGTGACGTTTATTGCTTAAGGCTGATGATATCTTATTACAAGTTATTTCAAGATTTAGAAATGATTGACCTTGAAAATAAGAATCTTAGAGTTTTAAGAATTTTATTCAAATAAGATTTAGAAGTGATCGAGGATAGGTTCTTGTAGATAACAATTTTATTCAAATAAGGAAATTACATAGAACTTAAGAACTACAATTAACGCTAAGGATTACATCAATCTTTATCACTATAAATGTCGTCATCACTTGGACACTACACCTTCAACTTCTTCAAATAAAGTTTAATTTTCTTTTTTATCCAACGCCTTTGTGTCGGTAGTCGGTTACTTGGGTCCGTTGTCATCACCTTAACCAAATACACATCTTCGATGGCCTTTTTTCCAGTTAGCTCCACTTCACAGTTCTTTTGAATCTCTGTCTCTCTAGCCAACTTTTGTTCTTCTCGTGCTCTAGCTCTAGCTTCCTTTTCCTTTTTTTTCTGCTCGTCTCTCACATTCCATGCCGCCATCATATTTGTCATCGTCTCAAATATCTTCTTCCCCCAAAAGCTTATACTTAACTTTGCCCCTTCTTTTGCTTTGTATTTTTTTTTACCGTCCGGTCGTACTCCCCCACAAGCATATAGTAGTGCATCCAAGTCGATATAATCATCCAAAATTATGACATTTGGAGTACCGAAAGTAGGTATAGAGGGATTGGTGTCAGAAGTACCCGAGCTATAGTTAAAAATAGATTTCCTAGCGACATTGCGTACGTGATGCCCGATGTTCTTAATTTGTGACCATTTTGGGCAATGCTCCAAAGCTTTGTAAGCCTCCCCCAATGTAATGGGTTTTTTTGTAGTTTTTTGAATGTCTCGTATGCCATACGTTCCTATAAATCAAGTTTGAAATTTTAATAAGTACGATTTACCTAACAAAATTTAATGGAATGAGAAAAAAAAAAGCAAAATTACTTACGACATCTTCCGTTCCAATGCCGATAAAATATCGGCTTTCGAGGTCTTGAATGATGCCTCTAAAACTTGAGCATTCCTTATTGAGCCGCCCCTTTTACGCACAATTAACACCATTGTATGATCGCCGCATCGATTGGTCATTATAGAACGAGTTAAATTGGTCACGTACCTTGAACCAAAATGTAGCAGCTTTTTGGTTGATCGTGGTAGTGAGGTTTTGAGACACTTAGGACCAAGCGGATGCGAGATTGACGAAGTCACCGAGCGACAAATTTTTTGGAGTTGGTGTATCTTTCTTTGTCGTCATCAACTTCATCCTCAACCTCAACTACATCCTCAACTACATCTTCAACTACAATAGGTGTCGGTGCCGTTTTTCTTGTAGGCTTCGCTTTTCTACGCATTTTATTTATTGTGAGAACCAGATTGAGAACCCCAGAGATGACCGGTGATGTATTGAGGTTTAAATCATTTAAACCCCATGTACCTCTCATCGGTGTTATATTCAAACTTCCACCGGCGTGAGATGACAAATATGGATTTCCCGGTTGAGAGTGCGAGCCCGTATGAGGATCAAATTAAGTGTAATATCCTTGGTTTTGGTAATGAATGTAAAATCCTTGTGTTTTAGGTAGAAATTGTTTTTCGTATGGTGGAAATAGTTGTCAAAGATGGTGATCACAATAATGGGAAGGGTTACTCATTTATGACGAATGTTATGCGCTGAATTGTGTCGGAAATACGTTCCCTTGTTGGTTCATATTGGAGGATTGAGAGTAGTTTTGAGAATTAGATTGGGAGCTTGAGGATGATATGGTAGTTTTACTTGCAAGCTAAGGAGGGGGGAGAGTATAGAAGACTAAGAGAAGATAGTGTAGAAGATGAATGACCTTTATAGATGAAAAAATATAGTCGTTGAGCTACTTGGTTAACAAGTTTCCATATAAATATAGTCGTTGAGCTACTTGGTGAACAAGTTTTCAATGAGAATATAGCCGTTGAGCTACTTGGTCAACAAGTTTCTCCTTAAATATAGCTGTTGAGCTACTTTGTGAATAAGTTTCCCCTTAAATATAGTCATTGAGCTACTTGGTGAATAAGTTTCCCTTAAATATAGTCGTTGAGCTACTTGGTCGTTTCCAAAGGAATTTAGCCGTTGAACTGCTTTGTGAACAAGTATTCATGAGAATATAGCCGTTGAGCTACTTGGTGAATAAGTTTTTCCTAAATATAGCCGTTGAGCGACTTGGTGAATATGTTTCTCCTAAATATAGTCGTTGAGCTACTTGGTGAAGAAGTTTCCCCTCAAATATAGCCGTTGAGCTACTTGGTCAACAAGTTTCTAGGGGAATATAGCCGTTAAACTGCTTGGTGAACAAGTTTCCACATAAATATAGCCGTTGAGCTACTTAGTGAGCAAGTTTCCACATAATTATGGCCATACTTGGTAAACAAGTTGACAAAAAAAACTAAGTATGGTGAAGATAAGCAAATACATTCCATACTTGGTGTTTTTAAGCGTTTAAAGAAATTCCCTGTATTTTTTAGCCCAATAGAGGGAAGGTGTTTAAGGAAATACATAAACAAAAGAGAAGGAAAAAAAGACTAAGTATGAACCAATGCACACATGATAGAGGGCAAAGGAAGGTGTTTGAGGAAATGTCTCAAAGAAACTTACCCAAAAAAAAAGTGTGGAGATGGAGGCATTTCAAGGCAAAAGTTACAGGCTCTTGCCGCGCAATTTAGAACTGCATGGCATAATAAGAGACCAGATTAAGCCACATGTCTCATCAAGGTTGTCACGTAGTTCTGAACTTTGCGGCAAAAGCCTAGAACTTTTGCCTATGCTCTTTTTTTTTCAAAAGGTAAGATTGAATAAATGAGGAAGGATTACATTTGAGGGGAGGCTAAGCCAGACCCAGAGAAACCCAAAAAATAATTAAGCGAATCTAAAATAGCATACATTTGGTTCTTCAATCTTTGTTAAGAATTGTGGTCTTCCTTTGAAACTTTCCATATTTCCATCCATGAGAGAAAGCCCCCTCTTAGAGGCTTGAGAAGCTGAAAAGTTTGCCACTTTCCAACAATGAGAAAAACGAATCTTCTCAAATGTAGTCTTCATTCTGTTCCATCTAGCTCTTTGAGGCCAAGGAACTTGGTTCTTGATAAAGTCGGTGATAGCTGATTGAGAGTCCGATTCTATCTATATAGTTTTCTAATTATTTTGGGCTGCCCAAAATAAAGCTCCTATAATAGCTTCATATTCAGAGAAGAAGAGCGTTTTATTACCGATCTCTTGTGTGAGAACACCAAGTACATCCCCAAGATTATTTCTCACAACTGCACCGATTCCAGGTTTCTCAGGAGAGCCTGTAACAGCTGCTCTACAGTTGAGTTTGACTTCCTGAAACCAAGGAAGAGCCCAAGTACAGCTCTGAATTCGGGGTAGGGGTCTTGCTCTTGTGGGAACTCCCAAAGCAGCTACAATGGAGAGCTCAAAACAAGTATTTGCCATGCTGTTGCAAGAGAGGGTTGTTGTGTTTTTAATAGCTGCCAAGATCCTATGTTTAAGATCATTAGTGCTTAAGAGTTTACCTTCGAAAACAGCGTCGTTTCTCGCACACCATAGGAGGTAGATGATGTTCAAAATTGCAGCTTTCTAGATATCATAGACATAGTAACTCAAGTGTTTGCAGGACTCCAAAGTGGTCTGAAGCGTTGTAAAACCAGTTGGGATACGGAACAGAGAGTCAATCCAATACCAGATTGTAGAAGACATAGGGTAGGTCCAGAATAGATGCTTCATTGTCTCCAGATTACACCTGCAAAAGGAGCATCTAGATACAAGATTTAAACCCCTTTGAATAAGAAGATCTTCTGTTGCAAGAGCGTTGTGGTAGACTTTCCATGTAAAAGAGGCGATTCTAGGCAGTATAACTTTGCTGTTAGTGAAGTGATACCACAAAACTTTTGGGTTGTGAGAGCTTGAGTGATGAAAAGCACTCTGAACCAAGAAAAGACCATGCGGACTGTGTTTCCAGACCCTAATGTCCATATCTGAATTATTGAGAATGATGTTACTTAGGTTAATGCCAAGAGAGGCCAATAAATCCACAACTTCAGAAGGGGCAGACCAGGAGTTTTGATGAATGATTTGGCTAAGTTTTGTCGTGCAGTGCTTCCATATGTCAGCCAGAATGTCGAGAAGGCCAATAATAGCAATATCAAATCCCCAACAGTCTCTCCAGAAATCAATGTCCTTACCTGAGCCAATAATCCACTTGGAGCTTGCTTTGACAGAGACAAGTGCTTCCTTCAGGCCAGTCCAAATGGAAGTGTTTTTATAATACTGAATAAGGAGACCCTCTTTGTTTTGGAACTTTGCTCTAAGGAAAATTGCCCAAGGGTCTTGATCATTTAGGAAAGCCCATCCCAATTTCATAAGCATTGCAGTGTTTATATCTTTCAATTTGTGAATGCCAATACCCTCTTTACTAGGATGCTTGCAAACTTTTTCCCACTTGATTGCAAGAAACTTCTTCTTGGAGGAATCTCCAGACCACAAAAAGTTTCAAAGAATTCTCTCTCCCTCTTTTATAGCTGCAATCGGCAACTTGTAGATGGCCATGTTGTAGATCGGACGGCTTCTAAGAATCGACTTAACAAGCACAACCCTCTTTTATAGCTCCCATTTTCCATACTTAGCTTCTTTTTTTTTTAATTTTTCCTAGAGGTATTTCCTCAAACACCTTCCCTTGCCCTCTATTGTGTGTGCATCTTTTCATACTTAGTTTGTTTCTCCTCTTTCGTTTAGGCATTTCATCAAACGCATTCCCTATATTACAATATAATCAAAATAAGTTGTTTTATCAGCTTCTCTCTACAGGAAATTTCATTCAAATACTTGAAAAAACCTAGTATTTGAAGAAAACATAAGTTTAAACATAATACATAATTAATTCAATATAGTTTAAACATAGCATATCAATTGTTCTGAAGAAAACATAACATAAACTAAATAGTCTAAAAAAACATAACATAAACTCGATAGTCTAACAAAATATAATAAAACATATCCTAAGTGGGACTGCTTCTCTTTGTCTGGCGGGCGCATCTGGTACTGGCGAGACTCGTCATAGTACATTAGACTTTTGCTATGTCTGATAGTTGATAGACATATCAACTAGTATCTCTCCCTGGACTCAGATAATCTCATCCCTCCGCCATAACTGTTCCTCTAACTTTTCTGTGCGTTGAAAGTATTGCCTCGAATCTTCTTCTGCTGCATACCACATTCCTTGGTTTTGATGCCACAACTCGTCCACACAATACCTAGGTGGACACGGGTGTTGTACCTGCATGACCGGGATCGGTAGCCGTCTATGTTCTCTACTGCTTTCTGCCATCTCCATGAACCATCCCAGATCCTCCACTTCCACGTCGTATGCCTTAACGTCATAGTTTTACACCTGAGAAGAGGCTAAACTCAAAGTAGGTGGCAGAGCAACATTGGGCCTCACTAGAACACGCCCGACCATCCAAATATTCTTGGCCCTTGTCACTAAACTACAACCGATCTTGGGATTTGGATGAGCGGCTCACCAAAATTTCATGTAATAAACGTCAACAACGATATAATCGTGTCTATCAAAGAAGTCCACCTCTTTCAGTCCCTGATAAAGTTGTTGATCGTACCGCAGAAATTCTATAATCTCTTGTGGGTGGTCATAGGGAACATTATCAACCCTGGTGTTCTAATGCATACACCAGTCTATTAAATACCAAAGTGTATAGTTTCCGTATGGGACTGAAACTAATGGAACCCTTCTTTGATTAAGCTCTATGGCAACCCTTACCTCTGGACAGATTGCTTGTATAGACCTCGCCCATGGTTGTCAATCAATGTTAGTTATGTCCTTCCATTCTATCATTTCTCTGATCACAAAAAGTGAATGATGGATCTTAGCCCTTGAACTAGCCCTTTCATCAATCCACATACCCATACGAGGATAAACATGGTTAAAGTTGTTCACCTTGACCAGATACATTCCAATGCGACAGTACTCGAAGAACCAAAACTCTAACAAAGCATAAAAGCCTGGGATTAATCTCTTCCCCTTCCCACTCTTCAGAACTGAGACTTCATCTAGTCCCCGATACAAAGCCGCCATTATCGGAGTACCCCAGTCGAACCTCGACGTACCTAGAATATGGTGGTCTGTCAAAGCTGTAAGATAATCGACCGGCAGAGATATATTTGTATTCGAGAGTAAGATATTACCCATCATGTATGCAATAAATGCCCTCGCATACACGACATCCATGTCTTGGTTGTAACTGATGGTTTGAGTTTTAAAGCATCTCTCCAAATTTTCAAATAAGCTAGAGTGATGTTACCATACCTTATGTCGGCCTGAGTGATTCTGAGGAACAATATTTGTGCTTCTTCAAACTTTGAGTACTTATCATCATACGGAAGTTATAAACCCACTCCAAAACTTATGCCCGTTAGTATGACAAAGTCTAACGGCGTAATGCCAAGTTCCCCGCAAGGAAAGTAAAAAGTATGTGTGGAAGGCCACCACCGTTCCACGAAAGCATGAATTAAACGATTATCCGAGTGTCCCGCCTTAATCTCCAAAAATTCTTTGAACCCCATATTGTCGACCAACCTCTTCAACGTGGGATACCTGGCAATCTATTAGTACCACTTTAATACCTTATCCAGTGATCCCCTACATTGTATTTCATCTCGGTTCTGCAAAAATAACACATTAACATATTAAATTTTTATTCGAGCATTTCGTCGAACATTTGACAAATAACGTTAATAACACATAAATTTTACACAAAAAACTTACCGGCATTTCTTCTGATCTAATGGAAATGTGGACCCAATTGTCCAGGAGGATATCCACTCAGTACAAATCCTCGAGGGTTGGGGCGGGATCATTATCCGGCGTGAGGTGTAACGGCCACATATTCGTGACCAATTCTTTACCCCTTCATTTAACGTCATCACTTTGCTTACATCTAGGTTTGGGAATAACATGACTAGGTCCCGTATTGTTAATCTATGGATAATGGGATTGAATTACTAGAAAAAGGTAGAGATTGGGAAACTTGAGAAAGAAGTTGGTTTGGATGTTTAAACTATAAATACTTAGCAATATGTGAGTGAAGGATTGTGGCAATTCGAAGGCAATTCATGCAGGCACTACCCACGCAGTTCAGAACTGCGCGGCATTAATTAAAAAAATATTAAATACGTGGCTTAATCCGATTGGTTCTCTTTGCCAAACAGTCCAGAAATGCGCGTGGGGATTGAACGTTTTAGATGTTGAGATGTGGCTTAATTTGGGACGTAGATTGTGCCCTGCAGTTCAAAACTATGGTGGCTAATGTCTACCTAGATTTTCAGCTAACTGTTATGGGGTGGATTCATTTTTGGGATGGATTTGGGAAAACCCACCCTCCAACTGCTGTATACGCTCTAAGAACATCTGCAATGATAGGGTGGGTAAATTCACCCAAACCCAAGGTGGATTCAATCCACCCCACAACAGTTCAAAGATTGATCAAGGTGAATATTACTCACCGTAGTTCTGAACCCTGGGGCACAATCTACGCTCGCAATCTAGCCATATGTCTCTATCATAAACGTTCAAACCATACGCGCAGTTCAGAACTACGGGGAGTGAGAACCAATCAGAGTGTGCCACGTATTTATTTATTTTTAAATCTTGTCGCGTAGTTCTGAACTGCGCGGCAAGAGCCAACATGAAATTAATTCACCCATACTTCATTCCTTTCTCATTTCATTTACACAAGTTTGCCTCTAAATTTGATAAACCCAAAACCAACTTATTCCTCAAGTTTCCCAACCCCCACATTTTCCTCAATAATTCAAGGCCATTAATAGAATAATAATGTCGGGAGAGTATAGTTATGTTATTCCCAAAACAAGATGTATGCCAAGCTCCGAAGCTAATCGAATGGGAAAAGAATTGGTAACCAATATGTGGAAGTTACACGTCACAGAAAATAATCCCGCCCCAACCTTCAAGGATTTGCACCGAGTGGATATTCTCCAAGACAACTGGGTCCATATTTCTATTAGATCGAAGGAATTGCCGGTAAGCTTTTTGTATAAAATTTATATGTTATTAACATTATTTATAAATGTTCGACGAAATGCCTGAATGAAAATTTAATATGTTAATGTATTTTTTTTTTACAAAATCGAGATGAAATACAATGTAGGAGATCACTCAATAAGGTATTGAAGTGGTACTAATGGATTGCCAACTATCTGACGTTGAAGAGGTTGGTCGACGATATAAGTTTCAAAAAGTTTTTGTCGATTAAGGTAGGAAACTCGGATAACCGCTTGATTCATGCTTTCGTGGAACGGTAGTGGCCTTACACCCATACATTTCACTTCCCTTGTGGAGAACTTGGCTTTACGCCATTAGACTTCATCATGCTAATGGGCTTATTTTTTTAGATGGGTCTCGAACTCCCGTACGACGATAAGTACTCGATGTTCGATGAAGTAGAAACAATGTTCCCTAGAATCACAACCAATGACATTAGGTACGGTAACATCACTCTCGCCTATTTGAAAACCTGGAAAGAGGCTTTGCATCCTGAACTCAACAATTACAACCAAGACATGGATATCGAGGGTATTTATTGCATATATGATGGGAAATATTTTCTTCTTAAATGCTAGCATATCTCTTCCAGTAGGCTATCTTGCAGCTTTGATAGACCACCATATTATAGGTGCGTCGAAGTTCGACTAGGGTTCTCTGATTATGGTGGCTTTGTATCGGGGACTAGATGAAGTCTCAGTTCTGAAGAGTAGGAAGGGGAAGTAATCCACAATACGATTCAGAAGCCTTTGTTAGTAGAATAGTACGAAGAATGCCAAATTAGATGGGAAAAATAAGAGATTCAATTGTATTATCCAAGTAATTATAATGAATAAACTCTAAACCCTAAACTTCTTCCTTAGAACTTCTCTCTAGATCTAACCTCCAAAAAAATAAACTAAGTCCCCTTTATATACTAGGGAACTTCAAATATTAAAATAACGCATCTCGAAACAAAAATACCCCTCAAAATACAACTACCGCCAAAAGTAGAAAGGTTGAATCGTGCATCTATTCGAACAGAATTGTTTCTGCTCGAATAAAATAAAATATATTTGAATAGACTAAAATCTTATTTGAATAAAACACCTCAGGCAGAATACCAGAAATCTATTCGAATAGAATAAAAATCTATTCGAATAAAACCCTTATGAAAAAATCTATTCGAATAGGATAAAAATCTAATCGAATAAAACCCTCAGGCAAAAAAGTATTCGAGCAGAAATAATTCTGTTCGAATAGAATTGCTCAGTGTCTTCTTCAGATCCTCCTGGATCATGGTTCCCCCCTTTAGGTGCCTTGAGCTCCTGCTCAAGCTAGAACTGGAGATGTGGGAATGCGGCGATGCTCAATTCCCTGCTGTACCACTTCGACTTACTCGGTAGTGTACCCTAGTTCCCAACTCAGAACGATTCAAGAGCACCCCATCTAGTAGTATGAACCTTCCTCTCTAGAATATAATCCTCCAGAAATGGATCTTCTCTTTCCATCCATAAGTCATCAACTGACGGTAGGCGAGTATCGATTTCAGAGTCTTCATTCAGAAGAGATGGCTCAAACAGCTTCAAATGCTCGGCATGAATCACCGAATACATCTTCATGAAAGATGGCAAATCCAACTGGAATGCATTATCACCAATGTTATTGAGTATCAAAAATAGGCCATAACGGATAGGTTTAAGCTTCTTACCTTCCCCCTTAAGCCTTTCCTTACCCAAATGCAACCAAACGAGGTCGCCCTAAAAAAAAGTACACTCAACCCTATGCTTGTCGTGGCGAGCCATATACTTCGCTTGGGTCTTTTTCAAATGAGCTTCAACCACCTCATAAACCTTGTTTATCTTCTCAATAAAACGTTGAGCTTTAACCTGCTCCGCTTTCTCCATCCCTGACACCGTCTTGTCGCCAAGACTAAATGCCAAATCAAAAGGGCTTTCCAGCAAGTACCCCAAACAAACTTCAAAATGAGGCTTCAAAGTAGAACCATGAATTGCCCAGTTGAACGAAAATTGAAGATACGGTAAACTCTCATCCCAAGTCTTAGGATGCTTAAAATGGGATCCCCGTAATAAATGTACCAAAGTGTGGTTAACGACCTCTATTTGCCCGTCCGTCTGCGGATAAAAAGTGGTACTTCTCCTCAACTTAGTGTCCATCATCTCCCATAGAGATCTCCAGAAATTCCCCAAAAAGTGGCTATCCCTATAAGAAATAATAGAAGAAGGGAGCCCGAAATACCTCCAGACGTCTCTGAAAAACAATTACGTTGTTCCTTCCCCTGTGACCGTCTTCTAGCATGGAATAAGAACAATCATCTTGCTTAATCAATCCACCACCACAAACAAATAGTCATTCTTACACCTGGTCACGGGCAAACCACCCATAAAATCTATCGAAATGCTCTCCCAAGGTCGACTAGGAATTGGCAATGGTAATATAGTCCTATCTTCTTATTGAAAGGCTTCGATGTATTGCATAGCACGCAAACACGAACCACACGAGCCACATCGACCTACATCTTCGGCCAATAAACATAACGCCACAAATTTAAAGTAGTCTTCTCAACCCCGAAATGACCTGCCACTCGGGAACAATGTGCCTCTCAAATCCACTGCAAACGGTCTCCACCCTCAGGAATACATAGTAGACTGCCCCTGTAAATCAAACCATCCTTCAGAACATACTCGCAAGTCTTGCCCTGCAGCAACTTCTCGTGAATCACACTGAGCTCCTTGTCGTCATCATACCCTGAAACGTACTAAGAAGGAGCAATTGGTTGGATCTGCATAGCTACCAACAAAGCAAAAATAGTTGGTAATGGGGGCCGAGATAACATATCAGCCATCTTGTTGTCCGCTCCTTTCTTATATTTGATCAATAAGGTAAATAGCTGAAGATACGACATCAACTTCATATGGCGAGCTTGCTAAAGCTTGGACTGCGTAGATAAGAACTGCAACGGTTTATGATCGGAATGTACCACAACCTCCTTCCCCAATAAGTAACTCCGCCAATGCTTCACTGATTGATATAACGCGTAGAACTCCTTATCGTAGGTAGGAAAGTTGTGTACTTCTCCTACAAACATCTCAGAATAGTAAGCAACTGCCCTCCCATCTTGTAAAAGGATTGCACCCAATGCATAGTCTGACGCATCTGCCTCGACCTCAAAAGGCCACTGTAAATTAGGCAATGCTAACACTGGTGTATCCGTAATCTTCCGCTTTAGTAACAAAAAAGTCTTCTCATGGTGCACTTCCCAAACAAACTGTACCTCGGTCTTCGTCAAAGAATACAATGGTACGGCAATTTGTGAAAAATGTTGAATAAATTTTCGTAAGTACTGACAAGAACCCATAAAACTCCTCACTTCGTCACTGTGTGGGTTCTAGGCCAATAAATAATGACCGAGACCTTCTCTGGATCAACCTTAAGCTCGCCGCCACCAACAATAAGACCCAAATAGACTAGCTCCCGTTTCCCAAACTCGCACTTCTTCCCATTCAGAAAAAAGCTGTTGTGATCGCAACACGCCCAACACTTTACGTAAATGTCCAAGATGCTCCTCCCATGTACGATTATATATCAAGATATCATCCAAATATACAATCACAAAATCATCAATAAACGCACGAAGTACCTCATTTATTAGCCGCATAAACGTTGTTGGAGCATTACATAACCCAAAAGGCATCACTAACCACTCAAATAATCCTGTTTGGTTTTGAACGTTGTCTTCCACGTATCCTCCTCCCGGATTCGAACTTGATGGTAACCCGACTTAAGATCCAACTTTGTGAAAAACCGAGCCGTCTGCAACTCATCTAAAAGCTCATCAATCCGTGAAAGTAGATAACGATTCTTCACCGTGATCTTGTTCAACGCCTGATAATCAACACACATCCTCCAAGACCCATCCTTCTTCGGCACCAGTAACACCGGCGACCCACAAGGTGGGCAACTTGGATTAATAACTTCTTACTCTAGGAGTTCATGTACATGTTGCTTGATCTCATCAGATTCTACAACAGAAAATCGATATAATCCAATATTGGGTAGTGGCTCACCATTCACCAAGGTGATATCATACTCCACATCCCTCTTGCACGGCATCCCTTTTATGCCCAGAAACAAGTTTTCATACTCCTCATACAACTCCTCCATATCGGTTTGTTCCTTAGGAAATATTGCCAAAGTAGACAATACTGTAGCCGACGGGCCCTCTTGAACCGGTCGCACCAACAACAAAATAAATTTACCCTCGCATTTACCAATTTCTTCGCCTGAGTCGCCGTTACAAAATTATTGGTAGTGATATGTTCCTTGCATACATTAAAATGAAACTCAGTCCCATCCTTCACCAACCGATACTTGCGAGCACGACGGTTGCGACTAGTGCACATTTCTCTTTCTAGAGGTTGCTTGAACATTATAATAAGCTTAGGATTTGGCTAATCTAAATCTGGAAGATCCACAATCGTTGCGACTAGTGCACATTTCTCTTTCTTGCCCTTCTCCTCCTTCGGGCAAAGCTCCGGGTGAAGTTTCTAACATTTATCGGAATTGTGCCCATTAGCCTTGCAATGACTACAGATAGTCCCCTTGAATGAAGACCCATCTCCTTTGGACTCCCCTTTCTGATCAAACTTCCAATTAGCCTTGTACCCCGACTTGTTCTTGTCATCTTTCTTGTCGTTCTTCAAGTACTTGCCTTCAATGGTAATTGCCTTAACGGTCGCGTCTTCAATATTTGCCACATTGAAAAGCTTTAATTCTCTTTGAATGGACTTAGATGACTCCAATAAACCCCCTGTATACTTCATGAACACATCCTACTCCACCACGTCAATATCCAAAACCAATGTTTGGTTATGAAACTCCGTAGTAAATTGTTGCACGAATTGCCCAAACCTTTGGTGCAAATTATGCCATTTATACCACCACTCTTGTTCATACCCAATCGTTAAAAATTGGTTCCTCACCAAAACCTTGAATTCCTTCCAACTCAGACTTCCGACATCATGTCATTTCCGATAGGATTTCCACCACGTTAGTGAGTGACTTGTGAATTTCAAAGTAGATAAGCAAATCTTTTGAGGGTTTAAATATTCATCAATAGAAAAAGAGGTCTCCAACCTATCTAACCAATTATTTAACTTTTCGGCATCAACAGAACGATCAAAAATCAGAATCTCAATCTTAAAACCAATATGAAGATTAAGCATAGGATTCATTAACTTACCAAAACCTTGGCGCTCCTTTACGGAATCGGCATCACTAGAATCACTGGCTATCTCCGCATTATCGATGTCTCCATCCCCCTCCGAAGCCCTTTTCCTCCTTGAGTGGCCTCGTCGATGAAAGCGGCCTCGTTGTGTCGCCAAAGTGGAAACCTTCGCAAGGTTCGTGAGACGTAATTGTTATACCAACTTCCCTATAGTAGAAGTTAGGTCGGAAACTGTCGTTTCCAAAATCGTGAGTCGATCGTTGGCCTCGTCCATCTCCAAATCTCCCTTCTTATTCGAATTAGGTTTACGATGAATCGTTAACAGACTCACTAGCTTCTCCTTTGCTTGCTTGAGATGGTCACGTGTAGAGACCATACACCACAATCAAACCCCCCGAGAATCGCAATTGGAAAACTGATACCAGTTAATCTACAATACGATTGAGAAGCTTTTGTTAGTAGAAAAGTACGAAGAACTAAGAGATCTAATTGTATTATCCAAGTAATTACAATGAATAGACTCTAAACCCTAAGATTCTCCTTAGAACTTTTTTCTAGATCTAACCTCAAAAAAAAAAAACTAAGTCCCCTTTATATACTAGGGAACTTCAAATATTAAAATAACGCATCTCGAGGTAAAAACACCCCTCAAAATACAACCACCGCCAAAAGGAGAAAGGCTGAATCGTTCCTCTGTTCGAACAGAATTGTTTTTGTTCGAATAAAATAAAATGTATTCGAATAGACTAAAATCTTATTTGAATAAAACACCTCAGGCAGAATACCAGAAATGTATTCGAATAAAATAAAAATCTATTCAAATAAAACCCTCAGGCATAAAAGTATTAGAACATAAACAATTCTGTTCGAATAGAATTGTTCAGTGTCTTCTTCAGATCCTCCTGGATCAGGAAGAGATCAGTCACAGGCTTCTATGCTCTGTTGGAGTTCAAGTTCTTTAAGTACTGTCGGGTTGGAATATATCTGGTGAAAGTTTCAAACTTCAACCGTGTTTATCTCTGTATGGGTGCGTAGAGAGATAAAAAGGCCAGTTCGGGGTCAGAAATCGATCATTTTTTTGCTGTGATTAGAGAAATGATAGAATGGAATGACAAAACCAACATTGATTGGCAACCATGAGTGAGGTCTAGACAATCAATCCGTCCAGAGGTAAGACATGCCAAACTTCTTAGTTTAAAAAGGGTTATATTAGTTTCAGTCCCATATGGGAATGGTACGCTTTGGTATTTAGGAGACCGGTGTATGCGTCAGAACATCGGGAATGATAATGTTCCCTATGAACCCCCCCCCCCTCCCCAAGAGATTATAAAATTTCTGCGGTATGATCGAGAATTTTATCAGGAACTCAAAAAGCTGGACTTCTACGATGGACACAATTATATCATTGATGACGTAGATTACATAACATATTGGCATTTGGCTCATCCAAATCCCAAGATCGGTTACATTTAGTAAAGAGGGCCAGGAAATATATGGATGGTCGGGCGTGATCTAGTGAGGCCCGATGTAACTCTGCCACCTACTTCGATTTTAGCTACATCTTCTCTGATACAAAACTATGGTGTTGAGGCGACCGACGAGGATCGTGATATGGGATGGTTCATGGAAATGACAGGAATCAGCAGAGAATGTAGACGACTACCGATCCCGACCATACAGGTACCACACCCGTGCCCACCTAGGTATAGTGTGGATGAGTTGTGGCATCAAAACTAAAGAATGCGGTATGCGGTATATGAAGATTCGAGGCAATACTTTCAATGCACAGAGGAGTTAGAAGAACAGTTGCGCCGGTCATATGAAATTATCCCATTTATAGGAGAAAGACTAGTTAATATGTCCATTAACTACTCGACAGAGACGGATGTACAATGTACCTATGATGAGAGTCTCGCACATAGCAGACGCTCTCGCCAAACGAAGAAAGGTCGTCCCACTTAGGCCATAAAATTAATTTTGCTTTGTTTAAACTACGTTTGATATGCTATGTTTTGTTCAGAACTTTGATATGCTATGTTTAAATTGTTGAATTGATTATGCATTATGTTTGAGAATTATATATTGTCATACTTGTGTTTGCCCCAAATACTAGGTTTTTTCAAGTGTTTGGATAAATTCCCCGTAGAGAGGAGCTGATAAAACAGCTAATTTTGATAATATTGTAATAGAGGGAAGGCGTTTGAGGAAATGCCTAAACGAAAGAGGAGAAACAAAACTAAGTATGAAAAGATGCATACACAATAGAGGGCAAGGGAAGGTGTTTGAGGAAATGCCTCACAAAAAGTTCACCAAAAAAAAAGTATGGAGAAGGAAAGAAAAACAAAACTTGCAAGTTCTTGCCGCGCAGTTCAGAACTGCGTGGCAAATAAGGGAGACACGTGACTTAATATGTATCTTTGTCTAACATACAGTTTTGAACTGCGAGGCAAACAGAAAGATCAAATTAAGCCACGTGTCTCCCAATTTTGTCACACAGTTCTGAATTACGCGGTAAGAGCCTGCAACTTTGTATATTTTCCTCCCTCTCCATAGTTTTTTTTTTTGTGGGATTCTTTGGGGTATTTTTTCAAACACCTTTCCTTGCCCTCTGTTGTGTGTGCATCTCTTCATACTTAGTGTTTTTTTTCTCCTATTTCTTTTAGGCATTTCCTCATACACCTTCCCTCTATTACAATATTATCAAAATTAGTTGTTTTATCAGCTCCTCTCTATGGGAAATTTCTTTAAACACTTGAAAACACCAAGTATAGATGTATTTCTTCCCTTTTTTCAAGTGTTCTTTTTTGTGAACTTTCTTTGAGGCATTTCTTCAAATACATTTGCATACTTAATTGTTTTATGACCACGTTTAAACCATACTGTGTTGTTTTATGATCACTATTGTGATAATTAGTTGTTTTATGACCTCCTCTCTATACTTGGTTTATTTGGTGATCAACAACGCAATATTTTGTTGGGAAAACTTGTTGACCAAATAGCTCAACGGCTAGTTTTTTTCATCTATAAAGGTCATTCATTTTCTATACTTTATACTCTTAATCTTCTACACTCTCCTCCATCCTTATCATACAAGCAAAACCACCATGTCATCCTTAAGTTCCCAATCTAATTCTCAAAACAACTCTCAATCCTCTAATACGAACCAACAAGGAAACGTATTTTCAATGCCATTCGGCGCATTTGATTTATCGCAAATGCTTAACCCTTCCCAATATCGTGATCACCATGTTCGATAACTATTCCTACCACCCGACGATCAATTTCAATCTCAAACCTAAGGATATTACCCTCATTACCAAAACCAAGGATATTAACCTCAATTTGATCTTCATACAGGCTCGTACTCTCAACCGGGGAATCCATATTTTTCATCTCCAATTGATTTCGTCGGTGAAAGTTTGAGTACCACGCCGATGAGAAGAACATGGGGTTTAAATGATTTAAACTTTAATACATCACCGACTGTATCTCCGGTCATCTCCCTGGTTCTCACGAGAAGTAATACGCGCGAAAAGGCGAAGTCTAAAAGAAAGACGGCACCGACACCTATTGTAGTTGAGAATGTAGTTGAGGTTGAGGATGAAGTTGATGACAACAAAAAAAGATACAAGAACTCCAAAAATTGGTTGTCCGATGACTTCGTGAATCTTGTATGCGGTTGGTCCCAAATGTCTCAAAACCTCGCTACCACGAACAACAAAAAAGCTGCTACATTTTGGTTCAAGATGCGTGACCAATTCAACTCGTTCTATAATGACCAATCGATGTGGCAATCATACAACGGTGTCAATCGCGCGTATAAGGGGAGGCTCAATAAGGATTGTTCGATTTTTAGAGGCATTATTCAAGACCTTGAAAGCTGACATTTTACCGACAATGGAACGGGCGACTTCATAAGTATTTTTTTTTTCTCATTTCATTAATTTTGTTAGGTAAATCGTACTCATTAGAATTTGAAACTTGATTTTTAGGAACGTAAGGCATACGAGACATTCGAAAAAATATAAAAAAAAACATTTCAATTTCAGGAAGCTTACAAAGTTTTGAAGCATTGCCCAAAATGGTTACAAATTCATCACACCGGGCAACCCGGCCGTAACGTCACTAGGAAGTCAAATTTTAACGATAGCCCGGGTAACTCCACCAACACCAATCCCTCTACACCTACTTCCAGCACTCTAAATGTCACACTTCCGGATGATTCTACTTGCATGGATGCACTACTATATGCTTGTGGGGAAGTAAGACCGGACGGCAAAAAAAAATACAAGGCAAAATAAGGGGCAAAGTCAAGTATAGGTTATTGGGGGAAGAAGATGTCTGAGACGACGGCAAACATGATAGCGGCATGGAATGCGAGAGACTAGCAAAAAAAAGAGGAAAGGAAGCTAGAGCTAGAGCACAATAGGAATAAAAGCTAGCTAGAAAGGCAGAGGTCCAAGTGATGACGACGTTTTTAATTATGAAGATTGATGTAATCCTTAGCGTTAATAGTAGTTCTTAAGTTCTATGTCATTTCATTATTAGAATAAAATTGTTATCAATCGTAAGTATTCCACAAAACATATTTTAATCAAGTAGAGAAAATACATTACAACTTCAACATAAAACTACAAACTTCATTTATAATTTCATGAATCTTCTTGATGTATTGTGTTGATCGATATACTGTGCATAGTGACAATCATGTTGTGCATGATTATACATGCGTATATAACATTTCCTAGATCACTAGGCTTCCAAAATCGTGCACCGTGTGCCAATATTTTGAACCTAGCTTGTAATACCCCAAAAACACACTCCACGTCTTGCCGGCATGCTTCTTGCATCTTTGCAAAATATCTTTCGGCATCGCTGGACGAATTTCTTATGGTTTGAACAATTGTTTGTCATTTTGGATAGACTCCATCTTCTAAATAATACTCCATAATGTGTGAGACCGTATTTATATTGTAATTGCATGGTGGCGCAACTCCATTAGACAAGTTGTTGAAAAGCCACCATTAATGCAAGGAGTTCACGTCATTGTTCGAACCGGCACCTCAAAAAATGTGTCATATCTAAAGATCTTGTGATGCAACCGCTTCTAAAATCACCGTTGAATGCTTCTTATACCCGATATATTGTCATGCCCACCCGGTAGGACAATTTTTTCATTTCCAATGCATACAATCTAAACTACCTAACATCCCCGGGAAGCCTCGCAGTCCATTCACTTCTAACAAGTGTAATGTATCGTTTTCATCGGGAGATCTAAGGTATTGAGTTTTAAATAGTGTTATAATTGTTTTGCAAAAAAATTTCAAACTCAAATTACCCGTAGACTCCCAAATCCGAACGTATTCGTCTTGGGCGTCTGCGCTCGTACAGTAACATAACATGCGAATTGCGCACGTTATTTTTGGTACGACGATAAACCCATCGTCTTAGCGGCATTTTCTTTCTGAATAAAATAGGGGTTCGCAGAAATAACTTGATCATGAATACATTAATACACACCTTCGCTCATACGGAATCGGCGACGAAATAGAATAACTTTGAAGACTGGGTTAGCCCCAAAATAATCCCGATTAAGGTTAAACTCGCCCAATTTATGATCACGGCTTTTCCGCTTGTCAAAAACTAGCATTTGAGCTTCTTGTCAAACAAGTTTCGCCAACAAACTAGTCATTGAGCTGTTTGCCAAATAAGTTTGCCCAAAAATATAGTCGTTAAGCTTCTTGTTGAATAAGTATGCCCAAAGATATAGTCATTCTAATCACCAAAACAACCAAGTATATAGAGGGAGGAGCAAAGAAATTTTTATGTATGACCAGCCACGCAGTTCAGAACTGTGCGGCACAAGCCAGCCGTTAGCCAACTTTGAACCACAACGGTCTACGTGTCTCCATCATGAGCATATATATGTCATACAGTTCAAAACTGTAGGGTATGGGAGCCACTTAAAGCTTAACAAATGTCATCATATAATTGGGTACGGGGAATCAATTCACCAAAAATCCACCCATAGGGTGGAGAGATCACTCTCAAGGTGGGTTTAGGGTGGACAGCTCAGCCAATCCACCTAGTTGCTATGGGTGAATTAAAGGTGGTGCAAGGCGAAGGATACAATCTACCATGCCACATCATTTTTCACCTAGCTGCTGCTGATGCTCCAAATAATGAATGTCTAACATTATGTAGGACATTTAGGGTGCGTATGATTGTATAGAAAAGGATCAGATAACATGCGAGGATCCTAAACAAAACAAAAAGATGACACATGCTGCAATGATAGCATTACGTATAGCTCAATGCAAAGAAGTAATATAAAGTAAAAATAACAGGTTGCATACAGATCTTGGACTAGTTTATATGGTTCTCTAAAGATGTGAAAACATTTCAGTCTTATATATCTGGATCTACAACTAACAAATGGTACAGGCTTGTATCCCAGCGTAACCGAGAGGTAAACCATATAGCAGACCTCCACATATACCTCTCCTCCGTGGATTTCAAGTGGCAGGAATTCGAAGAAAAACAAGCCAAGGTGACGCAGAAATTCTGTCTGACAAATCATCACCAATATGAGAAAAATGACATTACATATGAAAAACATTACAGAGATAGAGATTATTCAACGCACAAATAAATCACTTATAGATGTGCGCAACGAACACTGGAAGATGAGGATAATGGCACCCAACTATACAGTCTTCATCATCCACTAGTGTAGTTAGCGAGATAGAAGGTACGTCAACATAGACGGACATTAGGTAGGTTAGGCTTGGTAAGTGCTTTGCAAAAGTAGTTGCGTATCTCTGGTGTAATCCGAAGGATCAGTTGAGAAAACCTGCAAACAAAATTATTTAGATATAATGAACATTCTTGATTACAAGACAACAAGCAACTATCTCCCACATTGTAATGAAAGATCTCCAATTTTCCATAATGTTTCAATGGACTCTATATCCTCACTATTTTTTATGATGCCAAACCTCTGTTATTTATATATACAATTTTCTAACACCTATTGTGAGAGAAGCTGAACTCCTATTAAACATAAAATTTTACATATCCTTCAATCGTTACTACCAATAACCTTCTAAATATGAAATGGCAAATTTTCGAGAAAGAAACTCTGTTTACTGCTCATATTGTAATTTAGGCTAAGCCTGTATTGGTTTGGGCCACATGGTCCATTCTACCCTTAAAACCATTATTATTTACAAATGAATCGAGCAATCCGGTCCAGACATCTATAATTTTGCTTTTGGCAACGCGGTTTGTTTTCTCAAGATGTAATGGGAAAATGTACCTCTATCCGTTTTATCTCAACTGATTTTAGCCCATTTGATTCAATGTACCATTAATATATATACACGGTGTGTATGTTGAGAGAGAGAGAGAGAGAGAGAGAGCAAACCCTTGTCTCTCATTCAGCTTATTAAAATGCTCCAGAATAAACAAGACGCATGTGTGCCTTAATGACATTGCATGAAAGGACTCTGAGAGTTCATACATGCTTGAAACATTGTCCAGAGATACATCCTGAGTAAATGTACAAATAAACTGATCAGTGAAATAGCTTAATATACTAAGCGCCGATGAGAATGTTACTGATTTTCTCACCTGAGCGATGGCATACTCACAAAGGCGCTTAAGTCCCTCCAAGAGATACTGATCCGCAGCTCTGAGGAGGTCCTGTGCAATATCTAATGTAACATTCACTGA
Source organism: Kingdonia uniflora (assembly GCA_014058105.1). Taxonomy (NCBI): domain Eukaryota; kingdom Viridiplantae; phylum Streptophyta; class Magnoliopsida; order Ranunculales; family Circaeasteraceae; genus Kingdonia; species Kingdonia uniflora. Next base: position 1,717,546 of record JACGCM010002813.1, read on the forward strand.
GCCTGTGTATATGAATCTGTTCACAGACAAAGAGCAAGATTAGCTAAACTTTACATAAAACAAGTTTTTTTATGAATAAAAAAAGTAAACTGAGACTCCTGACCTCATCATCAACTCAAACACCTTCCATCTAATATTTGGGATCTCAATGTCTCTTGCATCCTTTTCCTGCAGCACAACCGCAATCGACTATCCTAATAAGGCGTATGAAGCGAAAATATTTATCATCAAATAGAAACCGCTGTTTTAGAATTTTTAGCAACTGGGAAACTACATTTGAAGATTGAGGCATGGTCTAGTAAGTATTTAAGAAAGTTCTGTAAAAACAATCAGATTTCAAATTTCAAGGAATAGCGTATTTGCTTCATACAAGGAGAGGTATTTTTTTTTAAATAGGAAATGTTTCCAACCAAAGCATTGCTAGTTTTTTCAAGGAGTCCTGCTTTATCTTCCATATTTAGCATTTTAATATTATCAGTAAGTGGAGCTTTATTAAGATTGTTGGAGACAAAACCAACATAAGTAAAGATCCATGCACAAATTTGGCATATTTAAACAAAAGCTTGTTGTATATGACTCTTACCTCCATCTCGGTGGCAAGGTCTCTAATGTTTTATCCAATAAGGTGAGGGTCGTTCCCAACATCTTTTGCCCATTTTTTGATGGCATTTGGTACAAAACTCTCCTCAAATAGCTTTCAAAACTGGTTAGAAAAATGGAAATTTTCGGGACCCATCCTCCAAAGAAGACACTAAAGTTGCTATAACACTGGGGAAGACGAGAGCAACAAGGCCATAACAAAAGTTCCAAATGGTGTCCCTAGATGAGGTACCATAAACAAGGATTAAGTATTTGGAAGCTTCTAAAAAGAGGTCTAGCTACCCAAGATTATCTTGTTTAAGGAGAGTGTTACAGGATTCTAACTGCTCCTTCTGCAGCTCTTCTAATGATAACGGGGGCACTTGTTTATGTGCTGCAGTCACATGAAGCATCTTTTGCAAATGGTTTTGAATAAGAGTTAATGTGGTTCAAACTGCTACAGATCTGAAGCAAGAGACTGAACGGATCTGCAGTCTGAACAACTACGTAATCAGACATTAACTTTGTCATGTGTGTGGCCTTCTCTTCATTTGTTTTTCATGAGTGGAAGTGCAAGAATAACTTGATCTTCAGGCATGAACAGTGTCCTATGCGAATTGCTATCAAGTTGCTCTGTTTTGATTTTGAGAGATAGGGGCTCTTTCCATTAGATTCAAAATTTCAGTTTCAAGGGATCCATGTTATAGTTGGGGACTTGCCCGTAAGTTCACTCAATACAGGTTTATTTTGTGATCTATAGCTGGTCCTAAAGACAACCATTCGGCGGAAGCTTAAATTGTGCTAATTCTCGTCAATTAATCACGGAAAACTCAAATTAGGGTTTCAAGAAAAAATTGGGTTTAATAATCAGAAAATAACACTTTTGTTTCACTCAAAAGTAACTTTATTACAATTAAGAGCTTCATTCAAAGGGAGAAAAAAGAAACACGCTAGTTCTAATAGGTTTCTTAAACCCAGTTCTTACTAAAGTTTTTAAATCCTAAGTTTACTTGAACTAAAAGTCTTCGTATGAAACCAATTCAAGCTAAACTATTGTTTCTATGTTTATCAAGATATGAGGCAAGCATTTGGCTATACAACCCAATTTAGGTAATACCTCTAACAGCTTCTCCAAACATTGATGGTAAAAAGTAATAACTAATGAATGCTAAATGATAAATAGGACTTTATCCCCTCATAAAGAACATCGTTGGGTTGAAATCTAATAGAACGATGTTAATCAATGAGGTCCAAGCGTGTGGACTTAAATTGAGGCTCCAAATTTTAGTACCGATGTGGCTTTAAAGCAAAAGAACATATGAAGGGCAAAAAAACATCACAAAAAGGGGAGTGAGCTTTAGAGTCTGCTCATTTTGCCGGTAAAAGAATTGGATGGTGACTAATTCAGTTTTTCATTAGTTTTCTAAAATGCCATAAGCCATTAATTTTTATTCACAAATCAAAAATTAAAAGAAGTGGTACTTAGGAAAAGTTCACATGGAAATCCTATAAATGGCACTCCTGAAGCGGAAAAAATGAAGTGCATGTATGATACAAGCGAGTAACACCAAATACTTATGCAATGTACACATACACAAAATACTTATACAATGTACACATACACCAACAATTCCAATGCATGAGTGAATTTCTATTATACCTTCATGTTCAGAGTGAAGATCAGAGGATAAACACTAAGTTCTTCATTGAATTGGAGGGATGTCAAAATTGAGATAGTAAATCAAAACAACTTGAGCTTACCCTGTAACCACCATCAAACATTGCGCGGAACGTGTCTGAAGAAGCAAGTAAAGCAATTCGGTGAGCGTAGAACCGTTCACCTAAAGGATACAGAAAATATAAAATGAGAAGCACTTACAACAAAACTGTTATCGAAACAAACATTATTACTTTTGCTCCGAGTATGTAATATAAGTTGGTCATTCTATTTGAAACACCTACAATGTGGAATATATGAAAGGCTAATACAAAACAAGAATGATGTACAAACCTTCAACTAGAAAGGTAACATCAGACAACGTACTGTTGTTTACGTATTGCTCACCCAAATACACCTGCAGCGGGATCACGTAGGAATTTGTTTAATGTCATAAGCATGCACAAAGTACAAAAAAACACTATTACTAGTATACCGCTAAGCGGTGTGGAGACCGACGTATAAAGCATTTTGAGACGTCAGATGAAGCGCAAAAAAGTAGAAATTAAAAAAAATCATAATAGAAATATCTTAATTCGTTCTGGTTCTTTGTTTTCTTGATGCCTCGAGCATCTCCAGCCATAAACATTTTAAGTCATCTTGGCAGGAAACAACATACAGCAGTTGATTCTGTTTGTGAATGCCAAAAAGAACAAAGGAAAAAACAACAAACGTATAATGGATTCTTTATTAAACCTTTGCAGATATTTAGGCATGAATACACTTTTTATGGCTGCATAAACTTCCAGCACAAGTTTATGACAAGTAGAGACTGGTACCTGCTGTTGCACCGAGATAGAGTTGCACAACATTGTATATTTGTATCTTCACAGATCAAGTTCAATGTATCACGATGCAAAGGAAATGCTCGACGAAATTCCAACTCAGGAAAATCCGGGTGAGTACACCGACCCCACCATATCCATGATCGGTCCTTCGCCCATAAACTTCTCTGTTGCCCACAGAGTTGCTGTTGGGTTTGCAAAGAAGGGTAGGGTTCATAGCATTTGCCGCAGTCAAAACTGCCACGGTTGCGGCTTTTGCAGAGTTTCGCTACTTTCTGATATGGGATTCCTCTTATTGGTTTATATTGGAGAAGGGTGCTATTTTTGGCAGCACCTTACTTATTCCTAACCAAGGTGGGTTGGGTGTTAAAGATCTTATACTAAGCATTTTGTGTTATGTTGTATTTCTCAAAGCTCTATATAGATTAATCTTCTCAACATTCCAAAGATATCTAGAGGTAGCAGCTTTGTTCCAAGTTCTAAGATCTTTAACACCCAACCCACCTATTTTGAAAGGGTGACACACATTTGACTACTTAACAAGAGCAGTTTTATTTCCCAAATCAGTACCTGAGTGAAAGATCACTGCACGAGGGCAACAAAATTTGTGGTCAAAGATTTTGAATCCAGCACACTGCTTCAGATCTGTTATCCAAAAGTTTGGAAAGATCGAGAAAAAATAAATGATGCCCATGGTATAACGGTTCAGTAAGGTATACTTTTAGAGTTCAAAGTCACTTATAAATCCCAATGTTTCAGGCCTACCCCACTTTTTATTTTATTTTTAGTAATCCAGGCCAACAACACTTTTCAAAAGAATAATGTATTCAAGTTTTCAACAAGGACATCCTCCCTCCAAATTCTTATAGACACGGATCCCCATAATCAAATAGTTTTTCACAATTAACTTCTACTCTTTGTTTGAAAATAAATGTAAGCTTTCTTGATGTAAAAGAGCAGAAACAAAAGCAGAGCTTCAAGAGAACAAGCAGCAAAAAAGGATGTGTTGTTTCTCCAACGTGAAAAAAAAAAAAAAAGGGGGGCAGGAACCAAGAAGAATTGCCAAGGGAAACCCATCCTTCATTTTTGGAGAAATTTATTGATGTCAAAAAAAAAAATCGAGGTGAAGTACAACCCAAAAACAAAGAAAAAAAGAAAAGGAAACCATGAGTCACGCGACATCATGTCAGATCTGCTATAACAAAATCCTTCTAGTGAGTCGCAAGATCTTTAAACCTCACGTTCTCATATGTATGGATAACGATGACCCACATAAAATTGCCACGTAAACAAATCAAAGATTTTGATGATCGCTTCCACAGTCAGTCTTCCCTTCGAAATGTTACCGTTTATTTCCTTTCCCATATAACCCATCCAATTGAATAAGTACGATATAAGAGTAAGTAGTCGATGGACTCATCTGTCAAACCACAAAGGTTTTACTTCCAACTTCTCATGTTTACCCCCTCTATCTCATAGAACCCATTCACTCTTCCAGGGTTCGGATCATAAACATGTAGAAAGGGATACACAAAAACAAATTGTCCAGAGACAGACCATACATTGCGCCAAAAACCAACCCTCTGCCTTCTTCAAACTTGCCCAATGTGTTGAAAATTGACTTCCATCATCCCACGTCATATGTGATCGAAGCAAGTCATAGTCCTTTATCCCAACTTCGCTTTAATAATATCGGCCAATAACCCTTCTCTGTCGTTACAAAACCTCAAGAGTCACTTTCAAAGCAACGCAATATTCATCTCCAAAAAGAATTTGTATCATAATCATCTTACTTCTTTTTCCAAGCAGACCACATCCCATTTCAGAAGATAAAGCTTAAAGCCCCTTCAATCCCAGAGTAGATACTTAATGATAATCTCCAACTTTGAAGCTACAAATGCTGTTAAGGGAAATACGAGTAGATGATAGACCAATGAGCTTTTAACTAAAGTAAGGCAGTCCCCCTTTCATTATATCTTTTTATTCCACAAGGTTAACTTCTTACCAAACTGCCCGATACTTAGATCCCAGATCTCAACACAACATGAAGGTGCCACAATAGGCATACCAAGGTAATCGGTAGGTAGGGTTCTTCTATACAAAGCAAGAGCTAAGTTTCCAGTGCCATTATCATCTTCAACCGCCATAACTTTGTTCTTTATCAAGTTTGTAGGTAATCCTAAGGCTAATTAAATGCTCAATAACACAAACCAAAGATGTAATACAATCTTCACTTCAACTAAAAATCTCCGAGTTGCAGCTACATGTTCTCAAAGACTGCAAGCAAGAAGTCTAAAGTTTTTTTTTTTTCAACAAATGGCAATCTTGATTTTTAAGTGTCATGTCTTACCACAACCAATGCATGTAATCTCTCCGCCTATGGTCTCAGGTTTTGCCGGGCTCCTCTTACAATTTCTTATTCAACCCATTCTCATAATGGTTGACGTTGAGCCTCATTCGCGCAAGATCACATAAGAGGATAGCAAATAGAACTTATTGGTTTAATGAGGTACGATGTTGATGGTGGTTTTGTAGCTTTATGAAACTATCTTCCTCGTAAGTGGCTGAAATAAATTGTTCCTTCATTTCACTCTTCCTCCTCTACCATTTAATTATTGGGTTTCTGACCACTACAAAGTTTTTGGAGACACCCATCAATTGTAAACATAATCTGTGAGCTTTTTTTTGTCTCCAGCAACCAAATAAAGTGGGGTCTCCGTATTGCTAATATGTGAAGATTTTCTCAACCCGATTTAGCCAATCACTCGACCCTCCTCGACATAAGAGACATCTTCAGGATCTCTGAGTCAACTCTCAAAGGGATGCCCCCTCTTACATGTGACCTTGATGGGATTTTCTGCGCTTTCTAGCCTTGTTGGGCCAGCTATGCCTGTCAGACTGATTTAATGGAACGGTTTTGGATTATTCTTTTTTTGTCTGCCAGATCAAATCTATCCGGGTCAGATCTATCAGGTTTGATCCACCAGATCATATCTGCTGCGCTAGATCGGCTGGATCGGAGCCCACTAGATATGTTCTCACAAACCTAGCCAGTGGTGCCATCTCGCCTAGATGGTCTATCGGGTCTGCTTCATTTCTGTGGGTCGGATCGGACTAGCAGGTCAGGTAATGTGGGTCGGAACCATTGGGCCAGCCAAGATCCCAAATCGTATTAGTTCTGGATCCCCGAGGATCTCGACCCCCATTCGGACCTGGCCCGGGTATCGATGTTGATGGCCACGGAGTGTTGGGTCCCTTGTAAACGCCAGGTTGGGTCCAGACCTAGAGGGCTGCTACGGGCTGGACCAACGGGCCGGATTGGGTTTTTTGCTCCAGGGCTAGTCTACTGGGTTGGCACGGCTTGGTTCTGATACAGGTAGAACCAGAGCCTCGGTGCTGTTGGTTCTTGTCTCGTTCCCTGGTTTAGACATCTTCACTCACAAGGGGATCATTGAATTTTGAACCTCCTCGAGTTGTCGAGACCTGCAAAAGGGTTCTCATCGATGCTGATTGGTATGTCGGATAACCCTTCGATCACGGAGTCCGAATTGGAATATTTGGTTGGGAATATATGCTTTTTGCCTCGACCAATATAGTATGCACAGGGCTTCTAGTGTTAAAACCGGAATACTTAATGTTGGGGTGTAAACTGGTTGTAAATCTCCCTTGTCCCCAGCTTAGAATTTTGATTACGGGCAGGATACAGCTTTTGTCTCCATAGAAAGGTAAGGACGTGGGGTGCAATGGACCATTAAAAAAGCTTGAAAAACCTCCACGAGTTCAGTAATCTTCTTCAAGAGCGATACAATAGTGGGTTTTCTCAAGTTTATCTTGTTGACAATTGTTGTTTCGCTCAAAACCAGCTCGAAGCTTCAGCTTTGAAAAAATCTTAACACTTTAACTTGAAATTAATAAGATCCCCTCTATATTTAATCAAAATCCCTATACAAACTACATTGTTTTTACTCTAATCAACTTAAGGAAAACTAAACTCTCACAATTAGAAATTCTAATCCTACTCTAATTGGGAAACTTCTTTTTATTTATGCAAATAAAACAATAAAAGAATACAAAATAAAAGAAGATCCTAGAAAGGTAGGTTTTGCTTTTCTGAGAGAGAGAGAGAGAGAGTTGCAATTTTTGGCTCCCGAAGGAGGGTAAAACCACCCCTTACATCAACTTTAGCAAAAGACAAAATGCAACATAACCCAATTAATTTGGAAGGAAACACACCTGTGGTGTGGGAGATGGAGGAGCTGCATCAATAGGAGAGAGTGATGAAGCTTTGTTAGCTAACTTGAATAAGGCCACAGAACTATCTTGCTGCTGCTTTGAGCTTGCAGACCAGAGAAGGTCTAGAAGAACCTCTAGTCCTGCATGAGTAATACTCAAGACAAGACTCAAATTAGACATGCCAACATGTGACTAACGAAAATATAAACACGTAACATCATGGTTCAAAATTTTGTAATGACACAATGTTAACTGAACTTTAATTGAAGTAATAACATCAAACATGTTCTTGAATTGTGATAAGCCTGTTCCATATTTTTTGCATCATTAGAAGGGGGAAAAAATCATACTTCTTGAAAATATCATATATTGATACTTGTTGAAAATATTGTCATATATCGGAACATTGTCAAATTTAAGAACGTTATATTACCATTTATCCTTTTTTTTTTAAATCCGGTATAGGGTGATGAATATATCTAGTATATTTTTAACGATACAATGCAGCTACATATCATGCTTTTTTGTTCAATGACATATCAGATATGGTTTTGCATCTTCGTACCCGTGTGGTAAGCTGGCTTGAAGTGAAAACGTGAAGTGACAAAATAAGGATACCTTTGTTATCAATAAATATTGTTCTATGATCATCAGGGGAACAAAGATGTGCAAGAGCCAAAGCGACTCGTCGCTGAACAGCCTTCTCTGCTACACGCATCATATGTAACAAGTGGTCCAGTACCTAGCAAAAGAAAAATCATGTTTTAGTACGTAGATTAGTTACAAGTTACAAAATTAAGTAATAAGTTTAGCTACAAGAGAAAAGATAAAAATCATGTTTTAGTAAGTAGATTAGTTACAAGTTACAAAATTAAGTAATTAGTTTAGCTATGAGAGAAAAGATAGTTTATAATTCCAAAAATTTAATCCATCGAAGTTATCAAAGAATTATAAAACTCACTCTCCCGTTGATTTTCTCCTCTAATCTTTTCAATGTCTTTGCTACACAATCTTTTGTTGCCTGCAAATTCAATCAAACATCCGTAACTAACTATAAATTTGTGTTAACAAACGCCAATTAACCATAAGAAAACAAAATTGTGTTATTATAGAACTCAAACACACTTACTCAATTGACCCCTAATGTAATACAATCTTAACAGAGAACTCAGGGGTCGCTTATAAATAATAGGCCAAAATCAAAACAAATAGACAAAAGGAGCATACTTGAACAATAAATTCCCCATCTTGCAACATCTGAACGCCTCCCACCTTGATAAAATCCGAAAGATTATCCTATGTAAAGGAAAAAGAATCAGTATCACCTATTAAACAATAAATCGATAGACAACCAAAAGTAGGACAAAAGAAGGGAAGTCAAACTGAACTACTAGTTTGATGCTACTGCAAATTAACTATACCTCATTGTCCGCAAGACCATAAAGAGCAAATGCTGCGTTATGTTGCAGAGAACCATTTTTTGAATCAAGAAGCTTCAGTAATGGCCCTAGGCCGCCATTATGAGCAATTCCAGCTTGGTTGTGTGTGTCCTGGAAATGAATATCGATTGTCAAATCAATGTAGAGAAGAAAAAAAATCTACCAGCTTTAACTTACTATGGAGTATAAAACTAAGTGGCCTTAGAAATTTTAAACTACATTTTTTTTCACAAAACAAAGAGTTGATGTGGTTGCAAGGGGAGGGAGGGGGTGAAGTTCAAGTAAGATACACCCAACAGAGGGTTAATGGAAGATACTAACTTGTGCCAACCTCCCTAGTGCAAAGGCTGACATTTCTCTAAGCTGTGTATCTGGCGATTGAAGCATCTCAATCAAAGGTCTAACAGCACCTCTTTGTACAATGTGAACCTACAACAAAGCAAGGTGTAAGCTTACATGGCGTTTACCCAGGTGTGAATAAAATAAGAAAGGAAGTTAGAAAATCAATGGGAACGCAACTCTTTGTACAATGCGAGCCTACAACAAAGCGAAGTGTAAGTTTACATGGCGTTTACCCAGGTGTGAATAAAATAAGAAAGGAAATTAGAAAATCAATGGGAACGCAACTATCCGCTATAATAACTAAATATGATTTAACCTCTATCACTATAGTGTAAAATTAAATTGTCTATTAATTAGATGCTGAAGGTAAAAACCGGCGCAACTACTTTAAAAGCCAAATGCTATCTTAAGGTAATACTAAAATGATAGTCCACATTGTACGGTGACTAGTGAGCATTTGAAAGAATTCGGTAATGTAACTAATGCAATCCGTACAGGAAACTATAAGGGAGTGCATTAAAGGACTAAACACAGTGGGGCATACGAGATGCCAAAACATGTGATAATTAAAATACATAGGTTTTCAAGTTGTGTGCGTCGTATATTTGTGTTGGGAGATTCCACCTGATAACAGCCCTCTTGGCTCCAGATGGCATATACCCTTTTGCGAAGAAATAACTCCTTATGAAGGGAGTAACTTCTATCCCCCGGAAAAAAAAAATTATGCTAGTGTGTGTTTGGTAGGTCAAACTTTTTTCAAGAGAAACGATCTCTCACTGAGATAGAGTTCCCATGGGTGTGAGGTGGAAACCGTTTATCACTTATTGACTTACAAAATCGTCTGAAAAAACACGCTTCAAACATAAACACCTAAAGTAAGAAACCATTTTCAAGTTCTGAATTTCTCACTTGGTATCTCACTTTTTGCCTTCTAATGTTCATCATTTCTCACTTTATTTGATTATCAAACACCTAGGGTGTGTTTGGTAGCCCAAAAAATATGAGAAATCAAGTGAAAAAAGAAAAACTTAAGAAAGCGAGACCTCAGTCCTCCTAAGGCAGCAAGCACAAAGAGATAGGTTCATACTTAAGGAACTACAAAGAGAATGGATATTCCAATCACCTTGCAATCTGAATCTGTGGCAGCAAATTGCCCAAGTAGCAAAGCTGCCTCCCTTTGGCTTTCCGAACAGCATGAACTGTCACCAATCAAGTAACTAACGAACTTGAGAACGCATGATGATAGTAAAATAGTAACTTTTCATGCATAAAATATAATTGACAGAAACAAAAACAAAGCAACAAGGAGAAAAAGCATGACAAACCAACTTATTTACTCCCTAGGCACAATCTATTAAAGAGAACTGAATATAAGTAAAAGGGTTCAAGTTCAAATAATACCTAAGTAATCCAATAACAGGTTGTAAAGCCCCTGCTACGAGCACTTCTTTCTTTATGTTTGGAGATGAATGAACCAAATTACCGATCACACCCACCTGAAAGACACAGTAAAGTCAATCTGATGGTACCAGTAAAACACCGTCTTTCTACAATAATGCAAAAGACGTTTACTTGTTCACTAAATATTTCTGGAATAGAAGGGCATACCGCCTCATAATGTATAGGAGTTTCCTCGGATCTAAGCATCAGAATGAGAGTAGGAAGAGCATTGCACTCCACAATCTACAGAATAAAAAGATTCATGGCGTCAGAAGCTTGATTCTCCTCAAAGTAAAAGTTTGTTGCTATACAGGAAGAAAATAAATTGACCTGATTCTTGTTTTCATCATTTTTGAAAGCCAGGGTCCGCAGGGCACCCGCAGCTGCTCGCTGTACCTTTGTATCAGGGAACTTAAGCAACTCAACAAGTGGTGGAATTCCCCCTTCAATCCTAGGAATGAGCAACCCAGACTATTTCAAATAGGATATAACTGTTAACAAACCATACTTGGAGGATGAGGAAAGTAGTATGCAAACCTGACACGGGTTTTAATACTGCTATTCTCGTGGGCAAGGTTAGTGACTGCATCAGCCGCTCTTCTAATAACACTATTGACTGCACGAGAGCTAGAACCATCTCTGTGACGCTTTAGTAAGTCCACAAGATGAGACAAAGCGCCAGCATCAACTATGAGTTGCTGATGCTCTGGCTGTAAATATAAGTAGCGCAAGCAATGAATACGAACATTTGTAACCCCACCACCATAAAGTATGACCAATAACAACCAAAGCAGGAAGAAAACCGGAATAAAAAGAAGATAGCATGGGTTAATAAATAATGGGTCAGAATGAGTTAATCATTTTCGCTAAGCTCATTGTATCGTTCCAAATGGGATTCTATGGCAAAGGTGAAAAGACAGTCATGTCATGGGAGCATGCGACACTACTTGCTATTGTAGCAAGGCAACCATCTTTATAGACCTGATGAAAATCTGTGCCTTTTCAAAGGCTTTTTAGGTACCAGGAACTTTCAGAGGGTGGGGACATGACGTAAAAGATGATAATGAATTACCCAGTAACTGGTGAGGTTAATAATACTGATAACTTTTTTTTTTCATTGTAGGTTTATTCTTATTCGTATACGTTCAGAAACATGTTCAGCTTTTGTCATTTTATTACAATGTGAAGGAGCAACTAATAATGAATTACCTACTAATGTTTCTATTTTTTTAAGTAAGAAATAATTTATTGATTATCTCAAACGAAATTGCTTGAGATGTAAAGAATACAACCTGACGGCAAATGGAAGAGAATAATCCAAAGATTAGTAATTGGTGAGAATAACCCTACTGATAACTTTTTGCATTGTCTTTACTCATTAATTTGTGTATTTTGAGAAACACGTGTTCACTAATGTTATTATGATATGTCACGGCCTAGGAGCTGCCATTTATGGTTCATGAGTTTTTCCTAGGCCAACACTACTTTGGGCTTAGTCTCTCTCTCTCTCTCTCTCTCTCTCTAGTTTCCAATAAGGACTAGGTTTCTATTATGTACTCAGACTTCCTAAAAAAGGAGAGCTCCTCTAGCTTTAAGTCTTTGGTTGGTTTTAGTAGAAAGGTATATTTTAGGAGTTATGTAAAGTTTAGAAGAAACTACAAACACTAGATCTTTAGATTCAATAACAAATAGCGTTTTCTAGTTTCAATTGAATGTTCTAATTAAAATCCCTTGAGTACGAAACGATCTCCTGCTTCCGCGGATTGATCACATCAGATTCTATTTTAATGTGAAATGAAATGTGTACATTACATGTCACTAGAAATTGAATTTTTCATTCTTTACAATGGAGACATACATAAATTTAACTATACACGCATGTCTCTATATTGCACATTGTTTTTGATTCCAACAGGTTCACGGGGGCCTCGAAGATGAACCAGAGCTTTTTTCTTGAGGATGAACTCCTCACCATCACGATAATCTCCGGAAAGTATCATCTCGATCGAAAACTCCAAACCCAATAAAACTATTCTCATAGACAATAGCGTTGAAAAGTCCCGATTACTAAATCAAAATCAAATCTGATAGAGTTTTAAGGATTTCAACCAAGAAGATATTTTTTGGAGATGATGAGGATGGTGAAGAGATCATCCTCACTAAAGTTGGGTTGAGATTTGTCTACGGGGGAGTTCATTAACCTATGTGGAAGTACCGCATGCAAAAAATGCGTACTTGTATCCCCACTCACATATATTAATGATTTTATAGCTCAGTGCTAAGGGGTGATAACTTTTTGGGTCATAATACCCCAGAGATAACTGAATATACGATATGAGCAAATGAAACAATTATGACAAAGGACTAAAATATAAAAATAGCACCTGCAATCAAATTCATCGCAGTGTATAAAATTACGGTCATAACTCATAAGGATGTTATCCCTTTCAATAACTACAATGAAAGTAACACTTCATAGCTTCAATTTCTCAAGGCATCCTTTAAGGTGCCTTAATTTACAATCCAAAATATTATCCAGAAATAATGTTTTAATTTTTGAACAGATTAAACTTTCCGGGTTTTGTTGTTAAAGATAGGTCCCACCCCACTTTGTAGCAAAACTTTCCAATTAAACCCTCAGCAACCATTCTGTGTTTTCTCAATCTGCTTAAGTGCAAAACTGATTGTTGTATGGTCAATAGGTCACTGTAAATCATGAGTAAGACTCATGACGTCACTATGTCTTGCATCAATCCCCCAACTGCAAAAAAGCTCGCCTTGAGTCTAAGGGGACCTAAGACCTCAAATAATTCCTCCAACACGACCAATGTAGCAGCCCACAAACTCGCACAAGACTTCATCCCTCCATTGCAAAATACGGGCTTCAAAATCTATAAAAAAAAAGACGGACTTGAGAATTCAAGAGTTGACACTCTTCTATTCCTTTTTATGTTGGCAAAATTAAACATAAATCCGCCTTCTTCTTTGACTAATTCCTTAAATACAATTCCAATAAATTACATTGATGTTTGACCCGGAGCTTATGACCAAATCCTTTCTTCACAGCCCAAAGGAAAAGGATTTACATATTCAGGTGGCAGCTTGGCGAATCAAAAACCAAATATAATAAATCTCCATCAAAACTATACGAAATCAGTTCTTTTTTTTAGTAGTATACAATATCGAATTTGCTATGCATGATATCCCAATTGACATATCTTTTGTAAAATCTAGAAGAAAGGGATCTATATACTCGGATGATGACTCTAAAAAATTCTTCATGGTCCAAATACATACCAGCGTCACTTTTGGAATCCACTGGGTTATCATTGAATACAAGTGGTCCTATCCACAAGACCCTTTTTTAAAATATCCAAAATTTGATTAACATCAATTGGTTTTCGTGATTCACACCCTAGCGGTGGGAAATGCCAAAATTTACATTGTAGCTAATGCTGGTCTTCTCTCTAACTTTTTCCCAGGGTGGTATTCCGTACTTCGACACACATGGTTCTATAGTAGAGTGCACTCGCCCCTTGCATATCCTCTTCAGACATCTCAGGATTTGTCGTTGAATCAACATTTGAACCATTTTTTTCGTTGATGACACCCTCATTAATTCGGACTATGTTTCCTTTGCTTGAATTGTCTTGGGGGTTCCCAGAGAGGTTAATCAAAACTTCTTTAAAATTGTCAAGTTAAGGGATGGACTTCTTCTTGGTTTTCTTTTTCAATACCATTAATAGAGGAAAACAAAGAATCCCAAGACCTTCTGAGGCTTTGATGCCAATTGGATGCAAAGTGAACATCGGAAGCAAAGAACTTTGGTCAAAGCAAGAAAATCAAAATTGAACTCTAAATTCACAAATAAAAAAATCAACTCAAATTATATATAACTAGTAAATTTAAACTAGGGTTCTTTCATGAAGGGGGAAGAGCGAAGCTCTAAGACTTCTAGTCAAATGCACACCTCTAATCAAATCCCTAACCTTTTTATATTAACTTAAGGGGATTATTGAAGGTACGAATACCAAAATTACTAATTAAAGAAGACGGTTGAGCATAAATTAAGCGTTAAACTTAACATGTTAGCGAGTATCGAGAGATCACCAGAGAGAAATAGAGACAGGCTCATGACTTCACTATTCTCCTACATCAATTGCACAAGACCATCCAAATACAACCCAAAACAATTCCATAACAATTTCCTTGCAGCGTGATCAACTAAACCCATTCGGGGGGATTGCTTAAGAATAAGAAAGAGGAATCTCATCTAAATACCATGGAATAAGGTGTGATCACATTCATAATGGGAAAGTGAATAATTGGCTCTCTCGAATCTGTAGCCACCTTACACCACTTACAGATGAATCATAATATCAGTAATAAATCTAAATTTTTTCCTTGAATTTCTTACGTTTCTTGCTAACCAAAGACACCAACTGACTGAAATAGGAAGCTTCGTCCAAACAACTTTAAACCTTCATGACCATGAGCTAGAAGCAATAGATAATGAGCGATTGCACAACCGACTTACACATGGAGCAAAAGCTATTGTTAATGACTTTTCATTTTCATAAACTATCAGATTTTGTTAAGATAAGTTTTTAAGTTTCAACACAGAAAACATCTTAGTAGAATTTTAGGGACCCATATCTTGATTTCTGGGAAGGAAAAGACATGCCTAATTGGAGTAGAAACATTAGTATCTAGAGAGCGGCTTGTAGAATGACTCGCAAATAAAATGTACAATTGGAAGTCTCAACCCGTATCATCATGGCCTTATCTTGTGCCCTATGGATATTCTTTGAAGTTTTCACACGGTTAGGTTCTTCTGGTAGGGAAGCTATATAAATCACATCACAATCCAAAAGAGGTCCCATGATGTAGCAAAACCGCCTGAACTACGTAGATCTCAAACTATACTCCTAACGTTATATCCTATAAGATGAAAAAAGTGTCAATAACCACTTGTCTTCCAAACCCTAAACCTATAATAAAGGCTTAACAAGTTCCAACTCTGATTCTAACCTTCTCAACAGAGAAGGGGGGAGGCTACATGGGAAGTCTACATGGGAAGGCGTTAATAGTATAACGGGATGGGGAAGAATCTGTACATGGTGCTTGGAAAACTTCCACACGGGATGACTCGCTAATCAATTAAAAACATATTTATGCTTGTGCACCTATAGCCCTCATTCCTGTCAAAATCCTATATACTTTTGTGAGTTTCAATTCATCACCTCTCGTTATAGATGTAGCCAATAGGGGTATAGCAAAGGTCTACTTAATCTAGAATTAAATTGGTTCCCTACGATCATCGGTGCAACCTTACAAGACCAAACAACCCTTTATTATTAGTTATAAAGGATATTTTGCTACCATAACAAATCCCAGCACCAGTAAATTCAAAGAACACAATCAAATCATGAATACAAATATCGGATACCTTGACGGCGAGGAGCCCAAGTGCAAACGCACACCCTTTCTCGACTTCATGCTCAAGGGGCTTATTACTCCCATTTTCACCTTCTCTTAACACTGGTGGCGGCGACTGAAGATGTCTCACCAAAGCTGGAACTGTCCCACCATCAACAATCAAATTCACAACATCTTCTGCAAACAAACACAGATCACATCCATCATTCATTCCTAATAACTGAAAATTGAAAACTCACTAATAATAACAAGATCGTGAGATTGAGTGATTACCGTTTTTGGCGAGTTCAGCGAGAACATGAGTGGCACGCTTTGCCGCGACTCGATCCGATTCTTTCCAAGAGAAAGTTGAATTCAGGATTTTAACTTGAACACTGACTTCAGTCAATAGGGTTTGATGAGAGTTTGGAGAGGAGAGAAGGAGATCTCGTTGTTCTTCTCCTTCGACTTCGACCTCTTCTTCTTCTTCTTCCAGTTTCCTCTTTTGCCCTTTCCTCTGTTGCTCCATGAAAGAAACTAGAGAGTGTGTGTGAAGAAGAGAGACTTTTGTCGAGATGAAGGTGAGAGGGCTAATTTCGGAATTTTTCTTTCAGTGAAGAGGAATAGATGAAGTCGGGGGGAGGGGGGAGGGGGGAGGGGGGCGATCTATAGTTGTTGCCTCTTCATGTGAAATGAGTTAGAAGAAGAGCCCGCCTTTATTTGTGAAAAGTTGAACCTTGCGCGCCTAAATAATGTGAGATGTGGGGTGGGGATTAGTAATTTGGATGCACCCTAATCTTGAATAAATCCCGAATTCCAAATTACTAAGAAGGATCTTGAGTGATTTATCTCCTTACACCAAGCTCTACTTGGTATCCCGTTTTTAGTTTTTAAACACGATTCCACATATAAAAACGATGTTTTTATTTCCTATGGTAATGTTTACAAAATTGTTATTTGTGAATGTTTGGCATAAGGGGATGACTTTTTTACATGCTTGGCGTGAGGGGAATATATGCGATGAATTTTTTTATAAAATGTCATTGCATGTCTAAAATGATATGTATTAACCTGAATATTCTACAACTTTATAGAATCACAATAAAAGAACCCCATGAAACAACCACTGCACATCCCCACCATAGTTTACCATATAAAAAAAATAACATTCTACAAAACATCCACACCATAGTTTTTTACCAAATAAAAAAAATTACATTTTGCAAAACAAGCTCATGCATATATATACATGGTCTTTATACAGTCACTGCACATCAACACCATAGTTTACCCGACAATTATGAGAATAAATACTAATTTATGCCAACTTTACGAAATCAAACCCAGGGAATAATAAATTCCAAAATCGATACTGGTAAGAGGAAAAACCAATTTTGCCCCTACTAAAGTTGTAATATAACAACAGACGACCACCTGTTTTTGGGCTCCACAAGTACGAATGTCACTTCCGAAATAATAAAAAAATTGTAAAACTCATTTAAAACTATTATATCAAGCCACGTGTTATTACCATTTATTTTTTAATATTTGTTAAGAAACACTTTGTCATTATATCACTAACAATCAATTTTATTTGTTAAGAAATATTTGTCATTTATTTTTCCATATCTTTCTCTTTTGCTTAGAAATCTGCCATTTATTTTCCCATAAGTTTCACATTTGTTCATAATTGGTTGTCATTTGTACCACCATAACATTGTCATTTGTTCAATAAAATGTTACCAATTTCAAAATGTCACCTGTTTTTTGCAGGCACGTGGGCTCCACAAGTACGAAAGACACTTCCAAAATAATAAAAAAAAACGAATTATTTTAAAATATATTATCATGCCACGTGTTTAAATTTAATTAATCGATTTACGTGTATGGTAGACATTGTCACCATCTTATGCATGATTTGTCATTTGTTTCAGGACAGTTTGTTCCGCCTTGTACCAGATTTGTTATTTATAAGGTCGTCACCAATTTTGTTATTATTTTTCATCTTGTTTATGGTTAGGTATCACGTGCGGTCCACAGGAGTTCGTCTGGTTTTTAGCACCAAAAGCGATCTCGATTCATCAAACAGTTTTTTCTACTTACTTGATCGTAAAAACTATAAAAATTGTCCCGATTATTTGTCATAAACCGTCTGTGTGGCTACTGCCTACCAAGTGTTTGATTAAAGACTAGTACTCTACTCCTTGGGCATGGAGAAAATGATGGTACTCTACTCTACTTATGCAACAAACGATGGCAAATCATCTGCGTGGCTGCTGTCAACTAAACGATGTCATTTGTTCAGATGAACTCTGGCGTTCTTTTAGATATCTATGTCCTCTGTAAACAATTAGTTGCCATTATCAATACCGATTTTCTCATTTGTTCAGGCTTCTTTGTCATTTGTTTTAGCATAACTTTACTATTTATTCAAAAAAATATTTAACTGTTTGAATATTACAGTAGGTTTGTAGGTCGTGGGCTCCACAGGTAAGGACACAAGTAAGGCCGTGGGCTCCACAAGTGCGAATGTCACTTCTGAAATAATAAATAAAAAAAGTTTGAATCATTTAAAAATATATTATCATGCTACGTGTCTAAATTTAATTCCTCGATGTGTACACGTCATTATATTTCGAGATGTGTAAGGTATACACTGTCACCATTTCATGCATTGCTTGTCATTTGTTGCAGGCCAATTTGTCACACTTTTAGCCATTAGTTATATTGAATGATGCAGACTCTGTCACCAATTTTGTATTGTTTGGTATTTTTTTGGTATTGTTTAAGGTTAGGTAACACATGTGATTCACCCGTGTTCGTCTGGCTTTTGGCGCCAAAAACCATCCATATTCCTTAAACAGATTCTTCTTACACGACGACTCAATTACCACAAAAACTGTAAAAACCATCCCGATTCTACATATCGTGTGTGTGATTGACAACCGCAAAAATTGTCCCGTTTGCACAACCATTTTCTCATAATCGTCGAGTCTTGTGTGTGTGCGAAATTGTCAGTATGACTACTGCCTACCAAGTGCTTGATTAAAGTGTAGTGTTTCTTTCACAATAAAGTTTAATAAAGAAGTGAATGAGCAATTTGATGAGGAGAACTAAACGCAGGAGAGTAGAACCAAGAAGGGCACCTCTAATGCTAAAAATTACACTTCTCAGTCTACAGGTGTGGGACTTTACAAAATGTTTGAAACTCTGCCTATAGAGGAGAAGGGTGCTCTGCGTACCACCTGATTTACACCATTACTGTTGATTGATCCGATAACAACGATGTCGATGGTGGTTGTGGAAATATTTGATCATCATCTCGGTGATATGAAGTTTCAATTTGGGGGGACGATAATTTAGATGAAACCCATTCATGTTTGCCTAATTTGGGGGGGGGGGGGCTACATGTCTCTCCTATTTTAGATAATTTCTTATTTGTTGATCATGAGTATATAATAAATTTTCGAATGAGGCAATTCCCCAAGAAGAATAATACATATGGGTTGAAGGAAATTGACGGGGCTTTAAAATAGATGAAATTGGAAAGACATCATGGTACAATTCTAATATGGCATTTGTTTGGTATGTTTTATCATTATTCTGCATTGTATTTGTCACCCAAAAATTTTGTATTGCATTTGCCATTTTTGGGTTTTATTTTATTTTGTTTTATCATTATTTTCTAAGGTTCTTATCAGTACATTGTGCATTCTTTAGCATTTTTTACCCATTCCTATTCTTTGTCGTGTGTGATTTTGTTTTGCAGACGATGCTCTTCGATTAAATTTGTTAAAAATTCTACTATCCTTTCTCCTCCTAAATAATGGGAAAAATGTTAAGGTAAAGTATATTGATATGGTAGATGATCTAGATTAGTTCAACAGATTCCCCTGGGGTGAGCAAGTCTATAATTTCTTGTGGAGTCAAATAGTGGAGTTTACTGATTATCGATCGGCCACTGATAACAATGAGACAGTATTACCATTTAAAAGTTAAAACAGATAACAGTGAGACAACATTACCAGTTCAAAATAGATTCAAAAGTCAAAACAGTTCAACAACATTACCATTTACAAGTTACAACACAAAACAGATTAACAGAAATACAGTATTACCATTTACAACATTCAAATAACAGCAATACTGTTAACAACAATACAACATTCAGATAACAACAATAATAATATAACAGTATCAGTACATCACACTAAAATAGATTAACAGAATACAACATTACCATTTACAACACAAACAGATAATAACAAATCAGCAATACAACATCACAAACAGAGAGAGAAGGAGACAAATTGAAAGCTAGGGTTCCTAAAAAGAGGTAAAATTGAGAAGAATTAGAAACCCTAGAATTTGGGGATTTTTAGCAAATTAAAAACCCTAGAATTTACAAACTGAGAAACATAGTTGCGGCTGAAGGAGTGAAGGATTGAGTGTGGTCTGAGAAACAAAGTTGAAGCCTTCAACTTGAAGGACTGAGGTCTGTCTGAGTCTTTGAGAAACAAAGTTGCGTGCGGCTGAAGGAGTACAGGAGAAGGACTGAGGAATGAGGACCGAGTGAGAATTATAGGTTTATGTTTTCAAATTTAAGTTAAAACCTAAAAGGGTATCATAGAAACCATATATTATAATTAGCCCAATTCCAATTTAAATAGGTCACGGGTCAACCCGAACTGCTCAAGGTAAACCCTAACCTGACATATTTATTAAATGGGTTAGGCAGGTTCGGGTCAAATGACCCCCGACCCATTAAGGCTAAACCCAAACCCCCTTAAAACTAGGTTGGGTTGGTAGGTTGCGGGTCACTTTGCCAGCTCTAATTCCTGGCCTGAAATTTCCAAGAATTTAGGAATCCAAACATTTGTTTCTTAAGCTACAGGGATGGAGAATGACATCCTTTAAGCGTCACCACATTTTGGCGTTTAAAAAGTTTTTTACTAACCCCAAATTGGTGGTAATAGCTTTGAAGCCGTCTAAGACTGACATGCAATAATAAATTTTGCAAGAGGCCATGGTAATCTTCCTTTATTTGCATGAATGATTCATTTTATTACTTCATTGTCATTTAATTTAGGTTTTTTATCATTTTGTTTGCTTAAGTTTGGCATTGGGTATATTCTTCTTATCATTTGTTTAATTTGTTTCTCATGTCATTATTACATTCATTTTTGTCATTTGTTTTATACTTATTGTCATTGTTAGATTGTTATTTTGTCATTTCTAAATCACTCTTTGTCATCTGTTTAAATATTTTAGAGAAATCACATCAAAGCACTTGCAATCGGCGGTGCGCATGCAATCGACATTGTGCCTACAATTGAACCACCTGCAATCGGTGCGCCTGCAATCGATAACAATTCTTCCACCACTGATATCGGAGCTGCAGTGGTTAAGGTATGCTCCCAGTTGGAGGACCATGGTAAAATGTTGTAGAACCATGGTAAAATATTGGAACAAATTTTGATATTTACAGTTGGAGACATTAATCTACCACTTGAAGATGGTACTCTACTTCTTGAGCAGTACTAATACTCTATTCCTAAGAAAATTGTGAAACACAAGCGAGAAGAAGAAGATGGGAAAAGAAAGAAGGCAGGGATGAGAACCTGGCAAAGAGAGCTCCAAGAAAAAAATCAAAAGATTAAAGAGACAAAAAAAGCTAAGGGAGAAAGGCAGAAGAACATGAAAAGAAACGCAAGACCAATGCCAACAAGAACAACAAGAAGGCAGAAAGAAGCTGATGTACCCCTAAAAAAGATAGTTAAAGGTACCAAGAAAAAAGCTCTCACTGATGAACAATTGGATGATGCCACACTAATCATTTTAAAATCTTTAATCCCCAAGGGTAATAGAGTTCCAAGGAAAAGACGGGCTGCGTTTCTAGATCTTAAGTTTGATAAAATTCAATCAACTGCAAAAAATTTGATTCAGCAAGTTACCCCTGGAGAGGGAGTGGAGGTGGAAAACTTTTTTAAAGGTAGAGGATGAAGTTGAAGTTGTGAGAGAAGTGAATTTGGAAGCTATATCTTCTGAATATGGTGGTGATCTTCTAAAGATATCATCCGTTTACGACTTCTTATCATTTGTTTAATTTTATTTGACATTTGTTTTTCAGAACACTGACATTTACTTTATGCACTTTGTCATTTGTCATTTGCTCAAAAGTCTGTCATTTGTTCAGAATTCTTTGGCATTTATTCGGACGTCTTTGCCATTATATTTTCTAGAATTTTTATTTATTCTGAAGTCTTTGTTCATTTTATTTGTTGTATGTGAAGTGGAAGAAATGTGATGAAAAAAATGATAAAGATGAGAAAGATGGCGATGAGAAAGCAAAATCTGTTGAAGAAGAGCAACCTCAAGTTGCTCATGAATAGGAAGTTCAAACTGTAGCGGTGTATTAAGTTAAAAAAAGGATGTAGTAGAAGAAGCCAATGAGGTATTTAACTAATATTTATTTGTTTTGAGCTATCCATAATATTAACATCACCTATCCATACTATTTTTAATTTGTTTCTTCTTTACTTTTTGTTGTACAGGTTATGGACTTGCAGACCGAGCAAAAATTAAAGTAGTGTTCTTCCACCAGGAGAAAGATGTCGATGAAGCTAATAAGGTAACTTATCACTTGTTTATAATTAGTAGTCATTTGTTTGCTGGTAACTTATCATTTTCTTCTTATTATTTTACCATATATTGTAGCACTCTTATCATTTGTAGTCTACTTATTTACAGACTAGTACAGACCAAACAACTCGTGTATCTGCCAAGGAATAGAGTAAATAGGAGGTGGTTGAAGACAATGATGATAATGATGGAACTTCACAAAAACCTAACCCTGTAAAAATAATAAAAGAAATGGTTGTTGATCAGACCAATGTATGAAGTACTTTTAAACTAGACCCTGAGTAATAAGATTTCATGACATATCTTATTACTCATTCCCATATAATATGCACATTTATATTTTCTCATTACTCAAGTAATTCATATGTTCCAACTTGTTTTAATGGAGTCAGAAGTGAATTTCACCTTAAAGAAGAGGCATAAACTAACTGGCGAAGATATTAATGACAGAGCCTTAACATAGGCTTGTCAAATGAACCTATTGTATGCTTACCTTGACAAGCTTCTTCCTGGAGTGTTATTCGAATCTTTTATTCAAAGACCCATCTCCCATGATGAGAAAAGCCAGGTGGACCAAGTCTGGTCACTGAGGAAGGATGAATTATCTAATGAAGATATGGACTACAACACGAGTACTTATAAGAGGATAAGTGAAGAAACTATTTGACTTAACGCTCTCTACACCTTACATCTGAACCAATGGTTCAATAATGAGGTATTTATACAATTTATTTATTTTCTTATGTTATTTATTATGTTATTCTCTGTCATTTTGGTCATTTTGTCAGAAAACTGTTATTTGTTCAAGAGTATCTACTATTTGCTTTTGAAGTGGTTGTTATTTGTTTATTGCACTTCGACATTTGTTTATGCAGAAGTTGTTTTTCTTGAACTTAATCATTTGTTTTAAAGTCTTTGTCATTTGTATATAGACCTATCCCTCAACCTAGTTTAAATTCGAACTACCTCAGTATCAGACTCACGTATTTTACACGTGACATGATTAATCAGCATTGCCACCTAGACCACGAATTGATAAAGAATGTTGATCGAGCACAACAGAAGAATATGAACAAGTTAAAGACACTTGTCTCCCACGAACTAAACAGTTACACAGTCAACTACCACTTACCTCATTATTCAAAGAATGTGCTTCAACATGATAGCGAGCTGCGGGTAAGGTCTATATAAAGAAAAAGTTCCAGATGAGATAAGGACCAAGAAAAACCTAGATTTTCTAGATTCAAACATAAAATTTCTTATTTCAAGATCAAACATTTCTAGTTCAAGAAATCGCTTGTAATAAGATATCAACATCGAACAATAAAAGTTACTGTTACTAAAACCATCAACTCGTGGTCGTGGTTTTTTTACCTATTCAAAGGTTTTCCATAATAATTCCTTTATATCATTTCATGTTTTACATTAATTTTGGTCACATGTACATTTGGTATAAAAGCTAATTTCGAGCTATATCGAGCTATGGAATTAGGCCATTACATTTGGCACATCTGTGGGAAAGAATACATTTCCATGATATCCAAAGGTATACATTTACTATACTTTCCATTTCCAATCATGGTCACTTTCAAGCGACCAACAATAGGAATCCAGCTCAATTTTTTAGTTTAGCCCGAACAACTTACTAAACTACGGGCAAATCTTTATGTCGAGATAGAGAAACGTAATGAGCTCGAGCGTCAATTAATTTTTGACCGAGAGCTCTGCGACAAAGAGCTCGAAACCGAGCGACAAGCTCGTTTGACAGCATTCAAACGATATGAAGAGCAGATGACAACCATACATACTATATTACAAGCTTTACAGTTTGTAGGATACTCAACAGGCTTCCCAAACCAGAGATTGTGATCAAGTACCAGAGAACTCCCAAGTTTCTACACCAGAAAGATTAGGACCTCGAGGAGCAATCAACAAAGCCATTTCCCATAATCTCTAACACAAACTTCAACCTTCCATTTATCTAGGTGGTGAAGTTCATTCTGATATCAGTAGAGGTCTCCAGCCTTCCAAACGTCAAGAGGAAGAACAACGACCTCAACTTCGAATTCTAGCATGTGATCATTTGAGTGAAGGCACCGACACTCATAATCCTCGACTACCTTGCCACGTCACTCAGGCAATACGTTAATATGTCACACTTGAACACATGGATCAATGTATCAAGGAGTTGATCAAAGCTCAAGCTCTCGGGAGTAAGGATAATTTCACCAAGTTGCAAGGTAGTCCACTTGCCAAAGAGTTATTTGATATGGAAGTGCAAAAAAGTTTTTATACTCCAAAGATACGCAAATACAAGGGCACCAATCCAAAGGAGAACATTCAACAATATCATGATTCACTGGGGTTGTACTTAAATCTTGACAATATTCTATGCCGTTATTCACAGCAAGTCTACAGGGAGAACCGCTCTGATGGTTCCACTCTCCTCCTGAAGATTTTATCCTCACATTCGATAAATTGCATAACTAATTTATCAAGACATGCTCATAATATAGACAAAGAGGAAAATTTATATTCTCTTATTAGTCATAAATAGTCACAAGGAGAGAAGCTCGAGGTCTTTGTAAAGAACTTTTTGGAGATTGCGCGTAAAATGGATAATCTCGATCAGAAAATAGTTGTTACTGCTTTTACCAACATGCTCTAGCTCGACTGCAAAGCTAAAGAGCACCTCTTCTTTAACAAACCCACGACTTTGAAGGATATGATCACCAAGATCAATGGGTATGTCGACTTAGAAAGGATGATGACGAATATAGCAGTGAACCGAAGGAGGACCAGGGTGGTCAAAAGTATTTCAAGGTAAATACTAAGAAACCTCAGAAATGCATTTTATTACCCAAGACGGTCCTCCCCAAGATAAATGTCTGACTCTCCATAATTTTTCCAATTTTATCAAAGGACAAGTTCTACCATCTATCTCAACAGCTGGAACCAATCGAAGGCAAACCGTACTGTATACATCACAAGGTAAATCATCATGATACTGATAACTGCTATACTTTACAGAGGTTGCATGAATATATCTTCAAAGATGGGAGAATGTATGAATACATTGTTGATCTAGAATCATACAAAAATGGAAACTACAAGACACAGATCGAGGTAGTTCAGTTTAAAGATCAAGCTGAGGAGAAACATCTATACCATATGTACCACAACAACATGATTGAGATTTATCAGATTAACAACTCTTGCAGATTCAAGCGCAGGAGATTATCCAAATATTACGATCTCACACCTCAAGATATAGAAGCCAAACTTCTTTCTGAGTCGAGTAATGGCCAACTTGGGATTTCATTTGAGGATTACAACATCAGTCACTTAAAATTTCTACATCATAATGCATTAGTAATAATACTCAAGATAAAGAAGTTTTTCATGCATACAATGATGATCGATACTGGAAGAGGTATTGATATTTTTTTTAGAACACGATCGATCAGATGGCATTGGATGATCAAGTTATTCTAAGCGACACCGATATCAGTAGATTTAATGGTTCCAAAGAAGAATGAGTGGGTAAGATCATCTTACCTATCACCGTTGGACCAGCCACAATCGATGTTGTATTCTACCTCATCAATGCCAAATTTCATTATCTCGAGATTATGGGCCGCTGCTGGTTTCATATTATGGAAGCAATCGCTTCCACTTATCATCAAGTACTTTGCTTTAAACATAATGATGGCATTTATGAAATCAAAGGCAGTTAAAATCTTTCTAGAGCTTGCAAGAATACCGTCTTTGCCATTCTAGATACATCACACAGATACGCTACATAACAATTACGGAAAGCTGGTCATATCCGTGATTAGCCTTCAACAGAAGAACCTACAGAGTACATAAACATTGATGGACCTAGCCGAGGTACTTTTATCGGTACTAAGCTAATCTAACACGATAAGGATGTTCTTATTCACTTCTTATGAATGAATCGAGATATCTTTATATAGACTTTCGAAGAGATGCCCAGGGTCAATCCATCCAAGGCATGTCACAGATTGGCTATCAACATCAACACCACATCGGTCAAACAAAATAACAATGACTCTCACCTCATTTTTGAGATGAAGTCAACATTGAGATTGATAAATTGATCAAAGTAGGGTTCATTTGAGAAGCCAAGTATCCGGATCGGATCTCCAAAATCATCACAGTTCCAAAGAAGAATAAAAAGGTCTGAATTTGTATAAATTTTATCGATCTAAATAAATACACTCCGAAGGACAGCTTCTCTCTTCTAATCATACATCAAAATCTTGATTCTACGGTAGGTCACGATCTCTTATCTATGATGGATGCTACTTCTGGATATAATTAGATACTTTTCTTAGAAGAAGATCAGGAAAATACTATCTTCATCACTAAAAGAGGACTTTACTGTTACAAATTTATGCTCTTCGGACTAAAGAACGCAGATACAACTTATCAATGGTTAATGATAACTATGTTCAAAGTATACTTAGGGAAAATCGTTGAAGTCTATATTGATGATCGCCTGTGCAAGAGCTTATAGTCAAAAGACCATATCACAGATCTATCTACAATATTCAACATTTTACGATCTTATTGGATGCAACTAAATCCTGATAAGTATCAATTCAAAATATATTCTGACAAATTCCTCGGTCATCTCATCAGCAAGAAGGGGATTGAAGCCGACCCAGATTAAATTTGAGCTCTCCTCAAGATGTCATCTCCAAAAACAACGTAGGATGTATAAAAAATTATAGGCAAGATCACTGCTATCAACTAATTCATTTCTAAATCTTCAGATCATCGTTGTTGGCTGTTCCTATTACTCAGAGGATGTACCAAACGAGGAAAAGTTTAACCCAACAAAGAGATCCAAGGGACATTAGAATGTGAGGCACCTTTTCAAGAACTCAAAACCTATATGTGGAAGTCTCCCATCATGAACACCTCGGTAGATAATGAGGAACTGATCATCTACCTGGTAGTTACATACATTTTTACCAGCTCGGTTCTCATTCAACTTAAGGGGAAGGCCAAAAAGCTAGTCTATTTCATTAGCAAAATCCTCACTCTGACAAAAACAAGGTATTCAAAAATTTAGAGACTCCTTCTAACTCTTGCTTACACTTCACAAAAACTTAAGCACTACTTCCAAGATCATTCAGTTAAAGTCATGACGAACTACCCACTTCGGGAAGTTTTATCCAAAAAAGAAAAATCGCGCAGAGTGCAGCAATGGTTAGTCAGTTTTGGCAAATATGATACTAAGTTCGAATAATGCCAATCTAAAAAAAGTCAGGCCGTTGTCATTTTTCTCACGGATTTTCCTATGGAAGATCTCGATTAGGAGGAGTACGATCCTGAACTTATAGAAGAAATTACAAATGATTCACCCACTAAAGCATTTGACGAGCGAGCTGAATAGATTACAATGAAAGGGTGTAGACTTCTTACAGATGGTTCAGCAGGACCCATAGAGTTAGGAATTGTAATCGTACTAATTACCCCTTCTAACGACAAATCGAGAAATCAATCTACTTGGATTTTAATGCCTCTAACAATGTTACATATTACGAAGCTCTAATTCATGGACTCGACCTCGCACTCTAGCTTGGCATCCCAGGGCCCTCAGTCTACACAGATTCTCTACTCATCGTCCACCATTACTTAGAATAGTACAAGAAAAATGGTAAGATGATAGACTATGCAACTCTCATTGTCGATAGGATGAGCAGATTTGTGAAAGCAACTTTTGACTATCTTCCTCAAGGTGTAAATTAACATGCCGATTCCTTGGCTTATCTAGCCGGGGTCTTGGGTATAAAAGCACGATATTTACAGATCGAAGTGATATCTTCCTCAAGTATTAATCTCTATTCTATATTCACGATCAACATTGAGAGTGATGAAGATGAGGATGACGATTGGCAAAAACCCTTTATTACCTATCTTTTCCCGAAGAATGAATGCGATGGGTCTCTTCCAATAGATCTAAAAGAGTACCGACAGTTGATCGAAAACTCGAAGCGTTATACAGTTCAGAATGGTCATCTATATCACCGCTCTGTCACAGGGCCTTATCTTAAGTGCCTCTCAAAAAAGAAAGCAGATAGAATGCTCAAACAATTATATGAAGGAACTTGTGGCTCCCATGCCGCAGGTCAATCACCCGCTAATAGAGCAATTACACAAGGAGTATTCTGGTCGAGAATGCAAAACCAAGCATAAGACTACTCACGCAAATACAACATATGTCAATGACATGGACACATGATCTGTGCCCCTGTAATCGAACTACATACAAGCAAGGTGTTTTAGCCATTCAAGCGGTGGGCGCTCGATCTCCTCAGAGAATTTCCTAATAATCCATGTAATGGCCAAATTCTATAAGTTTGAAATGGCTCAGAATTCGCTATCACACCAATGAGCTTGTAATAATATTCTAATAAAAAGTAAGAAATAACACAGGTGTTATTAGCGTGGAAAACCTCTGAATAGATAAAAAAACTATGACCTTGAGTGGAGAATTTTTATAAAAGTATCTTTATTGCTTGAGGCAGATATCTAATTACAAGTGATCTTTAGATTTAGAAAAGCTTGAACCTTGTAATTAAGAAGTTTGACTATTTCTAAGAATAAAAAATAAGTAGTTTCTTGATGATCTCTTGTATAATTTTTCTGGTCCTTATCTCTTCTAGAACTTTTCCTTTATATAGGCCTTTTCCGAAGCTTTTCATCGTACTGGAATACGTTTTCCAAATAATGTGGCTAGTAGTGGTTGACTGAGTAACTGACGAGTTCGTGAGAAACAGGTGTCTTTGACTGGATAAGGCTTTTCGGTTTAAGTTCGACCCACGTTCTTAAATAGTTTATGGGGTAGTTTGGAATGTTGACTGGGGAACTTATGTCAAAAATTTGTAAGTCTGAGATGGAGGTGATTCAAACTGGCGACAGCTCAACTTTAAGTAAGATCGAGGGATAGGTCCCTACAATCGCCCCCTCGCAACTAAAGTCACGAGTGGCTTTGGTTGAGAAATGATCAATTTCTAATTGGTATTTGGGTTGAAATTCTTAATATTTGAAATAGAGTAATGATGGCTTTGACTGTGTGGAAGTTACGCGGGTTATGAGGAAATGACGTGTATTTAATGTGGATGTTGATGTATGCGATAGTTATGATTTTGAAAAGTTGCGTCTATAATGAATGATGAAACTTGGTAAAACGTACTTGCACAATAAATGTAGGGTTATATAAATAGTACCTGTATAAAATCCTTGAAGTAGAGTACGCTTTTAATCTGAAAAGTTTATTAAAATATTTAAAATGGTGAAGACACGGAGAATGGTCCTTAAAGAGAGGATTGCGTCTAAAATGCAGAGGCTGAAGTTAAAATACTTTGGTGACTAATCCTAATCCACAATACGATTGAGAAGCCCGTGTTAGCTGAAAAGTCTGAAGAACACAAATTCGATGGGAAAAATAAACTTCAATTGCTTATAAAAACGAGCTTAACCTAGATCTAACCTTGCCTAGTCTTGCCCTTCATCGAAGGTTACAAACCCTTGTTACAAATCTCTCAGATCTAAAGGAAACTCTAAACAATGATCTACGTCTAGATAATTAACTCTAGCCTAGGCTTGCCCCTTTATAGAGGTTACAAGTCCTAGTTACAATCCAACTCGAAATCCAACTCTAATCCAACTCTAAAAGGTATTTAAAACTCTTAAGCTAGAACTGAAATTACGATAGTCATTCGAACGAACCCATAGGTCGTTCGAACGACCGAACACCTCCCCTGGAACTTTGGCCTAAGGGTTCAAGTCATTCGAACGACTCTCAACCTCGTTCGAACAACTTTGGTAAAAACTCTAATTTCTCCTAGATCCTCCTGGATCATGGCTCCCCCATTTAGGAGGCTTGAGCTTCAGCTTAAGCCAGAACTAGAGATGTGGAAATTCCCTAGATCCTCCTGGATCAAATCCTTGGAGATGTCGATACCCGCTCCTGTCCCTCTGACTTATCAAGGCCTGTCAAAAGATGAAGCGGTTGAAGCTGAGGAGGAATTCAACTATAAGTGGAGATTTTATTTCGTCGTGTTGATAGGTGAGTAACGCTGGGCTTGTCTCCGTACTCTTGCGGATGATAAGGTTGGGGCTTTATATGCAGGGATAGGCATAACTGCGGGGCAGTTATGCTGATTTCTTTTATTACCATGGATTTTAAGATCGGGCCCTCTTTATCTCTACCAACTCTTCGGAGGTGGTGGTTTCAGAGGAAGAGATGATGGTAGTAGAGGTGGTAGACAACCAGTGGAAGTCTACTTCTGCATTTCCATCACGTTTTAACACTCAGAAGACCTTCAGTTTGTAGAGTTGGTGCCAGTACTGAGTCAACTGCTTGCATAGTTTTCATTTGAAGTTTGACTAGATTTTGACAAAACTTATGTGAGGGAAGCTTTTTGTTGGTTCTAATTTTTGGTTTGCATCATGGTAAAAGATCACTGAAGCAGGAAGAACTGAAAGAGTTGATGTATCAGAGTGCCTGAATGACCTGTTACTTGTAAAATCACTGAAAAACTTGTTATGTGTAAAGTACTTGAAGTTGGGTGCTGGGCAGATTAGGTTTCTGTAATATACCTTAGATCGATTACTAAAAGACTTGTTATCTGTAAAATCAAGTATAATTTTATTTATAGAAATAAAATTTGTTAACCAATTACTTGTGTTTAGATAGAAAATAGCTCGTAGAATCGAACTTAAATCATTAAAGAATGTTTAAAATGAATTAAAGTTTATGAATGCCGTAAGTATTGTTATTCGAACTAAGATATATATGTGTAAAAATTTATGTGGTAATGTAAGTATAATATGTCTACGTGTTGGAAATGTTGGAGATAACAATATAGAAAATCTGTAATGAAAAATTTTGATCTAATAGAGGTCGATAGAAGGATAAATCTTGAAAAAAATAAGCTCGACTTAAAAAATAACGTAACGCTTGAGTTCGAGGGAAGGGATAAGTTTAAATAGTCTACCTCAAGATTTTATGGGTTTCTATTACTAGATAAAAGGTCAAAATCACGTATTGAGGGGAAAGTGTTGTATAAACGTATAAATAAGGGTAAAATTTATTTTTTTGAATATGGAGAAGGGATTGTGATGGTGGGGACTCGATCTCAGAGAATTCATCATACCCCTGAAGGACGATAGGCCATAAAGATCGCTGAAGTGCGGGAGAGGATTTTTGGATTGTTTGGTTATGATGCTGAGTTACCAGTGAGGGAATGCCAGCTTAAAGGACTGGATATAAGGGGTAGGGAACTTGAGTATCCCTAGTATTTTTATGAGGTCTGCTTTCGCGAATTGGTGTGGGATCCTGCAGATCAAGAAGAGATGGTTAAGCTGATTGCTGAGGTAGAGATCGAATTTGAAGATATGATGATCGATGGAGGAGATCTGATCGGGTGTTTTTTCCCAGGTCATCAAGGCTATTTTAGATGTAATTATATGTAAAGTATTATCCTAAATAAATGTAAGTGTTACTGAATTTAATAGAAAAGTTAGAATTCAACTTGATCCTCTATAGTTGCAAATGCCGTTGAGACTGTTTTGACAAACAAATTTTGAATAAGTTTAAAAATTTTATTAGCTTTGAAAATGACGTCACTAGTACTATAAGTATAAGGAATAAGAGGAGAAAAAATATAGGTGCTTCTAGTTTTGTTTCTTATGTAAAGCTGCTAAAATTTGATATCGTTGAGTGTGAGTCATCATGAGTGTGGGAAAGTCAGATAAAGTTATTGATATAGGAGATAAAAATATATTAAAATATGAGGGTAGGGGTAATGATGGAAATATGGTTTTATTGAAAAGGCACAAGACATCTGACATGGATAGTAGAAAGGACGCCTCAGTTCTAAAACCGGGGATGTGTCTTACGAGGCGCAATAACTCCCAGCTGTTAGAGAGAGAAAAAATAAATAGTGCTTCATCTTCATTATTCAAACATTTTTCAACTTTTAAAAATTTGGGGAGCTCAGAGAGAGAAGCACGAAAAAATTGCAGAGGCTTTGGTAAGGATTTATCTGAGGGCGATCAACAGTCGAAGGGAGTTGCAGGCACATAATCACGTTGGTGGCTATACAACAACGTTATGAGGGAAGAACTTGGCGCTACTGCCGATTCTCATTATGATACTGAAGGTTAGTAGAGACGTGTGTTGTGTTTTTTTTTTTGCAAATCGTAATCTATTTTAAGAAAATCCTAAAAAATCTCTATTTATAACAATCTATGATATTTAACATATGGACAAAATATTTAAAAGATATGTTGCATATGAATGATCGATATGTATGAAATAATGATAGATACTTGAACCTGTATGTAGGTCGAATGTGAGAGGTATTTGAGTAGGATCAAATTTTGCCTGCAAAGTTGTAGTTGAGATGGATAGTTCACCTATTAACGAGGTTTCGACCTTCGGTCGGTCGATAGAGTTCGATAGTGAGGTTGAAGTAGGATTGGAGCAATTTTGAAGTTTTTCTGGTAAATTGGTGGCCTATCCCCCTGGTTCAGATGTATTCAAAGAATTTTGTAAAGCCAAGGCTTCCATAGGAGGGAAATGGGGTAACTGTACGCTGGTAGGATGTTTAGGGGGTATACTGTAGCGACGGGGGAAGAATATTTTTATTTGTTGGCCGACTTGGAGGAGGAAAATGAGATGGGGGTATAAATGAATTGATCTCGTTAGAATATTTTGATGGGAGGTTTTTGAGTGACCTTTTTGGGGGGTTTCTTGTGTAACCTATCTTAATTAGAGTACGGGTTGAGTCTTCCCCTTACCAATTTGGCGAAGGGGATTATGAATATGATTGGGGCATATCCTATTCAATTAAACGCGAACATGTAGAAGTAATAACTGTTTGCGACCATCTAAATGAAAAATGGGAGAATGAGGGAAAAGTGAGGAGGATATCCCCTAAGGACGTATTGCAGTTTTATGGGGTGAAGAATTATCAAGCCAGTGGTGGAGCATATTTTTGTGCGAGTACAACTCGGCGTCGCTTCTTTAATCTTAATTCAGCAGGCTGAGCCTGGAATGACAGCGTAATATGGGTGAAGGGTAATTATCTTCAGAGAGATGATGAAGAACCTTTGAATCTTTTGTTTAGAACTGTAAAACAATGTAAGTATAACAATGCATGGAGTATAATATTAATATGTATGAACTGGTGATCTTTTGCTGATAATAACAAATGTTGTGCATGGCAGGCCCAAAGTCCTGAGTGGAGAGGAAAGATTCATTGTTGGACGAAGTTGCGGAGGAAGAGGTTGAGCTCGAGTTTGTTTTGGAAGGACTTGGCCTTACCAGAATGAAGGGGGTTGGGAGTAAGCTGAAAAAGGTTCAAAAATCTTAATCGACCAGGCCGATGGTAGGTGTTGATGATGGGAAGAAGGGAGGAACTGGTAGGGAAGGTCGAACTAATGTGGCCAAGACCCCTAGAATATATAGTTCGGTCCAGGCGGAGTCTATTACTGCGAGCTAATTTGCTCGAACATTTATGAAAAAATAGATGTTGAAGCATTCGTCGGCTTCTAGTACCACTGGAAGTGGTGAGATCAATGGAAAAGAGAAAAGAAGAAAAATCAAACCTTCGGGGAGGTCGGGTGAAAAAGGTCGCTGATGAGCGAGCTGTTGCTGTTGACGGTGTCAAAGCAGTGGAGAAAAGGGTCAGGCGGCAGCTCTTCACGGAGAGGAGGACATGAGCAGGATGGTATGTATTTATATTTGATCATGTGAAATATTTATTTATTATGTTTCAAACTCACGCTGATGTCGATTTGTTTGCGCAGGTTGCTCCTTTGGTGAAGGGGATTTGGCTCGGAGTGAAAGAAGAAGAATCTGAGATGATGAAGGCGAAGGTCGAGCTGGAAAAGAATGTAGCTCGAGCGAAGGCTAATGCTCTCAAGGAAACCAAAAAACTAGAGGCCTTGTAGGCTTCTCAAGCAGTGGCAATTGGCCATCTACAAGCGGAGGCGAGGGTAAATCTGGAGGAGGTAGAGGCAGAGCGTGAAAGGCTGGGACGCCACCTGATATTGAAGGGATATTCTGAGAAGGAGGTGGATGCCATTAAGGCAGATACCTATGTCGAGGAGGGTGGCGATGAAGAAGTGGAAGAAGTGGCGGTGGGCATTGTTGATGGGCTAGACAGTGCCTCCCGCCAGACGGTGCTAGACAATCAAGGGGATGACACCGAACTTCTAAAGGACGAGAATGAGAAGGTTGATCAAAACTTGCTATCAGCTTTTGGAAATTAACACTAATATAGATCGTAGAAAAATTCAAAGTATTTAGATAAAGTGGAATATCGTAAACATGTACCTTAGACTTCGAAATGTATGTCATGGAGCACATGTCTGAGATTTTACTTCGACCTCTAAGTCTAAAAGTAGTTACACACAGTAGATGTTAGAAATCAGATATCTTTTTTGAAATGAGATATATATCATGTTGATGGGTGTTCTGAATTGAGTTGTATATAATGTATATATTATTGTGCATGTCAAATTGGATTCAGTTCGCTCACGCGAAAATGAGGCGCTCTAATGTAATTGAAAATTTACGAAGGAGTTTGATAGGGTAAGGGAGGCGAATGAGAACAGGGAAGATCAGTATGTAAATGTGGATTTTAAATTTGTTGAGGCAACCCAGACTATTGTTGACCTCACTCGCAAGGTCGAGGAGAAAGACGCCGAAATTGTAGAGAGGATAAAAGAGCTTGCGGAGGTAAAAGAACACGCCATGAAGCTTCAAAGTTAGGTTGACACGCTAATGGTTAAGGGAAAGTAAGCTGACATGGCTTAATACCGAATTCAGGCACTAGAAAGATCGTAGGGGCGATCTCGGGCTAATCTCTAGAATTGTATAAGCGAGCTGGATCGACTGAAACAGAAAATGAGTAAAAAAGATAACGAGCAGAAGGTAGCTCGAGAACATCTATCAGCCTCGGAAGCTGTAGCCAAACACTTTCATATAACCCTACATGCCAAGGATTTGGAGTTTTGGGGGGTACAACGATGGTGTGACGAGTTAAATGAGAGGGTAACACGATTGAAGACCGAATTGGCACAAGGTAGAGAGCGCTCGAGGGGGAGTAAAAATGATGTTAAAGTTCCTCTAGTATAAGGGGATGTAGTTAGTTTGTCAGGTTAAATTAGAGAGCTAGAAGGTGACGTGACTCGAATTCAGGGACATGTGCAGAAAAGGAATACCAATTCAAGTTGTATTCTGCTCTTGTCAGGGTGGAGGTCTTGGAAGGGGAAATTAGAGCAAAGGAAATCCTGATGAAGAAGAAAGATGATTCGTTAGAGGATACTTCTGCTAGGAAAGAATTGAATGTAGAAATTGCGAGACTTCACGCTCAGGTGGAGAACTTGGAGGTCACTATTCAGGCTGAATCAGCTAAATATTTCAAAAAATTGGAAGATAATATAACTTTTTATGATTTGACAAACAGGGAAATGGCACATCAGATGAAACTGTACGCGACTTTGGAGTCACGTCTTGAGAATGTGAGATGTAACTTTTCACGGATAGTTGCAGCTTATGCATCACGGACAGACCTGTTAAAGGCGACCATTGCATATTTTGTAGAGGAAATAAAAAGACTTGAGTTAGAACGAGATACCTTATTTAAGAACCTATCTGGCATGGGATGCATTTGTAGTGTGAATATAGACCGAGGGAACTGTATGGCCTTCATGGAAGCGAATTTAGTCCCTTGACCTTCTAATCTGATAGAGAGGAGTAGAATCGCTGTAACTCGCGAACTGAATTCTGATTGTCCTCCTGCTGAAGGGTAAAGCATGGCTGACATCCCAACAACGAAAAATGTAACCATTGTAATATGACCTAAAAATAAATGGTATCTGTTGCAGACATATTGAAATAGATGAAAGCTAGTATGACCTTTGAATTATCTTATATCTGGTGGGGTCTTTGATATAAAACAAGTTTTTACATTTGTTCAAAGCGTAGAGATGGGTTGAGTTAGTCAAACCAAGTGAATCTTGATTTAACTGCAAAAATGTTGCAAACATATTGAAAGAGACGAAGGCTAGTATTACCTTTGCCTTATCTTATGATTGTTAGAGTCTTTGATATGAAACAAGTTTCTACATTTGTTTTAATTGCAGAGATGGACTGAGTTAGTCAAACCAAGTAAATCTTGATTTAACTATAAAAATGTTGCATACATATTGAAATAGATGAAGGCTAGTATTATTACCTTTGCCTGCTAGAGATTTTGATATGAAACAAGTTTCTACATTTATTTCAATCGCAGTGATTTAGTAGACCCAGCCAAACCAAGTATTATCCTTGATTTAGCTGGTATAAGATCGATTGAAAGCTAGTATTATCTATGCTTTAATCTACAAAATGTAGTTGAATCTACGTATATAGAAAGATGTTGTGAAAAACTTGGAAGTTTCATTGGTTAGTTCAAAATTTATATTGGATAGAGATAAAATATTTCACTTTTAGAATCGAGAAAGCAAAAAAATCAAAAAATGAGAAACGCAAATGGAGCAGTAAGATGCTTAGCGATAGTGCCATTTTATTTGCCTAGTGTTCCAAGGATTTGATATGGGGATTACCTCTTCTGTCATGAGATAATACGATCCCAGGCCTAAAGACCTATGATAATGAAAGGACCCACCCAATTGTCGACTAATTTTCTAGCGTGAGGCCCTTTACGATGTTGAGGAATATCTCCGAGGACAAGATCACCGATTTGGAAGATACCGTTTCTAACTCGGTTGCTGTACGACCTGGCTAGTATATGATGATATTGACCTAGGTTAACGATGGCGCGCTCCCTGGTCTTATCGATCATATTAATGTTATAAGCCAATTCAAACTCATTTACCTCGTCAGTCAGCTCGTGATCCCGAATTAGATAATGGTATTCAGAAGGAATTACGACCTCAGTACCATAGGCAAGGTGGAATAAGGTACATCCTATTGACTATCTGGGAGTGGTACGATATGCCCATAGGACATGAGGCAGTTCTCGAACCCAATTCCCTTTTTTCTGTGAGTGAAGCCATTTTTGAATCCATCCACGATGATTTTATTGGTGATTTTGGCTTGGCCATTGCCTTAAGGATAGTAAGGATTAGATGGTGAGTGGATGTTATTGTGTTGGTTGAGGAAGGTTACAATTTTTTCTCCCACAAATTTGGACACGTTATCGATACGAATTAGGTGGGGGCACCCAAACCGAGTGATGATGTATTCCCAGATAAAAGCGATGGCCTTTTCTTCTCTGGTTCGACATAGTAGAACTGCTTCTACCCATTTCGTAAAATAATTGGTAACTACGAGAAGGTGACGGCGGTTACCTGGAGAGTTAGGGAATTCGCCGGCGAGTTCAAGTGCCCATCTTTTGAATGGCCAGAATACCTTCCTTGCATGGAGTTCAAGTACAGGGGTACGTGTCATATGTCCATGCCTTTGGTAGGCTTCACATCTGCGTGAGTACTCCTCTGCTTGCTTGCGCATGCCAGACCAAATTAAACCTTCCATAATAGCTCTATTTTCTAGTGATCGACCTGTGGCATGGGAGCCACAAATCCCTTTATGTAATTTGTGGAGTATTTCATCTAATTTTGGTTTGGAGAGGCACTTGAAGTAAGGCCCCGTGACAGAAAGGTGGTATAGCACACCATTTTGATTAGTGTATCACTTTGAGTTGTTGATCAGCTGTCGACACTTTTTTGGATCTGCTAGGAGTGGTCCGTTGCAAATATTTTCGACACCGAGGTAGGCTAAGAAAGGCTTTTGCCAATCGTCGTCTCCCCCTTTATCACCCTCAGTGTTGATCGTGCATACAAAAATGTGATCAATGCTGGGGGTTGAAATGATTTCGATCTGGAGATATCGAGTTTCCGTACCCAAGACCCCGGGTAAATATGCCAAGGAATCGACATGTCTATTTTCACCTCGAGGAAGATAATCAAGAGTTACTTTCATGAACTTGCTCATCCTATCTGTAACGAGGGCTGCGTATTCGATCATCTTTCTATTCTTCTTGTATTGCTCAGAGTAATGGTGGACGATGAGTACTGAATCTGTGTAAACTGAGAGTTTGGGGACATTGAGCTCAAGAGTGAGGTTGAGTCCATGAATGAGAGCTTCGTACTCGGTAACATTATTAGAGGCCTCAAAATCCAAGCGGATTGATTTTTCAATTTTTTCATTGGAAGGGGTAATCAAAAGGATTTCGATCCCTGACCCTGCAGGTCCTGCTGATCCATACGTGAGAAATCTTCGCCCCTTTGCTGTAATTCATTCAGCTCGCTCGTCAAATGGTTTAGGGGGTGGATCTTCAAGAGTTTCTTCTGTAAGGTCAGGGTCGTGCTCCTCTTACTCGGGATCCTTCACTGAAAAATCCGCAAGAAAATCGGTAACGGCCTAACCCTTTTCAGAATGACATTGTTTAAACTCGATATCACGTTCTCCCAAACTGACTGACCACTGTTGGACTCTCATTGATTTTTCTTTCTTGGATATAACTTCTTAAAGTGGGTAGTTAGTCATGACTTTGACTGAATGAGCTTGGAAGTAGTGCTTGAGTTTCTGTGAAGTGTTAACAAGGGTGAGAAGAAGTTTATCAATTTTAGAGTACTTCATTTCCGCTGGAGTGAGGGTTTTGCTTATGAAGTAGACTGGTTTCTTGATTTTTCCTTCAAGGCGAATGAGAACCGAGCTGAGGGAATTATCTGTGACTGCTAGGTAGATAATCAGTTCTTCATAATCTACTGGGGTGCTCATTATGGGAGACCTCCCCAAATAGGTTTTGAGATCCTGAAAATCTACTTCATATTCTGGTATCCATGTGACCTCTGCATTTGGCTAAACTTTTCCTCGTTTGGTACAACCGCGGAGTAATAGGAATAGTCAATGACAACGGTCTGAAGATTTAGAAATGAAATGGTTGATAGCGGCAATCTTACCGGCAAGTTTTTGAAAGTCTTTTTATGTTTTTGGAGAGGGCATGTTAAGGAGAGCCCAAATCTGATCTGGATCGGCCTTAATCCCCTTCTTACTGATGAGGTGGCCTAGAAATTGGCAAGAATGTACCCCGAATTGACACTTATCAAGGTTGAGATATATTCTGTAAGATCGAAAGATGTCGAATATAGTGTTGAGATCTGATATGTGATTGGTTGACTGTACTCTCTTGCTCAAGAGATCGTCGATATAGACTTCAATGACTTTCCCTAGATGTGCTTTGAACATAGTGGTCATCAACAGTTGATATATGGCACCCGCATTTTTGAGTCTGAAGGGCATGACTTTGTAGCAATAAAGACCTCTTTCAGTGATGAAAGTTGCCTTTTCTTGATCTTCTTCCAAAAGTGGAATTTGATTGAAAGAGGTCATGGCCTGCTATAAAATTGAGGATCTGATGAATTTTGGGAAGAGGGAAACTATCCTTTGGAGTAAGTTTGTTTAGATTAGTAAAATCTATGCAAACTCAGACTTTTCCGTTCTTCTTTGGGATAACGACAATGTTGGATATCCAGTCTAGATATTTAGCTTCTCGAATGAATCCCACTTTGGTCAATTTCTCAATCTCGGTGTTAACTTTATCTCGAATATGAGGTGACACTTGTCACAATTTTTGTTTGACCGTCGTGGTGTTAATGTTGATAGCTAATTTGTGTCATGCCTTGGTCGGATTGACCCCCGGCATTTCTTCGAAGGACCATGCAAAAATATCTCGATTTAATTGAAAGAGCTAAATGAGAGCATCCTTTTCATGTTGAACCAACATAGTACCAATGAAAGTACCTCTGTTAGGTCTATCAATGTTGATATACTCAGTGGGCTCCTCCGTGGAAGGTTAATCATTGAGGTAATCAGCTTCCGGTAATTATTATATAGTAAATCTGTCTGAAGTATCTAGGATAGTAGAGACGGTATTTTTACAAGCTCGAGAAAGCTTCTGACTACCTTTGATCTTATAAATACTATTGTCATATTAGAACTGCAGTACTTGATAACAGGTGAAAGCGATTGCTTCCATGTTATGAATCCAGCAGCGTCCCCATAATCTTGAGATAACGGGATTTGACGTTGATGACATAGAAAACGACATCGATGGTGGCTGGTCCTGCGGTAATAGGTAAGATGATCTTGCCTACTCGTTCTTCTCTAGACCCATTGAACCCACTGATATCGATATCGCTCTGAATAACTTGGTTGGCCAGACCCATTTGGTCGATAATGCTCTAAAAAGAATCTCAATACCGCTTCCAGTATCGATCGTCATCGTGTGCATGACAAACTTCTTCATTTTAAGCATTATTACTAATGCATCATGATGTGGAAATTTGACATGGCTAATATCGTAATCTTTAAAGAAAATCCCAAGCCGGCTATTGCTCGACTCAGGAAGAAGCTTGGCTTCTTTGTCTTGCGGCTTGAGATCGCAACATTCCGATAGTCTCCTGCGTTTTGATCTTTTGGAATTGGTGATCTGATTGATTTCGGTCATGTTGCTATGGTGCATATGGTAAAGATACTTCTCATCAGCTTGATCATTGACCTAAATAACTTCAAGCTATTTCTTATAGCTGGCCAGCTTTGTATGATTTCAGGTCGACAATATATTCGAGTATCCGTCCCTCTTTAAAAATGTATTTGGGCAACCTCTGTAAAGCATGGAAATTGTCAGTAGAATAATGGTTTACCATATGATATAGAAAATATGGTCGACTATCTATTGGTTCTAGTGGTTGAGAGACGCGGTAAAGTATATCCTTCAAAAGCAGTGGAAAAATTGTGAAGATTCGGACGTTCATCTTTGGGAGGATGAGTTTTTTTAGCAGACCACCTCTTCGAGGGTAGCCAGTGTTGCCCTTGGTGCGTTTCTGATCTCCCTGTTCCTCCTTTTGGTCATTGCTTCAATCTATAGATGGGTCTTTGGTGCAGAAGACAAATTTAGTAGATTTTTATCGCTCAAACATCACTCTCTCTAGGTCGACGTAACTGTTGACCTTGGTGATCATCTCCTCCAAGGTCAGAGGTTTATTGAGGAAGAGGTGGTATTTGGCCTTGCAGTCGAGCCGGAGCGCATTGGTAAAGGCAGTAATGGCTATTTTCTGATTGAGGTTTTCAAATTTTCGCGCGAGCTCTAAAAATTTCTTCGAGAAATCCTTGAGCTTCTCTCCTTGCGCCTGTTTAAGACCGATATGTGAATATAAATTCTCATCTTTGTCCTTATTATGATCATATGTCTTGATAACTGTTTCTGCAGCTGATCGAATGTATATATGGAGACCTCAGGGAGATAGTAGAACCATCAGAGTAGTTCCAACTGTAGACTTGTGGCGAATAGACGGCAGGTGATGTGGTTGAGATTGGAGTATAACCCCAATGAATCACGGTACTGCTGAATGTGCTCCTTCGGGTCAGTACCTTTAAATTTAGGAATTTTTGGAGTATGGAAACCTTTTGGTATCTCCATATCGAATAGCTCTTTGGCAATCAGACTTTCTTGTAAATTTGTAACGTCGCCGATAGTGCCCAAAACTTGTGCTTCGATCAACCCCTTAATTTATTGGTCCATATGCTCTTTAGTGATGTATTGACGTGTTGATTGAATCACCGGGCGAGCAGGTTGTGGATGATGAGTGCCTGTATCTTCACTTATGCGATCCCGTGCTGGAACTTGGTGTTGAGGTCGTTGTTCTTCCTCCTGACGGACATAAATTTGGTGACCTCGACTGGCTTCGGACTGAACTTCACCCCCTAATGTATGGAGGGTTGTGGTTCGTGTTTTAGATTCATGGAAATAGCTTTACTAGCGACTCCTTTAGGTCCCAATCTCTCCCTTGCAGAAACACAGGAGGTCTCTGGCAACTGATCATGACCTATGGTTGGAGGAGCCTACTGAGTATTTTGTAGAGACTCTAAGGCAGTTTGCATTATTATCATCTAGTCTTCATGCCGTTTGAGCACTGTCAAACGAGCTTGTCGTTCTGTGTCGAGCTCTTTTTCATGAAGCTCTTGATCCTTTGTTAATTGAAGCTCGAGCTCAGTGCGTTTCCCTGTTTCAGCGTTGAGATTCGCCCGTAACTCTGTAAGTTTCCCCGGCTTCATTAAAATATCGACCTGGGTCCCTGTAGCTGGTCATCTGAAAGTAACCATGCTTGAAAGTTATAGAAAAAGATGCCTTTGGATATCGCGGAATTGCAATCTTTCCCACAGACGGCGCAAAATGTAATGGCCAAATTCAATAAGTTTAAAATGGCTTAGAATTTGCTATCACACCAATGAACCTGCAATAATATTCTAATGGAAAGTAAGAAATGACATAGGTGATTTTAGCGTGGAAAACCTCTGAATAGGTAAAAAATCACAACCTCTAGTGGAAGATTTTTATAAAAGTATCTTTATTGCTTGAGGCGGATATATTATTATAAGTGATCTTTAGATATAGAATAGCTTGAACCTTATAATTAAGAAGTTTAACTGTTGCTGAGAATAAAAAAAAGTAGTTTCTTGATGATCTCTTGTATCATTTTTCTTGTCATTGTCTCTTATGGAACTTTTCCTTTATATAAGCCTTCTTCGTAACTCTTCATCGTGCTGGAGTACCTTTTCTGAACAATGTGGTTAGTGGCGGTTGACTGAGTAACTAACAAGTTCCTAAGAGACATGTGTCTTTGATAGGATAAGGCTTTTCGGTTTGAGTTCGACCCACGTTCTTAAATAGTTTGTAGGGTAGTTTGGAATGTTAACTGGGGAAGTTATGTCAAAATTTATGAGTCTGAGATGGAGG
This sequence comes from Kingdonia uniflora, assembly GCA_014058105.1. Lineage (NCBI taxonomy): Eukaryota > Viridiplantae > Streptophyta > Magnoliopsida > Ranunculales > Circaeasteraceae > Kingdonia > Kingdonia uniflora. Next base: position 1,760,996 of record JACGCM010002813.1, read on the forward strand.
TGATTCGAACTGGCGACAACTCAACTTTAGGTGAGATCGAGGGATTGGTCCTTACAATTTAGGTAATCGATGTTTCTTACTCGTAGTAACAGATTATTTTATGAAATGAGTGGAAGTAGTTCCTCTCTGTTGAATTAGGGAAAAAGAGGCCATCTCTTTTATTTGAGAACATATTATCACTCGGTTTGGATGCCCCCACCTGATTCAGATCGATAATAGGCCACAGTTCATTGGTGAAAAAGTCGTAGCCTTTCTCAACAAACATAACATCATCCACTCATCGTCCAATTCATACTACCCTCAAGACAATGGCCAAGCTGAAATTACCAACAAAACCATAGTGGATGGACTCAAGAAAAGGCTTCAATCACAGATAAAAGGAAATTGGATACAGGAGCTTTCTCATGTTTTATGGGCATACCGTACTACCCCACATCAGTCAACTAGCTGTTCCCCTTTCCGTCTGGCTTATAGCATATAAGTTATTATTCTAACAGAGTATCACCATCTTATCAGAGATCACAAGCTGACGGACGAAGAAAATGAGTTTGAATTGGCCTACAATATGAACTGGATTGATGAAACTAGGAAACACACTATTACTAATCTAGATCGATATCACTATTGTAGTATCATATTCCTCAGATTCGACAAGAATAAGCCAGCACTCTATAATTGAAGACATCCAGCACTCTGTAGTCGAAAACAGCTCAGCACTCTGTAGTCGAAGACAACTCAACATTCTAGAAGATTCAGTGAGTCCTCCACTTACCAAAAGTAGCCATTGCATCCCGGTCAAGAAGGAACTGCTAGAGATCCGCAAAGTTTGCCCGCTACCTCCGGAATAGGAGACTCTTTCTTTCTTTTTGTAAACTTCCTGTATATGCTATAAATATAGGTAGATAATAGGTTCTAAGGGACCGTAGACCTTACATTTCTTTACCCTAAAGCACTAGCAACACTCTAACAATCTGTAATAACTAGCATCTACTAGATTTTATATCAAATCCTCCTCGAGGTCGTGGTTTTTCTCAGTTTCTGTTGAGTTTTCCACGTAATATCTTGGTTGTTAACTCTTTATTAAGCAATCCTTATGAACAAGTATTGGCGAAGGTTTTCCTCCCTGAAAACACGCCATTACAATTGGCACCGTCTGTGGGAAAACCACACTTTTTTCTACCATTTCCAATCTGAACACCGTCCAAATGACAGACATAAACTTAAAAAGCCATTATAGTACCGTAAGAGATCAGAACATTCCAGGAGCTCTTGATCTGTACGGTACGGTTCTTGAACTTCAAAAACAAATGGCCTCAGAAAAAAATCAGAGACTGGAAGATCAGCGTGTCCACGCTCAAGCCCTACAAGCAGAAAGGGACGAACGCAGAAAAGCGCTAGATCAGCAGAGTTAAACACATCAAAAAGAGATGGAAAGATTGAGAATAACACAAGATGGAATCACAACTCACCAAACATCACCACCACTGGCTCAAAGTGAACATCGCTCAAGAGCAGTTCAACGCGATAATCGATAGAGAGAAGACGAACAATGAATGTCTCGATCCAGATCTGTAGATCCTAATAGAGCCTCTCAATATTTTTCTTTAACTTCTTCAGCCTCGACAACCCAAGGAAGTCGACGTACACGTCATCAAACCCCTCCGCCCGAAAGAAGACCCATCAGAGATCGATTGGGACCAGAGGAACATGGTGACTTTGTTCCTCAGGTTGAAGCCTTACCTCCTTCACCACAGAAATTTGTTACTCTGGATGACCTTAACAACAAAATTCAAGCCATCAACTTTAATATACCGGGCCGACGATCTGTGTTTGACAGGATCAAAACAAACCCCATTTCTCTATATTTCGAAAATATGCCTATCCCAGAAAACTTCCATATGCCCAAATTCATCCACTATGCAGGCCTCCCTGATCTGCTCACACATGTTCAACATTTCAAAGCCGCTGTTGGATTATACTCCAAACTTGATCATATGCTGTATCGACTATTTAACATGAGCCTAAAAGAAGAACCCCTCCTATGGTTCCACACTATACATGAAGCCTCCATTACCTCCTTCATCCAATTACAAAGTCTATTCGAGTCCAACTATGCTCATGCTAAGGAGCGTGAAATCACAGTAGACTCTTTGTTTCACTTCGAGAAAGGCGCGAAAGAAACCTTGTCAAGTTTTTATAAACGTTTCCTGTAGGAAACACAGAAGATTGGAAATTCAGACCCCAAAATCGCGGTTCTAGCGTCTACTTCCGCCTTGCACATAGACTCCAAAGTTCATGAAGAACTGACTCTATACAAACCACGTACGATCACTGAAATGATTGACGTGGTTAATAATTACATCGAGCTGGAGCGCTCGAAGAAAGATAAGATGAAAAGCTTCTCCGTCATACATTCTCGAGAAGCATCTTCAATCCCGTCCCAAAGAGCTGTCACTACAGCAGCACCGTAGCCACCTGCCAAAAATACTGATAACGTTCGAAGAAAAGAGGGCAAACCTGACAGACCTGCCCCAATTCTGCTACCACTGACAACAACCCTCTCCGCTATCTTGCCAATGATAATGGGAGACGAGTGTTATCGCACACCACAGGTTATTGTAGATCTTCCAAGCAGACTCTTATTTCAGTATCATAATGTGCATAGTCATAAAGCTGATAGCTACTACTCCCTCATTCTTATCTTTTACTGCATCCTCTTAGCTGGGAGACTCCATAATTATGTCGTGGATATTCTGAAATTTCTCGACGAACAATCAAAGACTACTGAAGTCGAGCATAATCTTATCCAGGGCCCAACTCGCCATTTGTATATGATAGAGATCGAATAAGGAAAGAAAAGAAAACAAGACAATCGTATTACGTTTTGCTACAAAATGACTTCCTCAGATAAATCTGCAAAACTTCTTCTAAGCACCAACAAATCCAAACGTCCTTTCCAGATAACATTCGAGGACTGTGACACCAGCCATGTACACTATCCACATGATGACCCACTAGTTATTATGCTTAAAGTGGGGCTGGATTACTTACATACACTTCTCATCGACACCGGCAGTGCCACATATATCTTATTCCGAAGAGTAATCGAAGTTTTAGGCCTCACAGATTTGGTAACAGCTTCGACAACAGTAATCGCAGGCTTCAATGGCTCAAAAGAATTTGCCACAGGAAAAATCACTCTGCCCGTTCAAGCAGGTTCAGAAACCACATTCGTCAAGTTTCTTGTCATTAATGCAGAGTCCAAATATCTGGGCATTTTGGGACGCAGCTGGTTACATTCAATCAAAGCAATACCATTGACTTACCATTTAACACTATGTGTTCCTACGAATCACAGATTCTATGAAATCAAGGGCAGCTAAGCAGTCGCACGAATGTGCAAAAATACCACCGTCAACCTTCATATAGCAAAACTCCTTAAAGCATAGCAACTACAGTCTTACACACCAGCCACATTCGAGCAACATGATGCTGAAGTGGTTGACACTGCTGAAATCGATGGCCTTGGACGCGCAACATTTATTGGATCTAAGCTGTCAATCGACAAAAAAAATGCCATGATACAGCTACTTCAGAAAAGCATTGACGTCTTCGCTTGGACTTTTTAAGAAATGCCCGAAATCAATCCTTCAATTTCTTGCCACTAGTCATCCAAAAATGACGAAATTTGGCCTCCCAACTTTGAGATGCAGTCAACGAAGAAATTGATAAACTCCTTCGTGTCAGATTTATTCATGAAGTTAAATATCCGAAGTGGGTTTCCAATATCGTCGTCGTACCCAAGAAAAATGGTAAAATATGAGTTTGTGCTGATTTCACCGAACCCAGCAAATTTAAACCCTAAGATAGTTTTTTGCTACCCTTAATTCCACAACTTCTCGACTCAGTCACCGGACACGAACTTCTTTCTATGATGGATGCCGCCTCAGGATTCAATCAAGTTCCACTCGTCGAAGAAGATCTGGAAAAAACTACTTTTATAACTGAAAGATGACTCTACTGTTTCACAGTAATGCCTTTTGGCTTAAAAAATGCTGAAGCTACTTACCAGCGATTGGTCACTCAAATGTTCAAGGTTCAGCTCGGCAACATCATGGAAGTCTATATCAATGATATGATCTGCAAAAGCTTACACAGAGAAGATCATCTTAAAAATCTCCAAACAATCTTCGATATCCTTCGCCAATACCAGATGAAACTCAACCCAGAGAAATGTCAATTTGGCATCGCATCTAGAAAATTCTAGGGCCATCTAGTAAGCAAATGAAGAATCGAAATCGATCCAGCTCAAATCAAAGCACTCATGGCAATGCTCTCTCCTCAAACGAAAAATGATGATAAAAAATTCACAGGCAAAATAGCCGCTATGCACAGATTCATCTCAAAGTCATCTAATCGATGCAAACTTCTTTACCTTTTTCTTGGTTGCAACCCCACTTCTCTTTCGAAGAAACAGCAAAAATAAGTTATATGGAGTCCAGACTGTGAAATGGCATTCCAAGATCTTAAACGGTACTTGGGGCGTTCTCCTATAATAAGTACTCCCATTAATGGCAAATTACTCACCATTTACTTATCCATAACTGAAGACTCCATCAGCTCTGTCCTTATTTGAGAAGATGCAGACATCGAGAAATCTATTTACTTTATCAGCAAAACTCTTATGCCTGCTAAAAAGCGATATACTACTACAGAGAAGCAGTTGCTCGCCTTGGTTTACAGCTCTCATAAAGTCCATCCATACTTCCATGCTCACCTCATCATAGTCATTACAAAATACCTCCTCAAACTCGTACTCTCCAAAAAAGAAAAATCTCGACGAGTTCAACAATGGTCTGTTTTCCTTGGAGAATATGATATTTCTTTTGAACCTCAAATATCCATCAAAAGACAAGCAGTGGCCAACTTTTTGGCAGATTTTCCCGTTGAAGACCCAGATTGGGAAGAATTCAAAGAAATCTTCACCGACGATTTAATTGCAGATCTTGACAGATGATCCAAAAGTTATGGTTGGCAACTTTTTACTGATGGATCCGCAGGACCACAAGGTTCCAAAATTGGCATAGTCCTCGTTACACCATCCAATCATCACATAGAAAAAGCTCTCAAACTCAAATTTTATGCTACCAATAATGAAACAGAGTACGAAGGCATCCTGCACGGTCTCGATCTTTCACTTACTTTCAAGGCCAAGGAATTAGCACTCTATATCAACTTCTTACTCGTCGCCAATCATTGCAACATAACTTTCAGGACAACAGGCAAAATGGTTGATTATGCTGCCTTGGTAGAAGAAAAAATGAAAAAATTCAAGCATGCCACCATTTTGTATTTACCTCGACAAGAAAATCGCCATGCCGATGCCTTAGCTTACATTGCTGCCATGCTGGGAGACAGTGATAAAAGATCTTTAAAAATCGAAATCCTCGGTCATTCTAGCCTCGATATTTTTTCCACACTCCACTTAACTGTTACTAAAATGACAACCCTGAAGACTGGAAAACGCCGTTTTATGCTAACCTCAACTCGTCCTCCCCAGTAGCAAAGAACTATCCCTATTAGGCAAGTGCCCTCGATTTGCAGTCCAAAATGATATATTATATCGACTAACTGGAGGAGGGCCACATTTCAAATGTATATCGCAGAAACAGGCTCAAATCAAAATCAAAGAACTTCACTAAGGTATCTGTGGTGCACATGTCTCCGGAGGATCACTAGCTCAACATGCATTCACACAAAGACTCTATTGGCCCAAGATGAGACAAAACTACAAAGACTTTGTTCGTAAATGCTACAAATTCCAAATTCACGCTCAAGACATTAAAAGACCCCCCCTCGACTTGTATTTTAGTAATGTCCTTTGGCCATTCAAATAATGGGGAATCGACATCATTGGCCCTTTCCATCCAGCTTCGGTAAATAGAAGATTTGTCTTAGTTGCCACTGATTACTTCACCAAGTGGGTCAAAGAAATTCCCCTGTGCCATGCTGATGAGAATGAGGTCATCAAGTTCCTTTGGGTGCACATCATTACCCGGTTTGGTTATCCACAAATGATACGTTCTGATAATGGTAAATAGTTTATTAGTGCTAAAGTCCTTGCTTTCCTTCATAAATACAAGATTCAGTTGACAACTTCCACACCATATTACCCTCAAGGCAATGGACAAGCTGAAGCTATCAACAAAAGCATCAAATCTAGCTTACTCAAGCGCCTCGACGACAAGAAAGGCAGATGGGTCAAAAAACTCCTTAGTGTATTATGGGCTTACCGTACCACTCCTCGAGTCTCAACAGGGTGTACTCCTTTCATGATGGCTTTGGTACTGAAGCAGTCATACCTTCAGACCTCGATCTCCTCAGTACTTGACGTAAAATCTCAGATGAAGACAATGAGCTCAAACTCCTTTGCAACCTTAATTGGATCGAGGAAACCATAGGCAAGGCCATTACAAATTTGGGCCGTTACCATGATACATTGAAAAAAGAATACAACAAAAGAGTTTAAGAATGGAAATTTGGTATTGGAGACCTTGTCCTACGGCGGATATAGGATCATACTTGACCTAAGAATTCTGGAAAGTTATCCAAAAATTAGGAAGGACCATACATTGTATGCTACAAAATAGATAGCGGAACTTATTGGCTTATGACTGAAGGCGAAGTTCAGCTTGAGTACATATGGAACACTACTCAGCTTAAACTATTTTATAGATGATACCCTGTAACCGCTTTTTTGGATCAAATAAACAATTTGGTATGCATTATCTTCTTTACTATTTCAATTTGTCCTCGATCTATACTTTTCAAGTATCTATCTAATAATGGATCTTCTTTACTTTTTTGATTCGTCCTTGATCTATACTTTTCAAAGTATCTATCTGAGAAACAATCTCTTTCAGTTTCACATTATCCTCGATCTATACTTTTCAAGTATCTATCTGACAATCGTTCTTCATTACTATTTTGATTCATCCTCGATCTATACTTTTCTAAGTATCTATCTAAGAAACGATCTCTTTCTACTTCGCATTGTCCTCGATCTATACCTTTTAAGTATTTATCTGACAATCGATCTTTATTACTATTTCAATTCATCCTCGATCTATACTTTTATAAGTATCTATCTGAGAAACGATCCTTTTCTACTTTGTATTGTTCTCGATCTATACTTTTCAAGTATCTATCTCAAAATTGATCTCTTTCTACATCGATTTGTTCTCGATCTATACTTCTCAAGTATATATCTGACAAATGATCTCTTTACTACTTCATTTTCTCTCAATCAATACTTACCGAGTATGCCAGAGACAAACTAATTCCTTACTATCTTGATTTGTTTTACAAATCTTGCATACACAAGCATCCTAAAATTCATCTTGACTTCACGCGACAACTATCCAAATACAGGATAGTTTATTTCGCGCTCTTTACTTGTCAACAAATCTCTAATGAATTATTGTTCTTCTCCAAATCAACACCCAGATACCTATCTCTGGATAAACATCTAATATTCCTTACTTTCCATTTACTGGCCACCTTTGACATTTCGAGCACACAAGCAATCATTATTTTTCTGCTCAACTATAATATCACTTTATCATATCTACTATTTTAACTTATTGTCAAAATAAGATAGTTAGTTATCAAAAATTTCAACAAACAAAAGCATTCTTCACACACAAAATTTAAACTGTTTTCGGTCCTACTGACCATTTGTTGCAAACTTTCATTAACCCACATTCATTACTCCATATTTAACATTTCCGAAGGAGATTTTTCCTCATTTAAAGCGCCTTCGATCACCTACACATCTCCTACGTCCCCAAAAAGTTGACCTTCGACTTCCATCATCTTTTCATTGTCGAAAACTTCTGTTCCTCCATGTACATCCAGAGTCTGGGATACTTTGTCATCTGAACTGTCATCACATGGTAGCCCATCGGCCTTCGCAACTCCTTTGTAATATTGCTTTCTCTCTTCGGACTCGTCAAACTGCTCCTTAAACTACATCCTCACTTCATGACATTTTTACATCCTCCTTAAACTACATCTCTCAATTTATCGAGCAGTTTCTTCTGCTCCAGCTCCATCGATCTCCGAACATCGGCCACATCTTTCTTGAATTCAGCTTTCTACACTGCCAAGGCTTCTTTCTTTTCCTTTTCTAACACTTTTTTCACCTCCGCCAATGCCGCCTCCTTCGCTTTGTTTGCTTCCAATTTATACCTGTTCAGCGTCGCATTCAGTTTGGCATTCTCCGCAGTCAACTCTTTCTCGATATTTCTGTACACAACCAGCCGGTTCGCCAGATCACCACTACCCTCCACACGTCCCATTGCTTGACTCATAACCATCTTAATCTGTATGAAAGTCATATAATTTATATTTCCTTAATTTACCAAACTTTTGATTCGAGCATAAGCTTTAAAATTTCTCATCTTCGCCAAGTTACCCTGTGCCTCACCTAAAAAGTTATCCAAGCTGTCAATGCCCACCATGCAGTCCATCATATCTTTCTTCAACGAATCAACCCCCTGAGAAAAAGTCTCCATAGTCTTCACCATCTCTGTTTCAAACTCCTCCCCTAACTTCTTCTTCGCAGTCCCATCAGTCATCTTCTGTGGAACGACACTGCTCGAACTCCGTAGAGGTAACCCACTTACCACAACTGCGGGTTTGTCAGTACCTTTGGCACCCTCAGAAGATGATTGTCGAGCAGCCCTCTTTGGGTTCAACAACGGAGGTATTTTAGCATTTACCTTCCTTTTCCTCTTGTTTTTTCCCAATGACTCCCTTAGCATCGCATCGATCTCCATCTCCGTATTATACCCTGTCGACGACGGGTTATTCAAAGGCAAACTTGTATCTGTAGCTCTTTTGTTCTTAGCTGACATTTTTCCCCCGATAACTGACACTTCAGTACCTTTCGTTTTCGACCTTTTTAAACCTGCTTCTTGAAAAATTTTACTTTACTGATTTTGATCCGTTGCTAAGTTATCGATCCTGCCAAAGAATCTTTTTCTTAACATATACAACTTCTCGTTTACTTCAGTTGTCTTCCCGATCTCCTTCAAAGCTGCAACACAAAGAAAAACACATCTTTTAACAACATACATCTAAACATGAAAATTCATCAAGCTTAAACATTTCAGTTACCTAACCACAAGCCTAGATGAAACGCTTTTCTTTTAAGCGGTTCCCAAGATCTTTTGGATCAAACTCATAATTTCCAGAAACTAGTAAACGGTGTTCGGTATATCGACCTCCAGTTGACACCATATCGTAAAACATTGGTCTCTTCAAGAAACTCGCCAAATAACAATACCCTTTTAACTTTGGATTCGTTTTCATCGTGTAGTACACTCATAAATCATCTACAGCTATCGCCTCCTCCCCTTTGGCTTTAAGTCTACCATTAATCGCACCACATACCCTAAAAAGGTCATATACATTCAGATTGAATTGACCTGGGGTTATATCAAAGAAATTTATTAACTTTCTCTGATCCGCCCTTAGGGGTAACTTTAGCCCTTTCTTTATCTGTTCTCGATGAACATGAATAACATCTAAGGGTATATCCTGGTCGATCATTTCGTATTGATACTTCTCTAATCTAGCATTGCCAGGTTTCCCATATTTTATTTTTAAGTCTTAATATTTCTTTGGTCTTTAAACCCTCTCCATAACAAACTTCTTCGTCCTCTTCAATATCTTCTTTCCCATCCCCACTCCCTTCTCGATCACTCACCTGAGGCTCATGATCTACACCAGTCTCAGTCACTACTTTCTCAGCCACTTCATGTACACTTGGGACTACCCTAAACTGTTCCCCAACCCCTGTGTCTGCACTGCTCGAGCCTACCCTGTATCTCCCCTCAATTATTGCACACACGTTCTCACATCGATCATCAAAGGCACTACATCTTCAAGACTCGCAAATATATCTTTATCATCATTTAAATTGGGTTCAACCATTATAAGAACCTATAAATCAGATTCCATATTTTAACACAGTTAGAATCTTTCATATGTGATACATATATACATATTCCTAAGTTCATATATTCATAAAGGTATCGTTGTTGAAATCACTCTCCAACACCTCATTCAATTCACCATATGCTATTATCATTTACATTTATCATTACATCAATTCTCGATCTAATTCATATCAATTAATTCATCTTAGTATTTTTTCATTCAATTCGCCATCTGCTACTCTCATTCACATTTATCATTATACACAGTTCTCGATCTAATTCATATCAGGTAATTCATTTAATTATTTAATCATTCATATGCCATCTGTTCAGTTCTCGATGTTTATCCTATGTTTAATAAGTAAACTCGATAACTCTTTTAAATTTTATCTTCTTATCGAACTTACATGAATTTCAAATAGCTTCTCGAAGACGTTTTAACTTTTCCTGCCAAAAATAGTTATTTCATTTAACAAATTCTCATTCTCCAGCGCAAAATCCGGCGATAACCACAAAATCTCAACTCTCTCCGCATATCTCATAACAATCTCCTCCCACAACGCCATAATTACAACGTCCTTCCCCAATCCTTTTTACTACCCCTCCAATACAATTCTCCCCTTCTATTTTAATGAAACGCGCAACTCAAAATCACCTCCACCAAGAATTTCAAAATCTCAAATTCACAGACCTACGAATAGTTTACTTTCATCTCCATGGACGTCTCTCATTCATTTCTAATTAATTACTCATTATCTATTAATCTTTAACAAATGCATCAACTTACAAAATAAATCGTAAGAATCACTAACCTTGTTGCCGTGCAGCTTCTGTGTCCCTCTCATTTGCTCACTTCGCCCTTTCGATCAATACACAAATCTCCTCCTTAACAATCGTATCTAACCACTTCAGTAACGAACAACAACAGTTATCTCCTTCAAATTTTTTTTCAATTTGCAAATGATCTAAACAGTTGCCTACCTCTGACATATTTGTAGCCCTCATGTGCATTTTTATATTCGTACATCAAACCTTCAAATTCTCGAAGAGTATCTGCAGATACATTCATGTCTGTCGGTATACGTGCCATCTTTTCTTATAGTTGATTTACATCATTTTCCTTATACTTCATACCATCACCTAAGGGAAAACATCTCGCCATAATCATTTTGCATATAAGTTCCCCTATTCATTCTATCTAACCAATTCCTATACTTATGGTATTTTCCTTATATTCGACATCAGTTGCCTATCATTTTTTTTAACAACATTCGTTTAAAACCATTATTTATTTACTAAAGTTTGTCACATACATTTTACATTCGACAAATAACATTTTTTTCACATACTGAACATTTTCCTTATATGACATTTTACAAATATTTACCCGTACAAACGTACCTATATCTCGAGCATTTATTCTTCATACACCCCTCGCTGCCGCTTTATCATCCCTCTTCCCCAATAACTTTGCTCGAGTCCACATCCCACCACAACGTTCCGGAGGACGCCAAAACTGTAGTTTCACATGAAACTCAAAAGTGTCCTCAGCCTCCTTCGCCTCAGCCTCACTCATCCCTTCGTAATCCAGTTCTTCAAGATCATCAAAATGCTATTCCATGCTCCACAAACCAAAATATCGGTTGAACAACACCCAGTACATTGCCTGCACACGACAACACACCTCCTCACGGGCCCGAGCTCTTATCTTTACCATTTTAAATGAATGCATCGATCTGCGAACAAACATCATCTATTTATACAACTTCCAGTCAATACCGAACTCCCCTTCATTTATTACGCTTTAAAACTCTTTACAGTCAGAGTCAAATCAATCAACCTCAAAATCCATTATTGGCCCCACATATTCCAAAACCTTCGACTTTAAACACAAAACTATTATCGACAATATTGTATCGCCATTTTTTACTCATATTTAATATTCGATAACATACACAAAATCCCAAACAAGAAATAATTCGATAAAAAAATATTTATTTATTTTATAAACTTCTTTCTTACATTCGATATCTTTTTCATTCGATTACATTCTCAAAAATCACATTCAACATCTATCTCTTTTGAGTACATTTATTTCTACAAACTTAATTTTTCTTCAAATATAATTTATGTGCTGTTACTAACATCCTTCGACATGTCCATATTTACGTTGTTTGCTTTTCACCAGAATCAGACACTAAAGCCTTTTTCTAGTCCTCGAAGCTCAATGACTTTCAAGTCACTAAACTTCTAAAGAGACGCTTCAGCAGGAAAATGATAAATAACAATGTTTCTAGCAGCCACATCTCATCTCTATTTAATCTTTGTTTCCATCCTACTGATCTGCTCCAATCAAATAACAATTTCACGTCTCTCGGTCTACGCCAGTTTTGGTCAGAACACTCACCATCTTCAACCCCAGACCCACTAAAAAACCATACTTGGGGCGACCTCATTCCCCAAAACACCACCATCCACCTTTCATCAACCTCCTATTTATACCCAGCATCCTTAATCTACATTCAATGAACATTATTAATTACGCCTCGAAACCAACTTGACCAAATACAGATTACCTTGACCTCGATAATGACATATGCTGACCTTTAAGAATGTTCGGCAACCTCCTCAGATTCTAATTTTCTTCTCGACACAACTACAAGTACTTCAGTCGAGAATGGGGCGATTATAGTATCATATTCCCCAAATTCGACAAGAGTAAGCTAACACTTTGTAATCAAAGACAGCCAGTACTCTGTAGTCGAAGACAACTCAATATTCTAGAAGATTCTATGGGTCCTCGACTTACCAAAAGTAGCCGTTGCAGCCCAGTCAAGACGGAACTGTCAGAGATCCACAAAGTTCAGCCACTACCTCCAGAATAGGAGACTCTTTCTTTCTTTTTGTAAACTACCAGTATATGTTATAAATACATGCAGAGAATAGGTTTTAAGGGACCGCAAACCTTATATTTCTTTACCCTAAAACACTAGCAATACTCTGACAATCTATAATAACTAGCATCTATAAGATTTTACATCAAATCCTCCACGAGGTTGTGGTTTTTCTCAGTTTCTGCTAAGTTTTTGACATAAAATCATGGTTGTTAACTCTTTATTAAACAATCCTTACGAACAAGTATTGGCGAAGGTTTTCCTCTCATAAAACACGCCATTACAACGATATGCTAGCCAATTCATACAAGAGAAGAGCCCAAAGCCGTGAGTTCTAAATTGATGAGCTCATCCTCAGAGAGATCCTGCAACACAGAAAAGAAGCACATAACGGGAACCTGGCAAAAAATTGGGAAGGTCCATTCCTCATCATTGGTCGAACTAGTCTGGGATCATACTATCTCATGATGAAACAAACAGTTTGAATCCTAAATCCATGGAATACTAGGTGACTAAAACAATATTATCGTGAAGTCCTTGGTTTCTATAATTTAATATTCTCGTTTTTTCCATTCCAAAAGTGAGATTTCAATCTCCATACAATGTACATTCTATTCTATTCAATGAAAACTTTTAAGTTTTTTCTTATATTACTCTCTACTTATGTAGACTCTACTAAATCCAATGGATTGAAGCAAAGGTCAAACTAGCTGTCAATCATCATCTATGCATAGATTGAAGCAAATGTCATACTAGCTTTTGATCGCCATCTTTACATAGATTGAAGCAAAGGTAATACTAGCTTTCGATCGCCATTTATACATAGATTGAACTAAAGGTAATACTTGCTTTCGATCGCCATCTAGACAGAGATTAAAGCAAAGGTAATAATACTAGCTTTCAATCGACATTTAAACAAAGATTAAAGCAAAGGTAATACTAGCTTTCAATCGCCCATCTATACATATATCTCCGATTAAAACAAAGTAATACTAGTTTTCAATCAAAGATCTCTATCAGACATAAGATAAAGTAAAGGTAAAACTATCTTTCATCTCTCTATATACTGTAACTACAGGTTACTTCTACAAGTTACTTCTAAAGGTTCTTCTTTGCTTATGGGAGTTCAGCTATGCCTTCCCCTACATAGGAGGACGTTCAACCATAAATTTTGGAGCTCGGGTAGGTATAATAATCCTGCCTTGCTTTACCAAGTTAACAGGTCAGAAACCTTACTCTATTTCTATGGCATTCAGACAATTTCCTCGATCTATATCAATGTTACAAATACATCATCGGGATGACACATATTCATGCAAGGTATCCCTCTCAAACTCAAGTCTTCTTAATTCCTCCATAAAATAGGCAATAACAACCATTAGCTCATGTGAACGCACTATTTCTTGAACAGACGTATTTCGATCGAGCATTATTACCTCAGAAAAATGCTTTTGTAATCTCTAGTGACGATCTTTCAAGTTTTTGTACCGTTCATCTTGCCACACCATGCTTTTATCTACGAGTATCATACTCTCATGATGCTCTGCCATCTTCTCCCTTGCTTTATCTAACTCAGCCCTATTCGTCGTTCGTAATTTTTCCAACTGAGCACGAAGTTCCTCAAGCTCCCTATCATTCCCTTCACTTCCCCCAATTGGAGCATTCTTTAACAACTCATTCTTCTTCCTCAACAGCTGATCCTTCCCCCTGATCACCCCCTCTAACTTTCGCTCTCTGCAAAGAGCGATATCTAACTTATCTTGGCTCTCCCTTAAGCGTTCATTCCCTTTCTGTACATGAGCTTTAATGTGAGCTCCATAAGCCTCCAACTCTTTAATTTGAGCTGATGGGTCAACCGTGTCCCTTTTAACTATACCAACCTCGGCATCACTTTTTTTTCTTTGACCGCTCACCTGCCTCGGCCTTCTTGACATACGAATTGGCCATAGCCAAACCTATTTTCAATTGGGCCACCCTCTCATTCAGTTCGTCACAACATTTTTGAACCATACCGAAATTCATATCTTTAACAGGCAAGGCCTCACTTAATTGATCAACCATACATTAAGAATAGGCTAGGTCAGCTCAAGCTTTTTTATGCTCATTATCTTTCCTAGTCATTTCACTATTCAATTGCTCAAGCATAATTTTGGAACTTCCCATATCAGCTCAAGCATGCTCAAGCTCGTTTATTTTCCTGGCCATTTGACCCTTCAAACTAGCCATAAAATCCTATAATGATTTTTCTGACACTTCTAGTGACTTGATGCGGTATTGAGCGATACCCGCCTCTCTACTTTTTATTATCAGCACATTTATCCGGCTTTTGAGCTTCACTAACTCATCTTTCGCCTTCGTAAGCTCTTTTTGCACTCTTTCAATTTAGGCATCTTTCCCCTCAATCTTCTGAGTTAGATCATTAATAGTTTTTATCACCTCGACAAACTGGATATGAACTTTGACATGTTGATCCTTCATATTTTCGGATACCTCTCTAATCCGATTAATCTTGCCACAAACTCATGAATATTAATCCAGGAGGATCTTGAGTTTTTGAGGATTTGTCAAACTCGTTCGAGCGACGTTGAGTGTCGTTCGAATGAGTTGACATATCCTTTGGAATTTTGGCCCCGAGCTATATTTTCGTTCGAACAAGTTTGGTTTCGTTCGAACGACCATGCAACTTTTCTAGGGCTTTAAACCAATTAGTCGTAAGGTCGTTCGAACAACTCCCTAGTTCGTTCTAACGACTCTGGAGGTGGCTTTATTTATGAGGCGTGCTTTTGCCTCGAGACGCGTTTGATTTATAATTTTGAGTTCCCTCTATATAAAGGAATGTTATATTATCTTTTTTTCTTATATTAGATCTGAAAAGAGTTATGAGAGAAGACTAGGTTTTTGGAGTGATTCATTGTGATCTACTTTGGTTTTTTTAAGCAATTAAAGCTTTATTTTCCCAATTTTGGTGTTCTTTGTATCTTTCAGCTAACTAGAGCTTCTTCATCGTATTGTGGATTAAGTGGTATCAGTTTTCTAGTTACGATTTTGGGGGGGTGATTGTGGTTTATGGTCTCTACACGTGTCCATCTCAAGCAAACAAAGGAGAAGCTAGTGAGTCTGCTGAAGATCCATCGCAAACCTAATTCGAAGAAGAAAGACGATTTGGAGATGGGCAATTCCGATGATCGACTCACGATTTTGGAAATGACAGTTTGCGACCTAACTTCTACTGCAGGGGAGTTAGTAGAATAGTTGTATCTCACGAACCTTGCGAAGGCTTCTACTTCGGTGACACGGCGAGGCCGCTCTCCTTGGAGAGGCCGCTCGATGAGGTAAGGAGTTATAGAGGTGGATAAAGACAACGGTTTTGCAGAGATCGATAGTGATTCTAGTGATGCCGAATTCGACAAGAAGTGATCGGGTATTGGTAAGTCCACGAATCCTATGCGTAATCTTCATATTGGTTTTAAGATTAAAATTCCGGTATTCAACAGTTTGATCGATGTCGAGATATTGGATAACTGGTTAGATTAGTTAGAAACTTATTTTTTAGTTTATGAATACTCCAATGCTCACCAAATTTGCTTTGCTACATTGAAATTTGTAAGTCATGCACTCATATGGTAGAAATCTTATCGGAAACGCCATAATTTAAGAGATTTGGGTTGGAAGAAATTTAAGGTTTTAGTGCGAAAATAGTTTTATTCGGTTGGGTATGAGCGAGAGAGATGGTATAATTGGCGCAATTTGTGTCAAAAGTTTGAGCAATCCGTACAGGAGTACACTACGGTATTCTATAACAAAGTTTTGGTTTTGGACATTGATGTGGACGCGTATGAGGTGTTCTGTAGTACACGGGGGGTTTGTCGGAGTCCATTATGAGAGAGTTTAAACTCTTTACTGTGGCCAATATCTAGGACGTTACCGTGAAGGCAATTTCCTTTGAAGGAAAATACTTAAAAAGTGACAAAGAAGACGATAAGATCAAGTTGGGGTACAAGTCAAGTTGGAAAAATGAGCATAAGTCAGAGGCCAAAGGAGAGGGACCTTTATCCAAGGAGTTTCATTGCAATCATTGGAAGACTAGTGGGCATCTTTCCGATTATTGTTGGAAACTTCACCCGAAGCTTTGACCGAAGGCAGAGAAGTGCAATAAAGAGAAATATGCACTAGCCGCAGAGGTTGTTGACCTTCCAAATGTTGATAAACCAAATCCTAAGCTTACACTTATGTTTTAGCAGACTTTGGCTGCCGAGGAGTGGAGTCGGGATGAATTTTTCATGTCAGTATTCAGGTCAAGCAGAGTTTAGTTAAGGCCATTATGGATCTGGGTAGTCAAAAAAATTTAATTTATGAGATGTTGGTGAAGAAGATGGGTTTGACGACTAAAGCTCATCCTATGTAGTATGGTTTGTGTTGGATTCAGAAAGACGTGGATTTGATGATCACAAAGCAGTGTACATTCAATTTTGCGATCACTGAAAAGTTTATTGACGAGGTGATGTGTGAGGTGGTTCCTTTGGATGTGTGTCAGGTCATCTTGGGTAGCCAATATCTTTGGGACCGTGATGCGATTTATTATCGTAGCGCTCGCAAGTATCGTCTTGTGAATGAGGGAAAGGAGTTCCATATCAATGCTTATAAGGATCATGTCACTACGTCTAATTTAGTAACGGTGACTCAGGTGAAGCGGTTGGCTAATGCGGGTGGCAAGTTTGTGTTATTGGTGCGACCTGTTCAGGAGGGTACATCGGCTCGAGTATTGTCTCCAATGAAATTTTGGCCCAGAGCCATATTTTTGATCGAATGAGTTTGGTTTTGTTCGAACGACCAAACAACTTTTACAGGGTTTTAGACCAATTAGTCAAAAGGTCGTTCGAACGACTCTTGCGGTGGTTTTATTTATGAGGCGTGCTTTTTCCTTGAGTTCGATTTATAATTTCGAGTTCCCTCAATATAAAGGGAACTTAGGTTATCTTTTTTTCTTATCTTAGATCTGAAAGAGTTCTGTGATATGCCTAGGGTTTTGGAGTGATTTATTGTAATTTACTTCATTTTTTAAGCAATTGAAGCTTTATTTTTCCTAATTTTGGTGTTCTTCGTATCTTTCAACTAACTAGAGCTTCTTCATCGTATTGTGGATTAATTATATTAGAGCGTCTGTTGTTCGCTCGAGCAAATAGTTTTCAATTCAACCTACATCATAAATACAATATATCAAGCTCGATTCAACAATACTCCGCAAATACAATCAAATCACAATACAGATGACTTTTAATATTCTAACAAATTTTTATTTTCTTTCATTCTATTTTTATAAGACTGCTTAAAAACCTAAGGTCGAAGTATGATCTATGTTCCTTGGCAATAACATCTACATTCACTTTCAAGGTACATATTTTTTATGTTATGATTTTCTAAACACTTTGATATTATCTGGACATACTTGATTACCATCACTCCGAAACTGCTAACACATTTATGATCTATATCTATCTCCTAACCTCACTTTATAGCTCTAAAGTATGTAGCAGACAATTCAAATATTTTTTGCTCTTCTCTAACCTGTAGCTCTGCTTGCGAAGTTAACAACTAACTTATTATCAAATTCCTTAATTCTGAGACGCATATCCTTAAGTTCTTGCAAACAATGTTTACAAACATCTCTTAGCCTATCCGAAATTTATCCTACAAGGCAATATTCCATAGAATTACAGTTTTTAAAACCACACAACCAAGTTATAACAAACTTCACCCTAACTTCTCATTATCCTCCCCCCGATTCTCTAGATTAGTCCTGGGAGAGACCAAATCTAACCCTGTCACCACACCTCCATCAGCAGGGGCCTCCTCTACCCATTCGTCCTCTTCGATGTAGGTACCAGCCATAATGGCTTTGAGGTTAGCTTTTGTGTACCCCACTGCGAGGAGTTGGCGCCCGAGTCAGTCGCATTAAACTGCAATGTCATCTATATTCTTTTGTGTCCCCTCAGTAAGTTGGCTTATCAACACCTTATGCGCAAACTTCGCAACAACCAATAGCTCCCCCTCCAGAGCCAAGTTAGATTCGAGTTGAGCAGGATTCTTCTCGAGCTCGACTTTCCCGCTCTCGAGCTCAACTTTTCCCTCCTCAATCCCGAGGCAGATCTCCTTGAACAAGCGAGCAGTCTACAATAAAGCCAAACACATTTTCAGTTCAAATCCAAATATAAATTTCAGAAATAAAAAAAATCATCACATTACCATTTTGCTTAATTCCAACTGTACGGAGGTACTCAACACCTCAACATCCTTGCGAGCTGCAAACCGCAGCCTATTCTCTAAAACTCGCTGTTTATCTTCCTCAGTAGGTTGGCTCTTCATGAGCTTCACCCCTATCACTTTAGCAGGAGGATCTACCCTCCACATTTTTGCATTTACATCGATCTCCCCACTCACTGTGGTTCTGAAGTCCGAGCCACCCTTCACATTTTTCTTCCTTGCAAATTTCAGGGCTAGTGGTCCATACTGAAACATCCTCCAAATTCATTTCCGAAGCCCTCGACAACACCGGACGCACCTCCCCATCCGCTCCTCTCTTTTTGCTGGCTCTAGCTCCCGTCATTGATCTCCTTACCTGAGATTTTTGTACCTTCTTTGACCTACTGTTAACTCTTTTGTTTCTATTAATGTCAAGATTTTTCAGAACTATCTCGAGCTCAGCATCTTCTCAAGCTACAATATCTAACAATGATTCCTTTCTTGACACGTTGACCGATGACATGTAAAATAAGTACAACACATTGCTAAACCACTGGTCAACCCTTCAATTACAACCGTTCGATATTATACACTAATGCTTACTTTTCTTTAAAGTTCTATACAAAAGTTCCATTGGTTCTTTGTCTTCTCTCTGAAGGTAGTCTCCTTTCACCCATATTACATTATCGTTCCAAACTCGACCTGCTGAATTCAGATTGAAGAAAAATGGTCGTAACGAGCTCGAACAAAAATATGCACCCTGTATCATAATATTTTACAGCGCAATACTGTAAAATGCCTTTAGGAGTTATTCTCATATCCACCTCCTTCTCCTCCCATAATTTTTTCAAAGTCTCACAAACATTGATCACCTCCCACATCTTCCCATTCAGTTGGACAAAACAAACCTCTATGGTATTCATTATACCTTTAGCGAGATTGCTAAGGGCAACCTCCGTCCATATTTCAACTGAGACAGATAACATGAAAATCCCCAATCCAGGTGGCCTTGGATGTTTCCATAAAAATACTCTAGAGATATCTATTCCTCCACTCCACTCCCCTATCAAATTTCTTCTTTTCTAAGTCAGGCATTCTTCCCCAGATGATACAATACAACCTTTAAATAACCTACCGGCATGTTCTACAATGTTGCCCCATTTTCCACCAATAATAGCTTTCGATTTAGAGAACTTTTTGAACACATCAGAGTTTGGAGGTTACGATACCAATTTACTAAGAAAATATGGAAATTGAACAAGTACTACTTCGTCCCCCCCTTAGACTCTACATTTACAGATTCTACGTTCTCAGACTTAATCGTACGACCAGTGGTCGATGTCTCCATGTCAGGTGAAGTCCCCATCTCAATTATAGGCCTATAGATGAGGTTTGATTTTATTATAGATATTCCTCACGCCCAACCTACAAACTGGTTTAGGTATTCTACCAACTTATCATTATTTTTTATCTATACACATCCATGCACACATCTACCATATATTTTTTTTTGAACGAATATGGATTTTATTTATATAACAAAAAGGGATACAAGTGGAGGACATAAAGCCTTGCCACTAGTCTATAGCCAAACAGTGGCCATGCCTAGTTTATCCATGAAATAAGATGCTCAAATTTGAGGTGGGAGAGAGGCCGCCATCCAAAAGAGGGCTGATCGTTGGAAGCAGCCAAGTTTGGAGAGGCCATCAGCTGTTCCATTTCCTTCCCTGTAAGTGTGTGTCATGCTAATGTTTAGCTCTTGTCCTAGTTGGGTGATCATATTCCAAGTTGCTCTATACTTAGCAGGGCAGCGGTGCGTGTGCTTGTGCCAATTTACTATGAGTTCGGTATCCACCTCGACGATAAGCAGAGACCAATCTTGTTATTTGCAGTATAGGAGGCCTTGGAGTACAGCATACTTTCTGCGGCTGTATTTGTCCCTTGGCCAAAAGCTAGGTTGAACCCGAGCATAAGATCACCCTGGTGATTACGGATTATCCCTCCTCCACCACTCATACCAGAAGGAAGAGCAGAACCATCACAGTTTAGTTTGAAGTATCTAGGAGGTGGGAAAGTCCATCGGATCATAACAGACCGTTTGGAGCGCACGGAGAGCCGAACCAATTGTAACACTTGGAGGGATATGAGATCGCTAAAGTTGCTATGTTGTGCTATTTGTACCTTGAACATGCTCTCTAATAGATCTTTGTTGATAGTTTGGATAATGGTTGAGGGAGATATTGACTTGTCCTCGAATCTATAAGCGCATCTTGCTTTCCTAACCTCCCAGATTATGAAAGCCGGAAGAACTCCTCGAACAATGCCCATTTGAGTTCGTGTGTCCGCTGTTTGGAACCATAACCCTTGCCGTGTCCACCAACTATCATTCTCTCCTTGCCTAACTCCACAAATATTTCCAAAGTGAGCCCAAACCGTCGCTATCATTTCTCCCTGAATGAGTAGATGATTCAGCATTTCTATTATGCCTATATTGCAACAACAACACCTTGAAACGAGAGGAATTCTTTGTTGTATGAGTTCATCCACAGTGATGATTTTCTTCCATGCTTTCCAACTGAAGATATGAATTTTTGTGGGTATAATGTAATGCCAAATCCACTTCATACGATCATGTAATTCTCATTTTTTGCGCCAGAAATTCCAGGCATATTTGATGGTGAAGTCACCTTTTTTGGAAGGTCCCCAAAGTGGTGTATCGTCGTCTTCGCTGAGGAAGAACTTGTGTGGAAGTGTTTGCTTCCAATGAGTCAGTATATCATGCTCTAGTTACTGCCAGTTCCAGTTGTTGTTGATAACAACAACGTTCTTCACCTTGATTTGTTGCGTGCATTCGAGGTTAAGTAACTCTGAAAACCGGCCTTCCCCTATCCAATTATCAAACCAAAAACTTATTTCACCTTTGCCGAGTGACCAAGTTGTGTTTGCTTCTACCGTAGCGAGTAGGCCTTTCATCTATTTCCAGAGAATAGAGTCCCCATTTCGTAATCGGGGTTCCCCATTAATGGTGTATTTGTTCCTGAAGAATGAGGCCCATATGGAGTTGCTGTGAAGAAAATTCCAGTATTTCTTAGGTAAAAAACTGTACTTAATGTCCTTAAGCCGACGAATCCCAAGTCCGTTTTCATCTTTGGGGAGACAAAGGTCATCCCATGCAACCCAATGTTTTTTGTTTCGACCGTCGAAACTACCCCAGAAAAAGTTGGAGAACATCGACTCTATCTTGTTGATGACCCCAAGGGGAACTGTAATACACGATAAAAGATGGATGGGCATCGAGTTTAGAACATGATTCAGTAATACGAACTTCCCGCCTTGTGATAGTAGCTTTCCTTGCCAACCTTCTATACGTCGTTGTATTTTTGTTAGCAATTTGTCGAAGTGAGATAGCCTTACTCGTCCATAGCTAATGGGAGCTCCCAAATATGACATAGGAAAAGATCTGTGTTGAATTTTGCATGTAGCTTGTATGACTTGAGTCCTTGTTGCCGGCACTTTATGATGTACATATATGCCACTTTTAGTTTTGTTAACTAGTTGGCCGGAAAAGGCTTCTTATCGGGTTAGGAAATTTATCAAACCGGAAAAATAGATTGTTGATTTCCATATAAGAAAACGAGGAAGTCGCCTGCATATAAGAGATGGGTTATGGGTGGGCAACCTCTAGATGTTGAAACAACCCAATTTTTCCTTGGCCAAAACAATCGGATAATCCTCGAGAGAGTACTTCTTCTGCAATGATGAATAGAAGAGGAGAGAGTCACCTTGTCGAAGTCCTCTTGACAATTTGAAGTAGCCCTTGAATATTCCCTGGAGTACTACCGAGAACCATGGATTTTCTACACATTGAGCTATGAGTTCAACACTTTTGCTGAAGAATCCGAATTTGTGAAGCACTAGTCTCAAGAACTTCTAGTCCAGTCTGTCATAAGCCTTGGCCATGTCTATCTTGATCATGACGTTAGTCCCGCGTACCTTTCTATGGAAATCCCCCATCATTTCTTGAGCTAGCGTGATGGATTCACTAATATCCTTGTCTCGATTGTAAGCTCCCTGATTGCCAGAAATTTATTTGTGAAACAACTTGCTGAGTCTGTTAGCAATAATTGAAGAGAAAATTTTATAGACGACGGAGCACAAGCTTATTGGTCTATAGTCCCCCAAGTTATTTGGGGTATCTTTCTTAGGTATGAGTGTAAGGAAGGAGGAGGTATAGAACCTGGATAGTGGAGCACCATTGAAGAATTCCTTGGCTGCGCCATGGAGATCTTCCTTGATAATGTCCCAACATGAAGTGAAGAACACCAATGTGAAACCGTCACAGCCTGGGGTGCTATCACCGGATATGTTGAACACACTTTCCCGTAGTTCTTCCAAGGTTGGGATGCATGATATACATATTTCATATACATATCTCTTTTTACACATAAATCAAATAAATTTTTATAGGATACAATAAATTAAAATTTTTAAAAATTTGTAAATCCAAACGGCTTTTCAAACCTCACATTTACAAAATCATAATTCGTTTACTAACCTTCAACGTTCGAATATGAATATGAAGCAATGTCAAATCCTTTCTTTACAACGCTGCCGTGCAACCACCATCGTGACTCTATCTTCACAACTTTTTCTCTCCTTGAGCGATAATCACTCTCGTCTAAACCCTCACTTTAATTCTACAATATTTTCTCTTTTCTTTCCCACTTTCCTTCATTTTTCTAAAGTTGATAAACGTTTGAATGAGGAAGATAAACTATTATTTATGCTTTTTTATCTAACTGCTAGTAGTTATTGGATCTCGTATGAGCCGCCCTCGGTTTTGGAATCGAGGCGCCATTTCCACAATTAATGTAAGACGTTTTGCACCTTTTTGGTGAACGCATTTCCATCATTTCTTCAAGTCCTATATTTTAATATATTCTCATCTCTCCTACCCAAATCTCTCTGACCTTCTTATACTCTTGATGACTCGATGCTAATACATAATCAGACATTCCCTACAAATTACACAAAAGAAAAAAATCAAACCTCACCTGCCTTTTCTATTCCTACTTCTGCTACGTATAGAACTACTGACATCATTTCTAGAGATATCATATTTATAAATTCAATTTTTTTATTCACAACAGTTACAAACAATCTTTACACCAAAATAGGAACACATTCAAGCACAAAAATTCTACATATATTCCAATTACAGTTATTCGACCTCATTCAGTTCGCTTCCTCACATATATATAAAACATCTTACATGACCTAGGGAGCCACACCTAATCAATTTCCCCTAGAAATCCACACATCTTCCTCTTCGATCTTTTCCATAGTAATTTGCCTCACAGTCGCTTTCTAAGCTGTAGGCTCCAAAATCACTTCACAGAATACCTCTGAATATAAATGATACCCAATATCAAGTTCCCTCGCCCTTAAATCTAAGCCTTCAAATTGAATTTTTGATACAGGCACACCCACATCAAAATTTAACAACCTAAAAATTTACTATCGCACTTCTGCAAATCTTATCGCTAGTCGTCACTCTACAACATGACGAACTCTCTAATGGCGAGTCCTCACCATATTCTCTTTTCTTCCCCCTTTTTACATTACATTCCCCTTATATTTATACGCTTTTTCATGATCACTTCAAATCCCCCACATTCTGTATATATTATAATCTGTTTATCCATAACTTGAAATCCTGAGATCATCATAGAAAGTTATCTAAACTTATCTGTACCAATCGACCCCTTTCGATTCGTCCACTCACATTTTGACCTACTCCTTACAATCTCTTCCCCTATATAGCATTTCCAAACAAGACATTCTTAAGCTCAAATTTTCAATTTCTACATATTCTATATATAAGGATATTCCATTCCATGATTCTTGGAACTTTTTCAGTTCGATACACACTTTTAATTACATATGAACATTTACAACTTCACATTTATTTTCCGCTGTTCGACTAAAGTAAACATAATTTTTTAGTTCAATTTCGCATTGAATTCTCATCCTCGAACATGCATATATATATACTTCTTCTAGCTCGATTTCAATAGAAGAGATATTCTATCTATCAATACAGGTTTTGTGAAAATAATTCTATCCTTAGCTCGAATATCAATTACAGAGTACTTTAGATATAACAAGTCTATCAGATACTATTACAGATCATTTTACAGGTTATATATCAGTTTTTAAAACTATCTTAAATAAGAGAATCTTCTGAAGCAAAGTTGGAACTGAAAATCATTGAGCCTGATCCCTCCTTCACAGAATTTACTTCTACAAGAAACTGAGGAGGCAAATGTGTTAGTGCTTGAATGAATCCTCAGCGAGAGAATCTTCTTCAAGGCAAGAAAAGATGACAGTGCAATAAAGACTTCCAATTTCTGTCTCCCTCCTCCACCACCATCGTCTTCGCCTCCATAATCCCTACTAACTTAGAGTTGGTAGAGATCAAAGAAGGTACTACTTTAGAACCTAGTCCCTCACATGATACCGGTAGTAATGCCTCGCATGTACGCCGGCCTCTACATCTGTCTCCTCAACCATATCCTTGGCAAGGATGCAAAGGTATCTCCAATTCTGTTTACCTGTAGAACAATGTAATGAAATCTCCAAATATGGTAAAAATCATCTTCAACTTCAACCGCTTCATCTTCTGACATCCTATGATAAGTAGGTGGTACGAGAATGGGCGTGGGCATCTCCAGCGATTGATCCCTAAAAAATCATAACTTCAACCTTCACATTTTAATAAACACTCTCTCTTTATAAACCATTCAACTGGTCTTCACCATTATCAACCAGAATACAGGGGTTATTTGAACAACAACAAATTACTTTGCCAGAATCTCCAGTACAGGTACTGTTTATATCAATATAATATTTAATGCACATATATGTTTTCAAAGAAGTCATCATTCAAAGGAGAGCAACTCTCGGAACCCCAAGGGTCCATACATCAATCTTTTCCGTCTCATAAATACCAGATATATCCCTCCATAAATAAATATTGAGTACCCAACCAGTCAAATCCTCATCAATACACCAATTCTTTTCAACTTCCAACATAAACAGTTAAAAAATTCTTTCTCAACCAAAGCTACTCGTGCTTTCAGTTGTGAGGGGGTGATATTAGGGACCTATCCCTCGACTTAGTCCAAATTCGAACTACCTCAGTATAAGACTTACACATTTCACATGTGACATGAATATTCAGCATTGCCATCTAGACCATGAACTGATAAAGAACATGGATCATGTATAGTAGAAGAATATGAATAAGTCAAAGACACATGTCTCATACAAACTAAACAGTTACACAGTCAACTACCACTTACTTTATTATTTAGAGAATGTACTAAACACGATAATGAGCTGCGGGTAAGGTCTATATAAAGAAAAGGTTCTAGAGGAGATAAGGACCAAGAAAACTTAGATTTTCTAGATTCTAACACAAAATTTCATATTTCAAGATCAAACATTTCAAGTTCAAGAAATCACTTATAATAAGATATCAGCTTTAAGCAATCAAAATTACTGTTACTAAAACCCTCAGCTCGAAGTTATGGTTTTTTACCTATTCAAAGGTTTTCCATGCTAAATCCCCAATGTCATTTCTTGCTTTATATTAATTTTGTCAAAGGTACATTTGGTGTAAGAACTAATTTCGAGCTACGGAATTAGGCCATTATAATTTGTATTTTTGAACTTTATCATTTGTTGTTGATGATTTGTTATTGTCTTTTTTTGGTCAGGTCATTAATATTTATATTAAAGCCCTAATTTAATTTTTTGATTCAAAGCATTGTGCCCGTCCAGCTAAAGAAAGAAGTATTTAGGTCAAATTATAAGCAGGGCTTTCAATGTCTGGACATGGATTATGTCCTATCCAAAAGCTGTATAATGGAAGAATAAATCTAATTGGGCACAAATTACTTCTATGGGATGGGATTATACCGTTTCTCGTTACTTCAATTGAGAAGATTTGAAAGTAATGAATTTAAAATTAATACTCATTCCTTTAAATGTCAATGGTAACCATTGTGTCCTTTGTGTTGTGTTCTTTAAGGAAAGACAAATATACATCTACGATTCACTGCTTGATACAAAAATTGTAAATGCAAAAAGGAAGTTATCTCCTGGACACCAGCTTATTCATGATCAACGATCAACGATCCTCCCTAGAATATTGATATGGACAAATTTTGTGATTGTAGGCCACCTACTAGTTCAGAGTTAAAGACTTATGGTATTAACTCCAGATACACAACTCATTTTGGGGAGTGTCAAATACAGCCAAATAGTAATGACTACGGAATCTATATGCTTATCTTTTTAGATAATATCCTAAGGAAGATGAGATGTCCAGATCTGATAAATGGTGATGAATGTCGTTGCACAATTTTTATAGATTTGTAAAGTTGTAAACAGTTATGAATATCATTCATTTATATAATCTTTATCATTTGTAATTTACTCTTTATCATTATGTGATGAAATATTTGTTGTTTATTAGAATGGAGTCAGAATATATGTCATTTTATGAATTATGTATCATCCAGTTCTATATGATTTGTTATTTATTATTATCTATGATTTGTCATTTGTTATATATGATTTATCATTTGTTATCTATGATTTTTCATTTGTTATATAAAATTTGTCATTTGTTATCTACGATTTTTCATTATTTTTGTTTCCTACTATCCTTTCAAAGAATTTACTCTTTTGTTCCTGTCTTGTCAAGTCGTTCTGAGATTAAAAGATTGTTTAACATGTTACACTATTTTGTTTCTTCTTATATATAAAGTGGACTCCATAAATGTTAAGTTCCACTCCAAAATTAATCATAATTGATCCAGGTCAACCATGCCATTTACACAACCACCAGCCTGAAAGGAAGAAATGCTAAACTACAGAGGATAACTTTTGAGGAGGGTATTTGATTTCTTTACGAAGCATCAATCAGCTGTCGAAGACATTGGCAATAGGATGGCTGCCAGTTTTTCAATAATAGATTTGAATCTTGGGCATATTGTTAACATAGGTGAATTGCTAGAAGAAAGGTTAGATCTAATTGAGGAGAGGTTGTCTGGTCTTGAAAGATAGATTTGCCTATCTTCTGTAATGTTGTTGTTCAGTAGAATTTGTAGTTTGATTATCATTGTTTATCATTTATATTTTAGCTTTAAACATATTTTCCTAAAGAGTTTAACATTCTAAAAATATATATTAATGTCACTAAAGATAAAGAATATTATTCTTCACTCCTACATATTTGACTAGTTAAGATCTAGAGATTTTAACTTGGACAAAAAATCTTGCAGCATCTCCGTTTGACCTCAAAGATCCTTAGTTGAGTATAAGTTTCATTTGTAATAGTGTTTAGGATTTGATTTCTTCCTTGACTAGAATTTTTGATTTCTTCCACCGTCGAAGATTGGGCCTTTTAGAATCATCGGGAGTAGATGATTATCAAAACCAAATTTTAAAATGACAATGGTATTGTGGGCAATGGTGGAATCTCCTACCGGGCGGTTTAGAGACTCTCTAAATGAGACCATAATCATACTTTTTCACCTTATCTACCCACATCCAATAACTACACCTACCAAATTTGTGAGCGTATTGATAGAACCAGCGGTTAGGGTTGAGGCTTGTGTGAGAGAAATGAAGATCACAACTTTTACCACACCAACAAATAATGGAATATATCGTTAGTAGGGAAGTATGTAATGATTTAGAATTGGAAGCAAGTGCATAGGTTTTGTTGTGAACACTCTATGGTGATGATAATTCACAGCCGGAAAATGACAATCTATTTATAAAGAAATGAAAACTACTTATGAGAAGATGATATTATCAGTACGGTGACAATTAACTTTCATTATGATGATACCGTTGGTCATAACAAATAAAAAATTCTCTGCTTTAATTCTGAATTCTTCTTTCCGATACAGTCAATATGACAAATCAATCTTTATTACATGATTGTGACCACTTAGCTTAAAGTCAAATTTAATTACGTTTATAACAAGCTATTTATCCAAAGCATCCGCGTTGTTTCCGCCAGCCTAAATCCTATTCCCTAAACCCTACCACATGTGATTCAATGTACCAATGCATGGCATTTAATTCTCCCAAATATATAAAATAATAAACTCACTTAAGCTATTCTAAACTTTTCAAACCCTCAGCCCTAACATTTGTTTTCAACTATTCAAACCCTAATGGACCCTATTTAACTTCTCATGAAATGTTGTACTCTCACTTCACACGATTTAACCGTACCTCTTCCAATACCCCTCAAGATTGGTTTAAGGCGGTAGGGATTCAGGAAGAACAGGTTGATAAACTTCTCTTCAAGTTGAATAAAATTTGACTAATGGAGAAGGATATCTCCGGTGAGTAGGTGTAACTGTTGATTGAGCATTATGAAGAGTTCAAGGAGAAATTTTGAGAGCTTGTGGAAATAGATGACAAACTAGATAAAATTATACAAAAGAAAAGAGAGCATTTTGATGAGTTTAAGTTTCATATCCACTTCATGGAAGATTAGCTCTACGCCATAAAGTTGGACCGAGATGAGTACAAAAAACGGTGGGAGGAGTCAGCCTGTAAAATTATCTGACTCGAGTAGAAGATCAAGGCTATAAAACGTGATCAAAATTCCTCAAGTGAGGAGTTGTGAACATTTTTTATATTTTGTATTTAGCTTATTTTTAATTTTTTTTCTTAAATTGTTTGCCTTGTATGAACGTTTATTTTGTTTCGTTTATTTTTTTGCTTTCAAATAGTGATTTATGTCTAATTTGAAGAAATCAAACAATTGATAGTTCAAAATAAGGATATAAGAAAACAAAACAAATGATAAATTTTTTATAATATAATGATAGTTCAGGAAGGAAATAAATGATATAAAGGATACAAACAAATGTGAAATTCTCTTGGACATATGACAAGTCGATGTGACAAGTAAATATACTTTATTAGACAACTCAGTTTAAATTCTTATTGATTATGATTTGCGTGCACAACAAGTAATGATGGCGTTGAAGTAATAATACCTAAACCATAAACCAAAACTGTAATCCCTGACATGCGTGATTTAAAGTCCCTTCCCAATACAATTAATTCCCCATTATATAAGCCCTAATATGAAATCAACTATTCTCAACTTTTCAACTATTCAAATCCCAAACTCTTTTAAAATTCTCAAGAAAAATGCCGCACTCCACTCGATTTAGCCAAGTCTCTTCGAACACTCCACTCAATTGGTTTGATTCGGTAGGAATGCAGGAAGATCAGCGTGACTAACGTCTCTATAAAATGAATAAAATATGTGTTATGGAGAAGGATACCTCCAGTAAGAAGGCGCAAATGCTAAAAGAGCATTACGAAGACTTCAATAAGAAATTAGGAGAGTTCGATAAAATACTGGAAGAACTATATAAAGTTATAGTAAAGAGAGATCAACATTTTGAAGAGTTCAAGTTTCATATGCGCTTCTTAGAAGATTAGCTCTGCGCCGTGAATAGGCATATTTTCGATTCGGATCGGTTCGAAAATGGAGGGGGTTCAAAATTTTTCTGATTTTTTTCGGAACTATAAAATCTATTCCGATCCGATCCAATTTTTGTTCGGAACTGCAAAAATAAATCCGAATTCGAAAATATCAGAACTATCAGAAATTTTTAGAATTTTGACTATTTCAGAATAAATTCAGAATAAATTTTAGAATAAATTTTAGAATAACAGAGTTCTCACTTCTCCAAATAAAACCATAATATCATAGTTTTTACTTCTCCAAGAATCATATATTCTAAATCAAAGCCTGAGGAGAGTCATAGCTAGAATGGAGATTTAACTTTTCATCTTCGCTGTGAATCAAAATCGAGATAGTGAAGAATGGAGAACCAGACAGTGGAGATTTAACTTAAGAGTAGGAGGAATAAAGGCAGTAGAGATTTAACTTAAGAGTAGAGGGAGTGGAAGGTAGTGGAGAATAAAGGCAGTAAAGAATGGAGAAGAAGTGGCGGAAGAGAATGCCCTAGGTTAAGAATCTTAAGATATAATATTTTATGTTTCAATTCGAATTATTCGGAATTAAATCGGATCAGAGGGATATTCGAAATATTTTTTTTCCAGATTAAATCGGATTGGAGAGTATTCAGAATAATCAGATCGGATGGTTTTCAGAATAATTGGATCAGAAAATTTGGAATTTCATAATTGTACAAAGCTATCAGATTTTGATCCTAATATTTTCAAAAAAATTTAGAAATTGAATTTTTGGAAATTGGAATTACAAAATAGTATTTCAAAATCAGAAAGATCGGATCGAAAATAATAAAAAATTGAAAGTTCAGACAAAAGTTACAGCCCTAGCCGTGAAGTTGGACCGGGATGAACACAAGAAACTAAAGGAGGAGTCGGCTTTTAAGATTAACTGTCTCGAGCAAAAGATCCAGGCTATGGAGCGCGATCTGAAATCTTCATAACGTGAGGATTCGTAAACATTTGTTTTAGTTTTATTTGGCTTTTAGTTTGTTTTAAGTTTTTTATTGTAATATTTTCCCTTGAATAAACATTTGTTTTGTTTAGTTTCATTTACTTTTTGTTTACAAATAGTAGTTTCCGTCTGATATGATGGAAACAAAAAAATGGATGTTCCGTAAAAAAATAATGATATAGGGTTGAAAAACAAATGATAAATTCTCCTGAACAATGACATTTTAATGATACACTTAACAAAACTGATGATAATATATCGACAGACAAATGATATATTTTTTGTGAACAAATGACAGTTCAATATCAAATAATGATATAATGGAAACAAACAAATGAAAAGAAAATAATGATATAATGAAAATAAGCAAATGAGAAATTCTTTCTGAACAAATGATAGTTATATTTAGATAAATGATGATTTTTAACCAAACTGATGATACAGATCATATAAACAAATGATAAATAGACAAAAACTGCGCAAGAGCAGCTGTACAAATGATACATGGAGTAACCAAAATCAACAACGCAAACTGATTGTAATATCTTCATCTGGGATGACAGGTGGCTCAATGCTCATTGTAAAAGATGGTGTCATTGTTCGACGTGTATTGCCATCAGATGGGATTGGCAGAAGCTTACAAGAATGATGACTGTATCCATTTTTTCAACACTTACTACAAAATCTTAGTTTGGTGACCTGACCATGCATTTTTTCCCTTATCTTCCTTTACGTACGAGGACAATCGGCTCAAATTATAGGAATAGGAGCACGAGCACGCGGATCAATTTTTAAAATATTCTACTGCTCAATTCCTCTGATAGGAATCCATATCAATTTATAAATATCCTTGTATGTATCATTTGCGAAGTACTCAAAGACACGTGTAGTTAGATCAACATTAGTAAGACTGAGAGTGCGTACTTCGTGTTTACAAGGTATCTCCATCGTTTTCCACCAATGACAAGAACAAGTACCATCTTCGATATTTACTAAACCGGTTCTGCCTTAACTAGTCATCTGAAAATAACGACGTGATGTATAAACCCCGTAGGTTAGTGAATCTCCCATATACTTTTTGCTCTCACAGTGATTTGTAGCCCATGACGTTAAGCGAGCTTGACTTATCTCCGCTTCCTCCCTATAAGTGAAGGGCATTTCTAAATAGATTCTATGCAATTCTTTAATAAACACACGGATAGGAAGATCTCTCATTTTCACAATAACGTTATTCCAACTCTCGACAAGATTAGTAAAATCCACTCCGTATCTGAGCAAATGATAAATAATAGAAATCAAATGCCAAATGTATATAAAATAATGACAAATTGAAACATAACAACTGCAAAAGAAATAAAAATGAACCGATGACAAATAAGTATGCAAATGGAGTAATGATGACTATTCTTAAAATAACAAATAACAAGCTTATCAATAGATAATGGCAACATACCTACTCATTGGAATATATAGATTACACCATATTTCTTGGGAATACCTAGTATGTATTGAAGACCCACTAGATCTGTATTTCGGATAACATTTATGTGTTTATCAAAATCAATGCTGGTCAGGGCCTCTACTACAATCCTAAAGGCGATAATCGTGCTTTCGAGGGTAGTTTTAAAGTTATTTGATATGTGGAAGGTACAAAATGTATGGTTTGCAAATGGAAACACCTTGGGTACAACATTAATAATTCCAGGGTTCCTGTCAGAGATGATGACGAGCCAAATGTCATAACCGTAGAAATTAGACCCAAACATCTCTAGGAAGTATGTCAAAATTATGATGGTCTCCGAGTCTGTTACTGAAAATGTAAGTAGAAAAATATGATTACTTGGGTCAATGGCGATAACTGTTAGTAGAGTCCCACGATATTTCCCTTTCGAAAATGTTTTGTCAATCACAACAACGGGTCTTAATAGTTTATAAGTTATTCGAGGATGACCAAAACACCAAAAGCACCTTGTGAATATTTTATCCTTACATCTCGTAGTTTGTATGTCAAACATCAAATCTGGGTCAACTATCCTCACTTCCGCAAAGTAGTTTGTAAGTAGTTGGTATGTTTGCTCAAGTTGCCTCGTATCTAAAATAGTTGCGTAGACCAAATGATAAACATCGAAGTACAAATAATAAACATCCAGGTACAAATGACACAGTGGGTCTACCAAATGACATGCGATAAAATGATAAACATTATTATAAGAATGACAGGTGATGGGTGAGTAAATAATATATAAGATGACGATACCTCTGCGTAGGATTCTTCTTTCGCACGCCAGGCAAAATTGTATGTTATATAAATATTGTGATTAATTTTTCATATTATCAATAATTCTGGAAGGTTTGTAGTTTGGGTATTTTTGCAGTTTTGCTTGATTATAGAAGCAACCCATCTACTAGATGCTGCCTTATACATGTTCCCACCATCAATTTCTACTCTGATGTAAGTATGTACAGAGCAATAAGTACTTACTCAAAATAGGGCAGATCAAGCAACCTTGTTGCGTAAATCCGCCAAGAGCAATTATGACCTGTACAAAGTTCCACGATTTTATATTCGTTGCACAGAATGTGTACAAGATTGAACTTCTTTACAACTGCATAAGCTTTTATGTGATTCTTTAGTACAATCCTATCTCGATATAGATTACCAATGTTAAACTCTTTACTGAAGTCATAGAGATCCTCCGTGTATGCAGCAGATTTAAACCAGAAGTCCACGAGATCTTTCACCTATTCGGGATGTGGCTCAAACTAAAATTTAGCTAAACAAATGAGAAATATGCTTCTTAGCATGATATTAATTTAATAAGAAATGTTAAAATATACCTCACAAATGAAAAATTCTACGAGCTTACCTAAAGTTTCATTTCGTCCAATGATAGGTTCGGGTTCAATTGAAAGAGGAACATTAGTTAACATAGGTTAATTTGAGAGATACATATTTGATTGAGGAATACAAGGTTTATTTGAAAGAGGAACATCAATTGGGATAGTTTTAAAATGTTCATTTGATTTTGAAACATTAGTTAACATAAGTTCATTTGAGAGATGAATATTTGATTGAGGAATACTAGGTTCATTTGAGGGAGGAATATCAGTACGAATAGTTTCAAAAGATTCATTTGATTGAGGAACATCATCCACTAAAGGTCTAAACCTACGTTGATCAAGCCCTCTGTCATTTGTTTTAGGGTAACCATTGTATTCAGGTTCAGGATTAGGAAATGAGTTATGACGAAAAGGTCCCCCAACTTTGGTGGTGGACAACCCTTTACCTGAAGAACATAAATCAAAAATAAAGTTCTGGCAGTTTTGGGAAAGTACCATACACTCATTAACAATCCATATGTGAAAGGGTGTTTCGGTATTGCTTTTATGTCTATTAATCATTACGGTAAAATCCTGGATTGATGATTGCGCATGCACAACCATGGAGGTAGTTGTACAGCTTACATTCCTCACGATAGATTTCGTTTGTTTCTTCAAGGAGTATAACAAAATCTTCATATGATGAGTGCGTTATTAGTGAAGTAAGTTTCGTACTTCCTCCAACATAACTAACGATTGATCCGATCTTTGAACGTACGATATCCCCCCCAAAATGAATAATAGAATAAAACTGAACTCCATCCATCCCTAAAATAAATAATATAAATAAACAATTTTAGTGATAATGTAGCTCAAACAAATGAGAAAAATGACAATTATAATGATAATGAAGTATAAGACAAATAATATAAAATTCAACTCCAACAATCCCTCAAACAAATGATAGGAATCCTAAAATAAATGATATCAATGATCAATTCCAATGATATAGTAGGAGAAAATAAATGCTAAAAATGATACAAAAAAATGACAAATGATAAAGTAACGAAGACAAATGATAAAGTAATAAAAGAAAAATGGTTATGTACAAAGTGTATCGTCTTGCATAACATTTGTCTAAAGAAAAAAGATGTCAAATCATAATGTGGATAAAAAGTTAGAGATGATAGATACAATGTTAGAGATGATATTTACTTCAACGGTTACTTTAACGGTTGGAGAGAAGGATAATAACGATCTTTAATAACGTGAATAAGCTAAGATAACAATGATCTTTTTCTCCCCATATGCCCTCTGTATGAGAACTTCAGTGAATACACAACGATAGTTGGAAGACTTGGTACATCAAGGAGCTAAACAGTACATCTAGGAGAATCTGCTTTGATTTTTGTAGAAGCTTTGTTGTTAAAGAAGAAGAAGAGTAGATGAAGAAGAAGAAGAAGAAGAAGAAGAAGAAAAAGAAGAAGCTTTGATTATTTTTAAGATTGGTTGTTTATTTTGGGGGGAATCTTCCCTCTTATTACTGTAGTAGATTAGACTACTCAACAACTTCAGTAGGGATAGTTTCTCATTTGTTATGTATTATTTGTCATTTATTTTACGAGAACTTTATCATTTATTTGGAAATCATTGTAATTTTTTTGGTTATAGCTTTGTCATTTGTTTAGTAATCTTTGTGAGTTGGTAGTTTTATTACTATAACAGATTAGACTATTTATCAATATTTAATGTTAGAGAATAGGGGTGGCAGCTATGGGGAGTAGGTGGGACCAGTATTGATATATTAATTTTAGTATCTATTTTGGAAGAGGCTTGCCAAAGTATCAATTTTGTAAAGTTGGCATAAAGTAGTATTTATTCTCATAATTGCTATAGTTTACCCATATACAAATAGGATATGATATGTAATAATTGTTGGGTTACTGCTCAAAAAAACTATTTTTAGGTTTTTGTTCGAACATACTATAAGTTTATTCGAATAGAAGAGGCAGACACTAAGTGTATTCGAATAGACTTATCGTCTATTCGAACAAAGTTTTTAGACAACTGGTGTTCCAATAGACACCGCTAGTCAAGTTTTTTTTGGTCGTTCAAAGTGCATTATAATACGTACTTTACTGATAACCTCATGGAGAGTCTATAAAGCTAGGGCTTAGTTAGACCATGATATATTGAGTTCAAAGTCTCTGAGTGAGAACAGATCTAGATAGAGAAAAAGAAGAAATCTAGGGTTTTATTATAGAGAGATTTCTTGGGTTTTCTTTATAGGGTTTCTACTAGGGAGGGTAGAGGCGAGGTTGAGTGATCTTAGGAACTTATTGTACCTCTAATTTGATAATAGATTTGTCGTGCTTGTCAGTGGTTTTGATCCTTTTATGTGTTTCTACCTAAATTGAAATCTTGTTCATGTATTTTATTGCTTTGATTGAATCTTTGTGGTTAGAGTTAGATCTTCGGTTGCTGCTTAATCATATTGTGCTTCTGCATTACGATTTACCCCTTAGTTTCATAACAATTGGTATCAGAGCGAGGTTTGGGGCAAGTAGAGAAGCAAGATGGGAAGATCTAAGTACTCTAATGCGATCAAATTCGATGTGGAGAAGTTCGATAGGAAGATTAATTTTGAATTATGGCAAATACAAGTCTAAGATATCTTGATTTAAGGAGGGTTACGCAAGGCACTGAAGAGTAGCCTATACATTAAACTCCGGTTGAAGGTATAATATCCCATAATACTGACAACGATGAAGAAGACTAGGAAGATCTGGATTCAAGGGCTGCGAGTGGGATCCGCCTTTATTTCGCTAAAAATGTTATGGAAAATGTAGCTGGAGAAAAGACCGCAAAGGGGTCTTTGGGAAATGCTTGAAAGTTTGTACTAAGCGAAGAGTCTTCTGAATTATTTGTACCTCAAGGGACGACTTCATACGCTTCGGATGGATGAGGGTACGAGCGTTGGTGATCATCTAGGTTCTTCGAATGTGATCATTTCAGAATTAGAATCGATCGGAGTTAAAGTTGAGGACGAAAATAAGGCACTTCAACTCATATGGTCTCTTCCGTCTACCTTCAAGCATCTTCAACCTACGCTAATATATGGGAATGAAACTTTTAGATTTGAGGAGGTTACAAGTACGCTTCTTTCTGAGGAGATAAGGGTTAAGGGTAACAAATCTTCTACGGTTAACTCGGCGATGGTGGCTAGTGGGATAAGAAGCATTAATAAGTTTAGAACATAAATTTGTTGGGGCTGTGGTCGATCAGGCTATTAAAGATGAGATTGTAAAGTTGGGAAAGGCAAAAGAGAAAGTTCGGTGAAGGGCTCCGAAAGTGACATTAACAGACTGATAACGGTTACTTGTGATGATGGTGACGAGTTGCTCCATGTGGTAGCCGCTGATGGTCCTCGCCAAAATAGAGGATGCATATTTGATAGTGGGGATTATTGCATATATGCTCAAACAAGGCATGGTTTGGCAAATATGCAAGGTGTGAGGGTAACAAGTTTGTGTCGGCGGGCGATGGCTCTCAAATGCCGATTTTGGGTGTTCATGATATTCGCGTAAGGATGTTTGATAGATACAACGTAGTTCTTCATGATGTTCGGCATGTGCCGAGTATGACTCATAATCTAATTTTACTTTCTAAATTAGATAATGAGAGTTATAATTACTCCGGGTGAGGTAGAGTAATGAAGGTTTATTGGAAGTCTTTTTTGATCATGAAAGGAGTTCAAGCGGGAACTTGTATGCATTGGTTGGTAAATCAGTGGGTGGAGATGTGAAGGTTGAATGCACTGATAGAGTATGGAGATTTCTCAAAATGGGAGTTTAGTTTAAGGTAGAGAAATGGCACGGTCTACAAAGATGATTAGAAAGTTGGTTTCAATTGGCGGGTCTCGGAAAAACCTTGACTCGTATAACTCTCTTATTTGAGAAGTTGCCAATAGGGGGAAAGCGATAAGGATACACGACAAATGTAGTGGAAGAAACAGATTTTTCATCGAGGTGGAGATTGTTGGGTTATGGCTCATAAAATTAGTTTTTAGGTTTCTCGAACAGAAGAGGCAGACACTAAGTATATTCGAACAGAGTTGTCAGACAACTGGTGTATTCGAATAAACTATTTGTCTGTTCGAATGGACCGCAAGTAAAGTTTTTTTCAATTGTTCGAAGTGCATTGTGATGTGTACTTTGTTGATAATCTCATGGATAGTCTATAAAGCTAGGGCTTGGTCAGACTATGATGTATTGAGTTCAAAGCCTCTGAGTGAGAAAAGATCTAGAGAGAGAAAATGAAGAAATTTATGGTTTTACTATAGGGAGATTTCTTGGGTTTTCTTTTTAGGGTTTCTTGCTGGGGATTATCTATAAGGGTAGAGGTGAGGTTCAGTGATCTTTAGAACTTCTTGTAACCCTAATTTGATAATAGATTCGTCGTACTTCTCTGAGGTGGTTTTGATCCTTTTATGAGTTTCCACCTAAATTAAAATCTTGGTACGTGTTTATTGCTTTGATTAAATCTTCTGTGGTTAGAATTAGATCTTCGGTTCTTGCTTAATCATATTGTGCTTCGACATTGCGATTTGCCCCTTAGTTTCCCAATAATAGGTAAATCGATCATACTTTAACATACCCACAAACAATCATTTCTTTAGCATAAAACATATTACAAAAATCCCATTCCATATTATGAAAATTCCATTCATAATCTACAGGCTTTATATTCACTTCAAACTCTTAATGTGAAATTGGATATGTTCCAACATCATATTTCTTCAACCACTATCGCTAACAATAAACATTCCTATATTTCTATCATCTTCCCCAATCACTTGAAATGCTACATCCAAATGCGACTTTTCAAAATCTTCTACATTTATTACTTCTTTATAAAATCTTTGGGTGGCAAGAGGCAGATCCATAGCAGACATAGATTGCGAGATTCACTTAAGTTCTTCAATTACACCCTGTATCGTCTTCTTCACTTCATCCGTGTTCTGCGTCTTCTTCCCATGTTGTCATTTTACTTTGTCGCACTATGATATGTCATTTTCTATGGTTGATCAATAGTTCTACCTATTTAAGAGATTTTAACGTAGATAGGGTAAATGAGGTATTGAACTCAAGGATGTTCAAGAAGATTCAATTAACTAAGACTCTAGGATAGATGGGTTTATGTATTTTCTAAACAATCAAATTAATTTAACTTAAACTAAGGCTAGTTCTATGGATTCTTCTATATTTCCATAATTTTAAGGTTTTCCTAAGTGTTTTGGTCTCACTCAAACTCTCCGTCAGGACTTGTTTGAGATTTATAGGACTATTTACCTAGTTTCCATGTCAAGGTAAAACTAGAGAGATGAACATGTAAATGCTTGATCTTGAGTACACATTATTTTGGGTAAGGACTATTCTCCTACTTGATGAGGTCAGTACCAGAGTCTTTACTCGTGTGGTCTCTGGTTATGGCCTTCAGATCTAGTTCGGTTCCCCACAACTGGATCCTTACCTATAACATTTTCTTCTTTATTCTCTAACTTTTCAAAGCTTAGAGAATAAATAGAGTGTAGGTAGGGTATGATTTCGAAGGTCTCCAATGAATACCTACTCCATTAGGTTACCTTTGAATAACTTCAATGGGGCTTCCTCCAAAGGCTCAACCTAATGGGATTGGTGATTAAACCGTATCAAATCAGGTTTTGCAACTATAGGCTTCGGGTTTGTGGTTTACTAGGTCAAGTAATCGGGAATTAACGTTGTCAAAATCTCAATAATAAATAATTCATAAAACAAAGGGTAATCAATTAATAAAAGGCAACTAAGGTTCAGGGTTTCGATACCCCTATGACCATTCAAAATGTAATCTCTTTCTCCAAAAATAAATAAATAAATTATGATCTATAAATAAAAAACTATCGTTTCCCATAAAATCTTTTACACACATGAAATATTAGCTAAAACTTAAACAACAACATATTATGAAAGTCGCATACTAAAAATAATTTGTTAAGTGAATGTTTTGTCTAATATTACATATAAGTAATTTTGATACGTCAAACTCAACCTATATCTCCATTGAAAGATATGATAGGAAGATAAAACTTTTCAATATAACATAGATAGTTTATCAACATGAAGTTCAATTTCAAGAGAATATCAGTACATTATAAATGTTCACAATAGATAGCTACATCCTTACCCTAGCTAGAGAATTTAGCTAGACATAATAGAGCACAATTACAATGAAATAAATAAATAAAAGAGTTTCATTGACCAATAAAATATGAACTTACAAAACTAGATTCAGTCCAAAGTTACCACTAAACTCCAAGCTCTTCATTCTTATCTTACAATGATCTCAAGCTCAAAATTATGAACACTCAAAACAATGGGATGATCATTCATGGTCAAGACCTTTCCTTTTATAGATGAAGGAGAGGGTTACAAGTTTAGCAAGATATTATTGTAATCAAATCAAATATCCTCAATTTTGTAGAATTTATTCAGGAAAATATAATTAATGTAAGAATCTGAAAAAAATTTATAAAATATATTCATATCTTGGAAACTTTTTCAAAAAGTTTCAGAATTTTTGGCCTAATATATACCTACCTGCTTGCCACATCTCCACAGCTGCCATTTTTTTGATGATTTTATTCTCAGTGAAATATTCATTATACTCAATAAAATCTTATCAGTCATACTAAAATATCTTCAATATATAATATATGTTCTTGATTTGTTCTTGAAATTTATCTTCCATTGGAGATGTTCTGAGTTGTAGCTTAGATAGGTGGCCTTCTCCACCAGTTACAGCTTTGGCTCTTAAATTCTACTTTTTATACACTCTTATCTAACACAACCTGAAACAATAATAAATAAATAAATAGTTTTTTTAGCAATAAAATAAAATCTAGATCCCTTAAGCAAGTTAGGTGAAATAAGTATTTTTACATGCCCATCAAACGCCCCCAAACTTAAAGTTCGCTAGTCCTCGAGCAAAGAAAAATGATAAAAATATAACTATTTTTGTGGTCAAAACAATTGCATTTAGCGTATGCAACAAGCTGTTAATCCTATACACTACAACAAATAAGGGTTTTCACGTCACTAAAAAAGTGATGTGAAAGAGAAATAATGTCACTTTTGCAACCGACGTTAACCAAGGCGACTTGGAAAGTCTTGATTATCCATGTCACTTTTTAAGTGACGTAATTGTCTATAATTAATGACGTTATTATGTACTCAAGTCGCGTGACTGTAGCTTTAAATTCATGTATGATGTGACGTAGAAGGTCTACCACGTCATTTATTAAATGATGTTGATACTTATTAAAGAGCAAAAAAAAAAATATATACACAACTCCCTCCCCACCTCCATCCTTTCTCGCAGTTTACATTTCACATCTAGCCTTGCATATCCTATCATAACACATGCCCTTCATCCTTGCCACACTTCCCCCCTTGTACCTCACCACTATAATTTCCAAGATATACTTATTGCTAAAAATCCAAGCAAAGGATGGAGTATAAATATGAATTCTTCTATAAACTTTTAACAAATTCTTATTTATTCTTATATCATGGTAAGACAATTACAAAGACATATTTACAGCAGGAAAAGTACAATAAATATAACCGAAAAATAAAGAAATAACTGGTGGTTCCAAGGATGCATTGTGATAGGATGGAACAACTACAATTTGCACTTTGAATTTAGGATAACTTATAGAGTGTAAGCCAAACATTGATATGAGTCTGCTTTACAAATAAATATTTAGAAGCTGAAGCTTTGTCAAAAGTTCTGCTATCCACATTGAAAAGTCATAAAGTAATTGCTAGCTCTTGGCGAATGGTTGATATAAGCAATCCATGTATTGTCCTTCAATACTTGATCATCAAAACATATCTCGTTGCACTCACCCAAGCCTAAAAACAAAATAACATAAGTATACATTGTTGCGTCCTGAAATCAAAAAGAGAAACTTTAATCTCTAACGAAGTAAAAAAAAAGGGTTATTACACAACCATTAACATTATAAGCTTCCTATTAAATTCCAAAAGAGGAAAGCTCCACATTAATTATTGTCTCCTTAGACCATTGTAAGAACTTCGGGTTGTCTGAAACTCCTCCAAAGTATAATATCGCCCATTTCCTTCCACGATGTACTTCCTCGAACTTGTAATTCATACCTACTAAACTAAGAAACCCCAATCATAAACAGAGAACACCTAACACTCAGTTCCCCAAATTAAGTCAAATAAACAAAAGTCAACTAAAACCCAAAACCAGGAAGGGTTAAAGAAACTCACAAGTTCAGTTCCAAGATCAAGAGAAGCATCACTAAATAGTACTTATTTCCTACTAGATTTGCCTCATCACACTGATTCTCTTCAATGTTCTTCTACCCCAAGTATTGCATTTTTCCATCACAATTTCATAATAAGTTACCTTTAATCCCAAAATAGCATAAAGAGAGAGTGAGGCTGGAAAACAATCACACTATTCCAAGTTCATTTGGACTTAAACAGTAACATAAGGCAAATGAGAATGAAAGAGAGTGCGTAAGAGCTTCAAATATTCATCTTTGTTGTCTTTCCACCATACTAGCTAAATCTTTCAAATTCTTTTCATGCTTACCATTACTGAAACAAACTTGTTACATGCCCTACCAACATGGTGATGTGAGTTTTAACAATGTCCTCATACTCTGATTCATATAATTTTACAAATATGATTGTACTTGGTGTTGTTAAGGTTAAGCCAATATAAGTACAATTTTCTCAAATCTCAATAAAATTGTATAAAAAACAAATCAAAGTGGTAGTAGAGATAAGTACAAAGAAGCTAGGCTCTCATACAATCCAGCTTATTAGAACATAAATATTCTTACAAGAACTGACCCCATCGATATGAGCTACCCCACCATTGGATCTTGCAAGTAACATTTTTTTATTATATTTTAAGGCTAGGGTCACATTGGTCAGCATATAAAAGAGGGGGAGTACATATAATTGAGAAGTATACCTATATTGTTAAGACAACCCAAACAACAAGCCCAAAAGTAAATGAATCCCTTGAACCATCCCTCGCTATAGGTTTTATTTTACGCAAAACCAAAAATAAGTTGAACACTAAAAGATCCTTTACATAATTATGTACCAACAGTAAAGAGAAATGGTACCCAAATATTCTATGTATCTCCCAAGTGCATCATTTAGATGATATCTTGAAGAAACTAAAACCTTTAATATGATTATAACATTGTTGGACAGGTCAATACGATGCTTTATCCACAACAACGAAGAAAATAGTGGAATGGAATGACGTGTCTAAGTCTGATAAAGGTAGAAATAACTAAAATTTAGCTAGCACCATGAACAAAATGATGAATGGGCAGTTGATGTAAAGTATGCAAGCCTCATGCTCACTATCCAAGATTTTGTAATATAAAATCCTTCCATTAGGCAATAAAGAAGAAGATAGTTGTAGGAGCACGCTCCCACTAGTAACGAGGTGGAAGGTCGCTAGGCGACCCTACTACTGAGAGTAGGAACAATCCAGCTGGGTCCTTCTACGAGCCTCTTTGAACGAAAAATAGAAACACGGCTGAAACTCGTCTACCGACCATAAAGCCGTGAAAACGACAACCCCACGGTTAGCCCTCTGCCCGCGAGGAAATATGAAAGCCTACGACTGTGAAAGGATTGCTTAGGAATTTTCCAGGGCACGTGAGCTGGGGCACCCCTAGGTTAAACCCTCCCTATAAATAAAGGTGAGGAGGTAACCTAAAAGGGGATCTTCTTCTTCTTCTTCTTCTTCTTCTTACTCTTTTTCTACTGCCTCCTGCGTGGCTCTCTTCTAGAGACAATCAACTAAACCAAGAAGACAAAGAGGAACCCGGAGTGAGTCCAGCGGTGCCATCCTCTGGCATAGTATCAAGCCCAAAATGAGTGTACGTTCATTATTTTCCCCAAGAGGAATCACGGGACTACAATTGGCGCCATCTATGTTCCCGCCCCCAGCTTCTTCCGAGGGACGATGGTAGTCTCCACCTATAACTAATCCAAAGAGCAGGCGATGGCCGAGATGAGAGCAACGTTGTTTCAATTATA
Source organism: Kingdonia uniflora (assembly GCA_014058105.1). Taxonomy (NCBI): domain Eukaryota; kingdom Viridiplantae; phylum Streptophyta; class Magnoliopsida; order Ranunculales; family Circaeasteraceae; genus Kingdonia; species Kingdonia uniflora. The sequence continues at coordinate 1,805,631 of JACGCM010002813.1, forward strand.
GACGCAGATGTCCACCAAGGGCGATCAGATACGCCAACTATAACTTACCAACGATATACTTCATGATACTCTTATTGCTGGTACTCAACAGCCGCCAGATGGCCCAACGGTCTCTGCGTCGGTTAGCTAGTCCATACCACACGAACCAGTACCTGGTCATGGCACGTTGCCCCCCACCCAAGTACCAGTTTATGAGTACCAGGCCACGCCGGTTCACCACCCATACAAGTCGCCCTGCGGACAACCCATCCTACGCCTGCAAATGCCACTCCCCCCACTGATACGATAGGGTTACCAGCATAGTCGTAATGACCCACCGCCACCCGATCGGTTTACCCCACAGCACTATGACCCCAGAGTACCAGCTCCTGTACCGGACTACGGCGTGTGGCTTGGTGAGACCATGCCAACCCCCCACCGTGGCATCCACCGTATAATCTCTAATGACCCTTCCTACCCCCCTAGCCACGAATACCAACCTTACAACGACCGATGCCACGCCTATAACGGCAGATTTCACGACCGGTATTCTGGCATGCCTTAGTTCGAACAACCTTATCCTCCACACCATGAAAGCCACTTTGATGAGTCATCCACCAGGAGTGGGGTCGTCCCTAGATGAGACACATGCATCAATGATCAGCAGCCATTAACAGTGGCATCCATGGAGGTACTAATCTGGACCATGTAAGGTACTGATCCTACTAGGTGGTTAACAAAGGAGACCCTCTGCCGGATCTACAATACCCATTTCATAGTAACTATTCAGAGCTACGTTCTGGGCCAGAGCTACTCTCGACCAAAGATTAAGGCCTTCACTGGGTGCCAGAACCCCGGCCAACACCTCTCAAGTTCCAATAAAGCATCGTCCTACAACACCAAATGGATAAACACATGTGTCGCCTGTTCCCCTTGACACTGTCTGATGAGGCCCTCGCATAGTTTCAAAGTCTCAAACCCAATTCTATTTCCACGTTCGAGTAACTCTTGCTAGCATTTATCGAGAAGTACCTACACAACCAACAGTCCAAGAAATACTTAGCAGAACTATTTTCATTAAAACAACAGATCAACAAAAGCACCGACTCCTTCCTATCCAGTATCAAAAACGAGCTCACCTTATTAAACGGCTCGACGCCCCGATAGCCTACCTTGCCTTCATGGGCGCTTGCTTCCCTGGCTCTAAACTTTGCGAGGCCTTATACATGAAGCGACCTGAAACTCTCGGGCACCTCTACATAAAAGTCAGGAAATATTAGAACGTAGAAGCCAACAATCGTACGTCCGCCTCGCAAATCGCTGCCCTCCTGAGTTCTATATCTGCCCCTTTGCAGGTCGTCTGTCCTGACACTTCTAACCATCCGAGGGACCGACAAGTAGACCTCGACGATGGTAGGAACAAATGGTGCATAGGACGCGACCTGCGAGATAAAATAGAACCCTCACGTGATGGACGACAAAGAGCCCCACACTGGGAACGATTTTCCCCCAGTGACCTCCCCATATCACGGGCGGACCTACTTCTTACTGTCAAGAATGACCCTGACTACAGAAAGCCACGCCCCAAGCAAGACCGTCCTGACTGTTCTTATTTTGCGCACCACGATGTACATGGCTATGCCACCGAGGAGTGCTATGACCTCATAAATATGACTGAGACTTGGTTTCGCCTAGGATGTTATACTCGATACCTCAATTGAACCATCCCGCCTATTGATAGATTGCCTCATCAAACACTCGACCAACCCATGACAAGCGTACGGGCACCGGGGAATCTAATAGTATGTGAAATGATCTTGGGGGATCTCAACAAAGTACTGTCTCGGAATGTCGTCTCCAATTCCATGAGGTAGTGTTATCGCCTCACTAAAAATTAGTGCACAACCCATGACATCGCAAAGGCCACCGACATACTGTACGACCAGGCCATATACTTCACTGAACAAGACCTCGGCTCAGTCTCCCATCCGTACGATGATGCCCTCCTCGTTTGGATCGTGATTGGCAGTGTCCTCGTCAAGCACTTGTTGGTCGATTCTGGTTGCAGTGCTAACATCCTATACTACGATGTCCTTCAAAACATGAACATGCAGGATTACCTCGCACCCTCTAAAACAGAGATCTTCGGGTTCAACGGGTCCATCGAATGGGCTATGGGAGAGCTAGCCACTCAGGTACAACCTGGCCCAATCGTGGTACCTACAACGTTCATCATCATCAATAGCCCCATAGTCCATTATAATGGAATCTTGGGACGTGATTGGATCTATGCCATGAAGGCAGTCCCATCTTCATACCACCAGGTAATATGCTTCCCAACGCAATTTGGCCCGTACCAGATATGAGGTTATCAGGTCGTGGCATGTATATGTTACACCAACTCCCTCCAAAACTTAATAAATCATGAGAACTCCAAGAAAAAGGGGATGAACACCGCCATTGAGGGTTAAAAATGAATAGGGAACGAGCCCATGGCGGTGGACTCGTCCCCCGTTCCTAGCCACCCTGATATGCCAATGCTTACAGATACTCCACCTGATTGGAATGATCCAGTTATTGCCACATTCAGCAGGGAGTAGACCCCACCTCTCGTGGAGCCGGTTATTAAGATTACTCTCGATGGCCCTATGAGAATAATGTATATTGGTTCCTTGTTAACAGGTGACGAGCGCGCATAACTCATCGCCCTCCTCCAGCACTAAAGATGCCTTTGTCTGGTCCTTCAATAAAATGCTGGGTATAGACCCTGAAGTGGTCTATCATAACTTATATCTTAACAACAATGCAATCCCAGTCAAGCATAAACCACGCCGAACAGCCCCAAGGTTATGTGGGGCCATAAATAATGAGATTCAAAGTTACTAAAACCGAATTTATCAAACCCGTGGACTGTCCACGCTGGGTAGCTAACATCATGGCCATCCCCAAAAAGAATGGGGAAACCTAAGTGTGTATTGATTTTACCGACCTTAACCGATACTGTCCTAAGGATAGCTTCCCTATGCCCCTCAACACCAGACTGGTCGATTCTATGGCTGAACAAGAACAGTTCTTCTTCATGGGCGGTTACTCCGGGTACGGCCAAATACCATTGGCAGTCGAGAACCAAGAGTGTACTTCCTTTACCACAGAGCAGAACCTGTACTGCTATACAATCATGCCTTTCAGCCTGAAGAATGTGGGTTCTTCTTACCAACACCTCGTTACCTCTATGTTTGAAAAACTGTTGGGCAATACAGTTGAGGTCTACATCGATGAAATGATCGTTAAGAGTCGGTTGAGCGGCGACCATTTCACCGACCTCGAGATGCTCTTCACAAAATTGTAATCCTATAAGATGCGACTTAACCCAGAGAAGTACAACTTTGGAGTCTCCTTAGGGAAGTTCCTTAGACTCCTCGTCACTCACCGTGGTATTGAGGCCAACCCTGATCAAATCCGTGCTCTCACCTGTATGCCATCGCCACGAACATTGAAGCAAGTTCAAGCCCTCGTAGGCAAAATCGCAGTACCCAAACGCTTCATTTACAAAGTTTCCTAAAAATGCCATCTATTATTCTAATGTATTCGTGAAAAAAAAATGCCAGTAGAGCGATGAATGTGAGGCAGCGTTCCGGAGCATGTTACGCTACCTGGCCACCCTACCCATCCTCAGTCCCCCAAACAATCACGTGATACTGGGTTTGTATCTCGGGAATGCAGATGAATCCATAAGTGCAGTACTCGTTCGTACAGAAAACCAAACCAAGAAACCAGTGTACATTGTCAGTAAAACCCTCTTGGGAGCAGAACTGCGATACTCTACTATAAAGAAACAGGCCCTCGCCCTGGTATGCGCCTCACAAAAATTACGACCGTACTTTCAGGCACATAAAATCAAGGTCATCACCATCCAACCATTACGAGAGATCTTCGCCTAAAAGGATAAAAATCGTCGCATCGCTAAATGAGCGATTACACTAGGGGAGTTTAACATCCGTTATGAGCTAAGGGCCGCGATCAAAGGACAGGCGTTCGTTGACCTCCTCACCGATGACAACTGGCATAACGATGAGGACGAAGTCCATAACACCCATCTCCATCCCAACGAGCCGTCATACACTAAGGGATGGCGGCTGTATACTGACAGGTCCGTCAACGTGGGTGGCTCGGGTCTCGGGATAGTGCTGGTTACTCCTACTGATGAAAAAATTAAGAAACCCATACGGGTCAACATCCCCCTCAGTAACAATGAAGCAGAGTACGAGGCATTATTATGTGGGCTAGATTCAGCGTTGGCTCTGGGGGTGGAAGAAATTTCCATCTTTAGCGACTCATAGCACCAGCATAGTATGATGCTCCAGGCCAATACAGAAAGTTTGGCTACATGGAAACCCTGAAGCAACGACTGAGTAAGTTCCGAAAAGTCAACCTCGAGCACATTCACGGTGGTGAGAATAGACACTTAGACGTCCTTGTTTATTTAACAAGCATCGTTGGCGACAGACTCCGGGTAATTTAGGTTGAAATCCTTGATAAACGGAGCATAGTACAGAAACCAATGCCGGCCATGCAGACTGATCGCTCTGCCCTTCCCGATTAACGCCAACCTCTCCTTGACTTCCTCGGGGATCACTATATTCTTCCCGTTGACCGGTCGGCAGCCGAGAACATCTACAACAAGGGACGCAAATATACAACCATTAATGGCGAACTCTTCAGAACAAGCCTGTATGCTCCACACCTCACATGTATCACCAGGGAATGGGTCAACAAAATCGTTACATAAATACATGAAGGCGTCTGCGGCGCACACATAATGGGTCATTCCATGGTCGACCAAGCTAGAACACAAGGTTTATACTGGCCAACGATGTGTCAAGATATCATAAATTATGCCCAGAAATGCGACAAATGTCAATTCCATGGGTACTTGATTCATGCACCTCTCGTCGACCTCCACACAGTCTCCAGCCCCTGGCTATTTGTAAAATGGGGATTAGATATTGTCAGGGCCCTCCCTATGGCATGAGGGAGGCGCCAATGGTTGCTGGGTGCGACAGACTATTTTACCAAATGGGTAGAGGCGATACCTCTCACCCATATCAAGAAAGAAGTGGTCATTACCTTCCTATGGAAGCACATCATCAACCGGTTCAGTATCCCTGCAGTCCTGATAACCGACAATCGTACACAATATGTGGGAAGCAAGGTCGTAGATTTCATCCTACCTTACAACATCAAAATTCTTCCCTTCAGCCCAAGATACCCCCTGGGAAATGGACCGGCCCAGGCCACTAGCAAAATAATAATCTATGGTATCAGTAAACGCCGTTTTGTGGTCCTACCGAATGACGCCATGGAAGAGTACAGGCTTCACCCCATTTATGCTCGTTTATGGCTCCGATGCAGTACTCCCTACCGAGATCATCGCCAATACTACGAGATCCCTGATTGTGGGTAGTAAGATCAATGACTGACTCCTCGCCAAGAACCTTGACCTGATAGACGAAACTAGAGATGAAGCATCCTTCCGCATGCTTCGGCATCAGGAGACACTAAAAAGAAACTATAACAAATGGGTGATTCCTTGGCAGTTCCGAGAAGGGGTCTACGTCATAAAGAAAGTCATCCCTATAGCTCACAGTCATAACAAGGGTAAACTCCAGCCAAATTGGGAAGGCCCATATCTCATATCCCGCGTTGTTGATGGCAATACTTATTACCTACTTAATCACGATGAAGAGGAGCTCAAATTCTCCTGGAATGCCATGAACCTCCGCAAATGGATTAAGTAGCAATACCTTATCTGTGTACAGTCACTCATCTTCTATATTTCCAATTTCAGCTCCATACTCTTCCAAGTCCTCGCAAAGACGAGAGTCATTTTTTGAAGTAAAAACGTACTTACATGACTGGGGGCGCCCTTGAAGTAAGACGTCTTCGCAAAGACGGGAGTCATTTTTTGAAGTAAAAATGTACTCACATGACTGAGGTATCCTTGAAGTAGGACATCCTCGCAAAGATGAGAGTCATTTTTTGAAGTAAAAATATACTTACATGACTGGGGGTGTCCTTGGAGTAGGACGCCCTCGCAAAGACGAGAGTCATTTTTTAAAGTAAAAACGTACTCACATGATGGAGGTCGTCCTTGAAGTAGGACGTCCTCACAAAGACGAGAGTCATTTTTTGAAGTAAAAACGTACTCACATGACTGGGGGCGTCCTTGAAGTAGGATATCCTCGCAAAGACGAGAGTCATTTTTTGAAGTAACAACGTACTCACATGACTAGGGGCATCCTCAAAGTAGGGCGTCCTCTCAAAGACGAAAGTCATTTTTTAAGATAAAAATGCACTCACATAACTGGGGGTATCCTTGAAGTTGGACGTCCTCACACAGACGAGAGTCATTTTTTGAAGTAAAAACGTACTCACATGACTGGAGGCGTCCTTAAAGTAGGGCGCCCTCGCAAAGACAAGTCATTTTTTGAGGTAAAAATGCACTCACATGACTGGGGGCGTCCTTGAAGTAAGACGTCCTTGCAAAGGCGAGAGTCATTTTTTGAAGTAAAAACACACTCACATGACTGGGGGTCTTCTTGATGTAGAACGTCCTCCCAAAGACGAGAGTCATTTTTTGAAGTAAAAATGCACTCACATGATTGGGGCGTCTTTGAAGTAGGGCGCCCTCGTAAAGACGAGAGTTGTTTTTAGAGGTAAAAATGTACTCACATGACTTGGAGCATCCTTGCAGTAGAACATTCTCGCAAATAGAGAGTTGTTTTTTGAAGTAAAAACGTACTCACATGACTGGGGCCGTCCTGGAAGTAGAATGTTCTCGCAAAGACAAGAGTTTTTTTTTTGAAGTAAAAATATACTCACATGATAGGAGGCGTCCTGGAAGTAGGACGTCCTCATAAAGATGAGAGTCATTTTTTAAAGTAAAAACACTCACATGAATGGGGGCGTCCTTGAAGTTGGACGCCCTCGCAAAGGCGAAAGTCATTTTTTGAAGCAAAAACGCATTCCCATTACTGGTGGCATCCTTAAAGTAGGACGCCTTCACAATGACCAGAGTCATTTTTTGAAGTGAAAACGCACTCACATGACTTGGGGCATCCTTGAAGTAGGGCGCTCTCACAAAGACGAGAGTTATTTTTTGAAGTAAAAACGTACTCATATGACTGGGGGCGTTCTTGAAGTAGGATGTCCTCGCCAAGGCGAGAACCATTTTTTTCCGTAACAACGTACTTTCATGACTGGGGGCGACCTTCAAGTACATAGTCCAACAAAGACCACTTAAAAACTTTGTTGGGCAGTTTGCGCATAAGTTGGGCACTTTGTGCCGAAATACACGTTTACGGTCACTAAGGCGGCGACGACTACATAGTCTTACGATGACTACTAAAAAAATTTGTTGGGCACTTTGCGCCTAAATACACGTTTACGGTTGCCAAGGCGGCGACGACTACATAGTTCTCCGAAGACTATTTAAAAAGTTTGTTAGGTACTTTGCGCTTAAATATATGTTTACGGTCGCTAAGGCGACGACGACTATAGATCCCTATGAGGACTACTTTAAAATTTTATTGGGTACTTTGTGACTAAATACACATTTACGGTCGCTAAGGCGACGACGACTAGATAGTCCTACGAGGACTACTTAAAGTTTGTTGGGCACTTTGCGTCTAAGAATACTTTTACAGTCGGTAAGGCGACGTCGACTACATAGTCCTACGAGGACTGCCTAAAATGTTTGCTGGGCACTTTGCGCCTAAGTACACTTTTAAGGTCGCTCATGCGACGAAAACTACATAGTCCAATGAGGACTACTTAAAAAATTTACTGGGCACTTCGCGCCCCAGTATACTTTTAAGGTCACTAAGACAATGACGATTTCCTAATCTAACAAGGGCTGCATAACACGGTGGTTGGCCATTTTTGGCCTATCTAGCTCGCTCAGATTGTACAAACATTAATGCGTCCGATTCCCACGAAAATTACAATATAGAGCTACACGGGATCGTAAATCCCTTACATTTCATTACCAATAAAGGCTAAATGGGAAACATGCAAAATGCAACTCTCCTATAACAATAGTACATACAACAAGGGAACGGTCTCCCACAAAGAGAAGAAGATTTCCCTTTGGGTTACCTCCTCACCTCTATTTATAGGGAGGGTTTAACCAAAGGGTATCCCTGCTCACGTACCCTGGGAAATTCCTAAGTTGTCCTTTTAGGGTGGTGGGCTTTCATATTTCCTTGCGGGCAGAGGGCTATCCCCGGGGTTATCGTTGTCATGGCTTTATGGTCGTTGGACGAGTTTCAATCATGGTTCTATTTGTCATTCAAAGAGGTTCGAAGAACGACCTAGCTGGAATGTTCCTACTTCAGTAGTAAGGTCGCCTAGCAACCTCCCACCTCGTTGCAAGCGGAAGCGTGCTCCTACAATCCCCCACCCCCCACCCCCCTCAGGTCTTGCTCATAGGGAGGGAGAACTGAGGTGGTGTGGCCGTGTGTGCGGGGGTTGTCATATTGGGAGGTGTGCGACAGCATGCCTTTCAGTGCTTTGGGAAGGGAGAGGAACAGTTATTACGTGAAAAGATGTGTGGTGTGACTACTGCCACTAGGGTAACATGTTAAATCATTTTTGAGGGTCCAGAATATTAATGTTAACCGTTTCTCTATTTGTTCCACTATAAGAGGACTGAGAAAATCATTAAGCTTCTCTCTCTTCCAATTTGAACTTACCTTCTAAAAATAATAGAACTTTGGTGGCCTCGGAGGTAGCTGTGCAGCCAAAAGTATAATTGCTATAACGTGTGGTAAGGCCAATAGTGGCGTGTATTTGAAGACTTGTAAGTACTTATGTTAACTGATGGTGCTGATAGGGCCACTTCGTGGCCATATGTGTTGTAAAACTATTTATGTTTATATACGGAATGAGGTAGACGTAGTTCGTATGCATTACTATGGATGTGTTATTTGTGTATATTTATGTAATTGGGATTATTAGGCTCATGGGCACTGAATGTTAGGTATTGGCCCCTGACGGGACAATTCTTATTAGGCAATATACCGTGAGGTAACATTTGGCCCAGGTTATTTAGTCGGTTTCATGACCAGTGTTTCGATCCGGCATAAAAAATTACCCTAAGGGGTCTTAGTGAGTGTTGTGCTGGGGCTCGTGCTCGTGAAGGCTGCCCAAGGTCGAGGGGTCTAATGTAACTGAAGCATCATGGTAGCTATTAATTCTAAATGGGATTTACAAGGAAGGGGACAGGGAGTGGGGCCACCAGGGGAGGAGTGGACAGCGTTCAAGAGGCACAATAATGAGGTAAGAGGCTGTTGGTTTTCCCCAAAACATTTAATGGCACCCAAACATTTAATGATACCTGAGGCTTATAAAAGGGTTGTGGGAGAAGCCAAATATAACCAGAGCTTGGATCTTTATACTTGAGGATCAGATTTCCATAAGAGAAGATGTAGACCCGATCACAGGAGCGGTTTGAATCACGGGTAGCGACGTGGGTAAGGTTTTATACCGAGTTTTATTTTAGTATGACTCATTATTAAAAACTATATATGCTAAATATCAAAATTATGAATTTAAGCTCATACCTTATATGAGAATAAAACAAACAAGAAACTGTAATTGTAAGCAAATAAAGAACTAAAAATCTAAATTATAACAAAAATTAAAAAACCAAATCTTATAAACTAGATTAGAGATTGGATTAATAGATTGCAAAAACCCACAAGAAATTCCCAAAATTTGTGTATGATGATTAAACACTTTGGAATTACAATTGATGTTTTAAAGAAAGACATATAGCAAAATTCATAAATTGGGTGTTTGCAAAATCAGATTAACAAATAATTTTTGACCAATTTATAATTGGAAATCAGTTCAAGAGAGAAATAATAAGTGATTACTAGAGATGTAACTTGCGAAGGGATGAAGAGAGGAGAGGATTTTTTTTAGGGCTTCCAACAACCATTTTGAGCTTAAACATTACTCTCTCTGGTTTCTATTCTTTGCCTCTTTCAAGTTTATGAGTTAGGGTTAAAGCATGTTCACCTATAAAACACAACTCAAGAATTTGGTAAAATATTCAGCATCAGTAGAAACAAAAAATGACATTACTCTTAGAAAAATAATGACGTGAATTGAATTTAGTTTTATGTGTCACTACCAAAAGTGACGTAATACACACTGATAAGCTAAACAACATCACTTATTGGGGGATTAACGTTGTATCCAAACAAGTAGCGGACATGATACAGGAAATAGACTTTTCACAGCATAATCCTGATAAATGACGTTAAACAAGTAACATAAAAGGTCATTTTTGTTGTAGTGATAGGCTACCCCTATAGGATGAGTTTTGTTTCATGAGGATTTACTGTAACTATACCCACAAAAGTTAATAAGGGCATTCTAGTGTTTGGATAATCATTCGATCATTTCAGCTAACTTATCGATATTTGACAATGGCAAAAACATTAAGTGGTAAAATCAATAAAAACTAATTCTTTCACATATATAAAACTAGTGATCTTGGAGAGCTATCCAAAACTATAGATATTACCCAATAATTAAATGAGACTTTATATATTTTTCCAATATCCTCAAGTGTAGTAAAAATTGTTATTGCACGTCCAACTTTATTTATAGATTCTTGAGTCAATACCCAGTCATTTCGTATTTTGCATTTTGTGAAATAAATCAACCAATTAATTTGACAAGTGTCATAGTCAATTTGAATCCAGTTATTGATTTTGGCGAATAACTATAAGCTTTTTTATTTTCGTACTTGTTTCCTTAGTAAAGCCTCTATAATATAAGATTTTAGTCGACAGTCCCAGCCAGTTGGCTTAGGTTGTCGGTGCTCCTTCATTACCTAGGCTCTAGATTCTCACAAGTAGACTTTTTCATTGTTCCTTTCACATAGTTCATGGCTATACTCAAGGTTTGTGATAATTCTTTATTTTCAGTTCTAATCATGCAAGTATGCCTTGCGTCGTGAAGGTTGTTAAAGCTATTTTGGATTATAGAAATCCTTACTATATTACTTCAAGACCAAACTTATTCTTAGGCAGTTAGTTCCCTTGTAGTAGATCATTCCTACCTTAAATACTAGATTCCCTTAGATTGGTCAAAATCCAAGCAAACGTAATAAATGCAACACTACTGTGAAGTGCATTTATTTCAAGAAATATTAGTCTAAATGATTTTTTTTAATTTTATTTTTGCAAAATTTTTAGAGTATATTAAGGAATAATTCAAAATTACAAAAGTATGACCTAGACATTTTTAGTCTTCCTAACCAGGGGCAAACCTCGGCTGGGTTGTGACTAAGCATATCTATGAAATTTCTTCTAATTAAAGGGTAATACATATAGGTTAAGATAGTATTCCAAAATTTTATAAGCATGCATTTGGTAAATTTTTTAAAATTAACGATTTATACGATCAAAACATTTAGACTATGACCAAGTGTTTCTAAACTTGCAAAAGCTCGCTAAAGATTCTTATAAATTACCATAATGACCTCTATTTTCTCTAAAAAGAGTGAAAACTGTGAATGCTTTTCCATGCTCCCAAACTAGAAAGAAACACCGCCCCCAATGTTTGGGAACATACCTTAAAAAAAGGGAAAAAGAAAATTGGAATATAGTACATGATATAACACTAGCTCTAAGTTTATTATCTTCAACCAGACAAAATGTGGTACCCTCAAACTGAGTGAAAGTTGGGTGACAAGGATATGGATGTCACTCCTCATAAACTGGGTCCAGAAGCTTCAAGTCTTCATTGGTGAAGCTAAAATGCTCATAATATGGCTTAAGCCATTAACCGTACATTTTTTACATTTTTTTAATGCTAGGTTTCTTAACCTCAACCACACCATGTCGATAAACTATTTTATCAATCAGAGCGCCGGTCCATCGAGATTGAAATTTGCCAAGAAATAAATACAATCGAGAAGAGCACAACAATACTTTTTGATTTTGTTTAATTTTTTCTTGCAAAATGCTTTTATCATGAATTGCTTTCATGCATTCGTTGTAACTCTTTGCTGATTGGTATTCATCATTCTATAGTTTTTCTAACTCCTTTAGTTGAAGCTTGCGATATAAACCGGCCTTCTCAATGTCAAAATTTTATGCTGTTATTACCTAATAGGCGAGGTAATCCAATTCAATAGGGAGGTGATACATATTTCCATAGACTAATCGGTATGGAGAAAGTCTTGTAAGTATTTTAAAATGCTATACGGTAAGACCAAAGAGCACCAGTTAGTCAAGTTGACCAATTTGGGTGGTTTGCGTTTATCATCTTTTGGAGAATATTTTTAATTTATATATTAGAAACCTCTAGCTATCCACTAGTCTACGGATGGTAAGGTGTATTTACCTTATGCACTACTCTATATTTTTTTTATTAAAATGTGACCCCCCATTACTAATGATCGTCCTTGATGTACCAAAATGGAAGAAAATGTCATCCTTAAGAAAGTTGGAGGCTGTAGTGCTGACATGTGGGGCATTGCCTGTCTTGAGCAGAATGTAAGGTTAGCAACAATTACTTCATGTTTGAGTTTGGGTATGATGATAGCTGCTAGGTCGCAGATGCATGTGATACTAGCATTCGAGACTTTGATCTGCAAGCAACGCTTGGGTATACCAAAGATGGTTTTGCTCGAGGCATAGTGAAAAAAGGTTGTTTAGATCAACAAAGTAATGGTGATTCTTTATTCGAGGGTTTGTTTATGTATAATTTGAGGAGTTCAAAGAGAAAATTGAGGCGCGAAGTTAAGAAATGTAGGTGGTCGAGACATTCAGAGAACTGGGAAAGATTTGTAAGAGACGGCTTACTTGAATTATTTAGGGAAGGTGGAGAGGTGAGAGAGAGTGGGGTTAGTGGGTATAATGATGGCGGTTTAGAAAATAGATATGATTTGAGAATAGTTTATTTAAGAGGGGGGAGGGAGAGAGTTATTCAATCACCTCTGCATTTGTCTGAAGGAAAGTGTAAAAATCTTGTTACTTCTTACGTAGATCGTCTGAAAAATCTATTACTTGTTGCTGGTGTAGACGGAGATCATCAGAATGTAGCAGTTTTAGGTACATTGTCCTTGTTTTTGTTTTGTTTTTGTTTTTGTTTATTCTCTTTGTGTTTGATAGATAGAGGTGAGAAGGTTTATTGTTCGCCATTAATGGTGGATGCTGGGACTTGGAGGAGATTGTGGTGATTGGGTGGAGTGGGGTAGATGAAGGTTCGGCTGAGTGGCTAATTATGTTTTAGATCCATCAAACATTAGCTTTGAGGTGATGTGTTGGTAGGAGGGCTTTAATAGTGGGTGATTTAGTCGGGTGTGATAATAATAGTGGGTGTGATAACAACTGTTATACCTTTCCAGATGAATGAAAATTTTTATGAGATGATGAAAGTCATCGGAGCCTTGAATGGAGAATTGTTAGTCGAAGGTAGGCCTCTTGTGGAATGTCAAGACATCATAGCCTTTTATTCGAAGAAGGGTAATCCGAAGGTAGGGACATTTCACATACAATGTCATCTTGACAAACCTTGGCTGTTCGACTTGTACTTGATTGGGCGTGGGTGGGATAAGGGTCTGGTTGTAGTGAAGGGGAATTACAAGCACCTCGAGAGTGAAGAAGAGCTTATATTAAACAATAGGGTGTTTAATCCTAGTAAGTGCTATTTGATTACTTTGTAAAGTATTAACCTTCAACCATATTTTATCTTGTATATATGTGCTCTGCAGGACCTCAAAGTAGAGTACCAGACAGCCCCTAACACTATTTAGACAATCTGATCGATGAGAACAACAATCTTATAAACAAGATCATCCAATGGTTGAAACTGTTACAGAGGAAATTGAAAAATACTGACACCCTTCTAAAAGGTGCTTCGAGTTCGGCAGGTCCCTCGTAGAAAGCAAAAGCTTATGCTCCCCAAGAAGGCTCGGTACAATGGATTATAGCACTTTGACGAGGACGGAGTCTACTTTTGTCTTGAGGGATCAGCAAGGGAATATCGGTGTAGGTGTTTTGCCTACCTTAGGTAGACAGGCCCGACTCCACATGTTGAACCAGGTTCGATACCTCGAAAGAGAATGTATAAACAAATGAAGGAGATACCAACTTTTTCTGAAACCAGGTGGTTCACAGCCGAGCAGGAGGATGCTGCCCGAGCTACTGCTGAATTAATAATGCAGCTGTGGATGTTTAATCCAGATGAAGCTGGGCATCGCATCGAAGTGGTAATGAGACAGGTAAAAATATGTTGTGCTAGCTGCTATATTATTCTTCTAGGATTTTGTATTGAATATTAAATTCTTGATGGTTTGTTGTTCTAGGTTCATGCTTTGCTATTTTCCTTCAAGAAGGCATAAAATGGAGTTGGCCAAAGGTTGAAGGATACGACTGAAGGTGAGCAGCTCATGCAAGGGACTATAATGCTATTGAAGACATGTGTATCCAAATTAGAGTGCCAGCTATTTCAGGTGCGGCCTAATGCATCGAGGGAAAATCTTTCTTTGGTCGAGGGTCATAATGCGATTGTGGAGGAGCTCGAGGCTAAGTTGAGGGAGCACCATGCGAGGCCTCAGTTGGACTTTAACCGGGAATGCTTGGTGACAACTTTCCTGAAGTAGTTCATTGACGACCTGGGCCATGATTCAGATACCTTTGAGCGTTTTCCTTCGGTTTCATCATTGAGACCTGTGGCAGAGAATGAGATCCAGGCTGAAGGGGTAGAGTGGAATTCCCTAGTAGAGAATCCAACCGTTGAGACTTAGGTCGCTGCTCATGATGCTGGCTTGAACCAAGGTACTAGTGCTGCCGAGACCAATGAGGAGTATCCCAAAAATCCCCTCGTATAATAAGCTATTTGTTGAATTAAGAACTAGTGGTATTCTCCAGCCTTTCTGGTTTGTTTTGTAACCATTGAGACTATCTTTATTCTATTTTGAGATGGTATGGTAACTTTGCTCTATCATTGTTATTTGTTTTCCTTTCTTCAATCTAAGTGTAAATTGATTGAAGTGTAAAGGTGTCTTGGTAATAACTGTTATGTTGGATCTAGACAAACTTTTGGGTATGCAGGTCCATAGGATCGTTAAAAAAACTTTGTGGTCGCCCCAAAGTTCATGAGCCTTCGAGGCAGCACCGAGGTCGTGGTAAGCTCTGTTGTCTCCCCAGGGTACTTAATCTTTCTATTATTCATGCCACTGGGGTCTGCTCAAATTAAGAACCTTGAAAAACTTTGAGGTCACCCCTAAGTATCAATTGGGTCGAAGGTTTAACTTGATAATTAGGTTTGACTGATTCAAGAAGTTCATGAGGCTTTGAGGTCGTTCCCGAGTATTTCAATCATCGGGTTTAAACCTTAATAAAACTGTTCATGGTCAGCTCTGTGGTCTATCCCAAGTGTTTAATCTTTCGATTATTCATGCCACTTGGGTTTGCCCAAATCAGGAACCCTAAAATTTTTTGTGGTCACCCCCAAGTATTAGTCAGGTCGAAGGCTTAAGATGATACTTAGGTTTGACCAATACAAGAAGTTCATGAGGCTTTGAGGTTTCCCTTGGGTATTGATATCCTCGGGTTTGAACCTAAACGAAATCGATCGTAGTCAGCTCCAAGGTTGTCCCCAAGTGTTAATCTTTCAATTATTCATGCCACTTGGATTTGCCCAAATTATAAACATTGAAAAACTTTGAGGTTACCCCGAAGTATCATTCGGGTTTACAACTATGGAAAGTATCTGTGGCTGTCTTCTATTGTAGGAGACTAACTACATCTCATTCCAGGGGTTGGTAGAGGCTCTTTTTCTTCGATCATGAGATAGTAGGATCCTCGGTCTATTTTGTCATATATGATGTATTGTCCTTCCCAAGATTCAACCAATTTTCCTACATTTTGAGGTTTTAAGGAAGGGGTGACTCTTCGAAGTTCCAAATCTCAAATTGTAAAATTTCTAGGATGAACCTTTTGTTGTATGACTTCTTTAGTGACTTATGGTATCAGCCAAGGTTGGTCAGGTGTCTGTCTTGGTTTTTGTCAATCTATAGCATGATATAGGCGAGTTAAAACTTATTTCTTTCATTTGGGAGTTCAAGTTCCATTGTAGGGACTTCAAACTGAGTTGGTAGGACTGCTTCAGTTTCATATGCAAGTAGGAAAGGAGTGCAACCTGTCGCTTTTCTTGGTGTTGTACGATAAGCCTAGACGACATGTTATAACTCTTGCACCCAACATCCTTTCTTATCATTGATACATTTCTTAAGGCCGCTGATTATGGTTTTATTGATAGCCTTAACCTAGCCATTACCTTGTGGGTAGTAAGGTATGGAGGAAGAAAGGATAATATTGTACTTCTTCAAGAATGTTTTGACCTTGTTTTCCATGAATTGTGGTTCGTTGTCACATCAGATCATCTGAGGGTATCCGAATCGTGTAATTATGTTATCCCACAAGAACTTAAGTACTTCTTATATTGTTTTGCATAACGGTGCTACTTTGACCTATTATTGCACATTACACCATAGATCTTCCTGCAGTATGTGAGCCGTAGCTACCTTTGTGTAACTCTGTGATGATGGTAGTAGCTTCTTATTGAAATAAATATTTGAGGTATACTCCATTTGGGGTCCTTCAATATAGTTTTCCTTTGAGGATAGTGCACCTTCGACAGTTCTCCAATAATGAGCATTTTTCCTTCGGATCAGTTGGTTGGGTTTTGTTGTTAAAATACGCATGGAAAGGTGTACGCTAGTCTTCGGGATTGATACTCTCACCCCTAATATTGATGGTATTTATTTTTATCATGTCTATACTTGGACGTTCGAGTACTTCGATGTTAATTTTTCTGGGTTTAGACTGGCCTAGCATTGAAGTAATGTAGACGAGAGCGTCAGCGTGTCAGTTTTTGCCCCGAGGGTAATATGTTTTCGAAGAACATTCAGGGAAACGATCCATGTATTGGCAGACGAACTCTTCATATTCAGCCATTCGGCCGTTCGCCTGGTTTTCTTTGGTATAATGTATTTAGACTAGCTGTAAGTCAGCAAAAGCAACTAACTTGGGTACACCCAATTCAAGGGCCATACCAAGACCGTGAATTAAAGCTTCATATTCAACTTCGTTTAACTTGATTACCTTCTCTAGACGATTATTGGATGATATGATGAGGATAATACCTATTTCAGAACCATTCGGGCCGGCTGAGCCACCGATGAATAGTCTTCAGCCAATATTAGGGTTTCATGGGTCAGTTTGATTGGTCTATTCGTCTAAGATTTCATCCTTGTACTCGTCCTAATCGGTATCTGCTACTAGGAAATCGGCTAGAAAGTTGGCAACTACTTGGCCTTTTTGAGATATTTGCTTCTCAAAATTGATATCATGTTCACCGAGGTAGATGAACCATTGCTATACCCGTCTAGATTTATCTTTTTTCACGAGGAAATCTCGAACATAGTAGCTCGTTATCATACTTATTTGATGTGCTTAGAAGTGTCGTTTGAGCTTTTTAAAAGTGTTGACGAGGTTAAGTAAGAGTTTTTCGAGCTTTGTATATCTGGTTTTGGCCGAGGTCAAGGTTTTGCTGATAAATTATACTGGCTTTTCAATGCCTTGATCTATCTGTATGAGGACCAAACTTAAGGATACTTCTGTCACTGCGAGATGGAGGGAAAGTAGTTCACCTTCTACTGGAGTACTTATTATTGGTGGTTGACCGAGGTAAGTCTTGAGCCCGTGGAAGGCATGGGCGTAATCTATTATCCAATCAATATATGGGTTATTCATCTTAGTTTTATAGTCCCCCTGATAGCTAGGAAAGAAATAATAACAAGATACATCTGTCTGATGATTTAGAAATGAATCGATTGAGGGTAACTATTTGGCCAACGGCCTTCTAAACATCTTTCTTCGTTCGGGGAGATGGCATATTGATTAGGGCATGGATTTTCATAGGATTGATCTCAGTACATCTCTTACTGATGAGGTGGCCGTGGAATTTTCCTGAAGAAATGCCAAACTGGAGCTTATCGGGGTTTAACCTCATTTTGTATAATCGAAGGATAAAGAAAACTTTAATCTGGTCTTGGATATGGGCATTTTTGTGGAGACTCTTACAAAGCATGTTATCGATATAAACTTCGACTGACTTACTTAACAATGGTTTGAACATTGTTATGACTAGTCATTGGTAGATTGCGCCGACATTTTTAATCTCGAAAGGTATGACGTTGAAAAAATACAAACCTTGTTCTATAATAAATGATGTTTTAATTTGATCTTCAGGAAGGAGGGGTACCCAGTTGTAACCTAAGGTGACATCTATCATCGAGAAGAACTCGTGCCCCACTATTATGTCGAGGATTACTACAATAATGGGGAGGGGAAAACTATCTTTTAGGGTATATTTGTTGAGGTTGGTAAAGTCGATACAGACTCTGATTTTGCCATTCTTTTTGGGACCTGCCATAATATTCGAGATCCAGTCTGCGTTAGAAGTTTATCGACTTCAAGATTAATTGTGTCTCGGGTTAAGTTTAATTTCTTTTGTTTGACTGGCATGAACATGGGTATTAGGTCAAGTCGGTGCATGTGAGGGTAGGGTCGACTCCTGGCATTTTGTTGAAAGTCGACGAAAAGAAGTCTTTATTGGATAGAAGGGAAATGGTTAACTATTATTTCTCTTCGTCAGTCAAGGAACTTCTAATGAATGTCCTTCGTCTAGGGCTATCGAACTTGATATATACTATAGGATTGATGGTTGATGTTTCGATGAAATAGTCAAAGGTTTAGTGAGGAAAAGTTACTGTGATTGCTATGGCTTGACCAGCTTCTAGGTTAAATCAATCTCTGGGTGCTCGCATGATCATTCTAGGTGTTGAGGCTCTTTTATGTCTCATGTTCCACTCGGGGTGGTGAACCACAATAATTAGTGGTAGATCGATGGTATTGCCTTCATGGCATAACGCCAGTCGCGACCCATGATGTAAAGGTATTTAAATTTCATATCAGCAAGTTGGCTTGTAATACCATCGGGCTAGAGGTGATAAGAAGGCAGATTCGTCAGATGGCCACCTCAATGGACCCATTAAAACCTTTGAGTTTGATGTTGGCTGGGGTTATGTTGTTTGTCATTTGCATTGCTTTGACTACTTGGAGAAAAAAGACATTGGCTGCGCCTCCGGTATCGATAAGCATTGTGTGCGGAATAATATATTTGACCCTAATCATGATGACCAACAAATTTGAGTAGGGAAATCTAATATGAAAGATGTCGCAGTTGATAAAGTATATGTTTCGGGTCTAGGTTGCTGGCTGGTTTCAGGTAAAAGAACTGGTAATTTTTGCTGGTAGGTAAGTTTGTAACAATATTCTACTATTTTCCTCTTGCTTCGGGTATGATCGCTATCAATGTTATTGACTTTGATTATGTTAGCTTGGAAGATATGTACTTCGTTTCATCCATTGTTCGGGGCTGTATGGGTTTTGAGATATGATCCATCGAGATAACTTGGGAGCTCGGCAATATACTAGTGTAGTCGTCCTACTTTGAATATCATTTTGAGCGATTGTTGCAAACTGTAACTATTATTTGTTAGATGGCAGTTGTATTTGTGGTTCTGGTAATATGGTTCATCTTTTCTGACTTCGATTGGGTATGGTGTTTGCAATATTGGGTCTACTTAGATTATGGGATGAATAACGCTGATAGAGACATTGAGTTTGGGTAGGATTGGCATCGGGCATTTCTTTCGTGGCCTATCGGATTATTCTTTGTGATTGCCATGTCTCCAATTATCTGTCTAGATATAAATGGGAACGACCATGGTTGTATTAGGTTGTCGAGGTTTAATGTGTTTTTTAGTTTGGGTTTGTCCATATAAATTATTTTTCCGGATGCGTTGGAGGTCGATATAGCCGTTATCTTTGGACAATAATTATTTGAGGGTTTTGGGTTTATGGAGGGCGATGTACTCCTTGACCTAGCTATTTTCTGAAAGGGCAGTGAAGTACGTTAAAATTGCATTGGCACAATCGAGGTTCTCGATTTTGCAGGATTCGTATAAGAATTATTTTGTAAAACAATCGAGCATATCCCCTTGTATCTTTTGAATGTTGAAAAGGGCATTGACTCTGACTTCGTGATCCTTATTGAATGTAAAGTGAGATATGAACAAACTAGATAGTTCCCCAAAGCTTTGGATAAAACCATTGGGTAGGCTATGATACCACTTGAGTGGGCTATCAATAAGGCTAGTGGGGAACATTCGACAAAGGATGTGATCTGCCGACGAGTGGAGGCTTAACGTGTTATGGAACTTGAGGCTGTGAGACTATGGGTCTGTGTTTCAATATATCAAATTTTTGGAATATGGAAATTGAGAGGGACCTCGATGACTGAAATCTCTGTGCATAACAGATTGTTAAGTCTGTTCCAAGAGTTTGGGGTTGGGCTCAAACTGATGTGGATGGTAGGTTTAATTTGTTGGTCGAGCTCTTGTTGTGTAAGGTAAGCTGCTCAATGGGGAGAGCAATGTTTTCTTGGTTGATATGGCATCAACGCGGGGGTATGTTATGCACTGTGTTCACCTAGCCGTTCTCATGTGGGTCTCCGAATAGGAACCCTTGATGTTTATAGTATAGAGTCCCTTGAATCTTTGGAAATGGAGACACCTAAATGGATCAAACCTTTAGGTATAGGATTAACGATACCTTCGGCGCCTAGATAGACCGGGGGTACCTCTGAGTGTGGGTGAGGGCCTAAATACGTTTGAGCGGATAAGCGCGAAGGGATTAGAGCTCTAAAATGCATTGGGGCATCCTACGTTTGTGCCTGCTACTAACCCAAAGCAGAGTTGCGAAGCTCATCGAAGTCACGATGATGTCTATCTTTTCCTTTAACGCGACCCTGGAGTTCCGTATCAAGATCCTATCATCGGGCCTCATACTCATGACGAAGTTGGTTCGTACGGGGCTTTTTAGCCTGAACAAACAACTCACGCATCAGGGCCAGTTGAGCGGTGATATCTTTGGCCAGAGCTCCTATTATGGCTGAGGTAGATCAAAGGGTAGGAGCCATTGGAGGTCTGTTCAGTTGGTAAAGTTGAAGAATAATGCAGGAATGTAGGGGCCTAATCTCGTAGAGGGGAGATTAAACTCTTACACCACTGTGTTTATGGTCAACTAGGGATTTTAGTAAGTATACTCAATAGAAATAGGGCGAGATTCTAATAGACACACTTATGTAGAGTCTTAGAATAAGATTCATCTACGGCCTCTAGCGAGGATTGTTAAGGTGAGATTGTATAAATGTATGAGATTACAAATATGGGCTTGTGAAGACTGAATCTTTAAACTTTAGAAGGTACTCGAAGGTTCTTAGAGCTGCTCTAGGGTGTCAATGGAGGAAAATCTATCAACCTCTTTATGGCAGCTTTCCTTCCATAATTATAGAAGATATAATAGGTGTCGTCACCATAGAGAGGTCAAATTACCAGTGTATCCATATTTACAGTTGTTCTGTACTGAAGTCGGTACTGCTAGAGTTATTTGCATGGGCCTTTGACCAAGAACTGAGTTGGGCAGACGCATGGTCGAAGCTTTAGTGGACACGATAGTAGGCTTGTTGTGGTTGTGGTAGATTTGTAAGTATTGTAGGCTTCAAGCTTCTCGGGAGTCTTCGAGTATTCGGTTCGTTCCCAAAGGTCACGAGTAGGCTACTATAGTTATATAGCCTGCAGAAAAAATCAAATTGTTATCAATTTTAATAACAAAACAAAAACCACTGTTAGAGTTAGCAGAATATCAAGAAGTTTTAACAAAAATAGTAATAGTAGAAATTAAATGGGTGGGGTCAAAATTGGTAGCCTCTAGATAGCTTTTAGCTAACCTAATAATTTCATGCGAAGAAAGTCATTTATTGCTGAAAATAATATTAATTCTATCATTCCAAATGAAAAATATAATAGAAAAGATTCCCCCCCCAACGGATATGATATCGATACCTGATCAACTCTTATTATCATGAGGATACAAAACCTTTTGAAGGAAATATGAGTAAGGGAAAGCATTATTGTTGAGAGAGAAGTTAGAAGCGCACCAGATGTCTTTCAAGTTCTTACAGTAAAATAGTGCATACATAATAGTTTATTCTTATTTTCTTCATCTATGGTATATAACTTTGCTCATATCTTCACCGTGTGTCAGGCTAATCTTGGTAGGAAGGCCTCCATTTATAGCTCACCAGAGGAAGTATTGGATTCTAAAGGGCATATTGAATTTCCTAATGGAATCTAAGATTTATCAAGGCAAATCCCAGTATAGTACTGACTAGACACTGTATAAACTCCCTCTACTATGAACTTAAAGAGTGACTTAACAGGGAGAATACCATTATTTTCTTTAGTCTATCTGCGAGTGTCTTTGGTAGGATTTTTTCCAAGGGGATGGAATATGGATAGCAATCACTCAAGAAAAATATTTAAAATATGATTAACCTTCCAAGACTGAGAGACAGGGCAAATAAGATTAAAAACATTGGGGAACTCCCCTGTTCTAAGGGATCGGCCGTGTTGGTCTGCCAACGGTTTATTAAGGATCTAGGGTTCTTGCCAAAAGTTAATGTTTTCTCCGTTCCCAATGTACCAATGATGATTTGTATATATTCTATTTCTTCTATTTCTAGCTCTAAGAATGCCTTTCCAAATCTAGGAATGGGTAACTTTTATGGTAACAGTCATGATAGACTCCTTGGGGGAATATTTTATATATAATTTCCTTGCCCACAACCTATTTGTTTCTTTAATGATACCCCAAAATAGTTTAGCCCAAAGAGATTGGCAGTAGAAAAACTGTATTCCTGATGCCAAGGCGCACTATACCAAAATGGCAAAATTATCTCTCTATTTATAATTTTACCACAGATATATACCATGGTATCCTTGACTTAAAGTTTGTCTATGGAAAAAATCCTTATTGTCTGTGGTTATTTTGATTTTTTCCTTTCCCTAACGGCTTCATCTCTTGCTGGAGTTTGTAGCTTAGCTTTAGATAAGATTAAAGTATGGAGGCTCCACTAACAATTTAAAACCTTGCATCCTAAATCTGGATCTAAAGCATAACAATTTGGGAGTGTTAGAGTTGCAGCACGAAATCTTACTTGCATTCTCATGGAATCCATAATTAAAGGTATGGTCAGTCAATATCAATATACTTCTCTGTCATCTCCAATCTTATGCATTTTGTTCGATTTACTTCAAAGTTTCAAAGATTTCAGCCCTTTTGAAGCATTACAATTTGGGCATTTATAAATCTGAGTTTAATTTATTGTTTTTAGGAGACACGGTGATCGAATGATAAGCATTACGATTTGGGCATTTATAAATCTGAGTTTAAATTATTTTTTTTAGGTGACACGGTGATCGAATGATCCCTAATTCCACAACAACCCCAACAACCACAACGATCGCCATTGAAGACGACTCCTTTAAAATCCCCAAAAATATTCATCTCTTTGATGGGTACCAGTTAGACTGATTGATCGAACGCCTACGTCAAAATCGTCTGTGAAATCGTTCCTAACGGTGAAAATAACAAAAATCCTATTGGGGTACCCAATTTTGTGTCATGTGTGTAAAGATGAGGTTGTATGTCTTGAGGAGGTGAAACAGTTGCCTTGTAAGCATAATTATCATTTTGATTGTATTATGGTGTGGTTATCGAGTCATAATTCGTGTCTGGTGTGTCAGTTTTATCTCCTGACCGATGAACCGGTGGTGCGGGGGAGGTCGAGGGGAAGGGGGAGGGTTTCGATGAGGTTTGAAAATTTGATGGAGGATGATGATGATGAGAAGGAGGCCGAGGATTTGCTCGGGTTTGGGATGGAGAGTATATTAAGGAGACATATTGGGTGGAGACATCCGCTTATTTTTCCTACAAGGTTGAGTCCGACGTAGATGGCGCAAGCTGAGATGAGCTCAACTAGGCCTGTGAATAATGGTGAGACGATTTCGAGTTGTTCAGTTGAGGGACCGAGGAGGGTTTCTCCTAGTGACAATGTGGAATGGGTTGACGATGAGAGGGATATTGTAATGTTTTAAGTTAATATGTTATGTTGATTTCTTTAAAGATTTTATTTTATTCAAGCTAAAATTTGTATGTTACATTGACTAGATGTTTAGACTAGGAGGCTAGGAGAGAAAACAATGATAAAAAGTGCTGATGTGTCAGTTTTTCTTAATCGTCCCCTATGGTAGATGAGCAAGGGCATAGGAACTGGTAGATGGACGATAGTGACATTCGATCTAGACATGCGCCTAAATGCCACTCATAATTATTAGAAGCAACAAAGTTTGACCTTATCTTTTTTATTTAAGCTGGTGTAATAGACAGACAAAAATAACAAACACTACAACAAAAAGTCATATGACAGCCATCAAGACCATGTGATCTACGATAAGGTGCATACGGGAGATATCAAATCATGGTCACTTATGCTTGATCTTTGCAGTAAGAGTTTTTGTTTAAGCTCAATTATAAGTGCGATTTACACTTAAATTGATTTATTTGGTTTGCAAATTATTTCTCCAAATGTATGTATTAGTTTTGGATTTTTTAAATTTACATGTTATTTAAGTGTTTGGATGTGTTGTCAAAATTTTGAAACATGCACAAAGACCCAAGCCATAGTAAAATCTTTCCCCGGTTATTAAAGCTCCTTCTGCTTTCACATATATGCTGCCACTGAAGTGCTGGAGTACCCGAGACCTAATTTTGGGGCAGCATAGCATTTTGAAGTAGAGGTGATGTCGTGTAGGTTAAATTTTCACAAGACATTGGTGAATGGGAGGTATTTATTGTCATTAATGAACAATAAATACATGTTTTCCTTATTAAGAGTGTTGAAGTTGGCTCAGATCTTTTCATCAATGCCCTTTTACAACTATATCTAGGATTGTTTTGTTCAAGTAAATCAGTGAAGATTCATTCCTCTAATGGTTATAATCATGTTGACTATTATAGATAAATATTTCTCTTTGTTTTCTCGCCCATTCACATAGATTTTTGGAACTCTATTTCGCAGAAATGATTCAAAATAATTGTTTTATGGGGTAATAAGGTACATCCCCCTCCTCTTTTGATAGTTTGGTTTCACTTACATTGTTGTAGAGAACTTAACATATAGGTTAACTTTTATATTGCAAATGTTTGTATCAAGAACAAAGAGTCTTTATGACCCCTTCAGTTATGATGTCAAGTTGTATAGGAGATTACTTGTACTATATTAATGTATAAGGCTAATTTATTTTCTATGTTTGGTACTGAATAATTGTAAACAAGTAAGTCAGATTATCAAATTCTTTGTGTAGGAACCAAGGGCTGAACAAGGAACTGCATCTCACCATTCTTAGTAAGAATTTTTTTTATTTTTTATGTTATATATGATCCTACCTAAAGTGCTTCAATGCCTCATTATGGGTTGATTTATTTCAGACAAGTTTTAAATGAATTCTGGCAATGCAAATACGTGACATAACTTTTACAGTATCTACCATGAGAAAGTCTAGATTCTTGAACAAATGAACATGTCATCTTCTTTGGGGAGTCATCTTTCCCTTAACAATCTTCCTTGTTAACAATTTGAACCCATTTTGTTGCGATCAATCCACTAAAATAGTTAATTTTTCCAAGGTTCTATAGGTTTTCTGAAATGTTCTTCATTTACATTAATAAGATAGAACTCAAAACTTATGGAACTTTATATTTGGATTTTTTTATATAGGAGATATCGAATGCTTCGTACTGAGGACCTCATTTATATTCTCGAGGTGACTTAGGATGCTGGATTTGTAACTCTTCATGTGAAAGTAATAATTTCATTGTTACTTTTTTCCTTCTTCCAATTATTTTTGTTATGTTCTTTACTTTCTTTTGTATGTCATAGAGAATAGTTGCAATCGGATGCTTTACTTTTCTTGAATGAAAGCAATTTTTTAATTGTCTTTTGTTTAGTTTATGTTAACATATGAAGTGCATTGTTGTAAGAGTGGAAGTATTTTATATTTTTAGGTTCACTAGGTACGGTTTTACTAGCTTTTTTTTTAAAAAAATTAAATAAAAAATACCATGGAAAATGTCTATGGAAAATTGCATTTCAGGTGTGTAATATTAACAAATGTATCATAGTATTAATTCATGGAAAAAATAGTTACCACGGATACACGCGGTAGTAGCACAAGAGTAAAATTTACAGTCTTAATTCGTTATAAAATAATTGCCATGCATGTTTTACTATAGACCTTGACCACAGATAAAATCCATGGTAATTTGCCATTTACCACAGATGAAGGCTGTGGAAAATTGCTTAAATTGGTATAGTGAGGCTACCGACCTTTAGGGATCTACAGATGCGCTTCCAGCTAATGAGATTAGTTTTATTCTTCTTTTATTTGTTAGTACCCCAAATAAACCTAGCTTTGAGGGAGTCCAGCTTGTTGCAAATTAATAGACCGTAGATTCTATAATCAAAATCTTACTTAATAATGTAGTAAAATAGCAAGTATGGTATCAATCCACTGAGAGGCACGTTATTCTTGGGTAAACTAGAATCAAGGGGAAATAGGGATTTGTTTTTTCAGAAATCTCGTTAACTAGGTTAATGATTATTAATGATAATTGAACATTTGAAATCTACTTTATAGTAATATATTAAGGTTTAATTTAATAGGTTTTTGGTCTTCTCCTCGAATTCTTGTTTTGGACTCGAATTTGGGGGATTTAGAGTTTTTTTTTTCTGATCTATTCGTGAAGAAAAAATCAGAGAACTTAATCTACGAGGATCTAGATTCAAACCCTGGGTTGCTGACCTAGGACTTACTTCCTCTTATTAGAAACATGAGTAATCCCCTAGGTCTAGAGGTCACTAAGTGGTTTGATAAATCAATCCCTTATTCAAAGCATTGATCCCTCACCATGTTAGAATTGTTCTCATCTTCCCCTTACTCATCAATTTTAAGGGAATTGAAAAGCAACCCTTAAGAGTAAACATAGACCTTGAGGTCAGACCTATTACCTACAAGAAAATACTAAGATGCACCTATAGAGCTTCCTCCTCAGATCTAGTTTAAGGGGATTAGCCCTGCAATATCATAATAAATAATATCAATGAAGGAAATTACAATAACATTTATAAAAATTAAGAATAGAGTTATGTGATACAAAATCAGTTCTTAAGCTCTCCAAAGCCTTGCAAAAATGAAAAGTCGTTTTAGGGAAGAAAAACTGATCCTTAAATAGAAAAACCCTAAGGTTTGAAGTGTTTAAGTACCCATAGTTTTCTCCAGCTGTGATCGACAGGCATTCAATAAAGTTTTTATCTTCTTAGATCACCTCAAGATATGTGCTAAAGTTTTACCACTTTCCACCACCGTCAGTCGACGATCGCTAGTGATTTGCCTTATGCTGGCTATAATCGTCGGTAGATGGCGTCTGGAGTTTCCCATATTTTAGGGTTTTGCTTCGCTTGATTAGAGATGATTGAATTAGCATCCATTCTCCTCTTCCCTTATCTTAATGATGTTCTTTGATTTTAATGTAGCCCAACTAGGCCAATTTTAATAGAAATTGTTATGCTAAACCACTAGAATCCCTCAATGTGGTTCTTGTGCCATTTTAGCTCAGATTTGTCCCTTTTTTTTTGCCAAATTGATACCATTAGAGTAAAGAACCTAAAAAAGAGGCAACTAGGCATCAATTAGACAAAAAATGTCTCAGGACAGCCAAAAAATGCCTGTAAAAAGGGCTTAAATTATGTATAAAAATGTGCTATCTTGTATCATACTATGCCATTTTCTAATCAACTATTTCTGGTAATACGTTTATTATTCTCTCATAATTGGTTAAGTGTCTCTTGATAACTTCGTTGGACACATACCTTTAATGGTGTGAAATGCATGTTCTTTCTAGAAATATCTAACTCTATAATTTGAGAATATCATTAGTGTCCATTATAGTATCTAAAGTTTAATTTTTTTTTTAATTTTGGCGTATTATTCCATAATCCCGTTAAACAGTCAGAACTCTAAGGATTCCTTTTATTCTCCTAACTACTTAATCTAGATTCTACATGTTTATTTAGAGTTATTAACAATCATAGACTAATTAACTCTATTTTACGAGTTATAATTAGTGTACCGATTTTCTCTGAGAACATGAAAATGATTCCCTTCCCCCACCCCCATCCCAAAACTTAAACATGACATTATCCTCAATGTGAACAGATATGTGATAAGTAAAGTAAAAGAAATGAATGGGTGAGAGTAAACGTTACCAGTATGAGATATGTTGCCAATAAGATGCACTAAATAGGTAATTGCATTAATAATTTTGTATATATATATGTGTGTATGTGTGTGTGTGTGTACCGGACAAGTATGACACTATTGATGCTGAAATAAAGAAAACTGAAAGAAAAATAGGCTCTAAGATAAATATAAATGCATGCCACTACTTATAGTCATGATCTGTAGTACCCATGCCAGCTGGTTCGTCTATGTAAATAATCTATGGCACCTCCTCGTTAAATCTTCTATTTGCTCATCCTCGAGGTCCTCCATAGATTCCTCATCGTCATTATTATGATGGATGTTTACATTCCATATATGTAACAGACCATCGTACTCGAGCTTTGGAATCCGACAAGGTGTTACCAAATAGATTCCTTCATGAACCATCCAAATGTTCTGTATACACTCGGTGCACTCTTGTGAAATATTCAAATGTCCTAAAAGAACCTTTATTACTGCTTGAGCCGCTAATGGATCGATGTATGGAATAATATAAGTTACAAAAGCTGGTAGGTAGTATCTAACCTCACACCTCTCTGCCAAAGCCAAATGAATATTACTAACACACTGTTGAATGCTACCTCCAATGTTATCTATAATATCATAACCGGGAATATCGTATTATGGAACGCGTATTAACTCTAGTCCTTGGAGTTCAATACTAGCTGGTCGTCCTGATGCTTAGTTGTTACCATAAAGCCAATAGAAGATGGTTAACTGGTTGGTGAAGAGACTAGAGATAGGGAGTTTACCCTCATCCCATGCTGTCATTTTACACAATCTAGTCTCTCTCAAATAGTCCATGCCGCTCAAAGCCTGTCTGTGATAGACAAAATCTTGGACAGGTACTACTATAGCGATATAGAGTAATCTTCAACCAATAAGCATTAAGTTTAATGTCTTCAGCCAAATGTGATCACCCCCAAACTTAAAGTTTTGCAATATTATGGTTCTCGTTCTCTGGAATTTCTCTAAGAGAATGAATTAGGGGGTTGTCGAGATATAACTTCATGTGTGGCCATAAAAAAAATCAAGGTAGCATGACCAGTCTTTAGGATGCTTGTGAATACTCTCACTCATAATATATTGGACTTTGATCAGTTCTTACTATCCGTCACACATGTCCTTCGTTGAAGTAGACCTTTCGAAGTAAACAGATATCTTTTGTAAGAAGTATTGTAGTTCAAGGTGGTGTTCGTCTTAGCGGAAGATGACCATGTGAGGCGAGCCAAACTATTAGAATAAATGTATCAACAATGCTGTTATGTAAAAGGCATGTTTTGAGGGGCATGCAATAACTTGGGACCATTTTGACTTAAAATCTACATTAATTAAAACAAATGAGTTTCCTTGTGATAGTGGAAATGGTTCAATAAATCCTATATTCCACACCTTAAAGATCTCGACGGGTATAGGGTTGAGTGGCGTTATTCACCTCTCCATGCTCAGCTATAGGATATGACAAGCTGTACAGCTTAAGCAATAGGATTAGGCATCCCTAAATAATGAAGGCCAGAATATCCTACTTTGCAGCATCCTTATGATTGTCCATTTATAACTATAAAATACTTTGCATTCATCAAAATGACAGTGTGATAATTTCTCAGGTATCTCCTCATTAGATATGCATCCCCGAATAATATGGTGGGAACCCATCTTGTAAAGGTATGACTCTTCCCATATGATATTTCTAGCCTCCTGAAGGAAACCATGTATCATCTTTGCAGTCCAACCCTTTAGTACTTTACCACTCAATTTTTTTTTCTTAATTTCCTCTTACTATGGTCGTATTATTAGTGGGTTTAAATTGTTCGGGTTGTTCTGAAGCTTCCTGGAGAGGTAGTATGCACTAGCGTTAGGTGAATATATTTCCTGTTGGATTTATGCTGTATGCTTTTCTTTATATTATGACATTTTGCCTTTAGAGATGGATATGACACTTCAGTCTTCTATTTTATCTGATGTGGGAATGAGATTCTTGTTGTTGAAGACATATAACATTATTTTCATACTTTCTAAGGGCATGGTAAACATACCTGATTGACAATTTACTACCGTATGTGTAGTAGCTAAGAATGGTCCTCCAAGAATGACTGGTATTTCCTTTCCTGGGCCAGATGTTTTTTTGTTCTCTAAAATCTAGAAGTGAACAGGGAAGTCCAACCCTCAACTCGTATGAATACATCCATTAATATTCCTCATGGGAACCTGATAGAAAGATCTGCCATTTACAATATCATCTTTGTTAGCCTCAATTCCCCAAGCCCAAACTGCTGATAAACATAGTACAGAAGATCATTAATGCTAATACCTAAATCAAGAAAAGATTTGTTAATAATAATGTGCACTCCTATTATGTAAGGAATTGTTGGGCATCTGAGGTCTCTAAGCTTTGGTGGTGTCACTATTTCTGTAAGGAAAGCCTTCTTGTTAACATTAAGACTCCTTCTGCGCGCGCATGCTCCCTTTAAGAACTTAGCGTATACTTGATTGATGGCTTCAAGAAATGGAAGATTGATGTGAATGTGTTTAAATATTTCCACTAGCTCATCGTAATACGGGTTTGAGACTCTTGGTTAAAGCCTTTTCAGGATATGGGATTGGTGGTACGTAATTGCTTGTTGAAGTATAAACAGGTATTTTGTCTAGTTCCGTGGTAGAGTTAATTTTGGTTATTTCAATAGTTGGACACTTATTAGTAGGCATCTTGACTTGATTTTTGACAACCTTACCACTCCTAAGAATGGTTATGGCGTGGCAATATTCAGAAGGCTTAGAATTGTCGCTCGAGTCCACTCCATATTACCCTTTTGGATTAGGTTTTGATTGACTTGGCAGCTTTCCTTGTACTCAACTGGCAAAAATCATTTGTAATTGTGAGATAGTTATGTCCAATTGACCTATTCGTTGATTTAATTGAGTGAAAGATTGACTTGTTTGTTGCATAAAGTTTTCCCGCTCTCCCTCATGTGTCCCAATCCATTTAGTGTTGGTTGGTTGAGGTTGATATTATTGTGACTGGTATTGCTCTTACAATGGCCTTTGGTGTTGCTGCTGCCGCATGTCTGAGTTACCAACAGGTTGCCCCTGATGTGGTCCAGTTCAATAAGATGAGTCAGGATGTTGAGGTACAAAGGATCAGAATAAGGTGGTGGGATTCCCTTGATTTAAGTGTTAAACTCGTGAAACTCTTCTTCTAGAATTTTATTGGTCAGCTTGGACTGTAGGACATGAGTCGTAGATAAGAGTAGTACTGCTGTAGTAGCTACATGTCTCTCATTAAGCAGGAGATTGTGTTGGATTTGTAAAGGCGTCACTCATCTTCTTGAGTAGACTTGTTTGTGAATGGATAAGAGCTAGGATAGCGGTACTAGAGTCTAATTATAGAAGTTCCCCTTTCTTAGGTTCGCTCTTTCTCATAGCAGGGTATTCCTGTTCGCATGAGTTTTCTCCCAAAGTATCAAATAGTACCCAAGCTTCCGTATAAGACTTACGCATTATGGAACCTCCACAAGTGGCATTCACCATACGTTTGTTTATTTGAGGCAACCCATTATAGAAATCGTGAGCTTACTGCCATAGATCTAGTACATGATGTAGGCACTTAAGTAAGATACTCTTGCATCTCTCCTAGCCGTCGTAGAAGTATTTGTCTTCCTTTTGAGTGAACGCGGTAATTTCGCTACGTAAAAGGTTCATTTTGTGAATAGGGATGAATTTCATCAAGAATGCCTTTTGTAACATCTTAGAAGTTGTCATGATTCTAGGAGTAAGAGATTGTAGCCAAATCTTAGCTTTATCCTTGAGAAAAAAAGGGAATGAGACGTAGCTGCACAGAGTCATCTGTACAATCTTTGTAATGAAGTGTTGTCCAAAGTTCCTTAAACTGGATAAGGTGAAGGTATGGGTCTTCATGATCGAGACCATGGAATAAAGGCTGGGGGTTATGGCGTTAATAACGCCGATTTTAAGCTTAAATTGTTGCGCTCTAGTAGGAAGCTCTGGCAACACGGTGTAAGATGGGTTTGTCCTATGTACAGGACTGGAATATTTGGCTAGGTTTTGGTGGCCGTTATGCTGGCTTGTTTTAGCTGACGCTGCCATTTATTCTAACAATGGGGTTTTCTAGATACTGTGGAGTAAACTAACTGTGGGTCTTCGCGATTTAATTTGTGTCCCTCAGAAGACCAGTTTCCCATAAAATAACTAACGACCTTTGGTAAACTACTAATAAATTAATTATTAAATAAGATATTTGAAAATCAACTACTACTACTAATACTAGGGCACTAATGTTATTCTAATAAGAGAAATACTTATTAATTTTTATCTAATTTTATTGAGGAATTAACAAATCTAATTTATTTAATTTTATTTGTGTTTTCTGATTTAAAAAAAAAAATTAACTAATAAATAAGCCAAGAGGTCTGGTTTAGCCTATGCTGGGGTAAAACAATATTTTAAACCCTTTTCTGTCGCTTGAGTCAGAGAAAATTATCTTTAAAGCATGAAAGTGGAGAGAGGTTCACAGTAGAGATTTAATTGTCCAGCAACCTTAGATAATAGAAATAATGCACTGATAAGTATCTATGTTTAATAAAGCTCAAGGGATCAAAGCCTAAGAATAAGGGAGTCAGTCGAGCTCAGTGGTTGGTGATCACTTTTGGCCACCCTTTAGTTGTCGGCGACCACAGGTTGGTGGGGCCCCTATCTCCTAATTTATTTTTTGAAGGATCCCTTGTATAATTGAAACTCAAGCCTTCGTCAATCGCATTGAAAAACTATTATGACCAAAGACTAAAAATTACCTACAAAACCTAAAAACTAGAAAATTCCTACTTTAGTCCTAAACTACGATTTAAATCTAGCCTGAAAATTGCCGTTACCTCCCTGGTAACGACACAATTTGATAGACCGTCATTTGTTATTCAAAATCATATTAACTTAATAATGTAATAAAAGGGCAAGTAGGGTGTCAATTCGCTGAGAGGTACATTATTCTTGGGTAAACTAAATCTATAGGACATAGGGATTTGTTTTGTCTAAAATCTCGCTAAACTAGATTTAAAAAATAGTTATTGATGATAACTAGACCGTTGGATTCTTCTATATATTAATATATTAGGATTTAATTTAATAAGTTTTTGGCCTTTTCCTCGAATTCTCTTTTTGGAATGGAAGTAGCGGGGTTTAGAGTTCTTTTCTGATCTCTCCGTGAACAAAAAATTAGAGAACCTAATCCATGAGGATCAAGATGCAATCCCTAGGCCTAAAGGTCACTAAGTGGTATGACAAATCAATTCCATATTCAAGGCATCGATTCCTCACCATTTTAGAATTGTTCTCCTCCTCCCCCAACTCGTTAGGTTCAAAGGAGTTGAAAAATAACCTTAAAAAGAGTGAACACAAGCCTCTAGGTTAGACCTATTACCTATTAGAAAATCCTAACATATACCTATAGAGCTTCCTCCTCAGATCCTGGCTGAAGGGATTGACACTGCACCAATTTTACTAAATTACCACCGATAAAGTCTATGGTAATAGTCACTTTGCAATGGATAAAGTCTGTGGTAGAGGTCTGTAGTAAAAGGTGTGTGGCAATATTTTTTCCATGGACTTTATCTGTGGTTATTTAATTTATATTACTACGGAGTAAATCTGTGGCAATTTTTTTGCCACAGAGTTTGTCTGTGGTTATCTAATTTATATTGCTACGGAGTAAATTCGTGGCAATTTTTTTGTCACGGAGTTTGTCTGTGGTTATTAAATTTATAATGATACAGAGTAAATCCGTGACAATTTTTGCCACATAGTTTGTCTGTAGTTATCTAATTTATATTAATACAGAGTAAATCCGTGGCAAAATTTTTACCACGGATAATATCTGTAATATAATTATGATATTTACCACTGATATAATCCGTGGTAATTTAATTTTTATTTATTTTCTAAAAAATCAAAAAAATAGCCACAAAACCTACAATTCAGAAAAACAAATTGTACCTACTGTTTACACATATATAAGCAAAAATACACAATTCAATAACTTGTTTCATTTATAAATATTGGCCCAAAAAATCCAGGTACACTGGTTACAAGCTATGTACATGTTCTCTATAATAAATCCAAAAAAATCAAGGATTGTAAAACTAAAAAAGGAAGCGCAGTGGCTTCAAAAGCAAAGGATTAATATAACGGTGTTCAAACCATGAAAATACGTAATGCTTCACTGGCATGCGTGCTTTCCCAAGAACAGCTAAGAGCTTTGTATAAACAAATCTACAAGAGAAACAACCATATCAAGAGCACAATTTTGCTTTCATCAATGAACAATTTCCCTAAAGCAGCCAAATATATTTCTATGGAAAAAATTACAATTTTACTTATCAGAAAAATACACTAAAGCAACCAGATATACAAAATATATCTTTTTTTTAAGTTTTTATTCGCTCCAATTGTAAACCCATTTCACAACAGACAACACCTTGCTCCAACCTCCACGAACCTGACCAACACAAACGATTTTAAGTAGATTCTGGATGTGGCTCCTAATGAATTCAACAGTCAAGATATTGATAGATACATAACATAAACTTCAAATTAAATAAGAAAATATGTGAAAATGTTACTATTTCACACTATGTTATTCGCATACATATTGCGAAGATGTCAGGTAATTCTCATATGGCTATGTTATCCACATTTTTCATTCACAAGTCGCATACCTTAGGCATATGGCTAATTCTCATTGTAAATATATTTATGAATATAAAATACTAGCTAAAAATTTTAAAGTACATATGTTAAGTATATACTTTTTCCACATATCATAAACGATTAATACAATGTAACTACTTTATGATATAATATACTTGACCAAAAATAATCATCGGAAAAAAGGGATCAATAAGTGTCTCCATATGAAACAAATTTAGTATGTGGTAGGTAAAATGAAACAAATTTGGTCCTTGAGGCTCCATATGATATGATATATAAAGTAACTTAAGAAGAAAACACACCTTAGCACTTTCGTAGATCCCTTGAAACTTGTTTATACTCTTGATGTAGTATGGGAGAAGGGTAGTTTGCCAATCATTAGCAATGAAGACAACATCATCCCCTGTGTACAAGAGGAATAATGGCTGATAATTAAGTAAAAGCTAAAGTATGTAACTTTTCTTATAGAAAGTTGTGGTACCAACTTAAAGAGACAAAGAATAAAGCTTATACCGTAAGGTCCCGAGAAATACTTGTTGTTGTTGAAACTCAAAACCCTTGGAGCTTCTAACCAAATGAGAATATGGCAGATAACAAAAGAATGACGACATACGATCTTTTGGTAAGAAGAGAAAGGAGTGAATAATATCTCTTAGGTAGGAAAGAACCACCTGTAATTCTTAAATGTGTGGAAGTATACACAGAAATAAAATAGTCTCATTATCATTTTCCCCAAAATCTTAGTAAGCACATCATATACAGAGAAAATTAATCCTAATAGTAAGACAAAATCTCAAGGAAATAAGAGGAGTTGATATAATTGTGGTTATTGATGGTGAGGCAAGTGAATCTCTGTAGTCCTATAATATATATCTACAATAAAGTGGTAAAACCCTAATTGAATCAAATAATGCTCTAAGAAAAATAATCAACTACTGAGGAGATCCAATATAGGTGCACAAGAGGAAGCTGATACCTATGCAAATATTTGTTGTATCACAGTCTCTGCATTCCCATTGTAATGTGTTAAAAGATGGACAACATCAACTCTTAGGAGAGCAAGGAATTCTAGCACCAACCACGCACAAGAGAAGGATACATTTAGTATTCGTCAGAGATAAAACATTAAAGAAATATGAAAAGAATACAAATATGCTAGTACAGATATCAATAGTAGAACTTAGTAGACATGTACTTGCCAATGTTTTCGTAGAAGGAATATCTTACTAGGGAAATGTTTACTAGTACAACAGTATCTTATTTTCTTAATAATTTTGCCTCATTCGAAAACTTAACTAGAACGCAACCATCCCAAATCATTCTGAATTCAGAAGGGAAAAAAGAAAAAAGAAAAATATAATGCACTCATCATCCAGTAAATGTTCATTACGATGGGATATAATAGTAAGCATGAAGCAAACTAATGCATATTTATCGTCAAGGGTTAGAATAAATCGCTTTATTGCTGGTACAATTTAAAACTTGATCTTTCAAAAAATATATTGCACAAACTGGCAACACTGAGGTATATTATAGAAATCTTAATAAGTATGAAAACTTTGTACATTCCTCACATAAAACTCAATTCCCTAGATTGAAGTGCAAATTTATGTAACCCCTAAAAATTAGAGTTTAATAGCTAGCAAGACGGTTACCAAATTTGCAACAAAAATAAAATAAAATATAAAATTAAGAATTAGTAAAAATATGCCAGACCTCATCATCTCTTTCGTCTGCTCCTTTATCCAATTCCATGGCTTCTACTCCTTTGGAACCCCCTGCTATGTTCGGGATGGCTTGTCTCGCTTGTACTGCAATACTCTTAGCTGTTTGTCACCTCATTGATGAATCGCAACTCTGTACTATCTATGACCATGACTTCAACATTTGTTTCTTTAGAGGAATCATCAATAAAATCACTATTGGAGACTTTTGAAGAAACATATCCAAGACCTTGTTCGTGATTTGCAGAAGAGCCAGTAGGTATTTGTTAACTAGTCGGAAGCAAGGTAAACAATAATATCATAAGCAACTGAAAGCATTAAACCATAAGCTAGCCAAATATGTATACCTGACAAAATGCCACTAAATGATGAAGTAATGCCACCTTCTACGAGTCCCCTGTAGACACAATACTCATGAACAAGCTCATCAAGCAATTCAACATTCAGTTTTGTTCTGCTTATTTCATTCTATGACAGACAAACAGTAAATGGAGAAAAGGATAAGACTAAACAATTCGATCTCTAAGAAATACTTCTACAGTTCAATCACATCGAGCAAAAGAACATTATAGGAGTATTGAATTGCTTGATGAGCTTGACGTCAATTTAACAAACTTAACGTTAATTTAAAATACATGTCTTTGTTGTTCAACACATGTAAGAAAAAATGGATTGCTCCAATTTCTTTTGACCCTAACTCGGCATGTCTTGTCTTCTACCCATTTTTTCAACAGCTCGAATTATCAAAATATAGGACCCAATCACCTATGTATAAATAATTTCAAGCGTTGTGGTATCCCTATACATAACAAAAATGTACTTTTGACTAAAGGCAACGACACGACGTCAACAAAGAGTTGAAAGTGAACCTTAAATGCTTGAAATAAATTCCCTTTTGAAAACTTCAAACTATCGACAACACCTTATCTTGTAAGCTCCACAACATGAGCACGTGCTTGTATATCAACCTGATTTGAGAATAAACACATATGAGGAAGAACATATTACAAAAAATATCTAAAAGTGAGGTTTATCATCATAAAATAGACCTCATCAAAAGGAGGTGCCTCGCACAAGCTTTCTTGGGGAACTGGAGGGGGATTACGTTCCTCAAGAAGTAGCCTCTCAGTGAGATCTGAAAATTGGTGAAGAAATGCCTTGGTGGAGACAAAAACCTTTATGTATACTGCACATTAGTGTGAAAACATGTCACTAGGAGGTCATCCGTAACAAATGCATACATTACGATACTTTATGTATTGAAGGGTAGAAACTATTAAAGCTGATATTTAACCTTATCAAGTATCTCAATGTCATCGAGAAGATTGGATCATAAGCACTCAGGTAAGCTCTTTGAACAGATGATAATAATCCAGCAATCTCAAACCTTCTTATTACAGCCCACTGAGAAGAGATAGCATGTAAGTTTATGAACATGAAAGCGATAAATTGTTTAAGATCTAAGAATTGTAGTTAAAAACATAGCATAACTAAGAAAAATAGAAACATAAACTCCTAATGCTAATGAGCTTTCCTATAGAAAGTAGAAACCTACAAGTTCACATATGATATAAGCATTTGTGTTCAACTGTAAGGCAGGTCCCAATCTCTCTACTAATATCTAAGTATTACTACAGCAGCATGCAAATGAACTGCTAGTGCATGGCATCCACTATATCCATCTATAAAAGTTAACATTATAAAAAGAAAAAAAGAAAAGATGCATTGGTTTGGGATAAATTACAGCTTACTTCATTTTCAACATGAGAGGTTTGATCATCATTGCCATATATAATGGCAAGAAGAGCATGCTTAAACTCTTCATAAGCTTCCTGTAAACTGACAAAAATATGTCAAAGCTGGCAAGAGAACAAGAAAAGCAAGTATACGCAAATGAAGACTTCTTAAATTAAGAAAAATAAATATTATCCCCATGTTGGGACATGAGTGATCATATGCTACAGGCTACAGCCAATCAAATAATTGTCAGACTAACCTCTGTCAGTAACAGGTAAGCTCTTTACAACTGATAGTGTATGCAGGGAGGATGAAGAAAATTCCCCTCATATTTCTATAAAAAGGGCAATGAGCACAATAGGCAACCAGATTTGAATCCCACCTTTGCAAAAAATCCCAAGTACTCTTTCTTAGAATATCAATCCAATATCTATAATGACTACTTTCACCCCGCTTTTTAGATTAAAAGCAACTTAAGTGAAGATATGAAGTTTATGGACACCAAGTAACATCGCTACCTCCCATCCAAGATCTTCTGTCTTGATACATGATGCACGATGCATGATGTATGATGCCCACATCATCAGCAAGTGAGAAAAAGGACTTGGACCGTAGCCAAGTCTCCTTTTGCCGCCATACTTCACTACTTTTTCATATGCAACATGAAACTCAAAACCAAGAAAAACCTCAAGCTTAGTTGCAACCTAACGACATGGTAACAAAGGATCAAGAGATTGACCACTGTGCAGTTAAATTTTATGAATTGATTATAAGTAAACTACAACCTGAATGACCTTAAAATTGTAAATGCATAAATAATTAAAAACATGCCTTGGCAAGGAACCAGCTGCGCAGAATTCCAAAAATGTCTGTATTCTGTTTCTTCCACATAACTATCATTTCTCTCATGGTTGGCACCTGCTGGGTTAAAAATGAGTACATTTCACATAAGATGAAAACAGGAATAAATCTAGAAGTAAACATTTAAAATATGAAGAATCTATGTTACAATAGAAATTATGAAGATACTCTTGGCCAATTTACCTAGGTAGGTCTGCGAGTACAACCACTCTGAATGCGAGGGAAAGGATAACAACAAATCTGGGATGAATCAAAGCAAAGCACTATAGTCAGAAATAAAAAAGATGCTCACATAGGGCTCGGGGAAGTTGAGTCTGTTCATTGATACCTTGGCCCAATGAAAATGAAAGACAATCAGTTAATGCCGTCTGTATGGATTGTCTTTCGTTTTCATTTGCGTCTCGAACTATTGTCAATGCTTGCGGGTCCTCTAAAACTATGCCATTAGAAGGCTTCATTTCTCCATATGCAAGTTGTGTGTATTCTTCATTTCTCTTCGTATGTGCGTGCATGGCAGGCTTCATTTCTCCTTGTGTGCGCGTTGTTAACAAACTGACTCATAAATACGTTAGGGAACCCGGCAATGAAAAAGCCAAAGCACTATAACTATAGCAATGACAGGTGTGA
Source organism: Kingdonia uniflora (assembly GCA_014058105.1). NCBI lineage: Eukaryota > Viridiplantae > Streptophyta > Magnoliopsida > Ranunculales > Circaeasteraceae > Kingdonia > Kingdonia uniflora. The sequence goes on from JACGCM010002813.1 coordinate 1,845,675, forward strand.
TACTTCGCTCTAATTTGCACTATACTTCGTGTCAAAATCTATACTTCATCTCAAAATCTCTGTGTTTGTTTTCAAGTTTTTCTTTTTTTCTTTCATGGCTTTGCCTAATCTCTTGAAATAATTGCCCAAATTACTCCCCAAACTACCAATATACCTCAGCGTAAAATTTTGAGAAAACTTGTAATGAGTTTACCCCCAAAAAACTAAAGCACTATAACATAGGCATTGTAACCAAATTTAGGTTTTGAGTTGACTGATCAGGTTATTATTATTTTTCCAATGATTTTTGGAATTACTTATAAAAAGGAACAACTTATCGCTGCTAGCATAATCTCTAGTAAAAGCTTTGATAACACTGTATGAGGTTATGAAGAAAAAAACTAAATTGATAAGCACAATTTGAACCTGAAAATTCTCATTGGAGAAAAGTGCTCAAGAGCTTCCTCTGCATACCGATGAAACTATCGCCATTTGGAGTAAACCCTTCCTTCTGCATTGTAGAGAAGTGAAAGACTTAAAGTTCCCCATGCATATGCATATGAAAAATGAACAAAAGATAAGTTAACACAAGAAATGAAAGAGAAAATAAAATGAGCTAAGACATAAAATGGCAAAAATAGACCTGGTGGAAGTCTGAACAGCCTCATAAGGAGCAAAAAGTAGTTTCTTGAGTAATGCAACAACAGGTGCAACTGAATGCCTACTGCCAGTATTATTCTAATGTAACACAAGGCATTCTGCATAGCTATAAATGAGCTCCACTGATGGTATGACAATTTTGTTTATAGTTTGAGTGTCACGTTGCTTTATATCCAATATTCCCCATTGTACATCCATCAACCCATCTATATCCAATATTCCCTAGAGCAAGTCATCTCGCATGAATTTAGAACCAACATCAGATGGATCAGGATATATAGAGAATATAATTTCAATAATAATAAAAGTAAAGTGGAAAATGAGATATTCCTGGATCGAATATTGGGAACCTCAAAAAACTTATAAGAGAATATAACCTTCTCCCTCCTCCTTTATCCAGGATTGGGACCGGCAATGTAAAACTTAAGTTTTCCATTGGCGGAGTTAAAAAGGTTTTACCTAGTTCAAATATTACACAGTGAAACATATGTTAGTTCTCAAAAAAAATAAGCATACAAGCTCATAAGCATAAAACTTGGTCTTTTCCACGCAAAAAAAAGGAATCAAGAGGTAAATATAATAAAAGACTTGGGCCATGCAACAAAGCCTCCAGCACCCACATCTCCCATTGTCTTAGTAAAACTGTCTTGCCTAAACAATACCACATCTTCGTTGATGGAATTGAATATCTCTATCTTATAGTACCCATCTCCGAGCTGCTTATTGTGCAAAAGGCAGCTTGGAGAAAGAAGCACTTCAGGGGAGGTTGTGCATAAAGAAGGAGAAGTAGTTAGAGGCACTCCAACTACTTCTTTGGAGGTTGTACATAAAGAAGAGGAAGTAGTTAGAGGCACTCTAACTACTTTTTGAGGATGATGCAAAAGAAGGTAGCCGTACGTAAGTTTCAAGTATTAAAGAAAAGAGATTTTAGTAGTTAGAGAGCCAAAGTAAAAAAGTCAAATGGAGGGATTTCTTCTTTGTTGGCTAAGAGAAGCATATTGGCGCAGGATCATCAGCATTAGTTTCCCATGTTTATGAGCCAATCTTCTTCAGTTGTGGGTCCGTCGTGTGTGATGATGACGTCGGTTCATTCAAGGACTTCACCCATGACGAGTTCTACGACTTACAGCTCGCGTTCACAACTAGATAGTAGTTCTCAAATGGAAATATAACAGTTAGATAAGAATAATGTGAATCCACGACATATAAGTCAAGAAGATCTAGTTCAGTCAAGGAGTTTAGCTCACTGGTCATCATATGATCAAGAACTACCAGTCGGCGATAGGGATCATGGGAAGATGCATCAAGGATTGGAAGCAAAGGGAAGTGATAATTTGAGAGAGGGACTTGTTGATCGTACAAAAGATAAGCCAAATAAAGTGCAGGATTTTGATATTACTAGCGTACAAACTCAGGCTCCAGTCAGAAAAGACTCAATTATAAGTAGAAAATTGAATCCTTCAAAGTCAAATAAACCAGCAAAATCGGCAAACAGTAAAGAGGTATCTGCTCCTCGTAAAAAGAACCAAAGAAAGTGAGCTCATAAATGAAATTAATAGCAAAAAAAAAAGAGAGATGGTAATGTTAGTCTCAGAATTGATACACATACCTTAAATTGGTGCTTCTACCTTGCTATTCTCAAGAAGTTTGGGTTTTCTGGATTAATTGCATTCTTCCCGTAAAATGATAAATGGTGGCCCATGTGGGTTCTTCAAAGCTTTAAGAGGTCTCAGGCAAAGAGATCTCCCTCTTCTTCTGGTTGCACTTGCTAGAGAGCTTGTCAGCTGGAGTATTTCTTGGCAAAGAGATAACTCTTGCATCACCCATATGGCTACTCACAAAGGTATCCACTGTACATATTATTTGCTGATGACCTTATAATTTTCTCCAAAGGTGCTATTAATGGTCTTAAAGCTCTTAAGAAGCTTCTAAATGAATACCGCATTATTCCTAGACAGTGGTTAAACCTTAAAAAAAATAACTTTTCGTGAGGGGTATGTTTGTTTTAAGGAAATTAAATATCCAATCATTGTTTGGTTTCACTTTAAGCGAACATTCCTTGAAAAATATTAAGAGAAGAGTTAATTCCTGTGTTGGAAGAATGCTTTCAATGCAGGGAAGAGTTATTTTTGGCCAATTCAGTGTTCTCATGCATGCCTATTTTCAACATGTATGTTTACAAATGGCTGGGAAGGTAAAACTATTATCAGAAACTTCATATGGTCTGGGGATCCATATAAAAAAAAGATGTAACTACTTCCCGGGAATAGTGCTGCAAGCCTATAAGTGAAGGTGGTCTTGGTCTTAGAAGATTGAAGGACATCAATAACGCCATGTTGAAAAAAGTTAGCCTTGAATATTGTTCAAAAAGAGGGTATTTAGGCTACTTATATGAGAGCAGCATACTTTACAAAGCATGGGGACATCATAGAATATTACAGGAAATCTACTATGTGGCCTGGTATAGGAGTTGTTTTGCCTGAATTCACACAAGACTCTTGTTGGAGTTTGGACTGTGGCGGATACATGGAGAGATAATTGGACTGGTCATGGAGCCTTAAGAGATCACCCTTTACTTGCTCATATACCTTGGACTGAGAAAAACTCTAAGGTCCCTGACCTGCTGACTGAGGTTGCTTGGTTTCCTGATCATACCATTGGGCAAACTATTGACTGCTGGAGGTGTAAACTTGAGTAACATTTTTTTAAGGGAACGATAGATAATTTTATCAACCTGATGTGCCAGGCCAGTTTTCTGTCAAAGCTGCACATGAGAACATTAGATCAAAATTTCCTGCTTGCTAGTAGAGAGAAAATTTCAAAAACTTCTAGCTCACCCAGGCACTCTAATCTTGCATGGAGAATCGTTTACAATGTTGTTCCAACATGGGAGAGATCCAAGGTAGAGCAATTCAAATGAGAATCATTCTTAGTGCAGGCTATAAGATAATTTCGTGGAGAATAGTACTTATTTATTCTTAAGCTGTTCTTATGCTCAAAATTTGTTGGCATGGATTAGCACCTTGTTTGATCTAAAGATTGATACTTGGAATTTATAAGCAATATCTAAACAAGCTGATACAATTACCTTCTATATATAAGATCTTTGGGTAAATGGGGATATGGCCTGCCTTAACTCAATTTGGATGGTCAGAAACAAAACTCCTTTCAACAATTAGAGTTATAAAAGCGATCTATTGTGATATCTATTCAGGAAGCTGCAACAAGGTCCAAGGGGTTTATAAAAAGTCTTCAATCTGACTTTGTTGTTTTATACAGGATGTGGGTTCCACTAGGATATTGGAAAGCAAAAAGAATTAGATCCTGAAAGGTGGCGAATACCTCAGTTGCTTCAGCATCCCTTCCTTGTGCCCCCAGTTCCATCACAATTATTCTTACCCCAGGATCAGGGCTATAAATTGTTTCAGCAAATTGCTGAGGCTTATGGATATGATCATAAATTGTCAATATTATGTTCAGAGATTCAGCAGTTACTTACAGATCCTCGTGACCGTAAGATTTCTGATAAATTTTATAAAGTACGAGACCAACATTGTGGGTTGCTCTCCCATGTGTCAAGGCTTTGTTCTCAACTCCAACAGCATCTAGCAAAACTTAAGAATGATGTAAAAGATACCGGCTTGTGAACCTTAACCATCAACCTGGTTATAATTTTTTTTGACATGGTTAAAACAATATCAGTTCTGACTGATACTGCAGTCATTGAAGACATAATTAACCGTGTTATATGTGGTATTCTCAGCTAATCTGTTTCACCTATCTATTTTGATCGGTTTAAAAGTAATCAAACCACCACTATCCTCAGAATTTATGTATGTTATTTCCTTTGTATATAAGTGTAATACAGGCTTTTGAACTTTTGGTTGATCCAATTTATATTTTTATTACTTGGTTGTAAAAAAAAAAGGCCAGAGTAAAACAATAACAAAGAACGTAAGATTTTAACCTCAAGGGGCTGCATCAAATCCAGCTCGGTGTACTTGGTGTCACATTTTCTATTATAACCATTTTTTTCCTCTAAATTATTGTATGGCAATGTAAGAGTATTACTATTTTTGTTGATATGCTTAGCTTGCATTAAAATGAGATTTGAGTATATTATCAAAATAGAGAGCAAATTAAGTCAATGTGTCTGAAACATTATTTTAGTAGTAAACTCGATCTAATTTTAAATCATTTAAATTCGATTTGAAAAGTAAGATTTTTGGATTATTTTTATAGGACTTTGGAAACTTGAGGTAGATACAGGAGCTATATACACCCAAAACTCACCACACTTTATCTGATTAAACAACTCCACCGCACCCCACTCTACCCCATTACTCACATAAGAGCAATCATCGCATTCCACGACACCCCATTTCTCTCAAGCATTTCATTAAACAAAATCCTCGACCACCGATCAACAACCCCATATTTCCCATACATATCCAACAAGGAAGTCTACACAACCATAGTGGGCAAAAAACCCACTCTTAATAGCACACCCATAATGGGAAATCCTTAACTACAGCCACCAATTGAAAATCAAAAATCAAAGAACATCCAAAGCAAAATCATAAAATCCCTAACTAGAGCCACAATTAAAAACCCATATCAGGTACATGATCAAGAATAATTTTAGAGAAACATGATATAGAATTAAGAACAAGCAAATCAAACTTACTGGAAGATTAAAGAACAGGCAAATTAATAAATTCGAGAGCAGCAAGTGAGCAAATACATTGAGGAATTTGAGAAGCAATTTACTAACCCATCGTTGTGATCAGGAAACTAGAGTTTCAGTTTCAGGTTTAGGGTTTGAGATCAAGTATTTGGCGATTTTGAGTCAGTGTTATAAATCAAATTATCTTCCCTCTGTTTCCCTTCCCTCTGTTTGGACTCTGTTGTAAGCAATTTTGTTTTCCTTCCTAGCGACTCCAGTAGAGAGAAAATGAAATTATTGGGGGGGAAACCAAAAAATAGAGGCAAAATTAGAAAACAAAAAAGCCACAGACTCCAATTATATTTGCTACGGATAAAATCTGTCTTTAATAAACTACACATAAAATATGTGGCAAAAAAAAAACTGTGGCAAATTGACTGTTTTGGTGTAGTGTGATGAGAGGGTAATTATGACACTTTTTTATAGACTAGAACTTGTATTTTGGTCATCTATTATATTTAATTATGTGTACTTAAGAACTTATTTATTTGTTGTAGATAGTGAAGATGGCGATTATAAACCAAGCACTTATGAGCATCTCAAGTAGTTCTTTACATAAAGGTTTCAACAAAGAAGGAAAATGTATACAAATATTCTTGGAGAATAAAATCAAAGATGATATTTCATTCAAGATCCAAGATGATATTTTGAATATATATTATATTGAGAATATATGCAAGAGTTTCCAAGAATAAAGATCTCTACAATATTGAAGAAAATTATATGCAAGAATCTTAGGTAATTCATTATAATATTGAGAAAAAATATTGAGAACATATTATTTAGATTTGGGTTCCTTCCCCTATAAAGGGAACCCTCCCCCATTATAAATTTCATCTCATATTGGAGAAAGTTTAGAAGAAATCAAGTATTACTTTTAATTTTCTCCCCTTTTTTTGTTGTTGTTGTAAATAGTTAGCTAGTTCATACAATGATCTTGGGAATGATAGAATGCTAATCCCTTCTAGCTATGACTTGAAGGAAGCCTTTACCCCGAGAAGCAATAGTTATGTTTTAGTTCTAGAATTAGTTCTCTTTCACAATTTTCTAAAATAGCTATAATTTACTTCTAGGCTTAACCATAGCTAGTAAGTGGATTTATACTATTTAGCCAAAATCCGGTGTTATAACCATTAAACCAGATTTTAGGGCAAACACGAAGAAAACTCGTAAGAGAAATTCGACCAAACTTAACCATAGTTGCAAAAATTCTTCTTATACATCGGATTAAGTAAAACCTAAATGGCCAAACCCTATATGCCTAACAATGGATCTAGATTGACATTTACATCAAAAATGCCCTACCCAGGATTTTTGAGATTAATAATCCTCTTAGTAAAACTACATTATGGCTATTATACTTTGGTTTGGATAAATTCTTAGTCTTAGTTATTCTCTTGTTAATTGTTTTTGTTATTTCTTTCTTTTAGATTTATCTCTTATAAAACTGTAATTCGGCCTAAAAAATATTTATTTTTCCAAACCTACTTGTGGATTTGATTCCACTCATCCGTACTACAAATCGACAATCGTACTTTGAGCGGGTATTTTGCTTGTGGGTAAAAAACCCCTCTTATATAGTGCCATTGCCGGGGAGGTAGCGGTGACAATGATTTCTTTTTAATACCGAGTTTTCATTTTATTGTCGTTTCTCTTTCGCTTTCTCTAGTTTGAACTTAAAAAAAAACACATTGTACTATTGGTTTAATTCATAACCTATCCAGCTCAGGTATATCACTCATTAATTTAAGTTTTGGGCACTAACTTAAAGCCAATTTTGTGGCTTTTGGTATAACACTTGGGGGCTGCACTTATAGCTTTGCTTGTAATCTCATGACCTAATTGTTTGTCGTGTCCTTAAGAAGTCTTGCGTGATCAGTTGAAGCCACATTACTTTGTGTCCCAAAAGAAACCATTCTCCAGCAAGGTTGTTGGCTTGCTTGCTTTTGTTATATCTTTCACATGCTTGCTTCACCAATTGAAATGGAAAGAGAAAAACATACTGGTACAATAAATGATCATTTTCAATCTTTTTGGATCTCTTTTAGGTAAACCTCGAGTGCTTCAAGGTTTACATAGTGTATTTACGGCGTTCTTGCCTTTATAGTTTCACATGCTCTGTCCTTTAGTTGTGTGCCTTTCATGATTGTTATAAAGCAGGACAACTAATCTTGTATAACTTGTTGGTGCTTGGTGTTGAGAAGGAAAGGTTCCAATTTAAGTAACCTATTTGCTTGCTCAAGTTTGTAGTCGTGCAACTCAAAATTTTGCTTTCTGTTTCATTCCAACCCCTCCATTTTGTTTTTAATCATTGTTGGTTGAAACATTAGTACAATCTTTGCGCTTTGTATTTATTTGGGGAGTAAAACATACGAAGGAAATTTGTCTCACTACTAAATTTAGAATGTATCTATTTGGTTAAAATAGTAGTACAATCTTTGTGCTTGGTATTGTATGTATGGTTGGGGCACTAGTTGATTTAGAAGGTTTTTTGTTTTTGTTTTAGTAAAGAACCTAGGTGTACACTCTGCATCTTTCAGTACGAGCATCATTAATAAAGGTATTGTACTTCCGCTCACATTATTTGGTTGCCTAATCTATTGTAGGTCATTTTTATACACAACCCATCTAGTACATTTGTGAGTGGGTTGGTTGATGTTGTGTGCAAGCTTGATTGCTTCATCCATTAAAGAACATAATGTTGCTTGATAAACTTGGTGATTGACCAAGGGTAATAAATACCTAGTTTGAAGTTTATATATACTTTTTTTCTTAAATTAAATGCCCGTGTGCACTTGCCATCTTGCTCGAACTTCAAGTATTTGGTAAACTAACTTTGTGCTAAATTTCTTTTAGGTGCTTTGTAATTTTTATTCATAGAGATTGGCTTGAACAAAGTTAGTCTATAGAGGCAAGGAGAATTAATTAAGCGTTATAGATTCTTGAAGCCTACTATTCCAAACTTGTGCATCAGACAAAAGGGGAGAACTGGAGCAACTTGTGCAAAGCTCAAAGCATCATCATCTCCTTCCTTCTTGTGTCGTTTAAGTGAAGGGACACTTCTTTCTTTTGCCCCCTAAGAGAAGGAACAACCATAACTTCACTGGGAAATACTTCATGTAGGTTGGTACCTCTAAAACTTTATATATAGAAGGGGTTCATGACAGCTCCGCCCTAGCATTAGGAAATTAAGTCGTGTGGACTGTTTAATACTCGTCGCTCTTAATATAATTTTTGCTATGTTTGGATTGACTTGCTATTTTGTTAACTATTTTTTCATTCCAACACTAGTACAGGTAAAAATTGTTAGAGACTTGTGGGATTTTATCACCCAAACAAATCTCAGGCAAGTAGGACCATCAATTAGGGATATAGAGAATTTCGTATCATACGAAAATTGAACGTCCCAGACCTAAAAGAAATAATAATGAAAAATCATAGTAAGATTCCCATGGGAAATCATTACCCAACAGATAGGTGTATAAGATTGGGGTAGAAATACTGGTTCACATGATACGGCCCCTGCCCAATGCCGTAAAATACTGGTTGTAGGTTTGCAATATCATCATTTCGAGTGTTGACGTAGAATAAGGCGACTCATTCGGGCGTGAGGACTAAACATCTACTTTAAACTGGTACTAGCGCAGTAACGCAGGGAAGTATAAGAGCCAAAGCCCTCAGCCATCCTACCCATTTTTGAACATAGAAAATATAAGACCCAATTATATCTTCTAAAAAATATTGAGATGCTAGAGTTTTAGGCTTAATTGATTTTTTTATTGCATTGGGTATTAATTTAATTGTAAAATTGTGTACATGCAAGAACATTGGAACCCATAAGGCTTACATTTTGACATCCCGCAATATTCTCAAAATTATTTTCAATCAAGGCACCACAAAAACTCATAATATGAGGAACCTTTCCAAACTTATTAATATATGCAGACCCATCAATCCTTCCAGTCATTCAAACAATTCCTACCCGCTTCACCCAAGCCATCTTTGGAAGATAACCTTGCTTTCTTCATGCTGTAATCAATACAATTTCAGCAACATATGATACAATTTTAGTAACAGATATCGCTGAATCAAACTACGGCTTAATCTATATCAAGGTCAAATACTCATATAAGTCAGTTAGCAGCCATGATGAATGAGAATGAGAAAGAATATCCGGCTAACAGCCTCAAAAGGCATTTCGAAGTAAATTCCACTTCAGGTCAATAAAATATTGAACTCGAGAAAAGTCATGGAATTTATTTTCCCGTGGGGTAAATGGATGCCATATTACGATACTGATTTAGAAGATGATCAAGATGAGGTCTATGATCCTATGTCACAAGCAACACTAAAAGAAGAGGCTATCATGTTCAATAAAATTCTTTAAAAATTACTTCTAAATTCTGCCTTCAACATTCAGCCACTGATGTCATTATCCATCCCTTCATCGATAAAGCCCCACCAACTCAAAAATGATATCATTACAGAAAGTGTGTATTTTTCCAAATTCTTATACGGTTTCTCAAATGATGAGGATGATGACAAATTTCCTAGAATTGTGAATGTAATATCATGCCTTGAGGAAATACGAGCGCTATTTTTATCCCAACCAATATCACCTTCTTCATCTCTCATCTTTGAATCCATACCTCCATTGCCTTAGCCTAACGGGGGTATCATGGCCAAAAATGATTTTGAGGACTTGCATGGAGACAACTCTTGTTGCATTTTTGTTGATGAATGTTTAAATTATTTCAAGGACTCGAATAATTCTGAGATTCATGAAATAGTGCAATCATTATCATCAGAAGATGAGTTTCAACTTGGTCATCTCCCTAAACCAATGAATATCTACATAATTGCTCAGGATGACTCCCATGAGATAAGTTGTGATTTTAGGCACACACAAATTAAATATTTATTGAAGCCGATTGTTCCCCGATCCCCATATCAAAATATATCATATAGGTTTTCTTCTACTAAAAGAAAACATATTTTTGAAAAGTTATAATTTTTAGGATGCCTCACATACTTGCTTTATCAAAGCCACTTCAAATATTTTCTGAAATATCAATGATAACATAGAGGCTTTGAAATTTTTTTAAGAAATTATTTCACCTGGAAAACTAAGTTTTGAATCAAGTACATTTTTAGGGAACATACTTGTATACCTATCTTATTATTTAATGCAATACGTAGTAATCATATAATTGTATTAAAAATTCTAAAAGAAAGTATGTTATTTGGGTCTGTGCCAGATTTATCTTGGAGAAAATGGTTTTTCTTGATTTGTCTAAAATTTTTAGCTTAGAATCATCAAATGATAGGCCAAGTTTTTAGAAAAAAGGTTTTGCATAAATAATTAGTTTTAAACTCCCTTTGGCTTTTACATAATATATCTGCCCAATTAGGGGCTAATATTGAGGATCAACATTCATGTGTTCTCTAGTTTTTGAAAGAGAATTTGCAGCCGGGATAGTGCATCACCTTTTTAACTGTGTACCCTTCCGGTTATATAAAAAAATTTGGGGGTACATTCGTCTGGCTGATGACGACAAACTTAACACTTCTTTTGGGGCAACTCATGACTCATTCAGGTGAGAAATTATAGTTGTCTCTTCCATTTATTTTTATGCTCTCAAACATTGAGGGTAATGTTTCATTTAAGTTTGGGGGTAGAAAACAATTTCTTTACATGTTTTTTTATAAAAAAGTAAAATAATGACACTTTAATAATTTATGATATATCTTGGATGAATTTCCAACACTTAATCTCATTTTACCTTGGCAGAAATATTTTGAAAAAACCTAAAATTTTAAATTGTGTCAAGTATACACTAGAATATTTTTGACTATCTAAAACGAGATGTCTATCTTTTTATTAGCGACTCATTCAAGTTAACGTGAGCTATTTTGAAAACTTGCACTTCACTGTAGTTTTTCAATTTATACCTTCAATAGATTTTTGTTCAGTTTAAGGGAAATTTAACATTTATGTTTGGAATAATTTTTTACAAGGGAGACAGCTGCCTAAGAATATGTTCATTCCTAGGAAAAATAATAAGCCAAATTTGATCTAAAAAGTTTTACGTGTAAGGCTACTCATATAATTAAGAACTAAAGGAGGAAAAATTATCACCAATCTCAAGTATGACCACAAACTATGTGAAAGAAGCACGAAAAATACTACTTATGAGAATCCTTGGTCAAGGTCACGATGGGGCACCACACCCCGACAACCTTAGCCAACTAGCGGGGATTGTCGACCGAAAGCTCCTTGTCATGGAGGCTTCACTAAGAAACAATATACTCAGAAGAAAGGGCTCACAAAAAAATAATAATACTAGGAAGATGAATTGACTAAGATACTTGTCGAACTGACCGTTGAATTTATTCTAGTAGGAACTACACTACCAAATACTGGGTAAATTATTCTAGACAGCGTATTAAGAGATAAAACTATTTTTACTATACACTCAGATATGGCTAAAGAAAATACTTGAATATCTTTCAAATCTTGAAGTAGTATCTCTAGTTTCGGATGAGTGTAAAATATTATTTGGTATACGTGGAGAATGGCAGGTTTAAAGATTTTCTATCGGTATAATTTTGTCATAACTAAGTAAGGATAAGTTAACATGAAATGAGTCATGTATCTTCTAGAATTGTTTAAGATGTTATTATTGATTTTTATGGGTATAGTCACTTCAAACCCTTACGAGACAAAACTCATTCTCTAGGGTAAACCTAGTGGTTTAAATGCTTATGGCATATGCTAAATATAATCGCGCACCCTATGAAAGTGGCTTTTATTTTATTTTACTCGGGACGAGCAAAAGACAAGTTTAGGGTTATTTTAGGAGAACGCAATTATGATACTTTTTATGCACCCGAATATGTATTTTGGCCACCCATTATATTTAATTATGCGCACTTAAGCACTTATTTATTTGATGTAGATAATGGAGATGGATATTAGAAACTAAGTAGTTATGAGCATCTCTAGTAGTTTTTTGCACAAGGTTTCAACATAGAAGGAAAATGTACAAAATATTTGTGGAGAATAAAATCAAAGAATATATTTGATTCAAGATCCAAGAAGATATTTTGAAGATATATTATATTAAAGATATATTATATTGAAGATATATGCAAGAGTTGCCAAGAATATAGATCTCTACAACATTGAAGGAAATTATATGCAAGAATCTCAGATGATTGATTGTAATATCAAGAGAAAATATTCTTTAGATATTGTGTATATTCCATAGATTTGGGTTCCTTCCCTTATAAAAGGAACTCTCCTCGATTGTAATTCTCATCTCATATTGAAGGAAGTTTAGAAGAAATAAAGTATTACTTTTAATTGTCCCATATCTCTTTTATTTTCTTTTGTAAATAGTTAGCTAGTTCATGCAATGATCTTGGGAATGATTGAAGGTTAATCCCTTCTTGCTATGACTAGAAAAAAGCCCTTACCCGAGAAACAATATTTATATACTATTTTTGGAATTAGTTCTCTTTTACAATCTTCTAAAATATCTATAATCTACTTCTAGGCTTAACCATAGCCAGTAAGTGAATTTAGACTATTTACCAAAAGTTTGGTATTCATTAAACCGGATTTTAAGGCAAACACGAAAAGAACTCCTAGGACAAATTCGACCAAGCTTAACCATAGTTGGAAGAATTCCTCCTACACATTAGATTAAGTAAAACCTAATATGACCAAACCACCCAAGATACCGAACCATGGATCTAGGATTGACATTTACATTAAAAATATTTTACCTAGGATTTTTGATATTAATAATCCGCCTAGTAAAACTAAATTATTGCTATTATACTTTGATTTGGCGGAATTCTTAGTCTTAGCTATTCTCATGTTAATTGTTCATGTTATTTTTTTAATTTATTTTAGATTTATCTCTTATAAAACTATAATCCGGCCTACAAAGTATTTTTTTTCCCAGACCTCCCTGTGGATTCGATCCCACTGATCCGTACTTCAATTCAACAACTGTACTTTGAGCAGATATTTTGCTAGAGGATAAGAAAAACTTTTTATCAGGGATTAACCTTGTAACATCTTAATGGAAATTATCAATGAAGAAAATTTAAATAACTTTCATTAAAACTAAAAATAAAGTTATGAGATACAGAATCAGTTCTCGAGCTCTCTAAAACCCTACAAGAACAAAAGCTTGTTTGAAGAAATGATCCTTAAATAGGAAAATCTTGAGGTTTGAAGTGTCTTAACTACCCCTGGTCTTCTCCAATATTGATAAACAAGTATTTAATGAAGTTTTGCTCTTTTTAGATCACCTCAATATTTTTTCCAAAGTTTCACTACTCTCTACCACTCTTAGCTAGCGATCGTTAGTAATTTACCTTGCCCTGGTGGCGATTACCGGTGGGTAGTGGCTGGAGTTGCCAATTTTTTTGGGTTGCTTCGCTTGATTAATGATGTTTAAATTAACATTCATCATCTTATTCCCTTGTCTCAGTGATGATCTTTGATTTTAATGTAGCCCAATTAGGTCAATTCTGATAGAAACTGCTCTACCGAATTGCTGGAATCCCTATGTGTGGTTTTTATGCCATGTTTGCTCTGATTTGGCCCTTTCTTTTGCCAAATTAACTCCAGTAGAGTAGATAACCTGAAAATGAGGTAATTAAGCAATAATTAAACAAAAAAGGTCCTAGGATGGCCAAAAACACTTGTTAAAAGGGCTTAAATTCTGCACAAAAATGTGCTTATCTCAAATCTTAGCTATAATAGGGAAGAATGACTTAAGATAAGAGGAAATCTGAGTTAATAACCTTAATAAGGGTAAGTTTACTAGCTTAAGGGATGATCTTTTCTTTCTACCCATCAATGCGGTTGGAGACTCTAGAAATAGCGCTTTGAAAGTTTAAACATTAAGACCACCCAAAGGCTAGCGGGGTTTTGTGGTACTCCCCCCCCCCTCGGGGTGTTCTCTTGATGTTGAGGATTCTTTATCTTAATATAAGGTGTCAGTGGTGATACTTTTTTTTAAACCTGACACAAGATTTATTAAAGTTAATTAATTTCTTGTTTAGACACTCTTCTAAAGGTATTCAGAGCTTCTTTAGCCGTGATTGTTTCGCCCATGATGTCTATGCAAAATATAAAATTGTCATCAGCAAAGAGAAGATGAGAAATGGGAATGTTGCCTCTAGAAGTTTTGATACCGTGCAAACTCTTGTCAAAGTCTTCTTTGAGCAGGATCTTGGAGAGGGTCTCGACACATGATAAACATGAATAGGGAAAGAGGGTCACCTTGGTGGATGCCTCTTTCATGCTTTAAAAGACCAAAGGGTGAATTATTCTAATTAAAAGTGACGGTGGAGGTAGATACGCACTGTAGTAGCCTACTCACAGCCTTGGACCCCCTTAGACACTCGAAGCCTACTTCGTAGCCAACCCGAATATATCGAAGCTTGTTCAATCCTCAAAACAATCCTTCCAGATATCCCCTGAAGAGGAAGCTTCGACTCTAGATAAGCCTCGAGGACGAACTAACACATCGCAGCAGAAGCCCTTCGACCATATCTGCACACGGTCGAAATATGATGGGACAGGCAGCCAGCTCATAAGACAAATTGGTGCAATAATTGGTCCTTACAGCTACAATAACAAGCCCGACTACTGCGCTGCAGTACCAGAGTACAGAGACACCTCCAACAGCTGTCACAGTGACAATGCAGACATGACCGACGCCCATACCCCACCGAGATATCCTGACAAGTAATCATGTAATCTGACCCATACTTGGTGACTCAGCTTCCTATGGTTCTATAAATAGGAGAGATGAGGAGCCAAGGAGGGGTTAGAAAAATTATCTCTAGCCCTCCTGCAGTTTAACTTTGACCACCCTGTAATACCCAGTATTCGAACCTTCGAATTACTCATCAGTAATAGAATACTTCTTAAAAATCCTCATCAGAGGTCGTAGAATGTCACAATTGGGCCTCTACGCAAGTATTTGTCTCTAGTTTGTTCATACTTTAGATCATTTCCTTATAATCCTTTGATAAAAGATCAACTCCGTATTGTATGAGCCAACTTCCCTTTTAAAAGAAGATAGACCCCTACAATTGGCGCCGTCTGTGCTTCCCACGCTACCAATCCCCTTTTCTTTTTCCCTCCTTATGTTTCCAACATCCACAGATTCTCCTCAATGGCACCAACCCTCCGCTCCAATTCAATCCAGGCGGGTATCACAATTGATGGAGTGGCTGCCCAGATAGCCTTATTATCTCAAAAAGTTGCTCACGCCGAGGAGCGCCACCATGCACAACTTAACTAGGAGTGCAAAAACCACCGCCTGGCGCTGGATAATGAACGGAACCGCCGCTTGGGCGATGAAAATAGATAGAACTGGGTAATCGATGAGTTGTACAACACCGTCCGTGAGGTATAGAGACTACAGCCTCTGGAAGCTGCTCGACCATCCCAAGCACAAGACCCGTCGCGCGTATCTGCCCGCGTCTGTCTAGGACCCTCACAGAACCCTGAGATACCCCCAGTTCATACCGGTGCCGAAGGCATTCCTCATACTATTCCCCCAGCCGGCTCTATCTACCTCAGGATTCACCCCATAGAAGATTCTTCCAACTCCACCCTCTGCTCCTCCAGACATCCCAGACGTCATCCTGCTCGAGAGCGGCTCGGGGAATGTAGTACCGAATACATGCCACATGCTCGCCCCCACAACCTTCAAGCTCCCCCATCTCCCCCTCATCCCGTATATGTCGCACAATAGGACTTTGACCACAAAATACAACCAGTTACTCACGTCAGCGCGAGCCCAGCCACCAACTCTTGGATCCGCCTCAATAACCTGATTTTCCCCAAACTTTTGGCTATCGAAATACCCCATAATTTCCGTACTCCTAAACTCAGAAAATACCGTAACACAGACTCTAAATCCTACATTCTCAAACTTTGAAATACCCTGAGCCTCTACTCCACGGCTGGCTACCTGTTATGTCACCTTTTTCTGACAAACCTTACTGACAACACCTTTCGATGGTATCACAGCCTTCCAAATGGCTCGATACAAAGCTTTGAGCAACTATCATGGTTTTTCCTCGCCCAGTTTGCCTTCAATAAGGACAGAGAAGTCCGAGTTGGCGCCCTTTTTAATTTCAGAAAATTCAGTAATAAGGCACTCGAAGCCTTTACCAAAAGATTCCTCGGCGAATCTCACAAAATAGAGAACCTTGACTACGCAAATGCTATATTTGCATATTCGAATGCCCTGCCTGATCACAGTCGAGTAAAAGAACACCTAGTTCTCCACAAAACTCAAACTCTTGAAGAGATGCTCTTAAAGGTCAATGGTTATATCGATCTTGAGCGCCTTCATGAGTCCTACAAACAGAGCCAGCCCTCGAACACCACCCACTTCAATAAATCTTGGCAAAACCCACATCCTACTCCAATGACCCTGATCGCTCCTATCTCACCGGAGACTAAGAGCTGCAAATGCCCTAACATCGATAATAATGCAAAAGCCTGCAAGAAACGGCCAAAGCCAGTATTACCCAGACTCACTGCCCCTCTCAGTACCCTTCTGCCGCATATACAGGCAGACCCCATTTGGCGCATCCCTTTCCCTATCAAAGTCAGAGTAGGTAAACCTTATTGCGCCAATCATAAATGTAACTATCACCATACCAACAAGTGCTTCACCCTCCAGCGATCTCTCGAACTCATTCTCATAGCAGGTCGTCTACACCATTATATTACCGACCTTCCCGGCTACCTTGACGGGTTTTACCTCCAACCTCATTCCACCCCTACTGCTGACCCGACCGTGGTACACATCTATAGGTCATGTATTATCGAAGTTAACAACATAGATAACGGACGTTCCAAAAGAAAATGAAAGTGCGTCGAAGAATGTCACAAATACACCTATCAGGAGAAATTTCCCACCCTCCTGCCAGAATCAAGCCATCGCCCTCACCTCGAAAGCATTTCCTTCATCAACTGTGATACATCTCATGTTCGTTTTCCCCATTGCGATCCACTAGTCATCATGATTAAGATCGAAAACCCGTTCTCCACACAATGCTCATAGACACAATGAGTGCAGCTGATGTCCTTTTTCTCCCAATTGTCAAAACCATGAAGAAAACCGACCTCATAACCGCTGTCAATATTGAATTGAAAGGTTTCAATGGGGCCATAAAAGTTACTGTTGGCCGAATCAGCTTACCAGTAACCACATGCCCTCTTACACTCTAAACTAGCTTCCTCGTTATCGACAAAAAGTTAGAATACCTCAGTATCCTTGGGCGCGACTGGCACCACGCCATGCGAGCCATACGTTCGACCTACTATCAAACCCTTTATTTCAGCACTCATGAAGGTACTTGGAATCTGAAAGGCTCTCAATGCTTCGCCCGCTCATGCGAGCACTCAGAGATCAATCAGACTCAAAAACTTGTCAGCCGCCTATAACAATCGCTGTCTCTTCTACCCCTACACCATCGACAGATTCCACCCCACCCATCAAACCTAATTTTTATATCAAACTCGACGGTCCTGGTCGAGGTACATTCATCGGAACTTTTCTCGATGAGGCAAAACGCCTCAAGCTTATAGATTTCCTTTGAGTAAACAAAGATGTCTTTGCATGGACATTCCAGGAGATGCCCCGTGTAGACCCCGACCTGGCGTGCCATCGCCTCGACCTCATTCCCTATTCCTTAGCAGTTAAACGAGAGAAGTGAAACATGGCACCACGACTTCGAGTAGCAGTGAACCTTGATGTGGACAAGCTCATCGCCGTAGGTTTCATCAGAGAAGTGAAGTACGCTGACTGGATATCAAATATCGTGGCAGTTCCATAAAAGAACGGCAAGATCAGAATCTGCGTCGACTTCACAGACCTTAACAAGTACACATCGAAGGACAACTTCCCTCTCCCGACTATTTCAGCACTTCTCGATGCCACTGCTTGACACGGGCGCCTATCAATGATGGATGCGGCTTCAGGTTACAATCAGGTACCCCTCCTCCCCGAAGATCAACTTAAAACTTATTTTATCATTGAACAAGGCCTTTACTATTTAAATGTTATGCTCTTCGGCCTAAAAAATGCGGGAGCCACTTACCAACGCCTGGTCACAACCATGTTTAAAACCTTGCTTGGCAAGTTGGTCGAAGTTTACATCGGCGACATGTTATGCAAGAGCCTCCAAAAATAGACCCATATCTAAGACCTAACTGAAGTCTTTTCGATACTTCATACGTGTACCATAAAACTCAACCCAGAAAAATGCCAGTTTGCCGTTTCTTCTGGAAAAGTTTGGGGCCACCTTATCAGTAAATGAGGTATCGAGATTGACCCCACCAATATTCGAGCCCTCATCGACATGCCATCGCCCCAAACAAAAAAAAAAGTCCAAAAAGTGGCCAGCAAGATAGCAGCCCTCAATAGTTTCAATTCTAAATCCTCAAACAGATGTGCTTGACACTTTTACCTCTTATGCGACCAAGGAGTACACAAACCAAAAAATAAAAACAACCCCGAAATCAACTAGACACCCGAGTGTGAACAGGCCTTCCTCGAACTCAAAACTTATCTTGGCCGACCACCCATTATCAGTACCCCTATCGAAGGCGAAACACTCTCTTTATACCTCGTTGCCACGGACACTTCCATCAGTTCAGTACTTATTCGGTTAGACACAAACATTGAGAAACCTCTATATTTCATCAGTAAAACTCTAACCCTCGCAGAAACTCGGTATTCCATACTTTCAAGCCCACCCCATCAGTGTTATCATAAGATATCCCCTTCGAGAAGTACTCAGTAAAAAAGAAAAATCCAGACGAGTGCAATAGTGGTCTGTGTACCTTGGCGAACATGACATTACCTTCGAGTGGAAAATATCCCAGAAAGGCCAAGCAATAGCAGACTTTCTAGCCGACTTCCCGATTGAGGATGTCGATTGGGAAGAACACAAAGATGACTTATCAGAAGAACAACCTGAAACAACAAATCCGTGGGACCCTCACACTGGCTGGCGTTTATTCACAGATGGATCGACAGGACCTAATGGATCCGGAATTGGTATTATCTTGGTAACACCCACTAATGACCGAATAGAGAAAGCTATCAAACTTACCTTCGAACGTTCCAATAACGAAGCTGAGTACGAAGCCTTGATCCATGGCCTTGACCTCGCTCTCGATCTTGGCATTCCCAAACATGCCATTTTTACAGATTCTCAAATCATTCAGAGGCATTACATAGGAGAAAATCAAGCTAACTGTAGCATGGCAGACTATGCTCTCTTTGTGCGACAGCGCATGGACCAATTTCCTAAAAAATCCACAATCACTCACCCTCAAGAAGAAAATAGACATGTAGATGCCCTCGCCTACAAAACAAATATGCTTAGATAATCAGAATCTTAGACCCTCCATATCAAAGTACTCGAATGCCCAAGTATCGACCAGATGGAAGTCAATGCCATCAATACTGAGGACGAGAGTCTCGATCCAGACGATTGACGAAGACCATTCCTCAATTACTTCAACAATCCTAAGCTCCCAGATGAAGACAATGAGTTTAAGCTTGTATGTAACATGTTATGGATCAACGAAACCAGAGACCGGGCTATTGCCAACCTTGGACGCTACCACATATCACTTCAAAAATCCTATAACAAGAGAGTTCGAACGCGGAGTTTCAACATCGGAGATCTAGTACTTCGACGTGCCAACCAATCCTCGAAACCACAAAATGCCGGCTAGCTAGCCGAATCCTGGGAAGGACCTTATGTCATGTACGATAAAATTGAGAAGGGTTCTTACTATCTAATGACAGAAGATGAAGAGTCTTTACAAAAAATAGAACACAATGCAGTTGGTCTCTTATAACAAGCCGTATCCTTAACCTTGTACAACTGATGTAATCTAGAACAATCAATAAATAGTTTTTCCACCCATACTTCGTCTCCATTTTTTCCTGAATTTCTTGGTTTAACTTAGGTGTTATGTCAACCTTCGACCCGACTAATACTTGGGGGTAACCTTGAGATTTTTCAAGCTTCCAATTTCGAGCAAACTTGAGGGGCAAGGATGGTTGAAAGGCCGGACCCTCGAGAATGCATTGGGGGCGAACAGTTATGCTTCGTTGTGGCCAAGGCCTTCGAAATCCAGTCGATTTCTTGGTTTCCTCTAAGTATCACGTTAACCCTTCGACCCGACTGATACAAGGGGGCGACTTTGAAATTTTCGAGCTTCCAATTTCAAGCAAACTCGAAGGGTAAGGATGGTCGACAGACCGAACCCTCAGGGATGCATTTGGGGTGAACAAATATGCTTTGATCAGGCTTTGAAACAATCGAAATTCAGTCGATTTCATGGTTTACCCTGGGTATTATGTCCACCCTCACCCCGACTGATAATTGGGGACGACCTTGAAATTTTCAAGTTTCCAACATTTGAGCAAACTCGAGGGGTACGAATGGTTGAAAGACCGGACCCTCGGGAATGCGTTGGAGGCGAACACATATTGCCTCGCTGTGGCTTAGGCCTTTGAAGTCCAGTGAATTTTTGGGTTTCCACTAGGTATCACGTCCCCTTGGCCCGACTGATACACGGTGGTGACCTTGAAAATTTTCAAACTTTCAACATCGTTGTGACTTCGGCCTTGGATGTCCAGCAGATCATTCAGGGTTCTATCAATCTATAGTTATTCGACAGAAACAGTACATGTAGATACTATTATACTTGAACGTCTACAATTCTATTAAGTGCAAAGAAGATTCAAAGCATCATCCATCAGGGAAACAGTTGCATTACAACTCAAGATTGGTCATCAAAAGTTCAACACAAGCCAAGCCAACAGAATACGCATCAATATTTCAGCAATCCAGAGTAATACAAGGCAAGAGCAAGATAATAAAGTCAGTAAGAAAATTAGACATCAATACAAAAGCAGTTTAGAATCAACTTTAGAAGTTCCACAAATAGCCACCATCAGTACAGTATAACAACTCGAAGACATACCAAGTTCCAAGACCAGCGCAAACAAAATAAACATAGTTCAAAAAATTAGAACTCAACATCAAATCAGAAAAGGAAAATATGGAACCCCAACCCCAAATACCTCATATCGTCACGGTTACACCTTCTTCCTCAACAGGTCCCCCATTTTTAACATCCTCCGCACCCTCAGTCGAAGGTTTCAACCACGAACTTTTGACAGCCAAACCATCCACAGTTCCACCACTGGCCGCTCCAATAGCAGAAGTCTCCACACCACCTCCAGTACTTCCCGTTGCCTTATCAAGAACATCTGCTTCTCCTTCCTTCATCCGCAAATCACCTCCATCAACAAGTTCTGGGGAAATATGGAAGGGCTCCAACGTATCGGGGTCATACCCCTTATCTTCTATAAATGTTTTCAACTTGACATTCACCTTACATTCACCATCATACTGCCACTAGAAAATCACCTTTTGTTCTGCTTTCTCCCTCTCTTTTGCTGCAAGCTTTGCCGACCACTCCCAATCCTGCCTTGACCGCTGAAGCTCGAGCCTCTCATCAAACGAGTTAGTAATCACCTCTAGATCTTGCTTCATCTTCTTGACTTCAAACAACAATGATGCCTCAGTCCCCCGAGAAAGATCCAGACTCTCCATTGCTTATCGCAATTTCTCATTTACTGACTTCATCGCCATGTTGTACGATCGCACCCAAGCCTCTGTCTACTATAATATTCAAGCAGTCAGTACACTTTAAAACTTAAAGAACTTAAACAAAATCTCAGACTCTTACAAATGAAATTCATAAATAGTTACCTAAAACATATGCCTCTTTATTTCCTTCGCAGCCTCACCTGGGTCGTCCTCGTAGAGCTCGACCATCGAAGCTTGTTTGGCAACTGCTTGCTTCTATCGTTCAGCCTCCATCATCTCTTCATCCTCATCTACTGCATCATTCTCCCCTAGCACCCTACGCCTTTTGTGCTGACCAACCTTCGATTGTTGTACCTTCGAAGCTTTGAGAACTATCCTTCCCCTTCCTCTTCTCTGTCTGAGTTGGCACCTGCCTTGGCCTCAACCTCAAAGTATCAATAGCCACTTCGGGCACTGGCGCTGCTTGCTTCAACCCCCTCTACGTTCATGAAACATACTAAAAATTCCTTAACAACTCTTCCCCTCCCATTTATTTTGGACCCTTCGAAACACCTTCGCCCATCTTTCTCATTGATGGCTTCGGCGTAAAGGGTACGCTTCAAAGCAGGGAATCCGCCTTTTTCTTTCTTTGCCTCTTGATTCTAAGACTGTCAAAAGTAGAAATTACCCATTCCTCACTAGCTTCGAGCAACGTATCAATATAGTTCCTCGAATTGTCCCAAAACGAATTCTTCGGACCTGCAGAACAAATAAAAATATAATCATCACCTATTCAAGACATATATCAACAATAATCCTTTGACAACAAACTTACTCTGATTATACACTCTATGACGCAACTTATAAGGGTCATCCTCCTTAACATTCTCGTAGTTGCCCCGTACTATCAATAAATCTTTATTCCACCCTCGACCCGTCGAACACAGATCAAAGAACCAGAGCTTCTCTGGATGACATTGGATGTGATAGGTACATGGGTTATGGCTCGCCTTCTTCGAGTAAAATGCAATAATATAAAACCACTTAATCAAACCCTAACCCACACCAGTCAATTTTGCATTCATCCCCTCTATAAACCTCATCATCTCATAAAAATTTTCATTCATTTTACACCGGGGACACCCCTCAAAAATTCAGTATTTCTTTCACCAGTCTTCGAAGAGGAAGTTCAATTCCCAACCGAATCTAGCCTCGATAAGCCATTATCCCTTCCTCAAGATCCGATTGGAAGGTTAGCCCTGCCCCCGCCACACTCAGATATACCTCCACTTTTGACAGCTTTAACTTGGCAGAAAATTGATCTAATCTATTCTTATCTCTTGCCGAAACGTCACCTTCGACCCTATCCGACTCAGTCGAATCCCCATTGTCGTAACTCTGGACCCCTTCTCCCTTTCCACCACCAGAAGGGCCTACATCACCCTTACCCCTCTCCCCCCATACCGTTTCCTTCTCCTCACTATCCTTAGTCACTATCATCCTACGACGTCTCGTAATCGGAACCTCCCCAGTCGGTAGAACCATGGATAAAGGGGCTTCGGTTATCATATCCAAAACTTCTAAGTCGCTACCCTCATCCATTAGGGCTCGACCAAAAATACTAGCTTCAAATACTTCGATCTCTTCGTCTATCAGCCTCCATCTCGAAGCTTGACGGTTATGCATTTTAGCCTACAGAAGAAGTGGCACGCAATTAGATCGATAAATTTAACAATTCTGTGTCCATAACCTATAACCCATATACCTCCTCCAGAAGATTTACACACTCGAAACCTCAATTCTCAATCCTATGCCTCCTCCAAAGCACCCAAAATCCCAGAATGGGTCGAAACCCAGATTCATAAAATCTTCCTATCTTCGGAAATAACCTCTAAACCTTAAACCCAGAATGCCCTACTCACAAACTCAGAAGGGAAAACAAAATAAAAATGGGCAGAGATCAAGTGATATATCTGTGTTTGAAGAACTATCCTTGAAACAACAAGATTAACTATAACAACTTCTCTCAAGATTCTAATGGCGCACGTTCTCTTCTCCTCGCTCTCTTTGATTTTTCTGAGTAAACAGTATAGTGGTTATTCCTCTAACACTTATATACTCTTTCAAAAAACCAAAACCGCCTCGATTTTCTAAACCATTATCATTACCACGACCCTACTACCCCGGCTTTTTGGTTACAGTATATTTTGACCGATTTACCCTTCATATCCCGCACGTGCGAACAACACACTCACTTTAACTTGCTTGCAAAAATAAAAGTTTCTCGAACCCTTTTCACCCTTATTCGAAGCTGAAAAATCAAATCCAAACAGTCGAGTCACACATTTTTTCCATAATACGAGTAAACATCATGATTACTTTTCGATACACTGCCCTAGGCGCACGTACTGTCCTAACAGACCAGCTGTCTGGGTTGTCAGAACGGCCAATTAAATTAAATATAACCTTAAAAAAACTCCTCAAATTCAAGTAATCTACCACTTCACGTCTCAAAGACTCACCAACAGATAGCCTTAAATTGGGTTTTCTAATATATCGACATTCGATCTACAACACATTCGTCAATCCAAAGCCTCATGCCCCCTTTTCCTTCGACAGATCACATTTGACAGATCAAACATTTATGCTTACAAACCCAACTTTGTGTACCAACACACCAATCTTTTCTGTTTCGAAAGAAAATACTCCCACTTTAACAATTCAAGTTTTTCTTCAATAATCCAAACATTATACTTTGACAATTATATTATTAATTCGCCAGCTCACAATACTACTTTAAGAATTCAGATTATACTATCACTTATTAGTTTGACAATGCAAGTTATTACCTATGAAGAGCAAGAATACTACTACAACAGTACCTCCAAACAACAATTTCATTCAAAAAGAAAAAAATATTACAAGCCTCTTAAAAGAAAAGAGAAAGGAGGCAGGACAGAGAAAAACAACAACGAAAGCAACAAACAGACAGAGGTCTCTAATTATTAGCGTGATGCTTCTCTTCAACCACGGTTACAGCATCTGCATCCTCCTGGTCTACTATATCCTTCGCGAAGCCTACAAGAAGAGACAACCGATGGCCAGGAAACGGCCCCATCATCTGCAATATTCCCCACCAGTATGTGAAGGGCATGCCAAGGATGGGTGCCCTGGGTTCCGCCTCAAAATGATTTGGCATCTCAACATTAATATCTTCCTCGATACCGAACCGACGTTGAAGCCCCAATAAGGCCTCTTATATTATCCTGGCCCTCTCTGCCGCTTGGTCTTCCTGAATGGGTATGTTTACAGCCATCGTGATCAGAACAAATAAGAGAAGAGAGGAAGGACTTCAATTAACCACCTCGAAAACTCAATAACCAACCTTTCCAACTTCCTAGATGTAACCGATTAGTATGCACATGCATTCAAACCTCATTCCCAAGGACATATAGTCGAGCAAACCTCCATCATCAAACGCTCAACCGCCTTCATAACCTTCGATCCTATCATTATACATCGATGATATCATAACCTTTAATCATATAATAACCTTCGGTCATATCTTTATACTTCGATACCCTTTTTTATCCACTATCAACAATTCAATGACATTCATGTGCTAAGTGCGCCTATGAGACTATTTTTCTATATTATCAATCAAACACAGTAACACAAGTTTTCAAAAAAATTTGTTTCCATTCCATTATCCGATTCACAAGACAGATTACATTGCCACAACCACCCCAAGCAAAAAAAAACCCCAAAAATTCAAAGGTATAAATATTCAACACATCAAACAGTAGCCCTATTTCCAGAATTTCCAGCTCCACTCATTGCGCTTTGTTCCTCTATCTCATCATCTGCACAAACAAGACATTCGGCCAATGCCGACAGAGAGAGATAGCATTTCTTCGCAGTAGTAAAATCGTTCTTTAGTCGGTCCCAAAGATAGGCGTAAGGCTCCCCATTGATGATCTCCCCAGCTTCTACCTCTACCAGTTCGGGCATGTCTTAGTCCAGATCATGATGCCCGAAGAACTTTATTTGAAGTTCACCAGTTTTCTGCCCTACACGACGGTACCGGGCGAAACCCATCCTCTTTTGATATCACGATTTGAGGGTGGTATCCATGAAGATTTCTTTAACTAGTAAAGGAAAGAGAGAAGAATGGCAAAGAAGAAGGTTACTTAATATCCCTACACAATAACCCATACTTGTAGCCTTCACTTCATTTATTACCCTATAGCCACCTATACCTCTTAATTACCCTCTTTTATTACTTACTCGAAAACCAACAGCCAAACCGCTCAAATTCCAAGACCAAACAGTTTTCTCAGGGAACACCTCTCCACCTGGCTTCGAGAACCTCGCTGGGAGGGGGCGCAATGATTGGTCCTTAAAGTTCCAGTGACAGGCCCGACCATTACGCCGCAGTACCAGAGTACAAAAACACCTCCAGTAGCTATCACAGTGACAGTGCAGACATGACCGACGCCCATACCCCGCCGGGATATCCTGACAAGTAATCATGTAATCTAACCCATACTTGGTGACTCAGCTTCCTATGGTTCTATAAATAGGAGAGATAGGGATCCAAGGAGGGGTTAGAAAAATTATCTCCAGCCCTCCTGCAGTTTACCTTCGACCACCCTGCAAAGCCCAGTATTTGAACCTTTGAATTACTTATCAGTAATAGAATACTTCTAAAAATCCTCATCAGAGGTCGTAGAGTGTCACATTCGGGCCTCTACGTAAGTATTTGTCTCTATTTTGTTCATACTTTAGATCATTTACTTGTAATCCTTTGATAGAAGATCAACTCCGTGTTGTAAGAGCCAACTTCCCTTCTAAAAGAAGTTAGGCCCCTACACGCACTGATTGATCAAATTTTTCCTTTTTTTACGGATGCCCATAAATTTCATGGAGTCATCTTAGAAATGTCATTCAACTCTATCAAAGGCTTTGTTGTGATCTAGCTTATTGTCCATACAACCCGTCGTTCGTTTCATTTTGTTTAAAGTGTTGAGAATTTCATGCGTCATCATAATGTTATTGAAAATTTGCATTCCTGGGACAAAAACATTTTGAGCGGGGGATATAAGTTTCTCTAAACGGGTCTTCAGGTTATTAGTTAGGATCTTAGTAATAATTTTTAACTTTACATTACAGAGAATGATAAAGTGGAAATCATCATGCACTTTTGGATTGGGCTTCTTGGGGTTAAAGGATAATGTGAGTATGGATAAATTCAAGTAAAAAAATGATATGTTTGGAAGAAAAAAAAATAAGGATTGCTTTGTAGAGTTCGCACCTACTATGTCTCAATATTTTTAAAGCAATGAAGGAGTAAAATCATCTACGTCAGGCGACTTGTTGGGGTTCATAGTAGAAAAAAACTTCTCTAACCTCTTTCAAAGTAGGCGATTACATGATATCCTTGTTAGTATCCTCTGAGATAGCTTTATCAAAAATGTCAAGGTCCTTCACTTTGTACGTGGAGGTTGGCGGAAGTGAACAAGTTCTTGAAGCAACTTACAATAGTAATGCAAAATTAATATTCGTTCTACTGGAGACCTAATTACTTCTTTTCAAAGTTTGCGTAAAGTATTTTTTTTCCTGCGGCAGATTGAAAAATGGAGGAAAAGCTTAGAATTTTTGTCACCTTCATTATGCCAAGTTTATCTAAATGTGTCCCCCTAAAGTGATTATTCTTGATTAAGTATATTCCCAAGCTCATTTATCAGGTCAACTTCTACGAGAAAATTAACCTCTAAAGGGGCATCCTATTTAATTGAGTCAATATTTTCTCCAAGGCTCATGATTTTGTCAGGGATATGGTCAAACACTTATTTACTCTAGGCGGATAAGTTTTTCTTTAGTTTACGATAACGCTTAAGGGGTTGGGACCCAATTTTGTTAAGTGCCCAAGCTTTTTGAATAACTTCTATGCAACCTATGTGTTTCATCTAAAGGGCCTGAAAATGATATTTTTTAGGGTAATTTTTATAGGTCGGGTCAATATTGAGGATAATAGGACCATGGTCGATGCCAATAATAGGGAAGTTGGTGAGGTGAGCCTTTGGAAAACAAAGGGCCCTCGAGTCTGAGGCCAGAGCTTGATCCAATCTTTTCTTAACAAGGTCATGACCTTTCCTTTTGTTGGACCAGGTAAAATTAAGGCCCGAAATTAAGGGTAGCCAAAGACGAGTCAAAAATAATGTTTTCAAGCAGATTATGAAGGGTGAGGTTAAAGGGGGTTTTACCATATTTATCTTCTTTGCACATAATTTGTTTAAATCAATAATAATGGGCCATAGGTAGCTAACTAATGTAGAGAAAATTATCGTAAAATCTCATAAGACTTCTCTATGTGGAGCTTTGGGGGTCATATACAGAGAAGTAGAGCAAAATACATGAGAGGTACTTGGAAGTCGAAGGGGAGAACCAAGGAAATAAAGGCCTCGATACCTCTTAGGGATGAAGAAAGAATTATATCATTATTGGTGTCCTTCTAAGTACAAAATCCCTCCTCCATTTGAATTGGAGAAGTTAACAACATCGAAAGAATAAAAACACTAATTTTAAAATTTACAAAAAAATTAGGGCTTGAACATTTAGTTTCGCTAAGAAAAATGATATTGGGGTTAATTTTTTTTCGGTGAGAAAGGAGCTCCAGGATGGTGGCAAGTTTTTTGCTCCCAAGCAGTTTCAACAGAAAACTAGCATAAGTAGCCGACGGCCAATATCGGGACCATTTTCGATATGTTGAGAGGAAATGTACAAACATATATATTTTTTGGTCATTATCCTATTAAAGCGAGGAGGACCAAAACTACTACAATGAGAAACCAGTCCCCTAAAAATGTGGATAGATGGCAAAAAATACAAATGAAGACACCTTAAATAATATTTAATAAAATTAAATTAAAAAAGAAATATTAGGTATCTTACCTATAGATTTAGCATGACTTTTGTGGTTAACTATGACACTATGAGAGGTATTGTATAAATTAAGAACTAAGAGACCATACATGGATCTTTGATCTAGGAGGATCTAGGGTATTTTTTTGAATTTTGACCAAGTCGTACGAACGAGATTTGGAGTCCTTCGAACGACTTGAGTTCTATTCGAACAAACTTTTAAGTCTATTCGAATAAACAGGCATCTGAGTTGTTTTATTCGAATAAACTAAGGTCTGTTCGAATATACTTTTTTCTGTTCGAATAAAGACTTGTTCTACTCGAATAGAGGCACAATTCAGCCTATTATTTAGGCGTTTAAGGGCATAATTATCCTATTTTCTAACTAGGAACTTGTAACTCTTATAAAGGGGCAAGGCTAGGCAAGATTAGATCATGTTAGATCAATGCAAATTTTAAGAGAGATACTTAGGGTTTGAGAAGAATTCGATTGTAATTGATTTTGATTTAAGCAATTAAAGCTCTAAAAGGGAATTTTCCCACCAATTGTGTGTTCTTCATACTATTTCTTCTATTTATTGTTTCTTAATTCGTATTGTGGATTAAGTGGTATCAGTTTTTCAGTTGCAATTCTCGGGGGTGATTATGGTTTATGGTCTCTACACGCGACCATCACAAGCAAATAAATTAGAAGCTAGTGAGTCCGTTGAAGATTCACCAGGAAGCAAACTCAAAGAAGAAAGATAATTTAAAGATGGGCGATTTTGAAGATCGACTCACGACTTTAGAAGTAAAAACCTAACTACTACTCTAGGGGAGCTGGTAGAACAATTGCATCTCACGAACCTCGTAAAAGCTTCTAGTTCGATAAAACGGCATGGCCGCTCGAAGAAGAAAGGGGCTGTGGAGGGGGATGGCGACGAGGGTATGGAGGAGATAGATAACAATTCTAGTGATGCCAAATCTTTCAAGGAGCGCTCGGGTATTTGTAAGTCAAAGAATCCTATGCGTAATCTTCGTATTGACTTTACGATTAAAATTCTAATTTTTGATGGTTCAATCAAGGTCGAGAAGTTGGATAATTGGTTAGATAGGTTAGAGACATATTTTTTTGTTTAGGAATATTCCAATGCTCAGAAACTTTGTTTCTCCACATTGAAATTTGCAAGTCATGCACTCACGTGGTGGAAGTCCTATCGGAAGCACCACAAAGTAGGAAGTTTGAGTTAAAAAGAATTCATGGTGTTAGTGAGGAAGCAATTCTATCCAATTGGGTATGAAGAAGAGCGATGGTACAAATGGCACAATTTGTGCCTAGAGTTTGGGCAATCCGTACAACAATTCACTATGGAGTTTTATAACCAAGCGTTGGTTTTGGACATTGATGTAGATGAGTATGAGGTGTTCATGAAATATACGGGGGGTTTATCAGAGTCCATTAGAAGTGAATTAAAGCTCTTTAATGTAGAAAATATCGAAAATATTACCATTAAAGCAATTGCTATTGAAGGCAAGTACTTGAAGAGTGACAAGAAAGATGACAAGAGCAAGTCTGGGTACAAGTCTAATTGGAAGATTGATAAAAAAAAGGAGTCCAAAGGAGATGGGTCTTAATCCAAGGAGAATTATTGTAGTCATTGTAAGGTTAATGGACACATTTCAGATAAATGTTAAAAACTTCACACGGAGCTTCGGCCGAAGGAGGAGAGAAGCAAGAAAGAGAAACGTGTACTGGCCGCAGCGATTGTGGATCTTCCAGATTTAGATAAGACAAATCCTAATCTTACTCTAATGTTCAAGCAAACTATAGCTATCGACGAGGCAAGTTAGGAAGAACTTTTTCATGTCTGCATTCAAGTGAAGCAAAACTTAGTCGAGGCCATCATTGATCCGGGTAGTCAAAAGAATTTGATTTTTAAGGTGGTGGTGAAGAAGATGGGTTTGCTACTATGGCTCATCCTAAGCCGTTTGTTTTGGGTTAAATTCAGAAAGACAAGGAGTTGAAGATCACTAAGCAGTGTACATTCCCGTTTGTGATTGCTGACAAGTTTATTGACGAAGTGACATATGAGGTGGTCCTATTAGATGTGTGTCAAGTCATCTTGGGTAGTCTTTATCTTTGGGATCAAGATGCAATCCTTTACCGTAGAGCTTGTAAGTATCGTCTTGTGACGGAGGGGATGGAGTTTCATATCAATGCGTGTAAGGAACATATTACTATCAATAATTTAGTAAGGACGACTCAGGTGAAGTGGTTGGTTGATACGTGCGGTAAGTTTGTATTATTGTTGGTACGACCGGTTCAAGAGTGTCCGTCAGCTAAGGTGTTGCCTACTTTGGCAATGTCTCCTAACCAACAAACCGATATGGGGAAGCTACAAGAGGAGTATGAAGACATGTTTTTGGGCATAGAAGGGATGTTGCACAAGAGGGATGTGGAGTATAATATTACCTTGGTGAATAGTGAGCTACTACCCAATATTGGGTTGTATCAGACTTCTTTCATAGAGTCTGATGAGATCAAGAAACATGTACATGAACTCCTAGAACACGGAGTTATTAATCCAAATTTTTTACCTTGTGGTTTACCAGTATTATTGGTATCGAAGAAGGATGGGTCTTGGAGAATCGTTGTCCGCTTCCACAGATTGATGAGCTTTTAGATGAGTTGCAGACAACTCAGTTTTTTCCCAAGTTGGATCTTAAGTCGGGTTACCATCTAGTTAGAATCTGGGAAGAAGATACTTGGAAGACAGCGTTCAAGACAAGACAAAAACTATTTGAGTGGTTGGTGATGCCCTTTGGGTTATGCAATGCTCCGGTGACATTTATGCAGTTAATAAATGAGGTACTTCTTACTTTTATTGATAATTTTGTGATTGTATATTTGGATGACATCTTAATATATTGTCAAATACAGGAGGAACACCTTGTACATTTACGCAAAGTGTTGGGCATTTTACGATCATAACAACTTTTTCTGAATGGGAAGAAGCGTGAGTTTGGGAAGAAGAAGCTATTTTACTTGGGATTTATTAATGGTGGCGGTACGCTTAAGGTCAGTCCAGAGAAGGTCTCGATCATTACTAATTGGACTAGACCTCGTACAGTAACAGAAGTGTAGAGTTTTATGGGTTCTTGTTAGTACTTACAGGAGTTTATTCAGCATTTTTCACAAATTGCCGCACCGTTATATTCCTTTACAATGACTGGGGTACAGTCTGTGTGGGAAGATCACCATGAGAAGACTTTTCTTCTACTAAAGCTCAAGATTATAGATGCACCAGTGCTAGTATTGCCCAATTTGCAATGGCCTTTTGAGGTCGAGACAAACGCGTCAGACTATGCATTGGGGGTGATTCTTTTACAGGATGGGAAGCCGATTGCTTACCATTCTGAGATGTTTACAGGAGCAGTACGCAGCTATCCTACCTACAATAAGGATTTTTACGCCTTATATTAATCAGTAAAGCATTAACAGAGTTACTTATTAGGGAAAGAGATTGTGGTACATTCCGATCACAAACCATTACAATTTTATCTACGCAGTCCAAACTATAGCTAGCGCCATATAAAGTGGATGTCATACCTCCAGCAGTTTACCTTGATGATCAAGCATAAGAAAGGAGTGGGCAACAAAATGGTTGATATACTATCTCGATCCCTATTACCAACTATTTCTGCTTTGTTGGCAGCTATGTAGATACAACCCATTGTTCCTTCTGACTACATTACAGGGTATGGCGATGACAAAGAGCTCAGTGTGACTCAAGAGAAGTTGCTACAAGGCAAGACATGTAAGTATATATTGAAGGATGGTTTGATTTATAAGAGCAGTCTACTATGTATTCCAGAGGGTAGAGACTGTTTACATTGGATACGAGAGGCACATTGTTCCCGTGTGGCAGGTAATTTCGGGGTTGAGAAGACTCTTTTAAATTTGCGGCGTTATGTCTATTGGCTAAAAATGTAGGTGGATGTTGCTCGTGTGGTTTGTGGTTGCGTACTATGCAATACATCGAAGCCCACATGACCAAGTGTAAGAATGACTATTTGTTTTTAGTGGTAGATCGATTCAGCAAGATGATTATTCTCATTCCATGCCAGAAGACGATCATCATGGATGGAGCAGCGCGATTATTTTTTAGAGACGTCTGGAGGTATTTTGGGATCCCTTCTATTATTTTTGATAAGGATAGATGCTTTTTGGGGCATTTTTGGAAATCGTTATGAAGGATGATGGACATTAAGTTGAAGAAAAGTACTGCTTTTCATTCGTTGATGGAGGGGCAAACAGAAGTAGTTAATCGTACTTTGGTACATTTATTTTAGGGATTCCATTCTAAGTATTCAAAGACTTGGGATGAGAGTTTACCGTATCTTCAGCTTACATTTAACTGAGGGATTCATGGTTCCACATTGAAGTCTCCATTTGAAGTTTATTTGGGGTACTTGCCTCAAAGCCCTTTTGATTTGGATTTTAGTCTTGGTAATAAGACGGTGTCAAGGAAGGAGGAGGAGGAACAAGTTAAAGCTCAATATTTTATTGAGAGGATAAGCAAGGTTCATGAGGTGGTTGAAGCACAATTGAAGAAGACTCAAGTGAAGTATAAGGTTCGCCACGATAAGCATCGGGTGGAGTATACTTTTCAAGAGAGTGGCCTAGTTTGGTTGAATTTGGGTAAGTAATAGCTAAAGGGGGAAGGTAAGAAGCTTAAACCTATTTGTTATGGTCCGTTTACGATACTCAAGAAGATTGGTGACAATGCATTTCAATTGGATTTGCCATCTTTCATGAAGATGCATTCGGTGATTAATGCCGAGTATTTGAAGCTGTTTGAGCCATCTCTTTCAGGTGAAGACTCTATAATCGATACTCGCCTATCATCAATTGATGACTTATGGATGGAAAGAGAAGATCCGTTAAAGGAGGATGGTATTCTAGAGAGGAAAGTTCATGCTACAAGACGAGGTGGTATTGAGTCGTTCTAGATTAGGAAGAAGGGTCAACTACCTAGTACGTCAAAGTGGTACAGTAAGGAAATGGGCAACACCGCATTTCCACATCTCCACATCTCAAGTTCTAGCTTGAGCAGGAGCTCAAGGCTCCTAAAGGGGGAGCTATGATTCAGGAGGATCTTGGGAATTTTTTGAATTTTGACCAAGTCGTTCGAACAAGATTTGGAGTCGTTTGAACAGACTTTTAAGTCTATTCGAATAAATAGGAGCCTGAGTTGTTTAATTTGAATATAGTAAGGTCTGTTCGAATATACTTTTTTCGGTTCAAATAAAGACTTGTTCTGTTTGAGCAGATGCGCGATTCAGTCTATTATTTAGGCTTTTAAGGGCATAATGGTCTTATTTTATAACTAGGAACTTGTAACCCTTATAAAGGGGTAAGGCTAGGCAAGATTAGATCATGTTAGATCAATACAAATTCTAAGAGAGTGACTTAAGGTTTAAGAGGAATTCGATTGTAATTGATTTCGATTTAAGCAATTGAAGCTCTAAAAAGGAATTCTCCCACCAATTGTGTGTTCTTCGTACTATTTCTTATATTTAGGGTTTCTCAATTCGTATTGTGGATTAATCTTGGGTCAGGAAGAGATGAATTAAAAATGTGTCGCTTAAAGAAATTATTGTGAAATAAGACATTATACGGGGTATGATGTCGCTTATGGGTTGAAATGGTTTTGATTTATATTTATGCCAAAATTCATTCGACATTAAAGTCTCAAAATAATACAGGAGTTTTCTTGGGGAGCAAATACCATTATTTGGGCGGTTACGATATTTTCCCATACGATAACCGTTACCAAAATCATGATTAAACTTAGAGATAAGTCTATTAACAAACCGTAGAGATATACTTCTTTTTGAGTGCATGCTAATTGGCATAGGAAACTTCTGGGTCTTGCTGTGTAAGGTAATATTATACCTTGACCTAGGATCCGAGGCAGGGAAACTCAAGTTAACTAGAGTAAGGCAAAAAAAATTCTCAGTAAACTTAAACTTAAAAGTACTAACAGTAGGAGGGATTAAATTACATCCAATCTTAAATCTGTACTTCCATATGAAATATAGGGAATTTGGACAATGGAGAGCTCTCCTAATGGATCTCTCAAATATTAGAGCGTAACGTATCACTTGCTTTGTTTTTATTAAATGAGATGGAGTAATTAATCGGCCCTTTAACAAAAGGAAGGTGAAGTAAGAAATTTTGAAACCCCACAAATTATTACATAATTATGTATGAGCCCCATGATGTATTTTTATCTCTTAACTAAAAGAAGGTGAAGTAGTTAATTTTGAAACCCTCAAACTCTTGATCTCCACATACATGTAACCTTCTCCAATTCTTACTCTATATAAGCGATTGTTTCCCACACTCTTCCACCCTTCCATATCATGGCATAACCTCTCTTTTTCTTACTTAATTATTTCTCTATAATATCAAAATTGCAGCAATGGTATTGAAGAATTTGGTTAGAATTAGTAATTTCATGTGGTGGAAAAACTACAACTTTAATACGAGATATGCACTTTGAACATGGCTTTAACATTAAAGACACAAATGGTTGAAGGCTTGTGGTATGGTGCCTTACATGTTATGCCACTTTGTTCACTATTGTATTATTGTATAAGAAATATTGATTTGTAGAATTTGATATTGTTTGATGGATGTTTAACATGCCACTTGAATTTAATCGATGTAATAATTAAGCATAAAAGCAATATTGCTTTTTTTTTCAAGATATTAACCCAATTTATAAATATGTCGCGAGATTTATGTTCACCTAAAAATAATATAATGCTCAAAAAGTTATCCTAAAGTGACAAACTCAATTCATATTTCCCATGGTAAATCGTGCGAAGCACAGGAAGATAAAATTAGTTGAAGAAGAAACATAACATCATATGAAAGGTATAAACAGGGAGAAGAGCAATGGACATGATCAAAATAAAGAATTTCCAAACCTTAGTGGATTTCAGCAGCAATATGTAAAAATTAAATAAATTTTAAAGCATCACCTTTTTCGCGGTCCGATCTATGGCTTTTGGTGTCCCTTAAATCTTTGAAACTAGCAACGAGACTATCTAACAAACTCAAAAATAGAAGCAAAGAAAAAATTTTAAGTGTCAAGATCGAATAAAACCTATTTTTGAGACAATGTAAACCTCCCTTTGTTTATTTTTTTTAATTATAGGTAGAAGTTCTTAAAGGCATACCTTCAAGAAGGCTCTCCAATACCACTTCTTCAGCATCATCTTCTGGCATATTAGACAAATACATGGGCTTCGAACTCTCATAACTCTCTGCGTTGAGATAATAACAAAAAATTTTGGGATGGCTAAAATAATGATTGATTTCGTCCTTTGATGCGGTTGCGATCCTCTGGGATGAACTTTTATACCTACAAGTTTAAAAGAGGGGCCCGCCAAACAACCTGACGCCCGCAAGATTTTGAATATGAAATTTAAAGCAGGTTAAAACAAGTTTAGACCTATGCAAAGATGGGTATTGGCTGGGGTGAGATTTAGAAGTTGGGTTAAGTAACTTAGAATGAGGCCCAACATTGAAAACTGGGTTAAGAGTCCCACCGTTAGGTTTACCTAGAGGACTAAGATGGATATGAAAGTTTTAGGCCGCGAGAGTGTTGTTGAGAAAGTTTTTAGGAGGATGGGTCCCTTCTTACTTTTGATTCTCAAGCCACATACTTTCATTGAGATCGCCAACAACACTCCATTTAAACAGTTGTAAAGTATACTTATTTGGTGGGTAATTTATATAATATTCAAGAAGGGTATTTTTCGTATAGACATACTTGGCCACAAGGAAGAGCTTATTAGTAAACAAAGAGGGGCTGAGATAGAGTTTCAATTTCTCGAGATTGACAATACAAAAAAATATAAAAAGATATAGGGTAGAGATCTAAGGTAAGTAATTAGATAGGAGGGTGCTTCGTAGTTCTGGAAACCTTTAGTGGTATTATTGTCAAGCCAATTAGTGCACCCATCTCTTTACTTACTACTTCCAGTCCATAATTTCTCCTCCACTCCCAAAACATGATTTTCCTGCTCTATCACCAGTTAGGAAATGCCCACAAATCAAGCCCCTCTGACATTTTCAGTCTCTCTCTCTCTCTTAATTCAAATAATTTCTTCCAAATTCCCATAATTTGATGCTTAATTGAGTTTGAATTCTGAATCCCTCTAAGCTAAAAAGCATGATGATCTTATGGCAGCCCAAGGTAACTTTGTTTTTTCTCTAATTTTGTTTTCGATTTTGTGTTCTGCATGATTAGAGTCCAGCACCAGCGATTCTTACATTTTTCTCTTTACTTTTAATTTTCCTTAGATCTCATTCCCCCACTATTATCTCCATATTCATTTATTTGTATACAGGACCGTATGAAAGAACAATGAAAAACGGAAGAGAAAAAAGGGGTTGTTTTGCTATTTTGTGCCCAAGCATGCTAAGATGATGGGTGGTGAGTTGGTTATTTGTGAAAACCTTAATTTTTTGGTTGCTTATAGTTGTTCTTGTTTGGAGATTTATCCCTATTCCTGATTATAATGCTTTCATTTTCTACTTATTGAAGTGGTTCTTTGGTTTGATTGTAATTGGCATTGGCTTTTTTGTTGATTTCAAGCAACTTTAATTGCTGCACCCACGAAGTTGATGGCCAAGGACTTCTAGAAAAATGCATAATTTTTCAAAGATATTATTTTCTATTATGAATTCTTAGATATCACTTTCTATTTTCAAAATAAATATTTGTGGTGTTTCAAAGTACAATTTCGTTTAGTTTCATAAATCATAACAAAGTTTTTTGTTTTTTTTTCCCAGTTCTGTCTATTAATTTACTGCATTTTTGGATGATATCAAGTCTAAGTTATTAATAATCAGTATCCTTTATGAACTTAGTACTGAAATGTTGGCTTGTACTTTATAGTTAACAGCAGAATTTGGGAATTTGAAAAGTCGAACGAAATTGGGAAGTTCAACAATGGTTAGACATAGGAAATCCGTGAGTATGTCAAGGGCTTCTTCCAACCTGTGCCTTGGTTCCATAAGTTATTCATAGTTAATGGACATTGGGATGACTATCTTTCATGTAGACCTTGCAAATATACTCTTTAATAATTGATGTAAAATTTATGGGTTCTCTATAGATGTAAGGTTTTTTTTTAATTTGTTATAGTTTTTATGCTTATCTTTGTAAAGCATTTTTTTATCGTTTGATTATTCATGGTCAATTTGATGTAGTCTCCGGTCAGTGATATTCATGTCTGAAATTACACCCCCTCTAATGTGTTTATCATTTTATGTCCACTAGCTATATAACATGTTTATTGTATATTGGTAAGCAATGTATGATGAATGGTGTATGAAGCTTTTTGTGAACTTGATCCGATTTATACATAATGCCCTTAGTTTGTAAGTGCCTGTGATATTTCGTCCCATCAAAGAGACAAGATGTGTCGCTCATCCCCCGATTTATGTTTGTTATAACTAGGATGAAATTGATTAAAAAAAATGGCTAAGATTAAAATCTTTTGAACATTTTATGGGGATTTATACCACAATTATGCGGTAGTCATTAATTTTTTGAATGATAATATCATTTCATACTAATAATTTAATTTAAACTTTAACAACTTTCTTCTTTATGTAATCTCTTTTTCATATATTTGGCATGCTATACATAATTATGTACATCGGATGTGCACAAAAATATTTTGTATTGAGTTTTAGTGCAGAAGATGCGTTAATAGGCGCAGGCGATTCACATGTAATACTAGTAATTATATGATTTCGTTAACTTATTCATATCACAAAAATTATGCTCTTATTATTTGGGTTTGAAGAGCCAAAAGCCATGATAGGATCAACAAGGTTGTTGCAGCCTCGTATCCAACAACCAGAATGGGAAATGCGAGGAATTTTGAAATCATTGGTACGTTAACTGAGGTGCAATGTTGGATAATCATAAACGAATTTTGAAGTTGCACTCATCACGTAAAAGCCTTCTCGTGTATTAGGAAAGGGGATAACTTTATTACTTGGGTCAAAATTAGACTCTCCTTTAACTATAGGTGAGATAAGACATAAGGATTGAAATTGTCACTAGATGGAGAGCTATCATCCAAATGGCTGATAAATAACTTTCTTCTAGCTTGCACCTTTTCCTTTGGAAAGTACGCTTTATCATTGCTACAAGGAGATATTTGGTTGGCACTACTATTCCAATCAACGGAGTAAAACACTCTACGAGGACTGAAGAATTCCAGGGGAGGCGACGCAACCCTAATGAAACCTTCGAAGGGAAGATGAACACTAAGATCCGAGCTACAATCTTTTGCAACCTAGGACTTAATTTTGAAAGTCAAGCAAGATTTAGCGTGATTATCAAAGTTTCCAAAAAATTCACAAAAATTAACAATGTGCTAGTAGTTAATCCTGAGACGGATGTCTGAAGCTTTATCTGGTCTTGGGGAGAAATATGGCCTTAAAGGTAACGTCGTGGAAAAAAGCACATTGATTCTTATAAAGTATGAGCGGAAGGTCATCCTATCCTCCAGATCATATGTAACATAGGTACCAAGAAGGAGAGTTAACATCTTGAGGATATAGCGAGTGTGAAAAGCATGTAGTATGTTGTAGACTTCGATACACGAGTTAATAGTAGGGAATACAAATTTTACTGACCTTAAAACATGGTTAAAGTATTTAAGGAGCAGAGAGAAACCAAGATCATTGTAAGAAATAACTTTACTAGCACTATCATAAGAGATTTGGGGAGTAAGGAGTTCATATTTTTTTAGAACTCTACTCCACCCAAGGATTATGCAATCTAACATAGGTTTGGCATAGAAAGAAGGGGCTAGGGATCTATACGCTAATTCAAAACTCCATTCCTTTCCCACCAAGTACTAATCTTATTTGTTTAGGTACAACACCAGAGTTTTCTCTTGGGTTCCAACTTTGTTGGGCAAAGATTTGAAGTTCCCAGCCGGGCTTTGTGGGTCCATGGGAGTATATGGATCTTCTATGGTGAGGAAAGATACTTACGCAGTAGTGGTGTTATGATACGTAAAGAACAGAAGGAGATAAGAGTAGGAGCTAGAGATGGAGTAAGGAAGATTGTTTATCTTTCTTGCTAGTTAGTGGAGACAATTAAATCTTAGCGAAGTCAGAATATATAGCTTTCCATTTAAATCTAGAATAAGAAAATGGACAAAAGATGTGGTCTTCATTCTTATCATAGGATCAACATAGAAGGTACTTAGAACTCTGCATAACCCTCCATGAGTGGAGTCTATCCTGAGTTCTAATCACATTCTGCAAGCCAAGCCAAGCAATGAAGCTGCAACTGGGGATATTGGGTTTTTTCTTCCCTACAAATTCATAAGTGTCTTTAGCAGTGTATTCTCTTCTAGAAACGGTAATCTAAATAGTTTTATCAACCTCACCATTTCCTCGGCCAATCTCAACTTCTCTAATATTTTGCCAAATGTCATTAAGCCCATATCTAGAGTTAATATATTTTTGTTAAATTCATAATTGTCTCTATTAATATAACTCATTTTTACTACTTTTTCTATCCAGTTTTTTTATATTTAAAATAAACATCTCCATTTCTAATCACCCATTTGATTCCCCTTCATCGTCAATTCTCTTTCTCTATAATTTTATCTTTGGTCTAAATTGAACATAATGGCTCAACTCTACACTGCATTCCTCATCCAATGATTCCTATGAAAACACTATTATAACAAAGTCCTAGACAAAATGTAAATTACCACTATGTGCAAACCTAACAAAAGGGGTATTTTGTAGGCAATATTTATTACATAAGTTAAAAAGGATGAGAAACTGCAATGCCCCCATTTCTTTAACACACTAACCCTACTGGATTCCAGAGATAAAATCTTGTAGACAAATCTGCATTTATAATAATACCCAACAATCAAAATAGGCGAATAACACTAACAATTAAACAACTAACACCAAAATGCATCATAATGAAGGAAAATAAACAAGGGTAAATGAAATCTGAAATCACCAACCTTGCTTGGCTTTGCGTCAATTTCTACAATTCGCCTTGTATTAGCAATTTAATAACAATCAAACAACTTAGTAATGAAAAATGGTCGACATTCTTAGACGGAAACAAAGGTTATAATTGTGCGCCTGTGTGAGAAAGATAGATAAAGAGGGGGTGGGGTGTCGGGAGAGAAAGTACCTTAAAGATGAATCTTTTACATAGTGGAGGGCCTGCAACTTTATATTAATACAATAGTTATATATAATTGAGTGTTGGCACTACATAATACTTGGCATATTTGTTCTTTTGGTTGTCTTCAATTTGGTGTGGACCCATCTTTGT
Source organism: Kingdonia uniflora (assembly GCA_014058105.1). Classification (NCBI taxonomy): domain Eukaryota; kingdom Viridiplantae; phylum Streptophyta; class Magnoliopsida; order Ranunculales; family Circaeasteraceae; genus Kingdonia; species Kingdonia uniflora. Next base: position 1,887,030 of record JACGCM010002813.1, read on the forward strand.
GTCGGCAACTTCTTTGGAACATGGGTGGGGACCCACTTTTATCTTCTTTAGAACTCTTCTCCTAGGTAAGGTCCTTCTGGCAAATGAACAACTTCCTTTCTGGGGAAATAAGGACATTTGTGGTCTTTCGCCTGTCTTCTAGACTCTTGTAGAATGCCTTTTTGGTGCTATCAGAGACATCCAAAGCGCCTTTATTGAATGTCTGCTCAAAGTTCATTATTTTTGTCATATCCTCACTGCTGATTAGCATGGGGAATCTGCTTGTTAGGATGATTTTTGGGGTTTTAAAATTTAGTTTTACCCCACTTTTCCAGTTAATTTTTCTAATCTCAAAAAGGATTTGGCTGAGCATCATTGCTCTTTCCTTATGCAAATGTTCCACCTGTTCTTTTCTTGGATTTAGGGCCAACAGCCTTGGTTCTTCTCTTTCATTTGATGTTAAACCCATCTTGCTAAAGTGGTATGGGGTTTTATCACCTTCTTCTTCGTTTCCCCAGTAAGTTATTGAACTATGAAATTTAAGAAAAATAGGTTTATCCTATGCCTTGATTTTCTTTCTGAAGTTTTTTATTGCTCTCTTAAAATTTTCTGGGAAGAATTTTAATTCTAAGAGATTGTTTGACGGATAACATCAATCAATTAAGCCGCATAGGAATAATTGGAATACAATTTTTGGGTCAGCAGTGCCGCAAACATTGAATTTGCTTCATGTAACTGGCCTGTTAATGGAATAAATTCCTGACAGGTTGTAGTCTTGACCTTCGTCTTATCTTGCCTTGTTGGACCAATAATACCATATTGTTGGGGTTATTGTTCCTATCTCGTATTCAACTTCGTTAGGTTGTGTGATTTCTGGGTTTAGTATTTCTGGCATTGGGCCTCTTAGTATGTTGAACCAGTTTGGCCTTTCATCTTTTTTCAGAGGCTATGATGGCCTACTTTCTTGGTTTATTGCAATCGGTAACTTCGTTAGCCGTTTTGACAATGTCAATCCATTTCTTACTGGCGAACTTTTCAACTAAGTCTACCTGCCTTATGGATCAGGTGGTTGTTAGATGGGTTGGGAGACTCCCATCTTTTGTTACATTGTAGCTTTTAAAAGTCTAGTCAGCCTCTTACCATGATATGAATGCCTGGTGTATAACACATTTTATTCCAATCACTTTCGTACTAGTTTCGGCACAGGATGTATAAACCCTTTCATTGTTAGTGTTAAAATTACATAGTATTTTGAGGCTTTAATGCCAGCTGAAGCCTGTGAAGACTAATTTTGGATATACAAATCCTCATATTGTTTTGAGTTGGATGATTTCTCACTGAATCCAGTTATAGAGTTGAAGTCTTCTTTAGAGTTGTGACACTCATGTGGAGGGTTTGATTCCCCTAAATTTCTTCAAGTTCTCTTATAGATTTTAAGTAAGGATTTTCTCCTAGTATTTCAATTCTTAAATCCTCGTAGTTATATTCTTCTTTATTATGAAGAGTACAGACATTTATAACCTGTTGTTTGTTTGTTTGATTTTTACACCTAATTTTTGTTTTTAATATTGATCAAAGAATCCTTGGATTCCAACGGTCATTGCATTTCTTATATTACTCATTGCAATCTTATCACCCATAATTTTGGAGATACTGATAGTATCCACATTTTGGATAAATAGATTATAGAGATTAAAGAAATTATTTCCAATAAGGAAATCAACTCCAAAATCTTGTTAATGAATAGAAGGAAGATGAAGCGTTTCTCCTCTATTAGTATGTCGATATTTCTAGCTATATAGTCTAGATATATCAATGTATTGTTTGCAAATTTTATTTCTAAGGGTACCCTTGCTTTTTCCCATAATTCTGGGGGTAGGACATATTTAATTGCAATACAGATACTTGCTCCTGTATCTATGTATGCATGTAGATGATATTGTTTATATCCCTTGAATTTGCAACCAATTTTTATATAGGTGTTGTTAGGGTTTGTGATAGTATTTAAGGTATTGGAGTTTGGGTTATCTTCGAAATCGATTAGTATGCCTAACCTGTCCATTCTTTATTAATAATTTATGTACCGGAACTGTCTTCTTCAGTCTCGGCTTCAAAGAGATAAATACTCTCATTTTTTGAAATTTCTTCCTCTATAGGTTCTAATCTTACTGCATAAGCTTGCTCTAGGATTTTTACTTTATCCTTAAAATCTTTTCCTGCCCTATTAAGGCATTCGTTTGCATAATGCCCTTCTTCGTTGCATATCCAGCATTTACAATTTGTCTTTTTCTGAGGACAAAAGTTGTCATTCTTTTTTATGAAGTTTCTCTTTCTAAAGAATTTCTTCTTCAAATGTGGTTTTTCTTTGTTTCTAAAAAACATCTTACATTTATACTTTTTGAACCGATATTTTTTATGAGAAAATTTTCGTTTAAAGAATTTCTTTTTCTTTTTGTAGGATGTTATTGTTCATCAATATGTTCCTGGTATATCAATATTTGTTTTATCACAACAGATGTTGTCCTTACCTTTGAATTGTTTAGTGACTGTCCGTTGTAGGCAAGCTAGTATAATATACTGTTTTGCGAATTTTATTCTTCCCCCAAGAGTATCAGGGATAAACTCCTGTTTGTTAAATTCTTCTCTGAATACTCGGGCAATGTTTCCTGGAAGTTAATTTATTATAGAATAAAGTTCTATAATATTCCTGAATGAATTTATTAAGTTTATGGTAGAATTTTACGTATTCACATGTGTATGTGTCAAAATAACACATATCGCAAATGGTTAGGTTATCCAAATGCCATGCAGCTTGGACTTCTTCTAATTGGGATATTTTGATTTTATATTGTTTTTTGTCTTCACGGTAAATGGCATCCGTAAATTTAGTTAAATATTTGAGTCCAGTTTTACAACCTAATTCAAAGTGATCTTCGTCTGAAAGTTTGTCAAACCATGTTCTTACATTTTTACTAAGTTTGTGGTAAATTAATGTTTTTACTGCTTGTAAGTTTGTTGCTAATTCTGAAGTGGTTTGGATGATAAGGCTCATTTCTGCGCTCTGTTATTAATTTTTCTCTTTCTCGGATACAATCTATATCCAAAATAGATGTTCCCAGAATGCCAACTCTTTGCTTTAGTTGATATTCTGGAAATATCTATTTTGGATATAGATTGTACCAATTAAGTACTGAGATAGGTTTCTGCAGCTTTGAGAAATGTTTTCCTACCGGGTTATCGCAAAAATTTATGCAGAGTTTTCCGTGGAAATTGTTAAATTGTTTGAAGAACTAGATTGGAGGAAAAAGAACTTCTGCTTCTTGACATAATTAAAAATGTAGTGTCCCGAATTTTATTTATTTATTTATTTATTATTCATACATTATGCATCATGCATTCACGTTCATTGCATACATTGTGCATCTACATCTCATTCCTATCTTTAGGGCTTTGAGTCCTTTTTACTTTTTGGTTGTTCGATGGTTGTTTGGCGGAGGAGTTCGTATAGGGGTTATGTGAGCCTGTGGTTGGCCTAGTGGGTCCTCGTGTTTGAGCGCGTTTAGGTGTTGTTGTTGTTATTGTTATTATTATGATTGTAAGGTGTGATCTGGAGAGGATGTGTATTAAGATTCCTGGGTTTCTCCAGTCTTCCTTTGGGAGGAGTCTTTTTGGTCTTATGAGTTATTCCAGTGCTTGCCTTGTTTCATTCGATCAGACTTGTTCCTGCTCGAATAGATTCTATCTGCTTTGTTTCATTCGATCAGATTTATTTTTGCTCGAATAGATGTCTACCTGTTTCATTTTATTCGAACAACCTACCATCTGTTCGAATGCATTCCTTCCAGTTTCATTCTGTTCGATTAGAAATACCTTCTGCTCGAATAGATGTCGGTTCTATTGATTTCCTTTTGCTTTGTTCAATTCGGACAAGCCATTTCCTATTCGATTAGGCTTCAACATGTCTTGTCTTGTTAGAATAGTAATGTGTTTGATTTGATCTTAGGCGCGTTTGGACGACCAGGTTGGGTCTTCTCACGTGATTCTTGGAAGTTGGATTGCCTCAAGATGACTGTTGTGTCTTTGGGGGTTTGATTTACCCATTCCATTTCATTTCTTCCCTCACTTGCACTCTCTCACTCTCGCTCACACTCTCTCTCCAAATTAGAATCTTCCTCTCTCTTGTTCCTCGCTGCGTCTCATTGTGGGATTGATCTTGCCACTTCGTCGGTGAGTGTTTTCCCTCTTTCCCCTCTTTTTTGATTGATGTGATTATGGCTTTGGTAGAACCCTTGTGATTTTAGGGTTTTGGTGTTTGGGGCTTTTGTTGAGGTTGGAGCTGTGATTTTTTACAGGTGTTGGGTTGCTATTGTTGGTGTTGGCGTGACTGTGTTGCCTGTGGTGATGAGCTAGTTGTCGCGAGCCGTGGTGTTGAGGCTTGGGTTGCCCTGTCGTTTGTCAGCGGTACAGCTTATCCTTTTATCAGGCTAGTTTTCCATTTATACTAAATTCCTTTACTAATTTGATTACTGCCAGATAGAGTCATCCTTTTGGAATTTTAAGCGTTTGCGATATAATTGTGGCCTATGTTGTTTTCTTATGTGCTTGATTTCCTTGTTTAGCATCTGGTGTATGTTTCTCCTTGACTGTTAGGAGGTTGAACATTAGTGTGATATCCTTATGGCATTGTCCTTGATTTGGGTTCCAATCTTTTAGAGACTGATGCATTTTGATGTTTTGACTGGTTATTTGTCACTGTTCATTTGTGGTTTGTTGTTGTGACTGGTGGTCACTGTTTGTACCTGTAATAGGATTATTTACCATTCTCTGAGGCAGATGGGTATTCTATGTGTATGTTGGCCAGGTTGTGGCAGTTGGGTTAGGATGGTTTACCATTCTCTGAGGCAGATGGGTATCCTATATGTGTGTTGGCTGGGTTTGGCGGCCGTTATGTTTTGATCCTTGGGAACTGTTTTCAGTGTGGGTTGTGATATTCTTTTAACTTAATGGAATCGGATACATAACAAAGCTTTATATCGGCTGACCTGCGATAGGACCTAGGATTCCAACATCAGGTTAAAATAGTAGGTGAAGTCGGGTAGGATACTATCATATCTATTACCCTTCGGGAGTGTGGGATGGTGTGAGACAGTTTCCTTTGGTCCCCGTCTTATTCTCTGTGAAGTTGAAATTCCTTGAAATAAGTAAAATAAAGTTCGGATATTGGCTCCGTGGGTTGCAAAGCCTGGAACACTCTGATCAAGTGATAAATCCTTAGCTTGGCCGAGCTTGACAAAAATCGAGCCCAATGTATCCAATTGAGATCTCCTTAAGGTTATTATGCATTAACGGCTGATCAGCCCACTATATTAATTTATAGGCCTAGTTCTTGATTTCATGACATCATAAGCATTCATTTGAGGACAATTCTAGAGTCACGCTATGTCATACCATATCATATCATATTACATCATTGTGGCACATTTCTTATATCTCTTCAGCATACTCCTATCCCTTCCCTTTTTAGCACTTATACATTACAGTCCTTTTTATAGCTTCTTATATCACATTTATCTCTTCTTTATCTCTGCACCAGTTATATTAGAATGTTGTTTAGCTTGTTGGTGGTTTTGCTTACTCTCGTATTTTCCCCACTTTCAAAGGTAGGGCTGTTGGTGGTTTAGGCGAGGGCTTCAGCTGGGTTGGAGCAGATCTCCCGTTGTAGATTTTGATCTGGTTTTAGTCTTCTTTGTTCGGTATTAGCTCTTGTCGCTGTACATTATACAATTGTTGTATATTCTCTATTTGATATTTATATATCTTTCGCTTCCGCTGATTTTTCTTTTGACTCTGATGATATTCCTATAGTGAATGACTGAGTTATTTCCTATTAGCAAGGTTATTTGTGGGGCAAGTCTTTGGATTCCCCGACCTGCACACCCGAATGACAATATTTTAAATTATTCTCTAATGTTTTAATTTTGGGACGTGACAAATGAACTATATTTTTTTTGAAGAACTTGTTATTATAACAATTTCGCTCCTATAACTAAGCTTCTTTAGGAAATTTGATTTGCCGACACACAAACGATCAAACATCTGTGAATAGTGAATAGTAATTTTACTACTCATCAAAATGGCCCCTTTTAAGTGTCGACAGAAAAATTATAAAATTATAGCTTTTGGAAGTATTATACTTAATAACTTCATTTGAAAAATAATTTGTGAATAGTGTGAATAGTGTAGCAATTAATGCTTAGGGAAGTATTAAATGTTGCCAAAATGGTATACGAAAGCTTCTTTTAGAAGTTTAATTTAGAACCTTCTTTTTGAAGATTGATTTTCCAACACATAAAGAAAAAAAAAATATCCCGTGTATAGTAAAATAGTGAATAGTAATGTTACTATTATTTAAGATAGCTCTTAAGTGTTGACATTACTTTATGGTAGCTCTTTAAGTGTCGACATCACTTTATCAAAGCAAAATAAAAAAAGACACGTTCAGTCTCAGAGAAAAAGACATAACAACAAAATATCTTGTGAATAGTGAATAGTAAAATAATTGAGACACGTTACGACAAAAAGATATGTCACAGAGAAGACACGTCTTAGGGAAGATGTACACGTCTCAGAGAAGATGTATTTCAGAGAAGTAGGAATTGATTATAAAAGAAGGTATAGAGAGATTTTTTGGTTCATTAACCACCTTTAGAGCAAAAAATCCACTAGTCCTTCAGGACCCAAAGCCCTGAATAATCAAGAGTTCTTGCCAAGTACTCTATAAGTTTTCTAACTTGAAATATCATATTTATAATTCGTTGTTATCATAGTAAGATAAAAACGGATAGGAACCCAAAGTCTACATGCCTCAGTGCTTAATTGCACACCTCGTCAAGATAAAAGACGTCAAACCCTACATCTGGAATCCACTGATGTGAGACTTAGAGAGGTCAATAAACCCCTTATTAGCAAGAACCCATGTATTCACGACATGCACACATACCCATGAGGATGTCTAATGATGCATAACGATGAGATAAAGGGTTTTCTACTCAGTCTCAAGTGCAAGAAAGCACATAGGATTCTAAAGAATCTCGGGAGAACCAGAGATCGAAATTAGTAATTCTTATGATAACAGTATAAATCTAGAAATGGAATTATATGAAGTTCATGAATAAGAGGGAAATTTCTCAGCTGATTTAATTATCAGAAAATAAATTTTTTAATGAAATTATAAAGATAAAGCTTTCTTTGGATAAAAACAAGATATTCAAGGTTCCCAACAATATCTCTAAGATTCCAGGAATGTTTATCAAAAGGAAAAATTAGGTTTATTTTGGTGTTAGCCCATAAAGAATATAGTATTGATATAAAAGACACATCAGGAAGCATAAATTTACCTTTTATCACAAGAGAAGACTTAAACCTAAGAATAAATGCCATCCCAAAAGATGACAGGAGTAAAATAGGTTATATACATCTAGAAGGAATCTAAATTTTGATAAAATCTTATTTTAGAGAAGGAATTAATGTACCTATCAAAGTAGCAATACTTGATAATCGTATTAATAACCGCAGAGATGCATTATTAGGAATGGTTCAAGGAAACCTAAGTTATAAAAAATTAATCTTTTTAGTATGCCCAAAGTATGCAATAAGCCTACATGACAAATATCTAAACAAAACTTTAAGTTTGGCCCATCATTTTGAAAATTCTGAACTTGTTAAACCAGGAAACAGTCCTTTCAGCATCACATATGTGGTAGGATATGCTTTAACTAACTCTCATCACAGTGAGTTATTCAAGAAAAACGAAATGATAGAGATAGATGATATCTTCTCTGAAATAGGAAAAATTCACCAACCTCAGATAGAGGAATTAGATGAATTCCAGAAAACTAGAGCCTAGACATAAGAGAAAAACCCCTTCTAGGTTATCAAAGACCAAAGGACGCACACATACAAAATGGACAAATGGAAGTAAGAAACTCTTCCAGATTCCAAATTATAAAAGATATATTAGAAGAAGAACCTACAAACCAATCCCTTGCATAAATTAGATGACTATCGGTAAAAATAGATACTCTCCAACGGTCCCTTTTGGACTAAAGGACCCGATAAAAAATGAAGAAAATAAAATTGAATATTTAAAGAGATGTTTTGCTTATATCTTACCTCAAATTATGGAACTCGTGATAAGCGTCAGAGAGCTTCAAACATATATAAAAGGAATCATAGAGGAAGTCCAGTAGACTCCTCCAAGCAAAATTATTAAAGAGATAAAAGAATTATCTCTAAAAGTAAAAAGCTTAATTGCGATACAATTAAACAAGATCACTGGGGAAATAAATCTAAGTAATATATTTGAAACCAGATTAAATCTACCAATAATTATTGAAACAACAGGAAATTCATCCCAAAGAATTTGAAGCCACTATCAACAATACTAGATGTCAACAAGTATATTAAGGAAAAAATTAGAAGACGGGTTTGAACACCCTGGTGAAATAAATCTAGACACCATCATCAAGCTCTTATCTATGGACGATAAGGAATTAGAAGAAAAAATCTACATGGCAAATAACAGATACGAAGATGATAAATCTGTAAGATCAGAAGACGATTCAGAAGCAGATGAAGAGAATATCGAGAAATAGATAAAAATAAACTTAAAACCTACTAGACAAGAAGGCCAAGGTTCTAATACAAACACTATAGGACAAACCTATCCTAACATAAATATTGAAGACATGAATACTGAAAATGAGGAACAATAGAATAAAAGGTCTAAACTCAGGCCAGAGGAAGATGCTGTGATTGAAAGAACACCTATATACAAATTGGTTAAAATTCAAGGGATATAAACAATATCGTCTACATGCATACATAGATACAGGAGCAAGTATCTATATTGCAAATAAATATGTCCTACCCCCAGAATTATGGGAAAAGGCAAGGGTACCCTTAGAACTAAAAATTGTAAACAATACATTGATATATCTAGACTATGTAGCTAGAAATATCGACATACTAATAGGAGGAGAAGCGTTTCATCTCCCTTCTATTCATTAACAAGATTCATGAGTTGATTTCCTTATAGGAAATAATTTCTTAAATTTCTATAATCTATTTATCCAAAATGTGGATACTATCAGTATCTCAACAATTATGGGTGATAAGATTGTAACGAGTAAAGTAAAAAATGCAATGACCGTCGGTCAACATAAAAAACCAAAATGAGGTATAAAAATGAAATAAACGAAACCACAGGTTGCAAATGCTAGTATTCTTCATAATAAAGAAGAATAACTACGAGGATTTAAGTATTGAAATACAAGGAGAAAATCCTTACATAAAATCTATAAGAGAACTTGAAGAAATTTGAGGAAAATTAAAGGAAATATGTTCTGAAGATCTTTTAGACCCAAAGCTATGAAGATCAAAGCTCACAACTGAGATTAGACTAAAGGATAAAAACAAAGTAATCAGGGTTAAACCTATGATTTACTCGCCAGATGATAGAGTAGAATTTTCCAAACACATCCAAGAATTACTTGACTTACATGAAATTTGTAAAAGCAAATCCCTACATAGTTCACCTGCTTTCATGGTAAATAAAGCGACATAACAAAAAATAAGTAAGAAATGAATGGCAGTAAATTACAATGCCCTCAATCAAGAAACTATTGATGATGGTTATTATATTCCTAAGAAAGAAGAATTAATAAACCTAATCAGAGTTAAGAAATATTACTCCACATTAGATTGTAAATTAGCTTTTTACCAACTTGCAATCGATGAGAAATCATAAAAATTTACAGCGTTTAGCTGCCCTCAAGGTCACTACCAATGGAAGGTAGTCCTCTTTGGTTTAAAACAAGCACCAGAGATTTCCCAAAGACATATGGATGATATCTTTGCAGAATACTTCAGTTTTTGCTGTGTTTATATAGACGATATCCTTATCATCAGTAATATACTAGTTGAACATTATGAACATCTAAATACTAGTAATTTCCAAGAAAAAAACAGTAATTTGCTAGACAAAAATTAAGTTTTTAGGCTTAGAAATTGAGGATGGAAAACACTATCTCCAACCTCATATTCTAGATAACATCCAACATTTTCCTAGTGAAATTAAGGATAAAAACCAATTACAAAGATTCTTAGGTTGCATAACCTGTGAAGAAGCATATATCCACAAGCTGGCAGAAATGAGAAAACCACTCCAAGCAGAACTCAAAAAAGATGTTCCTTGGAATTGGACACCAGCAGACACTATTTATATAGAAAAAGTTAAAAAAAAATAAAAGATTTACTAGGACTTTATCATCCTTCACCCAATGATAAAATTGTAATTGAAGCAGACGTATCAAATAAATATTAGGGTACTGTGCTCAAAAACCAGGTTATCACAATTAATGGAAGCATGGAAGAATACCTATGTAGGTTTAGTAGCCTTCGACAGTCAGTCGAAGTCCACTTTACAGCCTACTCGAATATATTGAAGCCCACACAATCTCTAAAATAGACTCCCCAGAGATCCCCCCGAAGACGAAGCTTCGACATCAGACATAGCTTCGAGAACGGATTAACATACTACAGCAGAAATCCTTCGACCACACTAACACACGATCGAAGAAAGATAAGACAGACAAACCACCTCATCAGATAAGACAGCGCATTGATTGGCCCGTGCAGCTGCAGTGACAGGTCTAACCAGTCACGCCCCAAAATCTGATAATCGGTAGCTTGACCAATTACTAGATTTTAAGTATTGCAGGTCGAGGAATCCAAAGATTCTACCCCACAAATAGCCAAGCCGTAGACAAATTCTGGCTCGACTAATCACATATAGTAATAATCATCAGAGTAAAGAAATGAAATAACAACATAGTGGAAGAGAAAAACATATATACATATCTGACATAAATATATACAATTTCCAAAATAAGGTACAACAACATACGCTGAGATAAAACCAAAAGTCTAAACTAAAACTAATCGGCAGCGTCAACTACTCCAAATACTGCTAAGGCTCTCAGCAACTCAAACTACTCAACCTCTGAAAGGGGGAAACAATGCGAGAGTGAGCAAAACCACGGCTCACTGAATACCCAACAAGTTTAAGTAACATACTAGTAAACAGATACAGATAAGGAGAGTGAAGTGAAACAGATAGAGTAAGTTAAAGTAGAATAATAGTAACTAATAGATTCATGATCCAAGTAACTGAGTAGTAAGAACAAAAAGGAAATATAAGAGTAACCAGAGTAAGAATAAGGAATATAAGAAAAGGAGGGAATGTGACAATGAGGTAAAGATGCAATGATATGCCAAATGATGTGATATGTGGTAAGTTTTAAATGCTAAATGAGTTTATTTCGAAAACGTGATGCAATCCTATTATAATAATTAATGGTTGATCAACCGCTAGCATGTTTGACTTAAACAGATCAGTTAAAGGGATACAATGGGTACGATTTTTGTCAAGCTCGACCAAGCTGGTGGATACCCACTTGATCAAAGTGTTCTGGGCTTTTCAACCCACGAAGCCAACGTCCGAACTGTATTTCATTCCGAGGAATTTCAACTTCAAGGATAAGCCCTGTACCGGATTGTAAATACTTTCTCATACCTTCCCACACTCCCGGATGGGTTTATAAGGTATGATTGTATCCATCCTGGACCCACCTACTATTTTAACTCGATGTAGGACTCCTACGATCCTATCGGACGACAAGCAATGTAGAGCTTTGTTATCTATCCAATCTAGATAAGTTAAAAGAGTTTGCATGATTTGAAAAGATGCAACAGATCCCAAGGATCACAATGTAATAGCCGTGAACCCCGCAAACAAACATAGGATAACCACTTACAGAAGAGCGTGGCAACAATCCTAAACAAAATGCCCAATGACTCGGTTGCACCATCTAAACCGATGAAACGGCAACCTAACCGTCATAACAGTTAAACAACCTTAGTCTCTAGAAGACTAAACCCAACAACAAGAATGCAACTACTAGTAACTACACTAACAACTTCTAGCAAAACCCAAAGCTAATGTAACTATAGTTACTAAGGAGTTAACAATTATACGGAGAAGTAATATAAAAATAAGCCCTAACTGATCACAACACTTCTATGCTCAGAGTACTACTCAAATCAACATCTATTAACTAGTAGAGGAATTTAGAAGTTAAGGGAAAACTCGCCTGAAGGAAATCCCGAGTCCTGCGGAAAACCAACCCGGAAAACCAACTACGATCCGCAGAAAAGCAAATGGAACGCCTGGTAATCTAACACACACCAGGAACAACAAACAACCAACAATTTAAGAAAACGAGAATAAAATTCAAACCCTAGAAATCAAACCCTGAGGGGAAGCCAAGAGGAGGTTATAAAAATCAACTCCAACCCCTCGCATTTTACCTTCGACCACCCAGACACTCTGTACTCGAACCCTGATATTTACTCTTCTGTAATACAATCTGTCTTAAAAATCCTTATCAGAGGTCATAGAGAGTCAAATTCGGGCCTCTACGCAAGTATTTGTCTATAGTTAGTTCTTAAATTAGGCCATTAGGCTAATTGCTTGTACCCTTTGATTGAAGATTGATTCTACATTGTGAGAACCTACTTTACCTCCAAACGAAGTTAGTTCCCTACAATTAGCACCGTCTGTGCTTCCCACCCTACCAATCCCCCATCCTTCTTCCCCACCTTTTGTTTTCTACTTCAGCCGATTACCCTCAATGGCACCCACACGCCGTTCTAACTCAACCCAGGCAAGCCACTCCATTGACGGAGTAACTTCCCAAATAGCCTTATTATCCTAGCAAGTCGCTCAGGCAGAGGAGCGCCACCAGAACCAACTAAGCTAGGAGCGTGAAAGCCACCGCTTGACACGGGAAACTAAGCGGTATCGCCGCTTGGATGATGAAAATAGATAGAACAGAGCAATCGATGAACTGCACAACACCGTTTGAGAGCTACAAAGATTATAGCCCTTGCAACCTTCCTGCCCGTCCCAGGTACCAGACCCATAGCGCGTCTCGGCCCGCGCCCGCCTAGGGCCTTCACTAAATATTGAGATAACCCCCGTTCACACCGGTGCTGAAAGTTTTCCCCGTATTATTCCCCCAACCGGATCCATTAACCTCGGGATTCACCTCACAGAAGACTCAACCCTCTTCTCCTCCAAACATCCTAGATGTCGTCCTGCTCGGGAACGGCTCGGCGAACACAGTGCTGAATTTATATCGCACACTCGACCTCACAACCTTCGAATTCATCAATCTCCCCCACATCTTGCATATGTTACACAGCAGGACATTGACCACAAAATACAACCCGTCATTCGCGCTAGCACGAGCCCAGCTACAAACTTCTGGAGCCGCCTCAATAACCCGATCTGCCCCAAACTTTTGGCTATCGAAATACCCGCCAACTTTCGTGCCCCCAAACTGAGCAAATACCATAACACAGACCCCAAATCCCATATCCTTGAATTCCAAAACTCCCTGAGCCTCTACTCTACGGCTGGCTACCTATTATGTCACCTTTTTCCAAAGAGCCCTACTGATAACCCCCTTCGATGGTATCACAATCTCCTAAATGGCTCAATTTGTAACTTTGAGCAACTTTCACATCTTTTCATCGCCCAGTTTGCCTTCAACAGAGACTGAGAGATCAGAGTTGACGCTCTTTTCAATTTCAGAAAATCCGACAGTGAGATCCTCGAAGCCTTCACCAGAAGATTCCTCGACGAATCCTGGAAAATAGAAAATCTCGACTGCCCGATTACTATTCTGGCATATTCGAATGCCCTGCCCGACCATAGCCGAGTAAATGAGCACCTAGTTCTCCAAAAACCAAAAACACTCGAGGAAATGCTCTCAAAGGTCAATAGCTGATAGGCATAAAAAATGCCTATTTTTGTCCTTTAATTTACATTATCTAGGAACTTATTTTATGTTTCACTGGGCCTAATTGAAGTATGTTTGACTATTGCAGGTAAAGAGACATTTGTAATCAAACCCTTCTTAAAGCCCAACTCTTACAAGCTAAAGAGCTGCTGGAGATGATCAGTTGTCAAGAGTTGCTGGAGATGATCAGTTGTCAAGAGCTGTTAGAGATGACTTTATACCAAGAGCTGCTGGAGCTGCTAGAAGACTTAGTAGTCAAGCCTAGCTAAAATCTCTCCACAAAATCAGGAGTGGTTGAGGGAGATGAGGAATTTTAGTTAGGTTAAGAGGGAGAGTTGTAAAGAGGAAAGGAATTATCTTCTTAGTTTTATCTTTTTTTCTACCGTAGTTCTTATTTTTGTTTGATGAAACCATTTTCAATCAATGAAAACCAGTTTTAATTCATGATTTTGATCTTTGAATCCTTGAGAATGAAACCCTCTATGTTTCAGGACCCGGTTTGATACGGATTATCAAATGGCACCGCTGCCGGGGATGCAAGTGGTTTTAAAATCGTGTTTCTGTTAATTATTGTTTTGTTTGAAGAATTTTTATTTGTTTTTATCAGTGATATTTCTTCTGTTTTAGCTCCTTAAGTTATTTTTTTGTGTGCTGTTTGCAGGTATTTGTTAATGCCAGGCAGTGTTAAAGTTGTTAAAGTTGTTGGAACTCTAAAACAAACAAATCCCACACGTCTCTCTCTCTCTCTCTAAAACAAACAAATCGCAACAAAACTCCCACAAATCCCCCATCTCTCTCAATACACCAAATCTTAGGGAACCCATTTGTGGGAAAGTTTTGATCGTGAAGAGAGAGTGATAGATTTGGATTTATTGGAAGTTAATCTTCTCTGCGCTTTACTCTAATTTTGCTCTGATTTATTGGAAGTTAATCCTCTCCCACTTTGATTCTCCCTTTCCAATTTGCTTGTTTGATAATCAAATTGAGAAGGTTAGGGGTGTTTCTTCCCTCCGTTGATCTTGGGTTATGATTTCCAAAGCTTGGCGTTCTAAATTTTTCCCTTTTTCAGGGCAAATTTTGCTCTAGGTTTATAACTGGTGCCGTTGATTGTTTGGGTTTCTGATTTGTGGTGGTGTCCCTGTCTCCGTCTCGGTGAAGAAATGGGTTTTGTTACTTGCTGTGTGTTGCCTGCAATTGCGTTGCTGTTGCTGCCTGTAACTCTCTGTTACTGTTGCAGTTATTGTTGGGTTTGATTTGTTTGCAAGTTGGAATTGGGATTTTGTTGTTTGTAGTTCTTTTTGCCAATGCTGCAAACTGGTAATTCCTGCCATTGTTTACCATTGTTGCTTCCTAACTCAGACCTGCTGTTACCGAACGGAGATTGCTGAACACCTTGCTGCTAAAACTGTTAATTATTGCCCTGTTTACACAAGTATTACTGATGAATCTTGAAGCTTGGTAACTGGGATTTTGATTATTCTTGTGACGGGTAAATTGTACACAATCTCTAGTTTTATTTTGTTAATTTACTCCGCCATAGTAGTTATTAACTATGAGTTTTACTTTGTTAGTTTACTCTGCTACAGGAGTTGTTTAATCTGCTACAGTAGTTATTTACTAGGGGTTTTACTTAGTTTCTAGTTTCTGTTTTTAGATTAATTTTAGTGAGCTGTGATTTAAAGTTTGAATTTTGCATTGTTTTTCAGTTATTGAAGGAGATGGATATGGTTCATCAAAGAAAGGCGACGAAGCCAGAAAGACCTCTAGTTGTTAATTTCTATTTTTTTTATGTATTTTTAGTATTGTAAGGATTGAGAAAATGTTTATGTAAAGTTTTAATGAGTGACGCTCTGTAAGGTGAGGAAATTGTAATCTGTTGCAGGTACAGCATCGGAACCCCTATTCAGGCCAGAAATCATTTCAACGCGTACTTCGTAAACGATCCTGAGTGGGCCTTCCCAACAGTTTCACCAGGGTAACCAACGTGCCCCTAAAAAGGCCGCCCTGTAGGTAATTATTTTTTCACCGTACCCTCTCTGTCGCGGTACATCGTGTGTAACTATTGTTTGATTGATTAAATGTTTAAATTGTGCAACAGCGCCTAGATAAGAGTGAACCAAAGCGGGATTTCATCACCCGTGCGTGCCCACGCATTAGGACTCTGGGAGTTCATTACCCGGTTGTTAATCTTTTCGGTATCGACAACCCCGACCTCTTTAAAATATTTTAAGATAAGAAGCCTTAAAAAACATAGTTAATCAAAAGGCTTCGCTCGGACCTGGAGCAACACGCTCACTAGGAAAACCTGATAAGTGGCTACGTTTGCGTGAGGACGTACGTTCCCTGGCATAGCTAGTGTGGATAGGTGACTCTAAGCAGTTCGCCCTGCCTTCCAGGACAGATACATCTAGGTGACTAGATAGCATGCGAGCTATAGCCAAAGCGAGTAAAAATAACTCAAGTGTGAACCGATCTACTGTCAGGAGTAGGAGCATTGAACCCTGAGACCGGGTTCACAACTTAACCTAAAAAGAGACCAGTAAAACATTCTTGAGTGCTTGCATCATTCTTAAGACTTTTAGTGTGTTCGCATATATTGATTGAATTGTATGTTAGATTGGGGTAACACCCAAGCTCGGACTAAGAACATTGCTAGAATCAATATGAGTCAGACTAGTGGGACTAATGGTCCCGAACCTGTTATTCCTAGGAATGGTCCGGAACCTGCTGTTGTGGAGAGAATCACTCTCCGCAATCGAATGCATCCTACAATAGTTAGTAAACCTTCATGTATTGTGATTCCCAGAAATGTAGGGAACTTTGAGTTAAAACCGGGATTCTTGTCTATGCTCCCTAAATTTCCTGGTAGTCCTACTGAAAACCCGTATAACCATCTTAGGGACTTTAGGGATCATATGCTTCTATTAAACTTCGAACGTATTACAGAGGATTCTTTGAAATTACATGTGTTTCCCCTTCCTCAGTTAGGAAACGCACGCGATTGGTTGTACACTCTCGAGGAGAACTCTGTAAACACATTTGAACAACTCGTTAAGGAGTTTTTAAAGAAGTATTTCCCTAACCACAGAACTGCTAAGATAAGACAGAGTATCTATAGCTTCACACAAAATCGAGGAGAGTCATTATATGACTACTTACAACGGTTTAGGGATTTAGAGAAAGGATGCCCACATCACGGGATTCAGCTGATTGATATAGTCCAAACTCTCTATGAAGGTCTAGACTATGACACTAGAGCTCGTGTTCAGTCTATGTGCGCGGGTACATTCGATGAGAAAACTGACACTGAAGCTTGGACATTTTTAAATGATGTAGCGGCTAAGACCTACCAATGGGAAACGATGAGAGAGGAAATACGTAGTTACCGTGAAAATGTGTACCAAGTGGACTCTAATTCAGAGTCTGCCACTCTTAGAACCATTCTTGAGAAAATCGAGAACATAGAGACTGGCAAAAGGGAGAGACACCCTAATACTTCGTCTGTTAACCATGTGGCGATGCCAAATTGTGTGGTTTGTGAGAGTTCGGACCATCTGGTCCAAGATTGCCCTGATGTGCTTAGTAGGCCAATGCAATGTATCAACGTCCTAATAGCCAACCTTTCAATGGTGGGTGGAATAATAATTCTAACAACTCCAATTCTCGGGGAAGTAGAAATTACCAAGGAGGCTCTTCTGGAAGTGCCTCTTATCAACCGCATAGCCAAATAAACCATCAGCAGTCTAGTTCCTCGTGGCAACAAAATCCATCATACCAAGCTCCCCTTAATGTGCCTTATGTTCCCCCGCACAATAGGAATCTGCCTCCTCCAACCACGTCCTTAGAAGATACTCTTAAAGCATTTATGCAAGTAACTCAGTCATCTATTGCCAAACTTGAGGGACAAATAGGTCAAATGGCAACAGAGATAAGCGCGAAAGACAAATGAATGTTCCCCAGTCAAACTCAAACT
This sequence comes from Kingdonia uniflora, assembly GCA_014058105.1. Taxonomy (NCBI): domain Eukaryota; kingdom Viridiplantae; phylum Streptophyta; class Magnoliopsida; order Ranunculales; family Circaeasteraceae; genus Kingdonia; species Kingdonia uniflora. The sequence continues at coordinate 1,904,907 of JACGCM010002813.1, forward strand.
AATCCTAAAGGGAATACTGAGCATCCTAGATCTTCCAATCGTGATGGAGTCAACGCCATCATTTCTCTTAGGAGCGGTACGAAAGTTGATAATTTGGTAAAAATACCTAAGGAACCCGAGCTGGAAATTCAAAGTAAACCTATAGAAGAACCTGCGAGTGCGAGTGAGGAAGAAATCACGATAACACATGTTCAGCCGCTGGCTCCTTTTCCTCAGCGATTAACTCTTGCTAAGAAGGGCAAAGTCTATGAGGAGATTTTAGGGATTTTTAAGCATTGTGTGATTAACATTCCTATCCTTACGGCCATAAGACATATTCTTAATTACGCAAAATTCCTTAAAGATCTTTGTACTTTAAAACGGCGCATACATGTACCGAAAAAGGCTTTTCATGTTCACGAGAGTGATACGTCTATTCTTTTAGATACACATGTTAGTGCTGTCCTTTTGCGTAAATCGTTTCCAAAATACAAGGACCCTGGATGCCCTACTATTTCATGTACGATTGGGACCCGTAAGATAGGAAGAGCTCTACTTGATTTAGGTGCCGCCGTGAACCTCATTCCTTACTCTACCTATGAGTAATTGGATATCGGAGTACTTAAACCCACTAATAGGACCCTTAAGCTAGTTGACCGATCTATTAGGATTCCTAGGGGTGTAGTTGAAGATGTGTTGATCCAGATTGAGCAATTAGTTTATCCAGTAGACTTTGTTGTGTTAGATACTGAGCCAGTGGCAAACCCTGAGGACGAGATCCCTGTGATTCTAGGTAGACCCTTTTTGGCAACAGCTAATGCGGTAATCAATTGCCGCAATGGAATTATGAAGTTGACCTTCGGGAACATGACTGTAGAATTGAATATTTTTCATGCGTCGCATTCCCCATCTAATTCTGAACCACTTGAGTGTAATATGATCCAGAGTCTTGTGAGTACCACTTTTGAGAGGTCAAGTACCTCAGATCCCCTAGAGAGATTCTTGTCCCACTTTGATGGAGATTGTGAGGACGATTCATACATCCATGAGGTAAAAACCTTATTAGATTCGGCTTTAGAAATTGTAGAGCCTGAAGGTGAGCATGAAATCTTAGATGTTAAGAAACCCATTCCGGAGGCTCAAGTAACCTCCCCAAAGATAGAGCTTAAACATCTTCCCGCTCACCTCAAGTATGTCTTTCTAGGTCTCGACGAAACTATGCCCGTCATTATTGCCGCTGACCTAGAACCCCTTCAGAAAAGAAGTTGATTCGTGTTCTTAAGGGAAATACGAAAGCTATTGGATGGATTATTGAAGACATTAAAGGAATTAGTCCTTTGGTTTGTATGCATAAAATCAATTTGGAAGATAATACCAAAAAGTCCAGGAAGGACAACGGAGATTGAACCTGACTATGGCCGAAGTAGTTCGGAAAGAGATTTTAAAACTCCTTGATGTTGGGATCATCTATCCCATTTCTGATAGTCTGTGGGTTAGCCCGATCCATGTTGTCCCGAAAAAGTCGGGAATCACCGTTGTAAAGAACGAGAATAACAACCTCGTACCCACTAGACTGACGACTGGATGGAGAGTCTGTATAGACTACAGGAAGTTTAACTCGGTCACTAGGAAAGATCACTTCCCCTTACCTTTCATTGACCAGATGCTCGAGCGACTCGCTGGGCACAAATTTTATTGCTTCTTAGATGGCTACTCTGGGTACAACCAAATACCCATCGCACCCGAGGACCAAGAGAAAATGACTTTTATATGTCCTTTCGGTACATTTGCCTACCGTCGCATGCCTTTTGGCTTATGCAATGCTCCTGCGAAGTTTCAGCGTTGCATGTTAAGCATTTTTTCTGACATGGTAGAGCGATTCCTTGAAGTTTTCATGGATTTCTTCTCATTATTTGGAAACTCATTTGACCAGTGCCTTCATCATCTTTCTCTAGTATTACTCAGAGGCCAGGAAAAGAATCTTATTTTAAATTGGGAGAAATGTCACTTTATGGTAAAAAGGGGGATAGTTTTGGGGCATATCATATCTGAAAAAGGAATAGAAGTTGACCAGGCCAAAATAGATGCCATTTCTAACCTCCCCCCACCACAAAATGTCAAGGACGTCCGTTCCTTTCTAGGACATGCAGGCTTCTACCGTCGTTTTATCCAAGATTTTAGTAAGATTGCTCGTCCTTTAAGCAGCCTTTTGGTCAAAGATGTGGCATATGAGTTTGATGCACCTTGTCTTGTAGCTTTTGATAAGCTTAAGACCCAGCTCACGACATCACCCATTATTAGACCACCTGTTTGGAATAAACCATTCGAGTTAATGTGTGATGCCTCTGATTATTCTGTAGTGCTATTTTGGGACAGCGGATAGACAAACGCCTCCATGTCATCTACTACGCTAGCAAAACATTAAATGATGCCCAATTGAATTACACGACCACCGAGAAAGAACTCCTGACCATTGTTTATGCGCTAGAAAAATTTAGATCTTCTTATAGGATCTAAAGTGATTGTTTACACGGATCATGCCGCGCTTCGACATCTTTTGTCAAAGAAAGATGCTAAGGCACGGCTAATCCGGTGGGTATTACTCTTGCAGGAGTTTGACCTTGAGATTCGAGACAAAAAGGGGTCAGATAATGTTCCAGCCGACCATCTTTCCCGTATAGTGATTGAGTCTGTTGATGAGTCCTTGCCGATTAGGGAATCCTTCCCAGATGAACTGCTTATGGCTGCGAATTTAGTTCCCGAGTTGCCGTGGTTTGCTGACATTGCTAATTATTTAGCCACGGATACCATTCCTGATCATTAGAGTAAACCTGACAAAGATCGTTTTTTTAGTCAAGTGAAGTACTTCTTTTGGGATGATCCAGATTTGTTTAAGTATTGTACTGACCAAATCCTTAGGAGATGTGTTCCCCAGTCTGAGTTTACCAATATTCTTTCATTTTTCCATACCCAAGCTTGTGGAGGCCACTTTAGCTCTAAGAAGACCGCGGCAAAAATTTTGCAGTACGGTTTTTATTGGCCTACCTTATTTCACGATGCGCATGCATTTTGTAAAGCGTGCGAGAGATGCCAGAAAATGGGAGCCCTTTCTCGACGAAATATGATGCCCTTACACCTTATTTTAGTTATTGAACCTTTTAATGTTTGGGGAATTGATTTTATGGGCCCTTTTCCCAAGTCTTTTGGATATGAGTGCATCCTTGTTGGAGTGGACTATGTATCAAAATGGGTTGAACCCATCCCTTCAAAAATGAATAACAGTGCAGTTGTTCTCAATATTTTAAAAGAAAATATTTTTTCTCGATTTGGAACACCTAGGGCTATCATTAGCGATGGAGGGACACATTTTAACAACAAAAACTTTGGTGCCCTTGTCAAAAAGTATGGTGTAACCCATATGGTGGCAACACCTTATCACCCGCAAACGAGTGGGCAAGTCGAAGTTTCAAATCGGGAGATCAAAAATATTCTCCAAAAGACGGTTAACCTAAATCACAAAGATTGGTCTGTAAGATTATTTGATGCACTTTGGGCTTATCGTACTGCATATAAAACCCCGATTGGAATGTCTCTTTACCGACTCGTTTACGGCAAGGCATGCCACCTTCCTGTAGAACTTGAGCATAAAGCTTATTGGGCAATAAAAACGCTGGACTTTGACACTTCAACGGCTGGGTCCCATCGTAAGCTACAACTCAATGAGTTGGGTGAGGTTCGAAGCGATGCATATGAATCCGCAAAGATATACAAAGAAAGAACTAAGACTTTCCATGATAAAAATATCTTGCGAAAGACTTTTGAAGTGGATCAAAAAGTTCTATTGTATTCTTTGCGTCTTCATTTGTTTCCTGGAAAACTTTAATCCCGTTGGACCAGGCCGTTCATTGTCAAAACTGTTTTCCCATATGGAGCTATTGAAATTCTTGACCCTCGTACTGGTTACATTAATAAGGTAAATGGGCTGAGACTTAAACCATTTCACGAGTATTTTACGAGCTCGAGTGAGGATATGAATCTACGGGACCCATCATATGAAACATAGGTATCTTTATTTCTACCCATAGTCTTATCTAGTTTGGGGGTACCTACCATCGTCTGGCTCAAGACGTTAAACTTAACGCTTGTGGGAGGCAACCCTTATCATGTTCAGGTAATATTTTTAGATTTTTTATTTTTAATTTTGGCAACTTTGGGGACACATGCTGATTCAGTTTGAGGGTGGGGGTAAATAAGATTTTCATAACTTTTTCCAATAAAAGTTATTATCTAGGGCATTCTGATATTGTAGACACATTTTTTGTATACTCTGATCTTTGGACATTCTTAAAATCCTAGAATTGCACTTGGGATAAAATTATAAGGTTATGGCTTATTTTAAACTGTAAATTGTTAGTGCGTTAAGAATTTTTAAGTTTTTGGTACTACCATCCTATTAGATGTGTTTTAGAAGAAAATAACCCTTATAATTGCACTTCATGTAGTTATGTTATCAAGGTTTTGTTAAAACTAACAATCACCTTTTGATTAATCAACAGTTTGGGTTAGAAAGAATCTGTAATGAGGGAGACATTTATCTTGGAAAATTTTGGTTCTCATAAATTCATACTAAGGGTTTGTATGTATTTTCACAAGTTATTGGATCCTTTCACAAAGCTGACATACTCGTAAAAAAAATTAAAAAAAAATCATTCACAATTCAAGGCCCCTAGCAAAATTTAGAACTGAAAGAGGAATTTTTTTATTAATCTCGAGGCAAGCCATGAATCAATTGTGAAAGTAAGAGACCAAAAAAAATTGAGTCTCTATGAGTATAGTTGAGAACTATGTGAAGGAGGACAAGTTGCACGTATAAAGGAGCAAATGAAAACTCAAATGCAAAAGTCTTACCATGAAAAACTTGTGTAGATATATATTTTCCCTGAAAGATCAATAAAAGAGAGCGAACAAACTAAGGTAGTTGTCGAACAAACTTTTAGATTTCTTTCACCATACTCAAGATAAGGCTAAGGTTATTTGAAAGGATTATCAAACTTCTTGATTCCATAAACTAAATTCACTACACAAATGATGAAATTCTGAAAGTTGATCTAATCTGATTGTAGTATAATTGACTTGATAAATTCTAAACGTATCTGATGGTTAACCCTTGTTTAAGTGCAATATCTAGGAGATGAATTTAATCCATTTTCAGAGATACCAGGAGTAATGATTATTAGTTGTTTATAATACCAGAACGTCTATGATAGAATTTTGTGGGTATATTCACTGAAAACCCTCACGAGACACAACTCGTCCTATATGGGTAACCTATAGGTTGAATGGCTTGTTGCATACGCTAAATGCAATCGTAAGAAATCACGAAAGAGTTTAGTTTTTTTTTTCTTTTGCTAAGGGATTAGCAATTTATCAGTTTGGGGGTATTGATAGGCATGAAAAATGCCTATTTTTGTACTTCAATTTACATTATCTTGGAACTTATTTTATGTTTCACTGGGCCTAATTGAAGTATGTTTGACTATTGCAGGCAAAGAGACATTTGTAATCAAACCCTTCTTAAAGCCCAACTCTTACAAGGTAAAGAGCTGCTGGAGATGATTAGTTGTCAAGAGCTGCTGGAGATGATCAGTTGTCAAGAGCTGTTAGAGATGACTTTGTACCAAGAGCTGCTAGAAGACTTAGTAGTCAAGCCTAATTAAAATCTCTCCACGAAATCAGGAGTGGCTGAGAGAGATGAGGAATTTTAGTTAGGTTAAGAGGGAGAGTTGTAAAGAGGAAAGGAATTATCTTCTTATTTTTATCTTTTTTCTACCGTAGTTCTTATTTTCGTTTGATGAAAACCATTTTCAATCAATGAAAACCAGTTTTAATTCATAATTTTGATTTTGCATCCTTGAGAACGAAACCCTCTATGTTTCAACACCCGGTTTGATACGGATTATCAATAGATATATCAATCTCGAGCGCCATCAAGAGTCCCGCAAATAGAGCTAGCCTTTGCAAACATCAAGCTTCCATAAACCTCGGCAACACCCCCACTTTTCTCCCACACCCCTGATCGCTCCTGTCTCACAGAAGACTGAGAGCTGCTAACGCCCCAATATTGATAATAGCACCGAAGCTCGCAAGAAGCGACCAAGGCCTGTTTTGCCTACACTCACTGCCCTCCTTAGTACCCTTCTACCATACATACAGGCAGACCCCATTCGGTGCATCCCTTTCCCCATCGAAGTCAGACCAGGCGAACCTTACTGCGCCAACCATAAGTACAACTGTCACCATACTAATAAATGCTTCGCCCTTCAGCGCTCTCTTGAACTTATCTTCAAAGCAGGTCGTTTACACCAGTATATTGCTGATCTTCCAAACTACCTCGATGGGTCCTACCTCAAATCTTTATCCACCCCTACTACTAACCCAGCCAAGGTGCACATCAATAGAGTCAAGTTCATCGAAGTCAACAACATAGACAGTGGACATTCCAAAATCAAGCGAAAATGCATCGAAGAATGTTATAAGCTCACCAATCAGGAGAAATTTACTACCCTTCTGCCAGAATCTAGCTGTCACCCTCGAATCGAAGGTATTTCTTTCATCGACTGCGATACTTTACACGCTCGATTCCCCTTCGATTCAGCAATCACGAGGGTATTTGGAATTTGAAAGGCTCTCAACGCCTTGTCCACTCATGCGAGCACCCAGAGATCGACAAAACTCAAAAACTTGTCAGCCGCCCATAGCAATCACATCTTTCTATCCCTTTGACTTCGACAGATACCACCCCATCCATTGAACCCATTGTTTATATCGAACTCGACGGTCCTGGTCGGGGTACATTTATCGGAACCTTCCTCAATGAGTCAGAGCGCCTCAAACTTTCCGAGTTCCTTCGAACAAACAAAGACATCTTTGCCTGGACATTTCAAGAGATGTCTGGTGTCGACCCCAACTTGGTCTACCATCGCCTTGATCTCATCCCCCATTCCTCAGCAGTAAAATAAAAGAAGCGCCCCATAGTACCACGACTTCGAGAAGCCGTAAACCTTAAAATAGACAAGTTCATAGCCACATGCTTTATTAGAGAAGTGAAGTACGCAGACTGGATATCAAACATTGTAGCAGTTCCTAGGATGAATGGCAAGATCCAAATCCGCGTCGACTTCATAGACCTCAACAAGCACACACCGAAGGACAGTTTCCCCCTCCCAACTATCTCACCACTCCTAGATGCCACTGCTGGACACGAGTGCCTATCCATGATGGACGCGGCTTCGGGTTACAATCAGGTACCCCTCCTCCCCGAATATCAACTTAAAACTTCATTTATAACTGAACAAGGCTATTACTGTTTCAACGTTATGCCCTTCAGCCTTAAAAATGTCAGTGCCACCTACCAACGCATTGTCACAACCATGATCAAACCTTTATTTGGCAAATCTGTCAAAGTTTATATCGACGATATGTTATGCAAGAGCCTTCAGGAAAACACCCATATCCTAGACCTCTCAGAAATCTTCTCGATACTTCGCACGTATAATATGAAACTCAACCCAGACAAGTGCCAATTTAACGTGTCATCCGGAAAAAATTTGGGTAACCTTATTAGTAAACGCAGGATAGAGATTGACCCTACCCACATTCGAGCCCTCATCAACATGCCTTCTCCACGATCCAAGAAAGACGTCCAAAAAGTGGCAGGCAGGATAGCAGCCCTCAATCATTTCATTTCCAAATCCTCATATCGATGTACCTGGCACTTTTCCCTCTTACACAATCAAGGCATCCACAAAGAAAAAAAGAAAAACAATCCCGAGATTGACTGGACCCCTGAGTGCGAAGAAGCCTTCCTTGAACTCAAAACTTATCTTGGTCGTCCACCAATCATCAGCACACCTATCGAAAGAGAAACACTTTCTTTATACCTTGCTGCCACCGAAACCCCTCTCAGTTCAGTGCTCATTCGACTCGATTCCAACATCGAAAAACCTGTATATTTCATCAGTAAAACCTTAACCCCCGCAGAAACTCGATATTCAAAACTTGAGCGTTTACTCCTCACACTTGACAATTCATCCCGTAAGCTCAAACCATATTTTCAGGCTGATCATATCCGTATTATTACCAGTTATCCCCTTCGAGAGGTACTTAGCAAAAAAGATTAATCCAGACGAGTGTAACACTGGTCCGTATACCTTGATGAATACGACATTACCTTCGAGAGGAAAATATCCTAGAAAGGCCAAGCAGTAGCAGACTATCTAGCTAACTTCCCGGTCGAAGATGTCGACTGAGAAGAACACGAAGATGATTTATCAGAAGATCAACCCAAAATAGTAGATCCCTGGAACCCTCTCACTGGCTGGCATTTATTCATAGACAGATTAGCAAGACCTAATGGCTCAGAAATTGGTATTGTCTTGGTAACACCCACTAATGACCGCATAGAGAAAGCTGTCAAACTTGCCTTCGAATGATCCAATAACGAAGCAGAGTATGAAGCCTTGATCTATGGCCTCGACCTCTCACTCGACCTTGGCATTCCCAAACTTGTAGTCTTTACAAATTCCTAACGTGTTCAGAGACATTATATAGGAGAAAACCAAGCTAATGGTCGCATGGCTGACTACGCTATTTTTGTGCGACATCGCATGGACCAGTTCCTGGAAAAATCCACAATCACACATTACCCTCGAGAAGAAAATAGACATGCAGATTTCCTCGCCTACATAACAGCTATGCTCGGACAATCAGAATCCCGGACACTCCATATCGAAGTACTCGAACGTCCAAGTATCGACCAGATAGTAATCAATACCATCAATACTGGGGGCGAGAGTCACGATCCAGACGATTGGCGAACACCGTTTCTTAATTACCTCAACAACGCCACCCTCCCAGATGATCCTAAAGTCAAACGGTCCTTGCTAGAAAACTACCGCAGATACACTATACAAAAAAAATAAACTACATTGATAATCCCCAAATGGCGTCCTCCTTCGCTGCATATCCCAAGCCGAAGCCTCTCAAACCTTAGCCGAATTTCATGAAGGAACTTGCGTGCTCATACTGCTAGTCATTCTATGGACCTTTGAGTTGTTACCCAAGGATTATTTTGGCCTGATATGAAAAAACAAGCTTCAGACTACGTAAAATACTATGACAAATGCCAGCGCCACACTCATGACATCCATTGCCCCTCTGAAGACCTCCACTTCAGTCAAGTTTCCTGGCCATTCAAACGATGGGCCATCGATCTTATTTGTCCCTTCCCAAAAGCCTCGGGTAGGAGAGAAAACATCCTCATCACAACCGATTACTTCACAAAATGGGTCGAAGCGGTACCTATATGCCGAACCAGAGAAGAGGAAGTTGTCAAATTTTTATGGGAAAACATTATCACTCACTTTGGCTGTCCCCATATGATTCGATGCAACAATGGTCCCCAATTCGTTGGCAGCAAAGTCAAAAACTTCATCATAAATCACAACATCATCCTCTCACCCTCCACATCTTACTATCCCCAGGGCAACGGTCAAGTCGAAACAATTAACAAAACCATCGTCGATGGCCTAAGAACAACGTCGATGCAAAGAAAGGACGATGGGTTCAAGAGTTATAACATGTCCTCTGGGCCTACCGCACAACCCCAAGGAAATCTACAGGATGCACCCCCTTCCTCCTAATATATGGAACCGAAGCTGTATTACCAACTCAATTCGACGTACCTACTCGGGACCCTAACCTCCCAGACGAAGATAATGAGTTCAAACTTGCATGCAACATGTTATGGATCGATGAAACCAGAGATCGAGTTATCGCCAACCTTGGCCGGTACCATACATCACTTCAGAAATTCTACAACAAAAGAGTTCAACCACATAGTTTCAACATTGGAGATCTGGAACTTCAACGTGTTAATCAATTTTTGAAACCTTGAAATGCCAGCAAGTTAGCCGAATCTTGGGAATGACCATATGTCGTCTACGATAAAATGGATAAGGGTTCTTATTATTTAATAACGGAAGACGAGTAGCCTCTACCAAACCCCTGAAATGTTGTACAGCTGGTCTCCTATAACAGGCTGTATCTCTAACCATGTACAACTAATGTATCATGTCAACCTTCAACCCGGCTGATACTTGAGGGTAACCCCGAGATTTTTCAACCTCTCAACTTCGAGCAAACTCGAGGGGCAAGAATGGTCGAAAGGCCGGACCCTCGGAGATGTATTGGGGGCGATCAGATATTACTTCGTTGCGGCTTAGGCCTTCAAAGTCTTGTCCTTTTCTTGATTGACCCTAGGTATCATGTTCACCCTCGCCCTGACTGATACTTGGGGGCAACCTTGAATTGCTCAAGTCTCCAATTTCAAGAAAACTCGAGGGGCAAGGATGGTCGAAAGACCGGACCCTCAGGGATGCATTGGAGGCGATCAGATATACTTTGCCCAGGCTTTGAAACCGTTGAAGTCCAGTCCTTTTCTTGGTTTACCACAAGTATCATGTCCACCCTCTCTCCAACTGGTATTTGGGGGCGACCTTGAATTGCTCAAGTTTCCAACATTCGAGCAGACTCGAGGGGCAAGGATGGTCGAAAGACCGAACCCTCAGGAATCCATTGGAGGCGATCTGATATTGCTTCGTTGTGGCTTAGGCCTTCGAAGTCTAATAAATTTTTGGGTTTCCTCTAGGTATCACGTCCCCACAGCCCGACTGATACTTGGAGGCGACCTGGAAAATTTTCAAAATTTTAACATCGTTGTGGTTTCGGCCTTCGATGTCCAGCAAAACATTCAGAGTTCGATCTATATATCTTCGACACTCCTCAGGTTTCGATCACATTACAGTCATTCATACAGATCAAATTTCTACTCAAACAGATCAACCTTCTACAACAAACAATCTAATAATTTCCGCGGAAAACTCTGCACAAATTGCTGCGATAACCCGGCAGGAAAACATTTCTCAAAGATACAGAAACCTATGGGTGTGCACCGGTCTATCAGTCCCTTCAACCGGAGATGCGTTCCAGGCCTTAATTGGCCGAGTCGTACCCCCGGTACATTTACTTTGAAGAAATTAAACTGCTCAAAGGAAGCAATAGTCGTGCATATGTATGTTAGCATGGGATAACAATATATGATTCCGATCTGATTACGTTGGCCTTCGGGATTGGAGTAATGATTAACAGGGATAGTCGAGGACATTCATATTTCATAGTCAGAGGTGAAATTCTTAGATTTATGAAAGACGAACAACTGCAAAAGCATTTTCCAAGATTGTTAACACCAAAATGCATCATATAAAAGGAAAATAAACAAGGGCAAATGAAATCTGAAATCACCAACCTTGTTTGGCTTTGCGTCAATTTCTACAATTCGCCTTGTATTAGCAATTTAATAATAATCAAACAACTTAGTAATGAAAAATGGTCGACATTCTTAGACGGAAATAAAGGTTATAATTGTGCGTCTTTGTGAGAAAGAGAGATAAAGAGGGAGGGGGGGTATCGGGAGAGAGAATTCCTTAAAGATGAATCTAAAAGTTGAAGGATCGAGAATCACAACCTAAAATTTTAGAGATATGTTGCAGATCGGAGAGATGGAGATAAAAATTCCATAAAAAAATTTCTCTCATTTTTTTGGATCGAAAAAGAGTCGGAGTTGAAGAGCTTCAAATTTCAGGATCTCTTTATAAATCGTTTTACTCGAAATATATGCTACCGCTAGATTGATGGTGGAATCGGGAGTATTTATGAGATTTTCTATTTGTGGAGACCAACCAAGCATTAACATATCCTAAATATCAAAAATAAAACCGAAAAGTGGGATTCGTGGAGCCAAAATTGATAAACCAGGCGGTATAAGAAGATTAGGCTATTAGTAGATGTTTATGTCCATTTGAATAAATTCCCTTGAGAGGGACTGTTTGGATACCGTATTAAACCAGTTTAGTTCAGTTCAAAACTGAACTGAACTTAAAAACACATGTTTGGCAAACTATAGGCCCTGCTAATCATGTTTCCTTTTGAACTAGTCTGCTCCATATTTTGAGGAAAACTAGTTTTTTATTGGAACTAATAATACTCGTTTCGTAACAGAACCAGTTTCAAAATCTTATTAAAATCGCGATAAAATAATAGAGTTCACACTTAACAAAACAAGTGAAAGAACTCTGCGAATAATAAAACAAGTTTGTACTTCCTCTCTCTTCTTTATTAATTTTTCCTACTAATACACCACCATTAATCCTCTTACATCAAGTACACTTTTTTCACCTCAATTAATAGTTTCCATTAATTTACTTCATCTCTCCTCTCGTTAATCTCTCTCTCTCTCCCCCCCCCCCTAAATCTTTCCCTCTCTTAAATTTCTCTAATAGCGATAACAGACTCACTGGGCGACAATAACAACACAAAGACTCAGATCCTAAAATCACTCTTCGAAAGAGATACAACAACATCACGCGTCACGAAAATACCAGCGATACTCTTCGATGAATTGTCTCCATCGAACTCAATGGGTGAGCTTAAAGGATTCTCCCTCACTGCTATACATTTAATACTCTATCTTTCTCTGATCTTACCCACACACACCAAAATGAAACACTAAATCAATTATTTATGTTGATATGCAGGAGAAAAACGAGTTATTCTTTGGGGTTGAAGGGTTTCTCTTTGATATTTTGGGGTTGAGAGGTTTCTCTTTGATATATATGTATTTTAAAGGATTATATTTGGCATCTTCTTCACTAGCAAGTGATATGGGCAATTTAGTCCCTGCCATTACATTTTCTATTGCAGCCTTTGTTGGATGAGTCCTCCAAACTCAGTCGATCTCTTATTTAGATACAAAGGTATTGATGTAAAGTTAAGTGACTATATTCGGGCCTTACCATCTGAAAGAAGGATCACTTATTATCCCGGGACTAACAGCAGTTGCAGGTATGTAGGATAAGTGTGTATATAACATAATTACAAACTTTCTAATGCATAAATGTATAGCAGATCATAAAGGCTTCTTATTTTAAACTGATTAGATTAGAGAAAGTGGCTTTCAGAAGCTTGAGAAGCATGTCAAAGGTAGTAGGCACCACCATTTCTATTGGCGGAGCTATGTTCATGGCATTGGTGAAGGGTCAAAAGCTCCTAAATATCAAACTTGTTCCGCAAATTTTAGTCTTCAGTCCAAGAGGTGAGGTTGGTTATTGGATTCCTTTTTCCTCTTTGGAAGTTGTTGTTGATGGTCACTTTGGCTCATTTTGTAGGTATTCCACACTAGATATTCACCACGATCCTACTGAACTTGATAACAACAGTAAATAGTAGAGTGAAGGAGAATCTTTGGCCATTGAGTAAGCCATTAATTCTTGTGGTGGCGAGATCGGTAATGATGATGTTGTTGTTTATCAGAGTGAGAGTGATAAGAGTTCGTTCAATAATGGTGAAGATTGTAGTGGTGGTAATGGAGGTGGTGGGGTAATTACGAATGGAAGAGTTCATGATTCGGAGGCGGTGAAATACGCAACGTATCGAGCGTCTACTCTAGCTCATAGTAGAGTGAGGGAGAGTCCTCTGAGCTTCGACACCATTTTTAAATAGAGTCATGCAAGTCTATTCAACCTATGTATTGTTGTGCTTGTTGTGGTAAGCTGTAGGCTTAAAATTTAATGAAGTATGGCTTGCTTATTGGATCTGGTTTTTGGTTCAGTTCGACATCATTGAGAGACTGGCCACTTTTTATGTGGCGTGTTACCCTTGCTCGCTCAAAATAATTTAATATCTAAGATGGTTGCTGCTTGTCTTCATGTATTAATTACCACCTCTACAATCTTGTATCCAGTGTTTATGATTCTCAGGTTTGATTTTGCTGTTCTGGCCGACATTACGTTAGTGTTCTTTTCTAGCACTGTCTCGTTGAAGTTGGTGTCATATATACGAGTTATGATATGAGCAAGTAGGAAAATGTTAAAAATAATTATAGGAACTGGTTTACGATACAAGTATCCAAACATCATACAAGTCAGAACCAGGATAACAGGTAAAAATGATCAAACAACATATTAAACTGAACTAGTTTAGGTTGATACATATCCAGGATAGGCCAGCTAGGTTTATCCTTGGCTGGCCCAAAATTTTAAGTATACAAACAACCCCTTGAGAATATATAGGTCAGTCCAAGTTTTTTATGAGTCGCCCTTGGTTTTATGTTACTTACTGCAGATACATGTTAGTTTTATCTATTGGGGTTAGTTGCCTCATTAGTTTGCTTAGAGAGAGGGTGCGCTAATAACCAAAGTGGAAATCAAGAGCCAAAACCATTTGATAAATCCAATGCATGAATGCAATAAGTTTGGGCATTGTTGCCCAAAGTGCCAAACAAATCCTTTCTCGGAATGAGGTGAAGAATTGAATTTTGCAAAGAATGACGAAAAAATTTATCTTCTTTTGAATTGCAATAACGAAGTAGAAACTTATCAGAATATGTGGCACTTAGGCACAAGAACAAGTAATCACATGTGTAGAGACAAGTCCATTTTTACTGAGTTGGAGGACTACTCTTTCCGAAACTCAGCAAATTGGGATATGATTTCAACATTACTGTTATGGGGAAAGGCGATGTCAAACTCCACGCGAAAGATAATTCTCAAAAACTATCTTAAATGTTTTCTCTGTTTAAGGCTTGAAGAGTAATTTTCTAAGTGTTTGTCAATTCATAAAAAAGAAGACACAATTACGATCAAGGATGGAGTTTGCAAAATTGAAGATTCAAGTAAGGGTTTGGTTGCTCAGGTTATCATGACATCCAATTGCATGTTTTATTTCCACATCTAAAATGAATCTCTTCCCTTCTGTTATGGTGAAAGACCCTTTATGGCGGTTATGGCATCTTCGTTATGGGCACCTTAACCTAATAGATTACGCATTCTATATGATAATAATATGGTGACTGGACTTCCTTTGATGATTGATCGACAGCTTGAGGTCTAGGAAGGATGTGTTGATAGTAAACAACATCGCAATACCTTTCCGGAAGGGCAAGCACAAAGAGCTACCAAAATCTTGGAGCCGATACATTATGATATTTGTTAGCAAATTGATCTTCAATCTAATGGTAATAAAGGTATTTTGTCACATTCATTGACAACTTTAATCATAAAGTATGGGCTTATTTTTTGGAGCAAAAATTAGAAGGATATTCTATATTCCAAATATATAGGACCCATGAAGAAAAAGAAGTTGGGAAAAATATTAGCATTCTTTTATCCGATCGTGGTAAAGAGTACTTCATGGGAGTTTTAAAAATTTTATGAGAAGTATGGCATCAAAAGATTGTTCACAACATTGTATAGGCCATAATAAACGGTGTCGTCAAGCAAAAGAATCACATTATCTTAAGTAGGGTTGTACATCGAAACGCGCTAACCTGTAAAACCGACCTGGACTTACATGAACTGCACGGTTCGGTCTGATTTTGAAAATTACCGAATTGGTTTCGGGATTGGATATTGAGACCCGGTAGTACTCAGATCAGCTTTGGTTCTTGGTTTCGGGTAACCAACCAAACCCAAATCGGCTTTGTAATAAAATATTTTGCTTCCAAGTTATTCATAGTCTCATACCCTAAGTCGACTGTCTGGCCTCCCTCTTCCCTCTAACACAATCTCATCCTCCTTTCTCTCTTTTTCTCTTTCTCTCTCTCCAGAAACCCCCCACAATTGATGGTTGATTGGCCACCTAACAATAACAAGAATAATGATTCGTGCTAGGAAAGTCAAAGGTGATCTATGGCAACCAATCTCTTAGTCCTCAACAATAACTTCATAACAACCTTAAATCTACAATTGCAATAATAGAAAAAAAAATTATTTTTATTTTTACGATTTTATAAAGGGATTCGTATAACCCTGAGTTTTCAACCCCATGAGGTTTCAAACCCGCAACCTCTCACTAGGTGGAGAGGTACTGGCACCATTGCAACAGCTGGGGATAATGATGATCATGATGCTGATGGATGAAGTGACCGGTGATGTTGGTCATTGTATTTTAGACTGTCTTGTATTTGTCGATGAAAGCAAAACTCGATCAATCGAGGAAAGTGACGAAGAAAATGATTATGATTTCTACTACCACTGATGACCTTGCTTTACAATAGAACCCGAATTATGAATCTGGTCCGACCCGACGTTTCCAGATCATTTTCAGATTAATTTTGGGAGTAGGACGGTCCAGGTTTGGGTTTGGAAACTGAAGACCCGACTTTTCTGGGTCGAATCAGATCTAAGCCTAAACCTTGGCTAATCAGACCCATGGACAACCCTAATCCTAAGTGTGGTACGAAGTATGTTGTAGATTAAAAATCGTTGAAGGCAGTTCTGGCCTGAGGGTTTTATGTAGAGTATTCACATATTAAATTGGAGATCCACAAAATTTGTTAGCAATACGGTTCTGGAAGTAGTCCATAACGGAAGGAAACTGAAAATAGATCCCGAATGAAAAGAGGAAGAAGGAAATGAATTTTTCTTGGTGTTACTCGATATTTAAAATCTTATCAATTATATAATCCAGTCACGCAAAAAATTATCTTTTTTATAGACATCATATTTTTCGAAGATAAAGCATATAAATGAAGTATGAAGCATGGTGGGCAATATGATCTAGTGCACTTTGATGTTGAGGATGTTGACGAGAACCGCAATTCAACTACAATTAATGGTCAATAAAGTTCACATATAATTTCAACTAGGACACAAGGTCATTTGGGTACTGAAATTGGGGAACCACAACAACAACTATCTTCATCAAATCCATCATCCTCCTTAAGAACCTACTATCCATATCAACACATTATCCCTCCTTAGGAACAACAAAGTCTAAACAGTTAGATATCAATCTGCACTAACAATCACACAAAGACATAGAGATCTAACACAATAGATGCGGGGAAAATAAAGAGCTTTATGGATTTGACATGAGCTTTAAAGTTGCAATGAATGAAACCCTTAGTAAGCTTTTATAGGAACTCTCTAAAACTCCCCCCCCCCCCCAAACCCTTGGCCTTATGGGCTAGTTAGGAGTCGGCGGGGCTAACCCAGCCCAATTTAGGTCCCAGACGGACTATATCCTAACACCACCACTTGGAGTGTTCCATATCAAGACGACTTACCTCGTTAACACATTCGTCTAGAAAAAATCCCTTGGGTAAAATCTTTATGCAAGGAAAAAATATAATTTTAGGTCTTATATAGGTTGTGGGGGCATATAAGTCGCCTTACCAAAACCTCTAGCCAGTAAAACCCCTGGGGCAAAAATTGTATAATCAAATATAGCATACATGTGTCTACATAGTCCGGGACTACTCCCCGTGGCGTTGATCTCCTCTAGATCTATCTCTATGAGATGTCAATAGAGGTAAACTTTACATGCCGATTCCGTGTACTAGCATCTTTATTTTAAGAGGTATACGAACTTGAGTAAATAAGGTTGCTAAGTTGCATTCTGAATAGACATGAATGACGTTAATCTCATTATGCTTCTATAACTCGTGCATGTGAAAGATATTAGGTGAAATGTACTTTGTTCTGTCACCTTCGATAAATCTACCTTTGACCTGAATGATGCCTTCATAAAGAGTCATTGGTTTATTTTGGATAAAACTCAATCAAGAACTTCCGATGATATGATTAACTATTGAACGCAACCAAAAATATTATCTGCCAGCTTTATGAATTGGAAGAATCTTCACGTAGCTCGATGATATAGCAACCATCGTCTGTTTTATCGATCTCCATGAAATTGTTGTATCGCCATACGAAAACACATATCCCGACTAATTTTGCATATCCTATAATTTTACAATTACCATTTTTTGGGTTAAACAGACCCAAGACTTTTGTACTGTTCAGATATCGTATAACGTGCTTGATCCAATACAATTACCTTTGGGTAGGTGTACAACTATGGTGAGCCAAATAGTTCATTGCAGATGAATATCTGGTTAAGTGCACCCTGCTAAGTATAGCAATGTACCGATAGCTCCCAAATATGGAACCTCAGGGCCTATAAGTTTCTCCCCCACAATAGGAAGGCGGAAGCTGTCTTGGTTCACATCCATTGATGAGACAAATATAGGAGATTTGGCACTGTGTGCGGTATTCATACAAAGCCTTTTGTAACTCTCTCGGTATGCGTCGTCTGGTATACTAGATTGTCGTCTTTTGGATACTGCAAACCCATACAAAACTTGATCTTCCCAAGGTTTTCGTTTCGAATTCCTTCCCAAGGTATTCAGTGACTCTCGTAATCTCCCCTAAACTCCCAATGATATACAAATCATCTATGTACACTACAATTATAGTCAACCATGTCTTTACTTTCTTAATGAAAATGCATAGGCATATAGGATTATTTATAAACCCCTCGGCCATCAAATATTCTGTCAACCTAGTATACCACATGGGCCCTGAAAAATTCAACACATTTAGTAAGTTATTAAGATTTATTACGTATGCACCTCGTGTGCTAGGCTTTATTGCTTCCAGAAGTTTAAACCCTCGTGCAGCTTCATGTAGATTTTTATATCTTATTTTACATATCGATGCGCGGTTAGTATATCCATAAGACACATGTCTAGCTCGCTCTCAATGACTGACAGGCTGATATAGTAACGAAACGTTATAGCGTCTGTGATTGGGGAGTAGGTACTATCGCAATCGATACCTGGTCTTTGTGAGAAACAATTAGCAACTAGTCTTACTTTGTACCTAACAATATCTCTGTGTTCATTATGTTTCCATAGGAATACCAATTTATTGGTCTGAACGCCTTACATCTAGCTAGCAAACTGAGCTCCACATTGATCCCAAGCAGCCACTATGGCCAATCTGTACGACTTCTATATTCGTTTACACTGAGTGATTCTGGATCATCATCCTCGATGGCGAGCGCAACAACAAAATAAAATATGTTGGCGAGAATTACTTTTGAATGATCCCACGTTGTGTCATTACAGAGAAATTTAATTGAGACTCCCGATTACCAGGTACATGTGACTTGCTGGGCTTATCTTTTAATGCATCATTTGAATGCATAACTACTATAGCCCTATCAATGGGAGGGTCCATCCTCAATGAACTGACCACATCATTAGTCATTTCTTTTCCTGTACACTATTTGTTAGCCCCCGATTTAGCGGCCTTCTTTATAGCAGGGCGTCCCCTTGAGGTGCACGACTTATATTTATTTATGGGACTTACACTAGTTCCCTGAACATCTGGTCGTGCAGGTGCATTACTTGCAGGTAGATGCATGTTAATCACTTAAGTAACATCGTTAAATAACATCCAACAATTCATTGGCAATCTGTTGTAAATTGATATGCACATTTATGTGTTACATTTATACCCTTTTATCATGTGTTTTTGGTCGTCCTAAGATCTTATTAATCTAATTATTTTCTAGTTACCTCACTTTCAGGTTTCCAACTCTAATTGAGATGAATTGATAAAATGCCAAATAAAAAGAAAAAATACAACTTCAAATTGTTATGGCAAAAGATGATCAGTCCAATTGGCCTCTAATTTCTCAAGTGCATTTGAGATTGGTAATAGCCAGATTTGACAAAATACATGTAGAAGAATCTCTAGTAGGCGACAATTAGCCTCTGAGGCAATTAACCAACATAAAAGATCCTGATAGAAGATATCCTGAATGTTGAAATTCTACAAGAGTTGGAGGAAATCGTGGAGTAGATAAATCAAATTATCTCCAATTTACGTGATATTTTACAATAATTTCAAGGATACGAAAGGGAAGCTTCCATAATTTTTCTTAATTTTCCCCGTACGTTTACAATTTGTAAAAATCCTCTAACACAACTAGATTAAATAAATATAATATTTGGGTTTCCAGTAAATACCTGTAAAGGCTCGTAGTAGCCATACCTCCATACTAGTTTCAATTTTATTTTAGGGTTATTTTGCAGGTTAAGAGTTGAGTTTATATCTTAAAACTCTAATTTTTATGTTATCAATAATTCTTTTAATCTCATTATTTTATTTATGATTTTTAGATGCTGCAGAGTTAATCCCCTCAGACGGATGAAGCCCTATAGGTGTATGTTAGGATTTTATTGGTAGGTAATAGGTCCAAGCTAGAGGTCTCAAATCACTATTAAGGATTGTTTTTTTAGCTCTCATAAACCTAGAAGTTTGGGAAAGTGGAAAGTAATTCAAACTTACAGAAAAATTGATCTCCTATCTCCTAGATAGATGGCTGAATTCTCAGACCACTTAGTGACATCAAGATCTAGGATTTTTTCTATTCTCTAACTAAGGAAGTACAAATTCTAGGTCAACACCCTATAGTTTGAGTTTAAGCCTTAATAGGATGAGCTATCCAATTTTTCCTTGACAGAGAGATCAGAAAATAATTCTAACCCCCTTGAATTCGACCCAAAATGAAAATTCGAGGAGAAGACTAAAAACCTAATATGCTAATATAAGGCTGAGAATTTGAAGATCTAGTTAGTTTTAATATCCAAATTTTTACATATAGTTTAACGTAGATTTTTAACAAAAAACCCATTTCCCCTAAATTTTAGTTCATCATGAAATAATGTACCTCTCCTATGGATTGATACCCTATGTAGGGGACTAATCTGGTAGAGGGGATATTAAAATCTTACACAACTATGTTTACGCTTGACAAGGGGGAATTTATACAAGTATATTTAATAAAAATAAAGAAAGTGTGGAGTCCTAGAATGGGAGTTCTCTACGGCCTCTCGCGAGGATTTTTATGGTCAAATTATATAAATGGATGAGAATACACACAAAATTTTGATTAGACTGATCCACAAGCTTTAGAAGGTGATCAAAGGTTGTCAGAGATTTTCTAAGGTGTATGCGGGCCAGAATCTCCCTCTTATGGTACCTCCCTTCCCTATTTATAGAAGATAAGAAAAGTGATGTCACCACAGAGAGGTCAAACTATAGGCGTATCCTTATTTATAGTTGTTTTATACTGAAGTCGGTTATTCCAGAGTTATCTGCTAAACTATTTGCTGAGTTATTGGCCTACGAATAGGAGTTGAGCTGGACTTAAGTGTGATCGAAGCTTTAGCGGTCTCGATAGTAGGCTTGTTGTATTTTTGGAAGATTTATAAGCAGGGTAGACTTTGATCTCTTTGGGAGTCTTCGAGTAACTGGTTCATTCTAGTACCTACTGCGAGTATGCTACTATATTCACTCCCTTTTAGTTGGGACCTTGGAAATTGTTGTATGGGAATTTGAAGGTTTGACTGGTGTAAATGCGCCAGTTTTTGAGGTCATTAATGGCTAATTATGCTGATTAGTATATCATTAATGATCTTTTAATCTTCAATAAAAAGGGAGGTTAAAGGTTGATGTAGAATTTTCTTAACTCCATTTGATCTCCTACTCCAGAATGCCCTTGGCTCTGATAATTAAGATGAAGACACGCTATGAGAGACGACTGGAGGAAACAAAAGAACTCGTAGAGGCCAAGGTGGCTGAGCTAACTAGGGAATATTTAGAATGAAGGGATATGGGGGGGCCCACTAACCGACCTTGTTGACCTGAACCGGGAGGAGCTAACCAGCTAGGAACGGGAGGAAGCGGGGTCATTTAGATTCAGATGGGGGATGTTCCAACATCATCTCCATACCATGACTGAATGGTCTACTACTTTGTGGACGTTGGCGCGGCGGATAGTGGAGGCGGAGGGTAGTGGTGGTGGTGGATCGTAATGCTGGAAGAATTGCCCTGCCTGCAGCTGATATAGCTTGGGTTATTCTTTCTTCTCTATTCTATATGATTGTGTTCCTTTATTATGTTATTGTTAATATTTATCTCTCTAATTTCTCCCCTTTTTTTGTAATGGAGAATTTATGAAATGGACTCGTTTATAATGTACCTATTGTTGAATGTGAACGGTAGTTTATTTTGCTGAATGGCCAAAAGAAATGTGGTCAACAATATTTATTGCATGAATTAATGCCTGTCAAAGGTTTTCGAGTAAGTTCCTCGGATGCATGGAAAAAATTTAGTCGAATATAAATGATACGACTAGAAATAGGATTATTAGAAAGTGCAGGCGAATGTAAGGGAAATTGTGGCATGAGCCAAAACTTTTGGAAATTATTCGAAGGACAAGGGCATTCAAATTGTATAGGTCGAATGTGTTCAGGTACTTCGAAGGGACTTGTTATAATAGGAGTCAAAATGACTGAGACTATTTTGGAATCCAAGTAGAAATGGATCATAATGGTGTGTAGGTCTTGTCGAAGTTGATGTTATGGTTAAGGGTGTCGACTATAACGATTTGACACTTGTAGGCCGTAGTACTGACATGTGGGGTCATGCCTGTCTTGAGCAGAACACAAGGTTAGTAGGAGTTACTTTATGTCTGGGTTTAAGTATGATGATGGCTGCATAGTGGTTGACACATGTGAGTCCTCCTTTAGAGACTTTGATTTGTAAATAACAATTGGGTATATCAGAGATGATTTCATTCGAGGTATAGAAAACAAAGGTTGCTTGGACTGAAAGATCACTGGTGATTGTCTACTTGAAGGTTTGGTTATGAGTAATTTAAAAAGGTCAAAAAGAGAATTATGGCGCAAAGGAAGGAAATCTTGGTGGGTAAAACATTTAAAAAGGTGGAAAAAATTTATAAGAGACGGTTTGTTAGGATTATTGAAGGAAGGTGGAAAGGTGAGAGAGACTGGGGTTAGTGGGTGTAATGATGGCAGTTTATGAAGTTGATACAATTTGAGAATAACTTATTTAAGAAGAGAGAGTAAAGAGGAAAGAGCTATTCAATCACCTTTACATTTTTCTAAAGGATAAAGGAGCAATCATGAAGCTTTTGATTCAGATCTTCTAAGAAATCTATTGCATGTCGTTGGTGTGGTCGGAGATCTTCAGGAAGTAGTAGTTCCAAGTACGTTTATTTTTTTATTTTCAATTGGTCTCTATTTATGTTTGGTCTCTGTGTGTTTGATAGTTAGGGTAGAAAAGGCTTAGTGTCTGCCATTAATGGCAGATGCTGGGTCTTGGAGGTGGTGATTGGGTAGGGTAAATGATGGTTTAGGCTGAGTGGTTAATGATGTTTAAGATCCTTCAAAGGTTAGCTTCGAAGTGATATGTTGGTTTGAGGGGTAGAATAGTGGGTCATTTAACCCTGTGCCATCATACCTTTGAGGCTGGATTTGGGCATGTCCGATGGGTAATACTGAGATAGTCACCAATTATTGGTGTAATCGAGGGTTTTAACTCAAATATATCAAGCTATCTTGTTCCCTCTTCTTTTATAGGGTATTAATGTGTATCTGTGAATCTTTGAAGATGAGGCTAGTGGATGAGATCGACGATATATTGACCCAGCCGAGTACTTCTGGTTGAGGGGAAGAGAGTAATAGTATTTTTGAGGAATTGGATATTGCAGCCGATGCTCCCCTTACAATTATGTAACCCACCGTCAATTTTGTAAGGCAAAGCTAGAGAAGGGTGTGGGTTGTTGGGGAGAATGATAATGGGGAGGATGATGAGAATGAGGTTGGGAAAAATCTAGTTAGGACCGAAGGAGAAGGCGAATAGAGGAATGATGAGGGAGATGGGCAGGATAAGAGTGGTCAGGAAGGTGGGGACGAAGAGAATGAGGATGTTAGCATCAATTTTGTAGACGTCACCCCTCATGAGCGAGCGTGGCATTCTCAGTTTCTAAAAAATCATGACCTTGTTGGGTGGGGATTTTTCTAAATTCCCTGTGGGCCAAAGTGGTCCTTCGTTGATGAGCCTACTGAAGGAATTATGGCATTTTGTGGCCAGATTCGGTTGGGAATGCAGCTGCCCCTTCGACGTCTAGTGAAGGAGGTACTAAATATTTGAAATGTTGCACCTTGCCAGATGAATGGAAATTTTTATGAGATGATTAAAGTCATCAAGGCTTTAAAAAGAAAATTGTAAGCCGAAGGTAGGCCTCAATTGGAATGCCAGGACATCGTAGCCTTCTACTCAAAGAAGGGTAATCCAAAGGTAGGGGCATTTGATCACATAGAATGTCATCTTGATAAACCTTGGCTGTTCGACTTATGCTCAACTGGGCATTTGTGGAATAAAGATCTGGTAGTGATAAAGGGGCACTACGAGTACCTCGAGGGTGAGGAGGAGCTTACTTTAAATAATAGGGTATTTAATCTGAGTAAATGTTATTTGATTACCTTATGATGTATTGACCATCGACCATGTTCTTATCTTGAATATGTGTGCTTTGCAGGGCCTCGAAGTGGAGTTTCGGACAGCGCCCATTATTATTTGGACGATCTGATCGGCGAGAACGATGATCATATAAACAAGATCTTACGAAGGTTGAAGATATTATGGATGAGATGGAAAAAGAGTAACATTCTTCTCAAAGGCCCTTCAAGTTCGGCAGATCCCTCAAAGAAAAGAAAAGCTGTTGTTGCCCAAGAAATGTAGGGTGCTATGGACTATAATACTTTGATGAGGCCGAAGAATACTTATGCCCTGAGGGCTTGGCGTGGGAATACCGGTACAGGCATTTTTCCCACCTTAGGCAGGCTGGCCTCAACCCCCCCACCCCCCCCCTACCCCCAAGAGTTGACTCGGGCAACTCAAAAGGGGAAAGGTAAAAAATGATGGGAAGGGCTTGAGTTCACATATGAATGGTTCGATACCTTGAAAGAGGACGCACAAACAAATGGAGGAGGTATCGAATTTTTCTGAGGCATGGAAACTCGCATCTGAGCAAGATAATACTGCTCGAGCTATGACTGAATCAATGGTACAGCTTTGCGCATCTCAACCCGATGAAGTTGGGCGCCATGTTGAAGTGGCAATGAGACAGGTAAAAATGTGTTGTACCATCTTTTAAATTCTTCTACGAGGTTTTTCCCTCAATAATGTCACTGAACTCTTGATGGTTTGTTATTCTAGGCTCAAACTTGGCTAATGTCATTCAGGAAGTCCCAGAAGGTGTTTGGCCAAAGGTTGAAGGTCGCGATGGAAGGTGAAGAGCTCTCGAAGGGGGCCATAATGTCACGAAACACTCGTGTGGCTGAATTGGAGTGTCAGTTGTTTTAGGCGTGAGCTGACTCGGCGAGGGATAATCTTGCCATGGTCAGACGCAACAATGTGAAGGTTGAGAAGATCGAGGGAAAGTCAAGGGATAATTATTCATGCAAGGTTTCAGGCAGACTTTGACCGGGAATACTTTGTGAGAACGTCCCTAAAATAGTTCATCAATGACTTGGGCTATAATCTAGACACCTTTGACCTGGTGGATGACACGATCCTACCTGAAGGGGTAAAATGGCACTTGTTAGTGGAGGATCTAAATGTCAAAAACCACGTTGGTGTTCCTAATGCTGGCTTAAACCAAAGTATTGGTACTACATAGACAAATGAGGAGGATCCAAACAATCTCTTCCTGTAATAAGTTATTTGTTTAAGTAGGAACTTGTTGTATTCTTTTGTTTTACTACTTTCTTTTGTAACTATTAAGACCATCTTCTTCTTTTTTGATTCGAGTTTGTATGGTGGCTTTGTCTTACCATTGCTGGTTTCTCCCCTCACTTTTGTCTGAATGTATATTGATTGAAGTGTGATGGTGCCTCGGTGATAACTGTTAAGTTAGTTCTAGA
The DNA here is from genome assembly GCA_014058105.1 of Kingdonia uniflora. NCBI lineage: Eukaryota > Viridiplantae > Streptophyta > Magnoliopsida > Ranunculales > Circaeasteraceae > Kingdonia > Kingdonia uniflora. The sequence continues at coordinate 1,930,588 of JACGCM010002813.1, forward strand.
GAAGCTTTTGGTTATACAGGTCCTTGGGATCCTTGAAAAACTTTGAGATTGTCCACAAGTATCAGCCGGGTCGAAGGATTGACTTGATACTAAGGATTAACCGACTCACGAAGTTCATGAGGCTTTAAGATCCCCCACGGGTATTTTTATGCTCAGGTTTGAACCTAAACAAAACCAAACATGGTCTGCACTGAGGTCACCCCCAAGTGTTTAATCTTTTGACTATTCATACCACTTGGGTTTGCCCAAATTAGGAACATTAAAAAACAAAAACATTGAGGTCACCCCTAAGTATCAGTCAGGTCAAAGGGTTGACTTGATGCTTAGGTTTGACCGACTCAAGAAGTTCATGAGGCTCCAAGGTCGCTCCCGGATATTTTTATGCTCGATTTTTAACCACAATGAAACCAAACGTAGTCAGCTCTGAGGTCACCCCCAACTATTTAATCTTTCTACTATTCATGCCACTTGGGTTTACATAAATCAAAAACTTTGAAATACTTCAAGGTTACCCCCAAGTATCAGTCTAGTCGAAGGGTTGACTTTATAATTAGGTTTGACCGACTCAAGAAGTTCATAAGGCTTCGAGGTCGCCCCCAGGTATTTTTATCCTCGGGTTTGAAAATAACTCAAACCAAACGTGGTCAGCTCTAAGGTCGCCCCCAAGTGTTTAATCTTTTAACTATTCATGCCACTTGGTTTGTCTAAATCAAAAACCTTGAAAAACTTTGAGGTCACCCCCAAGTATCAGTCAGGTCGAAGGGTTGACTTAATGCTTAGGTTTGACTGACTCAAGAAGTTCATGAGGATGGATTATTGCAGGTGAACAGACGAAATGATTGGAAAAAGTGGTTCTTTTATTGATTCACAATACTTTAGTTAAAACTATGGTAAGTATCTAAGGTCGTCTCCTATTATAGGAGACTAATTGCATCATATTCCAAGGGTCCGGCAGAGGTTCTTGTCGGCTTTTTTGTATACGACATATGGTCCATCCTAAGATTCGACTACTTTTTCTTGCATTTTAAGGTTTCGAGGAGGGGGTGTCTCTTTGCAGGATCAAATCCCCAATTCTAAAATTTCTAAGGCAGACCCTTTTGTTGTATTACTACTTTAGTAAGTTATAGTATCGGCCAATATTAACCAGGGCTCAGTCTCGAGTCTCGTCGATTTATTGCATATTACAGGCAAGTTGAAACTCATTTTCTTCATCCGGGAGTTCAGGGTTTCTTGTAGGGACTTTGAACTGAGTTGGTAAAACTGCTTCCGTATGCGAGTAGAAAATGAGTGCAACCCATCACTTTTCTTAGAGTTGTGCGATAAGTCTAGATGGCTTGTTGCAGCTCTTGTACCCATCGTTCCTTCTTGTTATCGACATACTTCTTAAAGCCGTCGACTATGGTTTTGTTAATAGCTACGACCTGGCCATTACCTTTTGGGTAGTAAGGCGTGGAGGGAGAAAGGATGATACTGTACTTTTTCAAAAATGTTGACCGTGTTTCCCACGAACTGTGGTACGTTGTCATATCAGATCCCATGAGGCCATACAAATTGGGTAATTATGCTCTCTCACAGGAACTTAACCATTTCTTCACTTATTTTGCATAACAGTACTGTTTTGACCCATTTGGTGAAGTAGTCCGTGGCCACGAGGACGTATTCTTTCTTACCCGATACTTTTGGGAAGGTGCCCAACAAATCGATGGCCTATCATTGAAATGCCCGCTGTAGTGGAGATCTTGTGACAGGATCTTGATGTCATGCTCGTGTCATTGACACTTATCGCAATGCTTCACGTAGTCTTCAACCTATTTTTTCATATTCGGTCAGAATAGTCCTTGTGTTATCGTACGTTGCGCCATAGATCTTCCTGCGGTATGTGAGCCGCCGCTTCCTTCATGTTACTTTGTAATGATGGTGGTAGCTTCATGTTGAGATATATATTAGAGGTGTACACCATTTGAGGTCCACTGGTATGGTGCGCCAGTCTTCAGGATCGATACTCTCACCCCCTGTATCGATGGCATTAATTTCCATCCGGTCTATACTTAGGCATTCGAGTACTTTGATATCGAGCTTCCTAGGTTTTCTCTGGTACTAGAACTAACTGAGGTAGTAATACAACAAAGATTGCTCAAGAAAACAATCCATGAGTTGGCAGACAAGTTTTTCATATTTTGTTATTAGACCGTTTGCCTAGTTTTCTCTGGTATAATGTCTTTGAACTAGCTATGAGTCAGTGAAGACAGCTAGCTTGGGCATACCTAATTCGAGGGCCACATTGAGGCTATGAATTAAAGCTTCGTATTCGGCTTTGTTATTGGTACACTTAAAGTTTAACTTAATTACCTTTTCTAGACAATCATTAGAAAGTGTGACTAGGACGATACCTATTCTTGAGTCCTTCGGGCCAGCTAAGCCATCACTGATTAGTCTCTAACTGGTATTAGAATTTCATGAGTTTATTTGCTTGAGGTGTTCTTCTGAGATTTCATCTTCGTGCTTTTCCAAATCGGTGTGTTCTACTAGAAAATTAGCTAGAGAGTTGGCAACTGCTTGGCCTTTATGAGATATCTGCTTCTCAAAAGTGATATCGTGCTCGCTGAGGTAGACAGACCATTGCTATACCCGTTTGGATTTATCTTTTTTTACGAGGACCTCTCAAAGGGGTAGCTCGTAATAACCCTTATTCGATGTTCTTGGAAGTATGGCTTGAGCTTTCTGGAAGAGTTGACAAGGTTATATAGAACTTTTTCGAGTTTCGTATATTTGGTTTTGAATGTGGTCAATGTTTTTCTTTAGTATGTTGGTTTTTTGATGCCTTGATCTATCTGTATAAGGACCAAACTTAAATATTCGTCTATAACTGCGAGATAGAGGGCAGGTAGTTTGCCTTCGATTGGAGTACTCATTATTGGTGGGTCTTGAGCTCGTGGATGGTTTATTCACATTATGTTATCCAATCGATGTCTAGGTTGTTCTTCTTGGTTTTGTGGTCTCCCTGATTATGCAGTAGAGATAATAACAAGGCGCATTTGTCCGATGATTTGGAAATGAATCGGTTAAGGACCACAATATTGTCTGCGACCTTCTATACGTCTTACTTTGTTAGGTGAGATAGCATATTGATTACGACTCAAATTTTCATAGGGTTGATCTCAATACCTCTCTTACTTATATGGTGGTCGAGGAATTTCCCTGAAGAAATACCAAACTGGTACTTATCAAGGTTTAACTTCATTTTGAATGATCGAAAGGTAGAGAAAACTTTGGTCAGGTCCTGGATATGGGTTTTTTAAGAAGACTCTTACAAAGCATGTTGTCGATATAGAGTTTGACTGACTTGCCCAGCAATGGTTTGAACATTGTGGTAACCAGTCATTGGTCGGTTGCACCCATATTTTTAAGCCTGAAGGGCATGACATTTAAATAATATAGCCTTTTCTCTATGATAAAATGACGTTATGATTTAATCTTCAGGCAAAAGGGGTACCTGGTTGTAACCTGAAGCAGCGTCCATCATTGAGAGACTCTCGTGACCTACTACTACGTCAAGGAGGACTGCGATAATGGGGAGGGGAAAATTGCCTTTTGGTGTATGCTTATTGAGGTCGGTAAAGTCGACGCAGACTCATATTTTGCCATTCTTTTTAGGAACGACCACGATATTCAAGAACCATTCTGTATACTTAACTTCTCAGATAAAACCTGCAGTTAGAAGTGTATCCACTTCAAGATTAATCACATCTCGAATCCTCAGGGCTAAGGTGCATTTCTTTCGTTTGACTGTTGTGTACATGGGGATGAGGTCAAGTCGGTGACATCCGAGGGTGGGGTCGACTCCTGGCATCTCGTGGAATGTTCAGACGAAGAAGACTCTATTAGCTCAAAGAAAAGAGGTGATCAACTATTGTTTCGATCCGTCAATCAAGGCACTTCTAATGAACGTTCCTCATCTGGGGCCATCGAGTTCAATGTATAATATAGGCTCTATGGTTAAGGCTTCAATGGGGATAATCAAAGTTTTGGTGAGGAAAATTTGTTGTGATTGTTATGGCTTGAAAAATTTTTGGGTTAAATCAAACTTTGGGCATTCACAAGATCATACTAGCCGTTGGTTCAGGTCTCAAGTTCTGCTCGGGGTGGTAAACCACAATACTTGGTGGTAGGTTGAGAGTATTTCCTTCATGGCATGTAGCCAGTCGCGACCCAAGATGCCGAGGTATTTAAATTTGTTATCGATGACCCGGAAGCTGGTTTGTAGCACCATCGGCCCTACGATGATAGAGTGGCTGATTCGACTAACGGCCACCTTAGTAGATCCGTTAAAACCTTTGAGTTCAATGTTGTCTAGGGTATACGGTCTGCCATTTGTATTTTTTTGAGTGTTTGGAGAAAAAGGACATCGGCTGCACTTTCGGTATCGATAAGCATCATGTACAAGATGATGTGTTCAACCTTTATCATGATCACCAACAGATCTGAGTAGGGAAATATGACATGAGAGATTTCGTAGTCGATAAAGGATATACCTTCAACCTTCAAGTCTGGAATGCTGGGTGGTTACGGGTAAAAGGACTGGTAATTTTTGTTGGTAGGTAAGTTTGTAACAATCTTCCACACTTTTCCTCTTACTTTGGGTATGACTGCTACCAATATTATTAACTTTAATTATATTATCTTGGAAGATATGCACTCTGTTTCTTCCATTATTATGGGCTGCCTGGGTTTTGAGATATGACCCATCGAGATAGCTTTGAAGGTCGACAATATACTTGTGCAGTCGTCCAGCTTTGATTATCATCTCAAGTGACCGTTGCAAAGTATAACAGTTATCTGTAAGATGGCAGTTGCATTTGTGGTTCTAACAATATGGTTCACCTTTTTTTACTTCGATTTGGTATGGTGTTCGCCATATTGGGTCGGCTTGGATGATGGGTTTAATAGTGGCGATGGAGACGTTGAGTTTGGGTAGGACTTGCATCGGGTGTTTCTTTTAAGGCATACCAAATTGTTTGTCATGATTGCCGCATTCCTGGTCATTAGTCCCGTTATAAGCAGGGGCGACCATGGTTGTATTCGGCTATCGAGGTTTATAGTGATTGATGGTTTGGGTTTGTCCTTGTCGATTATTTTCACAGATACATTAGAGGTCAATGTAGCCGTTGACTTTGGACAACATTTCTTCAATTATTTTAGGTTTCTGGAGGACGATGTACTTCTTAACCTAGCTGTGGTCTGGAAAGGCATTGGAGTATGCTAAAATGGCATTGGCGCAATCGAGGTTCTCAATTTTGTGGGATTCATCTAAGAATCGTTTGGTAAATCTCTCAAGTGTTTCTACTTGTATCTTTCAAATATTGAAAATGGCACAACTCAGACTTCTGAATCCTTATTGAATGCAAAGTGAAAAATGAACAAACTAGTCAGCTTCTCAAAGCTTCGGATAAAACCATTGAGTATGCTATAATACCACTTGAGTGGGTTATTTATAAGGCTAGTGGGGAACATTCGACAAAGGATGTGATCTGCTAATGAATGGAGGCTTAACGAGTTTGGGAACTCGAGGATGTGAGATTATAGGTATGTATTTCGTTATTTACAGATTTTTGGGATATGGAAATTTATAGAGACCTCGATGGCTAAAACCTCTATATAGAGCAAATTGTTAAGTCTGTTCCAAGAGTTTGGGGTAGGGCTCAAACTGATACTGATCACAACTTTAATTTGTTGGTCGGGATCCTATTGTGTGAGGTAAACTGCTCAAGGGGAAGAATGATGTGTTCGTGGTTGATATAGCTCTGGTATAGGGGTTATAGCATAGACAAAGCCAAATATAGGGGCCTAATCTCGTAGAGGGGAGATAAACTCTTACACCATTATTTTTATGCTTGACTAAGGGTTTATACAAGTATATTTAATAGAAATAGGGAAAGCTTCTAATAGACACACTTGCGTGGAGTCCTAGAATGGGAGTTCTCTACGACCTCTCAAGAAGATTTTCATGGTCAGATTGTATAAATGGATGAAATTATACATAAAGGTTTGAGTAGACCGAATCCTCAAGCTTCAGAAGGTGCTCAAAGGTTGTCAGAGCTTTTTTGGGGTGTCTATGGGCCATAATCTCTCTCTTATGGCAGCTCCCCTTCCTTATTTATAGAAGGTAAGAAAAGTGATGTCACGATAGATAGGTCAAATTATAAGATTATCCTTATTTACAACTATTTGTACTGATGGTTCTGCTAGATTTATCGGTTAAGTTGCTTGTTGAGTTGTCTGCCATCGACCTAGAGCTGAGTTGGACTGAAGCGTGGTCAAAGCTTTAGTAGTTTCAATGGTAGACTTGTTGTAGTTATGGAAGATTTGTAACCATGGTAGGCTTTGAGCTCTTCTGGAGTCTTCGAGTATCCGGTTCATTTAAGTACCGGCTGCGAGTAGGCTATGATGAGTCTTCGATTATCTGGTTCATTCTAGTACATAACTGTAAAATCTTATGTACTTATTTGTCACCAAGGCTTGTTATGGGATTGAGATAAGACAACGATGGTATTTTCCAACTAATCTTGGAAACATCCTCAACATTAAGAAATTTTATAAAAGAACCAAACAAACAGTTACAAAATGGGTGGTTTAATACAATCACTTGCACTCCCAATATTAGCAAAATCTAAAATATTCACACATGGGGACCTCTATCTTATGCAGATAATGGGGTTTCCCTATATTTGATTCAATTATACCATCATGTAACATAGTTCCTCTCTTTGCAAGCTTGTTAGAGCTAAAATTTTCTTCCCTCCATGTTCCAGTGATTATGATTTTAGTCATCTTCTTCTTTGCTTCCTTCCTGATATTTTCAAGAGCCCATGGAATCTTATCAGTACTAAGAGTAGTGACAGCAGCCAAAGAATCTGATTCCAGCCATGATATTTGTTATCCATTAGAAGTAACACTAGCCAGCCCCTAGACCAATCATGTGCATTCTTCCATGTAGCTTGTAACAATACCAAGCCCTATAGCCATGGTCTTGAGGACAACCCCATTACTGTTTCTGATGATGAAGCCAACACCTCCCTTTTCTTGGTTGCCTCTGGAATCCCCATCAATATTTATCTTAACCTCACCTTCCTCAGGCAGAACCCAAAAACAAAATTTAACTATCATGTCTTTCCAAGGATGGAAAGGAACTCTTATACTCTAGATAATGCTCAGATCAGCTTGACTGTTGTTCATACAAGCCTTAGACAGAAAAACAGTTTCCTAAATTTTGGATATCCATTTAGTTCTCTTTTACAGCCTGCAGAATTACTTTATCATGTATACAATCATTCCTTTCTTGCAGATAAGGTTAGAGCCTCTTCAGATAGCCCCCAACAAGAGATCCTTCAAGTATGGACTCCGCTATTCAGCAGCCTTTAAACAACTGGTCTAAAATTAGGATTTAAAGAGCTGAAAAATCCAACTCCAAAGTGGTTTAGTAGATTTACATTTCCATAAGAAATGATTTGTAGAATCTTTATCATCTTTGCACAAACAGTACATAGAAATAGAAACAATAACTTTCTTTCTAATGTTTTCATCCATAGGCAGAAAATCATGTAATAGCCTTCAGCCCTACATATGCAATCTTCGGTGAATAGCTTTTCTGTATAAGTAATTACTCCTCCAACAAACCTGCCCTTTGGTTTTATCTCCTGAAAAACACTTTTGGCAAAAAGTTTGCCTTGGAGGTCTAGTTTCCAGATTTTCTGGTCAGGTTTACAGGAGCTAATTGTGATACCTTAGATATCAATATTCAGCCTTTGCAAGACCAATTGCAGGTCATTAGGCACCCTCTACTTACCATCAACTATAATACTACTCAGATTTGCCTTTAACCTACTCCATGGGAGAGAGCTAAAGTTGATTAGGTCTTTGAGAAAGAATTTATGACACCAATTATCCCCCCATAAATCAATATTTGTACCATCAGCAATAATCCATCCACTCCTTTGTTCAACTTTTGCAATTACCCATCTTACTCCTGCCCAAACTGAAGAGCCCTGAGTAAATAAGGTCATATTTCCAGCTTTGGTTGTAAACTTGGCTCTCATAAACTTGGACCTGTCATCATGGCCATTAAGGAAGTTCTATGCCAATTTAATAAGTAACGAAAGATTAACTTCCTTCATATTTTTGATATCAAGGCCCCCTTCTTTTTAAGGTTTACAAGCTTTGTCCCATCCAACCACATAAGCTTTTCTAAATATAGTTGAGTTACCAAATCAGAGAAAATTCCTGAGTATCCTTTGACCTTCATTAATCATGGGAAATGGCCACTTATATACCCCCATATTGTAGATTGAAATGCTACTCATAACTGATTTAGCAAGCACAACTCTACCTTGAATAGAAAGCATACTTTCTGCCCATTCACTAGCTCTTTTATTAATCTTATCAATCAAAGGTCTGATAGTTACCTTGGTCATTCCTCTCTACATGATAGGAATTTCTAAATAGTTTTTTGGGGAGCAAGAAAAGAACATACAGGGGTTTAGAGGCAGAACCCCCGATTTTTTTTTTGTTGACCACGAAAGTTCAAGTAGCTTTCTCTTCAAACCTAATAATTAACACAATAGAAATTTGCTTAAAATATGTCCATCATTCCATGTCAAAAAGATGATAACATTAGAATAAAATAGTAAGAAGAAGAAGAGAGGATTTTTGTAAGCTCTTTGTACGGACCTGTCCCTTTAGCTATGATAAACTCGAACTGATCCAATACAAGACTTATGAAATATACACGTGACATACACTTTCAACAATGACACATGTACGACGAACTGATAAATAATGTGGCTCGAGCACCACAAATGAAATAGAACAAATCAAAGACACCTGTCTTCCAAGAACTAGCAGTTACAAGTCTGAACTACTCCTTGCCCCCACTATTAAGAGAGCGTGCATATGCATAGTGATGAACTGAGAGTGAGGTCTATAAAAAAGATAAGTTCCAGAGGAGAAGGGCCAAAGTTTTTCGAGCTCAAGAGATCATTACCTTGTAATCAAGCATCAACCTTAGGTAATTAAAGTTACAGTTAATAAATCCTCAAGACGAGGTCGCGGTTTTTACCTATTCAAAGGTTTCTGTGCTAATCACTTGTTATTTTTAGATTGAGCTATACTAACTCTTGTCACAGGTATATTTGGTGTAAGAGCTAATTTCGAGCTATTACAAAATTAGGCCATCACATTTGGCACTGTCTATGGGAAAGAAGACATTTACATAAAATCCTAAGGCATACAGTTACTCCACTATCCATTTCCAATCAAGGTGACTTCCAAATGACTACTCACAGGTGTCTAACTTGATCTTTACATTGAACTAGATCAGCCCGCAGAACTACAGAAAAGCCTCCACGTCAAAATAGAAAAACAAAATGAGCTTGAGCATCAGTTATTGCATGACCACGAGCTTCGCGAATAGGAACTAAAAAGTATGTGCCAAGCTTGTCAAACAAAATTTAAGCGACATTTAGAACAGATGACAACAATGCAGACTGCCTTACAACCTTTGCAAGATAATCAGCAAGTTCACCTTCCCAAGAAATGTAATCAGATACCAGTAAACTCCTGAGTTTCAGTGTGGGAAAGATTGAGACCTCGAGGAGTAACAAGCAAAGAAGCTTTCAGACATTTTATAATGACCCACACATACCAGAAGCTTCAATTCATTTAGGATGAGAGGCCCAGTCCGATATAAGTAGAGAACATCTGCCCTCAAAATGTCAAGAAGAGGAGCAGCGACTTCAATCCAGGATACCAGCTCGTGAATGCTTGAGTAAGGGTACTGGTACATATAACCCCTGGCCCGCATGCCAAGTCTTTTAAGTACCACGAGAGTGTGTCACTCAGGAGCATATGGATCAGTGCATCAAGGAATTAATCTAAGTTCAAGATCTCGGCAATAAGGATGATTTGACCAAATTACAAGGTAGTCCAATCGCTAAAGAGTTACTTGATATGGACGTACCGACAGGTTTCTATACTCCAAAAATAATTAAATACAAATATAATGATCCGAAGGAGTACATTCAATAATTTTGTGATTCACTGGGATTGTAATTAAGTTTGAATCATATTTTGTGTTGTATGTTCGCCGTAAACCTACAAGGAGAACCGCTCTGGTGGTTCCATTCTCTACCTGAAGATTTCATCCTCACATTCGACCAACTGCAAAAGATCTTTGTCAAGATATATGCTTACAATAAAGACAAAGAAGTAAATTTGTACACTCTTATTAGTTTTAAACAATCTCAAGGAGAGAAGCTTGAGGTCTTTATAAAGAAGATTCTGGAACTTGCCCGGAAAGTTAACAATCTTAATCAGAAAACAATTATTTCTGCGTTTACCAATGCACTTCAGATCAATTACAAAGCAAAGGAGCACCTCTTCTTAAGAAAACCCTTGACCATGGAAGACATGATTACCAAGGTCAACGGGTATGTCGACCTGGAAAGGATGACAACCAAAAGGCATAAATTTTCTAAAAATGTCCTCACTACGAAAGGTCAAAACACAGATCGCAACAGTGAACCAAAGGAGGACCAAGATGATCAGAAGTAATCCAAAGGAAACATAGGCAAATCTAGGAAAGGCAACTTATTTCCCAAGCCGGTACTCTCTAAGATGAATGTTCAGATCTCAACAAATTTTCCCATACTAGCAAAAGATAAATTTTATCGTATATCTCAGCAACTGGAACCAATTAAAGTCAGACTCTACTACATGCATCATAAGGTGGCTGATCATGAAACTGATAACTGTTATGCATTACAGAAGTTGTTGGAATATATTTTCAAAGATCGAATAATGCACGAGTACATTATTGGCATGGAAGGATACAAAACCGAAAGCTACAAAATGCAAGTTGAAGTAGTTCAATTCAAAGATCAGTCTGACAAAAAACACTTATACCATATGTACCATAACAACATGATCGAGATCCACAAAATTAACAACTCCACCATATTCAAGAGGAGGAGGTTAACGGAGTGCTGCGACCTCACAGTTCAGGATAAAGAAGTTAAACTTCTTCCTGGATCAAGCAATTGACAAACTGGGATTTCATTTAAAGATTGCGATATCAATTACATCCAATTTCCTCATCAAGATACCCTGGTTATTATGCTTAAGATAAGGAAATTCATCATGCATACTATGATGATCGATACCGGCAGCGATATTAAAATCCTCTTTCAAAAGAACAATCGAACAAATAGAATCAAATTAGATTAGCCGATCAAGTTATCCTAAACGACATCGATATCAGTGGGTTAATGGATCTAAAGAGGATTGAGTAGGCAAAATCATCCTACCCATTACCGCTGGACCCACCATTATCGACGTCATTTTTTAATCATCAATGACTAATCCCGTTACTTGGGGATTATGGGTCGCTGCTGGATTTACAACATAGAAGCAATCGCTTTCACGTACCGTCAAGCACTTTGTTTCAAGCACAACGGTGGCATCTATGAAATCAAAGAAAGTTAAAAGCTCTAGCGAGCTTGCGAAAATACCATCTTTGCCATACTTAACATATAAAACAGATTTGTTGCATATCAATTATAGAAAGTTTGTCACACCGATAATCATCCATCAACAGAAGAACCTACATAATACATAGACGTCGATGGACCTGGCAGATGTACTTATATTAGAACCAATCTAATCCAATAAGAGATGGACCCTCTCATTCACTTTTTACAAATGAATCGAGACGTCTTCACTTGGACTTTCAAATAAATGCCAGGAGTCAACATAACCAAAGCGTGTCACAAATTGAGCATCAACAACAAAGCGTCAGAAGTAAAGAAAAAATAGAGAAGGCTCTCACCTTGTATTAAAGATAAAGTCAACAATGAAATCAATAAGTTGATCAAATTCAGATTCATTCGAGAAGCTAATTACACGGATTGGATCTCCAACATTGTCATAGTTCCAAAGAAGAATGGGAAAGTATGAGATTGTGTAGATTTAAAAGATCTAAACAAACATACCCCAAAGGATAGTTTTCCTGTTCTAACCATTCATCAAATTCTCGATTCAACGGCCTCTAAGACTCACGATAAAGCAAGTTAAACTAGCTTTCATCTGTCTAACATCCAAAACTATAAACAACACAACAATTTATTTGTTGATACAGGTTTTTTCTGGTGGTATAGCATAAGAGCCTTCCCCTACAGTCGATGCTTGCGAGGACATAAAGTCTTGTGCTTGAGCAAACACAATCTCCCTTCCTCGATCTACTTCCTCTACAGTAATGAGACCCCTTTCAGTTTCCAAAGTATTCAGGCAGTTACCTCGATCTACTTCAGTCTGATAGATATAACATTTTAACACCAGAAAATCATATAACGTATCTCTTTCCAACTTGAGCCTCTTCTCCCACGAAATAAGCAATTACTGTTGTCATCTTCTTCGCATGCCCTTGATCTACAGACTACTTCGATTATGAACGGCCAGGTTAGCAAAACTACTATGTACACTCACAAAATTCTTATTTAACTTTGCATATCGATTCCTAGCTTGCCCCAAGTATTCCTCTAGTTCTGATATGGCACTGGTCAATGAATTTATCAGCTCTAATAATCTACCCTGCTCGACCTTACTTTTCTCTTTATCAGAGATTAATTCTTGTACATGCCTTTGCAACTCCAGCAACTCCTTTTCCACTTTATCATCTAGGTTACTACCACTAGAACAAGAATTCATCAACATCTTATCCTTTTTCTTAAGGGATTCTTCCAACTCTTTTTTATGGTTCGAGAAATTTCGAACCTATCCCCATTCTCTCTAGCTCGCTTATTCGCATAACTTACTACAGCTGGAAAATAAACCAAATCCGACTCCAATATTTTTATTTGCGCCTGGGCACGAGCTAATTCTTCCTTAACATTAACGACTTCGACATCCCTCTGCTTCTTCTTCAACTTCTCTATAAACTCAGCCTTACTGCCATGAGAACTTGATAGATCACCGTTTAGCTTCTCAACTCATTCAATAAGCTTATCACATTGATTCTGAGAGCACCAAAGACTAACCTCTCTTACCTTTATGGTCTCACTCAGCTTCTTCACATCACTTTTAACACTCGCCAAATCAGCTCGCACTTTTGCCAGTTCAACATCCTTCATCCTCAATTCCTCTCTCAAATAATTAAGATACCCTTTTAGGTACAGTTTTTTTCCTCTAACGACCACATATGATATTGCACAATATTTACCTATTTGCACTTCCCCTTTATGGTTTATAATATGCTCTTCAACTTCTCAACCTTATTTTAAGCATTCACTAACGCACCTTGAACTCTCCCTAATTATGCTTCTTTCTACTCGACTTTCTGGCTCAGCTCGTTAACAATCTTTTCTGACTTAATCAACTTAAGCTCCACTTTTCGATACTGATCTGCGCTCTCCTCCCATACGTACTTGATCCTATCAAATTCCATTTTAAACACATAATTACATCTCAACACATCTTCCTCTCGAGCTCGCGTGGCATCCAGCTCGGCCTATAAAGAAGCTCATTTTAAAGATCAACATAGAACAATTCATATTTCATATATACCAGCAGTTTGAAATACAGCAGTTAACATACATTACTACATTTACAGTCAGATTATACATCATATATCCACCAGAACAAACTAGTGCTTAGCCTTCAAGCTATGTAAACTCCTCATCCTGGTGCCCATAGCTCTACAATAACAACGATATGCTATTTCAAGGTACACATTTTTTAACCCCTCTCAATGTTTATGCACTGCTATAAAGAATAAGGCCACTTACGTATGTCTTTTATTATTTCTGGAGTATGTTTTTCGCATTAAACCGGGACAAGGCCACATTTTTTTTACTTAATCGTATCACCTTTTGGCTCAATCCGGGATGAGCTACCAATATATCAAGCCGATTTCCTATCTATTCTCTAGCCTGAACCTTTGCACAAGCGGCCGAGAGAGCTGCTGTACTCGCAAAAATTTTCCCTTAGCAAACTCTTTCTCTAAATCATCAATTCTGAGGTGCAAGTCTTTAAGCTCCTACAAATCAATATTTATACATCAAAACATCATATACCGCTCTTAATGTACTTCAACCATATTTCATACGATGATGTCTCATTCCACAAAAAGTCTTTACAATTTTACTCCACCTTATCATCCACCCCCCGATTCACGAACTCTATCCTTACAAAAACCTCATCCAAATCTTTAATAGTATCATGGAGAGGAGTACTGCCAATTTTGGGCTCATCCTCATGGTCAACCTCTTCCTCCTCCACAAATCATCCTTCCATTATAGCTTGGGCATCCTCCCTCGAGTAACTGACTTATTAAAGTTTTAGCACGAGATTGTTATGCGCAATAGTCCCCTGCTCCATGTTCTTTTTGGATTCCTCTCCGACTTGGTCCATGGTTATTTAGAAGGTATCCTTCAACGACTTCACCTCCAAGCTCGAGCGTTCTTTTTCCATTGAAAAATCCCTCTCTAACTCAGCAACCTATTTTTTCAGCTCCATCTTCCCATCCTCGAAATCTAGACAAATGCTTTTGAGTACACGAGCAACCTATACAAAAAGATATATATATATATATATATATATATATATATATATATATATCATATCCGAGTTTTCTAGTACATTCAAATCATAATGTTACCATACTTCAAGAAACCCAGAACTCACCGCTACGTCCAACTCCTCAAAGCCCTCTTGCGCAGAAAACCTCATCTTGTTTTCAACTATGAGCAGCCCATCGTCCTTGCTCGAAAACACAACGTCTTCCTCCACCTCATTCACTGCAGGAGGAATATTATCTACTTTTCACTTCTTCGAAGGTGCCTCGACCACCCCACTATCTAAGGTCGCAAACTTCAAAGAATCGATCTTGGCTCCCCTCTTCTTTGTCTACCTAATTTTTGTTATACCAGACAGAGCTTGTAGTCTTTGGCAACAGCGGCAGAGGTCTAGCTTGAAATAGTACTGGCCATTTTCCAATACTTGCTGACAATTCAGCTCCAACAGCGGTTGATGAGCCCTCTCCAATCATCATTCTCTTGGTTTGTACTTTCTACACCTTAACAGATCTGTCGTTAACCCTCTTACGCCAACTAATCTCCAACTCCCCCAATACAGCTTCAAGCTCGAGCCACAACGCCAATTAAAGATTCTTTTCTGGTGACTTTCGAACGATGATCTACATACAAATATAATACTGTCATAATCAAACAGAGTACATAAACAAACATAGTACAAAGTATTGCGATTTACTTATGTTTTTTAAAGGATTGGTACTTAAGGGGGATGATGTGCTCGTCAGCTCGTTGGAAACACTCGCCCTTTACTTATATCAAATTATCATTCCAAACCTTTTCAGCTGAATTGAGGTCAAAAAATTAGGGTTGGAATGAAATGGAATAGAAGTACGCACCCCTTGTATTTACTTTAAATTTCACAATGTAATACTGCAAAACATCTCTAAAAGTTAATCCTCTCTCCTTCCCCTCACGGGCCCACCTATTATTCAAATTCTTACATACATTGATGACCTCCCACATATTACCATTCAACTGGGCAGGGCAAGCTTTAATTTTATTTATGATACCTTTAGTAAGATTACCTAAAGGTACCACTAGCCCATAATTGAACAGGGCAAGGTAATACAAAAAACCCTCATCTAAATCCCCCTCTAACTTCCCATTAAAATATTTGAGGGAAACACCCTCTGGGATTGTAGTAGCCTACTCGCAGCCTTCTACACCAGAAAAACACTCGAAGGCTACCTCGACAGCTACTTGAACATCTCAAAGTCTAGTCAATCCCCAAACAAGCCTCCCAAAGATTATCCAAAGACGAAGCCTCAACTCTAAACAAGCCTCGAGGACGGACTCCACATCGCAGCAGAAACACTTCGACCATATCCGCACATGGTCAAAGTATGACAGGATAGACAGCCAGCTTACTAGACAAGACGGTGCAGTTGTTGGTCCTTGCAGCTACAGTGACATACCCAACCACTCCTACAGTATCTAAGTACAGAGACAGACCCAATAACTGCTATAGTGGCAGTTCTAACATTTCCGGCGCCCATACCCACTCTAGGATATCCAGATTGTACACATATAATCTAACCTAACCTTGGTGACTCAGCTCATCCAATGATCTATAAATAGGAGAGATGGGGAATGAAAGAGAGGTTAGAAAATCTCTCCACAGAACCTATACGTTTTACCTTCGATCACCTTGTAAAACCCAGTACTCGAACCTTCGACTACTCGACAGAAATATAAATACTCTTTCAAGTCATCATCAGAGGTCGTGGAGAGTCACATTTTAGGCCTCCATGCAAGTATATTGTTTATAGATTATTCGCGCTCTAGATTATGTACTTGTATTCCTTTGTTTGAAGATTAAATCCCGCGGTGCAAGAGCCGACTACCCCTCGTTATGAAGTTAGGCCCCTACATTTGGTACCGTTTGTGCTTCTTACCTTACCAATCTCCATTTCCTTACTCCCTCCCATTTATTTTCACCTTCCACAGACTCTCCTCAATGGCACCTGCCCTCTGCTCTAGTTCAACCCATGCCAACAACTCCGCTGACGGAGTGGCTGCCCAAATAGCCTTAATTTCTCAACAATTTTCTCAAGCCGAGGAGCGCCACCATATACAACTTCACCAAGAGCGTGAAAAGCACCTGCTAGAGTTTGAAGCTAAGCAGAACCGCTGCCTGGATGATGCCGACAGGTAGAACCGGGCAATTGACGAGTTATGTAACATCATCCGAGAGTTGTAGAGACTATAGCCTCTGGAAGCTGCTTGACAATCCCAAGCATCAGGCCCCTCGCGCATATCTGCCTGCGCCCGTCAGGGACCCCTACCCAATCTTGAAGTACCCCCAGTCTATATTGGTGTCGAGGGTGCTCCATACATTATTCCCCCCTACTGACTCTATCCATCTCGGTATTCACCCTACAAAAGATTCCTCTGACTCTACCCTTCGATCATCTAGACACCCAAAACGCCACCCTGCTATAGAACGTCACAGGGAGCGCAGCACCGAACAGATACTACTCACTCGACCTCACCATCCTCTAATCCCTCGATCTCCCCCTCATCCTGCCTATGCTGCACAGCAGGACTTCAACCACAAAATTCAGCCTATTATTTGCGTCAGCACGAGTCCAAATTTTAACCCTTGGAGTCGACTAAATAACCCCCTTTGCCCCAAACTTCTCGCTATCGAGATACCTCCCAATTTCTGTGCTCCCAAACTCAGCAAATACTGCAACACAGACCCTCAATCCCATATTCTTTAATTCCAAAATGCCCTGAGCCTCTATTCTACAGTCGACTACCTGTTATGTCGCCCTTTTCCCACCAGCCTTACTGACAGCCCCCTTCGATGGTATTACAATCTCCCTAATGGCTCGATCCGGAGCTTCGAGTAATTGTCACAATTTTTCATCGCCCAGTTTGCCTTCAATAAAGACAGAGAAGTCAGAGTCGATGCCTTGTTCAATTTCAAAAAATCCAACAGTGAAACACTCGAAGCCTTCACAAAGAGGTTTTTCGATGAATCAATGAAAGTCGAGAACCTTAACTTCAAGAATGTTGTGCCCACGTACTCAAATGCCTTACCAGATCACAGCCATGTAAAAGAGAACCTGGTCCTCCACAAACCTCAAACCCTAGAGAAGATGCTCTCAAAGGTCAATGGTTATATCGACCTTGAGCGCCTCCACGAATCCCACAAACAGGGGAAACCTTCAACCACCAACATCAATAAACCTTGACAAAACCCACCTTCAACTTCAATACCCCTTATCGTTCCCGTCTCACAGGAGGCAAAGAGCCGCAAATACCCTCAGATCGACAATAATGCCGAACCTTGCAGAAAGATATTGAAGCTGGTCCTACCCGCACTTACTGCCCCTCTTAGCACACTTCTACCACATATACAGGCAGACCCCATATGGCATATACCATTCCCTATCAAAGTCAGGATAGGCAAACCTTACTGTGCCAATCACAAATGTAACTGTCACCATACAAAAAAATGATTCGCCTTGCAGCGCTCCCTCAAAATTATCCTCAAGGCAGGCCATCTATATCAGTATGTTGCCGACCTTCCCAGTTACCTAGACAGGTCATACCTCAAACCTCAACCTACCCCTGCTGCCGATCCGACTGAGGTTCATATCTACCGAATGCACTTCATCAAAGTCAACAATATAGACAGTGGCCGTTCCAAAAGTAAACGCAAGCGTGTCGTAGAATGTTACAAACTCACCTACCATGAGAAGTTGCCCGCTCTCCTGCCAGGATCAAGCCTCTCCCCTCAACCCAAAGGCTTCTCTTTCATCGAATGTGACATATCCTATATCCGTTTTCCCCATTCCGATCCATTAGTCATCATGATTAAATCGAGCACCTTGTCCTCCACATAATGCTCATAGATACAGGAAGTGCGACTGAAGTCCTTTTCCTCCAAACTGTTTAAACCATGAAGAAAAGCAACCTTATTACCATTGCCAATGTCGAATTGAAAGGATTCAATGGGGCCACAGAAATTGCTATTGGTCGAATTATCCTCCCAGTTACTACTGGCCCGGTCACACTTCAAACTAGTTTTCTTATCGTAGACAAGAAGTTAAAATACCACGGTATCCTCGGACGCGACTGGCTCCATGCCATGCGCGCCATACCTTCGACATATCATCAAACCCATTGTTTTACCACCCTTAAGGGTACTTGGAATTTATAGGGCTCTCAACACCTCGCTCGTTCATGCGAGCACCTGGAAATCGATCAGACCCGGAAGCTCGTCAACCGCCCATAGCAATCACTATCTCTTTTTATCCCCATACCTTTGAAAAATACCACTTCACCCATCGAACCCACTGTCTATATCGAACTCGACGGTCCTAGTCGAGGTACATTCATTGGAACCTTTCTAGACGGGGCAGAATGCCTCGAGCTCTCAGACTTCTTTCAAGAAAATAAAGACATATTTGCATGGACGATCTAAGAGATGTCCGGTGCCGACCCCAGTTTGGTGTCCCATCGCCTCGACCTTATTCTCCATTCCACAACAGTTAAACAGAAGAAACGTACCTTGGCACCTCACCTTCAAGAAGCAGTAATCCTCGAAGTAGACAAGCTTATAGCCACGAGTTTCATCAGAGAAGTAAAGTATGCGGACTGGATACCAAATATTGTGGTAATTCTCAAGAAGAATGGCAAGATCAGAATTTGCGTCGACTTTACAGACCACACAAGCATACACCGAAGGACAGTTTTCCCCTCTCGGTCATCTCAGTCCTCCTCGATGCTACTGCAGGATATGAGTGCCTATCTATGATGGACGCAACTTTGGGTTACAATCAGGTACCCCTCCTCCCTGAAGATCAACTTAAAACTTTTTTCATCACTGAACAAGGCCTCTGCAGTTTTAATGTGATGCCCTTCGGCCTTAAAAATGCGGGAACCACTTACCAATGCCTTGTCACAACCATGATTAAACCTTTGCAAGGAAAGTCAGTCAAAGTTTATATCGACGACATGTTATGCAAGAGCCTTCAAAAACAGACCCACATCCAAGACCTAACCGGCTTTTTTTGATACTTCGAACATACAACATGAAACTTAACCCAGAAAAATGCTAATTTGGTATTTTGTCTGGTAAATTTCTAGGCCATCTTATCAGCAAAAGAGGTATCGAGATCGACCCCACCCATATTCGAGCCCTCATCGACATGCCTTCTCCACGAACTAAAAAAAATGCCCAAAAAGTAGTTGGTAAGATAGCAGCCCTCAATTATTTTATTTCCAAATCCTCAGGCAGATGTGCTTGGCTTTTTTCCCTTTTGCGTGACCAAGGTGTCCACAGAGCAAAAAAGAAAAACAACCCTGAGATTAACTGGACACCCAACTGTGAACGGGCCTTCCTCAAACTTCAAACTTATCTTGGTCGACCACCTATTATTAGCACCCCTATCGAAGGCGAAGCACTATCTTTATACTTCGCTGTTACAGACACTTCCATCAGTTCAGATCTCATTCGACTCGACTCAAACATTGAAAAACTGGTATATTTTATCAATAAAGCTCAAACACCCGCAGAAACTCGATATTCAAAACTTGAACGCTTGCTCCTCACCACTGTCTATTCAACCCGCAAACTCAAACCATATTTTCAAGCTCACCCCATCCGTGTTATAACAAGCTACCCCCTTCGAGAAGTACTTGGGATAAAAGAGAAATCCAGACGAGTACAATGGAGGTA
The DNA here is from genome assembly GCA_014058105.1 of Kingdonia uniflora. Taxonomy (NCBI): domain Eukaryota; kingdom Viridiplantae; phylum Streptophyta; class Magnoliopsida; order Ranunculales; family Circaeasteraceae; genus Kingdonia; species Kingdonia uniflora. Next base: position 1,950,919 of record JACGCM010002813.1, read on the forward strand.
TTTGTATCTCAGTGAACATGACATTACATTCGAGAAGCAGATATCCCAGAAAAGCCAAACAGTAGCAAATTTCCTTCCTGACTTCCCGGTAGAAGATGTCGATTAGGAGGAACATGAAGATGACTCAATAGATGACCAACCCGAAGCAACAGATCCATGAAACCACTGGATGGGATCTTTTTACATATGGATCCGCTGGACCTAATGGTTCAAGGATCAGCATAGTCCTGGTCACCCCTACCAACGATCAAATAGAAAAGGCTGTCAAATTAAACTTTAAGTATTCTAATAACGAAGCTGAGTATGAAGCTTTTCTCCATGGCCTCGATCTTGCACTCGACCTCGGCATTCCCAAACTTGTAGTTTTCAAAGATTCCCAACTTATTTAGAGACATTACACTGGTGAAAATCAAGCTAATGGTCGCATGGCTGAATATGTTCTTTTCGTTCGACACCGCATGGACCGTTTTCCTAAAAAATCTACTATCACGCATTACCCTCGAGGAGAAAACTGACATCTAGATGCCCTCGCCTACATAGAAGCTTTGTTAGGCCAATCAGAATCCCGAACCCTCCACATCGAAGTATTCGAATGCCCAAGTATCGACCAGATGGAAATTAATGCCATCAATACTGGGGGTGAGAGTCTTGATCCAGATAACTGGTGAACAACTTTTTTCCACTACTTTAACAAAACAACCCTCCTAGATGATCCCAAAACCAAACGATCATTGTTAGAAAACTGTCGCAGATACATTATCCACAAACATGAATTACATCGCAAATCCCCAAACGGCGTCCTATTTTGATACATCTCTCAAGCCGAAGCCTCTACAATTCTAGCCGAACTCCATCAAGGTACATGCGGTGCTCACACTAATGGTCATTCTATGGCCCTTCGAGCCGCCTCTCAAGGTTTATTCTGGCCAAACATTAAAAAACAAGCCGAAGAGTATGCCAAACACTGTGACAAATGCCAACATCATGCCCATGACATCCACAGCCCTTTCTAAGACCTCCATTTCAGTCAAGCCTCCTAGCCATTCAAAAGATGAGCTATCGATCTCATTGGATCTTTTCTTAAAGCCTTAGGCAGCCGAGAGAATATCCTTGTTGCAACAGACTATTTTACCAAATGGGTCGAAGCTGTACCTTTGTGTTGAACTAGAGAAGAAGAAGTCATCAAGTTTCTATGGGAAAACATCATCACATGCTTCGGGTGCCCTCATATGATTCGATGTGACAATAGTCCCCAGTTCATTGGTAGCAAAGTCAGAAATTTTCTCAAAAACCACAACGTCATCCTCTCACCCTCAATACCTTATTACCCTCAAGGAAATGGTCAAGTCGAAGCAATCAACAAAACCATAATCGACAATCTCAAGAGAAGAGTCGATACAAAGAAAGGTCGATGGGTTCAGGAGTTACAGCATGTCTTCTAGGCCTATCAAACAATACCAAGAAAATCCACAGGCTTGCACCCCTTTCCTTCTAGTATACGGTACCAAAGTTATACTCCCCACTCAATTTAAAGTACCCACACGAGATCCCAACCTCCTAAGCGAAGACAATGAGTTTGAGCTCGGGTGCAACATGTTATGGATCAAGGAAACTAGAGACCGAGCAATTGCTAACCTTGGCCATTACCATACATCACTTCAGAAATCATACAATAAGAGAGTTCATCCACAATGATTTAACATTTGAGATCTAGTAGTTCGACGGGTCACTTAATCTTTGAAGCCTCGAAATGCTGGCAAACTAGCCGAATCCTGGGAATGACCTTATGTCGTGTACGAAAAAACCGACAAGGGTTCATACTATCAAATGACAGAAGATGAAGAGCCCCTACCCAATCCGTGGAACATAATACAGCTGGTTTCATACAATAGGCCACGGCCTCCACCTTGTACAACTGATGTAAATACATAATAATCAATAAACAATTTTTCCACCCCAACTTCGGATCCTATTTTTAATGAATTTCTTGGTTTAACTTAGGTATCATGTCAACCCTTTGACCAGACTGATATTTGGGGGCGACCATGAGATTTTTAAAACCTCCAATTTCGAGTAAAGTTGAGGGGCAAGAATGGTCGAAAGACCGTACCCTCAGGAATACATTTGGGGCAAACAGTTATACTTTGTTGTGACCTAGGACTTTGAAGTACAGCTGATTTCTTGGTCCGCTCTAACTATCATGTCAACCCTCGACCCGACTGATACTTGGGGGCAACCTTAAAATTTTCAAACTCCCAATTTTGAGAAAACTCGGGGGGCAAGGATGGTCAATAGACCGGACCCTCGAGAATATATTGGGGGTGAACAGTTATGCTTAATTGTGGATAAGGCTTTCGAAGTCCAGTCAATTTCTTGGTCCCCTCTTGGTATCATGTCCACCCTCGCCCCGACAGATACTTGGGGGCGACCTTGAAATTTTCAATCTTCCAACTTTCAAGCAAACTTGAGGAGCACGAATGGTCGAAAGACCGGACCCTCGAGAATACGTTGGCGGTAAACACGACTTGCTTCACTGTGGCTTAGGCCTTTGAAGTCCAGTAAATTTTTGGGTTTCTCCTAAGTATCATGTCAACCTCGGCCCGACAGATACTCGGGGGTGACCTTGAAAATTTTCAAACTCCCAACATTCGAGCAGACTCGAGGGGCACGAATGGTCGACTAACCGGACCCTCGGGAATGCAATGGGGGTGAACATGTCTTACATCGCTGTGGCTTAGGCCTTCAATGACTAGAAAATCCCATGATTCCAAAAGAGTATCACAGCCACCTCGAAGATCTTTAGGGTTCGATCACTTTCTAATCATCTGACAGAAAATAGTATATGCAGATACGCTTATATAGGAATATCTACAATCCTACCACATGCAAGAAGTTTTAAAACATCATATATCAGAGAAGCAGTTTCAACACAGCACCATTCAAATCAGCTTAGAACAATACATTAAATTTAGTTCAGAATATACATCAAGTATGAAGCACAAATAGGTCAATCAAATCAAAGTTCCCACAAATCAGTTTCAACACAACAGTTAAAATCAGCTCGCACAAAACAAGTTCCAAGGTCAACCTTACAGAAAAATAAAGATGGTTTAAATATTACAACTCAACAGTAAATCAAAAATTACTGGCCCACTCCAGTACAAATACCTCAGACCGGCGTAGCTGCAGCTTTTCCCCCAATAGGCCCTGCAACATCAACACCTTCAGCACCCACAGTCAAAGGCCTCGACCCTGCGTCATCTGCAATCATGTCAGTTGTAGCCCCAACAATAATACCTTCGACCACAAGAGTTTCCATGCCCCTTCCAACACCTTCAACAATAGCTTCTACCTCACTCTCCTTCGCTTGTAAAGAGTCCTCAGCAACAGGTTCTCAGACAAGAAGAAGGCGCTCTAAAGTGTCAGGATCAAAACCTATATCCTCAATGAATTCCTTTAGCCTGACAGTCACCCTACATTTACCATCAAACTGTACCTGATAATGTACTTTCAGGTCTGCTTTCTCTTTGTCCTTCGTAGCAATCGTCAACTTCAACACCTGCACATGATTAAAACGTTGACCCTCCATCCTTTTCTTGACTGCATGATTGATAGCCTCCAGCTCCCGCTTCAACGCATTATTATCAGACAACTACGACGCTTCTTTTCCCCGAGCAAGCTCCAGATTGTCAAGCGCCACCCGCAACCTCCTTTTCCCCACTTTCACTACCTTGGTGAATGACTGCGTCTAAGCATCCATCTGCTAGAGTATTCGAACCATCAGCATTTCTTGAAGCATGAAGCACTTAAGAAAATTTCAGAAGCTTACAAACAATAATAGACAGTTACCTAAAACATAGTCTTCTTCATCTGCTTCGAAGCTTCATCTGGGATAGCGTCGTAGAGTTTGGCCATCGAAGCAAACTTGGCTAGAGCCTCATCTTGTCGCTCAGCCTCGGTCATCTCTTCATCCTCATCCGTTGCATCATCCTCCCCCATTTCTTCAGATACTTTTGAACCACCTTCGACCTTCCACTTCTTTGATGGCTTTGGCGTAACGGGTACATTTCATAGCAGAGAATCTGTCTTCTTCTTTTTCTTCCTCTTGATACCAAGACACTCGAAAACATAATCCACCTACTCTTCTTCAAAATTGAGAAAGGCATCAATGTAATCCCTCGGATTCTCCCACGGCCGATTAGTCGGACCTACAGAAAAATAGAATTATAATCACAGCCTATTCGAGCAACATATCAAAATAAAACCTTCGACAAAAACTCAGTCAGGTTATAGGCTCTATGATGCAACCTATAAGAGCCCTCCCCTTAGACATTCTCAAAATTACCCTGTACCACAATTAAATCCTTATTCTAGCCTTGACCCGTCGAACACAGATCAAACAGCATGGGCTTCTCTGGGTGACACTAGATATGGTACGTCCCTATATTCCGAATTGCTTTCCTCGAATAAAATGGCGCAACGTCGTACCATTCAATTAAACCCCTCTTCTCATTCCTTAATTTTGCATTTATGCCCTCTATTACCCTCATCATCTCGTAAAAATTTCCATTAATTTGAACTGGGGCCATCTCCCAAAAATTTAACACCTCCTTCACCAGCCTTCGAAGATGAAGCTGCATTGCCAACCGAATCTGGCCTCAATATGCCATTATACCGTCTCGCGGGTTCGACTTGAAAGTCCACCCCGCTCCTGCTACATGTAATGTTACCCCACCTTCGATAGCTCCAACATGGAAGCAAATCGATCCAACCTCTTTTTATCTCTAGCCAAAACAAAACCCTCGACCCTATCCGGCTCAGTCGAATCCTCACTCTCATCACTCTGCTTCCCTTCTCCCTTTATACCCCTAGAAGACCCAGCATTACCCTCACCTCTCTCCCCCCCCCCCTCATATCTCCTCCCTCTCACTATCCTCAATCCTTACCGTCTTACAACGTCTAGTAATCGAAACCCCACCTACCGGAGCTACCACGGCTAAAGGGGCATCAGTTACCACATTTAACACCTTTAATTCATTGACCTAATCCATTAGAGCATGACCAGAAATACTAGCCTCGAGATCTTTGATTTCCTCGTCTATCAACCTCTATCTCGAAGCCTGAAGGGTATGCATCTTATCTTACAAAAGAAGAGGCACTCAATTAGATCAATACATTCGATAATCACGTGCCAATAACCCATATCTCACCTACCCTCTCCAAATGATACAAACACTATCAAAAACTCGATCCAAAACCCAATCCCTACGTCAATACCCTCAAAACCTTCAAATGGGCTCGAACCCAGACATACGAATTTCTTTCGTCCTCAATTATAACTTCTCAATTCTGAACCCAGAAGGTTATACTTACAAATACAAAAGAAGAAGAAGAAGAAGCAAGAAAAATTTAGACAGAGATCAATTGACTTACCTGTGATTGTAGAAGCACAAATGAAGCTGCAAGACAGTCCGTACCCAGCAACAACATTAACAACTTCTCTCAAGCTTCAGAGATAATGGCATATGTTCTTTCCCTCTCACTTTAGCACTCTCTGGTTTTTCTTTATGAAAAGTATAATGGATACTTCCTTCACATTTATATACCTTCTCGGAATACCAAAACTGCCTCAATTTCCAAACCATTATCATTACCACGCCCCCAGTACCCAGGCTTTTTGGCTGTAATGTGCTTTGACTTAATTACCCCAAATTTCCCTCATTACTCACTCTCAATCAACTTTAAACTCAAAGCTTCTCAAACCTTTTGATCCTCACTCAAAGCCATCCAGTCAAATCCAAGCATCAAATCGCAACTTTTTCCAAAAAACGAGCAAAAATCATGATTACCTGTACGGTACATTGCCCCAGGCGCATCTACCGTTCTGACAGCCAGCTGTCTGGGCTGTCAGTACGACCAGTCAAAACCAACAAACCTTCGACACACTTCCCACATACGAGTAATCGACTATACCGTGTTTTGAACATTCATCCACAGATAACCTCAAATTCGATTCCCAAATATATTACTGTGACAAAGCATAATATAACTTCGACAGATTACAATATTTTTTTACTTTGACAGATCAGACTTCTACCTCGGCAGATAACACTTTACACTTCGACAGATTTCAATTTTTTACCTCGGCAAATCAAACTTCTACTTCGACAGATTGCAATTTGTACTTCAACAATTCAAGATTTTACTTTGAGCATTAGCGGTCCTACTTGACACAGTACTGAAATACAATTCAACAGTCGCATTGCCAAAACTCAATTTCATTTCATTCAAACCAACAGCGTACAAGTCAAAGATAAATTACAAAAACCCTTATATACCCATCTCAACTACCCAACAAGACAGCAAGAGGTCCCTATCTAACATCAGGATACCCCTCCTCGTTCCTAGCCGCAGCAGCAGTATCCCTCTCGCTTCTAGCCTCAGCAGCAGTATCTTCCTGCTCCACCATCTCCTTTGCAAATGACTCTAGCAAATACAAACGATGGCCCTGAAATGGACCCATCATCTGAAAAATCCCCCACCAATAGGCAAAGGACTTTCCAGCAATGGGCTCCCCAGGTTTCACTTCAAAGAGGTCCGGCATTGCTGCATCGATGTCCTGACCGATTAGAAACCTCCGCCACAGTTCCAGCGTCTTCACCCATACCCGAATTACTTTTGCCGCAACTCGGTTTACGTACTTGGTCTTGGAAGAATTGTCGTTGGAAGAACTGTCATTGAATGAACCGCCGTTGGACGAAGAGGCAGACATTATATTCAGAAGAAGGAAGAGATATGAGAAATCCTCCTAACAAGACCCCATTTTGTACAAGAAGGTACATTTAAACTTTCCCTCTTCCCAAACCACATTCATTGCAGTATTGAATTTTTTCTCCTTGAAAACCCAACAGTCAAGACTTTTACACTTCCTAGACATAACCGTTTCATCTGTACCCCCATTCAAACCATTTTTCTGAGGACTTGTAGTCGAACAAATACCCAGCATCGAACCATCGACCCTTCTCACACTTCGTCTCAAACCTTTTTTACTGAGTCTCGACTAATACAGAGTCAATTCTCTTCGATTACACCATTACACTTCGAAGGCAGTTTTTTGCAAACATTCGATGAGACATATTTGTTATCATACCTACAATTCTATTCGTTTCCAATACCTACCAGATATAAACAAACAAAATTACAGCAAAACATTCTTTCAATTTCATTCCGCAAAATGCCAACAACAGAAATAGCAAGATTACAAACCCATACATACAAAACAACAGTAACAAAAAAACCATCAAAATACAGTCCCACAAAAAAAAACAACCCCTATCACCACCACCTTAAAAAGAAAGCGCCCTATTTCCAGACGGGCCAGTTCTACTCACCGAGCCCTGTTCCTCCATCTCCTCTTCAGCACAAACGAGGCACTTTTCCAAAGTCGACAGAAAAAGGTAGCATTTCTCTGTAGTCGTAAAGTTATACCTCAGCTGCCCCCAAACATAAGCATAAGGCTCACCGTTGATGAGTTCCCCAGTGCCTACCTTCACCAGGTCGGGCATGTTCCAGTCTAGATCATGCTGACCGAAGAACTTCAAGTGCAACTCAGCAGTCTTCCGCCCTACGCGACGATCTCGGGCGAATCCCATCCTTTTCTAATAGCGCGTATTGGGCGTGGTATCCATAAAGTTTTTCCAAAATTTGCGGAAAAAAGATAAGAGAATGAAACAGAAGAAGAATACATAATATCCCTACCACCCTTAACCCATACTTATAGCCTCATCTCATTTATTACTCCCTAACCACCAACATTTCTTTATTACACTTTTTATTATCTCCCTCGAAAAACCAACAGTCCACTATTCAATCTCTGAATACAAACAGTTTTCTCAGGAAATACTTCTACACCAGACAAACACTCAAAGGCTATCTCGACGCCTACTCGAACATCTCAAAGTATAGTCAATCCCCAAACAAGCCTCCCAAAGATTATCCAAAGACGAAGCCTCAACTCTAAACAAGCCTCGAGGACGGACTCCACATAGCAGCAGAAACACTTCGACCATATCCGCACATGGTCGAAGTATGAAAGGATAGACAGCCAGCTCACAAGACAAGACGGCGTAGTTGATGGTCCTTACAGCTACAGTGACAGACCCAGCCACTGCTACAGTATCAAAGTATAGAGACAGACCCAACAACTATTACAGTAACAGTTTCAACATTTCCGACGCCCATACCCACTCTGGGATATCCGGATAGTACACTTGTAATCTGACCTAACCTTGGTGACTCAACTCATCCTATGATCTATAAATAGGATTGATGGGGAAGAAAGAGAGGTTAGAAAATCTCTCCCCAGAACCAATACGTTTTACCCATCGATCACCTTTTAAAACCCAGTACTCAAACCTTCGACTACTCGATAGAAATATAGACACTCTTAAAAATCCTCATTAGAGGTAATGAGGTCGTGAATAGTCACATTTCAGGCCTCCATGCAAGTATATTATCTATATATTATTCACGCTCTAGATTATGTACTTGTATTCCTTTGTTTGAAGATTAAATCACATGGTATAAGAGCCGACTTCCCCTCGTTACGAAGTTAGGCCCCTACAGGGATATTCCTAAAAAATTTCTCACGTTCCATATCAAGAAGCATGAAATACGTACTTTCACCCACTTCCTCATCTGAACATTCCCTAAAAAACCTCCCAGCGTGTTCAATGGCGTTCCCCCATATACCACCTACTATCCCCTTTACTTACAGAACTCTTTGAATACTTCCGACTTTATAGGACAGGAGAGACTTTATTAGGGAAATCTAGAAACTCGAGTTGTGCCTCTACTACAACATCCTCTGAAGAACTCTCCCCATCTTACTCAACAAGGATATCCTTCGAACTATCTCTAATTAACTCGCCCCCTACAAATTCAGCATCTCGTTCTATACTCTCAACCTCAGCCGATCGACCAGAGGTAACCAATTCCATTTCGAACGATAAGCTCGAATTACAGAGATTTTCCTAAAGTTCTTTCACACGCTTTTACTTACACACAGGTCTAAGCATTTTCAATCAATCTCTTTCATTTTTTTTATTAAATTGTTGTTATTAATAATATATATAAAAAAACACATAGAAAATTATATTTCACTATTCCCATTACTATTTTTTTTTCAAATCATCTCATTAATTCTTATATCAAATAATATTGACAAAGAAGCTTTTTCACCAAATCCAGAATCTATTAAATATAGTACTTTTTCAAAATTCAAACTACAAAAAACTCGGGATTTATAATCAAAATGTACAAACTCATTAGACAAGAGAGAGCAATGTTTTAAAAAAACTCACCATGAATCGCAGACGATGAATCAGGGATTCCACACGACTTTTCCTTTACCACAGCGCTCCGTAATAGTAACTTTCTCTCTACCTCAAATAGCATATACTCGTCCCTCCTATAATGATGCCCATCCCCTAGATATTTCTCTCTCAAATTACTACAATTTAATTTTTTTTCTCTCTCTCTAGAGTTTCGCCTCTCTATAATCTGTAAATATTTAGAAGACGAAGAGGAAAGATTATTTATAAATTTTTTATCTAACCGCTGATAGTTGTTGAAACTTGTGCAAGCCACCCTCGGTCTTTTAACCAAGGAGTCCTCTCGATTGTACCTGACAGACGACTCATACTTTTAGGATATACATGCTTTTTCATCATTTCCTCAAACCCTATCATAAAATGTAATTCTCACTCTCTTACCCACATCACTCTCGCACCCTCTCACCTTCATGGTCGTAAACTCAACTCACAAACAATCGACCAATATCTCCAACAACAATTTCACACTCATGATTTTTATTCTCCTACTTAACTTATTTATACAAATTACATCGTCATTCCTAATGTTTCACAGTTTTAAAATTAAAATTTATTTTCAACAAACCTACATGAAACAAGGAGCATATTCCGAACATAAATGTTATACCTTTATTTCACTTATATTATTTTGAATTACAAAAGTTCATCTTATGCATCGTTACACCTAAAACAACCTAGGTGTCTGGCAACACCACATCTGATCAATACATGGCCAACAAACCTTTTGTCTTCTGCTGTAATCTCATACAACGCAATCTCCCTCACAGTAGTTTTTTGAGCTTCAAGTGCAATAACCAATTCATGAAATACTTCACACCAAAAGTGGCGTTCAACCTCAATCTCCTTCGCCCTTGCGGTCAACCCCTCCAACTGTAGCACAGATTCTAGCATATCAGTATCATAATAGACCGACCAGAATATCTTTTTATATATTTTAGCAACCTTTATCGCTAACGGCCCCTCTGCCGCCTGTCGATCTCATTGAGAGCACGTCCTCACCATGTTCGATTATTCAAAAACCTTCATCTCTAATTGATATATAAAACAGTGTATGGTCACATATCTTACCACCTTTTTTAGCATCTCCAGGTTTCAAAGATAAGAATCCCACCTGTTAAACTTATCCATCGTTTCCATCTCCTAAAGTCACGTTGACAGTAAATTTGTTTACATCATTTTTTATAATTTAGTATATCACCACATTTTTACCTTTGCACTTGAGCTCAATATGACCTTCAGGTCGCTTTGCAAAACTTAGAGAAATTTTAATACGTTCGCATTACGATATCATATATTCTAAGAATCTTTGTATGTATGGCTCGCAATCCATAAATTTCGGTCTCATATACTTTCTGCTTGAAAACATATCTTTTTATCACTAACTGCAATTTAGTCAGATCACCACATAAAAAATCACACATAGTTTAAAATATCCTTTTGACCTAATTACCTATTTAAATTGTTAAATATACTCACTCCAAACAATTTCACACATTTTTGAAAAATCTGTCATTATCTCAAATTTATACGGTACATATTATTTTACAAAATCCTCTATAAGATACTTCCTAGAGATCGTTCTATAGATTATAATCAATTTCAAATGACAACGAAACTTCAAATTTGAGCATCCAAAGCTCCTCCCAGTTGAAATACTTCTGCAAGAAAATGAAGATGAGAAGACAAAGATGGTTGTAACATAAGAAAAATTCCTCTGAAACGACCACCACCATCTCTTCTTTTGCATCCCCACTACCACATATCTTCTACCACCAACTTCACCTACACAATTCACTCGCGTGAGGAATAATGGCGGGAAGCCCCAGAATGGGTCTTATTTTCCTCATCCTCCACAGTAACAGCCTTTTCCGTAAGAAAACATAGATACACCCTTCGTAGCTACTCCGATGAATAAAAATGTAGGCGTTCCATATGACAATAATCCTCATCTGCCTTCGTTGCATCATACCTAGTCATATCTTCAAAGGAAGGACGGGTTGGATAAGGAAAAGGGAGATCAAGAGGATGGGTCCTACAGTAGCGAAGCTGGAGTTCTTGTACTTTAGCAACTATCCTCTTCTCCCTTGCTTGGTTTTTGGTGGTTACCATTGCTTATTCACATAGGCAAGCTACTTGAAGTATGACAACCGGCAAAACAGCGAGCATAATATTTATAGAAGAGTAATAATCAATGCATTGAAGGATTTCCAATAGCCATTATTAAACGTTACGGTCTTGAGAACACAATAGCCAAACCAATCAATCAATTCAATCCCTTGACCGCAATTAATACCATAACTCAGCCTTCCATAAATACATTCATTTCCCAGATAAATCTACATCAGGAAAATACATTAATCAAAATTTTGAAATATCTTTCCATCTTCCAATTCATGAACTCGATGGGCACTTCTCAACTAAAGCCACTTCTGCCTTCAGTTGCGTGGGGGCAATTGTAAGGACCTGTCCCTCGAGCTATGATAAACTCGAACCAATCCAATACCAGACTCATAGAATATGTATGAGGCATACACTTTCAACAATGACACATGTACGACGAACTAATAAAGAACGTGGTTCGAGCACTGGAAATGAAATAAAACAAGTCAAAGACACCTGTCTCCCACGAACTAGTAGTTACAAGTCCAAACTACCACTTGCCCCCACTTTTAAGAGAACGTGCATATGCACAGTGATGAACTGAGAGTAAGGTCTATAAAAAAGATGAGTTCTATAGGAGAAGGCACCAAGTTTTTTTAGTTCAAGAGACCATTTACTTGTAATCAAGCATCGGCCTCAAGCAATAAAAGTTACAATTACTAAATCCTCAAGCTGAGATCGTGGTTTTTACCTATTCAAAAGTTTTCATGCTAATCACCTATCATTTTTAGCTTGAGTTATACTAACTCTTGTCGCATGTATATATTTGGTTTAAGAGCTAATTTTGAGCTATTACGAAATTAGGCCATAACACTCTTTAACTTTACAATTTTGCTTCTTTTAAACTCTTGTTTTAACAAATTCTTGGGTATTCATTGATTTATTAGATAGACATATGGCAATAAAATAAGATGAGTACAGAAGCAAAAGATATTGTTGCAAGGTGGCATAATATCTTCTAAATTTTGGGCAAATCCTATATTTTCCCCCATACTTCATTAAATAATATATACAAATATATTTCTTTTAGAAAATTGAATGGGTTTAGCTGACCCCACATGTTCCTTACTATCTCCACCACTACATGCATATTAGGGTTTTGGTAGGTAAAATTTTGATTTCCTCACCTTATTTTTCTACTAAAACTTCACTGCTTGATCTCTTTATATAGTTGATTGCATATTCATTCTGCCCCAGGGATCTAGAGGCTACTATCATACATGCAAGACATTGTACTTCTTTATTCTTAAATTGGCGTTTTGGGCCCATTTATACCCAACGTATTGCCCAAAGGGGATGGAGTTCATTGTTCTGTACTGTAACTAGTGTCTATTGTGGAGAGTTATTTAACCACTTCTATCTAAGCACCACTTTCACATACCAATCACCAGTTATGATTCTTAATTTGGAGGTCGTACACCTATTATATTAGATAAAATGTTAATGCCAACAGTCGCTAGAGTAGATGCAGTTTCAGATTTTGTCTACGAGAGACGTTCTTTAAGCCATAATATATGACTATTTTTGAAAGATTTTTTCACCATAGGATGAGGGTAGACTCCCGATCTCAAGTTTTTTCACCAACCAGTTAACCATCCTATATTGGCTTTATGCTAATATCCAGGCTTATGATCGACCGACCATCAATAAAGTTTACGGGTTAAAGGTTTTACGTTTTCTACATCAGGATACCCTTGGATATGATAATATAGATGACATTGGGGGTAACATTTATCAGTGCGTTACACATGTGTATTCAGTAATGGTAGAAGGAAACGATGTTATTTACACCCTACCAGCTTTTGTGACTTCTATTATTCATTTTATCCACCTATTAGTGGTTTGAGTTGTAGAGAAGATTATGTTAAATGAGTATATATAGAAGGTATGGATGGTACATAGAGGAGATTACTGGGATACACCTTGTCAGATTCCAGGGCACGAGCAAGATGGTCTGTTACATGTCTATAATGTAAGCATCCATCATAATGACGAGGAGGAGGAGCCTATGGAGGACCTAGATGAGGAGTAGATAAAGGACTTTGGTGAAGATATCCCAGAGGTGATCGACATATATGAGCAAGTTGGCATGGGCACCCCAGATCATGACTATGAGTAGTGACATGTATTTTACTTATCTACAAAGTCTATCTTTATTTCAGGTATCTTATTTTATGCATCAAATAATGTCGTACATGTCCGGTACATAAAAAGAAATATATATATATATTTGTTATTCAGTCAATACAAATTCTTTAGTTCAGTTTCCTATTCATGACATCTAATTGGCAACGTAATGGTAATGTTTACTTCCACCCGTTCATTTTTACTTTGTATTTCACTTACCAATCTATTCAACATTGAGGATAATATTTAAAGTAAGTTTGGGAGTGGGAAACTATTTTCAAGTTTTGGTAGAAAACCCGTACACTCAGTATAACTAATAAAGTATAATTAATTAGTCGATGATTGCAAATAACTCTAAATAATCTCCTAGATTAAGTAGTTAGGAGAATAAAGGAACTCTTAGAGTTTTGACTACTTAACATGATTCTGGAATAATATGCCAAAATTGAAAGAAAAAAAAATTAAACTTAAGATACTATAATGGATATTAATAATATTATCAAAAATAGAGTTAATAATTTCTTGAAAGAAACCGCACTTCACATCAGCAACAATATTCGTTTAAAGAAGTTGTTAAACAACCCTTAATCATTCTAGAGAAAGTAATGAACTCACAACCCAAAATAGTTAATTAGCAAATGACACAGTATGATACAAAATGAAAAAAAAAGTATTCAAACAAAAAAAGCTATCAAATTATAAAGTTAATAAATAATGGTGTAAACCTGAAGTCTACGTCATGAAGGGACTCCAAATCCTGGCACCCATAGCCAACTGGTATGGACTGTCGACCAATTAGATACATGGGAATCGTTATAAAAAGTGATAACAAAGAATAACTGTTCCTAATCCAGCTAATAAAAATAGGCAAGTGAATGGAGAAAGCAAAATACTTTCCAGCTGGCAACTCTATAAGGAGGAAGTTAAGTAGCTGAATAATAATATTCTAACAGACAATACTAAAACTGCGATAGCACACACTTAGAAATATAACCCCTTTTGGGAGGGGGGTCCTATTGGTTGTCATTTCCCTCTCAGTTTTGCCTAATTATTTCGATAAACCCTCTTAAGTTGATAAATAAACTAAGATCCTTTTAGGGAACTATCTACGATATATCTATAATTAACAAGATTTGCTGAGACAACAAAATAATTGGTTCAAAACACTGGAAATATTAAATCGTAAATTTTAGTAGGTAAAATAGAGTGAAAACCGTCGCGAGACAAAACTCGTTCACCAAGGACACATAGGGTTTAATGGTTTATAGTATATGCCAAATGCAATAGTGAGACCTACAAAAGTGGCTTAAATATTTTAGTTTATTTTATTTTCTCGGGATGAGCGAAACGACAAGTTTGGGGTACTTGATAAGCATATTTTTGTGCAAAATTTAAGCCTTTTTTACAGGTGTTTTTAGCCATTTTAAAATCCTTTTTATCTAATTATTGCATAATTACTTCATTTTGAGATTCTCTACTCTACTGGAGAAAATTTGGCAAGAAAAGTGCCAAAT
Organism: Kingdonia uniflora; assembly: GCA_014058105.1. Taxonomy (NCBI): domain Eukaryota; kingdom Viridiplantae; phylum Streptophyta; class Magnoliopsida; order Ranunculales; family Circaeasteraceae; genus Kingdonia; species Kingdonia uniflora. The sequence continues at coordinate 1,966,112 of JACGCM010002813.1, forward strand.
CAGAGCTGAAATAACAACATAACTACACTGAGATTCTTAATTTAACAGTTCAGTAAATCAGTTTTAGCCAGAATTGGGCTAATTGGGATCTCTAAAAACCAAATCATCACTGAGGCAAGAAACTTATAGGCTCGGGCTATATTTATTATCTATTAAGCAAGAAAAAGCGAAACCCAAAAGGATGGGTGATTTTGGCAGCCATCTGATGACGATCGCCGCTGGCCCATGGCCAACACTAACGATCGCCGTCCACCAAGCGTTGGAAACCACAATCTTTTGTCACAGATCCCTAGGAGGTCAAATAAGGGGGAATCTTCAGCGAACACATAAACTTCACTGCTGGAGAAGACTGGGTTAGTATTTTTAGAATTAGGGTTTCCCTATTTAATTATTAGCTCTTCCTTTCCAAAACTATTTTTAGAGAGCTAGAGAACTGAGTTAGTATCTCAAAACTTAGTTTATCTTTTTAATGAAAGTTAGATCTTGTTCTTTAATTATTTGTGATTATTATGATGTTGCAGGGTCCCCTTAGACTAGATCTAAAAAGGAAGCTCTATAAGTGTATGTTAGGATTTTCTTGCATGTAGTAGGTCTGACCTAGAGGTCTTAGATCACTTTTTAGAATTTCTCTTCAACTCTCCTGAACTCGACAAGTTAGGGGTCATGGAGAACAATTATAACCTCAAGAGAAATCCATTACTTATTTAACTCTCCTAATTTCTAAGTCCACTTAGTTACCTGATCTAGACCTAGGGGTTGTTTTTGCTTTTTTTAAAAAGACAAACAAGCCCTAGGTCAGCAACCTTGAGTTTAGGCCTTAATAGGTTGAGCTCTCTAATTTATTCTTCGTGGAGAGATCAAAAAAGAATTCGAAACCCCTCGAATTCGATTGAAAAGAGAGAATTCGAGAAGAATACAAAACCTAATAATTTAAACCTAAAATGCTAAAATAGGGCCGAATTTGAATGTCTAGTTATCATTTATATTTGACTTCTAAATACATAGTTTAACGTAGATTTTCGACAAAACAAAACCCCATTTCCCCAAGATTTTAGTTTTCTATAGATTAACGTACCTCTCCATGGATTGACACCCTACTTACCCTTTTACTACATTAATTTGTTATGTAGTATTTTTATTAGACTAACGATGGTCTATTAAATACCATTGAGAAGTAGTGGTACGATGCTAGTCCGTGCTTCTTTCTATTAGACTATTTAAGCTTGCACGGTCTTTGGGGTTGCCCCCGTCACAAGTAAATGGCAATTTCTATTTCATGGTTAATGTTGCATATAAGATGAACCAATACAACTCCCTTTTGGGTGATAAGTTTATCAGATTGGGCAATCGTAAGTCCAACTATAGGCGTAAGGATAATAACGCTCACTCAGCTTCGTTTTATCTCTTTCCAAGGATGTAAAATAGAAAGGCTCGTAGGAAGTCTTTAAAACTATGCTTAAAGTTGAAGAATTGATGGAGATGGCCCATTCTTACAAATGGGTATTTTCTTCTTGTAGAGTTTGATCTGACTATTCTTTTGACGCTTTGATTTCCTTATACTAGTATGTTTCCATGTTCGTATATACTTCTGTTATTGTTGCCACTTGTTATATTTCTTTTGTTTGTAGACCCTACCATCGATTACCCCAATCTTCCTAACCTGTGTTACATTTACACACTTCTTGATAACACGTTGCTCTCGACATTGCCTTTGCTTTAATGATCCTGTGAGTATCAAAAGACTTTGAGACAAGATCGCATATAGTTGTTGCAATCTGTAGATCTTCGAGGAAGGCGATGTGTTAAGTGTTGATAAGTGTTGCAACCTTACCATTTTAGATACCTAAACCCATCATTTTGGCCATCTCGATTTATTAATAAGTGTGACTAATAATCGTATTCTATATTTTCAAGATTCCAGACCCTTCGATGAGAACTTCGTTCAAAACAAGACTAAAAAGCTTTAAAGCAACCTTCGATATGCATATCTTATTCGAGAAGCAATTTGAAGAGCCAAAACACTGCTGAAGCAGAGTAGAGCCTACCTATAGCTACACCAAGAGTCTGAGACAGGTTTCAAAAGTTTAGGTTGTTCTTCAATCTCCAAGAAATAGTCACACAGATTTTCCATGTTTCAGGATGAAAAAGGCCAAATCCTATTCTAGTTTTGGATTTTCGTGAAGCCCAGAGAAGACCCTGATGTTGGAGAGGACCAATGGATGCCATAACCCCTGAACGCGACCCATATGTGCACTTTGAACCCGTGTTAGCTGGTCCAATGGCTTGTTTGACCCCCAAGTTTTGAGAAAATGTCACTCCTGCCCTTTATACATCGAAACATAAGAAGATGTAAAAAAACTCAACTTTGTTTAGTCTCACATTGCTTATGTAAGTCTTAAAATCTACATGCGGAAGTAATTAATCAACATTAAATTGGAAAATAACAATCTATTTTATTCAAATAAACTCTACAATTACAAGGTCTCCATTCCCGACTAGGATTTCTCTTCTCTTTCAAAGCTCAGCAATAATCTTCCCCCTAGATCTCTAAGAGCATCTCTAACAGAGAAGGTATGTTATTCCAGTTTTGAATACTAGTATCCGGAATAGCATACCCTTTTGCTCCAACAGATTTCTCTTCAAATTTAGCTTTGTATTAAAATTGGGACCCACAATATTCTTTTATTAGAGAGAGAAAAGAAAGGAAGAGAAGAAATATTTGTAGGGGCCCCACAAAAGTAGAATGCACATACCGCTCTCCATGTTTCGGATTTGCATCCTTTGGAGGGGTATGGGGGTGATTATGCTAAACACCATACCCTTGTTGGAAGGGGTTTTTGTATAAGTATGTGAAAAGTATAACAACATACCATGTTGTTGAAGATGCTCTATCTCCTATAAGTCAAAAATCCCCAACTTCTCTCCACTAACCACTCTCCCAACAAAATAGGAAACTACCTAAGAGTAATCCCCTAATTAGAGGATTTCCTAAATAAAATAAAATAACCCAAAATAATATAGAAAATGAAATAACTAGAGATCAATCAGATAGGAAACGTGCATAGGTTGTGGTCATGACGATCTATGACCTATCAACTCTCCCCTTCCATAAAAAAATTGTCCCAAATTAATCCATAATACGATTGAGAAGCTCTAGTTAGCTGAAAAGTATGAAGAACACCAATTGATTGGGAAAAATAAAACTTCAATTATTTAAAAAATGAAGTAATTACAATAAATCACTTCAAAACCTTAGACTTCTTCATCAGAACTCTTTCTAGATCTAACATAAGAAAAGAAATAACCTAAGTCCCCTTTATATAGAGGGAACTACAAATTATAAATAGAATGCATCTCGAGGAAAAAGCACACCTTAGAAATACAATCACAACAAAAGTTGTTCGAACGAAATAGGGAGTCGTTCGAACGACTTTACGCGTAATTGGTCTAAAATCCTAGAAAGTTGAAAACTCGTTCGAACGGCATGACAACTTGTTCAAGCGAAAATCCTCTATCGACAAAATTCTGGAGAGCGTGAAAAAGGTTGTTCGAACGAAATTGGGAGCCGTTCAAATGATTAGGTCATTTGAACGACTCTCAACCTCGTTCGAATGACTTTTACTAAAACTTTAAACGTTCCTAGATCCTCCTGGATCATGGCTTCCCCCTTTAGAAGCCTTGAGCTTCTGCTCAAGCGAGAACTAAAGAGGTGGGAATGTGGCGTTGCCCATTACCCTACTGTACCACTTCGACTTACGAGCTAGCTGACCCTTCTTACCAACTCGGAATGACCCAATACCACAACATGTCTTGCCTGGCAATAACTTTCGGCGAAACATACTATGCCCTTTGGGATCATCATATCCTGCAACATACCCTGACGTAACAAAAGGCTCTATCTGCATAAAAACCAACATAGCGAAAGTAGTTAGTAATGGGGGTTGAGATAACATATCAACCATTTTGTTGTCCACTCCCTTATACTGCATAATCAAGGGAAATTGTTAGAGATACGATATCCCCTTCCTCTGTCGAGCTTGCCGTAGCTTAGGCTGTGTAGCAAAAAACTGAAATAGTTTATGATCAGTATGTACCACGACCTCTTCTTGCAATGTCCCCATGTCGGTTGGTTGCCTATAAGATGTTGTCATAGTAGACAACACTCTAGCCGACGTACCATCCTAAACTGGTCGAACCAATAACATAAACTTGCCGCTCGCATTAACCAACCGTTTCACCTGAGTTGCCATTACTAAATTAGACGTAGTGACATGCTCCTTATAAGCATTGATATGGAACTCCTTTCCCTCCTTCACACGACGATACTTATAAGCTCTACGGTAATTAATCGTATCTTAGTCCCAAAGATAAGGGCAACCCAAGATGACCTGACATATATCCAAATGAACCACCTCACACGTCACCTCGTCAATAAATCTTTCAGTGGTCGTAAACTTGAAAGTACACTGCTTCATGATCATCAAATCCACATCTTTCTGAATCTACCCCAAACCATACGGCTTAGGATGAGCTGCAGTTGTCAAACCCATCTTCTTCACCAACGTTTCAAAAATTAAATTTTTCTGACTACCCTGGTCCACAATGGCCTCGACTAAACCATGCTTTATCTGAATACTGGCATGAAAAATTTATTCCTGACTCTCCTCCTCGGTAGCCAAATTCTGCTGAAATATAAGTATAAGCTTAGGATTCAGTTTATCTAAATTTGGAAGGTTAACAACCTCTGTGGCTAATACATATCTCTCTTTCTTGCTCTTCTTCTTCTTCGGCTTAAGCTCCGGGTGAAGTTTCCAACAAAAATTGGAAATATGCCCACTCGCCTTACAATAATTGTAATGATACTCCTTGGAAGAAGACCCCTCTCATTTGGCCCCTCCCTTATACTCATTTTTCTAACTAGACTTCTACCCCGACTTGATATTGTTGTCTTCTTTGTCACTCTTCAAGTACTTGCCTTCAATAGCAATTATCTTCACCGTAGCGTCCTCGATATTGGCCACAGTAAAGAGCTTCAACTCTCTTCTAATTGACTCTGACAAACCCCCTGTGTACTTCATGAATACCTCATACTTGTCCACATCAATGTCCAAAACTAAAGCTTGGTTATGAAACGCCGTAGTGTACTTCTTTACGGATTGCTCAAACTTTTGGCGTAAATTGTGCCATTTATACCATCTCTCTTGCTCATACCCAATCAGATAAAACTACTTTTGCATAAAAACCTTGAATTCTTTCCTACCCAAACTTCCTACATCGTGGCGTTTCTGATAAGATTTCCACCACGTGAGTGCATGACTTGCGAATTTCAACGTAGCAAAGCATATTTATTAAGCATTAGAGTATTTGTAAACGGAAAAATAAGATTCTAACCTATCTAACCAATTATCCAACTTCTCGGCATCGATTGAACCATCGAATACTAAAATTTTAATCTTAAAATTGATACGAAGATTACGCATAAGATTTGATGACTTACCAATACCCGATCGCTCTTTGTCGGAGTCGACGTCACTAGAATCGCTACCGATCTCCACAAAATCATCGTCTCCATTTACCTCCATAACCCTTTTTTTCCTCGAGCGGCCTCGCTGTGACATCGAAGCGGAAGCCTTTGCGAGGTTCGTGAGACAACTATTCTTCCAACTCCCCTGTAGTAGAAGCTAGGTCGCAAACTGTCGTTTCCAAAATCGTGAGTTGATCATCGAAATCACCCATCTCCAAATCGTCCTTCTTCAGAATTAGATTTGCGATGGATCTTCAACGGGCTCACTAACTTCTCTTTTGTTTGCTTGAGACGGTCACGTGTAGAGTCCATAAACCACAATCAACCCTCAAAGATTGTAACTGGAAAACTAATACCACTTAATCTACAATACGATTGAGAAGCTCTAGTTAGCTAAAAAGTATGAAGAACACCAATTGATTGAAAAAAATAAAGCTTCAATTGCTTAAAAAATAAAGTAATTATAATAAATCACTCCAAAACCCTAGGCTTCTTCCTCAGAACTCTTTCTAGATCTAACATAAGAAAAGAAATAACCTAAGTCCCATTTATATAGAGGGAACTTAAAATTACAAATAGAACGCATTTTGAGGTAAAAATATGCCTCAAAAATGCAACTACCGCCAAAGTCGTTTGAACGAAATAGGGAGTCGTTCAAACAACTTTACGGCTAATTGGTCTAAAACCCTAGAAAGTTGACAACTCGTTCGAACGACATGACAACTCGTTCGAACGAAAATCTTCTATGGGCCAAATTCCAAAGAGCATGAAAAAGGTCGTTCGAACGAAATTGAGAGTCGTTCGAACGACTCTCAACCTCTTTTGAACGACTTTTACTAAAACTTCAAACGTTCCTAGATCCTCCTGGATGGCAAATTTTTAAGAATCTTGAATTGTGCAACCATTTTGGCACGTAATTCATACCGTAGATCCTCCCGTGCATATTTTTGTAACCTGGCTGGATACCCATGTACATGTGTATTGTATTGTCACCTAGATCCATGTGTTTAATGCTAAAAATTTAAAACGATGTAATTGCATGCTCGTGAAAACTGTTCTCAAATGTGATAAAAAAAAATGGATCAAGAATTTGTGGCCTTCTTGTTGGTTTGCCTGACTACTAGAGTTGGTTTTGCGCAAATTTATGTTGGCGTAAGGCTAACTGCTGGGGCTGGTTCTGGGTAATGGTTTGGCTCAAAACTAACTGCTGGAGCTGATTCTAGGCAGATCTGGCCTGGCTCAAGGCTGACTGCTAGAGCTAATTTTGGGCAGATCTCGCTGGCTTTAAGGCTGACTGCTAAATGAGATTCTGGGCAGATGTAGCCTGGCTTAAGACTGACTTTTGGAGATGATTGCGATCTCCATCGTGAATCCTCTTCTTTTCTACTTCTACTTCAGCTTCAATGGCATCGACAAATCTTCTGTCACCATCGAAACTCGCAAGGGTACGCAATTTGTTAAGCATTGCCTCAAGTTGTTTAGACATTATTTTGTTCAATTCTGTGAGCTCCTTGTTAGACTCATAAGCAACTTGATAAACTCTTTTACCGTTATCAATTGCTCGGCTTGCATTTATTTTTCTAGTGTTTTCTTCCCCATCATTCGTCGGAAAAGAAAAAAATTCTCACAAAATCTTGTGGCCTGGTACTAAGTTGTTAAAATCCACATGGAGGAGCAATTAATCAACACTAAATTGGAAATTAACAATATATTTTATTCAAATAAACTTTACGATTTCAAGCTCTCCATACCCGACTAGGATTTCTCTTCTTACTAAAAACTCAGCACTAACCTTCCTATCTCCAAGAACATCCTATAAGTAGGAAATGCTCAACTTTTCTCCATTAACCGCTCTCCTAACAAAATAGGAAACTACCTAATGGTAATCCCTTAATTAGAGAATTTTCTAAATAAAATAAAATAACTCAAAATAATGCAAAAAGAGAAACAACTAGAGATCAGTCACATAAGAAACATGCATAGGTCATGGTTGTGACGACCCACGGCCTATCAATAATAAATGACAATGATTTTTTCAGTCCTCAATTGTAATTGAATCATCTCTAAGAGGAATAAATTTAAGACAAGAGCTTTTTATTTAAGAGTTAGTATTTTCTTTTTAAGTAGCTAATTAGTAATAGTTTAGAAGCCAGGTATGGTAGGCTAAATTCTCTAGCTTTGATGAAGGAGGAAGCTAGCTTACCTGAGTAGCAATTAGCTGAGTCTAACTATTGAGTAGCCTTCAGGTCTCTCCTTCAAAGTTCTGAGAAAGGGTCTAAGAGAATTAGTGGTCTTAACTTAGTGTAGCCCCTATTGCTGACCCTTTTTAAATTGTAATGATTATTCATTACCCACTCATGTGCCAATAGCATAACCAAGATTGAGATGGGAAAGAAACTACTCCATTGAAAATTACCTAAATCAACCTATTCCAACTAAGTTGACAACTGCCACACCTGACTTGGTTTTCCCGCGTCTCACAAGTCTCTCTCTCTTACATTTTTTGATGCTTTTCTTCTCTACTCCTCAACGACCAATTCAAGCTTCCTCTTTCCCTCCCTTTTAAAAAAGAACAATCCCCAAATCTCAAATCTCTCAATCTTCATCCAACTATGTCCCTAATGGCCGTCGTTTTTATCGTCGTCTTCTTAGTCTCCAAAGCAAACTCTCAATTTCTCCCTCCAAAAGGTCTCCTCATAAACTGTGGCGCCAGCGAGTCGACAATAATCGATGGCCGTCGCTGGCTCCCAGACACCAATTTCATCTCTAGAGGTTTTGGTACTCCCAAATCCCTGGCAATTCCTGACCTCTTCCCAACTCTAATCACTCTCCGTTCTTTCCCTCTCCGCGAAAGCGAAACCCCTCGGAGATTCTGCTATGAGGTTCCCGTGTTTCGTCACGGGAAATACCTCGTTCGAACTAGTTACTACTATGGGGGAATCAATGGCGCTGGTGTATCGCCGCCTGTGTTTGATCAGATTGTGGATGGGACTATTTGGACTGTTGTGAATACAACTGAGGATTATAATTTGGGGTTGTCGTCCTATTATGAGGGTTTTTTTGTTGCGGCAGGGAGGACGATGAGTGTGTGCGTTGCCACGAATGTGTATACTGATTCGGACCCGTATATTTCTAGTTTGGAGTTTGTGATCTTGGGGGATTCGGTGTATAATTCTACGGATTTCGGGAAAAATGGGTTGAGTTTGGTTGCAAGGAGTAGTTTTGGATATGGGGGACCGATAATCAAGTAAGATTTTGGTCATTTTGTATTAGTGAATTTGAGATTGACTCGATATAATCTCAAGTTTGATAGGGAATTCAGTGAATTAGAGATATCTGATCACGTTTTCTTCAAAACTATTATTATTATTTATTTTTTCGCTCTTTATATGATTGATTATGATTTTTCTTATTTAATATTGAATCTAGCAAGCATGAAGATCGAACATCCGCATAGTCTAAGTTTTACTTTACATACTGGACCCATTTAGCATTTTCGGTATGCATAAAAATCCTGTTAAGTTTGAACTTGGTATCTAAAAATCCGTTCGAAATTCAAAACGAGTAATATGAAATTAAAGAAAAACATGGGTGTACACATTTTTCCTGATAAAAAAACATTAAGTTTGTGTATTAACACGAATTTAAGGAAAAGTGATTGCTAGTGCAAGGATAGTTTTTAAGTTTGTATGTATTTCATTTTTGGTAGATTTTCGTTTTTCAGGAAAGAAACAATAAATTACGGCGTTAAGCAAATAAATAGAGTGAGAAGAATCCTAATTCCTAAGAGAAATTTCCTGTAGGATTTTGCATTTTTTTATTGTTCAGGAGCTCGATGTTGTCCGATCTTGTATGTCTTTCTTTTTAAATATGTACTTTTTTTTAATAATTAGTTGTTTTGGTATGTGAAATTGCAGATTCCCAGATGATCCATTTGATCGATACTGGGAGCCATTTTTGGACAGTAATCCTGTGATAGAAAGCATCAGAAACGTGTCTGTTTCCAGCTTCTGGAATCTCCCCCCGTCAAAAGTATTTTACAATGAGTTAACCACCAATGAAGTAAAATCAATAGAGTTGCAGTGGCCTCAAGTATCTCTCCCTAACACCAGCTACTACATTGCTTTATACTTTGCTGATAATCGTGGTCCCTCATCTGGAAAATTCAATATCATTATCAATGGGATTGAGTACTACCACCATTTGAATGCAACATCAGATGGCGTTGTTGTTTTTACATCTCGCTGGCCTCTCTTAGGTCTTACTAATATAACTCTGGCTCCTAGTGCTTTATCGGAAGTTGGTCCACTAATAAATGCTGGAGAGATTTTCAAAATACTTCTCCTTGGAGGAAGAACAGCTACACGGGATGGTATGGTTCCTAATATCTTTGTATGCATAAGTAAATTCATTTCCAGCAGCTACCTCTATGATAAATAGGTTATTTAGTGGCTCATATTTCTTTTCTTTTTTTTGGAATCCGGAAGTTTGTCGGGTTCTTAGTGGCTCATCTACATGCAAAACTGTGCGGTAAAGCGGTAAACCATAAATTACATTAAAGAGAGACAGAGAGGGAAGTTTAAGCTACGTATTTTTATTGAATACTGCATCACAAGTGAAAGGATAGATTATAACTTCGTCAAGGTGATTAAGTGCTAGACAGTGATGACATGAATGCATATATGGTCTATGACCAACCATAATTGTTCTGTAATGGGTTAGGGATATCTAGAAAAGTAGCCAGACTTGCAACTTCATATTGAATATTACATAGTGATGCTATTTCCAACACATTATTTCTATGTTTTGTGTAGTAATTGCTTTGGAGAGATTGAGAAAAAGTTTACAAAATCCTCCGATTGATTGGAATGGCGATCCTTGTTTACCCCGCCAATACACTTGGAGTGGAGTTACTTGCTCCGAAGGACCTCGGATACGTGTGATCACTTTGTGAGTTAGGCCTTGTGATATTATTAAGTTATTTCGGTCGGTAGTCAATGATAACCCCATATCTACTGCCAAAGGTCTTACTTTTTATTTTTATTTTTATTTTTATGTTTTGGCTTTCAGAAACATGTCAAGTATGGGTCTCTCTGGATCTATATCACCTGGAATAGCCAAATTAACTGCATTGACTGACATGTAGGTTTTTGAAATTGCTTACTTTTTTGTACGGATACATTTGACGGTGACAACTTTTACTGAGACTACTGATGATCTTATGTTGTAAATGACAGTTGGCTCGCAAACAACAGTTTGTCAGGGATCATTCCTGATCTCAGATCACTAAGCAAGCTAGAAACATTGTAAGTAATGCATCCGTTGGTGTATATTTTGTGCCTGTGCTCACCAGCTAATGTAGCTGGATTTGTCCCTTGCCTCATCCAAGGTAGTGAGGGCACCCTCAACACCTGGGAGTGGACCAGATAAATCTCAGGGTGGGTACTTGCCCATCCTCAATGTTCAAAAACTTGATATCTAGAGGTAGTTTGAGATTTTTTCAAATTTAATTTCATGTAGTTTCTATGTAATCTACTGATCTCCTTTTTTCCATCCCTCATTTTCTACATATTTGCAAGTACCTCCACATTTTCCCACTCTCATTTTACAACTATCTCAAGTACTTCAACATCCACCCAAACCCTAAAATTTTCTTGGCGCCTGCCCTCCCTCAACTTACAAAAATATAATGTAAGAGGTAGTTTTGAGTTTTTCAGTAACCAATCCTATTTCGTTCGCCATACAATTTTCCTTTTGCCAACCTCATTTTAAATACCTCAACCTTTGCCTACTCTCATTACTAACAATCTGAAATGCGTCAGCATTCACCATGGGGGATCCCACCCCTGTACCCCCCAGTTCTCTTTCACTTTGCCCACCCTTGGAATAAATTTCCAGATACGTCACTATCAATGCCCATCAATATCTCTCTGTGGCAGGATGTATGGAATCAAGATGTCTATGATCCCACCCCTTACCCCGCAAATTTCCTTTCACTGTGTTCACCCTTGAACAAACTCCTGGATATGTCAATGTCATCTCTCATAAATATCTCTTCACGGGAGAATGTATCGAATCACCTTACCACATATCTGTATGTGCAATTTGAAGTATACATTTTGTTTATGAATGTGTATGCATGTGTGGTAAGGTGATGCCCTACATTCCCCCATGGAGATATTTATGTATACATTTTGTCATGCAAAATTTTCATTGATGCGATTCATCGTATACCGTTCAGCTGTTTGTTCCTAAATCAGTCTGAGTTTTTTCTGTTTTTACGTTCTCAACTGTTAAGATTCACATATTTTCTTTTAACACCTGAATTGAATATAACTTATTGCATTGAGGGTACCCTCAACACGTAAGTGGGTAAGCATCATATTCTTGTATAATGAATACAACTTTTGGTTTCTTATGCTGTCCTCTTCACTTGCATTATTTTGACTAAGCCAAAATTTTGGGAAGATTGTTAGGGAGCTTTGCAAGTTACTCATGTTTTCCATTTCTAATTCACTTATATAATTGATGAAGGCATTTGGAGGGCAATCAGTTTAATGGAAATCTTTCTCCATCATTGGGGTCCATTGGTAGCCTGCGCGAGCTGTAAGTTGACACTCTTAAAGATAACATGCATGTAGTCTGAGCTCTTCATATCCTATTTATGCTAATGTTATTTACTTTCTACATTTGTCCTTTCTTTTAAAAACAAGGCAAACCAAAAGGAATTATCTTAGGAACCTTAACTGTCAGCCATTATGCTCAATGGAATGTTCAAGAAAACTCTTTTTGCCATAAGTTTGGATTTTCTTAGCACAAACACAAAAACTAAGGTTGACTATGAACATATCCATAGCCAATCATAACAGCTCCAAATGTATCTGCCCAAGTACGAAGAGACAAGTTAAGCTCATATATAGAGTTCTTCATTTGAAACACTAAGCTTGAAGCAGAAGATGAACAAAACCAGGAGGTGGAAACCTATAGACCTCTTCCTTCAATGCCCCATTGAGAAAGGCATTCTTTACATCCATCTAAAGAAGGGACCAGGATTTCGATGCAATTATAGAAAAATGTGGCTCGAACCGTATTCAACTTAAAGCAAATGTCTCCTGTTAATCAACACCATGTACCTGTGCGTATCCCTTGGCAATTAATCGAACTTTGTATCAATTTATCGTTCTCTCTGGGTTGTCTTTTTCTTACTTCTGCCTCCTTACACCATGTCTTTTACACGTAGAGATTGTTACATCACATTACCATGCCAACAAATCAATCTGCTACAACTTCTTGAAATATTGCATGACATCAAAAGCACGCTCATACTGTATTTTCGACTCATGAATAAAGAATACCCTCTTTTCTTGTTCATTCAACAACACAAATAGAGGCGTGAAAACCCTACACACACATCTCGCATGAAAGATGTTCACACAAATAAAAAAATAGTATAATAGTTTATAATATGACACATCCGTCAATTATTTAGCGTCTAATTCGCACTCTTAGTTTCCCTTTCTTTCCATTTTTCTCTTATTGAGCTTGTTAATCACCAAGTATGCAGAAGCGATTAAACAAATATGATTCAATAAACGATCTCTTTATTGATTATTAATTACTACTACAAGCTCTCTCTCTCTCTCTCTCTGGGGTTCTTTCCTTTCTCCAAAGACTCAACAACCAACCTTCTACTACCCTAGAATCTCCCATATATTGGACATCTCCACCTCCCTCTAGAGTCCCAATAAAATAGGTAACTACTAGGGTAATCCTAATTTAGAGGATTCTCTAGGACAAAATAGAATAAAAATAAAATATACTAAATTAGGAAACTACTTAGAGATCAGTCTCGAAAGATGTGCATCGCCTAGGTCGTGGTCGTGACGATCCACGCCCTATCAAAGCTATTTATTTTATTTCCTAATTATTTTTAAAATTTATTTAAATTAGTAATTCTTTTTTTAGTAGGATTCATTTATGGAAATTTAAAGAGAATTATGGAAGTTAGGTTTCTGTAAGTAAAAGCTATGGCCTCCATTATTAGTAAATTTGAGTGAGATTTCGTAAATTAAGTTTTTCTTGGTGAAATTAAATTATTTAATTGCTAAGTCATTAATTCATTGGTTCCGCCGATTTATTTCTAGCAGTTCTAGGAAGAGCAAGCGAAAAAAAAATATTAATTTGATTTGGCGTGTAATGGAAAAGTGAAGAACAAAATAAAAAATAAAAAATAACGGAACAAGAAACCCAATATAATAGAAACTATGCGGAACAAAAATGTTTAACACTTAAATTCAACTAACAAAATAAACTCTCGCTTGGTTTCTCTACTAAAACATTAAATTAATTCATAAACCAATGCATAGCCTTTTCGTTCACAAACCAACTTAAATAAAGAAGAAGATCTAGGCCTTCTTTTATAGAACACAAGGGGTAACTAATCTAAAAACCCAAATACTAATCTAATTAGGAATTGGAAAGCAGAAAAGAAATAGGAAACTAACCCTAGCTTAATTAAAGTACTAATTAAACTAGAAGTAGAAATAAACTAGAAACTCTAAAGCGTAGGCCCAAAAGAAAAAAAGAAAAAAAGAAAAAAAAAGGCTCGATAAACCTACCAACCAACTAAAGGTGCTAAACGTCTGTGGATAATTCCTATCTACTCTCCCTTACTTGAAAAATAATCAACCTCAAATATAAAGTTCTGGATAGCCGGCGCTGGCTGAACAAGCTAATTTTCGACTTCATCGGCATCGTCATCCCACAAACTCTAAACGGCTGCGATAACATGTTCACGAAGATTTTCAGTAATCAAGGACATTTTTTTGTTTGAACCAGGGCAATATGTCCCGACTTCCCACAACCATAACATTGTAAACCCCCTGCTCCCCTGTAGAACATGTACTTGTAACTGTTTGGAAATGGTGCAGTTGATTGATTAGATACACTACCCGCCATCTTGAATTTATTTTCAGCTTTCTTAGCTAATTTTCTCGTGTTAACAGCTGAGTAAACATTATGCATTGTCATCTCATTTTTCTTGGTCAACCCGTTTTTGCACATGCAAACTTTCTTTGCTTTTCTCTAAAATGTGACAACCTAGATGAGAAAGGATAGAAGTTTTTGGTGTAGTCGTCGACACTTGTTTGCTTTTGATGGTGATTCTGGAGGTGTGTGAAACTATTCTCTTTTAGGTAATAGGAATAAAACGCTTAAAAAGCTCTCTTCTCATGATGTGCCATTCCAAAATATTTTGTTGACCTATATCTCGTTTTGCAATATTCGGGTCATGAGACCTTTAGCCGATCTTTATAGGGCATTGTTTTGAGACGGAACCTCCAGTTTTAATATCGTATTATAGCAAGGTTGCTCATGAATCCTGGACCTCTTAAGGGTCTTCTTCTTTCTTTATTTTCTTTTGACTGGAGGGTGATTAGGCACATGTAAAGGCTAAATCAGCGTCTCCTCTCATTATATTGGATGTTTTCACGGTTATAAAAGCCTTATAATTGCTCATCTTCTCTCTGGTAATGATTTGTATTTCTTATGGCCGCCGGTGTGGCTCTTTCTGATACAATGGCTACTTCAACGTCCTTCGGGTCCGGGAATTGTGGAGTCTTCTTTCCTACCAACTCGGTCGATAATCTGACTCTCCAAATCGCTACTGTGAGGCTTGATGGTTCACACTACCTGGTTTGGGCTCAGTCTGCGAAACTTGCAATTGCAGGATCGGCCAAAATTGATTCTATCGCTAAGCTCAAAAGATCCACCAAGCTTATCCGACTTGTGCATACTGGATGACGGATAATGTAATCATTATGTTTTGGTTGATTCACTCTATGGAATTAAGTATCTCCGTGGGATATGCTCACAAAAACTGCAAAGCAGATCTGAGACTCCGTGGCACAAGCTTACTCTCACCTCCAGATAGGCTTAGTAGTCGTAGTCGCCTTAGATTCCTCCTCGTGTAGGCTATGATGGTAGTTAAAAGCAACATGTAGCGTTAACGATGATAGAGGCCCTATGATAACGCTAGGGGAGCTCTCTCTTGCCGAGTACTTCTCTAAGCTTCGGGCCAAATGGGACCAAATGGATCAAGATGAGTCGTTTTTCGAATGAGAGACGGCTAAGGATGTTACGGCATAAGCTGAAATTGTGTCAGTTCCTTGCAGGTTTGAATTCAGAGTATTAGTTTGCCCGTGTGCAACTTCTTTGTCGTGATTCTCTGCTCACCCTTAATCAGGTGTATTCTACATTCAGAGTGAGGAAAGTCGTCGGTCTGCTATGTCTCCTTAAACCTTGTCCACAGCAAACTTCACAACAAAACTATTGCCCTTGACGTAGATGTGATCATTGTGGAAAACTTGGTCATCTCAAAGCTAATTGCTACGTGTTACATGTGCGATCTTTAAATCAGTCCGGAAATCAGCACAACTCTGCAAATTATGAGCAAAAAACCCGGAATGCTTATGTTAGGTCAAACCAGGAGGGCTACAAAAATCTGTTCGTTGCATCTGAGGATACGTCATCTGATTCAGTTGTCTTAACCCAGGAGGATATCAATAAATTCATGAAGTTCTTCACCATTCTTGATGGCTTGTGCGCACATAGGTACTCTTACATCTGCCAACAATGTGTCTACCACCCAATCCCATTCCTGGATTATCGATTCAGGTGCCTCATATCATATGACGGGTATGTCATCTTCGCTTCAATTCTACTCTATTTGCTCCGGCCATCGTTTTGTACGCCTTGCTAATGGTCATCCCTCTTCTATAGTGGAGATGGGCAAAATTCCAGTTTCATCATCTTTAACTTTATCAGATGTCCTGCATCTCCCCCACTTTACTACTAATCTACTTTTGGTTAGTAGTCTTACAAAATTACAAAACTGCAGTAACATTCTATCCCTCACATTGTCATTTCAGGCTCTTGCAACCAAGAAGATTATTGCCAGTGGGCGTGAAGTGGGTGGTCTATATTTGTTGGATAATTCTGATGCTCAAAGCGTCCCACGAGCTTCAATGTCCCAGAGTCGTACAATAATTTATAATAAAATCGGATAATGCGATGCCATCTCTGATTAGGTCATGTCTCATTTCGTTATTTAAAGTTCCGGCTTTATTTCAGAGTCTGTTAGTGTCAGAATTGTTGTGTGAAGTATGCAAACTTGCAAGACATACTCGCTCGGTTTATCCATCAAGTAATACTATATTCTAATTTTCTCCATTTGATCTTGTGCATACTAAATATGAGGTGTGTACCATCTTTCAAAATTTTACAGCAATGATCCAAACGGCAGCCACATTGCTGAAGTTCTTTCTAGAGGTTTATCCTCTTCTTGCTTTCATGAGGGTGTCACATTTCTTATTTTGAGTCCTCTAGACGCTGCATCCCTATCTCACACCTCCTATATGCAGATGACTTCCTGGTTTTCTTGAATGGCAGCCATAGGTCAATCAAAGGTCTTCTGGATTTTCTTGCTAGATATGAAGCTATTTCTGGACAATCTGTCAACACCAACAAGAGTGATTTGTATGTTCTCCACTCTGTGTCCATGGCTAGAAAGCAAGTCATTCAAACCTCCAGTGGTTTTCAGCTCAGATCTTTTCTCATGATTTACCTTGGTGCTCCTCTTAGTTATGGCAGAGTGCTTTATACCCACTTTGAGCCTCTTCTCCAAAAAATCCAAAAGAAAATTGAGGGGTGGCAAAGTAAACTTCTTTCCTTTGGAGGCAAACTAATCTTGATAAATCATGTCCTAAACTCTATGCTCATACACCTCCTTTCTTGCATTATTGTCCCTAATTCTGTTATCAAGAATGTTGGAGCAATGTTTGATAACTTTTTATGGGACAAATATGATGGTAGACCTAAAAGACACTGGAAATCTTGGAGTTCTATTTGTCATTCTAAAGAAGAAGGGTGTTTAGGTATAAGAGCTCTTGATGACATCAGGTATAGTTTAATTATAAAGAAATGTTGGAACTTCCTTTACACTGACTTCTTTCAGGCTTCTTTTCTTAAGCAAAAATATGCTTACGATGGCAAGATATCTCAAAGAGTTTCCTTCTCTTCTTTTCTTTGGATTAGCATGCAAAATCTTTTTCAGACTGTTCAAGCTAATACCTCTTGGTCTTTAGGTGAAGGAAATCTTGACTTTTGGCATGATACACTGATGATGAATGTCTTGTTGATATTTTAGATATTGATTCTGATCAAAGTATTAAAGTCAATGAAATCATCTCAAATTCGGGGCCTTGGCATTAGGACAAGTTGATCAGGATATCCCTACTCATCTTCAGCATAGCCTCACTAACAAGTTTTTTCTAAGTGATGGTAAAGATATCCCAATTTGGGCTCTCTCTGTTGGGGGTAATTTCACTACAAATTCTGCTTGGGAATTTTGGAGGTTAGCGGACACTATAAAGGACAGAATGGAGTGAATTTGGAGAAAGTACATACCCTCAAGAATACAAGTCTTAAGCTGGAAAGTTTGGCACAACATTGTCCATGTAGATCTCTTCATTCAACACATTATATCTCTAACTTCAAAATGCCACTACTGTTCTCAAGGTAAGGAGGAATCTCTTGGCAATTTACTTGTTACAGGTGAGATTGCCTATGCTGTTTGGAAGTTTTTTACAAGTGCTTGTGGTGTCTAGACAAGGTATATGGCTTCGTGCTGCTAATAACAACTCTCAAATGGGGATCATTAAAGGTATTCTTCCTGCTTTCATAACATGGGAGATATGGAGGGCGAGGTGCTTTGCTAGATATGACAGCTCCAAGATGAACTCCAACAGCATTATTCTGAAAGTCAAAAAGTGGATTAAGAATATCATAGTTAAAGTTTCCATTACAAGAGATGCAAATTTCTGTGATACCATTTATCTGCAAGTCTTTCATGTTGCGAGAAAATCTATCAAACACAAAGCTAGCTCTGTTGTGAGATGGGATAAACCTCCTCTTAGATATTTCAAGCTTAACACTGATGGCTCCTGTTTAGATTCCGGTTTGAGTGGTGCTGGGGGTATTATTAGGAACAATGATGGTGCTTTTGTCTTGGGATTTTCTTTTGCTCTTGGTCATGGGACTAACACATCTGCAGAACTCTTTCGTCTCCTCCATGGCCTTATTCTCTGCAAACAACATTTTTTTTTTCCTCTTATTGTTGAAATGGATGCAAAAGTCATTGTCAATTGGTTCAACCAGGTTGATTCTTGTCCTCCTAAGTTCCATGCTACTTGGAATCAAATCAAAAGGCTAGGGGTTGAGATGCAGATCTCCTTGGAGAATACTTGTAGGGAAGGAAATGGCTCGACTGATGGCTTCTCTAAACTTGGATCTTCACAACAATCTTTTACTTTATGGAATTTAGTTTCTCTTCCAAGAGAAATTAGAGCCAGATATTTCATGGAGAAAATTAGTATAGCTTTCATTAGACATTGATGTTTTCTTTTACTTTTTGAGGCCAGGCCTAGCTCTCTTCTTGTAGCTTTTCTTTTGCTTAATTTATAAAATCCTAAAATGTTGCTAAAAAAAAATTCAGCAAAACTATCAAAGTGTTACGATTAGACAAAAGCGGAGAATAGACCTCTAAGGGCATTAAAGATTTTGTGAAGGACAATGTATTAAACAACAAACCTCCAATGCTAAAACGCCACAAAAATAAAATAAAAATGGCAGACCAGAGGGAAATAATCGGCATATTCTGGAGTTGGTGAGCGACTTCTATTGGGATAAATGTTCCTAAACATATTGTGCCGTCTCTTTTATGACTGCAGTTTACATTATCAACGTAACTCCTTCCAGTGTCCTTGCCCCATTCTTGGTATTATTTTCTCATCATCATATGTTTCCAATTCCCCTGAAATATTTGGGTGTGTTTGCTTTGTCCATATTCTATATCATGATTGATTTAAACTTGATCCCAAGTCCTTGAAATGTATATCTCTGGGATATTTTAATACTCAAAAGGGATACAAATGCTACCACCACAGACTTGTCGCCGGTTTGTTTTTATGGATGTTTCCTTTTTCGAACGTGAGTCCTTTTATCAAAGCCTGATTGATTTTCAGGGGAGTAGTTTAAGGAGGATGTAGATGATTCTCCCACACCACCTCTTTCCCTTCCTATTGTGTGTAATGATTCTCCAGATGTACAACTTACTTCTGCGCCAACTCTTTCCCTTCCTATTGTGTCTAATAATTATTGAGATGTACATGTAACTTCTGCGCAAACAAAACAAGTCAAAGTCTATACTCTTCGGTAAAGACAAACACCCTTTGATCAACCCTGCCACATATCTTTGGAACCCGAACCGTCCTCAGGTAAAAATTCTTAACCTAGTGTGCGATATTCCCATTACTCTCCGCAAAGAGAAGTGCTCTTGTACCAATCATCATATTTCAAATAATCTTTCTTATCATTTTTTGTTTTGTACTTAATGTGCCTTTTTAGTCTTTCTATTTCCGTCTCTATCCCAACTATTGTTGCAGATGCTCTATCATATTCTAAGTGGAAGGCAGCTATGGAAAAGGAGTTGGCAGTTCTTGAGAAGAATGATACTTGGGATATGGTTCGGCTACCCACAAGAAAGAAGGCCGCTGGGTATTTACTGTTAAACTAGTAAACCGGGTGCTGGTAGGACCAACCACAAAGTTTCCTATTTCAACTATTTACCAATACATTTTTTAAACAATGGAAAAGAAGTAAATTATTTCAATATAGTAGAGAAAATTAAAATGACCTTAGCAATCGGCATATCAGTAATCTACCCTTGAAAAGAAAAATAAAATTTCATATTTAAATTTCGGAGAGGAAATCCTATCTATTAATGGCATTAATCTTGTTGTGTACCATAAATTGAGGAAAACACATCCCTTGTTGTTGTGGCATTAATCTTTTGGCAGAAATGACATTAATCGTAGACGTTCTTCCTCTACCTTTCTTGAGTTCGACCCTGCGCATTTTTCAACTTTTGTAATCTTTCGAAGGTGAACATGGGACTGAAAGCCAGGTCATTTAGTTTTCTTGTACGTGATAATGCTACCGATGTCAATCTAAGGCTCTCTCTCTATCTCCAACATCCACTATCACTCTATCAAGGGCGAGGCCTTGAATTTTGTGTACTGTTATTGCCCAGCACAAAAGTAGAGGTAACTGAGTTCTTTGACATGGGGTACCAGAAGATGTTTTCCAACTTACTGATTTTTTGGGAGGATGGGAATGATGTTTATTCCTTCTTGAAAGATAGTTCCTCAATAATTATCGAAATCCACCATTACTGCAAGGGTAAATCATTTGGGGAGGTGGGAGACTACGAGTAGATAATGTCAATAACTGTGACGACCTACCGAACGCCGGCCAAATTTACCCGAGCGTTTTGAGTTCTGTCCGAATGTATTTGTTCTTTATATCCTAATATAGCTCCACGCCAAGTTTCGTCACAATCGGATTCAGTTAAGGGGGCGAAAAGGTCCAGTACGCTTCGTCTCATGTTTTAACGTTACCTTTTGGAAGTTGACTATTTACTTAGTAGCTATATTAAGGAGGAACCTTGGTCCGATCCTCCCCATGACTAAAAGAGCTTTAATGCTTGGTCATCAAGGACCCCGGCTCATGGACTATCTACAAGGGATAGTTATGAGTTCTCCTAGGCCTAGGGTAGGCTAGGGGACATTGCCTCGCAATGCGGGCCGGTTTTCATTAGAGGGCTTCATATGGCGCCGCTATGCCCCGCGGGCTATCCGAGACGCACCGCCCCATTCTGATGGACAGTATAATTAGTCCAGGCTCGTCGTCCCTTGAGATATGAGTCCCTTAGGTGGAAACCGGCATATTGAGCTACCCTGATCCGCTACAGGACAGGTGTGCTTTCCGTATCTCGCGCGCGTCGTGAGAGATTACGCTGTAGGGATTATTGAGGGAACCTTCAGCGTTGTTGCCTTTACCGAATACATATTCAATGACCCCTCACGAGTATCCAGGATAATCCGGATGTCGCTCTAGCATCCGTGGGTTGTATGCCACTGGCGCGCCGCGCCAGTGAAGATGGCTGGTACACGCCGACCTCGCGTCCGTGTACGCCGCACGGTCCCTTATTCCGCTGCACTCCGGGCACTGTAGAGTCGGTCCCGGCTAGGGCCGTGTCAATAACAGTACCCATTGCACCATTGGCAAGCCTATTTGGTGTTGCGAGGTTTGAACGCAACATTACACGTGCACCAACAGATAGGTAAAGAGTCTTTTCCAAACCTTTTACATCATCAGATGAAGCATTAAAAGCCGTTCCACAGTTATTCGTTGAATGAATGCTTGTTGCTGGTTTCCCAAGTTCGATCAAACGAGTGCGATTGTGCTCATTAGCTGCTATTCTTGTAGGGAACAAATGTAGATCATATCTAAATTCTTCCTTCTTCTCATTACTAAGTATGGACCAATCTCTAGTCTTAAATAATTTCCAATCATCAAAAGTACATGTTCCAGAACTTAGTCTTCCTAATGCATCCCTGAAGGGCGCTTATTCATCACTAGTTTGACAGAAAATACGTGAGAGCTTAACACAATGTTCAAACCCAACATAAGCTATCCCGCCGCATTACTGCATATGATTTCCATTCTTCAAGTATAGCAGTCTATAAAAAGTTGGAGGCAATTGACACATATCACTTACCAAGACAGCAGATACACCCTCGAATGGCTAGTCAACTCCAAAGATATCCCGGCAACGAAGGTCAATAGTTGCAATCATCGATTTGCCTAACATACTATATTCATCAATTATGATCAATTTGGTGTCTTCGAAATCATCTTGCATTTTGCGACACAGTTCACCTGTAATTGGTTTATATGTTGATCTCCATTCCACAGTAATGGATCATTCATGGTGAATGGTTGCACCCCCAATATTAAAGGCAGCTACTCCAATTGGAGCTATTATCCGAACTGCTTTTCTTGTTCCAAAATGGTCGATTGGTGAACGTGCAACTGCATTTATCATAGTTGATTTTCCAGTACCTGCACCCCCACAAATAATCATCTGGATGGATTTTCCATTTTGAAGTTTCTTCTTTATCGCGTCATGGGCTATTCGTTGATTATGTGACATGTTTTCTAACAGAAGAATAAGAGTGTTGTTAACCTTTTCATCGACTAATTCACCACTAACACGAAAATTATTGTTGATAAGTTTTCTTTCGGTGTCAATGTTTGGATATCGCTCCCGTGATTCGCCCCAATTGTATGCAGTGTCAAAATTCCACAAACCCAACTCTATCTCCTCTCCTGCTTCAAATAAAGGTCCCATTTCTTCTGGCATCATCCATTCTTCCCTTTGATTCTCTTCAATTAAAGTATCTACACATGGATTATCTTCAAGATCATCGTCAATAGGACTTCAAAGAGTAGGCACCTGTGCTAAACCGAGGTTATTATACTGCTTCACCCATGTATCACAATTACCTTTTGCCTCATTATGACTTCTATAACGATGTCGAAGAATTACTTGTTGTCGACAATAGTTTTCCCATTTTTCTCAATTTTTAGGAATATTGCCACTTAATTCAGGAACTACTCGTACGATTATCTCTCCACGATATGTATGCCAACCCTTACGATCGTAGTAATGTTTCTTAGCCATATCTAGTCGAGACATTTTCAAAACTGGTAGGTCTCTGCATATACTGGAGCACAAAACTCGGGTCAGTTCCGACAATCTCTTCATCTTCATCTGATCGTCTCCAGCGTATTATCATTAAAAGTATGCTCTTGTCACTTACATTTAAGGTTATTATCTTTCTTAATGAATGTGTAAGAGGATATCCCATTAACAAATGAAATGCCTCTTGTGCAGATATATCTCGCTCCGACACGCTTTTGATTAGTAATATCTGGATTGCAGATTAAACGTTCTGATAAGGTTGACGAACAGTTTTGATTATTTCTCTAAGAGTATCAGTGAGATTTTTGAACACCGGTTCTGATTTAGATGCATATTTTCCATTATAGTTTACAACGGCTTGAACTGAAGGTATAGGGGATCAATCAATGTTCGCATGCCAGCCTGAAGAACTTTTCTATTGTGAAAACACACCAGAAGATCGTTTCATTGTCCAAGATAACAATACATCTTAGAATTTAGAAGTTCTTCGATAACTTCTGATTGTGGAATACATCGAATGGATATCGAAAACGACATACCATTTTTTGTGGTTTTATGATAGCGTAAGCAATAACTTTCACATCTAAAGAGTCGCATTACCCTGTTTACTAAATTAACATAATCTTCATCATCGTTATCCATATTATTTTATAATGTCACATTCCGAGCATATGGATGGAATTGAACATGCGAAGTATTATTGGGATTTGGGTTCATAGTACAAACAAGTTTGTCGAAATATTTCATGATTCTTGCTTTTACTGTTGGGTCTGTGGCGAATCCAGTTAGAGCATCCACAACAGCTAGGTACACCCTGACGTGGCAGGGTGAATTCCCAATCCACCCTCTTTTCCACCCCAAATCCTTCCCAGCAGCTAGGTGAATTCCTGACGTGGCAACTCAAAAATCCATCCAAGGGTGGATTTGGGTGGAAAATCCACCCTGAGGGTGGATTGAGAGCCGCACGGTTCTGAAGTGCGCTGCATACATAGCGCGCGGTTCTGAAGTGCGCGGCAACACTTCAGGCTTAAGATGATGACACGTGTCCCAATATTAATGGATCCTATTAAGCGCAGTTCTGAAGTGCGCTGGGTTTCAACGACTAAGATTTAACCACGTGGACGGCTGAGATTTAAAGATTTCTAAACGGCTAGTTTTTGCGCCCGCGGTTCAGAAGTGAGCGGCATAAGCCTGCATAAAAAATATCTTTGGTTCCCCATTATTTCACCTGAGTTTTTCCCTGATCAAACTTCTTCAACAAGATGCTCAACGGCTAGTTTTTTTCTCTATTTATAACCCCCATTTATCTCCTACTCTCTTCTGCAATCAACTCATTCATCTTATATCTCAAAACTCAACCTTCTTCATTTCTTATCAATTGCGCCGAATCATGTCTGACGAAATCATTGATGACCTGCTCAGGCCTGAGACATCACTCTCATCTTTAGAGTCATCGTCTCCATCATCGTCCAGTGACGAAGAACTATTCCGACGTCAAATTGAGCTGTTGCACGAGTATGGCAAGATGATGATTGAGATGGGAGAAGCAGAAGAAAAAGAGCAAGAGGTGACATCATCACGGACGCGGGGAGTAGTAAAAGGGGACGGATTGACAAACGGAAAAGCCGTGAGCATAAATTGGGGGAGGATAACCTTAACCGGGATTACTTCGGTGACAACCCAAGATTCAAATGCATCTCATTTCGTCGTCGATTCCGTATGAGCGAAGGTGTGTATCATCGTATTTATCATCAAATACTTTCTTCGAACCCCTATTTTATTTAAAGAGAAAATGCCGCCAAGACTATGGGTTTATCCTCGCACCAAAAGATAACGTGCGCACTTCGCATGTTATGTTACGGTACGAGCGTAGACGCCCAAGAAGAATACCTTCAGATTGGGGAGTCTACGGCTACTTTGTGCTTGAAAGAATTTTGTAAAACTATTATAACATAATTCAAAGCTCAATACCTTAGATCTCCCAATGAAGACGATACATTACACTTGTTAGAAGTGAATGGATCGCGAGGCTTCCCGGAGATGTTAGGTAGTTTAGATTGTATGCATTGGAAATGGAAGAATTGTCCTTCCGGGTGGGCATGACAATATACCGGGTATAAGAAAATCCCGACGGTGATTTTAGAAGCGGTTGCATCCCAAGATCTTTGGATATGGCCGCATTCTTTGGGGTGCCCGGTTTTAACAACGACGTGAACATCTTGCATCAAGGGTGGCTTTTTAACAACTTGTCTAATGGAGTTGCGCCGCCATGCAATTATAATATAGGCACGGTACCGCACACTATGGGGTATTACTTAGCGGATGGTGTCTATCCAAGATGGAAAACACTTGTTCAAACCATAAGAAATCCGTCCAACGATGCCGAAAGGCATTTTTCGAAGATGCAAGAATCATGCCGGAAAGACGTAGAGCATGCTTTTGGGGTATTACAAGCTAGGTTTCAAATATTGGCAAACGGTGCGCGATTTTAGAAACCTAGTGATCTAAGAAATGTTATGTACGCATGTATAATCTTGCACAATATGATCATGGAAAATGAACGTCATACTTACTTCCGGCAAATGGACATTGATCTCGAGTTTAGAAAAGTCGTGGATAATTGGAAGGAGGACTTAAATCCAAGACACGCGATCAACACTATGGCAGAGTACATCCAGAAGGTTCGTGAAATTAGAAATGAATGAGCTCATTTCCAATTACGAGATGAACTTGTCGCGTATTTGTGGAGTCGAAAAGGGGCAGAGTAATTGTAGTCTTCATCGTAGTTTAGATTGTATTTTCTAAAGTAATGTATTTTCTTTTCAAGTTTAATGTTGAAGTTGTAATGTTTTTTGTTTCCAAGTCTTCATCATTTCCAAATACGAACCATTAATAACAATTTTATTGAAATTATGAAATTACATAGATCTTAATAACTACTATTAATGCTAAGGATTACATCATTCTTCATCACTAGAAACGTCGTCATCACTTGGACACTGCTCCTTCAACTTCTTCGAATATTCTTTAATCTGCTTCTTCATCCAACGCCTTTGTGTCGGTTGTAGGTTACCAAGGTCTGTTAACATCACCTTTAACATATGCGAGTCGTCGAAGTTTTTTTTTCGATTTAGCTCCGCTTCACGCCTCCATTGAAACTCGGCGTCTTTCATCAATTTCGTTCCTCTCGACATCTAGCTTTAGCTTCTTTTTCCTCTTTCTTCTGCTCGTCTCTCAGATTCCATGACTTCATCATGTTGGACGTTGTCTCAACCATCCTCTTCCCCCAAAAAACTATACTTGACTTTGTCGCTTCTTTTGCCTTGTATTTTTTTTGGCCGTCCGATTGTACATCCCCACAAGAATATAATGGTGCATCCACGTCGATAGAATCATCCAGAATTGCGATATTAGAAGTGCCGGATGTAGGTGTTTCAGGATCGGTATTGGTGGAGTTACTCGGGCTATCGTTAAAATTTAGCTTCCTAGCAACGTTGCGGGCGGGATGGCCGATGTGATGAATTTGTGACCATTTTAGGCAAGTTTCCAAAATTTTGTACGCTTCCCCAAGTTTAAATGGTTTGCCTTGGGTTTGATAAAATGTATCGTTTGCCATACGTTCCTAGAAATCAAGTTATAAAATCTTTTAGAGTATGATTCACCTTTAAACATTAATGAAATGAGAAAAATAAATAAAATATTTACGAAGTCATCCGTTCCAATACTGGTATGATGTCGGCTCTCAAAGTCTTGAATGATACCTCTAAAATTTGAACATTCCTTATTGAGCCTCCCCTTATACGCACAATTGACACTGTTGTAAGATCGCCACATCGATTGGTCAACATAGAAGGAGTTGAATTGATCACGCACCTTGAACCAAAATATAGCGGCTTTTTGGTTGTTCGTGGTAGCGAGGTTTTAAGACACTTGGGACCAAGCGCATGCAAGATTCACGAAGTCATCGGACGACCAATTCTTAAAGTTGGAGTATTGTTCTTTGTCGTCATGAACATCCTCCAAAGCCTCAAGTACATCCTCAACTATAATAGGTATCGATGCCGTCTTTTTTTAGACGTTGCCTTCCCGCGCGTATTACTTCTCGTGAGAACCGGATTGAGTTCCTCAGCCTGAGCTACATCCTCAACTATAATAGGTGTCGATGCCGTTTTTCTTGTAGACTTTGCCTTCCCATGAGTCCACGTATTACTTCTCGTGAGAACCGGATTGAGTTCCTTGGAGATGACCGGAGATGCAACCGGCGATGTATTAAGATTTAAATAATTTAAACCCCATGTACCTTGCATCGGCGTGGTACTCGAACTTCCACCGGCACAAAAAGTTTGAGATGAATAATATGGATTTCCCGGTTGAGGGTACGAGCCCGTATACCCATCAAATTGAGGGTAATATCCTTGGTTTGGGTAATAAGGGTAATATCCATGGGTTTGAAATTGAGATTGATTGTCGGGTGGCGGAAATAGTTGGCGAACATGGTGATTCTGACCTTGTGAAGTGTTAGGCATTTGCGACGGATCAAATGTGCCAATTTGATAAGGAAAGACGTTCCCTTGTTGGTTCGTATTTGAGGATTGAGAGTGGTTTTGAGAATTAGATTGGGAGCTTGATGAAGACATAGTAATTTTGAAGAGAGAGGTAAGGAGAGAGGATAGTGTAGAAGATTAGAAGGGAGGAGAGTGTAGGAGATGAATGATATTTATAGATGAAAAAACTAGCCGTTAATATAGCCGTTAACAAGTGTCCAAAAAAAAATATAGCCGTTATTATAGCCGTTGAGTAACTTGTACAACAAGTTTCAAAAAATAAATATAGCCGTTGAGTAACTTGTGCAACAAGTTTCCAAGACAAAATATATAGCCGTTAATATGTCCGTTGAGTAACTTGTACAACAAGTTTCCAAAAATATAATTATCAAAATAATTAATATATTAATACTCCGAATAAAACATAGTTTAAACAATATTAATACATAACATAGTTTAAATAAAATATAAATAAAAGTTCTAAATAAAACATAGCCTAATTGGGACGACCTCTCTTCGTTTGGCGGGCGCGTCTGCCACGTGCGAGACTCTCGTCATAGGTACATTGCACCGCCGGCTCTGTCTGGTAGGAAATAGACATCTCAGCTAGTCTATCGGAGGTCTCTCGGATGATCTCATCCCTCCGCCTCAGCTGTTCCTCTAATTCGGTCGTACGATCAACATATTGCCTCGAGTCTTCATATGCCGCATACCGTAATCTTTGGTTTTGATGCCACAACTCATCCGTACTATACGCAGGTGGACACGGGTATGGTACCTGCATCACCGGGATCGGTATCCGTCTACGTTGATCGTTCGGTCTCGCCACATCCATGAACCATCCCATATCACGTGGATCGCCTGTCTCCTGAACACCATAGTCTTGCACCTGTGAAGACGTAGCTAAACTCGACTTAGGTGGCAAGATTACATCGGGCCTCACTAGATCACGCCTGACCGACCAAATATTTCCCGTCCTCTTTACTAAAGTGCAACCAATCTTGGGATTTGGATGAACGAGACGCTAATATGTCATGTAATCTACTAAGGGAACAAGATAATCGCGACCATCGTAGAAGTCCACATCCTTCAGACTCTGATATAACTCTCGATCGTATCTTGGGAATTCCATAATCTCCTGGGGGGGGTCATAGGGCACACTATCAAGCCCGGTCATCTGACGCGTACACCGGTCTCCTAAATACCAAATCGTACCATGGCCGTATGGGACTGACACCAATGGAACCCTCTGGGTGCTCAGCGTTGAAGCAACTCTTACCTCTGGACGTCTCAATTGCTTAGACCTCTGCCATGGTTGCCAATCTATGTTGGTTCTGTCCTTCCATTCTATCATATCTCTAATCACAGCAAAAGAGTGATGGATTTCAGCCCTGGTACTCGCCCTTTCATCTCTCCACCCAGAAATACGAGGATAAATATGGTTAAAGTTTGGTACCTTAACTAGATACATTCAAACCCGACAGTACTCGAAGAACCAGTACTCCAACACCGCATAGAATCCGGTGATCGATTTCTTCCCCTTCCTGGGCCTCAGAACTGAGACTTCATCAAGCCCCTGATACAAAGCCGTCATAATCGGCTTACCCTAGTCAAAACCCGACGCACCGAGAATATCGTAGTCTGTCAAGGCTGCTAGATAACCCGCCCGAAGGGATGTGGCACCATTTGAGAAGAAGAGATTACCCATCATATAGGCAATAAATGCCCGTGCATACACGATATCCATTTCTGAGTCGTAATTGTGGAGATTTGGATTCAAAGGCTCTTGCCACTTTTTTAAATAGGTGAGAGTGATGTTATCGTACCTCATGTCAGAGCTTGTGATTCCCGAGAACATATTTGCTGCTTTCTCTAACTTGGAGTACCTCTCGTCGTACGGGAGTTCGCGGCCCCTACCAAAAGATATGCCCGTTAGCATGACGAAGTCTAACGGTGTGAAACCCAGTTCCCCGTAAGGGAAGTGAAAGGAATGGGTGGAAGGCCACCACCGCTCCACGAGAGCATGAATGAGACGGTTATCCGAGTTTTCCGCATTAATCGAGCAAAAGTCCGCAAAACCCATACCGTCGACTCACTTCTTCAACGTCGGGTACACGACAATCCATCGGTACCACTTCAGTACCTTATCCAATGATCCCCTACACTGTAATTCATCTCGGTTCTGACAAAAAAAACACATTAACACGTTAGAAGTTCATTCGGGCATTTCATCGAACACATTGCAATATACGTTAATAACACATGAAATTTACATAAAACTTACCGCTATTTCCTCTGACCCAGCAGAAATATGGACCCAGCCGTCCGGGAGGATATCTACTCGGTTCAACTCATCGTACGATGGGGTGGGATCGTTGTCCGACGTCAATTGTAACGGCCAATCATTTGTGATGTCGGCATTCCCCCTTCGTTTTACTTCAGCGTTAGAGTTACTTGTAGTTTTGGAAGCATTTTTCCTCGGTCACGAACTAGAAGAACCCGATATTTTGAAGTGATTAAATGAAGAAATGGGTTGGGTTGGGAAACTTGTGGAGTAAGGTTGGGTATGCCTTGGGTAAAACCTCAAACACAAGTGTTTATGCCTTTTAACACTTAGAAAAACAATACAAGTAACACTAGAACAAAAACACAAGTGTTTAGCCTTTTAGCTTCCAGGGTGATGCCGCGCGGTTCTGAACTGCGCGGTTACATATTTAAAAAATAATAATACGTGTCAGATTTTAATTGGATGTTAGTTAAGCGCGGTTTAGAACTGCGCTGGGTTGGAATGGTTGAGATTTGTCCACGTGGATGCATCTGAGACGTCTATTTTACCGCGCGGTTCAGAAGTGCGCTGGGTTGAATTCACCTTGGGGTGGATTGAGGTGGATTCACCTCAATATTCATTCAATCCACCCTCTTGACTGCTGTGGATGCTCTTAAGTCTAGAGCATCGTTTAGCCATAGGAAACCATGAATGTGTCCAATTCCGTGATTCTGTCATTCGTATCGGAACCAATGATCTTTTACAAAAAACTCAGGTTTTAGAAAGTCTCAAAAAAATAAGTCCACTATTTCCTCGAAGAACCATGAAGCAATTAAAGGATTTTCATTTAATAGTTGTGCCCCGCGCTTTATCTGTTCATTGTAATCCATAGTCTCCATCTCGTTAGCGGGGTCTATAAGTTTATAAAGCTCTTGCCAATGCATGTCGGCTGAGCTAAGTGTAAAAAAGATAGTAGGTGCTCCTAATTGATTCACCGTCGTAGTAAGTTCTTTCAACTTTGTGAACCAGTAGGCACGGGATCCGAGAATACTGATAACATAATAAGATACACTACACGCTAGTTGTTGGTTCCCTGAAGATACCATTTTGCAAACATCTTGTATAGTAAGCAGTTTCAGCGCAAGAGAAAGGCAGTTTCAGCAGCAGTTTCAGCGCAACTTCAGGTAGATTTCATCACAGTTTCAGGCAGATTTCAGCAGTAGTTTCAGCAGCAATAACAAGCTGTTTCTACTAGCAGCAGCGCAGTTTGTACTCCGGCAAACAGCAGCAAGTACAGGAGGCACAACAGTAAACCGGAGGCAAGAAAGGGCAGTTTCAGTAGCAAGAAACGACACCGGTAACATGCAGTTAACACCACATAATGAACAACGCCTGTAACAAAGAGAGATAGCAGAACAGTGATAGCTCGAGGCGTGGGTCGCACTCTCTTTAAAGAGTATTTCGACCTACCTCGGTTAAGGCAACAAAGGTCTGATCTCTTTCAGGATACAACGAGCGTAACGTATACAGTAGGTTTTGTTATCCCGGAAGTCTACGTAAAATAGTAAGTATGCACCTCAGGTAAACCGTAAATGAAGTTAGAGAGAGAGAGAGAGATGAATGAACTGTTCCTTTTTTTGTTTTTATAGGTGGTATAACGAAGGGTATTTAAAGGGAAGATGCAACAACTCTTTTCTTTTATTTTCGTCTGAAGAAGTTTGAACTCTTGAACTGCTAAAGAGGAAGAAAAATCCTAAAGATTAGGTCCACTTCAAGCTGGTGGAGAGACCAAGCAAGAGTCCATAACTCAAGCCGAAGTGGATAACCTAAAAGAAAAAGATTAGGCTAGTCCAAAGCCCAAAGGAAGTTTAAGTAAAATTCCAACAGTTTTGAGATAGAACTTCCAGTTATAATAGTTGTCCCAAGCTATGTGGTGGGACTCCATTAGTATTGCCATTAAACCTTTGCCCTTACTGTGTTATACGCGACTCGACAGAAATATGGGTCAGGCCCAATTGTCGTTGACATGTGTGGACTTGGCTTGGCCTAAGCTGTTATTGCTTCAGTTGGATTTGATCATGCCAAGCCTGCCTTGCATGCGGATCCGGCCTTGTCCCCATTTTGTGGTGCAGGTTGGTGGTTCCCAAAGGGTCGAACCCTGTCCTGATCCGTGTTCAACTGGGACCTGCCTCGCCTGTGCTAGTCAGATGCGTGTTGTGTGGACCTTGGGGTTGCAGACCCGTACTAGTTGTGGTCTCCCCATGTCGTGTCTCGGTCCCCGATACTGCCCGAAAATCGTAACTATTTCGGGCTACTCTGGCAGTGCCGAGTCGCCGACATTGAACCTCACCAATCTCGCATCCATCAATACTTTCTTTTGTAGGACTCGAGTTTCGGAAACCCCGAAACCCTCGTCGTCGATGTGGTCGTTGTTGTTGGACGAGTCCTTAACTCGCCCAACTACTAGTCCTTCGTGAAAGGAGTGCAAACTTATTGAAGACATTGGTTTCGTCCTCGCCTTCTCTTGAGTCCGAATTTGACCTAGGGTGAGTTTAAATTGTTTTCTTCCCATGACAAACATCTTGTGGGGACATAGGTTGCTTAGAGTTAATACCCGTGCGCGCTGCATCGTCAAGAATACCCGAAGTTTGTTTCTCGTGGCTTTTCTTAGTATTATGATCCTAGGCTCAATATCACTTTTGTCTGTTATGGAACTTGATGCCTTGGTTGTGTCTTTTACTTTTATCGTCGCCAAGATGTCGACCATGATTTGTTTAAGCAAAGCCATGCGTACATCTAAGACATTGAGATGATCTCCCGTAGGTGGCTTCTTTGTTGCTCTCTTCCTTATTGTGAAAAAAAGAAGAAGAAATTATAGATATTTCTAAAAATTAAACTAAGCTCTGAAACCAATTTAATAAAAACTACGCGGAAGCAAATTCTTAGCACTCAAACTCAATTTACAAAATAAACTCTCTTTTGATTTCTCCACTAAAGTATAAACTTAATTCATAAACCAAAGGCATAGTTTTTTCGTTCACAAACCAACGTAAGAAAAATAATATATCTAAGCCTCCTATAAAACACAAAGGGCAACCAATTTAGAAACCCTAATACTAATCTAATTTGTAATTGGAAATTATAAAATAAAAAATAAGAAACTTACCCTAAAACAAATAAACTACTAATTAAGCTAGTAGCAAATATAAAATAGAAACCCTAAAGCCTAGGTCCAAAAGAGAAAAGGCCCGATAAGCCTACCAATCCACGAAGGGTGGTAAACATCCTTAGGACGACTCCTATCACAAAATAAAAAATGAATGACACTACATTGGCTACGATGATAGTCTGGTGATGGTAACACTAGCGGTCGGCGGAAGCAAGATTTAGGAAGGTTCTAAATATTGCAAATAGTCTCACCCGCTAAAGAAACAAAAGAGATAGAATAAAGATAATTATATTCATAACTATTGTATGGAAAATAACTAAACTAATACATAAGTTTCTAATTATAGAGATACCTAACATAGCGTAACTGGTTGTGCAATATTCAAATATTATTTTAGAATGTAACTGATTGCGGTGTTTCACACCGTACACTCTCATAATGAAAACCTATTCAAGATAAACTGGTTCAGAGAAGGGTGCTAACTGTCTCATCTTGCCAATTCTGCAACTCCCACGATGGGAGTGCAAACCATCTGTTCATGGGGTGTAATGGTGTTAAGGAAATGTGGATCAAGCTACCCATCAAAGTCAAGTTTACAGGCCTATTGGAAACCTTTGAGCTGAGGTAGACTGCTTGGCCAATCTCTCTCAAAGTGATGGTATTACTTCCATTTTTTATGTGGGTTTCTGCTCTTATGTTTATCATGTGTGGGAAACAAGGAATGACATAATATTTATGGCTGAAAGTAAATCTCTTGAAATACACGAACTGATATTCAGGTTAGGCTCTATGTCATGATGAAGAACCTTTCAGATAATGCAAGGAACATAAGCCTGTAATAATTTGGTTAAGTGGAATTAAGTTCTTGCTGCTGCTGATCTTAAATTTGAATATGAAAAGGGAGGTCTTAAATAACATTTGGGGTATTTATTAGACTTATTAATATACACACTTCTGTAACATTTCTACATGGTCACTTCGTTATATATAGAATTATTGTTAGGCAGTGTATGTGTTAAAATTTTCATGTTGGTTTTGATATATACTTTTACTGGATTTTTCATAGAACTATGAGCAATTCTTGTAGGTATTTGTTGATCTTTACTTTGTAGATTGCATCAGTTTTACATGAATAATTCTGGAGTTTTCATTTGAGTTGTCAACTTATTTATGTCTTAGGATTTAAAGACTTGTTATCGTATTTCCTTATTACTTTTTATCTGTTTTACTGCAAATGTGATTGTACTCATTTGCTTGTTAATTTCAGGTTTGTCCAAAATAACAACCTAACAGGTGAAGTTCCAAACAGCCTTATAGTAAAACATGGTTTAAACCTAAAGTAAGCTTTAAAATCCTCTACTGTTGACCATATGTTATATTTTATGTTTCAAAATCTTAATTTCTCTGATTTATTTTTAGGGTATCTCCTGGAAACAGCTTTTCATTTGTTCCTTCTTCAGCAACATAGTGTGGATTATAAAGGTGCGACATAGTTACTGAGATACCCAAATATCTTAAATCATGAGTCACATTTCGTTGATATTATCTAATTTTATATTATTCCAGAGAAGCTATATAGCATGTACTAAAGTGGGTGATGGATAGGGTGTACACTCGTAACAACAGTTCTACTCTTTACGAGAACAAAAGCTCTTCGATGCAATTTGGATTGCCTAAATTCTGTATAGGTGAAATGATTGTAGATTAGTAGTTAGTTTGATACTTTTGATTAAGTTTGCCAATACTTATTGAAAAAGTGAAATCAACTGGTATATTATTTTCATCTTATTTCAGCATATTATATGTACTATATTGTGTATAAAATACATGTGTATGAAGTACATTTCAACTTAGAAAAAAATGTGGCTAATTTTCATGAACGTCTTTATCCAGGAAAATCAAATATCACCATTTACTGGACACATTTGTTTTATGAGGCCCCTTGCTATAATGAATGATAAAATAGAAAGTATTGTTTGACCGGTGTAGGTATGTTATACGAACGACTAAGCGGAAGCAAATCTATTAACAAAAAATTAAATACTTTATTGATTGACCAACAAAGAAAATTCAGATCTCTCTCTCTCTCTATACCCTTAAACTAGGGTTTTCTCTATAGAACTCCAACTAGTCTTAACTTCTCTCCCAAGACTCCTTTATAGAAGAGTAGTCCCCACCTTTCCAAAACACTACCCAAGATAATAGGAAACATATTTAAAACAAATAAGATAACATAGAAACTGCTAAAATAAAGGGTGTCCCACGAAGAGGCCGACTCAAGGCGCATAGGACATGGTTGGAGTGGGCATGTCGGCCATGATTTCTATCAACTCCTCCCCCCCCCCCCCCCCCCCCCTAAGAAGAATTTATACACGAATTCAAGGGGATGGACAGTTCACCGTAGTTACTGTCTCCTTGTCCATATCATCACCCCGCATCTGGTGAAATGCCTCGTCAATGTGATCGTGAAGATTCTGGGTTAGAAGAGCTATATGGTTCTTAGGACTCGGACATTCACGTCTCATATGACCTGTTTTCTCACAATTGTAACAAATTGCAGATCCGATCGTCGTCTCTGGTGCCTTTGGAGTTGTCGCTGTCAATGATAAGCCGTTGCTGGAGGAGTAAAAGATGAGTAAACTGTAGGCTTACGTTTTGTTTTCATTTGCTTGGTCATTTCAACAACCTCTGACAAACTCTGAGCATTGGACAATACCAACTCAGCTTGTATCCATTTTGTTAACCTAAGCTTGAATCGACTAATTCGCTGGGCCTCCGGCTCAGATAACACAACTCGAGACAAGAATAGGTAAAAATTGCTCGCATAGTCATCAACAGATTGATTTCTGGTTTGTCGCAGATTTTGTAATTTGGCAAAGCTCTCCTTTTCATAATTACCTGGAATAAATTGTGCCATCAACTCACGTCGCATCATATCCCAATCTGTAATATAATCACCCCCAACTGTTACCTGTAATTGTTGCATCGTTCTCACCAGTTTAGAGCGTCTTGTCAGTTTCGTCTCTATTAATGTGACTACACGAGGGACTTCACAGCGTTTGAACGCCAAAACCCCGATCTATCTTATTGAGCAATTCAATAAACCCATCTCCATTTGTTTTACCATCAAATTCTGGAACATTTATCTTAACGTCCTGATTTATATTCTGAAAAACACAAATAATCGCATTTGTTACCTGACTCTCTGGGTTTCCCTGATATCCGTACCCCTATTGTTGTGGTGCATACCTTGCGTTCCCAATACCCGACTCACCTTGGTATCCTTCTTTTCTGAAATGAGACTAAAAGTTTGTAGGATGAACTTCGCGGCCTCGCCATCTCCAGTCGTGAAACCCATATCTATTACCATATCTCTGACTGTTACCCGATTACCTATCACCCCAAAAAATACCTCCATTATCTCTGCTGAAAACCCAGACCTGTAGGCCGTGGCCTTGTGGAGGAGTGGTACACGTTGTGATCGAGGTGGCACATAAGGAGCGTCCTCCAAGTTCTGCAGAGCAGTCAGTATAGATGTTGGATGTACTTGGTTTCACCAGTCTCCCGTGCCATACCCATATTGGGACTGCGTACTACCCCCTTCGGTTTGCATAGTCTGTCCCCGCCCTTGTACTATTGTTTGAAAAGGTCGGGCGTGTGCCCACGTCGACTGGCCAAAATTAGATGTTTGGAGGGATGCCGAAGGTCCTTGCATTGTTGTGGCAGAACCCAAGCCGAGACCTGCGGGGTGAACATGCACCGTTCGGTGTCCTCTGGTCGGTAACTGGAACTGGGTCAGACCTGTCGGGTTTGGCAGCTGAGTCTAGATGGGGTTCACATACTGGAGACTTGGTTTGGGTTTAGTTACTGGATCTGGACCAGGTTCACTTGCTGGACCTAAACCAGATCTGGTAGTTGAGTCTGGATCAGGTTTGTTTGATGGACCTGGTCCAGACTCGATTGCTGAACCTGGATTGGTTGTACTTTTTGGATCTGTGCCGGGTTTGGCAGCAAAGTCTGGTCCGGGTTCTCCTGCTGGACCTAAGTCGGGTCTAGTCGTGAGACCATACCCGGGCTGGCGTGCCCTTCGGTCTCGGTCACCGCGATACTATGATTTGGTTGTTTGGTGTCGGCATCCCCATGGTTTGGTCTTCGACGACTACCTGATTTTGGGGCTTTCTCATGCCCATGACCGAGGACTCCGACCCTTCTTCACGCCTTTGAGCTAACGGGATTTGTTCCCCATCCAACACGTCGCGGCGACTGCATGTTACCCCTTAGAAGTAGTAAGGAACTCCCTTTCCTCGGAGTCCACAAATTTGTCTTTACTTTCCACATCTAACATATCGAGCCCCTCATAGCTATTTGACGTAAAGGACATCTCTTCTTCGTTGAACTCCGTCTCTAAATTGACTCTTGTAGAGAAACCCCTACCCCGCCCAACATCTACAACGTTAGTTGGCGAGCTCCCCACGTTTCGCACATCTCTTATAAATAAACCCAATGGTACCCTCTTTCTCTTGACGATGCCACGCGATCCATGACCCCCGCACCAACTTCCTTTTGGCCATTAGTAGCGCTAGACGTGATCGCCTTTAAGATCGAGTTTAAGGCTTGATTGGTTTGTTTCGATTGCATCTTGAACTTCCCTAGCGAGTTTTCCGTTGTGATTCAAAACTCCTCCATCTATTGTTCCAAACCACGTACCGATCTCTTTGAGTTGTTTGACGCGATCCCGCTTTCTTCTTGTTATTCCCCACCATCTTTGATTGTAAAATAGCTAAAACTTTACCCTATAAGGAATCTTGCTATGGTAGCAAGTTTATATGAACGACTAAGCAGAAGCATATCTACTAACAGAAAATTAAATACTTTATTGATTGACTAACAATGAAAATTGAGATATCTCTCTCTCTCTCTACCCTTAAACTAAGGTTTTTTCTCCATAACTCCAACTAGTTTTAGCCTCTCCCCCAAGACTCCTTTATAGAAGAGGAGTCCCCACCTTTCCAAAACACTACATAAGATAATAGGGAACATATCTAAAACAAATAAGATGACTTAGAAACTACTAAAATGAAGGGGGTCCCGCGTAGAGGCCGACTAAAGACGCGGAGGACGTCGCTTGAGTGGCCACGTCGGCCATGATTCCTATCAGTATGACAAATGTTTTCCAGAACCAGTCTATTATATATATTCATAATTTTGTATTTGTTGTTTTCAATGAATGTTATACACGTACATATTTTCTTTTTCTTTCTTCAAAGATTTGCCATTCTTAGTAACTGTAGTGTAAATCAAAAGCACGAAAACAGAACTTTAACAATTTTACATTAACCTAATTGTGAAATTAGTGTTTTCTACTTTACTTAAACACAAAACTATAAAATTAGAGTTTATTTAACTTTTCTCTTAGTAACAACTAAGTAAAAGGTTATACATCCTCTCCTATATATCCTAGAACCATAGGATATCTCCCCTTGAATATCTCCCAATATCTCTCCAAATAGAAACAAAATAAATAGAAACTCCTAAGACTAGCTCCAGTAGAGCATAAAGTAACATAGGAAGACGCCAAAGACGTGTGGGAAACGAGCACAGAAGATCTTCACATCAAACCCTTTGTCTTTGAAAGATTTTGACCACGAAATCAAAGAGGTAGTACTCTAGAAGACTCAAAAACAAATGTAGTGTATATCCCATCCTCATCTTTGTCTTCATTCTATAGAACTCGCTAAACAGTTGCTATAGTACTCTCACGCATACCATCTACGACTAACTGAACCTTCTTCCCAAATGTTGGATAATTACGTTTCTGGTGCCCGGGCTTCCCGCATCCATAACAGTTGCCCAAAACATAAGTACACGACGCAGCGACTGTCAGAATAGCTGGAGATGTAGCTGTCTGTGCTGGAACTGGAGGACGGAACTATGCAATCTGGAACTTGCTCGCCTGCTTGGCTAGCTGTACGATCTCTAATAAATAGTAAACAGGCTGCAACGCTATCATCTCTTGAAGCTTCTTCGTCAAACCATTCTTGTACGTGCTAACTCTCTGTTGTTCTGTCTCATGAAGGCGAGCATAAGACTCAAGGAGATAAAACTGGTCGGTGTAATCGTCAATGGTAGAGAGCCCCATCTTCAGAGATTGAAGTTTTTCGAAAACTATCTCACCGTAGTTCATCAGGATGAACAGTTCTTTCATATCACGTCTCATCTTTGACCACTCGGTAATCATCGGATAGCCCTGAAACCTGCGAGACTGCTGAACGCTGTTCCACCACGTAAGGGTGTATCCAGAAAGTTGAGATTCAACTATCGCTACATGTTTCGAATCTCCATAGCGTTTATAGGTGAAAATCTTCTCAACTTTGTCCAACAAGTCAATGAATGCATCTGCGTCGGACTTACCATCAAATTCTAGAACTTTTAAATGTAAATCGTGAGTTTGTTCAGTAAGAGCCCGTGCAAGAGCTTCAATATCAGTACCTCGCCCATGTCTATGCAGTTGACGCTTAAATCTTGTCTTTGTATAATAATCATCGTCATCCTGGTAATGAGTAGCATATGGATGTCGAGGTACTCGTGGAGGTGATCCTATAGGTCTCTGTTGCTCTTGACGATTATGTGGTGGGGTGTCAACCAGGGGGTTAGGACCACGACCCCGGCCTTGCCCATTGAGCAGCTGATGTTCTCCCCCGTGATAGCATCTTTCTCTTTGACCCCTTGTAAAATGTCCCCTACGACCTTTATCACCAAAATCCGCATACGGGTATCTCTCTCTTGAGCCTTACTTGAATCCATTGCCTTGGGAGGCCGTGTTCCTGCAGAAAAGGGTGGGGACCTTTGAAATACACCGGGAAGTGGTGACTGAAGTTGATGTGGCATCGGTGGTCGTACCGAGGGGGTAATCCCAGTTTGATCATAACCCTTGAAATACTCTGACAAGGGTTTCCACCGTTCCTCTATCTCGTTGTGCCTCTTCCTGTAACTGCCTCTCTCCGACCTTGCACACTAATGACTCGGTTTGGATGTCGGTGGACACCTTGAACTGATATCTCTCTCCCCCCACACTCGTTTCTGCGATATCAACGACTGTTGTTCCAGTGTTCACTCTGTTTGTGTGGTTTAACAACTCTGCAAAAGAGTTCACATCTTCAAAAATTTTGAGGTTTCGCACGGATTCGGTATCCATTCAGATGTGATTGGTGGCGAGTTCGTCGACGTTACTTGTTGGGTAGGGATTTGGAAAGTACCTGAAGCAATTGACTCCATAGACCGGTTGAATTTGTTAGGCAATTTATCGTATCCTTTGACTTTATCGGTCAACTCAGCGACTTGTTTTGCGAGTTGAGCGTTTGTTAATGGCACCATAGGGAATGAAAATGGTTCTAATGCCAATTTAGTGTAAATCAAAAACGCAAAAGCAGAACTTTAACGATTTTACACTAACCTAATTGTGAAATTAGGGTTTCTTACTTTACTTAAACACAAAATTATAAAATTAGAGTTTATTTAACTTTTCTCTCAACACCAACTAAGTTAAAAGTTACACCACCCTCTCCTATATATCCTAGAACCCTAGAATATCTCTCCTATAATATCTCCCAATATCTCTCCAAATAGAAACAAAATAAATAAAAACTCCTAAGACTAGCTCCAGTATAGCATAAAGTAACATAGGAAGACATCAAAGGTGTGTGGGAAATGAGCATAAAAGATGTTCACATCAAAGTGAATGGCACCATAAAGCTTATTTAATTGATGACATTCACATACATTATTACTTCTATTTCCTATTGCTTATCTTTATACATCCATGTATCGACTTCCAACTTTCTCTAGATTGTATACTACCATAGATATGGTAAGACATCTCTGTGGATTTTCATCTGTGCACATCAACCCTAGATCAAGCATATGGGTACAACATTCTTCTAGCATACCCTTGGCACCAAAATCACTTTTTACAGCTGCCTCCTTTAGTGAGATGTCCACAACATCCAAGAAACAACTAGGAGATGCAGAACTAATCCATTTCCTCAGAGTATGCCCATGCGAGAACATTTCACTTGTGGACCTCTTCCTTGTAATCATCTCTAACATCATTATTCTGAAACTGTATACATCTCCTTTAACTGATACCTCACCATCCTGTCCGTACTCTGTAAAAAAAAATTACCCTTTAGGAATTAAGATGCATTTTAGTACTTAAAAAAAATGACAACAATGACATACATTAAACATAAGTATCTATTTATATATCATGAGTTCTTCGTATAAATGTCAACATATGATAGACTTAGTGAGTTTGCCGCTTTAAATCACAAGTCTTAGATTGTTTCCTAAGGCCATTAGGAACTCTTGAATACATGTCCATTAGTTATAGCCTTGGCAACTTTGTTTGGACGAGAGCCATC
This sequence comes from Kingdonia uniflora, assembly GCA_014058105.1. NCBI lineage: Eukaryota > Viridiplantae > Streptophyta > Magnoliopsida > Ranunculales > Circaeasteraceae > Kingdonia > Kingdonia uniflora. The sequence goes on from JACGCM010002813.1 coordinate 2,007,700, forward strand.
AAAGTGAATGACATCATTTGTCTATTCTCTCACCCTTTAAATCATGCCACCTGGCATGAAAGAGAAATAACATAACGGTGGTTAAGGTGCTGTTTAACTTAGGATTTCTCCTTCTCTCTCTCAGAAAATCCTTCTATCTCTACAAAAAAAAGGTAAAACACACTTGTGTTCTTCTTGATAAAACTAAAACACAACTCCTCTTATCGACTGTAGTTTACAAATATCTCCCTCTTCACCATTTCTTCTTTCTTTGCTCTCATTTATACCAAAGCTTTAAAATCTTCTTTAAATCCATCATATCTTAAACTCCTTTTTCTCTATCCTAAAGCCCTCCTTAAACCTTCAATATAAAGAAGTTTTAAGTTTACCCTAAATCTCTGCAAGAGGACATGGTAGTGACAATTGAGATAATATTTTGACACTAAAAGAATTCTGATTTTGTTTCCATCTTTTCACCAATTAACACCCTATTTTACTGTTGGGAATTCTGATATTAATCTAAATTCTCAAGGTTTTTTATTTCTGTTATAATAATATCTTTAATTACTTGAGATTGAGAATCTGCAAAGAGATTGTTGAAGAAGATGGTTTTTCTCTCTCTTATAATCTTTTTTAAACTACAGTTAGTTTGCCTTTTATCTCTTGTACACGTGTCATAATATGGAGAGTGAGAGGTCTACTATTTGGTAGCTACGAAGAGAGCTAAAAAATTTCCATGTCCTTTGTAAGCATATATACACACTTCAGTTCAAGCTTGTATTTATGGGAACTCTTGTGAGTCTCAGTGAATACAATCAAAATAAGAAACTAGATATCCTCCATATTAGCGCAAAATTATACTTAAATTTATCGTAATTTCTAGCGATAAATCTGCCTAAATGTGCGTGGGTCGAGATCTTCAGGCATCCTCCATATTTAGTTTAGTTTTTACTCTTTAATTTAGCTGATGTAATCCTTTTCCCTTTATTTTAATAGAAAATAATAGGGAATCAATAAGATCTCTAACTAGTAATAGAGTTCTTTTTTTTAAACATTAGTAAATTGAGTTCTTTTATCAAAAGATGAGTTCTAAATCGGATGTTTGATTGGTGTTGTTCTTATAATCCTCTTTCAGGATTAGTGCTTTCATCAAAAGTGGTATCAGAGCTAGTTGATAGCCTTGGGAATTTTTCTTTCTCTCATCTGTCGTCAATATCTTTAGGAAGCACCAATGACTCTAGCAAGAAAGTCGGAAGACCCGCCATGTAGAAACACAAGTCAGTCGAATCTTGGACTCCATGAACCAACTTCAAGAATTAGTATATTCCATCTAGGAGATGCTCTCCTTGTTATGACCTACCAAGAAGTTACCCCAAAATTGTTATAGGTCCAAGGTCCACTAACCACCCCCAATAGCCGTAGGACAACACCGTCAGGGTCAGTAACTTCAGTTCTAGTTACAACCAGTGCCCCTTTATTTTGAAAGCTCCTAAATAAGATGGTCACTTGTGTCTCCTTTTCAAAACATATTGGGATATTGTTGGTGACAATGTCTCTCAAGTTTTTTTTGAGTTTTTCAAAAATGGACAATGTTGAAAGAGTTGAATAAAAGTTTCTTCCTTTGATTCCCAAAATTGATCACACTACTTAAGTATCTCAAATCTGACTACTTAATTTTGAAACACTGTTTACAAATTGATCATTAGAATGATCGTCAGCTAAATGAGACCCTTCCTCCCTTCTCTCATCTCTCATAGGAAGGTTGTTTTTGTTCCTTTAAGAACCAAATGGCAGACAATATTATTATTTGGCATGAACTCATGGCTTCTTTCAAACATAAAAAAGGCAAACAAGGGTGGATGAGCATCAAGTTAGACATGGGAAATGTCTATAATAGGTTGGAGTGGTCTTTTCTTGCCCAATGTTTATCTAAGCATGGCTGCCCTCCCTATTGGATTCAGTTGATTTTTGAAGTTTCTTCATCTTGGTGAATGGGGCTCCTTCTCAGCTTTATAACTCTACTCGGGCTCATCGTCAAGGTGATCCTGCGTCCCCCTATTAATTCATTCTTTGTGGAGAAGCTCTTTATAGAACTATTGAACATCGAAGTTCTCACCATTGGGGTATTGGTATTAAATCTTCTAGAAGTGGCCTCAAGATTTCCTACCCTATCAGGTTGTCTCCTGTTTGCATAAGTTACTTCTTTGATCAATTGCTCTCTATTTTGAGCAAATATGAAGCTACTGTTGAAATAAATAGGAGGAGAAATATTATTCACTCTTGAATTGATAATAGATTACAACTTAGCCTCCTTTATATAGCAGGGGCTCTGTAAGCTACTTCTTTTCCTACCCAATGTGGGATTAAAGTAGATATGTGTAGTTACACACATACACTCCAACAACTACTTCTGGTTAAAATAATCAATTTTTCCAAATGTATGCTAACATTCTCTCAAAAGATGTTTCGAACTTAACAACAAGTGATTTTTCTAAAATTAGGTATTCTTCATATTGTGTCCTAGAGTTCCTCTTATCAAAACTAGAGTTAACAATGACATGTTTTCGAACATTGTTTCAAAGGTCATTTCCAAGCTTGCTGATTGGAAGGCCAACACCCTTACATTGGCTAGAAGGGCTTTCTGACTTCCTTTTTCCCCTTAAGGTGGTCTATTTGACCAACTAACTTGTGCTCTAGTAGCGATGGTGTGTAAACAACCATCACGAGGTTAAAGGTTTGAATCTCACCACTGGTGGGGTTTGAGGTTGGTATGAGCCCAACAGTCTCTATGACGATTAATAAAACACAAAGAAAAGGTAATGGGGGTTTAGGCAGACTCCAACCAGTTATATACCGATAACCAACAAACAGTTACATCCTAATGTATACTATGCTTTCTGCATCATCCTTTATATGACCATTCAGGCCTTGAGGAATAACATTAGAACATCTGTAGTCGACTATTTATATTGGCTTAAAGTCAAATCTCTATAAAAACACCTACATCCGACTCTTCAAATTAAAGTCAAATTACTTAAAGTCATATTTGTTCATCAAATTTGACTATTTTTTCACTCTTCAAACCAAATTAAATGAAATCTACCTCAAAATTAAGGATCTTATGGAAAAGTTGACATGTGGCATTTGACGAGTACTTTTTGAGGAGTCGGATGTATTGAAAAAATATATTTGACTTTCATTAGCCAATAAAGCCAAATTTGGTGGCTACTATTTAAGGAGTCGACTACAGATGCTCTTAGGAGATATACTAATTCTTCTATTACATTGCAATAAGAAGGCCAAAAAATCTAGCACAGCTATTAACTTCCTTGTAGGTATGAAAAACTCTCATTATAGCATTTTCAATTATGTTGTCAAATACATGTCTGCATTGCTAAGGGGGTTCCTTTTCCTTCTGGAGAATGACTACAGTTTCTTGATCATCATACACAATCCTGATCTTTTGGATACTGTTGAGAATGACAATCTCAATACCCTTTCTAGCAGCTTCAAGCTTATGATATCCTGGCATAACAGCTTGTGCAAACCCATGGATGTAAATGCCTTCTCTGCCTCTGATTCCCTACTAGGATTTTCTTTACTGTTGATAATGTTAAACTTGGTGGGGGTGCAACCCATTGGCAAGTAAGACCTTGAAAGTGAGCATGTTGGTGGATACCCCACTATACAAGAACTCTGTAGTTGTTACATACCTTAAACATGTTGGTAGGAGCTACCATATTTCTGCTTTTTAATTAAGAAATTATGGCCTTTAGAATGGATCCAGGCACCACTAACTTATTCTCAAAAGTCTTAAATTTCTAGCCATCCAGATATGATTCACCATTGTGCAAAAGGCTGCTTTGAGAAGGTGAGTAATGGAATCTACTTTATTGAGAGAGGGGCAGTCCAAGCTGGAAGCGAGTTTATGCTCCTAAGTCTCAAGGAGGGCTTGGACTACATGTATTAGCATACTCGCAGTTCTCTAACAGCAGTCGAACACCCGAAGGCTACATCGAAGCCTACCTTATGACTTGAAGCCTAGTATGTCAATAATCAAGCCCATGAAACCTTCCAAGACTATTTGAATACTCGAAGGAAATATTGAACCAGAAATACTTTGGCCATGCACCCATGGTCGAAGGGGAACATGTAAGACAGCCAGCTCACCAGACAGAACAGTGGAGCACACCGTACGGCAACTGCGATGCCAGATCCAACAACTACAGTGTCAGAGCCAACAGCTACAGTGTCAGACTCGACAAATTGCAGCGTCAGAACCGATTCCGGGTACAAGTCAGTTGTCCCCGGAGGATACAGATGTAACTGGACCTCCCACGGTGACTTAGCCCATTCTATGTTTTATAAATAGGGAGAGGAGGAACTGTGAGGAGGCTAGAAAATCTCCCCAACAAGCCTTGCAAGTTTACCTTCGAATACCCTGTAAATCACCCTGTACTCGATACCTTTGACTATTCGATATTTATATCATCTCTCTTAAAAATCCTCATCAGAGGCCGTGGAGTAACCCATTCAAGGCCTCCATGCAAGTGTATTGTCATTAAGATAGTTCTTATTATTATTGATTATACGCTTGAACCCTCAGGTAGAGGATAAACTTCATAGTGTAAGAGTTAACTTCCCCTCTCGCGAAGTTAGGCCTCTACATTTGGCACCGTCCGTGCTATCCCACCCTACCAGTCTCCCCCTATTTTTCTCCTTTTGTTAGTCCTATTAGCCACCTCTAATGGCCCCCACCCTCCGCTCTTCATCCACCCATACCGGCAACTCCACCGATGGAGTGGCCGCCCAGCTCGCCCTTCTTACCCAGCAATTCACTTAAGCCGAGGAGCGTCATCGGAGCCAATTACACCAGGAGTACAAAGAGCGCCGACACGAGGTCGAAGCTGAATGACAACGCTGTTTGGACGACGTAGATAGACAGTATCGTGCCCCCGACGATCTGTGTAACACAGTTCGCGAGTTGCAACGATATTAGCTTCAAGATGCTCCTCTACCATCTCAAGCACCCACCCCGCCGCGCATTTTTATCCGCGCCTAGTTGAGGCCCCAACCACATCTCGAAGTACCCCCGGTCCATCTGGGCGCCGAGGGTGCTCTCCCCGTCACCCTTCACACTACCAGAAAACCTCGACGCCGCCCTACTCGAGAATGACTCGGGGAGCGCAGTGTTGAGCACACGCTGAATATTCGGCCTCATCCCCTTCGACCTCAAAGATCCCCTCCTCATCCTGCTTATCTTACACAGCTGGACTTCAACAAGAAAATCCATCCTGCTATCCACATCAGTGCGAGCCCCATACCGAACTCTTGGAGTCGGTTAAATAATCCTCTCTGCCCTAAACTCCTCGCTGTCGAGGTTCCTACAAATTTGTATGCCCTTAAAATCGGCAAATATCGCAACACCGACCCTCAATCTCACATCCTTGAGTTCCAAAGCACCTTAAGCCTATATTCTACGGTCGACCACCTGTTGTGCCGGCTATTTCCCACCAGCCTCACAGACAGCCCTCTGCGATGGTATCATAGTCTCCCCAACAGCTCGATTCGAAGCTTTGAGCAGTTATCTAACCTTTTCGTCACCCAATTCGCCTTCAACAAAGACCGCAAAGTCCGGGTCGATACCCTCTTTAATTTTTGAAAATCGCCCAATGAAACCCTTGAGGCCTTTACCAAGAGGTTCCTCGACGAGTCGTGCAAGATCAAAAACCTCGACTGCGTGAATGCCGTCCTCGCCTTTTTCAACACGCTGCTAGATAACGGCCGCGTCAAGGAGTACATCGTACTCCACAAACCTCGAACCTTCGAGGAGATGTTATCCAAAGTAAATGGATACATCAACCTCGAGCGCCTCCGCGAGTCCAACAACCAGGCGCAACCTGCAACCACCAATAAGAACAAACCTCGACAGGGGTAACCTTCTACACCTTTGATCGCTCCTGTCTCACCGGGGAGCCACAAATACCCTCACACTGACGATACCACCACCGAGGCCCACAAAAAACAACCGAAGCCGGTCCTCCCTAAGCTTACTGCTCCTATCAGCACCCTTCTACCACAGATTCAGGCTGACCCAGTATTGCGTACCCCTTACCCCATCGAGGTCAAACAAGGCAAACCTTACTGCCTGAACCATAAGTACGACTGCCATCACACCAAGAAATGCTTCACTCTGCAGCACTCTCTCATAATATTTCTTAAGGCGTGTCGTCAACATCAATATGTCGCGGACCTCCCCGGTTATCTCGACGGGTCAAACCTCAAGCCTCAGCCCACTCTTCATGCCGACCCAGCAGAGGTACACATTTGCCAACTTCATTTCATCGAGGTTAACAATATTGACAGCGGCCACTCTAAAAAAAACGCAAGCGTGTCAAATAATGTTACAAACTCACCTACTAGGATAAGCTACCCGCCCTTCTGCCAGAATCGAGCCAATACCCTCGACCCAAGAGTATCTCATTCATCGATTGTGACACATCGCATGTTCGCTTCCCCAATTCCAACCCTCTAGTCATTATGATTAAGGCCGAGAACCTCGTCCTCCATACAATGCTCATCGATACGGGAAGCGCAGCCGATGTACTATTCCTTCAGACTGTCCAAGCCATGAAGAAAATAAACCTCATCATCCCGACAAATGTCGAACTCAAGGGCTTCAACGGCGCTACTGAAGTTGTTGTAGATCGAATTAGTCTCCCTGTCACCACAGGGCCAATCATACTCCAAACTAGCTTTCTTGTCATCGACAAGAAATCTGAATACCTCGGTATCCTTGGCTGCGACTGGCTCCATGCCATGCGAGCCATACCTTTGACTTACCACCAGACCCTCCATTTTTACTACCCTCTGTGGTACGTGGAACTTGAAAGGCTCCCAACGCCTTGCTCGCTTATGTGAGCATCCAGAGATCGATCAGACCAAAAAACTTGTCAAGCAACCATAACAATCAATGCCTCTCTTGAGCCCCATACCCTCGACATCAGCTACCATACCCGTCGAACCCACTGTTTATATCGAACTCGACGGTCCTAGCCGAGGGACATTCATTGGTACTTTTCTGGACGAGGCCGAGTGCCTCAAACTTACCAACTTCCTTCGAGCAAATATAGATGTCTTCGCCTGGACATTCCACGAGATGCCCGGTGTTGACCCCTCCTTAGCCTGTCATTGCCTCGACCTCATCCCTTACTCTACAGAAGTAAAATAGAAGAAGCGTGCATTGGCCCCACGACTTTGCGAAGCTGTCAACCTCAAAGTCAACAAACTCCTAGCCACGGGGTTCATCAAGGAAGTCAAGTACGCTGACTGGATATCCAATATTGTCGCGGTCCCAAAGAAGAATGGTAAGATCCGAATCTGTCTCAACTTCACAGACCTCAACAAGTACACCTCGAAGGACAGCTTCCCCCTCCCAATCATCTTGGTACTCCTGGATGCCACTACTAGACATGAGTGACTCTCAATGATGGACGGGGCATCGGGTTACAATCAGGTACCCCTCCTCCCCAAGGATCAACTTAAAACTTCTTTTATCGTGAACATGGCCTTTACTGTTTTAGCGTTATACCCTTCGGCCTCAAAAATGCGGGTGCCACTTACCAGAAGTTTGCTACAACCATGTTCAAACCTTTGCTTGGCAAGTCGGTCGAAGTTTACATCGACGACATGTTATGCAAAAGCCTTAAAAAGCATACCCACATTCAAGACATAACCAAAGTTTTCTCGATACTTCGAACATATAATATGAAACTTAACCCAGAAAAATGCCAGTTCGGTGTTTCGTCTGGTAAATTCTTAGGCCACCTTATCAGTAAGAGAGGTATCGAGATCGACCCTACTCATATCCGAGCCCTCATCGATATGCCTTCTCCCCGAATAAAAAAAGATGTCCAAAAGGTAGCTGGCAAGATAGCGGCCATCAACTGCTTTATTTCAAAATCCTCAGACCGGTGTGTTTGGCTTTTCTCCCTCTTACGCGACCAAGGTGCCCATAAGGTTAAAAAGAAAAACAACCCTGATATCAATTGGACACCCGAATGTGAATAGGCCTTCCTCGAACTAAAAACATACCTTGGTCGACCACCCATCATCAGTACACCCATCGAAGGTGAAATGTTTTCCTTATACCTCGCTGTCACCGACACTTCTATCAATTCAATCCTCATTCGACTCGAATCCAGCATCAAGAAACCTGTACACTTTATCATCAAAACTCTGATACCTGTAGAGACTCGATACACAAAACTTGAGCGTTTGCTCCTTACCCTAGTTTATACTTATCGAAAACTCAAACCATATTTTCAAGCACGCCATATCCGTGTTATCACAAGTTACCCCCTTTGAGAAGTACTTAACAAGAAGGAAAAATATAGACGGGTAGAGCAGTGGTCTATTTATCTCGGCGAATACGATATTACGTTTGAGAAGTAGATATCTCACAAAGGCCAGGCAGTCACCGATTCCCTTGCAGACTTCCCAGTCGAAGATATCGACTGGGATGAACACGAAGATGATTTACCTGAGGACCAACCTGAACAGAGCGACCCTTGGAACCCTAACACAAGTTGGCACCTCTTTTTAGATGGATCCGCTGGACCCAACGGTTTGGGGGTCAGAATTGTCTTGGTTACTCCTACCAATGATCAAATTGAGAAAGCCGTCAAGTTAAACTTCGAATGCTCCAACAACTAGGCTGAGTATGAAGCCTTGATCCGTGGCCTCGACCTCGCACTCGAACTTGGTATTCTTAAGCTTACAGTATTTACTAACTCTCAACTGGTGCAAAAACAATACACCGGTCCCATGGCTGAGTATGCTCCCCTTGTCTACCAACGCATGGACCATTTTCCTAAAAAGTCTTCTATTACTCATTAGCCTCAAGGAAAAAATAGACATGCCGATGCCCTCGCCTACATAGTAGCCATGTTAGGCCAGTCCAAATCTCGAACACTCAATATCAAAGTACTCGAATACCCAAGTATCGACCAGATGGAAGTCAATGCCATCAATACTGGGGGCAAATGTCTCAATCCAGACGAATGGCGAACACCATTTCTTGCTTACTTCAATAGTTCTGCCCTCCCAGAGGTCCCCAAAGCCAAACGTTCGTTACTAGAAAACTACCACAGATACACCATCCTCAATGGCGAGTTACGTCGCAAATCCCTAAACGGCGTCCACCTTCGGTGCATCTCTCAAGACGAAGCCACTAATATTCTTGCTGAACTTCATGAAGGCACTTGCAGTACTCACACTGCCGGTCGATCTATGGCCCTTCGAGCCATATCCCAAGGTTATTCTGGCCTAATATGAAGAAGCAAGCTGAAGAGTACGCCAAGCACTATGACAAATGCCAATGCCACTCCCACGATATCCATAGCCCTTCGTATGACCTCCATTATAGTTAAGTCTCTTGGCCATTCAAACGATGGGCCATCAATCTCGTGGGTCCCTTTCCCAAAGCCTCGGGTAGCCGAGAAACTATTCTTGTAGCAACAAATTACTTTACTAAATGGGTCAAAGCCGTGCCTCTATGTCGAACCAGAGAGGAAGAAGTCATCAAGTTTTTATGGGAAAATATCATTACACACTTCGGCTGTCCTCACATGATTCGATACGACAATGGTCCACAGTTCGTTGGGAACAAAGTCTGTAATTTTCTCAAAAAAATAACATCATCCTCTCTCCCTCAATACCTTACTACCCTCAGCCTAAGGGGAATGGTCAGGTTGAAGCAATCAACAAGACTATAGTTGACGGTCTTAAGAAGCAGGTCGATGAGAAGAAATGACGATGGGTTCAGGAACTATAACATGTACTATAGGCTTATTGAACTACCCCCCGAAAGGCGACGGGATGTACACCGCTCCTTCTAGCCTATGGTACCGAAGCGGTTCTACCTACTCAATTCGAAGTACCAACACGCGATCCCAGCCTCTCAGACGAAGATAATGAGTTTGAACTTGGATGCAATATGTTATGGATATACGAGACTAGGGATCGAGCCATCGTAAACCTCAGCCGTTACCATCTCTCTCTTCAGAAGTTATACAACAAAAAGTTTAACCGCAGAGTTTAAATATCAGAGATTTGGTATTTTGACGGGTCACACCCTCTTCGAAGCCTCGCAATACTGGCAAGTTAGTCAAATCCTAGGAAGGACATTATGTTATGTATGACATAACCGACAAAGGTTCTTATTATCTTATGACAGAAGCAGAAGAGCCATTACCCAATCCGTGGAATACCATACAGTTAGTATCATACAATAGGCCACGACCTCCATCTTGTTTAACTGATGTAAATACAGTATAATCAATGAACATATTTTTCCTCTGAAACTTCGTTTCCTATCTTCCAGTGAATTTCTTGGTCTAATCTAAGTATCATGTCAACCCTTCGACCTGACTGATACTCGGGGGTGACCTTAAAGTTTTTCAAGTCTCCAAATTTGAGCAAACTCGAGGAGCACGAATGGTCGATAGATCGGACCCTCGGGAATGCATTGGGGGCGACCACGTTATGCTTCGTTTAGGCTCAGGCCTTTGGCTCAGGCCTTCGAAGTTCAGTGAATTTCTTGGTCTAACCTAAGTATCACGTCAACCCTTCGACCAGACTGATACTTGGGGATGACCTCGAAGTTTTTCAAGTCTCCAAATTCGAGCAAACTCGAGGCATACGAATGGTCGATAGACCGGACCCTCGGGAATGCATTAGGGGTGACCCCGTTATACTTCTTTTAGGCTTAGGCCTTCAAAGTCCAGTAAATTTTTTGGTCTTATCTAACTACTATGCCAATCCTTCGATCAGACCGATACGTGGGGGGACTTTGAAGTTCCTCAAGGTTCTAGTTAAAACCCTATTACCAGCATGCTACATTTCCAACACCCACAAATACAAGTGTACAGGAATATCAGCAACTCAGCCACAAACATCTCAAGTCCATTACATTCGAGCAATTAAATTCAAACACGGCCAGACAGTTCAAGTTCAAATAAGTTATAACTACAAACCATTACTCAAAGTTATAACAACAAGATCAAATAAGTTATAAATCCTTCAAGTGCAAACATCCACGCAAAATTACCAACATGATATGAGAAAATAGTTTGGTACAACAGGACAACAACGACAGTACCTCAAACAGGAGTAGCCCCATCACCTCCTCCTACAACCTCTTCAACACTAACACCTCCAGTACCCTCAGTAGAAGGATTCGATCCTGCAGCATGCGTGACCCCATCGACAACAGCCCCAGCAGCAGCATCTTCGACTACATGAGTCCCCACACTCATACCAGTAGGATCTACCTCCATCTCTCATATCTGAGCAGCATCTTCAACAGTAGGTTCATTGGTTGTGGGAAGGCGCTTGAAAGTTATGGGATCATACCTTAAATCTTTTATGAACATCTTCAGCTTGGTACTCGTTTCGCACTCGTCATCGAATTTCTCATGAAAGGTTTCCCTCTGTTCCTTCTTTTCCCTTTCCTTCTCAGTCACCTTCAATTCTAGTACCTTCAGCATTTGATTATAGTTGCCACGCTGAGCCTCAAGATTCCTCTTGCATTCAGCTTTGATAGTCAACTGCTCTCGCTTTAAAACTTTAACCTTGGACACCAGCGATAACTCAGTCCCTCGAGCAAGCTCCAAATTGTTAACCGCTTGTTTCAGCTGCCTATTTGTTACCTTTAGGGCCATGATAAAAGCTTGTGACCAAGCATGTGACTGCTAGAATATTCCAACCATAAGTACTTCTCAAAGAATGATGAACTTTAGCAAAATATCAGAATTTCAGAATTCCAAAAAATAGTTACCTGTTGAAGAGCCTTATTCATCTGCCTCTTAGCCTCCTCTGGGTCATTTGCGTAGAGAGTTGCCATCGAAGCAGCAGTGGATTGAGTATGCTCCTCTAGTTCAGCTTCTACCCACGCTTCATCCACATCCTCCACATCATCATCCCCCAGCTCCCTATGTCTCTTACGCTGAATTACCTTCGGATGCTTGACCTTCGAAGATTCAAGAACAACTTTGCCCTTCCACTTGTCAGCCTGCGTTGACGCCAGCTTTGACGCCTGCTTCGACGCCTCAGACACTACTTCGGGCATCGACACAGTTTGTTGCCCCCTTGGAACATAATTTACCTTCCGCGTCAATCTTACTTTCTCCATCTCCTCAACCCTTCTCGAATCACCTTCTCCTCCCTTCTTCTTTGATGGCTTAGGAGCAACATGAATGTTTCGGAGCAATGAATCTATCATTTTCTGCCTCTTCCTTTTTATACCTAGCTTCCTTAATACCCAGTTTATCCACTCCTCGTCAAAGTCAATAAGTTCATCAATGTACCTCCGCGGGTTCTGCAATGTTCTCACTCCTGGTTCTGCAAAACAACAAATAATCATGGTTAGCAGTATATTCAACGGCCACTTTTAACTATCTTCGACTACAAACTTACTTGGATTATAGATCCTATTCTGCATCTTATAAGGGTCCTCCCATTTGGCATTCTCATAGTTACCTCGCACTACAACCAGGTTTTTATCCCACCCTCGACCCGTCGAGCATAAATCAAATAGCAATGGCTTCTCTACATGACATTATATGTGGTATGTGTCCACCTTCTTGTTGGCCTTCTTCGAGTAGAACGATACAATATCGTACCACTCGATCAGATCCCTCTTCTCTCACCTCAGTTCTATATTTATGCCCTAAACCACCCTCATCATCTCATAGAAGTTCCCATTCATCTGGCACAGGGCAACTTCCCAGAAGTTCAACACCTCCTTCACCAGCCTTTGAAGGGGTTGCTGCATCCCTAACCGAATATGGCCTCTAAAAACCATGAAACCCTCTCGAGGGACAGACTTGAAGGTATGATCAGACCTTATTGCATATAATACCACCCCTACCTTCGATAACTCAAGCTTCACCATAAATTGATCTAGTCTCTGCTTCTCTCGAGCCGAGACTGACCCCACAGCTCCCCCGAACCCGTCGAACTCTCACCACTACCACTCTCTTCTATTTCGTCCCCCGAAGGCTCGACACCTTCGTGTCCTCTTTCCTCTCCTCCCTCCACTCCTCTCCACCCCTCTCCTCAGTCCCTTGAACCTTTCAGCATTTACTACTCAAATCCCCACCTTCGGGTACTACCACAATGAGAAGGATATTTATTATAATAGTTAACTCCTCTACGTCGCTGTTCTCATCCCTTGAGCCACGACCATATACACTGGTCTCATTTACCTTGGTCTCCTCATTTATCAGCCTTAGCCTCGAAGATTGACGGGTACACATTATACCCTACAGAAGAAGAGGCACGCAATTAGATCGATATATTCAATTATCACATTTTTGTGTTATTTTGTTCTATCACTTCAAATATACCCAGCCCACAGTCGAATGCCCGACCTCCACATATACCCAATCCCAGTCACACCCTCAATACCCCAAATCCCCAATGGGCCAGACCTCCAGCCATATGGGTTACTTCCCTGAACTCGGGCACATCACCACAAATATCTACCCTTCCATGTAAACCATTTATAGAAACAAAAGAAGAAGCAGCAGAACAGAAGTCAGATGACATACCTATTTGAATGGAGTACGTTTTCCTCCTCTCAGAAAGTTAGACGATCCCTCAGTAACGCCCAAGTGTCCTTTTCCCTCAGCAATAGCCTAGCTCATTGAAACAATGGCGTATGTTCTTCTTCTCTACCTCTTTTTTTTCTCTATGATTGGGTAACTGGGAACAGTGGCGTTGTTCTTGCCTCTATTTATACCTCCTCAAAACAATAAAAAACTGTCTCAATTTCTAAAACCGTCATTATTACCACTCTGCTACTTCCCTATTTTTCGGTTGAGTAGCATTTTTACGTTTTTACCCTCAACTACTCCCACGTACGCCGCTCACACACACATTTAGCCAATTTTATAATACCGAGTCAACCTTAGGGTACCCTGCCTGAAGTTGTATAGTCATACTCATACGCCATGTCAGCCCTTTTCACACAACCCAAGAAAACGTTATGATGACCTGCAGGGCACTCTGCCCTAGGATCAGTTTACCCTCTGTCATGTTAGAGTTTTCGGCTGTCAATTTTTACAGTTAAAGCATCTTTTTTGAATTTTCTTTTCCCGCTCAATTTTTGTTGATACCGATGACGCATATGTTTTCAAACCATCTCGTACATTATCTTCGATTACTACATTTTTTAGAGACACTTATTCGAAGAGTGTTGCTACCGTTATTCTTTATTTTTATTCGAGAACATAGTTTTGGTCCCGCACCTACAGTCTATTTGTCTATCCTACTTGTCAGATACAAAACACATAATTTCTTTGAACTATTCTTTCATGACAGTGCTTCGACAGTAACAAATAAAAAGAGAAACAGACACAAAACACCATCAAAACAAAAAATATTTACCCACCAACACCACCCTGCCACCACCTTATGAAGAACCCCTATTTTCAGATTGGCCAATTCTTCTCGCCAAGCCTGCTCGTCCTCCATCAACTTGTCCTCTTCTTGCACAATACGCTCGGCCAAACTTTGCAGAAAATAGTACCAGTTCTCGGCCATTGGAAACGTCCTTTGTAAGACCACCCACCAGTGTGCATATGGCTGCCCATTAACCGGCTCCTCGGACTCTAGTTCTACTAGGTCTGGCATGTCCCAGTCGAGCTCCTTGTCGCCAAAAAACTTCAACTTCAGTTCTGCCGCTTTCCATCCTATTCGACGGTCTCTGGCATGTCCCATTCTTCCCTGATAGTAAATGTTGGGTATGGTCTCCATGATGTTTTCACGTAATACAGAGGAAGAAATTGAAGATGAAGAATCTACAGAATTACCTCTTCATAATCCATATTTATACCTTCATCAAACTTATTTATTACACCGCAATCACCACTATCTCGTAATTACTTTCCTTTATTACCTCCCTCAGAACTGCAAACTTTTCACAATCAACCTTTCAGATTCCAACGTCCAACCTTTCAGCCAACCTCTTGTGATCTTGTTCATAAACCATCGCCTACACTTTAAAGTATTTGATACCTCGGTCTATATTTTTTGATACTTCGACCTAGATTACAGTTTTCTAACATCTCTCCTAAAAAGTTTGACATTCGAGGAACTGCTTTTGCGCCTAAATTACCGTCGTATACTGTGTTTGTTACACTTACACACAAACAATTCAATATCTCACTTCAACAGTTATTTTATAAATTTTCATTCTGGCAGAAGCCTTTACACCAAAACACAAAGAATAACAATCAACATCAACAAAAAACTATAAATATTTTTTCCTACCATCCCACGCCAGTACTTTTACCTCACTCAAGAAGCCCCTATTTGTAGACGGGGCATTTCTTCCAGAACCCAACCTCAGCATCCTTAGCACGATCTTCTTTGTTCACCAGATCCTCGGCTATAGATTGTAGGAAGTTGAACCGGCTGTTTGGGGAGTGGGCTCATCCATTGTAGCACCCTCCACCAGTGCGCATACGGCATCCCAGCGATTGGTTCCTCTGGCTTCTGTTCAACCAAGTCTGGCATAATCCAATCCATGCCTCGATCACCAAAGAATCTCTGCTTCAGCTAGAGGGTCTTCTCCCGTATGCGAAGATCTCTTGCCGCCATTCTTCTCTGGTACCTGGTATTAGGAGTGTTTCGCTACTTCGGGAAGAAGACGCATACATTTTACTCGGGGAAGAAGGTGCAGATGTTTGAAGTTCTCTCAAAATACCCTACTTATACTTGAAGGAAGATACAGTTACTCCCTCGTTAATTACAACCCGCATTAATCACAGTCTTTAAATAACCTTCTCAGAATTACAACAATCACCCAGTCAAACTTTCCTCCTTCCCAAGCTCAACCGTTTTTCTCAGCACGCGCCCTCTACACCAGTTTTCGAGTCCCCTGTTGAGAGGGGGTGAATGTAGTAGCCTACTCGCAGCCTTCTAACACTGGTCGAACACTCGAAGGCTACATCGAAGCCTACTTGATGACTCGAAGCCTAGTATCACTATACTAATTTTACTAAATTACAATGGATAAAGTCTATGGTAATAGTCGTTTTGCCATGGATAAAGTCTATAGTAAAAGGTGCGTGGCAATTTTTTTGCCACGGAGTTTGTCTGTGGTTATCTAATTTATATTGCTACGGAGTAAATCCGTAGCAATTTTTTTGCCACAGGAGTTATAGCATGTCCTCTGGGCTTATCGAACAATACCAAGAAAAGCGGCAGGCTGCACCCCTTTTCTCCTAGCTTATGGTACTGGAGCAATGCTCCCAACTCAATTTGAGGCGCCCACACATTATCCTAACCTCCTAGACGAAGATAATGATTTCAAACTCGGGTGCAATATGCTATGGATCGACGAAACCAGAGACCGAGCCATCGCCAACCTTGGCCGCTATCATCTATCCCTCCAGAATTCATATAACAAGCGAGTTCGACCACGAAGTTTTAACATTGGAGATCTTGTACTTCGATGTGTCACACAGTCTTCAAAGCCTCAATATGTCGGTAAGCTAGCCAAATCCAGGGAAGGACCTTATGTTGTTTACGATAAAACTGATAAGGGTTCATATTACCTGATGACCGAAGACGAAGAGCCTCTACCAAATCTATAGAATACGATGCAGCTAATATCATACAATAGGCCATGACCTTCACCTTGTTCCACTGATATAAATACAGAATAATCAATGAACATATTATTCTCTGAACTTCGTCTTTTATTTTCTAGTAAATTCATTGGTTTACCCTAAGTATCATGTCAACCCTTCGACTCGACTGATACTTGGGGGCAACCTCGAAAATTTTCAAGTTTTTAATTTCGAGCAAACTCGAGGGGCACGAATGGTCGACAGACCAGACCCTCGAGAATGCATTGGGGGCAACCATGATCTACTTCGATCAGGGTCAGGCCTTCGTAGTCTAGTGAATTTCTTGGTTTACCCTAAGTAACATGTCAACCCTTCGACCCGACTGATACTTGGGGGCGACCTCAAAATTTTTCAAGTCTCCAATTTTGAGCAAACTCGAGGGGCATGAATGGTCGACAGACCAGACCCTTGAGAATGCATTGGGGGCAACCACGTTCTACTTTGATCATGCTCAGGCCTTCGAAGTCCAGTGAATTTCTTGGTTTACCCTAAATATCATGTCAACCCTTCGACCCAACTGATACTTGGGGGCGGCCTTGAAAATGTTTTAAGTTTCCAATTTTGAGCAAACTCGCGGGGTATGAATGGTCGAGAGACTGGACTCTCAAGAATGTATTGGGGGCGACCACGTTCTACTTTGATCAGGCTCAAGCCTTCGAAGTCCAGCAAATTTCTTGGTCTCACCCAGGTGTCACGTCCATCTCTCGACTAACTCTCGAGGATCCATCTCGAAGCTCTTCAAGGTAGGATAAGTCTACAAGCATGCTACACTTACATTATATGCAGATACAAGTATGCAAGAACATCAATAACTCTACTATGCACAAAAAATCTCAGTACAACATATATCAAAAAAGCAGGTTCAATACAAATTAACGAACAAATTCAAGTTCAACATCCATCAGCAAGTCAAATCAATCACAAGTTCACAACTCAAGTACAAAGCAGGCTCAACATTGTTCAAACATTATAACACAGCAGAAAGATCAGAAAAAATAGTTTGGCAGGCCCAGTACAATACCTCATTTCGGAGTTGCTACACTATCTCCTCCTACAGGTTCCTTCTCACCGACAACTCTGGCACCTTCAGTCGAAGGGTTCGGCATAGCAACATCTGCGACATCCTTAGTACCAGTTCTGGCAGTAGCTACTCCCACCCTTATACTAACAACATCTACTTATACCCCTTCTGTCTGAAGAACATCGTTAGTAGTAGGATCATTGGCTCTGGGTAAGTATTTTAAAGTTTCAGGATCATACCCCAAATCTTTGATGAACTCCTTCAGCCAGACATTAGTCTTACATTCATCATCAAACTGCCCTTGGAGGGTCTCCTTCTGTTCTTTCATGGCCTTATCCTTCTCAGCTAGCTTCGCCTCCAGCACTTGCATATGATTGTAGCGCTGAGCTTCGAGTCTCCTCTAGCATTCACTTCTGATAGTCCCTTGCTTCCGCTTCAAAATGCTAATCTCAGAAACCAGTGACGCCTTTGTTCCTCGAGCGAGATCCCGATTTTCAAGTACCTATTTCAATTTCCAGTTTGTTACTTTTTGGGCCTTGATAAAAGCCTGTGACCAAGCGTCTGTCTGCTAGAATATTCGAGCCATCAATATCTCCCAATGCATGGTGCACTTGAGAAAATTTTTAGAATTTTAAAAAAAAATAACAAACAAAAATTGTTACCTGATACATACTCTTTTTCATCCGCCTCCCAGCCTCCTCTGGTTCATTGGCGCAGAGTGCCGCCATCGAAGTAGCAGTGGCCCGAGCTTGCTTTTCTAGTTTGATCTCTATCAGCTCTTCATTCACGTCCTCTGCATCATCCTCCCCAGTGCTCTGCGCCACTTCCGCTGAGTTACCTTTGGCTGCTGTGCCCTCGGAGATTCGGGAAAGACCTTCCCCTTCCCTTTATCAGCTTGCGTCGACGTTTGCTTCGACGCATGCCTTGAGACATCATGGGCTACTTCATGCACTAGTCTTGCCTGCTTCGACACCTGTTGCCCTTTGGGAACATAACTTACCTTCCACAACAATTTTACTTTCTCCATTCCTTCGACGCCTTTTTTTTTTTTTTTTTTTTATGGTTTTGGCGTAACGGGTATGCTTCGAAGTAGGGAATCTGTCTTCTTCTGCCTTTTCCTCTTCATACCAAGCCCCTTGAACACAGAGTTCACCCACTCCTCGTCTAAGTTGATCAACTCATAAATATAGTCCCTCGAATTTGTCCAAGTCTGGATATTAGGACCTGCAGAACAAATAAAAACACGTTTATCAGTCTATTCGATCAATACGACAAAAAAATCTTCGACGGACAACTTACTTGGATTATAGACCTTATGCTATAACTTATAAGGATCCTCCCCTTCGACATTCTCATAGTTACCCCCTACTACAGCTAGGTCTTTATCCCACCCTCGACCCGTCGAGCACAAGTCAAATAACCAAGGCTTATCTGCGTGACACTGAATGTGATAGGTGTCCGCCTTCTTGTGATCTTTCTTGGAGTAGAGTGATACAACATCGTACCACTCAATCAAGCTCCTCCCATCACCTCCTAATTTTACATTCATACCCTCAACTACCTTCATCATTTCATTAAAATTCCCATTTATCTGGCACAGGGAAACTTCCCAAAAGCTCAACACCTCCTTCACCAGCCTTCGGAGGGGTAGTTGTATTACTGGCCGAGTTTGGCCTCTATATGCCATAATACCCTCTCCTGGTTTTGACTGGAAGGTGTTCCCTGACCCTGCAAAAAATAATATCACCCCTTCCTTCGATTGCTCCAATTTAGCCACAAATTGATCTAGTCTTAGCTTCTCTCTAGCCGAGACAGCACACGCGACCTGCTTTGAATTAGTCGATTCCTTACTATGATCACTTTGCTTCCCCTCTCCCCTTTCATCACCCGAAGGCTCAACACTAACTTCGTGTCCCTCTCTCTCTCTCTATCCTCTATCTCTTCATCATCACTCTCCTCAGTCACTAGTGTCTTGCGCCATTTCCTACTTGGAGCCCCAATTTCAGGAACCACCATTGCTAATGGGGCATCTTTTGCAATGTCTAACTCTTATACGTCGCTGCTCTCACCCATCAAAGCACGACCAGATACACTAGCCTAATTCTCTTCGATCTCCTCATCTACTGACCTCGGTCTCAAAGATCGTCGGGTACGCATCTTATCCTACAAAAGAAGCGATACGCAATTAGATCGATATATTCAACTATTACATGACAATAACCTATTTTCACCTACTCTCTCCAACTCAGACTATCATAGTCAAATGTTTGACTCCAATCCCTGTCACACAATCAATACCTTTAGAACCCCAAAAGGCTTGACCTACAGATACATGGTTTATCCCCGTCCCCGGTCATATTATCACAACTATAAACCTTTTTTTTTTTTTTGAACGAATATGGATTTTATTTATATAACAAAAAGGGATACAAGTAGAGGACATAAAGCCTTGCCACTAGTCTATAGCCGAACAGTGGCCATGTCGAGTTTATCCATGAAATAAGATACTTGAATTTGACATGGGTGAGAGGCCGCCGTCCAAAAGAGGGCTGATCGTTGAGAGTTGCCAACTTTGGAGAGGCCATCAACTATTCCATTTCCTTCCCTGTAAGTGTGTGTCATGCTAATATTTAGCTCTTGTCCTAGTTGGGTGATCATATTCCAAGTTTCTCTATACTTGGCAAGGCAGCGGTGCGTGCGCTTGTACCAATTTACTATGAGTTCGGCAAACACCTCGACGATAAGTGGAGACCAATCTTGTTGTTTCAGCATAGGAGGCCATAGAGTACAACATGCATTTATGCGGCCTTAGCAGCCTCTACCCTAATATGTACTCCACATACAAAAATAGAAGACAAAGCAACAAGACAAAGATAAGATGACATACCTCTTTGAGTAGAGTATTTATTTTTCCTCTCAGCAAATCAGATGATCCCACAGCAACGACTAAGCTCTATGGAACAATGGCCTATGTTTTTCTCCTCTAACTCTCTAGTTTTTTCTATAAGTGGGTAAACGGGAACACTAACCTTGCTCTTACCATTATATATACCTCCTCAAAATAACAAAAAACTACCCCAATTTCCGAAACCGCTATCATTACCACTACCCTACTACCCCTACTTTTCGGCTGAGATCTGTTCTATCGACTTTGCCCAACATTAACCCCACGTGCGCATCTCACCCTCACATTCACACAATATTTTATAAACCGAGTTGAACCTTCTAATTCCCACTTAAAGCTGTCAAATCAAACCCTTACATCAAATCAACCTTTTTCGCAATCCAAGGAAACATCATGATGTCTGCAGGGCACACTGTCCAATGCTCAGTATAGTTTCTGACATGCCAGCTATTTGGACTATTAGTTCTGACAGTCGCAGCCCACTTACCTTCGAAGCCCCATCTTCCCATCTGTGAATAATCGTCTACATCATGTCTCGAACATTCGTCTACAGATAACCTAATATTTGCTTTCAAAATGTGCGAGTCATTCGATTTCTTTCATATTCGACATTCGGCAAGCCGATTTTGCGCCTAAATTACCTTCGAGTATTATGATGGTCTTACTTACTCTTACTTACACATAAACATTTCAGTATTTCACTTTGACAGTCATCTTATAGATTTTCAATTTCATTTGGGCAGGCACCCTTACACTGAAACACAGAAGAAAACATTCAATATCAACAAAAAAAGAACTAAAAACATTCCTACCTACGATCCCATACCAGTACTTTTGCCACATTACAGAAATCCCTATTCACAGACGGAACACTTCTTCAAGAACCCAACCTTAACATCTTCCTTGTCCACCACCTCCTCAACTAAAGACTCCAGGAAGGCGAACCGGTCGCTGGGGAGCAGGCTCATTATTTGTAGCACCCTCCACCAGTACGCATAGGGCATCCCACTAATTAGTTCCCCTGGCTTTAGTTCAAACAAATCCGACATAACCCAATCAAGGCCTCGATCACTAAAGAACCTTTGCTTCAGCTCGAGCGTCTTCTCCCGAATAAGAAGGTCCCTTGCCGCCACTTGTTTTTGGTCCATGGTATTAGTAGTATCTTCACTACTATAGCGAGAAGATGAAGACATGTTTATACAGAGAGAGTGCAGATGCATGAAATTATCTCAAAATACCCTACTTATACCTGCAGGCAGATGCATTTAAACCCTCCTTAATCAGAACTCGCATTTATCACAGTCTTAAAAGTTTCCCTCGAAATCTCAACAGTCAAACCTTTTCAAATTTCCAAATTCAATCGTTTTATTAACATAAGCACTCAACACTTATTTCGAGGTTTTACAGTTGACACATCCCTAGTCTCAAACCCTCGACCCCTCTACGCCTTCTCCTACAGCTCTTTTAATACATACATCAAACTTCAAGAATTCAGAGTCAATTATTCATTCCAGGTCAAATATTAACCAATGTCTTCGATACCTACCTGATAATTCGAAGCACTTTTCCCCTCGAAGATAGCTGTTTCTACTATTTACCCTTCGAAGTTGGATGTTCGATCCCACGCCTATAATCTATTTATCTACCATATTTACCAAATACAAAAACACACAATTTCAGTGAAGTGCTATTCTCATTCCATTATGTCGATTACAAAAAAAGAGGACAGTAGGGATGAAGAGGAAAATTTATAGACATAAACAAAAGCAACAACATAAACTTTCAAATACAGTCATGCAAAAAATAATAACAAAGCCCATCACCCTGCCACCACCTTACGAAGAACTCGCCCTATTTTTAGATGGACCAACTCTTCCCGCCGAGCCCTGCTCATCCTCCAATAACTGATCCTCTTCCTGCACAAGACGCTCGTCCAAAGCCGACAGGAAGAGATAACATTCTTCAGCAGCTGTAAACTTCTACTGTATCATCCCTCAAAAGTACGCATAGGATTGCCCGTTGTTTGGCTCCCCATGTTCTACCTTCACCAGGTCCTGCATGTTCCAGTCGAGCTCCTTGTCACCAAAGAACATTAGCTTCAGTTCAGCCATTTTCTATCCTATTCGATGGTCTCTATCAAACACCATCCTTCCCTGATAACACGTGTTGGGAGTGGTATCCATGATTGTTTTCATGAAATATAAAGGAAGAGGGTGATGATGAAGAGTATACAGTGTTACCCCCTCACAAGCCATATTTATATCCTCATTAACGTCATTTATTACTCCGTAATCACCATAACTTCGTAATTACCCTCCTTTATTACCTTCCTTGGAATCCCAATATACATCAGTTAACCGTTCAACTTCTAACAACTAATAGTTTTTCTTATCAAACGCCTCTACACTTATTTCCGAGACCCTTGCTGTGAGGGGGTGAATGCAGTAGCCTGCTCGCAGCTTTCTTGCTCCATTCAGGATCTCGAAGGCTACATCGAAGCATACATTAATAACTCAAAGCCCAATCAATCCGTAAATAAGCCTTCCAAGACTATAAGAACATCTACTATGAATAAGCCTCAAAGACGAAGGCAGATCCGTCAGTACATGAACCTCACATCAGCATCAGAAATACTTTGACCATAGTCGTACATGGTCGAAGGCAGACATGTCAGACAAGAACGATGCCATTGTTGGTCCTGACGACTCTAGTGATAGAACCAACAACGACTACAGTGTCAGAGCACAGTGCCAAACCCAACATTTATGGCATCAACACCAACTCCGGGATACTCGCTTGATACCCGGAGGATACACCTATAATTTGACTTTCCTTGGTGAGTCAGCCCTTCCTATGTTCTATAAATAGGAGATAGCAGGAACCAATGAGGGGTCACAAAATCTCTCCCCAGAACCCTTGCAGTTTACCTTTGATTACTCTGTAAATACCCAGTACTCGAACCTTCGGCTACTCGACAGTAATATCAAATCTCTTAAAAATCCTCATCAGATGTCATGGAGTGTCCCATTCTAGGCCTCCAAGCAAGTATATTGTCAGTAGGTTATTTATAGTATTGATTATATGCTTAAACCCTTTGAATGAAGATAAATCCCGTGGTGTAAGGGCCAACTTCCCCTCCTTGCAAAGCTAGGCCCTTGCAGAAGATATGTGGGAGTAGGAACGAAAAGAAGATTATATTTCCAAAAAAAAATATTGTTAAGTGGCTCCGAATAATATACTTCTCATAGATGCGTCAAAGTTCTACACGCGTAACATGTGCGACATGGTAGAGGCTGAGTTTGGCTAAGTTGCTTGTTTCATTAGTCAAGTGAAGGAAGACAATAATGTAGTGAGCACAATACTTGTGAGCTTGTTATGTCCACCTAAGGGGAGCTTTGAGGTGACCTTTGACGAAGTGAATAATGTAGTTGCATGTGGTATTAAGTTGATGGAGTACCTGAGGATCTTTTGTAATCACATGATGAAGATATGGGTCTATTTTATTGTGAAACAAATCCCTAGCAATTTCATCCTTCAAAAGTGGAAGAAAGGCACAAATAAACATATATTATTGAGGGTAAAGGGCTTCTCTCCAGCGAGGGGTCCAAAGTTGCTCTACGTCACTGCCCCTTATCTTTGAAAGGGTCAAAGTTGTTTGGGGAAGCAGCCAAACTTGATTTGTCATATATGTATGCTGTCACGAAATAATATGAGATCGATGTCTTTCTCGAAGGTTTACCTATGGCGCAAAATGTGAACAAGTCTCCTCAGGATGGTGAAGATGTCACCAACCCCAAACTCATCCTACCGCCTATATTGGACCCCCATGTATCCATCCCCTAGGGGAGGAAAAAGGAAGACCATAAGAGGAGGTCTACAAGACTCATGGGGAGGTCTACAAGACTAATAGGGGCTATTGAGAGATAATAAACGAATTACAAGCGTATGTGTACAGGGTCCCACACCATACAACGTCATGACAAATGTACATGTCCTAAGGTCCTTGCATAGATGGCAAGTGATACAGGTAGTCCTATTTTTTTTTGGCTCCAACTGGGGGTATTTATTCCATGCCCTAGCTCAAAATTTTCTGTGGTTTCAATCATTTTGGCGTGAAATATGTAATGGTAACAAAAATTCTAAATTTTGTTACCATGAGTAGCGAAATCCTTGATTTTCGTTACCACATGATTAATAATTTCTCATGTCCATTCTATTCCATTGGGTATTTATATAGTGGTTTTTAGATTAGATGGTTTATTGTTTCTCATATTCTATCATTTTTCTTTCTGCAGTTGAGAATGAATATAGTGAGGATGACACGAATGAGGATAGCGAGGGTCATGAGGAAGAAAATAGCGAGGACTGTGAGGAGGGGGATAACAAAGATCTTAAAGAGGAGGATAACGAAGACTGTGAGGAAGACGATAGCGAAGAAGAGGATTTACCTGCCTTAGGGGGAACAAAATATGATGACAAATTTTAGGAACACGTCACGGTAGTCGATATGGTCCTGGAATGAGTACTGAAGACTTGTAGGGGAAGTCAGATAGGGAAGATTGAAACAAAATAGATACTGAAGAAAAAATGGAATAAGCGTATGTCTGCAGGGTATAACACCATGCAACGTCATGACAAATGCACACTCTCGCTACGAAGGTAAGTGATACAAGTAATGCTTTTATATTATTTTTCTTGCTTCTTTTGTGGTTACGTAAGGCCTACCCAGATTAAATCTTAAATTTGTGTGAGTAGTATTTTTTATGGGAAATGAGTATTTGTAAGGGAAAAAAATATTTGTTACCATCCTGAAATGAAATTCCCTATTTCGTGACAACATGTTTGTTGCTTTCCAAATCCCCCTCGTCCATTGGGTGCTTATGTTGTGGTTGCTAGAGTATATGAGTTTGGGTCTCAAATATCTTATTTTCCTTTTGTGCCTGAAGATGGAGATAGTTTATTGCAGAAAGGTTGTAAGGAGGCGGATAGTGATGACAATGACGATTTACCTACGTAAGATGTTTTAGAATCTAGTGAGGTCCTTGATGGACTAGACACTATTAGACCTGTGGTAGTTAGCAATGTAGTTCCAGTGGCGGGCAAGTGCCATCCACAAATTTAGTGGTGGTGGTGGGGCAAAAGAGGGCAGGCGCAAAGAAACCAATACCGAAGAAAAGGCAGAACGAGCGGATGTGTACATGATGAAAATCGGTCCAACATAATGACGAACGCTGCTTCCCCAAAATCACAGGCATGCCACTCTTTGAAGATAGCTATGAAGATAATACTGAAGCAGATTCCGATGACGGTGAAGGAAAAAATGAGGAGCGATTTCAATTTATTTCATTTCCATTTTATACTAATATTATCTTTAGTATTGAATGACTTATGAATATCAAGCAAAGTTAGTGCGTTTCAATTTGTATTTTTTGTTTAACACGTTAAAACTTCTCAAAGTCTACCTTAATAATTTAAATAAATGTAATATTGGAGTTCTATTTGGTTTAAATATAGGAAGAAGTTATTGTGTTTATGTCAGAGATATGGCCCTAATGTAGGGTGGGGTTTGAGATAAAATAGAAGGTAATGGAAAACTCAGCTTTCGTGACATGAAGTAACAAAATTGTACATTTTTGTTTCCGTGACGTGAAGTTGTGATGTGGTGTTTTTAAATAAATAACTTGTAATAGATATAACGAAGACCTTGAAGAGGAGGATAACAAAAACTGTTAGGAGGACGGTAGCGAGGAGGTAGATTTACCTGCGTCGGGGGGAACAAAATATGATGATTAATTTTAGAAATCCATCACGATAGTCGTTGTGGTTCTGGAATGAGTGCCAAACACTTGTGGGGGAAGTCAGATGGGGAAGATTGCAGCAAAACTGATACCGAAGAAAAAAATATAAGAAGCGTATGTGTGCTGGATATAACATCTTGCAGCGCTATGACAAACACACATGTCCTACTCTTCTCGTGAAGAAGGTAAGTAATGTAGGCAATTCTTCGATATTATTTTTCTTGCGTCTTTTGTGTTATAAAAGGCCTACCTTCATGGAAGCTTTAATTTGTCTAAGTAGTCTTTTTTGCGGGAAATGAGTTTTTGTAACGGAATTTTTTTTTGTTAGCATATGAAAATAAAATTCCCTATTTTTTGACTACGTGCTTGTTGCTTTCCAAATCCCCCTTGTCTATTGGGTGCTTATGTTGTGGATGTTATAGTAGATGAGTTTGGGTTTCAAATAAATGATTTTCCTTTTATAGCTGAAGATGGGTATAGTTTATTACTCAAAGGTCGTGTGGAGGCAGATAATAAGGTCAATGATTATTTACCTGCATCGGGAGTTTCAAAATCTAGTGAGGTCCTTGATGGACCAAATAGTATTAGACCTGTGATAGTCATTAATGTAGTTCCGGTGGGGGACAAGTGCCGTCCACAAGCGGGGGGGGGGGGGGGGGGAAAGAGTGCAGGCGGGAAGAAACCAATACCGTAAAAAAGGTGGAACAAGCGGATGTGTACAGGATGAAAATTGGTCCAGCGTCATGACAAACGCCGCTTCCCCGAAATTACAGGCATGCCACTCTTTGAAGATAGCTATGAAGATGACTTCAAAATAGATTCCGATGACGGTGAAGGAAACAATGAGGAGTGATTTTGATTTCCATTTTACACTAAAATTATGTTTAGTATTTAAAGACTTTTGAATATCAAGCAAAGTTAGTGTGTTTCAATTTGTATTTTTAGTTTCCCACGTTAAAACTTCTCGAAGTCTACCTTAATAATTTAATTTAACTTAATATTAGATTTCTATTTGGTTTAAATATGGGAACAAGTTATTATGTTTATGCCAAAGATATGGCCTTAATGTAGGGTGGGGTATAAGATTGTAGGGGACTAACTTCGCAAGGGGGTGAAGTTGGCTCTTACACCATGAGATTTAGCTTCTATCAAAGGGTTCAAGCATATAACCAATATTGTGAATACTTTACTAACAATATACTTACGCGGAGGCCTAAAATAATACACTCCACGACCTCTGATGAGGATTTTTAGGAGTATTGATATAACTGTCGAGTAGTCAAAGTTTTGGGTACAGGGTAATTTATAGGGTGATCGAGGGTAGACTACAAGGGTTTTGGGGAGAGATTCCATAACCCCTCCACAGTCCTCCCTCCCTTCTATTTATAGATCACAGGAAGGGCTGAGTCACCATGGGGTGTATAATTGCAAGTATACCCTCCAGAACAACTGACTTGTACCCAGAGTCGGTTCTGACGCCAAAACTGTTGGGTCTGACACTTTAGCCATTGCCCTATTTGCTCTGACACTATGGCTATTGTTGGATATGGCACTATAGTTTTCGAGTAGCGTGCCGCGCCATTCTTTTTGGTGAGCTGGTTGTCTGACATGTCTGTCTTCGACCATGTACGACCATGGTCAAAGTATTTCTGGTGCTGATGTGGAGCCCATGCGCTGACGTATCTGCCTTCGGCTTCAAAGCCTGTTTATTGTCGAATATTTGTGTAGTCTTGGAGGGCTTGATCATGGATTTATTAAGCTTCGAGTTATCAGGAAGGCTTCGATATAGCCTTCGTGTGTTCGACAGGAGCTAGAAGGCTGCGAGTAGGCTACTACATTCTCCTCTTCTCAGTAAGGGTCTCAGAAATAGGTGTAGTGGCGTTTGCTAAGAAAAACTGTTAGCTGTTGGAAGTTGATTGGCTGACGGTTGCATATTTGAGTTTTGAGGAAGACAATAAAGGAGGGTAATTAAGAAGTTATGGTGATTACGGAGTAATAAATGATGTTAATGAAGATATAAATATGGCTTATGAGGGGGTAACGCTGTATATTCTTTATTCTTACTTTTTTCCTCTGCATTACGTGAAAACAACATGGGCACCTCTCCCAACACTCGCTATCAGAGAAGGATGGGACATGCCAGAGACCGGTGAATAGGACGGAAAATGGCTGAACTGAAGTTGAAGTTTTTTGGTGACAAGGAGCTCGACTGGGACATGCTGGACCTGGTGGAGCAAAAACCTTGGGAGATGATCAACGGGAAATCCTATCCATACTTGTGGGGGATGATGCAGTGGAGGTTTACAGCTGCTGAAGAATGTTAGCTCTTCTAGTCGAGTTTGGCCGAGCGTATTGTACAGGAAAAGGATCAGTTATTGGAGGATGAGCAGGGCTCGGCAGGAAGAGCTGATCCATCTAAAAATAGGGCGAGTTCTTCGTAAGGTGGTGATGGGTTTTGTTTTGTATGATGGTATTCAAATTTTTCTACTTTTTTTTGTTGAAGTCTGTGCATTTTTCTCTTCTGCCCGTCTCTCTATTTTTGTATGATCGAAGTAATGAAAATAAAAGGTAATTTAATGGAATAATGTATTTTGCATCTAATAAATATGGTAGACGAGTAGACTGTTAGACTTTTGAATGAAGGGTAAATGGTAGAGCCAGTAATCTGCGAGGGGAAAAGTACTTTGAATTCTCATAGTTGTCGAAGACATTGGTTAATATTCAACTTGGGATGAATAATTGACTTTGAATTCTCTAATCTCAATATATATACTGAAAGAGTTGTGGGAAAAAACATAGAGGGTTCGAGGGTTCGAAACTAGGGATGTGTTGAGTGCACAACTTCAGAAATAAGTGTTGACTACGCATACTGATAAAACAGTGAGTTTGGGAAGCTGAAAAGGTTTGACTATTGAGATACCGAGGGAAACTATTAAAGACTGTGATAAATACTGGTTCTGATTGAGGCGTGCTTAAATGTACCTACCTTCAGGTATAAGTAGGGTATTTTGAGAGAACTTCAGGCATCTACACCTTCTATGAGTAAACATCTATGCATCTTCAAACCGAAGCAGCCGAAACACTCCTAACACCAGGTACCAGAAATAAGTGGCGACAAGAGACCTTCACATACAGGAAAAGACCCTCGTGCTAAAGTAGAGGTATTTTGGTAATCGAGGCTTGGATTGGGTTATGCCGAACTTGGTTGAACTGAAGCCAGGGGAACCCATCGGTGGGATGCCTTATGTACACTGGTGGAGGGTACTATAATGGATGAGACCACTCCCTAATAATTGGTTTGCCTTCCTGGAATGCATAACCGAGGAGGTGGTGGACAAGGAAGATGCTGAGGTTGGGTTCTGGAAGAAGTGTCCCATCTGTAAATATGGTATTCTTCAATGTGGTAAAATTACTGCTATAGGATGGTAGGTAGGAATGTTTGCAGTTTTTTCTGCTTATGTTGATTGTTTTCTTCTGTGTTTCGGTGTAATGGCGTATGCCCGAATGAAATTGAAAATCTATGAGGTAACTGTCGAAGTGAAATACTGAATTGTTTGTGTGTAAGTAGGACAAACATAATACTCGATGGTAATTTAGGCGCGAAAATAGCTTGTCAAATGTTAAACATAAAAAAAATTGAATGACTGGCACATTTTGAAATCGAATATTAGGTTATCTGTGGATGAATGTTCGAGACATGATGTATATGATTATTCGCTGACGGGAAGAAGGGCTTTGAAGGTAGGTGGGCTTCGACTGTCAAAACTAATAGTCCAGATAGCTGGCATGTCAGAAATTGTACTGAGCCGAGGGTAGAGTACCCTGTAGGCATCATGATATTTCCTTGGATTACAGAAAAATGTTGATTTGATGTAAGGATTTGATTTGACAACTTCGAGTAAGGATCAAGAGGTTTGACTTGGTTTATGTATAAAATTATGTAAATGTGAGCGTGGAACGCGCACGTTGGGGTAATGGAGGGTAAAGTCGACAAAATGCATCTCAGCCAAAAAGTAGGGGTAGTGGTAATGATTGCGGTTTTGGAAATTGCAGTTGTTTTTTGTTATTTTGAGGAGGTATATATAGTGGTATGAGCAAAGTTACTATTCCCGGTTACCCACTTATAGATAAAACCAAAGAGTTAGAGTAGGAGAACATACGCCATTGTTCTATAGAGCTCGGTCGTTGTTGTGGGATTATCTGATTTGCTGAGAGGAAAGAAGAATACTCTACTCAAACAGGTATGTCGTCTTATTTTTTTCTTGCTACTTCATCTTCGGTTTTTGTATGTGGGGTACATATTAAGGTAGAGGCTGCTAGGGTTTATAGTTGTAATGATATGACCGAGAATGGGGGGAAACCATGTAGCTATGGGTCTAGCCTTTTCGGGCTCTAAGGGTATTGACGGTGTGATAGGGATTGGAGTTGAACATTTGACTATGATAGTATGGGTTGGAGAGGGTGGTAAGAATAAGTTATTGACATATAATAGTCGAATATATTGATCTAATTGCGTGCCCCTTCTTCTGTAGGGTAAGATGCGTACCCATCGATCTTCGAGGCTAAGGCTAATAGACGAGGATATCGAAGAAAATAAACTGAGTATGTCTGGCCGTGCTCCCGTTGATGAGAGCAACGACATGGAGGAGTTAGAAATAACAACAGATGCCCCATTAACCGTAGTGGTACCTGAATTGGCAGCTTCTAGTAAGAGCCGTAGAAAAGCTCGAGTGACCGAGGATAGGGATACGGAGATGGAGGGAGGAGAGAGGAGAGGACACGAAGGTAGTGTCGAGCCTTCAGGAGATGAAAGGGAATAGGGGGAGAATAATGGTGATAGTGAGAGTTCAACTGATTTGAGGGAAGCAGCAGGGTTGGTCTCAGCTAAAGAGAAGCTCAGATTGTATCAATTTGTGGCTAAGCAGGAGTTGTCGAAGGTAGGGGTGGTATTGTATGTATTGGGATCTTGATATACCTTCAAGTCTCGAACTCGAGAGGGTTTCATGGCATTTAGGGGCCAGATTTAGCTAGGGATGCAACTACCCCTTCGAAGGATAGTGAAGGTGGTGCTGAACTTTTGGGAGGTTGCCCTATGCCAGATAAATGGGAATTTTAATAAAATGATGAGGGTGGTCGATGGTATAAATGTAGAGCTGAGAAGTTAAGGGAGGGGCTTGATCGAGTGGTACGATATTGCATCATTCTATTCCAGAAAAGGAAACCAAATGGTGGGCACGTACCATATTCAATGCCACACAGATACGCTCTGGTTGTTTGACTTGTGCTTGACGGGTCGAGGGTGGTACAAGGACCTGGTAGTTGTGTGGGGTAATTATGAGAATGCCAAATGGGAGGACCCTTATCAGTTACAACATAGGCTTTATATAATCTAGGTAAGTTGATGGATGAAGATTTATTGACATATTGATCGAATAGACTGATAACCATGTTTTATTTGTTTTGCAGGACCAAGTAACCGAGCTCTAACAAATCTGTGAAATTATATTGACGAGCTGATCAATGCAGACGAGGGGTGGGTAAACTATGTTTTCTGGAAACTAGCTATCAAGAGGAAGAGGCAGAAGAAGACAAATTCTCTGCTTCGAAACATTCCCGTTACGTCGAAGCCATCAAAGAAGAGGGGGGGGGGAAGGTTCATCGAGAGGGGTCAAAGGAATGGAGAAGGTGAAGTTGGCGAGGAAGGCAAATTTTGTTCCCAAGGGGTAGCAGGCACCGAAGCGGGCAGTGCCGGTGCCCGAAGTAGCTCGTAGCCCGTCAAAGCAGGCGCTGACGCAATCTGACAAAGGGAAACGCAAGGTCTTTCCCGAATCTCTGAAGGTACAATAGCCGAAGGGAACTCAGCGTAAGAGGCGAAGGGCATTGGGGGAGGATGATGCGGAGGATGTGGACGAAGAACTAACAGCAGCCGAACTTGAGGAGCATGCTCGGGCTACGGCTGCTTCAATGGCGAAACTCTGCGGCACTGATCCAGACAATGCTAGGTGGCGAATGAACAAGACTATGCATCAGGTAACTGTTTTTCTTCTAAAATTCTAAAATATGTCTTAGGTGCATCATGCTTCGCGAGATACTAATTGCTTAAATATTATAGCAGACAAATGCTTGGGCGCATGCTTTCATCAAGGTGCAAAAGGTAACAACAAGGTAGTTGAAGCAGGCGGTTGACAATCTGGAGCTTGCTCGAGGAACCGAAGCATTGCTGGATTCTGAGATTAAAGTTTTGAAGCGAGAACATGGGACTATCAAAGATGAATGCGAGAGGAGACTCAAAGCTCAGCATTACAATCATATGCAGGTGCTGGGGTCAAAGTTGGCTGAGAAGAATAGGGTTATTGCAGAATAGAGGGAGACATTCCAAGGGCAGTTTGATGATGAATGTGAAGTTACTATCAGGCTGAAGACATTCATAGCAGATTTGGGGTACGATCCTAAAACTTTGAAACGCTTTCCCACAACCAATGATCCTGTTGTTGGCGACGTTGTTCAGACGAAGGGGGTAGAAGTAAATGTTGCTGGTATAGGAATGGGAGGTGGCGTAGAGACACTTGCAGTCAAAGAAGCTACTGCTGGGTCGAGCCCTTCTGCTGAGGGTATTAGAGGTGCTGGTGTTGAAGAACCGGAGAGGGGAGATGATGTGGCCACACCTATATGAAGTATTTTACTGGGCGTGTCAAACTATTTTTTATGATTTTTTTGTTGTGTTATAATATTTGAACAATGTTGAGCTTGCTTTGTACTTGAGTTGTGAACTTGTGATTGATTGGACTTGTTGATGTATGCTGAGCTTGATTTGAATTGGTTTGTTGATTTGTGTTGAACTTGATTTTTTGATATATGCTGTACTGAAACTGGATATAGTAGAGTTGTTGATTTTCTTATATACTTGTATCTGCATATGTTGTAAGTGCAGAATGCTTGTAGAATTATCAAGCTTTGAAGAGTTTCGAGATGGTTCCCCGAGTATCAGTCGAGAGGTGGACGTGACACTTGGGTAAGACCAAGAAAATTACTAGACTTTGAAGGCCTGAGTTAAAATGAGGTTGGATGTGGTCGCCCCCATTGCATTCTTGAGGGTCTAGTCTCTCGATCATTTATGCCACTCGAGTTTGCTCAAATTTTGGAGACTTGAAATTTTTTAAGGTCGCTCCCAAGTATCAGCCGCGTCGAAGGGTGAACATAATACTTAGGCAAAACCAAGAAATTTACTAGACTTCTAAGGCATGAGCCTGATTGAAGTAGAATGTGGTTGCCCCCAATACATTCTCGAGGGTCCGGTCTATCGACCATTCATGCCCCTCGAGTTTGCTTAAATTTTAGAGACTTGGAAAAATTTTAAGGTTGCCCCAAAGTATCAGTCGGGTCGAAGGGTGGACATGATACTTAGGCAAAACCTAGAAATTCACTAGGCTTTGAAGGCCTGAGCTTGATCGAAGTAAAACGTTGTCGCCCCCAATGTATTCTCAAGGGTCCGGTCTTTTGACCATTTCAAGGTCGCCCCCAAGTATAAGTCAGGTCGAAGGGTTGACATGATACTTAGGCTAAACCAAGAAATTCACTGGACTTCGAAGGCCTGAGCCTGATTAAAGTAGAATGTGATTGCCCCCAATAAATTCTCGAGGGTCCGGTCTCTCGACCATTCATGCCTCTCGAGTTTGCTCAAATTTTGGAGACTTAAAAAATTTCAAGATCACCCCCAAGTATCAGTTGGGTCAAAGGGTTGACATGATACTTTGGCTAAACCGAGAAATTCAGTGGAAAACAGGAAACAAAGTTGAAAGAAGAAAACTGTTTGCTGTATATACTATATTTACATCAGTGGAACATGGTGAAGGCCGTGGCTTGTTGTATGATACTAACTGCATTGTATTCTATTAATTTGGTAGAGGCTCTTCGTCTTCTTTCATCAGGTAATATGAGCTCTTGTCGGTTTTATCGTACACGACATATGATCCTTCCCAGGATTTGGCTAGCTTGCCAGCATTTTGAGGCTTCGAAGACTGTGTGACACATCGAAGTACAAGATCTCCAATGTTAAAAACTTCATGGTCAAACTCTCTTGTTATATGACTTCTGGAGTGATAGATGGCAACGGTCGAGGTTGGCGATAGATCGATCACTTGTTTCGTCGATCTATAACATATTACACCTGAGTTTGAACTCATTATCTTCGTTAGGAATGCTAGGGTCGCGTGTTGGTACTTCAAATTGAGTAGGTAACACTGCTTTAGTACCATAGGCTAGAAGACAAGGGGTGCAGCCCGTTGCTTTTCTTGGTGTTGTTCGATAGACCCAAAGGACGTGCTGCAATTCCTAAAACCATCATCCATTCTTTGCATCGATACGCTTCTTAAGACCGTTGATAATGGTTTAATTGATTGCTTTGACCTGACCATTCCCTTGGGGGTAGTAAGGTGTTGAGGGGGAGAGGATAATGTTGTACTTTTTGAGGAAATTTATGACTTTATTTTCGACAAATTTTGGACCATTGTCACATTGAATCATATGAGGGAAACCGAAGCATGTAATAATGTTCTCCCATAGAAATTTGATGACTTCTTCTTCTCTGGTTCGACACAAAGGTACGGTTTCGACCTATTTGGTAAAATAATTTGTTGTAATAAGGATGTTCTCTCGGCTATTAGAAGCTTTGGGAAAGGGGCCCATAAGATCGATGGCCCATCGTTTGAATGGCCAAGAGACCTGGCAAAAGTGGAGGTTTTGTGAGGGGCTATGGATGTCGTGGGCATGGCGCTGGTATTTGTCACAGTGTTTGGCGTACTCTTTGGCTTGTATCTTCATATTGGGCCAGAATAAACCTTGGGAGATGGCCCAGAGGGCCATAGATCGACCAGCGGTATGAGTACCGCATGTACCTTCATAGAGTCCGGTAAGAATTGAAGAGGCTACATTTTAAGAAATACGTCGAATGAGGATGCCATTTGAGGATTTGTGATGTAACTCGCATTTGTAGATGGTAAATCTGCAGTAGTTTTCTAATAACGATCGTTTAGCTTTGGGATCATCTGGGAGGATAACATTGTTAAAGTAATCGAGGAATAGTATTCGCCAGTCATCTGGATCGAGACTCTCGCCCCTAGTATTGATGGTATTAATTTCTATCTGGTTGACATTTGGGCGTTCGAGTACTTAGACATGGAGAGTTTGGGATTCAGACTGGCCTTACATAGTTGCAATGTAGGTGAGGGCATCTGCGTGTCTATTTTTGCCTCGGGGATAGTAAGTAATAGAAGATGTTTTAGGGAAACAGTTCATGCACTGGCGGATGAGAGCAACATATTCAGCCATGCGACCGTTGGCTTGATTTTTAAGGGTGTATTGTCTCTGGACGAGCTGAGAATCTATGAAAACTGTAAGTTTAGGGACACTGAGGTCGAGTGCAAGGTCGAGGCCATGGATCAAGGCTTCATACTCAACCTCGTTGTTAGAGCATTCAAAGTTTAACTTAACTGCCGTTTCAATTCGATCATTGGTGGGTGTGACCAGGACGATACCGATCCCTGAACCGTCAGATCTAGCAGATCCGTCTGTGATAAGATGCCAGCCTGTGTTAGGGTTCCATGGGTCTGTTGGTTCAGTCTAGTCTTCTAGTAGGTCGCCATCGTGTTCCACCCAGTCGACATCTTCGACCGGGAAGTCAACAAGAAAATCAGCGACTATTTGGCCTTTTTGGGATACTTGCTTCTCAAATGTGATATCATGTTCACCAATATAAACAGACCACTATTATACTTGTCTAGATTTTCCTTTCTTGCTAAGTACTTCTCAAAGGGGATAACTTGTTATAATACGGATAGGATGAGCTTGAAAATATGGTTTGAGTTTTCGGGAAGTGTAGACGAGGGTGAGGAGAAAATGCTGAAGTTTTGTGTATCGAGTTTTTGTAGGTGTCAGAGTTTTGCTGATAAAATATACAGGGTTCTCGATGTTTGATTTAAGTCGAATGAGGACTGAGCTGATGATGGTTGGTCGACCATGGTATATTTTAAGTTTGAAGAAGGACTGTTCACAGTTGGGTGTCCAATTGATTTTAGGGTTGTTTTCCTTTTTAGCCTTATTGACGTCTTGGTCGTGTAAGAGAGAGAAGAGCCAGGCACAGCGGTATGAGGATTTGGAAATGAAACGGTTGAGGGCAGCTATCTCACCAGCAACCTTTTAGGCATCTTTTTTGGTTCGGAGGGAAGGTATATTGATGAGGGCTCAGATATGAGTAGGGTCGATCTCGATACCTCGTTTGTTGATAAGGTGGCCTAAAAATTTGCCAAATAAAATACCAAATTGGTATTTGTCCGGGTTAAGTTTTATGTTGTATGTTCAAAGTATCGGAAAGACTGCGGTTAGGTTCTGGACGTGGGTATTTCTTTGGAGGCTCTTGCATAACATGTCGTCGTTGTATACTTTGACTGACTTGCTAAGCAAGGAGTTAACCATGGTTGTAACAACGCATTGGTAGGTGGCACCCTCATTTTGAGGACGAAGGGTATGACGCTAAAACAGTAAAGGCCTTGTTCAGTGATAGAAAAAGTTTTAAGTCGATCCTCGGGTAGGAGGGGTACCTGATTGTAACCCGAAGCCGCGCCATCATTGATAGGCGCTCATGTCCAGCAGTGGCATCGATGAGTACTAAAATTATTGGGAGGAGGAAGCTGTCCTTCGGTGTATGTTTGTTGAGGTCTGTGAAGTCGACGTAGATTCTGATCTTGCAGTTCTTTTTATGAACTGCAATAATATTGGATATCCAATCAACATACTTGACTTCTCTAATGAAACCCGCGGCTATGAGTTTGTCAACCTCGAGGTTGACATCTTCTCAAAGTCGTGGTGCCAAAATACGTTTCTTCTGTTTTACTACTGCAGAATGGGGGATGAGGTCGAGGTGGTGACATGCTAAACTAGGGTCTACCCCAGGCATCTCTTGAAATGTACATACAAAGATGTCTTTGTTTGCTTAAATGAAGGTTGTGAGTTCGAGGCGTTCGGCCTCATCTAGAAAGGTACCAATGAACGTACCTCGACCAGGACTGTCGAGTTCGATATAAACAATGGGTTCGATGGGTGAGATAGCGGGTGTTGAAGGTATGGAGACATAGCGAGACAGTGATTTCTATAGTAGTTTGACAAGTTTTCGGTTCTAATCGATCTCTGGATGCTCACATGAATAGGTGAGATGTTGAGAACCTTTAAAGTTCAACGTCCAACATGTGGTATTGAAATGAAGGGTCTAATGATAAGTCGAAGGCATGGCGCGCATTGCATGGATCCAGTCACGCCTAAGGATTCTGAGGTACTCAGATTTCTTATGGATGACAAGAAAGTTGGTTTGAAGTGTAACTGGATCGGTAGTAACTGGAAGGCTGATTCGACCAATGGAAACTGTGGTAGCCCCATTAAAACCTTTCAGTTCGACATTTACGATAATGATGAGGTCTATTTTGTTCATGGCTTGGACGGTTTGAAGGAAAAGTACATCGGCTGCACTTCCCGTATCGATATATATGGTATGGAGGACAAAGTGTTCGACTTTAATCATTATGAATAAAGGGTTGGAATGGGGAAAATAAACATGCAATGTGTCGCAGTCAATAAATGAGATACCCTCGGGTCAAGTACATTGACTTGACTTTGGCAAGAGGGAGGGTAGCTTTTCCTGGTAGGTGAGTTTGTAGCATGCTTCGAAAAGCTTGAGCTTGCTCTTGGAACGGCCTCTGTCAATATTATTTACCTCGATGAAATAAACTTGGTAGATGTGTACTTCGGCTGGGTCAACAGTAGGAGCGGGTTGAGGTTTGAGGTACGACCCGTCGAGGTAGCTTGGGAGGTCGGCAACGTACTAATGTAGATGAGACGCCTTGAGAATTATTTCAAGAGAGTGCTGTAGGGTGAAGCATTTGTTAGTGTGGTGGCAGTTACACTTGCGGCTAGCGCAATAAGGATCGCCTTATTTGACCTCGATGGGGAAAGGGATACGCTATATGGGGTCTACCTGGATCTGCGGTGGATGGGTGCTGATAGGGGCAGTAACTTTGGGGAGGACCAGCTTCGGTCAATTTTTTGCGGGCTTCGGTAGTGTTTTCAGTGTGGGGACGTTTCCAACTCTCAGTCTTCTGTGAGATGGGAGCGATCAGGGGTGTAGGAGTAGAGGGTGGGCCTTGTCGAGGTTTATTTAGATTGGTGGTCGAAGGCTGCCCCTGTTTATTTGATTCGCGGAGGCACCCAACGTCGATATACCCATTAACTTTTGACAACATCTCCTCGAGGGTTCGCAGTTTATGTAGGACCAGGTATTCTTTGACGCGGCTGTTATCTGGTAAGCGTTCGAATACGCGAGTACGACATTCGTACAGCCGAGGTTTTTGACTTTGCGCGATTCGTTGAGAAACCTCTTGGTGAAGGCTTGAAGGGTTTCACTGTTGGATTTTTAGAAATTTAAGAGAGCATCGATCCTGACCTCTCGATCTTTGTTTATGGCAAATTGGGTGATGAAAAGACTGGATAATTGCTCGAAGCTTCGAATCGGGCCATTGGGAAGGTTATGATACCAACGAAGAGAGTTATTTGTGAGGTTGGTGGGAAAAAGTCGACACATCAGGTGGTCAGCCGTGGAGTAAAGGCTCGAGCATTTTAGAATTTGAGGATGTAGGATTGAGGATCTGTGTTGCAATATTTACTGATAGCGAGAAGCTTGGGGAAGAGGGTGTTGTTTAATCGACTCAATGAGTTTTATGTTGGGCTCGCACTGATGCGGATGGCAAGGTAGATTTTGTAGTCGAGGTCCTATTGTACACAATAGGCAGGATGAGGTGGGGATCGATGGGTTCGAGGGTGATTAGGCTGAGTGTTCGGCATGTGCTTGGCGCTGCGCTCCCCAAGGCGTTCTCGAGCTAGGCAGCGTTTGGGGTGTCTGCAGAAGCGAAGGGTGGAATCAGAGGAATCCTTCGCGGGGTGGATGCTAAGATGGATGAAACCAGTAGGGGGGATAGTGGGGGGAGTGCCCTCGGCACCAAGATGGACCTGGGGTACTTCCAGATATGGTAGGGTCCCCAGTCGAGCGTAGGCAGACACGCGTGATGGGGCGGGTGCTCGAGATGGCAGAGGGGCATCTAGAGGCTATAGTTGTTGCAACTCACGAACTGTGCTGCATAGATCGTTGATGGCGCAATATTCTCTGTTGGCATCATCCAAACAGCATTGCCATTTGGCTTCAAAATCTTGCTGGTGTTCTTCGCGCTCCTCATACAATTGTGCTCGGTGTCGCTTCTCAGCCTGAGCGAACTGCTAAGTAAGAAGGGTTAACTGGGTAGCGACTTTGTCGGTAGAGTTGCCGACATAGGTGGAAGTAGAGCGTAGGGTGAGGGCCATTAGAAGTGGTTTGTTGGAATTGGAAAAGGAAAGCACAAGGTAGGGGAGGCTGGTAGGGTGGGAAAGCGCGGGCGGCGCCAAATGTAGGGGCCTAACTTCGCAAGGGGGTAAAGTTGGCTCTTATACCACGAGATTTGTCTTCGATAAAGGGGTTCAAGGATATAACAAATAATACGAATAATCTACTAACAATATACTTGAGTAGAGGCCTAGAATGAGACACTCCATGACCTCTGATGAGGATTTTTAGAAGTATTGATATAACTGCCGAGTAGTCAAAGTTTTGGGTACAGGGTGATCGAAGGTAAACTGCAAGGGTTCTGGGGAGAGATTTCATAACCCTTGCACAATCCTCCCTCCCTCCTATTTATAGATTACAGGAAGGGCTGAGTCACCATGGGGGTTCTAATTACAAGTATACCCTCTGGGACAACTAACTTGTACCCAGAGTCAGTTCTGACGCCGAAACAGTTGGGTCTGACACTGTAGCCGTTGTCCTGCTCATTCTGACATTGTGGCCATTGTATGTTTTGACACTGCAGTTGTCGGGCGGCGTGCTACGCCATTATATCTGGTAAGCTGGCTGTCTGACATGTCTACCTTTGACCATGTGCGACCACGGTCGAAGATTTCTGGTGCTGATGTGGAGCCCATGCGCTAACGTATCTGCCTTAGGCTTCGAAGCCTTTTTGTTGTCGAATGTTCTTATAGTTTTAGAGGGCTTGATCATGGATTTATTAGGCTTCAACTTATCAGGTAGGCTTTGATGTAGCCTTCGAGTGTTCGGCTGGAGCTAGAAGGCTGCGAGTAGGCTACTACAGAGATAAAATAAAAGGTAACGGAAAACTCAGCTTTTGTGACATGAAGTACGAAATTGTAAATTTTTGTTACCGTGACATGAAGTTGTGATATGGTGTTTTTAAATAAATAACCTTAAATAGATATAATGAAGATCATAAAGAGGAGGATAACAAAAACTATGAGGAGGATAATAGCCTGGAGGAGGATTTACCTGCGTCGGGGGGAGCCAAATACGATGATAAATTTTAGAAAATCATCATGGTAGTTGTTGTAGTTCTGGAATGAGTGCCAAACACTTGTAGGGGAAGTCAGATAGGTAAGATTGCAGCAAAACTGATACCAAAGAAAAAATAGAAGAAGCATATGTGTGCAGGGTATAACACCATGCAACGTCATGACAAACGCACATATCCTGTGCTTCTCGTAAAGAAGGCAAGTGATGCAGGTAATCCTTCGATATTATTTGTCTTTTTTCTTTTGTGGCTATACCTCATTGAACCTTTAATTTTTTTGAATAGTGTTTTTCACGGGAAATGAGTATTTATTACGAAAACAAAAAATTCGTGACCATCTCGAAATGAAATTCCCTATTCCGTGACTACGAGCCTGTTACTTTTCAAATCCCCCTCGTCCACTGGGTTCTTATGTTATGGTTGTAAGAGTAGATGAGTTTGGGTCTCAAATATCTAATTTTCCTTTTATATCTGAAGATGGGAATAGTTTATTACGGAAAGGTCGTGTGGAAGCATATAGTAAGGACAATGATGATTTACCTGCGCTCAAAGTTTCAGAATCTGGTGAGGTCCTTGATGGACCAGACGCTATTAGACCTGCGGTAGTTAGTAATGTAGTCTGGTGGTGGACAAGTACTGTCCACAAGTGTGAGGGGTGGGGGGGGGGCGAAGAAGGTAGGCACAAAGAAGCCAATACCAAAGAAAAAGGCAGAACAAACGGATGTATACAGGATGTAAATTGGTGCAACGTCATAATTAACTTTGCCACCCCGAAATCGCAGGCATGCTACTCTTAGAAGATAACTCCAAAGACGACTCTAAAGCTGATTCTGAAGATGGGGAAGGAAATAATGAAGAGTGATCTCGATTTAGTTTATTTCCATTTATACTAATATTATGTTTAGTAATTAACAACTTTTGAATATCAGGCAATCTTATTGCCTATGGATTTGCAATTTTTGCTTAACACGTTAAAACTTCTCGAAGTCGACCTTCATAATTTAGTTCAACTTAATATTGGATTTC
The DNA here is from genome assembly GCA_014058105.1 of Kingdonia uniflora. Lineage (NCBI taxonomy): Eukaryota > Viridiplantae > Streptophyta > Magnoliopsida > Ranunculales > Circaeasteraceae > Kingdonia > Kingdonia uniflora. The sequence continues at coordinate 2,049,561 of JACGCM010002813.1, forward strand.
AATTTGCTTAAAATATGGGAACAAGTTATTGTGTTTACGTCAGGGATATGGCCTTAATGTAAGGCGGGGTTTGAGATAAAATAGAAGGTAACGGAAAACTCAGCTTTTGTGGCATGAGTAACAAAATTGTACAATTTTGTTACCGTGACATAAAGTTGTGATGTGGTATTTTTAAATAAGCAACCTTTAATAGATATAACGAAGACCGTGAAGTAGAGGATAACGAAGATTGTGAGGAGGACGACAACGAGGGGGAGGATTCACCTGCGTTGGGGGGAACAAAATATGATGATAAATTTTAGTAGTACATCACGGTAGTTGATATGGTCCTGGAATGAGTGCCGAGCACTAGTGGGGGAAGTCAAATAGGGAAGATTACATCAAAATAGATGCCAGAGAAAACACGGAAGAAGCGTATATGTGTAGGGTATAAAACCATGCAACGTCATGACAAACGCACATGTCCTGCACTTCTCGCGAAGAAGGTAGGTGATGCAGGTAATCCTTTGATATTAATTTGCTTACTTCTTTACTAGTTATATAAGGCCTACCCTTATTAAAGCTTTAATTTGTCTAAATAGTGTTTTTCGCGGGAAAAAAGTATTTGTAACGAAAACAAAATTTTTGTTACATCCTCAAAATGATAGTCCCTATTCCGTGACTATGTGCCTGTTGCTTTTGAAACCCCTCTCGTCCAGTGGGTACTTATGTTGTGGTTGGTAGAGTAGATGAGTTTGGACCTCGAATATCAAATTTTACTTTTGAAGCAGAAGATGGGGATATTTTACTGTGTGAAGGTCTTGAGGCGGTGGGTAGTGAGGATAATATCAATTTACTGTAGTAGCCTATTCGCAGCCTTCGACCCCACTCAGACACTCAAAGGCTACTTCACAGCCTACATGAATATCTCAAAGCCCCCGCAATCCCTTAAACAAGCCTTCCAAAGATCATTTGAAGACGAAGCTTTGACCATAAACAAACCTTGTGGACGGACTCCACACATCGCAACAGAAACACTTTGAACATAGCTGCACATTGTCGAGGTATGATGGGACAGGCAGCCAGCTCATCAAATAAGAAGGCGCAGTGATTGGTCCTTGCAGCTACAGTGACAAGCCCAACCACTGCCACGGTGATAAAGTATGGAAACATCTCCATCAACTATTACAGTGACAGTAGAGACATGTCCGGCGCCCATACCCTGCTGGGATATCTGGACAATGCCCTTGTAATCTGGCCTAATCTTGGTGACTAAGCCCTTCCTATGTTCTATAAATAGGAGAGATGGGGGCTAAGGAGAGGTTAGAAAAATTCCCCCCAGCTCTCTTTCAGTTTACCTTCGACCACCCTGAAAAGCCCAGTACTCGAACCTTCAATTACTCATCAGTAATTAAATCACTCTTAAAAATCCTCAACAAAGGTCGTAAAACATCACATTCAGGCCTCTACGCAAGTATTTGTCTATAGATTGTTCATACTTTAGATTATTTACTTGTATTCCATTGATTGAAGATTAACCTCGTGTTGTAAGAGCCAACTTCCCCTCCAAAAGAAGTTAGGCCCCTACAATTGGCGCCGTCTATGCTTCCCACCCTACCAATCTCTTTTTCGCTTTCCCATCCTTTGTTTTCAACATCCACAGATTCTCCTAAATGGCCCCAACCCTCTGTTCCAGTTCAACCCATGCCAACATCTACATCGATGGTGCGACCGTCCAAATAGCCTTACAATCTCAACAAGTCGCTCAAGCCGAGGAGCGCCACCATGCCCAATTTAACCATGAGCATGAAAACCACCGCCTGGAATTGGAACTGAACGGAACCGTCGCCTGGACGACGAGAATAGATAGAACTGGACAATCGACGAGTTACGCCACACCGTTCGAGAGCTGCAGAGACTAGAGCCTCTAGAACCCACTTGACCATCCCAAGCACCAGATCTATCGTGCATGTCTGCCCGCGCCCGTCTGGGACCCCTACCCACTCTCGGAGTAGCACAAGGCCCTATCCAAGCCGTGGGTGCTCCCCACATTATTCTTCCTACCGGTTCCATCCACCTCGGCATTCACCCCACAAAAAAATCTTCTGACTCCACCCTCCGATCCTCTAGACACCCTATATGCCGCCCAGCTTGAGAACGTCTCAGGGAGAACATCACCGAACACATTCCACCCACTCGAACTCGCCATCCTCGAAACCCTTAATCTCTCCCTCATCCTGCTTTATGCTGCAAAGCAGGACTTTGACCTCAAAATACAACCAGTTATTTGCGTCAGCGCGAGCCCAGCCACCAACTCTTAGAGTCGCCTCAATAACCCCTTATGCCCTAAGCATCTCTCTATAGAGATACCCCCAAATTTTCGTACCCCCAAACTCAGCAAATACTGAAATTCAAACTCTCAATCACACATTCTTGAATTCCAAAATGCCCTGAGCCTTTATTCCATGGCTGACTACCTATTATGTTTCCTTTTTCCTACCAACCTTACTGACAACCCCCTTCGATGGTATTACAACCTCCCAAATGGCTCGATACGAAGCTTCGAGCAACTATCATGGCTTTTCCTCACCCAGTTTGCTTTTAAGAGGGAAAGAGAAGTAAGAGTCGCCCTATTCAATTTAAGAAAATCTAGCAACGAGACACTCTAAACCTTCACCAAAAGGTTCCTCGATGAATCGCGGAAAATTGAGAACCTTGACTGCGCGAATGCTATACTCACATACTCGAATGCCCTAACTGATCACAGTCGAGTAAAAGAATACCTAGTTCTCCACAAACTTCAAACACTCAAAGAGATGCTCTCAAAGATCAATGGTTAAATCAATATCGAGGGCCTTCAAAAATCCCGCTAATAAAGCCAGCCTTTGCACACCACCCACTTCAATAAACCTCGAAAATACCCACATTCTACTGTAATACCCCTAATCGCTCCTGTCCCACAGGAGACTGAGAGCCGTAAATATCCTGGCATCGACAATTGTGCTGAAGCTCGTAAGAAGCGACCGAAGCCTGTCTTACCCATACTTACTACTCCTCTCAGCACCCTTCTACCTCATATACAGACAGACCCCATCTGGCGCATCCCTTTCCCTATCGAAGTTAGACCAGGCGAACACTACTACACCAATCACAAATGTAACTGTCACCATACCAACAAGTGCTTCGCCCTCCAGCGCCCTCTCGAACTCATCCTCAAAGCAGGTCACCTACATCAGTATATTGCTGACCTCCCCAGCTACCGTGATGGGTCTTACCTCAAACCTCAATACACCCCTACTGCTGACCCAGCCGACGTGCAAATTTACAGAATAAATTTCATCAAAGTCAACAACATAGACAGCGGCCATTCCAAAAGCAAATGTAAGCGTGTGGAAGAATGTTACAAACTCACCTACCAGGAGAAACTTCCCACCCTCCTGCCAGAACAAAACCATCACCCTCGTCTCAAAGGCATCTCTTTTATCGATTGCGATACTTCCCATGTTTGATTCCCCCACTTCGATCTATTAGTAATCATGATTAAGATTGAAAACCTCGTCCTCCACACAATGTTGATTGACACAGGGAGGGCAGCTAATGTCCATTTTCTACAAACTGTTGAAACCATGAAGAAGACAGACCTCATAACCCCTGCCAATGTCGAATTGAAAGGCTTCAATAGGGCCACAGATGTTGTTGTTGGTCGAATCAGCTTCCTAGTCACCACAGGCCCTCTTACACTTTAAACCAGCTTCCTTGTTATCGACTAAAAGTCAGAATCCCTTGGTATCCTCGGGCGTGACTGGCTCTATGCCTTGCGTGCCATACCTTCGACCTACCGTCAGACCCTTCGCTTCACAACCCCCGAAGGAACTTAAAATTTGAAAGGTTCTCAGCGCCTCGCCCGTTCATGCGAGCATCCAGAGATTGACAAGACCTAAAAACACGTCAGCCGTCCTAGCAATCACTGTCTCTTTCCTCCCCACACCTTCGACAAATACCACTTCACCCATCAAATTTATTGTTTATATCAAATTCGACGGTCCTGGTCGAGGTACATTCATTGGAACTTTTCAAGATGAGGCAGAACCCTTCGAGCTTGCAAATTTCCTTCGAACAAACAAAGATGTCTTTGCTTTGACATTTTAAGAGATGCCCGGTGTTGACCCCAGATTGGTATGCCATCGCCTCGACCTCATTCCTTACAGCTTAGCAGTAAAACAGAAGAAGCGTAACCTGGCTCCACGACTTCGAGAAGCAGTTAACCTTGAAGTAGATAAGCTCATAGCCGCAGGTTTTATACGAGAAGTAAAATAGGCTGGATATCAAACATTGTGGTAGTTCCCAAGAAGAACGGCAAGATCAGAATCTTTGTCGACTTCATAGATTTCAACAAACACACACCGAAGGACAGCTTCCCCCTTCTGATCATTTTAGCACTCCTCGATGCAACTGCCGAACATGAGTGCCTATCAATGATGGACGCGGCTTCAGGTTACAATTAGGTACCCCTCCTGCCCGAAGATTAACTTAAAACTTCCTTTCTCACTGAGCAAGGGCTTTACTGTTTTAACGTCATTCCCTTTAGCCTTAAAAATGCGGGAGCCACTTACCAACGCCCTGTCATAACCATGTTTAAGCCCTTGCTTGGCAAGTCAGTTGAAGTCTACATCGACGACATGCTATGCAAAAGCCTTCAAAAATCGACCTACATACAAGACCTAGCCAAAGTTTCTCAATACTTTGTACATATAACATGAAACTCAACCCACACAAATACCAATTTGGCATTTCGTCTGGTAAATTTTTGGGCCACCTTGCCATTAAATGAGGTGTCGAGATTGACCCCACCCATATTCAAGCCCTCGTTAATATGCCTACGCCCCAAACCAAAAAAGACGTCCTGAAAGTGAGTGGTAAAATAACAACCCATAACCGTTTCATCTCCAAATCCTTAGATAGATGCGCATGGCTCTTTTCCCTCCTACGCGGCCAAGGCTTCCACAAAATAAAAAATAAAAATAACCCCGAGATTAACTGGACACCCAAGTGTGAACAGGCCTTCCTCGAACTTAAAACTTATCTTTGTCGACCACCAATTATCAGCGCACCTATCGAAGGTGAAATACTCTCTTTATACCACGCCGTTACAGATACCTCTAGCAGTTCAGTGCTTATTTGACTCAACTCAAACATCGTGAAACATGTATATTTCATCAGCAAAACTCTAAGACCTGCAGAAACCCGATATTCGAAACTTGAGCGTTTGCTCCTTACCCTTGATAATTCAGCTTGCAAACTTAAACCATACTTTCAAGCCCACACCATCCGTGTTATAACAAGTTACCCCATTCGAGAAGTACTCAGTAAAAAAGAGAAATCCAAAAGAGTACAACAGTGGTCTGTGTAGCTTAGCGAACATGACATTATATTCTAGAAACAAATATCCCAGAAAGGCCAAATAGTAGCAGACTTCCTCGCAGACTTCCCGGTTGAAGATGTCGATTGGGAAGAACACGAAAATGACTGAACAGAAGACCAACCCGAACCAACAGACCCCTGGAACCCTAATACTGGCTGACGCTTATTCACAGATGGATCCGCTGGACCTAATGGCTCAGGAATTGGTATTGTCTTGGTCACATCTACTAATGATCGAATAGAGAAGGCTGTCAAACTTACATTCGAATGTTCCAAAAACGAAGCAGAGTAGGAAGCCTTGATCTACGGCCTCGACCTCGCCCTTGACCTCGGCATTCCCAAGCTTGCCATTTTCACAGATTCCTAACTTGTTTTGTGACATTATTCCAGAGAAAATCAAGCTAATGGTCCCATGGCTGACTATGCTCTTTCTGTTAGACAGCACATGGAACATTTTCCCAAAAAATCTCCTTTCACTCATTACCCTCAAGGATAAAACTAACATGTAGATGCCCTCGCCTATATTGTAGCCATGATCGGACAGTCAGAATCCTGGACCCTTCATATCGTAGTACTCGAACGCCCAAGTATCGACCAGATGGAAGTCAATGCCATCAATACTGAGGGCGTGAGTCTCGATCCTGACGATTGGCAAACTCCATTCCTTCATTACCTCAATAATGCCACCCTCCCAGATGATCCCAAAGCGAGACGATCATTAATAGAAAATTGCCGCAGATACACTATCCACAAAAATGAATTATATCGCAAATCCTCAAATGACATTTTCCTTCGATGCATATCCCAAGCTGAAGCCACTAACTACAATCTTAACCAAACTTCATGAAGGAACATGCGGTGCTCATACTGCTGGTCGTTCTATGGTTCTTCGAGCCGTCTCTCAAGGATTATTTTGGCCGAACATGAAAAAACAAGCAAAAGAATATGCCAAACACTGTGACAAATGCCAACGTCATGCTCATGACATTCATTGCCCTTCACAAGACCCCCATTCCAATTAAGTCTCCTGGCCATTCCAAAGATGGGCTATCGATCTCATCGGCCCCTTACCTAAAGCCTCGGGTAGTAGAGAAAATGTCCTTGTTGTAACAGATTACTTCACCAAATGGGTCAAAGATGTACCTTTGTGTCGAACCAAAGAAGAAGAAGTTATCAAATTTCTATGGGAAAACATCATCACACGCTTCGGCTGCCCCAATATGATTCGATGCAATAATGGTCCCTAGTTCATCGGCTGCAAAGTTAGAAATTTTCTCAAGAAACACAACATCATTTTCCCACCTTCAGCACCTTACTATCCCCAAGGCAACGGTCAAGTCAAAATAATCAACAAAACCATTGTCGATGGTCTCAAAAAAAGAGTTGATGCAAAGAAAGGTCGATGGGCTTAAGAGTTACAGCATGTCCTCTGGGCCTATCGAACAACACCAAAAAAATCAATAGGCTGCACCCCTTTCCTTCTAGCATGCGATACCGAAGCTGTACTCCATACTCAATTCAAAGTACCTACACGAGATCTTAACCTCCCAGACGAAAGAAATGAGTTTGAAATCGCATGTAACACGTTATGGATTGACAAAACCAGAGACCGAGCCATCGCCAACCATGGCCGCTACCACACATCACTTCAGAAATCCTATAACAAGAGAGTTCAACCCCGAAGTTTCAACATTGGAGATCTCGTACTTCGGCGGGTCAACCAATCATCGAAGCCTCGAAATGCTTGCAAGCTAGCTGAATCCTGGGAAGGACCTTACGTCGTATACGATAAAACTATCAAGGGTTCCTACTTTCTGATGTCAGAAGACAAAAAACCTTTACCAAATCCATGGAACTCAATATAGCTGGTCTCCTATAACAGGCCATACCCTCAACCTTGTACAACTGATGTAATTTAGAATAATCAATAAATAGTTTTTTTACCCATACTTCATCTCCTATTTTCATTGAGTCTCTTGGTTTAACTTAGGTATCATGTCAACCTTCGACCCGACTAATACTTGTGGGCGACCTTGAAATTTTTCAAGCTTCCAATTTCCAGCAAACTCGAGGGGTAAGGATGGTTGAAAGACTAGACCCTCGAGAATGCACTGGGGGCGAACAGTTATGCTTCGCTGTGGCTAAGGCCTTCAAAGTCAAGTCGATTTCTTAGTTTCTTCTAAGTATCATGTCAACCATTCGACCTCACTGGTACTTGGGGGCAACCTTGAAATTTTCAAGCTTCCAATTTTGAGCAAGCTCGAGGGGTAAGGATGGTCGACAGAATGGACCCTCGGGGATGCATTGGGGCTAACAGATAGTCTTCGATCAGGCTCCGAAACCATCGAATTCGAGTCGATTTCTTGGTTTACCTCGGGAATCATGTGCACCCTCGCCCCGACTGATATTTGGGGGAGATCTGGAGATTTTCAAGTTTCAAACATTTGAGCAAACTCGAGGGGCACGAATGGTCGAAAGGCTAGATCCTCGGGAATGCATTGGGGGCGAACATGTCTTTCTTCGCTGTGACTTAGGCCTTCGAAGTCTAATGAATTTCTGGGTTTCCCCTGGGTATCCCGTCCCCTCGGCCCGACTGATACTTGGGGGTGACCTCAAAATTTTTCAAATTTCCAATATTCGGGCAGACTTGAGGGGCTCGAATGGTAGACAGACCGGACTCTCGGGAATGCGTTGGGGGTAACCACGTCTTAAATCACTGTGGCTTCGGCCTTCGACGTCCAGCAGATTATTCAGGGATCGATCAAAATATCCTCGAAGCTTTTCAGGGTTCGATCACTCTACAGTCACTCGACAGAAACAGTTTAGGCAGATACTATTATGCAGAAATATCTACGATACAAAGAAGATTAAAAACCTCATACATTAGAGTAACAGTTTCATTGCAACTCAAGATAAGTCATCAAAAATTTGGTACAAGCTAAACTAACAGAATAAGCCTCAACATTTCAACAATCCAGAACAAAGCAAGGGTAGAAGAAGATAACAAATCCAGTTCAAAAATCAGACACAGATTCAAATGCAGTTCATAATCAACCCCAGATGTTCAATAGATAAACAACATTAGTACAATACGACAACTCACAGAAATACCAAGTTCAAAGATCAACTCCACAGAAAAAGAAACATGGTTCAATATATTACAACTTAACAACAAATCAGAAATGGTGGACATGGAACCCCAATACCTGATACCTCGTATCGGCAAGGCTGCGCAGGCCCTATAGCGCTAGCACTCTCAGAACCTTTAGTCAAAAGCTTTGAATCCGCACCATCAACAACTACATCATCCACAGTTCTAACACTGATTGCCTCAATTATAGGAGCCTACACACCACCTCTAGTACCTCCATCTGCTCCATCAACAACATTTGTCAACCAGCTCTGGGGAAACAGGGAAGGGTTCCATAGTATCGGGGTTATACCCCTTATCTTCTATAAATACTTTCAACCTGACAGTCACCTAACATTCATCATCAAACTGCCCAGGTAAATCACCTTCTGTTCTGCTATCTCCTTCTCTTTCGCAGCAAGCTTCACCACCCACACCTGTTCCTGTTTAGATCGCTGATGCTCAAGCCTCTCATCAAAGGAGTTTTTGATTACCTACAAATCTTGCTTCAACACTTTGACCTCAGACAACAATGATGCCTCATTCCCTCGAGCAAGATCTAGACCTTCTACCACTTGTTGCAACTTCCCCTTCACTGACTTCATTACCTTGTTGTAAGATTGGGCCCAAGCATCCGTCTGCTAGAATATTCAAGCAGTCAGTACCCCTCGAAACTCGAAGAACTTTAAAGAAATCTCAGTATCTCACAAAAAAATTAATAAACAGTTACCTGAAACATACTCCTCTTCATCTCCTTCGAAGCCTCATCTGGGTCGTCTTTGCAGAGTTCAATCATCGAAGCATTCTTGGCTACCTCTTGTTCCTGTCATTCAGCCTCCGTCATATCTTCATCCTTATCCGCTGCATCATCCTCCCCCAGCGCCCTACGCCTTTTGCACTAAATAACATTCGATTGCTGCATCCTCAGAACTTCGGGAACAACCCGGCCCTTCCCCTTCTCAGTTTGTGCTGGCACATACCTCAGCCTCAATCTCAAAGCATTGCCAGCAACTTCGGGTACCGGCACAGCTTGCATCGACCCCCTCCTCGATTTTGGAACATACTGAATATTCCTTGGCAACTCCACCCCTCCCATTTCTTTTGGACCCTTCGAACCACCTTCGCATCTCCTTCTATTCGATGGCTTCGGCGTAAATGGTACGTTTCAAAGTAGGGAATCCATCTTTTTCCTTCTCTGCCTCTTAATATCAAGACTGTCAAAAATAGAATTTACCCAATCCTCACTACGTTCGAGCAAAGTATCAATATAGTTCCTCGGATTGTTCCAAGACAGATTCTTTGGACCTGGAAAATAAACAAAATATAATCACCACTTCTCCAAGATATACATCAACAACAATCCTTTGACAACAAACTTACTCTGATTATACACCCTATGATGTAACTTATAAAAATCTTCCCCCTCAATATTCTCATAGTTACCCCGTACTATTAATAAATCTTTATTCCACCCTCGGCCTGTCTAACACAGATCAAAGAACCAGGGCTTCTCTAAGTGACACTGGATGTGGTAGGTACCTGGGTTCTGGCTTGCTTTCTTCGAGTAGAAGGTAATAATACCAAACCACTTAATTTCCATTCATCAATCTGCCAAAAATTCAAAACCTTCTTAACCAATCTTCGAAGAGGAAGTTCCATTTCTAATTGAATCTGGCCTCTATAAGCCATAATCCCTTCCCCAGGGTCCGATTTGAAAGTTAATCCCGCTCCCACCACACTCAACAACATCCCCACCTTCGATAGCTCTAGCTTGGCTGCTAATCAGTCTATCCTAACCTTATCTCTTGTTGAAACGAAGCCTTCAACCCTATCCAACTCAGTTAAATCCCTACTTTTATCACTTTGCCCCCCTTCTCCCTTTCCAATACCAGAAGGCCCCACATTACCCTCACCTCTCTCCCCCCCATACTATCTCCTCCTCTTCACTATCCTCAGTCACTGCCATCCTACGACATCTCATAATCGGAACCTCACCAGTGGGCAATACCATAGATAAAGGGGCTTCGGTTACAACATCTAACACCTTTAAGTTGCTACCATCATCTATTGGGGCATGACCAGATATACTAGCTTCGAATGCTTCGATTTCTTGGTCTATCAGCCTCTGTCTTGAAGCTTGACGGGTATGCATTATACCCTATAGAAGAAGAGGTTCGCAATTAGATCGATATATTTGATAATTACGTGTCAATAACCCATAGCCCATCTACCTCCTTCCATAGATTTATATGCATTCGAAATTTGACCCTAAGCCCAATGCCTCCTTCAAAAACCCCCAAAATCCCAGAATGGGTCGAAACCTAGACACATGAATTCTCTTATCCTCGAAGATAATCTCCAAACTCCAAACGTAAACATTTTACTCTCAGATACAGAAGGAAAAACAAAATAAAAATTGGTAGAGTTCAAATCACATACATGTGTTAGAACCACTATACTCGGAAAAGCAAGAACAATGCAGCAACTTCAACAACTTCATTCAAGCACTAATGGTGTACGTTCTCTTCTCCTTGCTCTCACTGATATTTCTCAGTAAATAGTACAGTGGTTACTCCTCTCACACTTATATACTTTCTTAGAAAACCAAAACCACCTCAATTTTCAAACCACTATCATTACCACAACCCCACTACCCTGGATTTTCGGCTACAATGTGTTTTAACCAAGTTACCCCTCATATTCCTCACATGCGAGCTGCATGCTCACTTAAACTTACCTACAAAACTAAATCCTCTCGAACCTTTTCTTACCCTCACTCGAAGCTAAACACCCAAATCCAAACATCAAGTCAGAACTTTTCTGTGAAATGAGGACAACAATCATGATTACTTTTCGGCATACTGTCCCAGGCGTACGTACCACCCTGACAGACCAGTTGTGAGGGTTGTTAGTACAACCAGTCAAATCTAACAAAACCTTTGGCACATTCGAGTAATCGACCACTCCGCGTCTCGAATACTCATCATCAGGTATCCTCAAATTTGGCTCTCAAATATCTCGACATTCGATCTACAACACATTCGCCAATTTTAAACATCATGCCTTTCTTATTTTAGCAGATTACTCTTTTTCCTTCGGCAGATCACATTCACTCTTCGTCAAATTATAATCATAAACTTCAACAGTTTAAAAACTTATGCCTACACAGATCCAACCTTTTGCACCAACAGATCAATCCTTACAGTTTTGATAGATCAAACCTCTTACTTCGACAAACTACAGTATCCTACTTTGACAATTCAAAATTTCCCCTCGACAGTTCAAACACCCTACTTTAACAGATTATATTATTACTTCGACAACTCTAGATACTACTATTAAAATTAAAAATCCTCCTTTGATAGATGTTACCGATACTTCAGCAGTTCAGAATTTATGCTTTCATATTACAGACTCTTAGTACGATAGCTCAAATTGCTACTTATAATAAGACAAGATACTACTTCAGCAATAGTTCAAAATTCTAATTTCATTCAACAAGCCAATACATCATATACTAATTATAGACCCCATATAAAAAAAGAGAAAGAGGAAGAGCAGAGCAACAATAGAAGCCAACCAAAACACCCAACAGGTAGAGGACCCTAATTATCAGTTGGATGCTTCTCTTTAACTATGGTTGCAGCATCCGCATCATCCTGATTCATGCCACAAAGTCCTCAGGAAGAGATAACCAATAGTCGGGTAACGACCCCATCATCTGCAATATTCCCCACTAGTACGCGAAGGGCATGCCAAGAATGGGTGCCCCGGGTTCCACCATAAAAAATTTGGCATCTCACCATAAATGTCCTCTTCAATACCGAACCTCCGTCGCAGCACCAACGTCATCTCCTGTATTCACCTGACTCTCACTACTACCTGGTTCTCCTGTGTGGGTACATTTGCAGCCATTCTGATTCGAGCAAGTAAGCAGAAAGATGAAGAGAAAATGCAGAACAATGGTAAACCCTCTCCACAACGGTGCCTTTTATATATAATGAGCAATTTAAACTTTCCCTCTTCCCTAGTCGCATTAACTGTGGTCTTCAATTCCCCACCTCAAAAACTCAACAGCCCAACCTTTTCAACGTCCCAAACATAACAGTTTCCACTGCATACGCATGAACACACCATTTACGAGAACTTGCAGTCGAACCTCATTCATCGAACCATCGACCATTTTCAATGCTTACCAGTTAATTACATTCGGCCACATCATTATACTTCAAGAATACATTTTACAGCATTAATCAGTATTACTCGCAAGCATTCGATGAGAGAAGTTTTCTATCATGACTATGAGCCTATTCGTTTCCAATGCCTAGCATTTATAAAAAACACAAATATGCAGCAAAATAATATTCTCATTCCATTCCACCACATACAATAGCAAAACAACAAAAAATTACACCTAAATACATTCACACAACCAACCCAAACAAAAACCGCTACATAAAATCTTACAATACAAAGGGACCAATCATAACTACCTCAAACAACGGCCACACTTTCAGAAGGCCCAACTCTACTCACAACGCTTTGTTCCTCCATCTCCTCTTCTGTACAAATAAGGCATTCGGCCAAAGCCGACAGAAAAAGATATCGCTTCTCTGCAGTAGTAAAGTCGTACTTCAGCCGGTCCCAAAGATAGGCATAAGGATCCCCATTAATGAGCTCTCCATCCTCTGCCTCTACCAGTTCGGGCATGTCCCAGTCCAAATCATGATCCCAAAGAACTTTATATGCAGTTCACTAGTCTTTCACTTTACACGACAGTCCCGGGTGAACCCCATCCTCTTCTGATATCTCGTGTTGGGCGTGGTATCTATGGAGATCTCAAAAGTTATAGTAGACAAAGAGAAGAATGAAAAAGAATAAGTTTGCACAGTGTCCCTACTCAATAACCTATACTTATAGCCTCATTTCATTTATTACCCTATAACCACCAATACTTCTTAATTATCCTATTTTATTACTTACCCGAAAACCAATAGTCAAACCGCCCAAATTCCAAGGCCAAACAGTTTTCTCAGCAAATGCCTCTACAACTATTTTCGAGACCTTCGCTGAGAGGGGGCGAATGTAGTAGCCTACTCGCAGTCCTCGACCCCACTCAGGCACTCGAAGGCTACTTAACAGCCTACTCAAATATCTTAAAGACCACGCAATCCCTAAAAAAGCCTTCCAAAGATCATTTGAAGATGAAGCTTCGACTATAAACAAACCTCGAGGACGGACTCCACACATTACAGCTGAAAGACTTCGACCATAGATGCACATGGTCGAGGTATGATGGGACAGGCAGCCAGCTCATTAGACAAGATGACGTAGTGATTGGTACTTGCAGTTGTAGTGACAGGCCCAACCACTGCCACGGTGATAAAGTACAGAAACATCTCTAACAACTATTACAATGACAGTACAGACATGTTCGGCGCACATACCCTGCCGGGATATCCGGACAGTACCCTTGTAATCTGACCTAATCTTGGTGACTCAGCCCTTCCTATGTTCTATAAATAGGAGAGATGGGGAACCAAGGCGAGGTTAAAAAAATCCCCCCCAGCTCACTTACAGTATACCTTCAACTTCCCTGTAAAACCCAGTACTCGAACCTTCGATTATTTATCAGTAATAAAATCACTCTTAAAAATCCTCATCTGAGGTCGTAGAGCGTCACATTCGGGCCTCTACGCAAGTATTTATCTATAGTTTATTCATACTTTAGATTATTTACTTGCATTCCTTTGATTAAAGATTAGCCCTATATTGTAAGAGCCAACTTCCCCTCCAAAAGAAGTTAGGCCCCTACATTTACCTGCATCGAAAAGTTTTGAATCTGGTGAGGTCCTTGACGGACCAGATACTATTAGGCCTGTAGTAGTTAGCAATATAGTTATTGTAGGGACCTATCCCTCTACTTAGCCTAAATTTGAACTATCTCAATTTAAGACTCACGCATTTCACACGTGATATGAAAAGGCAGCATTGACACCTAGACCACGAACAGATAAAGAACATGGATCGAGTATAATAAAAGAATATGAATAAGTCAAAGACACCTATTATAGGGACCTAACTCCGTTCGGGCGGGGAGTCGGTTCTTTCAAGGTAGACTCAATCCTCAATCAAAGGGAATAAGAAATTAGCCAAAGATAAGGTATAACTAAAGGCAAATACTTGCGTAGAGGCCCAAATGTGACTCTCTATGACCTCTGATGAGTATTTTTAAGACAGATTATATTACTGAAGAGTAGATAAGAGGGTTCGAGTACATATTTTATGGGTGGTCGAAGGTAAAGATGCCAAGGCTAGAGGAGATTTTTCTAACCCCCGTCTGGCTTCCCCTTCCCTCTATTTATAGAAGCATAGGGAGCTGAGTCACCAGACGTGGGTTCGGTTTACCAGATTATGTTGTATAAAAATCTCGCCGAGTGACGGACGCCGGTCTTATCGATACTGTTACTGCTGCATTTGTTGGTGATGGCCCTGGACGGTGCAGTGGCCAGACTTGTCACTGCAGACGCATGGGCCAATCAATACGCTGTCTCATCTGATGAGGTAGTTGTCTGTCTTATCTTGCTTCGACCGTGTGATTGTGAGGTAGAAGGATATCTATTGTTTGGATGTTAATCCTTTCTCGAAATTCTATCTGGTGAGATGGTTGTCTGTCTGTCCTGTCATACTTCGACCTTATGTAGATATGGTTGAAGGATGTCTGCTACAATGTACTGATCTGTTCTTAAAGTTCTGTCTGGTGTCAAAGGTTTATCTTTGGGGGATCTCTGAGTAACTTACTGTAAGGATTAAGTGGGCTTCGATACATTCGAGTAGGCTATGAAGTGGGCCTCGACTGTCCATCGAAGGCTACGAGTAGGCTACTACATTCGCCCCCTCTCAGCGAAGGTCTCAAATCCGGGTGGAGAGGTAATCTCAGAGAAAACTATTCTGTCTTAGAATCTGGGCGATTTGACTGTCTTGTTTTTTGGGAAAGTAGTAAAAGGGGTTTTTAAGGGCTGCAGTTGGTTATAGGGTAATAAATGCATTGAAGCCTATAAATATGGGATATTGTGGAGGTACGCTGTATCTTCTTTTATCTGTAATAGTCTTCTACTCTTTTATCCATATTCTTAACATTTGGATGGATACAACGCTGAACACACGTTACCAGAAGAGGATGGGGTCTTCTCAGGACTGTCGAGTAGGGCGAAAAATGGCAGAACTGCACGTGAAGTTTTTTGGCAAACATGACCTGGGACATGCCGGACATTGTGGAAGTAAGGCCTTAGGAGTTCTTCAATGGAGACCCATATTCTTATCTGTGGGAACAGTTGAGGTTTCAATTTACGACTGTGGAATGGCGCTATATTTTTCTGATGGCGCTGGCCGAAAGTCTCGTTTGTGCTGAGGAGATCATCGAAGAGCAAAATGTGGCGAGCGGGGCTGGTCCTTCTGGTAGTAGGGCTTCAGGTTGATGGTGGGAATGTTTTGCATTTCTATAGGCTTTTATTTTGATATGTTGGGGTGATAGTAGAAATTTAATTTGTCTGTTAGGTTTGTTATTTGGAATGGACAAAGTATTTTCTCCGTATTTATATTGCTATGTCTGATTTGATAATGTAGATGAATGTAAGTGGATACTCTTATAGGCGCGAGGTATAATGATATACTCGAAGGTAATGATGAATGATGGTTATTATTATCTGGGTTATGATGGTCAGAATGAACTATAGTCGAAGGTATGATATAATTCTACCTGTAATAATCGATGGTTATAATGGTCGAATGCTCTATGTGGGTGATGTACTCGAATAGAGGTCCTCGGGAATGAAGTTTGAGTGCATGCGCCAATGAATCAGTTACGTCTAGGAAGTTGGAGAGGTTGCATGTTGACTTTTCGTGGTAGGAAATGAAAGGTTGCAATTAATTTAGTTACGGAGGAGGGAAAGTTATGGTGGGTTTCCAAGTATAAAAAGAACTGTTACAGGGATTACTTCTTACCGTTCTGCATGTTTTCCTTGTTATTCATCTTCGTTGCTCGGATTGAAATGGTGGCAAATATTCCCGTTTAAGAGGACCCGACTGTTGCGTGAGTGAGGCGCATGCAGGAGGCCTTGCTGAGGCTGCGACCGCGATTTGGCTTGGAAGAGGACATTGATGCAGAAATGCCGAATCTTTTTGAGGTGGAACCCTGAGCTCCAATTCTTGAGATGCCATTCGCATACTGGTGGGGGATACTGCACATGATGGGGCCGTTCCCCGGTTATCGGATGTCTCTCTTCGAGGGCTTCAAAGAGGATATTGTTGACCAAGAGAATGCAGATGCAGCGGCCATTGTCGAAGAGGAGCAGCCCGCTAATTGCTAGGGTCCTCTGTGATATGATGGTGTTATTGATTTCTTTTCTTCTGTTTCTATTGTCTCTTGTTTGTTGGTTTTTTTTTGCACAAAGGTTGTAATGTTAGATACTTTTTGAATGAAAATGGTTTCTTTGAATAACTCGTCTTGTCGAACTGTGGGTAATAGTAATACAGTCTGATATGCAATGGGTGATAAAGTTATCGAAATGTGTAGTTTGTATTCTTCAAAGATAAAAATAGATTTGTCGAAGGGAAAAGTAAACTTCGTTGAGGCTGAAAAATTTATCTGCAGGCCTCTGAGGTTTTAAATTGATCGAACTTACGACTGTATTAGGTGGAAGGGTCGATACTTTTGAATTAAGGGACGTGCTGGATATCGAAGGCCAATATATTGAAATGAATTTTATTGAGGCTAGATGCTGAGGATTATTCGAGGCGTGAAATGGTCGAGTACTCGAGTACTAGAGTGCATCGAAGATTGAGCTTGATTTGCCTAGCTATTCTGACAGCCCAGACAGCTGGCCAGTCAGATTGGTACGAGCGCCTGGGGCAGTGTGCAAAAGGTAATGATGTAGTTCTTCTCATATGGCGGAAAAAGATAATGATTAGCTATTTGGACTGGACTGTTTGGCTTCGAGTAAGGGAGAAAAATAGTTTGAGAAGCTTTGGGCTTTTCAAGCAGATGGTAGTAAAGGTGTTGTGCGCACGTGGATGGTGCAAGGGGTAAAGTGGTCAAACTACATTGGAGCTGAAAAGCTGGGGTAGTGGGGTCGTGGTAATACTAGTGGTGACTAAATCGAGACGGTTTAGTTTTTGAAAGATTTATAAGTGAGAGTAGAGTGATTACTGTACTATCTTGTGGTGAGAATCAAATGGTTGGGAGAAGAGAACATACGTTATTTCGAACATGGGGGTTACTGCTTCATTTGTTGGTTTAATCGTGCTCGTTTGAGGAGAGGGCTGCAAACCACTGGTAAGTCATTTGGTCTCTGTCATGCTTACTCTATTTTGTTCTCTGTTTGAGGGGGTGGGTAGGAGATTTTGCATTTGAGGTGAAGAAGTTATTTCCGGGAGTATGGAGGCTTGTTAGAATAGGGTTTTGACCTGGTCTGGGGTTTGGTGAGGGTTTTATTTTTTGGAGGAGGTACTGAGTCTGAGATTTGTGGTAGGGAAAAATATCTGGAGGGGATAGATGGGGTAAGGGTGATAGACACGGGATTATCGACTTTTCCACCCTAATTGCGTGCCTCTTCTTCTGTAGGCAAAAATGCATAGCCGTCGGGCTTCAAGGCAGAAACTAGTCGATAATAAGATTGACGAGTTCGAACCTAGTACTTCTGTTCGAGACTCAATGGAAGAGGGTAGCAATTTAGAGGTGTTAGATGTGGTAATCGAGGCCCCGTTATCAATGATTCTGCCGGCTGGAGATATTCCGGTCATGAGACGTCGAAGGACGATGGTGACTGAAGATAGCGATGAGGAGGAAACATTATGAGGGAAGGGATGTGATGTAGGACCTTCGGGTGGTGGTGAGGGAGATAAGTTCCAGGGGGCGATGGTGAGGATTCGACTGAGTTGGATGAGGCCGAAGGTACCGCTTCGGCTAAAGATAGAATTAGGTTAGATCGGTTTGCTTCAAAATTTAAACTCTCGAAGGTGGGGGTGCAACGGAATGTTGCGGGGGCAGGGTTGACCTTTAAATCTGACCCTGGGGAAGGGATTATGGCTTATAGGGGCTAAATTTATTTGGGATTGGAGCTTCCTCTTTGACGACTGGTGAAAGAATTGCTAAATTTTTGGGGGGCTGTTCCGGTGTAGATAAACGGTAATTTTTCTGAGATGATGAGAGTGATAGAGGGGATGAATATGAAATTGGCTGGTGAGGGTCAAAGTTTGATTAAATGATTCGACATTATCACCATTTATTTGAGGAAGGCTAGTCAAAACCCTGGGTCCTATCACATCCAATGTCACCCGGAGAAACCTTGGTTCTATGATCTCTGCTCAACAGGCCAGAGGTGGAATAAAGATTTACTGATAGTAAGGGGTAATTATGAGAATGTAGATAACGATGACCCGTATAAATTGCATCATAGGGTATATAATGAAAGTAAGTTTACTGAGGAATTATCAGTTTGTACCGAGGTTGCAGAGGGGTGCGAAACAAGCGGCTCCAGTGTCCGAAGGGGGTAGAGAGGCTTCGATGATGAAAGAAAAATAGGTGTCTACTCAAGCCGAGAAAGGGAAGGGCCGAGTAGCGCCCGATGCCCCTAAGGTGCAGCAATCGAAGGCTATTCAACGTAAGAGACGTAAGAGACTTGGGGAGGATGATACAATGGAGGAAGATGAAGAAATGACGGAGGCTGAACGACAGGAGCAGGCTATGGCGAAGTAGGCTTCGATGGTCGAGCTCTGGGAGGATGACCCTGACGAAGTTTCGAAGGAGATTAAAAAGCACATGTCTCATGTAACTATATATAGCTTTGTGTATTGATATTTCAAAGTTACTTGCAAATTGTTCGAGTTTTGAGGTTCACTGATATCTTGATTATTTTTAGCAGACGGAAGTCTGGGTAGAGACTTGTAACAAGGCGATGAAGTCGGTAAAGGCGAAGCTACGACAAGCGAAGGAAAATCTGGATCTGTCTCGTGGGAAGGAGGCATCATGGGTATCTCAAGTTAGGAAGCTGAAGTAAGATATAGATGTGCTTACTAACTCCTATGATGAGAGGCTCGAGCAACAACAGTCATGGTTGGAGCGAGAGTGGTCGGCGAAGCTGAAGGCGTGTGCAAAGGGGAAAGTGGATCAAAAGGTGGGTTTTCAGCGGCAGTATGATAAGAAATGCATGGAGAATGTGAGGTTGAAAAAGTTTATCGATAATATGGGGTATGATATCGATACGTTGCAGCCTTATCCTGTTTCTCCGGGACTTCTGGAGGGGGATGAATTATCGATGAAGGGAGGGGAGGTGAACGTTATTGAGGAGGAAATTGGAAGTACTGGGGGTGATGTTGGAATTTCTCTTCTTGGAACGCCCATTGGTAGAACTGCTGATGGTTTGGTCGAAGGTTCGCATGAGGTTGCTGAGGTTGGTGGTGCTGGGGCGTCTATGGAGCCAGAGGGTGCAACTGCACCCACGTAAGGTATTTGAGGTAGGATTCGCATGTCTTATTATGCTGGATGTAATGTTAAGTTGTAATATTGTGAACGATGGTTGTTATTTTCTGCTGGTATTGGAACTCAATAAGGGGTTTTCTTTTGTTTTTGTTATCTGTTGAACTTCTCCGGTTGATGCTGAACATATTGATGCTTATTTCCTGAACATACTGATTCTAAACTTCTAACTTGAAATCTGATTTGCTGATAAATTATGCTATCGTAGTCTGACCTTGAATTGTTAGAATTTGAATGCACATGATGTTAATTTTGCTTGTTTTGGACTCTTGCTGATTGATCTTTGAATTATACTGTAACTGTTCCTCTGACAGATAATATGCTGAGTACTCTCTTCACTGGATGGCATTATAGATAGTATTTTTGTATTTTTGAAGCAGAAATTTAATCTATTCGAAATATGAAGTTGGTATATTTGATTGACTGTAGTGTGAACGAAATCTGAAGGGTATCGTGGATATATAGATCAAACTCTGAATGTTCAGCTGGACTTTGAAGGCCGAAGCCACAACGATGTTAAAATTTGGAACAATTTTCAGATCACCTCTGAGTATCAGTCAGGCCAAGGGGATGTGATACCTAGAGGAAACCCAAAAATTAACTGGACTTCGAAGGCCTAAGCCACAACGAAGCAATATCTAATTACCACCAACGCATTCCCGAAGTTTGGCCTTTCGACCATCCTTGCCCCTCGAGTTTGCTCGAATGTTTGGAAACTTGAGCAATTCAGGGTTGCCCCCAAGTACTGGTCGGGACGAGGGTGGACATGGTACCTTGGGTAAACCAAGAAAAGGACTGGACTTCGACAGTTTCAGAGCCAAGATGAAGTATATCTAATCACCCCCAATGCATCACCGAGGGTCCGGTCTTTTGACTTTTCTTCCCCCTCGAGTTTGCTCGAAATTGGAGACTTGAGCAATTCAAGGCCGTCCCTAAGTACCAGTCGGGGTGAGGGTAGACATGATACCTAGGTTCAACCACGAAAAGGACTTGATTTCGAAGGCCTAAGCCACAACGAAGCAATATTTAATCGCTCCTAATGCATCCCTGAGGGTCTGGCCTTTCGACCTTCCTTGCCCCTCAAGTTTGCTCGAAGTTGGAGACTTGAGAAATTTAAAGTCGTCCCCAAGTATCAGTCGGGGCGAGGGTGGACATGATACCTAGGTTTGACCAAGTATTAAAAAATGAAGCAGTAGACGAAGTCAGAATGGAACAACTTGTTTTATTGAATATGCTGGGTTACATCAGTTGTACATGATTGTAGATATGGCCTATTATAGGAGACCAATTGTATTGTGTTCCAGGGGTTTGGTAAGGGCTCTTCGTCTTCTGTCATTAAGTAATAGGAACCCTTGTCTGTTTTATTTTAGACGATGTAAGGTCCTTCCCAAGATTTGGCTAGCTATCCAGTATTCCGTGGCTTTGAGGATTGATTGATATGTCGAAGCACTAGATCTCCAATGTTGAAGCTTCTTGGTCGAACTCCTTTGTTATAAGATTTTTGAAGTGAAGTGTGGTAGCGGCCAAGGTTGGCGATAGCTCGGTCTTTAGTCTCATCGATCCATAATATGTTGCACGCAAGTTCGAACTCATTATCTTTGTTTGGGAGGTTAGGTCCTCGGGTAGGTACTTCGAATAGAGTTGGTAGCACAGCTTTGGTCCCATATGTCAGGAGAAAAGGGGTGCATCCTGTAGATTTTCTTGGTGTTGTGCGATAAGCCTAGATGACGTGTTGTAACTCTTGGCCCCATCGTCCTCTCTTTACATCGACTCTCTTCTTAAAACTACTTCGACTTGACCGTTGTCCCGAGGATAGTAAGGTGTTGATGGTGAGAAAATGATGTTGTGTTTCTTGAGGAAGTTATTAACTTTGCTTCCAACAAACTGAGGACCATTGTTGCATCGAATCATATGGGGGCATTCAAAGCGTGTGATGATGTTTACCCTCAAGAATTGGATAACTTCTTCTTCTCAGGTTTGTCATAGAGGAACAGCTTCGACCCATTTAGTAAAGTAGTCGGTTGCGATAAGGATATTTTCTCTGCTACCTGAGACTTTTGGGAAGGGTCCGATGTGATCGATGGCCCATCTTTTGAATGGCCAGGAAACTTGACTGACGTGGAGGTCTCTGGAGGGGCAATGGATGTCGTGAGTGTGACGCTGGCATTTGTCACATTGTTTTGCATAGTCTGAAGCTTGTTTCTTCATATTCGGCCATAATAATCCTTGGTTAATGGCTCGAAAGGCCATAGAGTGACCAACAGTATGAGCACCACAGGTTCCTTCGTGAAGTTTGGCAAAAATTTAGGAGACTTCGGCTTGGGATACGCATCGAAGGAGGACGCCATCTGGGGATTTGTGATGTAATTGTTTTTTGTGGATCATGTATCTGCGACAATTTCCTAGGATAAACCGTTTGACTTTGGGATCTTCTGGGAGAGTAGCCTTGTTGATGTATTGAAGGAATGGTGTTTGCCAATTGTCTGGATCGTGACTATCACCCCCAGTATCGATGGTAATGATTTCCATCAGGTCGATACTTGGGCGTTCGTGTACTTCGATATGGAGTGTCATAGATTCTGAGTGGCCGAGCATAGCTGCTATGTAGGCGAGGGCATCTGCATGTCTATTTTCTCCTCGAGAGTAATGTGTCATTGTGGATTTTTCGAGTAACCGGGTCATTCCCTGTCGCACAAAAAGCGCGTAATTGGGCATGCGACCATTAACTTGGTTTTCTCCTGTGTAGTGTCTCTGGACAAGTTGGGAATCTATGAAGACTGTAAGTTTAGGGATGCCGAGCTCGAGTGTGTGGTCGAGGCCGTGGATCAAGGCTTCATATTCTGCTTTATTATTCGAACATTCGAAGGCAAGTTCGACGGCTTTCTCTATGCGATCATTAGTGGGTGCTACTAGGACAATAACAATTCTTGATCCATTAAGCCCTGCTGATCTGTCTGTGAATAAACGCTAACCGGTGAGAGGGTCCCATGGATCTGCTTCTTCAGGTTGATCGTCTGCTAAATCATCTTCGTGTTCTTCCCAGTTTAGGTCTTCGACCGGGAAATCGGTTTGAAAGTCTGCTACTGCTTGGCCTTTCTAGGATATTTGCTTTTCGAAGGCGATGTCGTGTTCGCCAAGGTACAGGGACCACTGTTGCACTCGTCTGGATTTTTCCTTTTTTCTGAGTACTTCTCTAAGGGGATAACTGGTAATAATACGGATGGGATGAGCTTGAAAATATGGTTTGAGCTTACGGGCTGAATAGACAAGTGTAAGGAGTAAAAGCTCAAGTTTTGAATACCGGGTCTCTACGGGGGTTAGGGTTTTGCTGATGAAATATACCGGGTCAATTTGATGGGCTTTCATTTTCTCTTGGTGAGTCGACTGTCTATGTTGTTGACTTCAATAAACTCGACTGTCTATGTTGAGGGTCACGGACGAGGTCAAGGGGACTACGCCGACTACTGTTTGTAGGACAAATTTCTGCTTCAGGGGGAGGCGTTATGTATTCCAGAGTCCTCTTTGAGGGGACAGTTGATTACTAAGATTCATGCAGGGGGTTTGGGTGGACATTTTGGTATTACCAAGACACATTTGGCAATAAGAGAGCGTTACAATTGGCCCACTATGCGGCGTGACATCAATGATTTTATAAAGCGGTGTCAAGTGTGCCAAATAACGAAGGGAGCTCGGCAAAACATCGGATTGTATACACCTCTTCCTATACCAGAGGCATCGTGGAGAGGCATTTCTATGGATTTCCTTACAGGGTTACCACGAACTACTCAGGGTCTTAATGAGATTTTCGTATTCGTCGAGAGGTTTTCGAAGATGGCCCACTTTGTTCCATGTAAGAAAACTGAAGATGCTTCTCATATGGTACGTATTTTCTTTAGGGAGGTCGTTCGTCTTCATGGTGTTCCACGGAGTATCACTTCAGACACGGATGTTTGATTTACGGGTAATTTTTGGAGGACATTGTGGAAACTATTACGGTGTAAGCTTCAGCTTTCGAAGGCCTTTCATCCACAGACCGATGGGCAGACTGAGGTGGTTAACCATAGTTTGGGTGACTTATTACATTACATTTCAGGGGATCAACCCAAATCTTGGGATTTTACAATAACACAAGCAGAGTTTGCGCTTAATAATTCGGTTAACAGGTTTACTGGGATGTCACCATTTCAGATCGCAAATGGGCAGTCTGCAAATGGGCAGTCTGCAGGTATTATCCTTGATCTTACACCTATACCAACGACAGCTCCAGTTTCTGCATCAGCTAAAGGGTTTGCAGCTTCTGGGCGATACATGAAGAGGTGTGGGAACGACTGGAGGCAACTTATGCGTTATACAAACGCAAGACCGACAAGAGGCGACGACAAGTTGTCTTCCAGCCTATGGATCTTGCTTTATTGTATATTGAAAAACAGAGACGTTTGGGAGTGGGTTCTAAATTGTCGCTTCGTCGAGTAGGACCATTTCATGTTATTTGTTGCATTGGTGAGAATGCATATAAGTTAGACCTCCCAACTGAGGTACATTGATCTAGAGTGGTCAACGTTAACCTACTTACTCCTTTTCATAGTGACCATATTCCACCTATTTCTTTACCACCGATTGTTGCCGTCAAACCGGGTGATGTCGTTAGCACTATTGTTGATGTGGATACTCGTACTTCCACCAAGGGTGGCAGATACAAATTTTTCAAGATTCGATGGAGAGGTATATAACTCGATCCGTTTCATGCAGAGGTATATAGCTCGAGAGAATTCGTGGTCAAATTCTTTGGTAGACGGGGAGAGTTGATGTGACTAGACGTGGGTGGTCGTCAACCCACCCCACGACATGGCCTTGTTTATGTTTTACCTATTTACCCTTTAGTTGTAGGAGAATAAGTACCAACCTTGTTGTTGAGAATAAGCAGTTGTTATTTTGGTAATTAAAGTTATTTGGTTATTGGGGGAGAAACCCTATTTTGATTTTGATAAAGAACCCTAAGTTTGGTTTAATCAATTAAGTGCTTTAACAATTTTGATCATATCTCTCTCTCTTAGTTTGCATCATACTAGAGGAAAAACATAGCCATTAAATATGATGATCGAGCTTTGTGTAGGTCATGTTGCCTCCAGTAGGATATAGTTCACTAATACGAGGTAATCTGACTTAGCAAAGTCTGCCGCAAAATAGTGGTCCACAATGACAACGAGGTATGATGTCTCGGCAGTTTGTGCCGCAATAAAAGCCAGGAGTCTATGCACTGGATGTCCTGTGCTTGTGTTTTAGAGATAGAAAAGGCAACAAAGTCATTTCGGTGAGCTTTAGACAATCGTTTAGCACATAAATGTATCACTAATCAATAAAACGTAAGGTGCAGACTGCAATGCAACCTTACGAAAATTGGCATACTTGAAACACCAACTAAAATACCGTAAACTGCATGATAAATAACATGGTGAATAATGATTCTTGTGCATCAGTTGTGCATACCAAGTTTTAGTAGATACTATGTCAGTTTATTATTAATGTGTCAGCGCCATTTAGTTTAGACGACAACATGAATTGCTAGTTACCATAAAATAATCGGACAGCTATACTTGCGAGGACTTGAGGGTTTGTTCACCCACGTCCCATATATTCAAAGACCAAGTACACAGGCTACGACTAAACAAATATCCTAGATATGTGCATGGCACTTGGTTGGGATACTTCGCAGTTACAAGTTACAGCCTCGATATGTATTTATTTTGATAGTCTTAGAGCTTTATCCGTTATAAGATTATGATAACATCCATATCACTCGTATACTAGAGACTAGGTAAGATAGTAGGTGGATATAATTTGCTTCTCTAAGACCAGAGTGTTAGCTGGATTAGCTTTTAGATTAGTCTTGTGCTACAGCGATAGTAAGTCTCTGATAGTGTCAAATATTTTAAAAGAACAAACTGCAATACCAGTTTTCAAGGCATCTTGATTAAAGTGTTTCTTTCTACTCGCATAGAACGTTGATTCCTAAGAGACATGTCATTTAAACTGTGAGCATGCACCATAGCAGGGATGAACGTGCTGAGACTATTATTATTTCTTAGATTTATATAGGAATCGCAACACAGTAAGTTTTTAAATTTAAATATGCAATACAAAACGAGCGGGTGAACTTCTATCCATTCTGTTTATCTCGTTGAAAAAGTGGACAAATTAGTACTTCCTGCGAAGGGAAAAAAAATGGGGGTGCGTGTCTTCAAATGTACTATAAAGTTGGAAGGTTAATGATGCAAGAACAGCAAAGTCTTTTTAACAAACATTGTTTTGGTGCTTGAGTTGATCACCTCGTTTTAGTAATTCAAATTGATTTAATTAGTGGTCAACCATTACTAGAGCGGACTAGGAGATATCTTAACCGACAAGGGCTGGTATAGCGGTCTAGGTCCATGCCTCAAGAAGCAGAAGTCCTACCCACCACCCACGGGGGCACCTCACCAGGATTTAGCCTTACATACCCGGCATGTATGTCTGCGTGGATCTCACTTGCCCTAGGGATTAGTCGGGGAAATGGTGATAACTGATAACTTATGAATTCAGCCTGAGATTTAATTTTTTGGAGATATCTTGTAGAAGTTTCCTAGTAGGAAGGAATTCGAGCAACTAATAAAATTTAAACATGAAAGAGAGGTTTTCTTTTTGCATGTGTTTTAATGCGAGAGATCCCTCCAGAAAGAGGAATGAGGTACTTGAATTTTGCGTCCAAGAATTTTCTCCTGCTTGTTGTCAATCACCCTGCTCCCACAGCCGACAACTGTCACTCCAACTATTGCATTGCAGTCGTATCTCCAAAGAGATTGATTACGTGAAGATTTCATCTAAGATGACCCATCCAAGAGAAAAGTATTTCTATATGCTCCAGGAGAGAATTTTGTTCCTCTAGAAGGGAGTCCTTACAAAAACCCGTCTAGCAAAAGATGTCCTTTGTAAGATGATTCGCTAAAAAGCCAAGTTCAGGCATAAATTTCAAACTCTAGTGGAGTTTCTTTGCGATTTGAGTATGACACATGAGCATTAAAGTCTTATGATAGTCCCGCTTAACGCTTGATTTGATTCTCTCCGTGCTTTTAGTAAGGGTTGGAAAAAAAAAAACTGTAATCGGAAAAATATAACATTAGTGCTCTCAAAATAGGGAGAACAAATCCACCGGAGTAAAAGAACTGCTGCAGACGCGGATCTCACTTTCTTTAAGGAACTTTTCCCGATCAGCACAAGTTGTCCCGACAGATGGTAACGATCGGGAGCTCCCATAGAATATAACCAGTTTGTGGCGCTACAGCAGAAATGGAATAGACCTCTATGACGCACCTTTTCTCTAATGCGCAGAAAATCGGAAAACATAAGAGAGAGAATGAGAGAGAGATACTCTATTGTTGTGTTGTTTTCTTTGGTGCAACACGAATGCCCCTTATATAACCAAAATATCAAATCGTTTTTGAGTTCAGTCTAAAAACATGTGTCATAAATAGCCAGTAAAAATTAGCAACTTAAATATAGTAGGAGTCAAAATGTGCAGAGCAACGGTCAGAAAACGGTTAGTTAATTTAATACGAAACGGCAATGAACGTTAATACAAACGGTAATATAACGGCTAGCTTTTGTTTAAGTTAAAAACCCAAATAACGTTGTAACAAAAAGAATGGAGAGGCCCAAAGTCCAAGCCCTTGGGACCCACAGATCCCAGAGTCAGGAAAAGCCAATTGCCCAAATCTAAACGCGAGCCGGGCCGTGCCCAAGCCCAAGTCGGCCCGGGCAACCGGTCCGCCCGACAGAATTCCATGAGTGATAAGAAAATAAAAGACCCTCACACACGTATACATTCCCTCTACACACTTGTGTAGCAACAACATGTGTACTTTTGGTAATATATTTACCTATCTACCTTCTCGACACCAATATGGGACTATGGTCAGGTAGATAATACTTGGGTCGAGGTCATGGGTTCAAGTTTTACCAAAGATATTTTTATTAGCACAATTTATTTTACATAAAATTTAGCAATAACTAACTTATTTTAGTTATTATCCTTTACTAATATGGATGAAGAGAGATCGTTTAGAATATTCCTAGTAGGATTAGGTTTATTTGTTTATTTAGGAAAAAGAAACTGTATAAAGATGGTAGTTGAGTCCATTAATAAAATGAGTTTGGAAACTTAATGGAAAGAGAGTATTTTCCACACTTCTTTCTAATAGATGAATAAGAATATGTTCCGTACAAAATTTTCAACGACGTACTTGGATTTCATATCCTATCTAAATTGGGGTTGTTGAATCCCAAAATCTATTTAGTTTTCGGATTTTAAATCCGCGTCCATATCATGAACGAGAATGCATCAGTTTACTGTGGTTCTACCTTGTTTGATCTACAATAAACAAGAGATTTATAACTATGTAACTTAAATTAGTAATCACATTAATATCCATAACTCAAGATACTAAAAATCTGTTAATTAATAATGATGGCAAGTAATGGATAACGAGAACTTACGTTCCCTCATCAATATTCAACTTCTTGTAGAAATTAACCACAAACATTCCAACAAGCCGTCCATATGTTGATCCTATCATTATTCCAGGAACAAATTGACCAGCTGGAACAGCAGTACCAAATGTTACTACTGCCAAAGTATAAAACATAACCTGAAAAGATACGTTTAAGATGTCACTATACAAAAAAAGTCAACGGGTATCAAACTGATAGAATACAGGATATGATATTAGATTTTTTTAGGAAAAATTTAATTTGGCAATTAAAGAAACAAGAGATATCAAAATTTACATAGAATATGGCATGCACAGATTGGGCGATTAGTTAGATCAAGGATGCACAGAATTGTCCTCAACACAAGTAAGTAAATGCCCAAGTCATTTGCAAAGCAAAATATATATTTTGTAAGAAAAAAAATGGTAAATATGAGAAAAAAAATATGGCACAAAGGCCCGTCGTTAAGGTGTAATAAGTTGTAAGGTGTAATGTTGGTCTAGGTATGACCCAAACATCGAGTCGAAGTAATTATCTTGGTATCATTTTGAGTAAATAAGGGTGTTCTTTCGCGTCTCCCTAATTCCTTAGATAGTATCACACGGTATCAAAGAACTCAAGAAAATGTTTACAACTGTGGAAGGAAGACAATTGGACTAGCAAAGTCGGGTTAAGATTCTCACTATGTTTCTTGTTATATTTCCATGGAAGTTTTTTTGCTTCTGTTTATCTTTACCTTTCGAATTTAAATTCATTTCTTGTTGCTACTTGTTATGTCTCATTTCTCATGAAAGAAAAACCATTCAACGTTTCAGGTTTTTTGTCTATTTCCTACATATTACTATGGTTTAGTGTTTCTTGAGTTCGCAAACAATGCTTACAAGGTTTTGAGAACAATGATTATTGAGTTCATGAATATTGTTTCTAGTTCTTGAACAAAGTTCTCGAGGTTCTTGACCTTTATTTTCTGAACTATGTTACTTCTCCAAACTCTCCATCTCAATATTTTTCAATAATTTTATATCTTCGTAAAAATCCCAAACCATATATATGAGAAAGCTAAAGTTCCTTTAAAGTAAGTTTTATGGGTTTGTGGGTTATGCAAATCTGGCCAGTTTGTACAATCAAGATGATGAAAATATCTCCACCTAATTTGAGCAATCAAGAATTTGATTCCGTGTAAAGGATGTTTTATGTGAAGGAAGTTTGACTAGCTAAGCGACACACGCATCGTGAATGTGCCTCTTTTTTGTTGGATCCACTCAAATACGTGTCTTCGCAAGATTTGTAATTGACATAACTTTCTCTCTCCTAAGTCCCACTAACGTCACCAACCACATGAACTTTTATCCCTTTCTCTTTGCAAAATGAGGAGGATATAATTTTCTCAAAAATTTACAATTCTAGCCACATAAAGTTATTAAGTGTAGGGGTATAGTAGTCATTACATTGTCATAAGTTAGTGATTTATTGTCATCCGGCGCGTTGTGCAAATGTAACGACATGGTTTAAGGGCACAAATGGTGATTTTGGAAGCTTTCAGGGATGAAAATGGAAGTGCTACAGCTCTTAGTTTTTTGGGAAGAAACATGTATAGAAGAAAACTTTTGATTTTGAATAGGTGTCTTAAAAGAAATATGTGAGAAAACATCACAATGGTCGCGCAACGTGTGGAGAACGTGGGTTTTATATAACCGTCGGATTCGATAGCTTTCACATTGGAGGCTCGCGTCATCCGCATTAAGTAGCTTAGATATGCCCTAGGTAACCACGACACGGATACGAGTGTCGGTGTCTATGTTGTTGACTTCAATAAACTTGACTCTGTAGATGTGCACCTCGGCTGGGTCAGTAGTAGACGTTTATATCGCTGTTCAGTCATGGGGCCTTACCTTAAGTGTTTCACCAGGAAGAAAGCAGATGGAATGCTCAGAGATTTATATGAATAAACTTGTGGCTCCCATACCGCAGGTCAATCACTCGCTAACAGAGCAATTACATAAGGAGTATTCTGGTGAGGAATGCGCAAGCAAGCTGAAAAGTACTCATGCAAATACGACATTTGCCGACGACATGGACACATGATCTGCGTCCCTGTACTCAAGCTACATGTAAGCAAGTTGTTCTAGCCATTCATGTAGTGGGTACTCTATCTCATCCTCAGCGTAACCAAAATGTGTATCATACGACTCAAAACATCAATAACCCTGTTCTCCTTCTCTTTAACTTATTGAACTGTAAAGTGATACTGTTGTAGGAACATGAACTACTTCGCCTTCCTATTAGAGGTAACCCGATTCTGACTATGCATGTCGTAAAAAATCATGGTCAAAATGTATGATGAAATCGTCATGATACAGGTAATGATGCCAATGTCATAGTGCCTGAACTATAACAAGAAGTTCGATATCGTATGTAGAGTTAGGGCTGCCAATGGTAAGGACTAAATATGTAACCCGGTCCGTTCCGATCCGTTACCAAAGGTTTATGACCAGTTTTTTTAAATCCAGTAGGAAACCTAGTCTGTTAAGGTCCGATCCTATAAGCTAACGGATTGGATAAGGATCCACCTCAATCCGATCCGCTAAAGATACAAATTAGGGGTGCAAATATTATAATTATCTTCTAATAAAGAAGGTTAATTTGTCTCTATATTCTTTGAAATAGTAACCCATGGCTCAAAATATAATATTTTCTTCTCCGCTTAAACCAAGAGGGGTTTTTCTTTTCCCTTTTGTTTCGCAACGGTTTAAAGGCCGAAGAAGAAAATCTTTTAGTACGAACTTAGGTTTAGAGTTTTTCTTAGAATGAGTGTTCGTAAAAAAAATTGATTTTGATGTAGCGATTCTTTAAGATTTTACCTGTTTAGAAACGTCATTTTTTGTTGACAGATCGGTTTGGACAGGGTTAAGATCGACCAAATTACTAATGGACCAGGTTAGGATCCACAATTTAATGGTCCTATAGGATTCAGATCGGGTTAAGACCAAGAGTGTTTCTTAACGGATCAGACTAGAATAATAGCAAATCCTAGTCCAGTCCGGTCCATCGACAACCCTATGTAGAGTATCGAAGCTGAGCTCCGGATAACTTCTTGCTAAAGAAGGCAATTGGGCACCCTGCTCCAATACCTGACTTGCAGGCATCAGTGGTACTGGTAACCTCAAATGGCTTTGTAAAATCTGGGAGAGCAAGAACTGGTACTGTAGTTATGCGGATCTTGATCTCCTAAAAGCCTTTGTTCCTTCTTGTGTCCACTCGAATGGCTCAGTACTCTCGCCCATCAAATCCGTTATAGGGGCCATTAGCGTATTGAATCCCTGAATGAAATGTCTGTAAAATGTCTCCAACCCATGAAAACTCTTCACCTGCTTCCAATCTGTCAGTGTAAGCTAGCCCCAAATTGCTGCAACCTTCTTATTATCTACCTGAATACCCCGGGTGGACACGACAAATTCCAGACAAATTCCAGAAACTGTACTGCATCAACCATAAACGAACATTTCTTCAATTGAAGAAAAAGCTTGTACTCCCTGAGAACCTCTAAAACCTTCTGAACATGCTGGATATGCTCCTCTTTGGAGCGACTGTAGATCAAAATGTCGTCAAAGTAAACCACTACAAACCTCTCGCGAATACAACTTCGGAGAACATCTGTCATCAATTACATAAAAAGTTGACGCAGTATTAGAAAGTCCAAAAGACATAACCATCCACTCAAACAAGCCATCCTTGGTCTTAAACGTTGTCTTCCATTCATCCCCAAGTTGCATGCGTATCTGATGGTACCCTGCGCGCAAATCCAACTTGGAGAAAACCTATGCCCCGTGCAGTTCGTCGATCATATCGTCCAATCGTAGAATAGGAAATCGGTACTTAATTGTGATCCTATTAATAACACGACTGCCCATGCACATGCGTCCGCTCCCATCTTTATTTGGGGCGAGGAGAGCAGGCACTGCATATGGGGACATGCTCTCTCTAACCAAGCCCTTGTGGCAAATCCCACTCACCTGTCTTTGTAACTCCGTGTGCTCCGTAGGTGTCATCCTGTAATGTGGGAGGCAGGGACGAAGTTTATGGCGTGCTAAATATCCCTCACCGACGGTAAACCGCTTCCTTGGGATCCTCACAAACATCACTATAATCACTAATAAGAGACTGTAAACAGTCGGGGATGGATTTCAGAGGTGCAGAAAGCATACCTACTAAACAATAGGTAGTACCGTGACGCCTAACATCCGCTAAGAAACTAGATGGTGGAGACCTTTCAAGAACATCTGCTGGTGCACTGGGTTGAGTGTGATTTCCTTATCCTTCCAAATAATAGTAAAAGTATTGAATTCTCTACCATGTTTACTCTTGCGATCAAACTACCAATGCCGACTCAAAAGCAAGTGACAAACATCCGTAGGAACCACCGTACATGTGACCGTATCCGAATACACTCCATCAATCGCAAAGAGAAAGAACACACTCCCGTGTAGCCCTTTTCTCTTCCCCTTTACTCAACCAATGAATGTCAAATGGGCTGGGCTGGGATGGGGTGTCAGTTTCAAACCCAACTTTTCAACAATCCGTGACAAAATCAAGTTCTCCGAAGATCTCCCATCAATAATACCGTTTAAAAGAAACCCATTCGCAACACAAGTTCTGAAAATCTCTTTATGTAGCCACGGTTCGGGGTTACCTTTCTCTTCCGTGCATACGCGATTAACTGAAGCTTAAATAAGGAAAAATTGAGAGCGAAAAATCTTGTTATTGGGCCCTCCAAAGAATTTCGTACACTTCTCCGTTGGCTGCCTCGTAACCTTTACCGATAGAGGCGGAGTCTCCCTCCCCGTGGTCGCGACTATGGTCGGTTGTTCGGTTACTATCACTGGAACTATTGTTGTTGGTGAAGAAGACTTATTTTTTATTGCTCTTGGTGGAGAAGAGTTGTACATGAAGTTTGTGTGGGAGGCACGTTGGGGTGACATGCTGATGACATCAACCATGTGCACTCCACTTGTTTCCACTACCCGGGTACACCCTTCTTCCCTTGGTCCTTGCTGTACACAATTCCCCTCATATCTTCTTCTTCCCTTCCGGAGTCTGCAACTTCTTGGATGCCCCTCTCTTTTCACGGATTTGCCCACCTTCGACAAATTCGATGGGGGTGTTGTTAATATTCACCGCTCTTTCCATTTTGTAGCCAATTCGATCATTATCTCTTCTCTTGCCATTGTTGCCGATCGAATTCCGATAAGAGACTGTCTCTGATACCAATATTTGATGCAAACTAAGAGAGAGATATGATCAAAATTGTTAAAGCACTTAATTGATTAAACCAAACTTAGGGTTTTTCATCAAAATCAAAATAGGGTTTCTCCCCCCAATAACCAAATAACTTTAATAACCAAAATAACAACTGTCTATTCCTGACAACAAGGTTGGTACTTATTTTCCTACAACTAAAGGGTAAATAGGTAAAACATAAATAAGGCCATGTCGTGGGGTGTGTTGACGACCACCCCGTCTAGTCACATTATAGTAGTATACCCAAATGGCAGAATCCCACATGGGAGGTCCTTCCTTACTAGAGAAGTCTACTAGTCTGAATTCCTTTGCAAACATATATCTCTGCATCTCTAATCGCACTAGTCTGTTGAACCTAATTTCGGTAATATTTCATGGCCAGTACACCATTTATACACGTGCATATCTTTGACTTTTTTCTTCTTCTAATTTTACACTTCTGTACATTTCTGATGCCAATAATGTTACTCCACAAGTCCTTTTATCTTTGCGAGGTTTCCTCTCAAACATTTGTCCTTGACATCAGTACCAGGAAGGATGTTATTAGTTTATCGTCGTTGACTATCTCAGAACTATCCCTACTTAGTATAAGTAATAAGACTTGTGTGAGCCATTGCTCCCAATACATCAGTGAACTTTGGCTCTGGGTAGTTAGCTCCTTAGCCTATTGGCAAACCTTGGAACCCCGGTCAATCGAAGTATTCTGGAACTGATGCCTTAAGGAATGTAGATCTTTGCTACCTTAACCAGTAAGCCTTTTTCTGATCATTCCTCCCTGGATTGGCATTCAATAAAATAGAAGAATCTGGGCGAGGAAGAAAATAAATAAATAATACAAGCGTAAGACTTCTCAACTTCATCGCGTAACTCACTCAAATACATGATCCGATCAAATGTGCCTCGTTCATTAAGCCCGATGTCAAGCTACATCCCCAAAGGTATAACCAAACGCATATACCTAATATGCTCAACCAACTTTTAATTTAGAAGAGAAAATAGAGAGGAGAAAGATGATGGGATGTAGAAGATTTAAGCTCTAATACCAAGTTAGATTTGTGATTCGGGCTAGAGAAAAAAGTACTTTATTGAAGGAGAGATTGTACAGAAGTATCCACTCTATGTTCTAGTGTATATATCATGGATGAGTACATAATTACATATCAACTGCGACTACCAATCCTGAAGGAAGTATGAACTATTAAACTTCTTTGACTTGTGGCTCACTGCATGATTTAAACAGTTGTTTCCATCTCATGGATAATCTATGCATTGCACTCTTGTTTTATAGAAGTCTACCTAAATCATTATGGATTTTTCAGCTATGCTCTAATCGGTGCTGCATCTTTCCTCGGGGGTTCAATGCGAATGACAGTTTCACTTTGTGTTATTATGGTCGAAATTACAAATAATTTAAAGCTCTTACCTCTTATTATGCTAGTTCTTCTTATTTCAAAGGTACGCCTTTTAATTTCAAAACTTAGTTTAGGTTTATATCGTTAAAAGTTGTAGTTGAAAAGCATACCCGTTTTGTTAACTGCTACAGGCTGTTGGCGATGTATTCAATGAAGGTCTGTACGAAATGCAGGCCCGCTTGAGGGGAATTCCCTTACTTGAGTCAAGACCTAAATATCACATGCGGAAAATGGCGGCAAAAGAGGCATGCAGAAATCAAAAGGTTTGATCTCATAGATGCTTTACTTCTACAATTTTTCCTCTCTGTCCAGTTTTCATCTGACAATTGGATTGGTATTGTACATGCTGAAGGTTGTCTACTTCCCCCGTGTTGTTAAGGTTGCTGATATGGTATCCGTTTTGCAAAACAACAAGCATAATGGCTTCCCTGTGAGTTACCATGCTATTTCGTATCTTCTTTCAATATATTTCTTTTATTGTTACCTTTGAATCATCCTACGATCATGTTTGGTTTGTGTTTCAGGTAGTAGATCATGCACGGAATGGGGAAGCGCTTGTCATTGGACTCATCCTTCGCAGGTAGAACTCACTTTTCTGAACTTTAGATCTCTCTCTCTCAGACACACACACACACACGCACACACACACACTAATATATATACATGTATATATATAGATACATATAAGTCGGGATCTATATTCAGGGAGCGTGTCAACAAACACTCTTTGATTGACACTCTTTTGCATACTCGGCGTGAACGCTTAGATCGTTTCAATCTAAAGGCTCTAATTAATGATGATGTGGTATTGAAGCCTAACAAAAAGTCAAAAGTAACTTAATCGGTCTGTTGCTATTGTTTGGGTTTGAATAGGGAAGAAATCCTTTAAATTTCAAGTATTTGGCTTTGACGGTGGAGAAAGAAGACAATATCAACCCTATTGTTGTGAGTCTGATATTGCTAGGTTTGTTTTGTATACAACCACCCTATTTCTAGTGTCAAGCCAACTGCTAGTGAAAATTCTTTTATGGTGCAATTAGGGTTTTTTGGTAATACCTTCAAAGAGTTTTTGTTTTGCTGTGGAGCTACTTCTGTGAGGTACTGTGTATTCCCATGTGGTGACCGACGATCCTTATACGTGGTACTGTGGGGTTTGTTGCATAGGCAACATGAGTTGCGATATGATCAATCCAGTGTCGTTAAAGGTATAAATATCAGATGGGATCTATTGTCTTGCGAAACATATTTGCGAATTCGTGCTGCTTATGCTAAAACTTTGCTAAAACTTTCCATGGCCTGCCTCATGGTATCGAAGTTGAAAGAGATATATTGAACAAGTATGTCGTCCTCTATTGGGATGTACTATTAAAAGGAAATTGAGATTATCTGCTAAGAACTACGGCAGAGCAATTTATGAAGTCTATGTGGTGAACTTGATTTTATATTTTTGTGCCATTAGTGGGCTAGTATTTCCGGCACTTGCAATGGCTTCTTTATTTCTTCATGTTCAAAGAAACAAGATTGTATAGATTTGTTGGGACCAAATTTCATCAATTTATTTCAAGACTTGGACTTGGGTCATAATACAAATATATTTTTAGTGGAATATGTTACATAATGTGGCTTCTTCCGAGTACAAATGAAAGAGCTGTTATGGACGTGTGGTTTTATCGTTCTCCAATGATTGTTCTTTCTTTCACTATGATTATTACCTCTTCTTTTGATCGCCAATACGGTTTCAGGTATATTTTTACTTATTTTTATTTGTCTCACATATTAAGCTCTCTTCTTTTTTGTTATCCTATCGCGAGATGCTATCTTTTCTTATGATTGCCGCCGCGAGATGCGTTTTCTTATTTCGGGTTTAGTGATGATGTTTAATTCCTTCTACCGCGGTTATGTTTCCTCCAATGAGTTTTTCTTCCCCTGAGTGAATTTTCCTTTAGTAATTTTCTCTTTCCTCAACTAATTCTCTTACTCTAGTCTTTCTTCAAGATGTTTACTGTGTACCCTCTCGCGTGGAAAAAATGGGGAAGTCGGTAAGTGCCGTCAACTATTATTGGCGCCGATTTCATAAAAAATGTATGAAGCTTTAAAGTAGTTTTGCTACTGCATAAGGATTTATTGGAAGAAGTTTTTTCAGTTTTAGGGGGAACTTTGAATTTGTAGTAGATAGGAAACGGTTATATTTTTCTTCCTTCGAGGGATAGGATATATGGTTACGACATATCCCATTTTTTCAGTTTTAGGGGGAACTTTATATATGGTTTGTTTTTTGGTTAATGAATACCAAATCCCATTTATCTACGTTCGGTTTTAGTTTTTACGTCTGTAAACCAGATAAAAGCCGAAGCGACTCAGGTTAATATCGTAATCTGGGCTTTAAAACCCAAATGTTACACTTTCTCTCAAATCTATCTATCTCACTCTCGTGGCAACTTCTTCCTCTCCATAGACAGAACCCATTCTAATCCTCCATGTTAAGTTTGAATGTAGGAAGCTCCAATCTGCAGATTTATGATCCTCCATGTTAAGAGTCTCTCCAAATATACTTCTTCCACTAACATGTAGGAAGCTTGCTATTCAAGTTTTCATGGGCTGATTTCACGCTAAAAGCACCATGCAATTCTTGGTTATAAATACAAGTATCAATACCTGTTCCATTAACAAAGATACCCCTCAAGTCAATCCCAGCCAAGGTGAGAATAGCTTGAGTGTCTGGATTAGGAGTCCAAACTCCATTAGTGAGAAGGTCAGAAACACATGATTGATATCTCTTCCAGGGAAGATGAGAGTGATGGATGATCTCTAAGAGCACCATTGTGTGTCCTGTTGTCTCTCCATCTATCAACCTTAGAACCGTCGCTCAAGATCCAAAGTGAATCCTGAACCACTATAGGGTAAACCACCCTAATACCAGCCCCCATAGAAGATTGCTTGTAGTCCTGTATTATGTCCCCTTGCTTTGTGAAGTATTTAGCTTTCATGTAACCAGCCCAGATTTTTCCATTTTGAACTGTCCCTAGCTAGTTTGATCAACATAGCCTTGTTTATGTCACCCAACTTCTTGAGCCCAAGACCTCCTTTGGTGATATGTTTGTATCACTTCTCCTATGCAGTTTTGACTCCCTTTCTTTTACTAGTAAACCGTGTACCGGTGGGATCGACCGCAAGAATGGTTCACTGTAGTTTCTTTAGGTACACCAACAGTTGGTCATCCACATACCCCCCCCCCCCCCCCTTTGGACAACTTGTCATTAGCAACATAGAGTACGACCCTGTGGAGGCTAAATGGTTCATTGGAGCACGACCCATGTGTAATTAAGAATAAAAAGAAAAACAGGAGCAACAACATCACCTCCCTTCCAAATGTATAAGAATCTGACTAGTAAGTTGGGGTGAGATAAATTCTCATACAAGTATGCAATATTAAAGATGCTAGTGATTTTAATATTTTTAACAACACAATGATTAACAGCCTGCTGGGTTTAGTTTATAAATGTTGAGTAAAATGATTAACATCCCACTGTTTAACCCAATCATCCAACATTCAATCCATCACCAAATCATCTCCACCTAAGTTTGCCCCCGCCTTGTCCGTACACTCCAATCCCCCCGTCTCGGGTTTGCTCCCCAAGGTTTTTTAGCACCTTCGTAGCATGATTATCTCCTTTCAAACCCTAATTTTGTTTCCCCGCTTTCTTACTTTCAAATCGGGTAAACCTGTAGCCAATCCTTGAACTTCTGTACTTCTGTAGGTAACTATGGTTTTTCAAACTTCTGTAGGTACCTATTTGAAGAAGCGAGATTTAGATTTTTAAATCGTCCAAAGCACTTGAGTGGATTTCAAACGATACTTGGAATTGGAGAGAGAGAGAGTGAATAAGATAACCTTCTATTTCTTTGCAGACAAACAATGGATAAACAAGAAAAGGTATTTCAAATTCCTCTCCAGATAGACAATGGAGGAACATAGATATATTCAAAGAACTTTATAAAAAATGACAACCAACAGAAGAGAAGCGTAGTGATGGATTGAAAGAGAGTGTGTGTGTCCGTCGGTTGAAGATAGTTTGGATTTTCTCCAAAAAAAGTGTAAATTTTTTCCATGGAGAGAGATAATGAGATCAAACTTTTTTAGTAGAGAAAACCAAGATGTATGCGGACAAAAGAAAGCTAGGTTGAGGGAGAATGTAGAAGATATGGACATGGGGAGGGATTTATGGAGGGTGGAGAGATTTGGGGAAGTAATTTTGTGAAATGTTCTTCAGTTTTGAAAAGTAAACTGTCTTACCAATATTACCTCAGTTTTGTGAACTGCTCTTCAGTTTTGAAAAGTAAATGTCTAGAATAAGCTAGATTTAGTAGGTTTCTAATTTTTCTCTCCCTTTTAATTTCTACATGTCTACCTCATGTTAGCTGGGAAACACTCACCCCACTATGGCATAAACATTTAATCACTATGAAGAATTGTAAAGGTATTTGCTTTTTTGTTGGGGCCTGATGTTAAGCTATTTCCTTTGATAGCCACGAAACAAAAGTTCCCAACGCGAAAGCAGAGGTATTTGGTAGTTGAGATGTCTTTGGTCCCGACCTTTTCGATTCGTCTTGTTTATGTGTATGTTGTTGTATTTGTTTTTTCAAAGTCCTAATAATGTGGTGCTCCTTATTTTGGAGAAAGAAAAGGAAAGCTTATTATATAATATTGGTTGACACTTATGTTGTTAGCATTGGCAAATTATAAATTAAGTTAAATTTGTTGTAGCTGTAATCTGATCCGTACTATTTTGCGGAGTATAATTGTCATGGAAATCATTTGTATTGATAGTGATGGGTCACGTGGTCGTTAAGATACTCTCGTTGGCGGTCGTCTCTCCACCTCGTAGGACCTTTATCTCTATTTTAGTTATTTTTAATTAGTTTATTTGATTTGTAATATAATCAGGAAACTGTGTTGCTTGGGTTTCTATTTGTTCTATGTCTCCTTCTACAAAAGAGAGTCTAAGCTCAACTTATTTCTTAGAGTTGGTTGGAGAGAGATAGGCTTAGCCTTAGAGAGAGTGATGTGTAATTTTGGGTAAAACTCATAAACCCTAGGTCTTTGACCTTTATATTTAAACGATTAAGAACGATTTAGTAAAAGCGAGTTTTAGTTTTGATTAATTAAGACTGTTTGAGAGAGCTTCCGCTATAGTTTCTATTAGATAGTATAAATATTTTGTATTTATTTGATTGAGAATATGTTTTCTATTCAATCGAGATGCCAATCATATATGTTCAGAGTATAAACCTACACTAGTTTTAGTCATCGCTTGAGTCTACTTGTTTTTATTCCTCTTCTAAGACTCTGATTCTCAGGCAAAGGTAGCTATTTTCAGTGGCATACTCCTCCCAAACTTTTTTATTTTCATCTCGGTCTAATGTTGTTGCCAACAACTTTTATTCTCCAAAAACTGAATCTTGCGGTGAAATACCGCCTTTTGCCTTCTCGTCACTTCCGGGTGGTCGAAGTTGTCTGAAGTCCTCTTGAATTATGCATAGAGCTCTTTAAGTACATTGGCATACTTGTCTTTATCCCTCCAAATGGAGATATATTTACAAGCTATTTATTAAAGCTCTTAGATTGACTTTTTAGTCACTCTACCCCATTTACAATTCGATCCCTTATTATTCTGACGCTACTCTACTTTTCGGACGCCACAAGAGGGATGCGTGAGAGATGTCAGTAAGGGATTTAGGGTTTTTTTTTTTTTTCTATTATAGTTGCTTTGATAAAATTCGGGGAAAGGACGAAATTACCTAAATATTTTGGATGTAATTGCTCTCCATTTTAGTGTTAGTCATTAAACCGCATCCCTCCGTACCTTGATTTTTCTTGATTTCCCTTTGCCCCTCTTAATTTATCGTTGCTTAGTTGCTCAGATGTAGGCCATACTTTATATAATAGTTATATCTGCCCCTATAAGAAGAATGATTCATCTATGTTAGGATGTTCAGTAGTATTTTATTAAATTATTATAATTGGTTTCTGATGCAGTCACGTGTTGGTACTTCTGCAATCAAAGGTAGACCTCCAGCATAGTCCTTTACCATGTGATCTTGGAGGTGGATCCATTCCGATAAGGTATATGAAGGGGCAATATCAATCTTTACTCTTACTCTCATTTATGAAATATTAACCTCGTATTTTAATGACCAGGCACAACTTCAGCGAATTTGTCAAACCTGTCTCTAGTAAAGGACTTTCCATCGAGGACATTCATCTCAGTCTAGATGACTTAGAAATGT
This sequence comes from Kingdonia uniflora, assembly GCA_014058105.1. Taxonomy (NCBI): domain Eukaryota; kingdom Viridiplantae; phylum Streptophyta; class Magnoliopsida; order Ranunculales; family Circaeasteraceae; genus Kingdonia; species Kingdonia uniflora. The sequence continues at coordinate 2,091,148 of JACGCM010002813.1, forward strand.
ACATAGATCTGGCCCCTTATTTGAATCCCTCTCCATATGTGGTCCCAGAAGACATGTCCTTAACAAAGGTGTGCTTTTGTGTTCTGTGTATGTCAACATTTTTCTGTAATAGTTGACTGTGATTGTTGTCTATGGTACTGTGTAAATTTCATGTACAATACAGGTTTACAACCTTTTCCGTCAGCTAGGGTTAAGGCATATTTTTGTCGTCCCTCGCGCTTCTCGTGTTATTGGTTTGATTACTAGGAAGGATTTGCTATTTGAGGTACTTAATCTGACTTACATTTCTTGTGACTACTTTAGTGGTATGTGTAATTTATTAATAAAGTTTCCTGATTGGCATTTGCAGGAAAATAAGGATTTAGCTACAGTAGAGTTACAGTCAAGTAGTGTAAGGTCTTGACGCAGCCATTCCCCTCTCCTTTTGTATGTTTTCAAACTCATACTGTGGGAAGGTTTATCCCAATTTGATAAATTATCAAGAAGTTACATAATAATAATTATAGGTATATTTCTAGCATAGTAGATCTGTAAGACTTATTAGAAATAAAATAAGAAGCCATAATGAAGGATCGGTTCAGCGGAGCTCACCTACCGCAAATCTCCAAAACCACTTAAATCTGCAAAACCGGCTCCTTAGTCCTCCTTGAAATAGTCTTCTCTTCACTTCTTCATCTTCAAATATTTTTACTTTGTCCCTTATTTTCTAGGCATCTCTGTCCAGCTGGCTATCCTAACTCCTTTTTGAAGGGGTTCCCTTCCTTTAGTTCTTTTATTGGTTCTAATGTTTATTTTCTACCCCCTATAAACCCTAGCTACTCTAGGTTATCATTTAAGAACAACATACAAGTTCTTAATGAATTTGGAGTAAATTATGGGATTTTTGTTGGGGAAACCGGGCGGAATACATCCCTCAACACAATTTGGTTTTATCTGATTATCTCCATGATATAATCAAGAAATAGTTGAAACAAACAATCAACATGCACACAAAACACAAGATTTGCCAGAGGTTCTCTCCTAAAGGTTACTCCTCACCACCAAGAAAGAAATCCACTATGTATCCGAGTTCAACTACACGCCCTCGAGGAATTCTAACATCCGTGAAAAACCCTAATCTCATAATATAACCTCACATGGTTTACAAGAGATAAAGAAACATGAGATCCATCAAGAACCTAAAGATTACCTCAACAACGATCATGTTGCATACCTTCTTCTTGAAACCCTTCAATCTTCACTCTTCCTTGATTTTTCATCTTATCAAACAAAAGGTCCTTCCTTGTAAAACTAACTCTTTACAAGGTCTACCACAGATGCATCTCTACTGATTTCAGATTCAGGTTTCAACAAATCTTATAGATCCCTTTTATAACCAAAGAGACCTAAATCCTTTTCTTATATGAATTAGGAGTTTCCAAACTTTATCTTACTTGTTGTAGAAGTTTCCCAAAACTAGAAAACACCCAAAGGGCCAAAAAGGTCCAAAAGACGGTCTTACTTTAAGTGCAACTCCAACTTAAATTCGGTTCCCGAATCTGCCTCGAGTTTCGCACCAGCAGACTAAACTGATTATAACTTCTGATCCAACTGTTCGATCAAAGACCCGTCAGCTGCCATGGTTTCGTCTCAACAAGACCTACAACTTTTGTTCTTTGATTTCTTGCATCAGACCTATGCCTTGATCACCATAATCAAATCTCTTCGTTTTTAATCCGTTTCCTTCCGTTTAGCCACAAAGAATTAACAATTTTGTCATGTCAAAAGCGATCCAATCTAAGGGCTACCTTCAAAACTAGGTAGTTGGAAGTAACCAGAGAAAAATTACATCAATTTGCTAGTTTCCTAGCTTAGAGAAAGAGAGCTGAGAAATCCCCCGCTCGAAAAGAAAGCCGTGGCATAGCGCTCATTTGCAAGTGGAAGTACTTCACGCCTAGCATTTTCACAGGCCAATGAACCATATGTGGGTTATTGCATCAATGCAGGAAAATCATGGAGCCAACCTCCGCATTAAGACATGACCTCTGCCAAAATGAGGTTACCATATCCTGCAGCAAATCTGAGTCCTTCAATTTCTAGTAACACCACTACCTCACAATCCCTAGGGTTGCCCAATATAGAGCCATCTGTTTTGAGCTCGTATTTTTCCATGTAACAATCATTGTATATTAAGAGCCTGAGAGTATTTCGGTGGAAGAGGCAGTTTCTTAGGATTAGATTCAAAGTCCAACTCCCTGACCTATCTAATCACCTTATGAATAATTGCCTCTGCATTCATGGGCAGATTATTATGCAAAGTCTTATTTTTTTCAAGCATGATCTTTTTTTTTTTTTTTGAAAGGTAAGCTGAGGGACTAACCCCCATGATATATAAATAAAGATGGAAAACTACAGACCCCGGCATAAGCCTACACTAGCTCAATCCACATATGGAAGGCTAACAATGAATCCAAGGAGTAACCTTAATAAGTACAAAGAACTTTTACTGTTTCCTAAAGTAAATCTTTCCTTCAGCGTCCTCATCTAATATTTGACGTAACTCCTTGCTGAAGTTGTTGATATCCATGTCAAAGTGTCCTAAGGTAGGAGCCAGCTTCGAAATGTTGTCAGGTGCTCTGTTAGCTTCTCTGTAGGTGTGTTCCACCCACCATTTATCCATTAGCTGCAAGGTTCTATGTATGAATCTAACAATGCTTCTTGCTGCCCAAGGTGGCTCACAGATTCCAAGAATAATATCCACAGAGAACTTAGAATCACACCTTAGTCTATCTCTCTTCTCACCCGATTCAATAACCAGAATCAGCCCTTGCATAACAGCTTGTAGCTCATGAATAGTTATTTCCTGAGGGTGGACTCTCCCTGTACATGCTGAGCTTTCCCTTCATTAGCTCTTAGGATAGCCCCATAGCCACCCCATTCAGCTAGTGAACCATCAGTACTAAGGCAAACTGCTCCATGAGAGGGCCTAGTCCATCTACAGGTAACAAACCTAGTGTGTGTGAAATGGGGATTAAGGTTCCAGTCATGGCAAACGGATCTGTTAAGAGCAGTATCCTCCATTTGATAACAACACTCCAAACTTTAGCCTAATATCTCCCATAATCTTGTACAGAATGGAAGTAACTTCAGCTTCAGTATTGTCAAACATTCTTTTGTTCCTTTCAGTCCAGACATGATAGACAAAGCCATTAAAAGCAAGCTTCCTAAGAGTATTTATAGCTCCTTTGTTCTGCATTTGTTGAGTGCACCATGCAATTTCCTCATCCCAAGTAGAGACCTGATGATTGAAAACCAGTTTAGTAAGCAGTTCAGACCATATAAATTGAGAAAAGGCACACTCACAAAAAAGATGGTTTTCATTTTCACAATCAAAGTAACATAGATGAAAAACTGAGAACTCCACAACTTCCCATTTCAGAAGCTTGTCTTGTGTTTTCAGAGCCTTATTCATAGCCATCCAGCATATAAAGCTGTGCTTAGAAATATTGCCCTGAAACCACACAAGCTTAGTCCAGGGGTGTTGGGGTTTAATTCTCCTCAAGTAATTATAAGTATCAGACATGCTATACTTCCCTGTAGTTGAGAGACTCCATATAATCTCATCATCAACATAGGTGTCCAGCTGAACATGTTCTGCACCTTCCCATATCCCACTGAGCATAAATTCAGCATTTGGGGGAATTTTCCACTGTCCTTGGTGTATAATTCCATCCATAGTTGCATTTAGGTGCAAAGTAGAGTCATTCTTGAAAGCTTGTGTAAACAAGCCTTTCAAAATCCCTAGGGGGTGCCAGGGATCCAACCAAAACTTTGTAGACTTACCAATTCCTAGCAAGTGAGTGACAATTTATGCAGCTTTTCCTCTACTCTGAAGGATCTTTCTCCAAGACCAGGATGCCTCTTGGTTGATTTTAATAGACCAAAAGTCTCTATTCTTAATATGATTCTTGTAGATCCATTGCACCCAGAGAGTGCTCTTGTGAGAAACTAAGTTCCAAGTATACTTTAAGGTAGCAGCTTCATTGCTAACCCGAATATCTCTTATGCTCAGCCCACCATCCTTCATTGGGTAACAATACCTTTCCCGGGGTGGATCTAGCATTCATTTCACTTCCAGACCACAAGAAATTCCTGCAACAGTCATTACTAATCTTAATAGTTGTATCAGGGAGCATGAAACAAGATGACCAATAAACATGCATACTACTTAAAACTGATTTAATCATGACCAGTCTACCAGCAAAGCTCAAAGTTTACACTTCCAACTCTTAATCCTAGATATAAAGGCATCAATGATAGGCATACAATTAGAGTTTCTAAGCCTAGTCGTAACCAGGAGGAGCCCAAGATATGTAACTTATGTAAAGACTAAATTATGTAACTTGCACATTTTCAGTAATTTGTGTACTAATTGCTTGTTGTTCAGTTGTGTTTGCACTATCTGATTAAGTAATTATCTGTTTGACAGAGCTCGTAGGCCCGATGAAAGAGTTATGACAAGGAGTGCATATATGGATCATACTCTTCTCGATGGTCTTCTGGTGTAGAATTAAACACGAGGCAGATATGACCTATTAAATCTTCTCGGGTTCAGTTCGTTAGTTTGGTTTATCATTATTTGTTCCCAGAAACAATCTTATACTATCTTTTATTTTTCATTTTGTTCCGTTTTGCATGTTTATATGAACAATTGTGGGTACTGTAGGGATAGCAAGAAGTAAATTTATATATAACTAGTATTGCAATAGATAACATAGGAAATACATTTTTTTGGTTTTCAAGAAGATGAAAAGCTTCCTGTTTACTGTGTAATTGTAATACTATTAATGGAACAAGGGAAATAATTGTTTTTATCATCTTTATTTATTATTTGTGAAATTATTTTGGTTCTTTTCCGTAATTTGTATTACTGCGTCCAAAATGGCCAAATTTTTAAGAAATCGCCGTAATTATTTGTTACAAAATAATAGTGAGCGATTAACTCATTTGTTTGGGGGCACTGGTTGGCATCTATCTATATATTTTCCCAATAACTCTATCCAGCCAATGCTACAGCGGATGGTCGCAATTGTGAGTTATTTTGCCTAGAACAAATATGATCTCTAAAAGATCTGACTTTAAATCTATTTTCAGTGGCAACACAACAATTCCCTAGTGAAACCTCGGGAACCCTACAAAATCTTACACTGATAACACCCAACTTGTAAACTCCATCAGAAAAATTTCAGGGCCACCACACTTGAGGGCCAAAACAATGATAACTACACTCCATGGTCAAGTAAACAGAGAAAAATTCCACAAAAAAATCATCAAAAATTACAATGATCGACTTTCCCAAAAATATTTCACCTTTTCTAACCCTGAAGCAATTCATATCTTGAACACTGGAATCTTGAAGTAGGATATCAAGGTGCCAGAGTTCAACAAGAATCAAAACTGGACATAAGCTAACACGTTCGAAGAGAGCAAAATGACAATGTCATGCATGCAAACACCACATGAGATATTAATAGAAATAAGGTCATACAAGAAAGCAAAGCTCCATTTATCCTTAGAACAGTAATGACTGGACATTGATGCCGAGACAATCCATACTTCAAATGGCTTTAACAAAATACAGATAGTCAAACAACAATTTCTAAAGCTCAAACAAGGCATTCCAAATAAATATACGAGACATACTATAACAAGGTTTCCCAAACTCAAGTCTTTCATCTGGCATTTAAAGGTATTCTAAGCTTAAAATCAACCAAATATAGCATCATATTGACCCACATATGATCCGGAACCTGTTTTTTCTTTGGAAATTATATGATCCAGAACCTGCAATGTATTGACGCCTTTAGAGCAATGTTGCCAATTAATGTTGGTTTTGTCCTTCCATTATATCATTTCACTGATCACAGTAAATAAATGATGGATCTCAGCCCCTGAACTAGCATTTTCATCTCTCCATCTCTCCACGTACTCATACGAGGATAAACATGGTTGAAGTTGTTTACCTTGACTAGATACATTCCAACGCGACAGTACTCGAAAAACCAAAACTCCAACAGAGCATAGAAGCCTGTGATTGATCTCTTCCCCTTCCCAATCTTCGGAACTGGGACTTCATCTAGTCCCCGATACAAATGTGCCATGATCGGAGTACCCTAGTCAAACCCCGACGCACCTAGAATATGGTGGTCTGTCAAAGCTGTAAGATAACCTGCCGGTAGAGATGTATTTGCATTCAAGAAGAAGATATTACCCATCATATATGCAATAAATGTTCGAGCATATACGAGGTCCATGTCTTGGTTGTAACTATTGGTTCGAGGATTCAAAGGGTCTCTCCAGGTTTTCAAATAAGCTAGTGTGATGTTACCGTATCTGATGTCGGCCTGAGTGATTCCAGGGAATAATGTTTGTGCTTCATCAAACTTCGAGTACTTATCGTCGTATGGGAGTTCAAAACCCCGCCCAAAACTTATGCCCGTTACCATGACGAAGTCCAACGGCGTAACGCCAAATTCCCCGCAAAGGAAGTGAAAAGTATGGGCCAAATTCCCCGTAAGGGAAGTGAAAAGTATGGGTGAAAGGCCACCACCGTTCCACAAGAGCATGGATTAAGCGGTTATTCGAGTTTCCAGCCTTAATCGTCAAAAATTCGTTAAAACCTATATTGTCGACCAAGGTCTTCAACGTAGGGTGCCTGGCAATCCATTGGTACCACTTTAAGACCTTATCCAGTGATCCCCTACATATGATTTCATCTCGGTTCTGCAAAAGCAACACATTACATATTAAATTCTCATTCGGGCATTTCGTCGAACAGTTGACAAAGAGCGTTAATAACACATAAATTTACTCAAAAAACTTACTAGCAATTCCTCCAATCCAATAGAAATGTGGACCCAGTTGTCTGGGAGAATATCCACTCGGTGCAACTCCTAGAGGGTTGGGGCGGGATCATTATCCGTCGTGAGGTGTAACGGCCATATATGCGTGACTAATTCTTTATTTCTTCGTTTAACTACATCACTTTCATTTTATTTAGTTTTGGGAATTGAATGACTAGGTCCCGACATTGTTGTCGTTAAAAGTTGGGGTTTGGGAAACGTGTGTTAAAAGTTGGGTTTGGGAAACTTGTGTTAGAAGTTGGGTTTGGGTAAATGTCAAGTTTAGGAAATATGTAGAAGAATGTGAGAGTGAAACAAAGTGAGTATTCGGAGGTAATTCATGCAAGCACTGCGCAGTTCTGAACTGCGCGTGGGATTTGGATGCTCCAGATGGAGACACGTGGCCAGATTGTAGCTGTTGGCTGTCCTGCGCAGTTCAGAACTATATTAGGGAATATCCACCTTGATTTGAGTTTAAATTACTGTGAGTGGATTTGGGTTATTCCACCCCGGAACTGCTGCATATGCTCTAAAGGCGTCAATACATTGCAGGTTCCCTATGACCGTCAGAACACCGGTATTTAGGAGACCGGTATATGCGTCAGAACATCGGGGTTGATACTGTTCCCTATGGTCCCCCAATAAGAGATTATGGATTTTTTGCGTTATGATCGAGCGCTTTATCAGAGACTGAGAGAGGTGGACTTCTATGATGGACACAATTATATCGTTGCTGACGTAGATTATATGACATTTTGGCGAGCCACTAATCCAAATCCCAAGATCGGTTGTAGTTTAGTGAAGAGGGCTGAGAATATTTGAATGGTCGAGTGTGATCTAGTGCGGCCCGATGTTGCTCTGCCACCTACTTTGAGTTTAGCCACGTCTTCTCAGGTGTAAAACTATGGTGTTGAGGCATACGGCGAGGAAGTGGGGGACAGAGATGGTTCATGGAGACGAGAGGAAGCAGTGGAGAACTTAGGCGTGTACCGGTCCCGGTCATGCAGGTACCACACCCGTGTCCACCTAGGTACAATATGTTTTGAGTTGTGGACTCAAAACCAAGGAATGTGGCATGCGACTTATGAAGATACTAGGCAATTGTTTCAACGCAATGAGGAGTTAGAGGAACAGCTTTGGCGGAGGGATGATACTATCAAGACTACATGAAAGAGACTAGCTGAGATGTCCATCAGCTACTAGACAAAATGATCTGCGTCCCTGTACTCAAGCTACATGTAAGTAAGTTGTTATAGCCATTCATGTAGTGGGTGCTCTATCTCGTCTGGAAATTTTCTAATACTCCAGGTAACCGACAATTCCTACTTGTAGCAACAAATTATTTTACAAAATAGGTAAAAGCAGTTCCCCTCTGTTGAACTAGAGAAGAAGAGGTCATCTCTTTTATCTGGGAACACATTATCACACGGTTTGGATGCCTCCACATGATGTGGATCAATAACGAGCCACAGTTTACTGGTTAAAAACTTATAGCCTTCGTCAGCAAACATAATATGATCCACTCACCATCCAATCATAACTACTCTCAAGAAAATGGCCAAACCGAAATCACCAACAAAACTATAGTAGATTGACTCAAGAGAAAAAAGGAAATTAGATACGGGAACTTCCTCACGTCTTATGGGCGTACCGTACCACTCCGCGTCAATCAACTAGCTATACCCCCTTCATCCATACCTATGGCATATAAGCCACCATTCTAATAAAATACCATCATCCCATCAGAGATGACAAGCTTACAGACAAAGAAAATGAGTTTGAATTGGACTATAATATGAATTGGATTGATGAGACTAGGGAACGCATTATTGCAAACCTAGGTCGATATCACCATATGCTGGTCAACTCGTACAATAGATGAGTCAGAAGCTGTGAGTTCCAAATTGATGATCTCGTCCTCAGAGAAATCCTATAACACAAAAAAGACGCACATGCCAGAAAGCGGGCAAAAAATTGGGAAGGTCCATTCCTCATCATTGGTCGAACTGGTCTGGGATCTTATTATCTCATAACGGAGCAAGGAGTTCGAATCCTAAATCTATGGAACACTAGGCGATTGAAATGGTACTGTCGTTAAGTTCCTGGTTTCTCCATTTCAATATTCTCGTTCTTTCCATTCTAAAAGCGAGATGTCAACCACCAAATAGTGTACATTCTATTCTACTCAATGAAAACTTCTAAGTTTTTCCCCCATATTACTCTCTACTTACTTAGTTCTACTATATTTCATTGATAGGTAATACTAGCTTTTAATCGCCAATCTAAACAGATTAAAGCAAAGGTAATACTAGTTTTTAATCGACATTAATACACAGATTGCAGCAATGGTAATACTAGCCTTTAATCGATATCTATACATAGATTAAAGAAAACGTAATACTAGTTTTCAATCGCCCATCTAAACAGATTAAAGTAAAGATAATACTAGCTTTTATTTAAAATCTATATACAGATTAAAGCAAAGGTAAAACTGGCTTTCAATCACCCATCTATACATAATCTGCGATTAAAACAAAGATAATACTAGTTTTTAATCAAAGATCTCTAGCAGACATAAGATAAAATGGAGGTAGTTCAAAATATGGGGGTAGTTCGAATTGGAAATAGTTTGAATTGGGTCAGATCGAGGGATAGGTCCCTTCAATGTCCCCCTCGCAACTGAAGTCACGAATAGCTTTGGTATAGAATGAATTTGAGGCTATATGGGTTTTGGAAGTTGAAAAGAAAGGATGTATTAATGTGGAGTTGACTGTATGGAAAATGCATATATTTTTTATGGGGGGATGTTTGTACATTGAATGATGATGGGAATATTGATGTACGCGACGCTTGGGATTTTAAGAGTTTTATCTGTTTTGAATGATGATACTTGGGAAATGTGCCTGTACATTAAATATTTGGGTTATATAAATAGTGCCTGTACCGGAGATTCTGGCAAAGTATGCTGTTTGTTGTAAAATTCTTTGGAAGTCTAGATTGATAATGGTGAAGACCCGGAGAATGGCTTACGAAGATAGGGTTTATGCTAAGATACAGAAGTTTAAGTTGAGATATTTTGGCAAACAGTCCTTGGAGATGCCCACCCCTGTTCCGGTTCCACCAACGTATCAGGGTATGTCAGAAGATAAAGCGGCTGAAGCTGAAGAATATTTTTACTATATGTGGTGATTTTATCATGTTGTCTTGACAAGGGAGCGACGTTAGAGGTATCTCCACATCCTTGCAGAAGACATGGTTGAGGAGACAAATGTGGGGGTTGACGTAACTACGGGGCTGTTTTGTTGATGTCTAGCATAAGATTAGATTCTAAGGCTGGGACCTCTTCATCTTCACCAACTCACCAATGGTGATGGTTATAGAGGAGGCGATGGTGGTTGTCGAGAAGGGATATGGAGAATGGAAGTCTACTTCTGTTCCATCATCGTATCGTGGCTCTAAGAAGACCTTATGTTTGAGGAGTTGGTTCAAGCACTGACTCTTTTACTTTCATGTCCAGACTTCATCTAAACGCAGTTGTTAGAGTATAATGGTGTGAAGGTAGAAAGGCGTTTGGTGATTTCCAATGCCTTTGCTTCAGAAGATTCATGGAGTGAAACATCACTGAATTTAGATGAACTGAAGGATTTGTTGTTTCAGAATACCTGAAAGACTTGTTTATTGTAACGTACCTAATTTTGGAGTATCTAAAAGACTTGTTATCTGTAAAGTACTTGATTTCGGGGTACCTCAAAGACTTTTTATCTGTAAAGTACCTGTAATTTATGTTTGAGCTTAATAAAATTTTGTTATTTAAACTCTGTTTTGATATATAGAATTACTCTTATGATTGAAATCGAGTTATGAATAATTTGAGGATTTGTGAATAGAGGATGAAATGTAATGTAAGAGATTATCTCCTATTGCCAACAAATATGTCTCGAGGGACCAAAATGTGTTTATCAAGAATAGGAACATCCATAACAATATTTGCATCGCCTTGGAGATGGCTAATGAGATAAAAATCAAGAGGAAAAATGGAAATATGGCTCTTAAGATCGATATCAGTCAAGCGTATGAAACACTAAGCTGGAAATACCTCCTCACGACTCTTCAAGCATTTGGTTTTGATTTAAAATTCTGTGACTGGATACGAACTATTATTAGCAGTAGTATGGTATCTATTCTTATCAATAGTAGTCCATCAGGTTTCTTCCAGATGGCTAGGGGTCTCAAGAAAGGGGACCCTCTCTCCCTAATTCTATTTACAATTACGGAGGAGATACTGAGCATCAGTATCCAAAAGGCCAGAGAACATGACAGAATATAGACCATGACATCAACAAAAGATACGCATGGCCCCACTCACCTATTTTTTGCAGATGATATATTCATCTTTGTGAACGGGAATAACAAATGCCTGAGACAGCTTCTGCTCAGTCTTACCGAATATCAGATGGTCTCTGGACAATAGATTAGTGTGGCCAAAAGCAAAATTTTTATGAGTTCTATACCTCTTACCTGCAGAAGAGTGGTCACTGAGATATTTGGTTTCAAAGAAGAAAAATTTCTAGAGACGTATCTGGGCATTCCACCCATACAAGGGAGGGTAACAAAACATGAAATTTTACCGCTATTGGAAAATATCAAAAAAGGGCTAACTACTGGACGGGAAGCATGATCTCATTTTAGGGAAGGATCATTCTCGCGAAGTCTATCCTAAACAGCATACCGATTCATAATATGTCCGTGTACAAATGACCTAGTTTACCTATCAAAGAGGGAGACAATATCCTTAGAAACTACATCTGGACTGGAGACCAAGCCAAAAGGAAAGGGGTGACGCTGAAATGGGATAAGGTATGTAAACCGACTAAGGAAGGGTGGCTTGGTATATGTAGTCTGGGAGAAGTCAACAAAGCTATGCTCTGCAAACATCACTGGGTTTTTCAGCAAGGAACAGATGAATGGGGGAAATTTCTCAAATCCAAATTCAGCAGCAAGAGCGGGGATACTATTTGATATTATAAGCCTTTGACATTATGGACGGGAATACAAATCGAAGCGACCATTTCGAAGCCACATATGCGATGGCTCATTGGAGACGGGCAGAAAATTGATGTCTGGAGAGATACCTGGGTAATAGATATCCCACTCATGGAACATATTGATCTGCCTCGACACTTATGGAAAAATTTCAAAGGAAGGCTCAATGATTTTATCAACCTACAAGGATGGCATTTCCCTAGAGACATATTGCTTCTACTGCTGGCATTAGGAATCAACATACAGAATATCCAATGCAACCCTAGTTCCCTTGATACTATGATCTGGAAACTTGATATCCTAGGTATTTTCTCCACCAGGAATACATATGAAACACTGTGCAATAAGGAAGATTCGGCATGGTGGTAAAAGTACGTCTGGAGACAAATAATCTATACTAGACTGGGAGGCTTTGCTTGATTCTTGCTGAACCATATACTCCCTATGGATGATACCATAATGAAGAGAGACATCTCTATTGTGTCAGTATGCCACTAATGCCATAACGCCTCAGAGACGGAGTCTCATACTTTGTTGTGGTGCTCTTTTGTAGTCTCTCCCTGGCAGAAGGATACGACATATTTTGTGTATGCACCTATCACCCCATCAGATAACTGGAGAACCATACTAGAGAGAGGTAAAACATCTAGTCCATACATTTTTGATCTCTTGGTGGCCATGGTTTTTGCAACCTGCAACAATATTTGGAAAGCTAGAATCAAATGGCAGTTTGATAGAGTCAAAACCCCTTTTCCAGCAAACTACGCTACACATCTTGACTGACATTGTAGATGCCTCTCACCTCTCAAGAAATACAATAAACAACATCATTCAGGACCTCAAGATCATCAAGGAGCTTAATGTTCAGTGCAAACCGAGATTAGGCAACAACATAGAGAACTATAAATGGGGGCTTCCTAATCAAGATGAGGTAAAAATATGCTAAGATTTACAGGCTCTTGGTAATCCCGGTGAAGCAGGCATTGGCATTATTTACAGGAACAATAAAGGGGAAGTCATGGGCACATACAGTAAACCCATTGGGTAAGCTACAAACTTCATTGCTAAGATTACTTCAATCATATCAGGAGTTCAAAAAGCTGTAACACAAGGGTGGTAAAGAGTACGGGAAGTATCCGACTCGGCTGCTGCAATTAAAGCTTTCATCAAAGATACAATACCCTGAACGCTTTAAACTGCTTGATATCTAATCATCCACTGCCTTCTGCAAATTCAATTCAGCCATGTATGGAGGGAATGCCACTTATCGGCAGATAAAATTGCAATGAGAGGTTCAGACCCAAACCAACCAGTAGAAGAATGGACAAATGGCAGACCAGAGTACTTACAAATATTAAAGACCATGACTACTTCAGAGTTAGGAAATCATGCTGAAATGGATGAATATTAATTACGAGTGGAAAGCCACTCGAACGAAGTAGGAGGCCGTTTGAACAAAATGGGCATTTTTACAAATTGTCCTGACAGACAACAAGTTGGAAGGAAAATTTAAACAGTTCGTTCTAACAGACTTGGAAGTCGTTTGAACGACTTGGACATTAATCTCAAAATTGCAATCTATTTTGTCGAGAAAGACGACAATTTCTAGGTTTTCTAGTTTTGTTCGAACGACAGTGGAAGTTGTTCTAATGAGAATTTGTTCCTATCGTTCGAATGACTATGGACTCGTTCGAAGGAATTGGTCCTGATGAGTAAATATTTTTTGATTACTTTCTTCTACATTTCTTTTTGTTAGTAGTGAAACCATATGCATATGCTCTAGTGATATGTACTAGAGTATGGCATACTTGGCTTTCCCCCATCTTGTAAACGTTGTTTTGGATGTATTCTACTAAACTTTTTGCAATAAAAGAAGAAGTAATGTTTGAGATTGGAACTACAAAATATATTATAGTAATCAAGCTATAAATATGTGTTTATAACATAAAAGATGTGTAAGAATTTATTTTTGAACTAAATAACCTAGAATTATTAGGAGAGATAATAGTAGAAGACTTAGAATATACAGGAATTGGAAATTCGAGCTCAAGAAGGTTACTCTGAAATTTTGGATTTGAAAAAAATAAGTTTGATATGGAGTAGGCCGAATTTACAGAGGTCAATGTGGATAGATAAGTTCAAATAAATTTTACTCAGGATACTAGGGTTTTCTGTTGTGAAAGAATTAGAATACGAATTGTGGGGAATTTGAAGTGATCTAGAAAGCTGCATAAATAGGGGGGAAATGAGCTGTAAGCAGGTGAAAAAAATAAAAATGGTGTAGACTCGATCTGAGAGAATTTGTTATGCTGCGGAGGGACGGTTCACGATAAAGATAGCTAAAGTGCAGAAACAAATTTTTAGTTTGTTAGATTATAATACTAACTTGTCTGTGGGGGAGTATCAGTTTGAAGGGTTAAACTGGATGGGTAGGGAACTTGAGTTAGGACGTTGCTTCTATGAGAAGCTATTCGGGGAAGTGATTATGGAACCTTCAGCTTGAAAAGAGGTTGTATGATTAATTACTGAAGAAGAGATCGAGTTGGATGATGTGGGGATTGCTGGAAGTGAACTGATCAGGTGTGGCTCCCGGGACATCTAGGATGTTTCAGGTATAATTATATGTGAGGGAATGAATTGTATGAGTTAGAATAACTGTCAAAGAAATGTATGAAAATGAAGTTTGAATCTATCCTCTTTTGTTGTAAATGTTGTTTGTGACTGTTGCGAGAAATGATTTTGAATATTATTGAAATGTTAAGAGCTTTAGAAATGACGTCAACACTTCTATAAGTTGAAGAAGAAAAAATAGATAAAGCAGGCAACTTTTGATTTTGTTTCTGGTGCAATTGCCAGGAAAGTTTGATTGCGTGTAAGTGTTAAGTCATCATGAGTGTAGGGAGGTCAGAGGGAGATTTGGGAAAGAGAGATGAAAATATATTAAAATATACGACAGGGGGCAATAATGGGAAGGTGTTTTCACCAAAAATGTCTACGACGTCTAATATTAACTATAGAAGGGATGCCTCAGTTCTAAAACTGAGGGCGTCTCGTGCGAGGCCCAATAACTGCCAACAGTTAGAGAGAGAAAATATAAATGTAGTAGCCTACTCACAACCTTCTACTCCAGATAAACATTCAAAGGCTACCTCGACGCCTACTCGAACATCTCTATGTCTAGTTAATTCCCAAACAAGCCTCCTAAAGATTATCCAAAGATGAAGCCTCGACTGTAAACAAGCCTCGAGGACGGACTCCACATCGTACCAAAAACACTTTGGCCATAGCTGCACATGGTCGAGGAATGATGGGATAGGCAGCCAGCTCATCAGACAAGACTGCGTAGTGATTGGTCCTTGCAGCTACAGTGACAGGCTCAACCACTGCTACGGTGATAAAGTACGGAAACATCCCCATCAACTATTAAAGTGATAGGATAGACATATCCGGCGCCCATACCCTGTTGGGATATCTGGACAGTGCCCTTGTAATCTGGCCTAATCATGGTGACTCAACCCTTCCTATGTTCTATGAATAGGAGAGATGGGGAACCAAGGGGGGATTGAAAAAAATCTCTCCCCACAGTTTTCCTTTGATCACCTTGTAAAACCTAGTACTCGAACCTTCAACCACTCGACAGAAATAAAAACACTCGTAAAAATCCTCATCAGAGGTCGTAGAGTCACATTCCAGGCCTCCACGCAAGCATATTGTCTATTAATTTTTCACATTCTAGGCTATATTCTTGAATTCCTTTGCTTGATGATTAAACCCCGCGGTGTAAGATCCGAGTTCCCCTCCGTAAGAAGTCAGGCCCTTACATTTGCCGCCGTATGTGCTTCCCACCCTACCTATCTCCCTTTCTTATTTCCCTCCCTTAGTTATCAATTTTAACAGATAATTCTAAATTGCACCCTCCCTCAATTCCAATTCAACCCACGTTGGAAACTCCATTGACGGAGTGGCCACCCAAATAGCCTTACTTTCTCAACAATTTTCTCAAGCAGAGGAGCGCCACCATGCAAAACTTTACCAGGAACGTGGAACGCACCGGCTGGAGTTTGAAGCTGAACGGAATCGTCGCCTGGACGATGCCGATAGGCAGAACCGAGAGATTGACGAGTTACATAACACCGTCCGAGAGTTGCAGAGACTACAGCCTCTGGATGTTGCTCGATCATCCCAAGCACCATACCCGTCGCGCGTGTCTGCCCGCGCCCGTCTGGGGCCCCTACCAAATCCCAAAGCATCCCTAGTCTATATCGGTGCTAAGGGTGCTCCCCACACTATTCCCCCCACTTGCTCTATCCACCTCAACACTCACAACATAGAAGATTCCACTGACTCCACCCTTCGTTCCTCTAGACACCCCAAATGCTGCCCTACTCTAGAACGCCTCTTGGAGCGCAGTGCCGAACACGTGCCACTCACTCGACCTCACCATAATCGAATCCATCAATTTCCCATTCATTCTGCCTATGCTGCATAGCAGGACTTTGACAACAAAATACGACCTGTTATTCGCATCAGCGCGAGCCCAACTCCCAACTCCAGGAGTCGACTGAATAACCCTCTTTACCCCAAACTTCTCGCTATCGAGATACCCCCGAATTTCCGTACTCCCAAACTCAACAAATACTGCAACACATACACTAATTCACACATTCTCGAATTCTAAAATGCTCTGAGCCTTTATTCCACAGCCGACTACTTGCTATGCCGTCTTTTACCAACCAGCCTTAGTGATAGCCCCCTTCGATGGTATCACAATCTCCCTAATGGCTCGATCCAGATCTTCGAGCAACTATCAGAGCTTTTCATTGCCCAGTTTGCCTTCAATAAAGATAGAGAAGTCAGAGTCGATACAAAGAAAGGTCGATGGGTTAAGGAGTTATAGCATGTCCTCTGGGCCTATCGAGCAACACCAAGAAAATCTACAGGCTTCGCCCCTTTCCTTCAAGCATACAGTATCGAAGCTGTGCTCCCTACTTAATTCAAAGTACCCACACGAGATCCCAACCTCCTAGACAAAGACAATGAGTTTGAGCTCGGATGCAACATGTTATGGATCGACGAAACCAGAGTAGAGCCATCACAAACCTTGGCCGCTACTATACATCACTTCAGAAGTTATACAATAAGAGAGTTCGTCCACAAAGTTTGAACATTGGAGAACTAGTACTTCGACGGATCACTCAATCTTCGAAGCCTCGAAATGTCTGCAAGCTAGCCAAATCCTGGGAAGGACCTTATGTCGTATACGACAAAACCAATAAGAGTTCATACTATCTAATGACAGAAGACGAAAAACCTTTACCAAATCCGTAAAACATAATGCAGCTGGTTTCATAATACAGGCCATGGCCTCTACCTTGTACAACTGATGTAAATACAAAATAATAAATAAATAGTTTTTCCACCCCCGCTTTGTCTCCTATTTTCCATGAATTTCTTGGTTTAACTTAAGTATCATGTCAACCCTTGGAACAGATTGATACTTGGGGGCGACCTTGAGATTTTTCAAGCTTCCAAGTACGAGCAAACTCGAGGGGCAAGGATGCTCGAAAGACCGGACCCTCAGGAATGCATTGGGTGCGAACAGTTATGCGCTGCTGTGGCTTAGGCCTTCGAAGTCCAATCAATTTCTCAGTTCCCTCTAAGTATCATGTCAACCCTCGACCCGGCTAATACTTAGGGGCGACCTTGAAATTTTCAAACCTCCAATTTCGTGCAAACTCGAGGGGCAAGGATGGCCAAAAGAACGGACCCTCGGGTATGTATTGGGGGCAAACAGTTATGCTTCGCTGTGGCTTAGGCCTTTGAAGTCCAATCAATTTTTTGGTCCTCTCTAGGTATTATGCCCCCTCGCCCCGACTGATACTTGGGTGCGACCTTGAAATTTTAAAGCTTCCAACTTTTGAGGAAACTCGAGGGGAACGGATGGTCGAAAGACCAAACCCTTGAGAATGCGTTGGCAGTGAATACGTCTTGGTTCACTGTGGCTTAGGCTTTCGAAGTCCAGTGAATTTCTGGGCTTCTCCTAAGTGTCATGTCAACCTCAGCTCGACTGATACTCGGGGGCGACCTTGAAAATTTTCAAACTCCCAACCTTCGTGCAGACTAGAGGGGCACAAATTATTGACCGACTGGACCCTCGAAAATGTGTCGGGGGCGGCCACATCTTATATCACTGTGGCTTAGGCCTTCAATGTCCAGCAGATCCCTTAATTTCAAAAGAGGTATCACAACCACCTCAAAGCTCTTACAGGTTCGATCACTCTACAGTCATTCGACTGATTTAGTACATGTAGACACTATTATACAAGAATATCTACAACTCTACCACATACAAGAAGTTTTAGAACATCATATATCAAAGAGAAATTCCAACTCAAGCTTAATTCAAATTCGTTCAGAATAATGCATCAAATTCAATTCAGGAAATACATCAAGTATGAAGTACAAACAAGTTAATTAAATCAAAGTTTACACAAATTAGTTTTAACACAAGAGTTCAAATTAGTTGGCACTAAATAAGTTCCAAGATCAACCCCACAAAAAAATAAATTTGGTCCAAATATTACAACTCAACAACAAATCATAAATAACATGCATGACACTCCAGTACAAATACCTCAGACCGGCATGGCTGCATCTTCTTCCCCAACAAGCCCTGCAGCATCAACACCTTCAATACCCACAGTCGAAGGCCTCGACCCTGCATCATCTGCAATCATGTCAGTTGTAGCCCCAACAACAATACCTTGGACCACAAGAGTTTCCATGCTCCATCCAACACCTTCAACAAAAACTTCCACCTTTCTTTGATTCGTCTGCAAAGAGTCCTCAGCAACAGGTTCTTTGACAACAGGAAGGCATTCTAAAGTGTCAGGATCAAAACCTACATCCTCAATGAACTCCTTCAGTCTGACAACAGCTGCGCATTCACGATCAAACTACGCCTGATAGTGCCCCTTATGCTCTGCCTTTTTTTTATCCTTCGCAGTAACCGTCGACTTCAACACCTGCTCATGATTAAACCGTTGACCTTCCATTCTCTTCTCAACTTCATCATTGATAGCTTCCAGATCCTGCTCAACTTCTTATTATCAGACAGCAACGATGCCTTTGTCCCTCGAGCAAGCTCTAGATTGTCAAGTACCTCCTGTAACCTCCTTTTTCCTACTTTTACGGCCTTGGTGAATGACTGCGCCCAAGCATCTGTCTGCTATTGTATTCAAACCATTAGCATTTCTTGAAGCATGAAGCACTCAAGAAAATTTTAGAAGCTCACAAACAATAATAGACAGTTACCTGAAACATAGTCTTCTTCATCTGCTTTAAAGCTTCACCTGGGTCAGCGTCGCAAAGTTTGGCCATCGAGGCGAACTTGGCAAGAGCCTGTTGTTTTTGCTCAGCCTTTGTCATCTCTTCATCCTCCTCCTCTGCATCATCTTCCCCCAATGCCCTAAGCCTTTTGTGTTGTATAATCTTTGTCTGTTGAACCTTCGGAGCCTCGGGAACGACCCTACCTTTCCCATTCTCAGCCTGTGTTGGTGCCTGCCTCGGCCTCAGTTTCAAAGCATCACTTGCCACCTTAGGTACCGATGCTTCATGCTTCGAAGCTCTTTTCGACTTCGGAACATACTGAACTGTCCTTGCCAAATCATCCTCCCCTATTTTCTCAGGCACTTTCGAGCCACCTTCGCCTCTCCTCATTTTTGATGGCTTCGGCGTAATGGGCATGTTTCAAAGATGGGAATCTATCTTCTTCT
Organism: Kingdonia uniflora; assembly: GCA_014058105.1. NCBI lineage: Eukaryota > Viridiplantae > Streptophyta > Magnoliopsida > Ranunculales > Circaeasteraceae > Kingdonia > Kingdonia uniflora. The sequence goes on from JACGCM010002813.1 coordinate 2,110,847, forward strand.
TTATCTTTCTCTTAATACCAAGACTCTTGAAAACATAATTTACTCGCTCTTTGTCATAATCGAGTAAGGCGTAAATATAATCCCTCGGATTCACCCACGGCCGATTAGTCGGACCTACAGAACAAACAGAAAACCTATTATCAGTATATTCCACAAATAACTTACTGGGATTATAGACTTTATGCTGCAACCCATACGGGTCCTCCCCTTCGATATTTTCAAAATTACCCTGTACCACAGCTAAATCCTTATTCCAGCCTCGACCCGTCAAACACAGATCAAGCAACCATGGCTTCTCTGGGTGACACTGGATATGGTACGCCCCTACATTCTAATTTGCTTTCCACGAATAAAAGGATATAACATCATACCACTAAATTAAACCACTCTTCTCACTTCTCAATTTTGCATTTGTGCCCTATATTACCCACATCATCTCATAAAAATTTCCATTCATTTGAACCGGGGCAACCTCCCAAAAATTCAACACCTTCTTCACCAGCCTTCGGAGAGGAAGTTACATTCCCAGTAGAATCTGGTTTCTATATGCCATTATTCCCTCCCGCGGGTTCGACTTGAAGTCTACCCCGCTCCTGCTACATGCAATGTTACCCCCATCCCTCGCCAGGATAGAGCCCTCGACTTTATCAGACTCAGTCGAATCCTCACTATCATCACTCTACTCCCCCTCCTCTTTCACCATCTGAAGGTCCAACAGTACCCTTATTTCTCTCCCCTCCCCCTATCTCTTCCTCCTCACTATCTTCAGTTACCACCATCTTACGACGTCTAGTAATCGGAACCCCACCTGCTGGAACTACTACGGGTAAAGGGGCATCAATTATAACATCTAATACTTCTAAGTCGTTGCCCTCATCCATCGGAGCACGGCCAGAAACACTAGACCCGTTTTCTTCGACTTCCTCTTCTATCAGCCTCATTCTTAAAGCCCGACAGGTACGCATCTTATCCTACAAAAGAAGAAGCACACAATTAGATAGATACATTCGACTATTACGTATCAGTAACCTATTCCTATCTACCCTCTCTAACAGATACAAACACTATCGAAAGCTCGATCCCAAACCCAGTTCCCCCCTCAAAACTCTCAAAATTCTAAAATGGGCTTGAACCCAGACTCATAAATTCTAAAATGGGCTACAAACCTAGAAGATTCTACTTTCAGGTACAGAAGGGAAAGTAAAACAAAAATAGACAGAGATCAGTCGATTTACCTGTGTTAGCAGAAGCAAACTCGAAAATCCAAGTTAGTCCGTACCCAACAACAACTTCAGCAACTTTCCTCAAGCTTCAGAGATAATGGTGTATGTTTTCACCCTCTAACTCTCTGGTTTTTTTCTATGAACAATATAGTGGTTATTTCCTTCACATTTATACACCTTCTCAGGAAACCAAAACTGCCTCGATTTTCAAACCACTATCATTACCACATCTCCACTACACCGGATTTTCGGATGTAACGTGTTTTGACTTATTTACCTCTCATTTCCCTCACGTACGAACCTCACAATCACTCTTAATCAACTTTAAACTCAAGACTTCTCGAACCTTCTGATCCTTACTCGAAGCCATCCAGTCAAATCCCAACATCAAATCACAACTTTTTCTGTAAAATGAATAAAAATCATGATTACCTGCAAGACACACTGCCCCAGGCGCACATACCATTCTGATAGACAACCTGTCTGGGCTGTTAGTACGACCAGTCAAATCCAACAAGCGTTCGGCACACTTCTCACATACGAGTAATCGAATATACCGTGTCTCAAACATTCATCCACAAATAACCTCAAATTCGCTTCCCAAATATATCGAACCTTCGACAAAGCATAATATTACTTCGACAGATCTGCCCTCTACTTCGACAGATTACAATTTTTTACTTCGATAAATCAGGCTTCTACCTCGACAGATAATACTTTTTACTTCGACAGATTACAATATTACTTCGACAGATCAGCCCTCTACTTCGACAGATTATAATTTTTTACTTCGACAGATCATACTTCTACCTCGACAGATAATACTTTTCACTTCGACAGATTACAATTTTATTTCGGCAAATCAAACTTCAACTTTGACAGATTACAATTTTTACTTCGACAATTCAATATTATACTTCGAGCATTCACAGTCCTACTTGTACACAGCGCTGAAATACAATTCAGCAGTCGCATTACCAAACCTCAATTTCATTTCATTCAAATCGGCAGAGTACAAATCAAATAGAAATGACAAAAAACCTTATATACCCATCTCAACTACCCAGCAAAATAGTAAGAGGTCTTTATTTATCATCAGGACTCCCCTCCTTGCTCATAGCAGTAGCAGCATCCTCCTCGCTTCTAGCCACAGTAACAACATCTTCCTGCTCCACCATCTCCTCTGTAAATGACTCTAGCAAAGACAAACGATGGCTCTGAAATGGACCCATCATCTCAAAAATCCTCCACCAATAGGCAAAGGAAATTCTAGCAATGGGCTCCCTGGGTTCTGCTTCAAAGAGGTCCGGCATCTCCGCATCGATGTCTTGATCGATAAGAAACCTCCGCCGCAGCTCCAACGTCTTCTCCCGTATCCAAATTACTTTTGCCACAACTCGGTTTGCATACTTGGTCTTAGAAGAATTGCCGTTGGACGAAGAGGCAGACATCATATTTAGAAGAAGAAGCAAGAGATATGAGTAATCCTCCTAACAAAACCCCATTTTATACATGAAGGTATACTTAAGCTTTCCCTCTTCCCAAGCCACATTCATTACTGTCTTCAATTTTTCTCCTTAAAAACTCAACAGTCCGACCTCTACAACTTCCAAGATGTAACAGTTTCATCTACATGCGTATTCAAGCACCATTTACGAGGACATGCAGTCGACCATCGACCCCCCGCACCCCCTCACTAAGCTTTGATTAAAACAGGGTCAATTATCTTTAGCCATATCACTATACTTTGAGGACACTTTTTATAGCAGTAATTAGTACTACCCGTTAATATTCAATGAGATATATTTGCTATTGCACCAACAAGTCTATTCGTTTCCAATACCCACCAGTTACAAACACTCAAATATTCAGCAAAAATATTATTCTCATTCCATTCTACCAGATACATGAACAAAACAATAATACATTTCAACCACAACAAAAACAGAAATCTCTAAATACAACCTTATAATACAAAAAAACACCTGCAATATCACCACCACCTTTACCACTACCTCAAAAGGAGCCTGCCCTATTTTTAGATGGTCCAGTTCCACTCGCTGAGCTTTGCCCCTCAATCTCCTCTTTTGCATGAACGAGACACTCAACAAGGGTCGACAGGTAGAGGTAACATTTTTTAGCAGTCGTACAATAGAACTTCAGCTGCCCCCAAAAATAAGTGTAAGGCTCCCCGTTGATGGGTTATCTCACCTCCAGCTCTACCAGTTCAGGCATATCCCAGTCGAGATCATGATGACCGAAGAACTTCACATGCAATTCAGCTGTCTTTCGCCCTATGTGACGATCTCGGGCGAATCCATCCTTTATTGGTAGCGCGTGTTCGGAGTGGCGTCCATAGACTTTTTCCTGAAATGTAGAAGGAAGAGAAGAGAATGAAGCAGAAGAAGAGTACACAGCATCCCTGCCCCCTCAACCCATACTTATAGCCTCAATTTATTTATTACCATATAACTACCAATATCTCTTTATTATACCATTTTATTACCTCCCTAAAAAAACTAACAGTCCACTATTCAACTTCTGACTACAAATTGTTTTCCCAGCAAATGCCTCTATACCTGCTTTCGAGCCCCTCGCTGTGAGGGGGTGAATGTAGTAGCCTAATCGTAGCCTTCTACCCAAGACAAACATTTGAAGGCTACCTTTACGCCTACTCAAACATCTTAAAGTCTAGTCAATCCCCAAACAAGCCTCCCAAAGATTATCCAAAGACGAAGCCTCGTCTCTAAACAAGTCTCGAGAACGGACTCCACATCACAGCAGAAATACTTCGACTATATCTGCACATGGTCGAAGTATGACAGGACTAACTACCAGCTCGCTAGACAAGACAACGCAGTTGTTTTTCCTTAAAGCTATAGTGAAAGACCCAACCACTGCTCCAGTATCAAAGTACAGTGATAGACCTTCTACAGTGACAATTCCGACATTTCAGATGCCCATACCCAATTCAGGATATCCGGATGGTCCCTTTGTAATGTGACTTAACCTTGGTGACTCAGCCCTTCCTATGTTCTATAAATAGGAGAGATGGGGATCCAAGGGGGGATTAAAAAAAAATCTCTCCCCAGACACTACACAGTTTACCTTCGATCACCGTGTAAAGCCCAGTACTCGCACCTTCGACCACTCGACATAAATAAATACACTCTTATAAATCTTCATCAAAGGTCGTGGAGAGTCACATTCAGGCCTCCACGCAAGCATATTATCTATTGATTTTTTGCATTTTAGGCTATATTCTTGAATTCCTTTGCTTGAAGATTAAACACCGTGGTGTAAGAGCCGACTTCCCCTCCATAAGAAGCCAGGCCCCTATAATAAATAATACTTCATCTTCTTCATTCAAACGTTTATCAACTTCTAAAAACTTGAAGAACACTGAGAGAGGAAAGAGAAAAAATAGGAGAAAATTTTCTGTGAAATTAATCGAGAGCAATCTGCAATCAAAATAAGAGAAAGTTTTAGAGTCTGAGTCACGAAGGTAGTTATATTACAGTATTATGAGGGAAGAATTTGGTACTGCTTCAGATTCATATTCTGACATAGAGGGTTAGTAGACGATTTGTGATATTGTGAATGTGTATCTTTTGAAAAATTGCCATGGTTTTCAAATATCAAAAAATTACTATTTATAGTAACCTATAAAAATCTTTTTGATATATTTGTAAAATGAGATATAAAAGATATATGTATGTGGGTGATGTATATGTGATAGATAATGATTGAATACCTGGACCTGTATGTAGGTCGAACGTGAGGAGTTTTGTGTAGGATCAAACCTCATTGGTAGAGATGTTGATTTTGAGACTTTACCTCTTAATGAGGCGTCAACCTCTGGTCGATCGGCTGAGTCTTAGAATGTAGTATCTGATAGGGAGAATGAAGTAGGAGTTGTTCAATTTCTAGATTTCCATGAAAAATTGGTATCCTATCCATTGAATTCTGACGTGTTAAGAGAGTTTTGTAAAACCAAAGCTTCTATAGGGGGAAGGTGGGGTAGTTTTATAGAACATGCAGTAGGCAGTTTAGAAGTTGTATTGTAGGATCTGGGGAGGAACATTTTTTGTTGTTAGTTGATTTGGAAAAGGTAAAATTTGATAGGGGTTTAGAAAAATCGATCTCCTTGGAGTATTATGAGGAAAATGTCCAAGGGAGCTTGAAAGATGATTTTTTTTGTTACTTGTCTCAATTGGAGTATGGGTTGAGTCTGCCCCTTAGAAATTTTGCAAAAGGGATTATGAATATCATTGGGGCATGTTCTGTTCAATTGAACGGGAACATGTAGGTGGTAATAAATGTCTATGAATTTTTGAATGAGTTATAGGAGGAGGATAAGGTTGAGAAGAGGATATCTCCTAAAGATATCTTACAGTTTTTTGGTGTAAAAAACTATTTTGCAAGTGGAGGGGCATACTTTTTACGAGTTCGACTTGACCTCTTTTCTTTGATCTGAATTCAGTAGGTCAAATGTGGAATGATTATGTGATATGGGTGAAGGGTGATTGCCTTCAGAGAGATGATAAAAAACCTATGGAACATCTGTGTAGAACTGTGAAATAAAATAAGTATAACAATGTATAATGTATAATATTAAAATGTTAAAATTATATGTTGCTATGTTGGCGATAATGTGTTGTTGTCTGACAGGTCCTCAATCGAAGGTGACGAAAAAGGAGTCCCTGTTAGATACTGCTGCTCAGGAAGGGATTGAGCTCGAGGCTGTACTGAAAGAGCTTGACATTAGCTGAAAGAAACGTGCTAACAGCCAATCCGAGAAAGTTTAAAAGTCACAAACGACGAGGCTAATGATGGATGTTGGTAGAAATAAGAAGAGGGGGGCTAATGGAGAGAGATGAGTGGTCTTGCCTAAGTCCTCTGGATTGAACTTTACAAATGTGCCAAAGTCTACTACGTCGAGCAAGCTAGCTCGGGCATTTCCAAAGATGAAAAAGCAAAAGCGTGGCTTGACCTCTGGAACTATAGGAAGTGGTGAGGTCGAAGGAGGGGTAAAGATGAGAAGGGTTGACCCTCCTTCCTAGCTAATTGGGTGGAAAGCAGCAGAGGATCGCCTTAGTGAAGAAGATGAGCTGAAAGTGGTAGAAGATAGGGTGAAGTTTACAGTTCGTAATAGCGAGGAGAAGATGAGATAAATGGTAAGTTTGATGATTTGAGCATTTGCTAAATTTCGTATGATGATTTGACCTAAAAATTTGGTCGATGATTATTATGTTTTTGTAGAATGTTCGTTTGATGAAGGGGATTTGCCTCAGGGTGGAGGAGGAGAAAGCCAAGCTCGAGAAGAAGGTAGGCCATTTGAAAACTGACTTGGTTAGGGAGGGGAAGTGACTAGACTCCTTGAAGGCTACTCAAGAGGTGAAGATCAACGAGCAGACAGCAGAAACAGGAAAGAATCTGGAGGAGGCGGTAATCCTACGTGATAGACTTGGGCGCCACTTTCTAAAAATGGGGTACTCCAAAACTGAGGTGAATGACATTATAGCGGACACCTATGTTGAGGAGGAGGAAGATGATAAGGTGGAAGATATCGCGGTTGGAGTCATCGACGGGTTAGATGGTGTCTCTCTCCAAACGGTGCGAGACAACCAATGGGATGACAATGAGCATCCCGAAGAAGGGAACGGGAAGGTAGAGTAGAATATTGACTCTATGATTGTATAATTATGAAGGGTTTGAAATGTTATAATCTTATGGAACATTATTTTTTGGATAAACTTTTGTAGGCTAATATGTGCTTGTAAACATTGTTATAAGAACTTAAGGGCATGCGTCTCAGAATAAAAGAATTAGAGAATGAGCTCGCAAAGGAGAAAGATACCTCAGAGTCCCCGTTGTCTTCACAAGCGGAGCTGCAGGTTAAAAAAAGCAAGAAATGTTTGACTTGTATGCTTTATTATTCTAGAGCTACAAATTAAAAATTAGAGCGTAGAAACAGATCAAAAACTTGCTAACAGTTTAGGGGCAAGGGCACTCAAGTGTGTATAGATAATATCAAAGTATCAAAGAAGTTGGGATATAAAGAATTTGTACTTTGGAATTAGAAGTATGTGTTATTACACATCAAATTGGGATCATACTTCGACCTTAAGTTTTGAAGTAATTTTACGCAGCGGATGTCAAAAAATAATTTTTTTGTTAGAAATAAGATGTATGTATTGAGTGAGTGTCCTGAATCGGACTTGATATATTGTGCCTGTGATGTGTTTGTCAAACTGGAGTCAGCTCATTTGAGCGAAGAAGAGACACGCCAATGTAACTAAGAGTTTGCGGTGGAGTTTGATAGAATGAGAGAGGCAAATAAAGATGGGAAAGATCAACATGTAAATGTACATTTCAAGTTCGTTGAGGTAACTCAAACTATTGATGACCTCACTCGGAAGATCGAGGAGAAGGATGTCAAAATTAGAAAAGGGCAAAATCAGCTCGCGGAGTTGAAGGAAAAGGTAGCAAAACTCAAAAGCTTGAATGATGTGCTGATGGTAAATAGTTAGGAGGCTGGCACAGCTCGATACCGTATACAGGCATTAGAAATATCAGAGAATGAGTTACACCATTTTGTGGCAAGTCTGAAGGACCAAATGATCAGCAAAACAAATGAACAAGAGCAGACTCAAGCTGATCTAGTGAGTACTAGAAGAGAACTGGAGTAATTGAAGAAGAAAATGGTTGAGAGAGATAGTGAGCTGAAGAGAGCTCGAGATGACCTATCTAACTCCGAAATTATGGTTGAGCAGTTGACTGCAGCTTTGCCTGCTAAAGATATAAAGTTCCGGTTGGTTCAAAGGAAATGTGATGAGTTGAATGAGAGGGTGGCACAGTTGAAGACCGATTTGGCTCAGACTAATTCGCATGCCAAAAATACCGAGGCTGGAGAGCGCTCAAGGAAGAATAAGGGTGATGCCAGGGTCTCCATTATTCAAGGGGTAGTAGTTATCCTATCAGCTCGAATAAGAGAACTGGAAGGAAATATAGCTCGAACTCAAGGTCACGTGCAAAAAGGGAATGAGCGGTTAAGGGAGCGTCAAGGTAAGATGGATGCTGCTCAAATCAAGGAATAGGAGTTAAAGCAGGTGATTAGAGGTAAGGATATTTTGATAAAGAAAAAGATGAGTTGCTGAAGAAATCTCCTGCTGGGGTAAGTACAAGTAGAGACAGGGAGCTTGAGGAACTTCTTGCTCAGGTTATAAAATTGAGGGCGATGAACCAGGCTAAATTAGCTAAAGCTGATTAGAAGACGAAGGAGAACATCAAATTTATGTCCCGCGCAGATAGTCAAATGGAATGGCAAGAAGCACGGTACAAGAGATTGAAAAAGCACATTCAAACGGCAAGAGAAAAAATTTCTAAGATGGTTATGCCAGAGGCATTGCATTCAGCGATGCTAATGGCAGTGATTGCCTATTTTGTTAAGGAAATTAGAAGGCTTGAGTTAAAGAGGGATACCTTAGATGACTGTTTGTCAGATAAAGGATGTATTTGTGGAGCTGATATAGATCGAGTAAACTGTATGTACTCCATGGAAATAGAGTTAGGTTCTTAACCTGCTGAATTGGTAGAGCAAGGAAGGATCATTGTGGTTGCTCGAGCTCAAGAATTTATTGTATGTTATCCTTCTGTTGTAGGGGGATGTGTAGCTGACCTCCCAATAACAAAAAAAAACTTTTTGTAGTTGCTGTATATGTAACATGAAAAAATATCTGTCGCAAACATATTGAGAGATGAAAGCTAGTTTTACCTTTGTTTTATCTTATGCCTAGTAGAGTTCTTTGATTGAAAACTAGTATTATCTTCATTTTAATCACAGAGTATAATTGCCATAGCCATATTGAGAGATGAAAGCTAGTTTTACCATTGTATTATCTTATGTTAGGTAGAATTTTTTGATTAAAAACTAGTATTACTTTTATTTAATCGCAGAGTATAATTATCGCAGCCATATTGAGAGATTAAAACTAGTTTTACCTTTGCTTTATCGTATGTCTAGTAGAGTTCTTTGATTGAAAACTAGTATTACCTTTATTTCAATCACAGAGTATAATTATCACAGCCATATTGAGAGATAAAAGCTAGTTTTACCTTTGCTTTATCCTATGTCTGGTAAAGCTCTTTGGTTAAAAGTAAGAATTACCTTCATTTTAATCGCAGAGTATAATTATCGCAGCCATATGGAGAGATAAAAGCCAGTTTTATCTTTGCTTTATCTTATGTCTGGTAAAGTTCTTTGATTGAAAACTAGTATTGCCTTCATTTTAATCGTAGAGTATGGTTGTCCCAGCTATATTGAGAGATAAACGCTAGTTTTCCCTTTTCTTTATCTTATGTCTGATTGAGTTCTTTGATTGAAAACTAGTATTACCTTCGTTTTAATTGCAAAGTATGTATAAAGTGTGGTTTGAAAGCTAGTTTTACCTTTGCTTTCACCGGAATAGATGTCGATTGAAAGCTAGTATTACATTTGCTTTAATCTATATATTGTCTACGTAAGTAGAGAGTTGTGTGGGAAAAAACTTGGAAGCTTTCATTGAATATAATAGAATGTACATTGTATAGAGATAAAAATCTCACTTTTGGAATGGAAAGAGCGAAAATTTGGAATGGAGTAGTGAGAGACTTAACGATAGTACTATTTTAGTCTCCTAGTGTTTCAAGGATTTGAAATATGAACTTCTTCAGTCATAAGGTAATATGATCCTAGGCCAATGAGACCAGTGATTAGGAATGGACCCTCCCAATTTTCTGCCAGTTTTACAACATATGCCTCCATTCTATGTTGAGGGATTTCTTTAAGGATGAGTTTGTCAATTTCGAAAGTAAAACTTTGGACTAGTCTATTGTACGAACTGGCCAACATATGGTGATATCTGTAGGGGCCTAACTTCTTGCAGAGGGGAAGTCAGCTCTTACACCACGGGGTTTCGTTTTCAAACAAAGGGATTCAAGTATATAACCTAGAATGCGAATGATCAATAAACAATATACTTGCATGGAGGCCTAGAATATGACTCTCCACGATCTCTGATGAGGATTTTTAAGAGTATTAATATTTATGTTGAGTAGTCGAAGGTTCAAATACTGGGTTTTACAAGGTGATCGAATTCTAACTGTAAGGGCTTAGAGGGGAGATCTTGTAACCTTTCTCTGGTTCCCCATCTCTCCTATTTATAGAACATAATAAGAGCTGAGTCACCAAGGTTAGGTCACATTACAAGGGTACCATCCGGATTTCGGGCAGGTATCCCAGAACTGGTATGGACGCCAAAAATGCTGGAGCTGTCAGTGTAGCAGTTGTTGGGTCTGTCGTTGTAGCTGCCAGGACCAACAACTCAGCCGTATTGTTTAGTGAGTTGGTTATCTGCCTTGTCACACTTTGACCATGCACAGATATGGTCGATGTGTTTCTGATGTTGAAGTGGAGTTCTTCTTCGAGGCTTGTTTAGAGTGGAGGCTTTGTCTTCGGGTGATCTTGGGGAGACTTGTTTAAGGATTGGAAAGGCTTCGAGATATTTTAGTAGGCTTTGAAGTAGCCTTTGAGTGTTTAACTGGGGTAAAAGGCTGCAAGTAGGCTTCTACATTCGGCTCCTCTCTCTGAAGGTCTCGGAAATAGGTGTAGAGACGTTTGCTGAGAAAACTGTTTGCCGTTGGATGTTAAATGGTTTGACTGTTGGTTTTTTTGGGTAAGTACAAAAAGAGGGAAATAAAGAAATGCTGGTGGTTAGGGAATAATAAATGAGTTTAGATGGGGCTATAAGTATGGGCTATAGGGGTAGGAACATTGCATGGAAAAACGTTATGGATTCCATGCCGAACACTTGCTATCAGAAAAGGATGGGATTCGCCCGAGATCGTCGCATAGGGCGGAAGATTGTTGAATTGCATTTGAAGTTTTTTGGCAAGCATGATCTGGACTGGGACATGCCCGACCTGGTGGAGGCAGGAGCTGGGGAACTCATCAATGGGGAGTCTTATCCTTACCTTTGGGGGCAACTGAAGTTTCATTTCCCGACTGCTGAGAAATGCTACCTCTTCCTGTTGTCTTTGGCTGAGTGTCTTGTTCAGGCAAAAGAGGAGGTTGAGGGACACGGTTTGGCGAGTGAAACTGGCCCGTCTGGAAATGGGGCGACCTCTTCTTAAGGTGGTGATGATGGGTTTTTTCTATTGTGTGGAACTGTATTATGAAGGTTTTTATTGTTTCTGTTTATTTTTTGTATATTTGGGTTTGCAGCTTTGCGGTTTCTGTTGTTGTAATTTAGGGAATGGAATGGAAACAATGTTTTGCTAAAATTTTATGTATTTGTATTTGTATCTAGTAGTTATTGTAGACAAATAGACTTATATGCACGGTAGCAGGTATATCTCATCAAATGTTGGAAAAACTAGCTTCGAAGTATAATGTATGGTCGAAGGTAATTGACCCTGTATTAGTCAAAACTCTGTGAAAGAGGTGTGAGACGAAGTGTGAAGGGGCCAACACTCAATTACAAATAGTACTCAAAGTGTGAATAGGGATACAGATGAAATGGTTATGTCTAGGAAGTTGGAAAGGTCAAACTGTTGAGTTTTCAAGGAGAGGAATTTAAGACTTCAATGAATGTCACTTGGGATTAATGCACGTTTTAAATGTACCTTCATGTATAAAATGTGGTGTTGCGAGGAGAATTTCTCATCTTTCTTCTTCTGAATATATTGTCTTCTTCTTCATCCCAGAGTAGCAACAGTTCTTCCATGACAAAGCAGGTAGACCGGATTGTGGCAAAAACTATTCGGGTACGGGAAAAGATCCTGGAACTGTAACGGAGGTTTCTTGTCATTCAGGACATTAACCCAGAGATGCCGGACCTGTTTAAAGTCAAACCTGGGGAACTCATTGCTGGAATGTCCTTTGCGTATCAGTTGTCCTTGCCGGAATCATTTGCAGAGGAGATGGTAGAGCAGAAGAATTCTGTTGCTGATGCTAGGAATGACGATAAGCATCCCAATGATAATTAGGGGCTCTTGCTGGTTTGCTGAGCAGTTTAGATAGGTGTAGAAGGGTATTTGTATTTTATTTTTTGAATTGTACTATTTTTGATTAGTATTGGATTAAATTGGGGGTTGGTAATATAATAGTCGAATTGTTTTTTAGTACTGTGTGCAAGTAGAATTCTGAATGCTCGAGGTAAAATTTTGAATTGTCGAAGTAACATGTTTGAACTTGTCGAAGTAGGAGGTCTGATCTGTCAAAATAAAATTCTGAACTACCGAAGTAAAAAGTTTGATCTGTCAAAGTAGATATTTGATCTGTCGAAGTAATATTTTGATCTTTGTATAAGTAAAATGCTGAACTATCAAAGTTTGTCGAATGTGCAGTAGATCGAATGTTCGATATATTTGGAAATTAAATGGTAGGTTATCTGGGGGTGAATGTTTGAGACACGGTGTAGTTGATTACTCATGTGCGAGAAGTAGGTGTATCGAAGGTTTTGTTAAATTTCATTGGGCGGGCTGACAGCTCAGACAACTAGTCTGTCAGAACGGTACGTGCTCTTGAGGCAGTGTGCCATACATGTAATCATGATTTTTTCTCATTTTACAGAAAAAAAAGTGTGATGTGATGTTGGGACTTGACCGGAAGACTTTGAGTAAGGGTTAGAAGGTTTGAGAGGCTTTTAGAGTTTTATTGCTAATTGAGAGTGAGTGTGCGATTCGCACGTGAGGAAAATGAGGGGTAAATAGGCCAAAACCCATTCCAGCCGAAAAGTCGGGGTAGTGGGGGCACGATAATGATAGTGGTTTGGAAATCGAGGCAGTTTTGGTATTCCGAGAAGGTATATAAATGTGAGGAAAATAACTAATGTACTGTTCACAGAGGAAAACTAAAGAGTGAGAGGAGGAGAATAGTACGCCATTGTTACGTAAAGCTTGATAGAGGTTGCTGAAGTTATTGGTGAGTATGGACTGACTTGCTATTTCGAGTGTGTTTTTGCGAACAAAGGTATGTCGATTTATCTTTATCTGCTTTTGGTTTTTCCTTCTGTATCTGTAAGTAAGATCTTTTGGCTTCATAATTGAGAGGTGATGATCGAGGTTAGGGGGAATATATGTGTCTGAGTTTTAGTCTATTTTGGGATTTGGAGGGTATTGACGGAGGGGCTACATTTTGGATCGAGTTTTCGATTGTGTTTGTATCTGTTGGAGAGGGTAGAGTAGAAATGGGTTATTGACACATAATTGTCGAATGTATCAGTCTAATTGCGTGCCTCTTCTTCTGTAGGATAAGATGCATACCCGTTAAGCTTCGAGACTGAGGCTGATAGACGAGGAGGTCGACGAGAATAGGAATAGTATGTTTGGTCATGCTCCAATGGATGAGGGCAGTGACTTAGAATAACTGGTCATGGCAAAAGATATCCCACTGACAGTGGTGGTTCCAGAAACTGGAGGTTCAAGTGGTAAATGTCGCAAGACGGTTGTGACAGCGAATAGTGATGAGGGAGAGCTAGAGGGAGGAGAAGGAAATGGGGGTAATGTTGGACCTTCCAGTGGGAAAAGGGGAGAAAAGGAGTAGAGTGATAGTAGTGGTGATTCGACTAAGTCGGATAAGGCCGAGGGCTCTGTCTCGGCTAGAGATAAAAAGAGAGTAGATCGATTTACTGCCAAACTGGAGTTGCCGATGGTAAGGGTGATGTTAAGTACGGCAGGAACAGGGTGGGCTTTCAAGTTGAACTTGCGAGAGGGTATAATGGCATACAGGGGTCAAATTTGGCTGGGAATGCAACTTCCCCTCTGAAGGATAGTGAAGGAGGTATTAAATTTTAGGGAAGTTACCCCGGTTCAAATGAATGGAAATATTGATGAGATGATGAGGGTAATTGAGGGTATGAATGTCAAGTTGAGGAGTGAGAAGTGGGGCTTAATTGAATGGTACAATGTGGTGTCATTCTACTCGAGGAAGGCGAACAAGAACGTGGGCGCATACTATATTCAATATCACCCAGAGAAGCCCTGGTTGCTTGATTTGTGCTCAACGGGTCGAGGGTGGAACAGAGACTTTCTTGTAGTACAGGGTAAATTTGAGAATGTCGAAGGAGGGATTCCTATAGGTTACATCATAAAGTCTATAACCTGAGTGAGTCTTCTGTCGAAGGTTTTATTTTGATGTGTTGCTCGAATAAACTGTGTTTATATTTCTGTCTTTTTGTAGGTCTGACTAACCGGTCTTGGGAGAATCTGAGGAATTATATTGACGCTTTGATCGATTCAGACAAGGATTGGGTGAATTATGTTTTCAAAAGTCTTGGTATCAAGAGGAAGAGGAAGAAGAAGACAGATTCCCTGCTTTGAAATGTACCTATTACGCCGAAGCCATCATAGAGGAGGGGAGGTGAAGTTGATTCAAAAGTATTCAAAGAAATGCGGGAGGTTGATTTGGCAAGGACAGTTTAGTATGTTCTGAAGGCAAAAAGGGCGTCGAAGCAAGCCGCGCCAGTACCCGAAGTGGCTAGTGATGCTTCGAGACTGAGGCCAAAGAAGGTACCAACACAGGCTGGGAAAGGGAAAGGCAAGGTTGTTCTTGAGTAGCCGAAGGTGCGATAGATGAAGGTTATTCACCGCAAACGGCGTAGGGCATTGGGGGAAGAAAATGAAGAAGAATATGTTTCAGGTAACTGCTTATTATTATTTGTGAGATTCTAAAATTTTCTTAAGTACTTCATGCTTCGAGATATGATGACGGTTGGAATACTCTAACAGACGAATGCTTGGGCGCAATCATTCACCAAGTCAATGAATGTGGGAAAGAGAAGGCTACAGAAGGCGCTTGGTTGTCTAAAGCTTGCTCGAGGGACCGTGGCCTCGTTGTTGTCTGAGAACAAAATTTTGAAGCGAGATCTGACGGCTATCACTGATTCCTTTGATATGAGGCTCAAGGGTTAACGTCTTAATCATGAGCAGGTGTTGGCATTGAAGCTTACTACGAAGGATAAGGAAAAGGTAGAACTGAATGCGCATTATCAGGCGCAGTTAGATGGTGAATGTAGAGTTACTGTCAGGCTGAAGAAGTTCATGGAGGATATGGGGTTTGATCCTTATACTTTAGAACACCTCCCTATTACCAAAGATCCTGCTGCTGAGGACTCTTTGCAGAAGCAAGAGAGAGAGGTAGAAGTTTTTGTTGGAGGTGGCATGGAAACGTTACTGGATGAAGCTATTGCTGTTGGGTCTGTGACTGACGTTATTGTCGATGGTGCAGGGTCAAGACCTTCGACTGGGGGTGCTGAAATTGTTTGTGTTGAAGAGCCTGTTGGGGGAGAAGGTGCAGCCGCGCCTATATGAGGTATATGTACTGGAGTGTCATGCCTATTTTTTTTATTGGCCGTGGAGTTGTAATATTTAAGCAATGTTTATTTTTCCGCTGGGTTAATCTAGGAACTTGATGTGTGTGAACTGATTAGAAGTGTTGTGCTGAAACTGATTTATGCGAACTTTGACTTGCCTTCGCTTGATTGTGCTACATGTAAGGGCTTATTCGTCGACCTCACTCGTAGTCAAGCTCACTCAGTTCGAATTACCTCCATCTTAGGTTCGCGCAATGTCAGTAAACAACATCCCAGTCAAACATTCTAGCCAATCCCACGAACTGCATAAGAAACTACATCGAGCTAATCCCGAAAAACGTTATTCAGTCAAAGACACCTATCTCTCACGAACTCGTCAGTTATTCAATCAACCGTCACTAACCACATTATTCGGGAGACGTGCTCCAGCACGACGAAGAGCTCTCGGAAAAACCTATAAAAGGAGAAGTTCCAAAAGAGACAGGGGCCAGAAAGATTACTAAAACTTCTTATTTACCAAATCAAAGGCATTTCTTTATTTTAGAGATCACTTATAATAAAGATATCCACTCAAAGCTATAAAGAGACTTTTACAAAAATCTTCCCCACGAGGTCCTGGTTTTTTACCTATTCAGAGGTTTTCCACGCTAAAAACACCTGTTTCAATTTCTTGCTTTCCATTATCATATTATTGCAGGATCATTGGTACGATAGCTAATTCCTAATCGTATCGAGCTGCGAAATTTGGCCATTACATTTGGCGCCATCGGTGGGAAAGATTGCATATCCACGATATCCTAAGGCAGTCTTTCATTACAATTTTCAACTATGGTTTTTTCAAGACGACAGGCCGCAGGAACTCAGCTCAAAATTTATGCGAATCTGGGACAACTCACCGAGTTATGGGCGAATCTCCATGCCGAAGCTGAGAAACGCGCCGAGCTCAAACTTCAATTGACAAAAGATCGTGAGCTCCAAGAGAAAATGCTCAATGCAGAACGTCAAACTCGTTTGACAGCGCTCAAACGACACGTAGATCAGATGACAATGATGCAGAGTGCACTCGAGGCTCTACAAAATATCCAGTGGGCCCCTCCTGCCAGAGGCGGCGATCATCTTCCAGAAACTTCCTGCATATTGGCAAGAAAACGGTTGGGACCAAGGAGGGTCACCAGTAAAGCCATCTCCAAAAATCTACCATATGAGTCGCAACCCTCTATTCATTTAGGAGGAGAAGTCCAGTCAAAAATCAGCTGGGGTCACCAGATTTCCATTCACCAGAAAGAAGACCAGCGACCTTCCCGTCAGATTCCAGCACGAGACCATTTGAGTGAAGGTATGGTGAATCATCATCCCTTGCTAGCGCGCCCAACTGCTTAACCAATATGTCATTATGTCACAAAAGAACATATGAATCAGCGAATTAAGGAACTAATCGAGGCACAAGTTTTGGGTACTACCGGCGACACCACGACGTTACAAGGACGTCCGATTGCCAAAGAACTGTTCGATATGGAAATACCGAAAGGTTTCCATACTCCCCAGATTCACAAATACAAAGGTACAGACCCGAAGGAGCATATCCTGCAATATCGTAATTCATTGGGGTGGTATTCCAATCTCAACCACATTCTCTGTCGATTGTTCGCTACAAGTTTCCAAGAAGAGCCCCTCCGATGGTTCCACTCTCTTCCTGAAGTGTCTATCTATACATTTGAGCAGCTATAGAAACAGTTCATCAAAACATATGTCCACAACAAAGACAAAGAGGAGAATTTGCATTCTCTAATAGGTCTTAAGCAGTCACAAGGGGAGAAGCTCGAAGATTTTTCAAAGAAATTCCTGGAGCTTGCACGAAAGGTAGATATCCTCGACCAAAAGACAGCTATGACCGCGTTCACCAATACTCTCTGACTCGATTGTAAAGCTAAGGAGTACCTATTCCTTAACAAACCTACGACGTTGGAGGGGATGATCACCAAAGTGAACGGTTACGTCGACTTAGAGAGGTTGATGTCTAAACGATAAGAATCTACTAAGTCTGTCCTCTCCACCAAGTCCTCATCTACCGAATGGACCCGCAAGCCTAAGAAGGAATAAGGGGATCATAAACGCACCAAGGGAAATGCTGAATACCCTCGGAGAAGCGGTCCGCAGAACAAACCCGTACTCCTGAAGCTGAACGTCCGAGTCTCCACACTTTTTCTACTACTGTTAAAGGACCCACTCTACCACGTCTCTCGACCATTGGAGCCCATTGAGGGTCGGCCATTTTGCTTGCACCATAAGGTAAATCACCATTCTATTGACAATTGCTTTGCTATACAGGGGATGTTCGAGCTCATTTTTAAGGAAGGATGGATGCTCGAATACATCGTCGATCTGAAGTCATACCAGGATGGCAACCATAAGAAACAACTAGAAGTTGTTCAGGTCAACGACAAGGCTGAGGAGAAGCATCTCTACTACATGCACCTCAGCAACATGATCGAAATCAACCAGATCGGCAATTCCATCCGATCGAAGCGCAAAAGGCTCTCTGAATGCGGTGATCTTACACCTCAAGATAAAAAAGCCAAACTTCTTCCTGAGTCAAGCAGTTGTAGGCTAGGAATCTCTTTTGAGGACTGTGATACTTCTCACGTCAAATTTCCACACCATGATGCGCTAGTCATTATGCTCAAGATGAAGCAGTTTGTCATGTACACAATAATGATCGATACTGAAAGTGGTATTGTTTTTTTTTAGAGTATGATCGAACAGATGGGATTGGCCGACCATGTCATTCAGAGTGACACCGATATCTGCGGATTCAATGGCTCCCAAGAAGATTGAGTAGGCAAGTTTGTCTTACCTATTACCGCAGGGCCAACCATTATCGACGTCGTTTTCTACGTCATCAATGCCAAGTTTCGCTATCTTGGAATTATGGGACGCTGCCTGGATACACAACATGGAAGTGATCACTTCAACTTATCACCAAGTATTCCGCTTCAAGCATGATAATGGTATTTACAAAATTCGAGGTATCCAGAAGCTTTCTCGAGCTTGTGAAAATGTAGTCTCAGCATTCCTAAATACTTCAGACAAATTTTCCGTATAGCAATTATAGAAAATGGATCACCTCGATGGCCAACCACCAACAGAGGAACCCACAGAATACGTCAACATTAATGGGCCTAGCAGAGGCACATTAATCGAAGCTAAGTTGGTTCAACACGAGAAAGACACTCTCATCCAGTTTCTGCAACTCAATTGAGACATTTTAGCTTGGTCTTTTGAAAAAATGCCCGGAGTTGATCCAGCTATGGCTTGCCAAAAGCTCGCCATCAACATCAGCGTCCCAGAAGTCAAACAGAAATAGTGAAGACTCTCACCACGTCTTCGAGATAAAGTTAACACAGAGATCGAGAAATTGATCAAAGTGGGATTTATTCGAGAAGCTAAGTATCCAGACTAGATATCCAACATTGTCGCTGCCCTTAAGAAGAACAGAAAAGTTTGCGTTTGCATAGATTTCACAGATATAAATAAACACACCCCAAAAGATAGTTTCCCTCTTCGTAACATTCATTAGATCCTCGACTCTACTGCAGGTCATGACCTCCTATTTATGATGGACGCAGCCTCAGGATACATCCAAATGCCCCTTCTGGAAGAAGATCAAGAGAAGACAACATTCATGATCCAAAGTGGCCTTTACTGTTACAAAGTCATGCCCTTCGGGTTCAAGAACACAGGGGCCACATACCAACGATTGACGACTGTTATGTTCTAAGCTCACCTGAGAAAAATTGTTGAAGTCTACATCGATGATCTCTTATGCAAAAACATACAGTCAGAAAATCAGCTCTCAGATCTCAACACAATATTCAACATCCTTCGATCTTACAGAATGCGGCTCAACCCAGATAAATGTCAATTTGGAGTACTTTCTGGCCGCTTCCTAGGCCACCTCTTCTGCATGAAAGGGATTGATGCAGAACCAGATCATATCCGCGCTCTCCACGATATGCCTTCTTCAAAGATAACAAAAGACGTCCAAAAACTTGCTGGCAAGATTGCCGCGATCAACCATTTCGTTTCCAAATCTTCAGACCGCTGCCATTGGCTATTCCTGTTACTATTAGGATGTATTAAAATAGGAAAGGTCCAGCCAACCGCGGAAGTCACATGGACACCAAAATGCGAAGCAATTTTTCAGGATCTCAAAATCTATTTGGGAAGGTCTCCCATAATGAGCACCCCAGTAGGTAATGAGGAACAGATTATCTATCTAGCAGTCACCGACACTTCTCTCAGCCCGATTCTTATTCGTCTGGAAGGGAAAATCGACAAACCAACCTTCTTCATCAGTAAAATACTTGCACCAGCAGAAACAAGGTACTCTAAAATTGAGAAACTTCTTCTCACCCTTGTTTACATTTCGCAGAAATTCAAGCACTACTTCCAAGTGCATTCTAAAAAAGTGATGACAAACTACCCACTTCGAGAGGTTCCATCCAAAAAAGAGATATCACGACAAGTGCAACATAGGTCAGTTAGTTTGGGCGAACATGATATAAAGTTCGAACAGCGTCACTCAGAGAGAGGTCAGGCCGTTGCCGATTTCCTCACAAATTTTCTAGTGGAAGATCTCAACTGATAACACACCAGATAATCCACCTCCCAAGCCATTCGACGAATAAGTTGATTGGATCACCACGTCAGGGTGGAGACTTCTCACCGATGGATCAGCATGACCCGCAGGGTTAGGAATTGAGATCATTTTGATTACCCTTTCAAATGATAGAATTGAGAAATCAATCTGCCTGAATTTTGAGGCCTCAAATAATATCACCGAATAGGAAGCTCTCATTCACGAACTCTACCTCGTTCTTGAGCTCGACAACCCTTAACTCACAGTTTACACAGATTCATTACTCATTGTTCATCATTATTTCGAATAGTACAAGAAGAATGGGAAGATGATCGAATACACGGCCCTCATTGCTGATAGGATGAGTAAGTTTGTAAAATCGACTCTCGAATATCTTCCACGTGGGGGGAACAGACATGCCGATTCCTTGGCATATCTAGCCGGAATCTTGGGCACATAAGCTCTATATCTCCAGATCAAAATCATTTCAACCCCCAGCATTGATCATATATAAGTATGCACGATCAACACTGGGGGCGATAAAGGGGGAAACGACGATTGGCGAAAGCCTTTCTTAGATTACCTCGGTGTCAAAAACAAACGTAACGGACCACTTACAACGGATCCGAAAAAATGCAGACAGCTGATCAAAAACTCAAAACGTTACATTACTTAAAATGGAATGCTTTACCGTCTATGCATTACAGGGCCTTACCTCAAGTGCCACCCAAAATCAAAAGTAGATGAGCTGCATCGCGAATTACGCGAAGGAACTTGTGGCTCCCAAG
Source organism: Kingdonia uniflora (assembly GCA_014058105.1). Classification (NCBI taxonomy): domain Eukaryota; kingdom Viridiplantae; phylum Streptophyta; class Magnoliopsida; order Ranunculales; family Circaeasteraceae; genus Kingdonia; species Kingdonia uniflora. The sequence continues at coordinate 2,131,851 of JACGCM010002813.1, forward strand.
CCGAAGGTAGATCATTAGCAAACAAAGCGATAGCTCAAGGAGTATTCTGGCCTGGCATGCGCGAGCATGCAGAGGAATATTCCCGCAAATGTGAAACTTTCCACAGACATGGAAATATGATACGCACCCCTGCGCTCGAGCTCCATGCAAGCAAGGTTTTCTGGCCATTTAAAAGATGGGCACTAGACCTCGTCGGTGAATTCTCTCACTCTCCAGGTAATCGCAGCCACCTACTCATTGCTACCGATTACTTTACAAAATGGGTAGAAGCAATTCTACTATGTCAAACCATAGATGAAGAAGTCATCTCTTTTATCTGGAACAACATAATCACTCGATTCGAGTGCCCCACCTAATTCGTATCGATAACGGGCCCCAATTCATGGGAGAAAAAGTCGTAACCGTTCTAAATTACCACAATATAATCAATTCACCATCAAATCCATGCTATCTTCAAGGCAATGGCAAAGCCAAAATCAGCAACTAAATCATCGTGGATGGACTCAAAAAATGGCTTCACTCACAGAAAAAAGACAATTGGGCTCGCAAACTACCTCACGTCTTGTGGGCATATTAAAATACTCCCCGACAGTCCACGGGGTATACCCCATTCCTCTTTGCTTATGGTACTGAGGCAGTCATTCCTTCTGAATACCATCATCCAGTTCGGGATCACGCACTAACTGATGAGGAGAATGAGTTCAAATTGGCTTGTAACCTTAATATGATAAATGAAACCGGGGAACGCACTGTTGCTAACCTAGGTCGATACCATCATATGCTAGCCAGGTCTTACAATAACCGAGTTAGGAGCCGCACCTTCCAAATCAAAGATCTTGTCCTACGAGAAATTCCTCAACATCGCAAAGAACCTCACGCTGGAAAATTAGCCGATAATTGGGAGGGTCCATTCATTATCATAGGTCTCTCAAGCCTGGGATCATACTATTTCATGATAGAAGAGGGAATCCCCATTTTGAATCCATGGAACACTAGGCGACTGAAGAGATATTATCGTTAGTCGCCCCACTACTCCATTTCTATGTGTCGTTGCTTGTTATCAATTCCAAAAGTAAGATTCTTATCTCCATCCAATGTAAATTCTAAACTTATCAATGAAAAAGTTTTTTTAGATCGTGTCAATCTCTTCACAAAATAGTCATTCACATTCCACAGATTCAAGCATAGATAATACTAGCTTGCAATTCGGATTCCATAAGTTCGATCAAGGAACTTCGTTGGCTTTTGCCACTACATATCGGCGAGGGAGGCAAGTGTAAAAACTTGCCCTACTTCAAAGAGCCAAGCAAGAGATAAGATATAGGTAATACTAGTCTTCATCTTTTATAACTTGTTTGGTCTACACCAGTAGGCTGGATCGAGCATACAACTTGGTTTAGCTGAATCACTACATATCAGCGAGGAAGGCAAGTGTAAAAACTTGTTCAACTTCAAAGAGCCGAGCAAGAGATAAGACATAGGTGATATTAGTCTTCATCTTTTACAACTTGTTTGGTCTACAACGGTAGGCCGAATTGAGCATACAACTTGGCTGAGCTGAATCTCTACAGCTCTGCGATTGTGACCAGTATAAAAGCTCGCCTTACATCGAAGACACAACCAGGCATAAGAGAAGGCAAAGGTCATACTAGCTTTCATCTCTTTCAATATGTCTGTGATATTTCTATAAGCCTGGGTAAAGGTTAACACTTGGTCTAGCAACCCCTCTACATTTCTGCGATTAGAACGAATGTAAAAATTTGTTTTATATCTAGGATCCCGGTAGACACATGATAAAGCAATGGTCATAATAGCTTTCATCTATAACAATGTGTCTGCAACATTTTTACTTATTTTCAGGTCAAAATAAAATTACAAAAGATTCTTTTCTACCGATGGAGTGTCAGCAATGCTCTCCCCCACATCATCAAGAAGTCTATCTTTCAGCTCGCTGGCCACAACAGCCCTTCCTCATTCTACTAAGTTAACAGTTTGAGGGCCCAATTGGGTCTCCATGACGCCCAGACAGTTGCCTCAATCTATCTCAGCTCCACAGGTGCATCCCTTATCTGACAGAGTTTTGAGCAAGGTATCCCGTTCTTACTCAAGCCTTTTAACTTCCTCTACAAAGTATGCAACAATCACCAATTAACAAATAAGATCAAGACACATCAGGTATTACCACTTTTGTGAACCTAGCCTTCAACCTCTCGTAACGCGCCTTTACACTGACATAAGTATCCTTCCAAGCATTTCAATCCTCTTCAATCTTATCGTGGTGAATGATGTATTCTTTTAATTTGGCCATGTACTGCTCCAACTCAGCCAAGTTCGTGGCTTGTAATTCTACTACCCGAGCACGAAACATCCGAAGTTCAGCTTCCAACTCCTCTCTCGCAGAAAGATCCTTCAATAAATTATCTTTTCTCTTCAGTAGCGAGTCCTTAGCTCTTATGTCCCCCTCCAAAACTTTCTCCCTGATAAGAGCAGCATCCAACTTATGTTGACATTGCCTCAGGTCTACATTTCTCCTCTGAACATGCCCCTGAATTCGAGATACATCACCTTATAGTTCTCAAATGCGATCTGAGAGACTAACGACATCACCTTGAACTAGAGAAGCCTTATTCACATTTCTAATTCCCCCAAAGTGCTCTCTCGCCTCTGCTTTCTTGGCACGAGCAATAACGTGATTCCTTTTAGCTTTAAGTCAAGCGACTCTCTCGTTTAAGCCATCACACCTACGCGGCATTTGTCGGAATTCTATATCTTTGACAGGGAAGACTGTCAGTAAATGCTCAGCTACAGCCTCTGACGCCGATAGGTTCTCTCGAGCTACCCTCAACTCGTCATCTTTTCCAATAAATTTTTGTCTCATTCACTCTAGCCCAGTTCCGCAGCTATTAAGATCAGATCGACATAATTCCTCAGTTCGTTCTAAGGCCTGGATATGGTATTGAGCCATATCCGCCTGCTTACCCTTTGCGGCCAACGCATCGACCTGACGTTGAATATTCTCGGCACGCTTTGTCACCTCGGATAAATCAACTAATCCCTTCTTAATCCCCTAATCTTTCTCCTCGACCTGACGAGTCAGATCAGAGACGACCTGATTCAACTTCTCTAGTCTGAAGTATGTTTTTAGGAACTAATTCTCCGAGTTCTCATTTACCAGCTTCATCCTATCAAACATCTCCATAAATTCCTAATTGCACATGAGTGCGTGATCCTCACGTACTCGAGATGCATCCAATTCTACCTGAGACATTTAACAATGTTTTAATACAGTTCGATTCAGAAAGTATCATTTCTACATATACTTACAACTTTTTAAGAGAATACTTAGGTTCTAGGCGTCCGGTTCCCGAATACTTTCAGATTAAAACATTTAAGGTCTATTCTCAGGTAAACACTTCATTAATACTCTTTCGGCAAACAAGGTACATAGTTTTGATATATTACTTAGTATTAATTGCGTTAGATTTTTTCTATGCATTTCTATCCTATTTACTTAAATTAACGATAGTATAACACGAAGATTGAGCAACCTATTTTAAATCTAACCTACAACTCTGCTTGCACAGACAACAAAGCCTTTGAGGTCTCTATTTCCCTAGCAAGTCCAGATTCTAAGTCATTTATCCTGAGACTCATCTCTTTAACTACCTACAAAATATTTATAAACGAAGTCAACATACAGTAGTTCCTTTCCCCCACAAAAGCTTACAACTTACAAATATTGAGAAAATACATGTCTACCCTACCTTCTCATTCCCATCTTCAGGGAGCTCCACATCGTCCCCTTGGTTATCAAACACTGTTTGAGGGAAGACACCATACAAACCGTCCACAACCCCCTGTAATCTTGCTTCATCTTCTTCTTCCTCGGCATAGGTGTCAGCCTTAATGGCATCCACCTCCTCCTGAGAGTCTCCCTTCATCATCAGGTGATGACCTAGTCTGTCATGATCCTCAGCCGCCTCATCTAAATTGGCCTTTGCCTCGACATGGAACTGGCCGATCGCCATGGCATGAGCGGCCTTTAGTTGCTTGACTTCTTTCATAGCGTCAGTTTTGGCACGAGCCAGGTTTTTCTCCAGTTCACTCTTCGCCTTTTTCAAATCGAACTCTTGTTCTACTATACCGAGCCAAATCCCCTCGACAAGGCGAGCAACCTGCAAAATCATATCGAATTCAGTTGCTAGATCAAGTATATTAAACATTTCTATCTCATAATATAAACTTACCATCTGACTCGTATCTTCAATCCCTTGCAGAATCGCTAACTAAGCCTTTTCCTCGACCTCTTTGAGGTCTTCCACTGAAACAGATCGTACCTCAGTGACCTTCTATCCTGAGCCCCCAAAAGGCTCAACCCTCCTCCTCTTCCCTTGCGCGACCTCACCACTGACTGAGCACAAGAGGCCGGCAAAGCCTTTTTTATCTGTCTTTACAGAAATTTATGGGCTATCTTGCTCGCCGTGAGGTTCGGTTGAGTTGAACTACCTGATCCAGGAGTCTTAGCATAAACCTCATTCCTACTTGTTTGCCTCATTCCTTCATCGACACCCGCCATCGACCTACCAGACTGAGCCGTCGCAACCTTTTTGGACTTACTTCTGACTCTCTTCTTTCTACTCAGGCCGAGTTCTCCCAAGACCAGTTTCAGTTCAGTCCCCTCCTCTGCAACCTCGTCCAACAGAGACTCTTTCCTTTCCACTGTAGACTTTACACCCGCAATAAACATATTTTCCTATCGGCTATACTTATCATAGAAACTAATGATAATTCTATCTATGCATGTTTTTACTTACTTTGCTTTTCAGATCTAAATTGGAGGTCTAAAAGTTCCTTGTCATCTTTTTTAAGACAATTAGCCTTCAGTCATATGATGCTGTCATTCCATGTTCGACCTACTGAATTTAGATCAAAAAAATGACGCCTAGTAACGCTCACACAAAAGTACGATCCCCCACTAGCCTTTAAATTCTTTACCCCATAAAACTGCAGAATTTCCTCAGGGGTTATCCTCTTCACTTTGTTTCCCCTTTCCCACCAATCATTCAGATGGTCACAAACAGTTATGACCTCCCACATATTCCTGTTCATTTGAACGGGACATGCCCCAATTGCATTCATTACCCCCTTCGCCAAATTGGTGAGGGGGAGGCACAACCCATACTCTAATTGAGATAGGTAACACAAAAGACTCTCTGAAAGGTCACTCTGAATATATCCATCGAAATACTCTAATGAGATATATTCGTCTATACCCCTATCTCATTTTTCTATCTTCAAATCTGCCAAAAGGTAAAAATATTCCTCGTCCTCCGCTACCGTATAACCCTTAAACTGCCTACCGGCAAACTCTACACATTTACCTCACTTATGTCTTATGGCACCCTTGGCTTTACAAAATTCTCTGAAAGCATCGGAACCTGGAGGATAAGACACTAACTGACCAGGGAAACCTAAAAATTGTTCTAATCCTCCTTCCCCTTCCCTATCAGACTCATTTTTCCTACCAGAGGTCGAAACCTCATTAACTAATGACCTACCCATCTTAATCAGACTCTACAGGATTATTTTAGCTTACACAGATGCCTCTCACGCTCGACCTACATACAGGTTAAAGCATTTATCATTCTTCCATCTACGTATACTTATATATCTATACATTCAACATATATCTCTGATAAAAAGTTACGGATAATGCATATATTTACGCTATAGAATTTCAAAGTATATTGCATACATATCACTGTAAAGCTTCGATATCCAAATACAAATCGACTGAAGAGTCAAGCTTTCTCCTCACTACACTGTTGTATTCCCACCTACGAGATCCTGAACCTTTTTCCCTCTTTAACCGTTTATCGTCTTCAGAAAACTTTTGATTTATTCCTCTGAACTTTTGCCTTTCTCTCTGATTGATCTCCAAGTCTTTTGTGGTAAAACGATTATTTGGAGATGAAGAAGAAAAATTTATCTTTTCTCTCTCAAGCAGCTAGCATTTATTTCCCCTCGCATGAACCGTCCTCAATTCCAGAACCGTGGCGTCCTTTCCACTCTCCATGTCAGACACCTTGTACCTTTTCGATGAAACCACCTTTCCATCAATAACAACTCTCCTTATTTATTAACGTATTTTGTTGCCCTCTTTCAATATCTTTTCTCAACGTCCCCTCACTCATTATGATTTGCACTGTGAGATGTTAGAGCTCTATATTATTTTCTATACAAAACAAAACTAGAAGCTTCTGCACTCACGTATTTTTATTTCACAGAACTTGTTTATCATACTTATAGTGATTGATGTCATTTTCAAAATCATACAAGTATTTAAATTTATTCAAATTGTTTTCTTAACATTTTTAACACAGATCCCCCCTATTGAGGATCCAATTGACTTATATTATTTTTGTTACATTCTAGCATTTAGCTTATTCATAAGAACATCTAAGCAGTATCCATCACGATCTTGAAAACTTTAGCAACATGCATCATTCACCAGTCCTTATATCTTCAAAATCGATCTCCACTTCAGCTATCAGACCCACCACCCTTTGTCGTTCTGCTAAATCCCTCATGAATACGCGAAAAAATGACTCATAGAAGTAACGAGCATACTCAAGTTCTCTACTTCTGATATCAAACTCATTGAGCTGGCACATCCTCATCGGTAACTCAGCATCATAACCAAGCGAGGCAAAAATTCTCTTCCGCACCTCGGCAATTTTTATAGCTAGTCGACCTTCTGCAGCATGACGAATCCTCTGAGATCAAGTTCGTACCATCCTAACCTTCCCCTGAGCTTTTGCAGGTCATCCGATCAGTATTTATAAGGTTTCCCGATCACTTCCTTCTTTCACTCCGTTGTTACCTAGTATCGCGTAACAGAAACCCAAGATCTTGGACTCACTTAATATAACTTATCCCTTCATTAGTATATTCACTGGTTAGTATAATCGAACTTATGAGTAGTATCTCTATCGACCTTTAAATAGCTCGAATTAACATATATCTGCAATTCCTATTTTATTTCCAGTTAAAACATAGATCTTTTATTTATCGCAGTTCGAACGTTGTTTCAGCACTTATCAAAAAGTTATTTAACTAACGTATTTCAGATCGAATGAAGAAAGGTTTTATACACAAAATTTGTGAGAATCAATTTTTATTCAAATTATTCATAGTACGATTTACAGATAACAAGTTTTCACACAGGAATACAACATCATGTTATCCGTCCGGTACCGAACTTCATGTACTTTGCAGATAAAAAGTTTTCCTTGTTTGTTCAAAGCTACAGGTCAACCAGACATGACGAGGCATCTTCTCTTCTAGTTCTCCATACTTTAGTGATGTTTCACCCTGAAGCGAAAAAATTAGTAGAACCAACAAAAAGCCCTCCTCACATGGCTCGGGTAAAGCACAATCTTACTCCAAACAAGAATTATGTAAGTAGTAGACTCAGTGTGGCTGCAACAAAACAAGATAGAAGGTCTTCAGAGCGCAAAACCACGATGGAAATGCCTCAGCAGAATCTTCCAACTATTTTACCTCCTCCACTGCCATCACCGCCTTTTCTATAACCACCCCTACCGTAGAGTTGGTAGAGATGAAGAGGGCCCAACCTTAAAATCCTTGGTACCATAATAAATCAGTACATCTGCCCCGCAGATACACCTTTCCCTGTATATGAACCCCTAATCCTGTCTTCTGCAAGGGTGCGGAGACAGGCCCAACGTTCTTCGCCCGTCAAGACAAAGACATGAATTCAACACTTATAGGATATCTTCCTCAGCTTCAAGCGCTTCCTCTCTAGAAAAGCCTCGATACGTCGGAGGAACAGGCGCTGGGACTGCCATTTCTAGAGAATGATCACCAAAGTACTTCAACTTCAATTACAGCGCTTTAGACATAATTCTCTCTTTAAGAACCATACTCTGCGTTTTCACCATTTCAGATAGAGTTACGCATGCAATAATTTACCCAAACATGGTGGCAAAGTTACTCTTTATATAGCCCTAACTTTATTGTGCGGGTATGTTTTCCCAAGCGCTGTCATTAATTACGGACGTGACTATTCAAACTCAAACCGTCACATACATCCGTTTCATCATTTAGTACCCATCACATCCTAAAACCACGTAACTTCTACCAAGTCAAACGCCATTATTGTTCTGTTTCGAGATTATAATTTTCTACATGTTCTTTCCCAACCAAAGCCACCTGTGACTTTAGTTGCGAGGGGACGATTGTAGGGGCTTATTCCTCGACCTCACTCATAATCGGGCTTACTCAGTTTGAATTACCTCCGTCTCAGGTTCACGCAATGTCAGCACATAACATCCCAGTCAAGCAATCTAACCAATCCTACGAACTGCATAAGAAACAACATCGAGCTAATCCCAGAAAATATTATTCAGTCAAGGACACCTATCTCCCACGTACTCGTCAGTTATTCAGTCAACCGCCACCAACCACATTATTCGGGAGACGTGCTCCAGCACGACGAAAAGCAATGGGAAAAGCCAATAAAAAGTAGAAGTTCCAGAAGAGACAGGGCAAAAAAGATTACTCAAACTTCTTATTTACGACATCAAATGCATTTCTATATTCTAGAGATCACTTGTAATAAAGATATCCACTTAAAGCAATAAAAGGACTTTTACAAAAATCATCCACACGAGGTCGTTGTTTTTTATCTATTAAGAGGTTTTCCACGCTAAAATTACCTGTTTCAATTTCTTACTTTCCATTATCATATTGTTACTAGATTGTTGGTGTGATAGCTAATTCCTAATCGTATCGAGCTACGGAATTTGGCCATTATACTACGTACTTGATGTATGATCTGAACTAAATTTTATTTAAATTGATATGTGTTGAAACTTCTTCTCTAATGATGTATTTTTCTGAAACTTCTTGCTTGTGGAGGGATTGTAGATATTTTTTATGCTCATATCTGTCTATGCTGGAACTGTCGAATAATTGTAGAGGGATAAAACCTTGGAGAACTTTGGGATGGCTTTGATAATTTATTGGAACCAAGTGATTATCTGGACATTGAAGGCCTAAGCCACAACGATGCAAGACGTGGACGCCCCCAGCGTATTTTTGAGGGTCCGGTCGCCCGACCATTCGTGCCCCTCGAGTCTGCTCGAATGTTGGGAGTTTAAAAAACTTCAAGGTCACCCCCGAGTATCAGTTGGGCCAAGGTTAACATGATACTTAGAGGAAACCCAGAAATTTACTGGACATCGAAGGCTTGAGCCACAACAAAGCAATACATGTTCACCGCCAACGCATTCTTGAGGGTCTCGTCTTTCGACCATTTGTGCCCCTCGAGTTTGCTCGAATGTTAGAAGCTTAAAAATTTCAAGGTCACCACCAAGTATCAGTCTTGTCGAGGGTTGATATGATACTTAGAGGAAACTAGGAAATTAACAACTTAAGCAAGATTGAAGCATATCTGTCTGCCCCCAATGCATTCCCGTGGGTACGGTCTTTCAACCATCCTTGCCCTACAAGTTTGCTAGAAATTGGGTGTTCAAAAATTTTCAAGGTCGCCCCCGAGTATCAGCCGGGTCGAAGGTTAACATGATACGCAGGCTTAAACAAGAAATTCAAAAGAAAATAGGAGACGAGGCTTGGGAGAAACAGATGTTTATTGATTATTCTGTGTTTACATTGGGTGTACAAGGTAGAAGCCACCACATTAGGGAAGGGACCGATGAGATCGATAGCCCATCTTTTGAACGGCTAGGAAACTTGACAGAAATGGTGGTCTTATGAAGGGCAGTGGATGTCATGGGCGTGATACTGGCATTTGTCACAGTATTTGGCATACTTTTCGGCCTATTTTTTTATGTTAGGCCAGAATAAACCTTGATGGATGGCTCGAAGGGACATAGATCTTCCAGTAGTATGAGCACCGCATGTACCTTCATGGAGCTCGACTAGAATTGTTGAGGCTTCTACTTGAGAGATGCATTGAAGGAAGATGCCATTTGGGGATTTGCGATACTGCTCATGTTTGTGGATAATATATATGTGAATGTTCTCTAGCATTGATCGTTTATTTTTGGGGTCATCTGGGAGGGTCGTGTTGTTAAAGTAATAGAAAAATGGTGTTCGTCAGTCATTTGGATCGAGACTCTCGGCCCCAGTACTGATGGAATTGACTTCCATCTGGTCGATACTTGGGCATTCAAGAACTTCGATATGAAGGGTTTGTGGACCATGACAGGGGTAGCATCGGAGTGAGGGCGTTTGCAGCTTTCGGTCTCCTATGAGACAAGAGCGACCATGTGTGTAGAAGATGGTCGAGGTTTGTTATGGTTTGTGGCCGAGGCTCGGCCCTGGCGATTTGATTCGCATAGGCGTTCGCGGTCGAGATAACATATCCTCGAGGGTTCGTAGTTTATGAAGCACGATGTATTCCTTAAAATGACTGTGATCAGATAGAGTGTTAGAGTACGCGAGAATGGCATTCACACAGTCGAGGTTTTTGACTTTGTGCAACTCTTTGAGAAACTGATTGGTGAAAGCTTCAAGCATTTCATTGGGGGATTTGCAGAAGTTGAAGATAGCGTCGACTCGGACCTTATAGTCTTTGTTAAGGGGAAACTGGGTGATAAAACGGTTTGACAATTGTTCGAAGCTTCGGATAGAGCCATTAGGGAGGCTGTGGTACCATTTCCGATGGCTATCAGATAGACTGGTGGGAAACATTTGACATAAGATATGGTCGGCCATAGAATACAAACTCAATGCATTTTGGAATTCGAGGACATGAGTCTGAGGGACAGTATTGCGGTATTTGCTGATTTTAGGGGTATAGAAATTTCGAGGCACTTCGACCGCGAGAAGTTTAGGGCAAATAGGGTTGCTTAACCGGCTCTACGAGTTTGGTGTGGGGCTCGCGTTAACGCGAATATCAGTGTATATTTTTAGATCGAGTTCCTGCGGAGTAAGGTAGGCAAGATATGAAGGAGATCGCTGGGATTGAGGGAGGTGAGGCCGAGGGTTCGGCATATGTTCAACACTATGCTCCCCGAGATGTTGTCGAGTAGGGTGGCATGTTGGCTGTCGGGCAGTTCGAGGGGTAGAGTCGGAATAATTATCTGTGGGGTGTATACCGAGGCGGATCGAGCCAGTAGGAAAAATGGTGGGAGCACCCTCGGCACCAAGGTGGACCGGGGGAACTTCGACATGGGGGTGAGGCCCAATGTGAGCGCGGGCTAAAAAGAAAGAAAGGGCAGGCACCCGGGATCGCAGAGGAGCATCCTGGGTTTGCACTTGCTGAAGCTCTTGAACTTTATGGCGCAGTTCGTTGAGGGTACGATATTGGCGCTCGCTATCATCCCAATGGCGCTGCCGTTCAGCCTTGATCTTGCTGTGTCTGTGTTCATGTTCTAGACGTAGCAGATTGGAATGGCGCTCTTCGGCTTATACAAACTGCTGACTGCTGAGGTCGAGTTGGTCAGCAATACTGTCGGTGGAGTTTTTGACGATAGCAGAGATGGAGAGAAGGGTGGGGGCCATTGAGGATGGTTGTGAGGGGTAGAAATAGAAAGATAATAGGACATGGGCAGTTGGGTAGGGTGGGTATAGTGCAGACAACGCCAAATATAGGAGGCAAGTTTCGTAGAGAAAGAAACGAAGTCTTGCACCTCGAGATTGTCTTCGACTATGGGACTAAGAAAAAATTAAATATAATAACAGACAATATTACTATACTAACACGCTTGCGTGGAGTCCTAAAATAGGCTACTCCATGACCTCTAGCGAGGATTTTTAATAGATGATGATTTATATCGAGCTTAGTAGGCAGATCTAATAGAAGTAAGTTACAGGGTGGTCGAAGGTTATCTAGGGGAGTTGAGGGGAGAGATTTTTTAACCCCTTCATAGTGCCTTCACCCTCCTGTTTATAAGATTTAGATAGAGATGAATCACCATGGGAGGTCAGGTTACATGTATGTCCTTTGGGAACAACTAACTTATACCCGGAGTCGGCTCTGACACTGTAGCTGCTGGTTCTGTCATTGTAGTTGTCGAGCGGCTCGTTTTACTATTATGTTTTATGAGCTGGTTGCCTGACGTGTCTCCCTTCGGCAATGTATGACCATGGTCGAAGTATTTATGGTACTAATGTTAAGTTCTGGCACTGCTCATCTATCTTTGACTATTGCAAATGGCTTCGATGATTCCTTTGAGTGCTCGATTAGTCTCGGAAGGCTTCGTGGACTTAATTACTGTCTTGTTAGGCATCTAGTCTCTAGGTAGTCTTCTATGTAGCCTTCGATTATCTGACTTGTGCTAGAAGGCTACGAGTTGGGAGCTATACTTATTATTCTTCTTGTATTACTCAGAGTAATGGTGCAAGATGAGTAGTAAATCTGTTTAGACTGAGAGTTCTGGGATGCCTAGGTCATGTGCGAGGTCAAGTCTATAAATTAGTGCTTCGCATTCAGTGATATTGTTGGAGGCTTCAAAATCCAAGTGGATTAATTTCTCAATTCTATTGTTAAGAGGGATAATCAATTCAATTCCAATTCCTAACCCTGCGGGTCCTGCTGAACCATCTATAAGAAGTCTCTACCCTTTCTTTGTAATCCATTCAGCTCGCTCATCAAATGCTTTGGTGGGTGGATCTTCTGTAATTTCTTCTGCAAGGTCAGGATCGTATTCTTCCCACTTAGGATCTTCCACTGGAAATCCACGAGAAAATTGGTAGCGGCCTGACCCTGACTTTCGAACTTGATATTTTGTTCTCTCAAACTGATTGACCATTGCTGCACTCTTTTGGATTTTTATTTCTTGGATAAAACTTCACGGAGTGGGTAGTACGTCATGACTTGGACTAAATGAGCTTGGAAGTAGTGCTTAAGTATCCGCTGGAGTGAGGGTTTTGCTAATGAAGTAGACTTGCTTCTTGATTTTACCTTCAAGTTGAATAAGAACTGACCTAATAGAAGTATCTGTAACTCCTAGGTAAATTATTAGTTCCTCATTATCTATTGGGGTGCTCATTATGAGAGACTTTACCAAATAGTTTTTGAGATCTTGAAAGGCTGCCTCGCATTCTAATATCCATTGGATCTCTTTATTGGGTTAAAGTTTTCCTCATTTGGTATAATCGTGAAGTAGTATGAACTGCCAATGACAGTGATCTGAAGATTTTGAAACAAATCAGTTGATAGCGGCAATCTTGCTGGCAAGTTTTTGTACGCCTTTTGTCATCTTTGAAGATGACATGTTGAGGATAGCTCGAATTTGATCTGGATCGGCCTCAATCTCTTTCTTGCTGATGAGATGGCCGCATAATCAACCTGAATATCCTCTGAATTGACACTTAACAGGATTAATCGCATCCTGTAAGATAAAGGAATATTGAATATTATGTTAAGATCTATAATGTGGTTGACTGACTCTATACTCATGCACAAGATATCATCAATGTAGACTTCCACAACTTTCCCAGATGTACTTTGAACATAGAAGTCATCAATAATTGATAAGTCGTGCCTGTATTTTTGAGTCTGAAGGGCATGACTTTATAGCAATAAAGTCCTATTTCACTGATAAAAGTGGTATTTTCTTGATCATCATCCAAGAGTAGAATCTGATTGTATCCAGAAGTAGCATCCATCATAGATAGAAGCTTGTGACCTGCGGTAGAATCAAGGATTTGATGGATATTGGGAAGACTTTTCCATTCTTCTTTGGACAACGACGATGTTGGATATCCAATCTGGATATTGGGTTTCTCGAATGAATCCCACTTTGATTAATTTCTCAATCTCCATGTTAATTTTATCTCGAAGTTGAGGTGATAGTCACCGCTACTTTTGTTTGACTACCGTGGCATTGATGTTGATGGCTAATTTGTGACATGCCTTGGCTGGATCGACCCCAGGCATCTCTTCGAAAGACCATGCAAAAATGTCTCAATTCAGTTGACATAATTGAATAAGAGTATCCTTATCATGCTGAACCGGCTAGGTACCGATAAAAGTACATCTACTAGATCAATCAATGTTGATATATTTTGTAGGCTCCTTTGTTGAAGGCTGATCATCAAGGTGATCAGCTTTCTGTAATTGCTATACAGCGTATCTGTTTGATGTATCTAGAATGGCAAAGACGATATTTTTATAAGCTCGAGAATTCTTTTGACTACCTTTGATTTCATAGATACCATCATTGTACTTGAATCGGAGTGCTTGATGATAGGTGGAGGCGATTGATTCCATGTTGTGAATCCAACAGCGGCCCATAATCCCGAGATAACGAGATTTGGCATTGATGACATAGAAGGCGACATCGATAGTAGCTGGTCTTGCAGTAATAAGTAAGATGATCTTACCTACTCGCTCTTCTTTAGAACCATTGAATCTACTGATATCGGTGTCGCTTAGAATAACTTGATCGGCCAATCCTATTTGGTCGATTGTTCTTTGAAAGAGAATCTCAATGCTACTTCTAGTATCGATCATTATTGTGTGCATGAGAAACTTCATCTTCAGCATTATGACTAATGCATCATGATGCGGAAATTTTTCATGACTAATGTCGTAATTTTTAAATGAGATCCCAAGCCGACTATTGCTCGACCCAGGTAGCAGTTTGGCTTCTTTTTCTTGAGTTGTGTAATCGCAGCATTTTGATAATCTCCCGCGCTAAAATCGGCAATAATTGGTGATCTGATTGATTTTAATCATGTTATTGTGGGCATATGGTAGAGATGTTTCTCCTCAGCCTGATCTTTGACCTTGACTACATCGAGCTACTTCTTATGGCTTCCATCATTATATGATTCCAGGTCAATAATGTATTTGTACATCCATCCCTCCTTGAAAATGAATTCCAACAACCTCTTTAAAGCAAAGGTGTTGTTAGTAGAATGATGGTTTACCTTGTGATGCATGCAGTAGAATGATGGCTTATCCTTGGAGAGGATTGAAATTTTTTTTGAGTTTCAAACATTGATCTTAGGGAGGATCGGCTTGGGTAGTGAACTGGCTTTCTGAGGGTTGCCAGTGATTCCCTTGGAGTGCTTTTAATTACCCTGATCCTCCTTTAGTTTAGTGTTTCGATCTGTGGATAGACTTTTCGTGGTTAGGACAGATTTAGTAGATTTATGCCATTTGGACATTATCCTTTCTAGGCCGACATAACCATTAATCTTGGTGATCATATCTTCCAAGGGTGTAGGTTTGTTGAGGAAGAGGTACTCTTTGGCCTTGCAGTCAAGCTAGAGCGCGTTGGTGAAAACAGTAATAGCTGTTTTCTGATCGAGATTATCTACTTTATGCGCGAGATCCAAAAAATTCTTTGCAAAAGCCTCGAGCTTCTCTCCGTGTGACTATTTAAGACTAATAAGGGAATATACATTCTCTTCTTTATCTCAGTTGTGAGCATATGTCTTGATGAATTGTTTCTACAGCTGATCAAATATGAGTAGAAAATCTTTAGGTAAAGAGTAGAACCAATTGAGTAGTCCTTCCTGTTGACTTGATGCATTCAAATGACAGAGGAGATCTCGTCTAAGAGTTAACTGACGTTCGAGCTCATTACGCTTTTCAATTTTAGCGTGGAGATTCACCCAGCTCAACTGAAGGATCAAGTTAGATTCTGATTGTTGGTCATCTGGAAGTAACCTTGATTAAAATTAATAGTAGATTGAATGTATTCCTTGGGATATCGTAGAAATATCTTCTTTCCCATAAACAGTGCCAAATGTAATGGCCTAATTCTTGAAGCTTGAGATGGTTCAGAATTAGCTCTTACACAAATGTTCATGTGACAAAAACTAATGTAAGATAAGAAATGACACAGGTAATTTAGCGTGGAAAACCTCTAAATAGGTAAAAAGCTATGACCTTGAGTTGACGGTTTTGGTAATAGTAACATTTATTGCTTGAGGCTGATACCTTATTACAAGTGATCTCCCGATCTAGAAATAATCTATCTTGCAAATATGAATTTTTGTGATTAAAAATCTAGAAAATATAGTTTTCCTGGTAATTTCTCATATCTTTTTCTGGTCCTCGTCTCTTCTGGAACTTTTTCTTTATATAGGCCTTGTCCGCAGCTCTTTATCGTACTGAAGAACATTCTCTAAACTATGTGGTAAGTGGCAGTTGATTGAGTAACTGTTGAGTTCGTGAAAGATAGGTGTCTTTGACTTGTTCATGCTTTACTATTATACTCGACCCACATTCTTTATCAATTCGTAGTGTAGGTGCAATGCTGACTATGTATGTCGCATGTTGAATGCGTGAATCTGACATGGCGATAACTTGAAATATGAGAGTAGTTCGAATTAGAAATAGTTTTATTTGGGTTAGATCGAGGGATAGGTCCCTACAGGTAGCACTCGTGAAAAGTGTGCCTATAAAATAGCAGACGTGTAAATTTTTTTCTGATTTGATTGAATTATAGGATAATGGGAGAGAATCACTCTTCATAAATAGATTGTGTAGGAATTGAAAGTTTGAGCTTAGGGAGATCTAGCTTGAAATGTTGGATTGGGAGACATATTGTGATGAATAGGTCAAAATAAGGTAGGACGAATCCAAAGAGGTTGATATGGATAGATGAGTTCAAATAACTTTCTATCAAGATTTTAGGGTTTTTAGTTATAAAAAAAGATATTGATATATATACAGAATGTGAGGATCTGAAGTGATCCCGAAAAATGTATAAATATAGGGAAATGTGATTTAAAGAAGAGGAAGAAAGAGACCATGGTGAGGACTTATTTTGAGAGAATACGACATGCTGCTGAGGGACGATTAGCGATAAAGATTGCAGAACTACGAGAGAGGATTTTTTGCTTGATAGGTTATGATTTTGACTTGCTTAAATCTGAGTTGGAGTTTGAAGATTTAGATTTGAAGGTGAGAAAACTTAAGATAGGACATCATTTTTACTCATAGATTTTTCGTGAAGTGATTCTGGAGCCTGCAGCTCGAAAAGTGGTAGTGAGGTAAATTACTATAGAAGAGATTGAGGAGGAAGATGTAAAGATTGCTGGGGGTGAACTGATTAGGTGTGGCCTATCAGGACATCTGGGATGTTTTATTTGTAATTATATGTGACGGAGTGAATTCGAATGAGGCCGAATAATTGTAATTGAAGTGTAGTAAGTATGATGTTTTGAAGCTGTCATCTTTTATTACAAATATTGTTTGTGACTGCTGTGAATAAAAATTAGAATTTGAAATTATATATCTTTAGAAATGAGGTCAGCAATTCTATAAGTAATAGAAGTAGGAATAGAAAAAGTACGCAGCTTTGATTATTGTCTCTTATGTAATAACAGGGAAAGCTCGATTACCTGTGAGTGTTAATTCATCATGAGTTTGGAGAGATCAGAGGGAGATTTTGGTAGGAGAGATGAGAATATATTAAAATATAGGACCGGGGGCAATAATGGGAAGGTACTTTCATCGAAAAGGTGTAACGCGTCTGACATTAATTGTGAAAGGGACGCCTCAGTTCCAAAACTTAGGGTGGCTTGTGCGAGGCCCAATAACTGCCAGCAATTAGAGAGAGAAACTATAAATAGTACGTCATCATTTTTATTCAAACGTTTATCACCTTCTGAAAACTAAAGAACAGTTGTAGAGAAAAGGGAGAAAATTTTAGAGTTTCGCGTGAGAGACTAGACGAGAGTGATCAACAAGCAAGACAAGGGAAAGTTGCATGGATAGAGTCAAGATGGTGGTTGTACAGCAGCGTTGTGAAGGAAGGGTTTGGCGCTGCTTCAGATTTGTATTCAGGCGTTGAAGGTTAGTGTTCGATTTATTATCATGTGAATGTGAGTGTGAATTTTTTTTGTGGTTTTCAAATTTCAAAAATATTGCTATTTATAGTAATTTTGTTAAAAATTGCTTGATCTCTTGTGTAAAAGGATATATACATAATAGACGTATATGTATGATGCATGTATGGTTGCGTAAAAGATAATGATTGAATACTTGGACCTGTATGTAGGTTGAGCATGAGGAATATCTGTGTAAAATCAAACTTCGTCCTTAAACCTATAATTGACATCAATTCAGATGGAGATGCCGACCTTTGGTCGTACTGTTGAGCCTGATAAAGTAGAATTTGTAAATATAGAGTTTGATAGGCTGGATGAAGTATAATTTCTAGATTTCCCTGGTAAATTGGTACTGTACCCTCTAAACTTTGATATGTTTAGTGAGTTATATAAATCTAAAGCTCTTGTCGGTGGGATATAGGGCAACGTTGCAGAATATGCGGGTAGATAGTTCAGAGGTTGTACTTTAACATCTGGGGAAGAACACTTCATTTTGTTGCCCGACTTGGAAAAGGAGAAATTATATAGGGGAGTGGATGAGTCGATCTCCCTAGAGTATTTTGATGGGAATGCTCAAGGTGACATGGATGAAGGTTTTTTGTGTTATATGTCTAAGTTGTAGTATAGATTGAGTTTACCCCTTAACAATCTTTATAATAGAATATTGAATATTATAGGGGATTATCTTTTTCAACTTAACGGGAACATGTGCGAGGTGATTTATGTTTATGAGAGTTTCAACATGCGTTGGAGGGAGAATGAGGCGAAGAGGAGAATATCTCCTAAAGATGTGTTGCAGTATTATGGTGTAAAAAATCATGATGCATCCGAAGGTGTATATTTTTGTTTGAGCTCGCCTCAACCACTTTTCTTCAATTTGAATTCAGCAGGTCGAATGTGTAATGATAATATGATATGGGTGAAAGGTGATTGCCTTCAGAGGGAAGATAAAGAACCAATGGAATTTATGTATAAAACTGTGAAGAAAAGTAAGTGATAGTGTATAATATTGAACTGCAGTATTTGAAGGTCATTTTGTTGTTTGACAATATGTTGTGTTTATTTTACAGGTCCTCAGTCGATGGTGAAGAAGGAGTTCCTGTTATATATTGTTGCTCGTGATGGGGTTCAACTCGAGATAGTTTTGATGGAGCTCGGCATTAACAAAAATAATAGAGCTAACAACAGATCTGAGAAGGTACAAAAGTCATAGGCGAAGATATTAATAACGGAGGCTGAAGATAGCAAGAAGAAAGGTGTTGATGGGGGGAAGCGTCCGTTTTTGCCAAAGGCTACTGATTTGGATTTTACGGATGTGCCGGAAGCTGCCACTTTGAGCAAGTTTGCTCTGAAAATCCCAAACAAGAAAACTGGGAAGAGTGGCTCGACCTATAGAGCCACAAAGATTGGTGAGGTTGAGGGGGATGCAAAAAAGAGGATGGTTGACCCTCCGGCCGAAGTGATTAGGGCGAAGGTCGTGGAGAGCTGACATGTAGAAGAAGATGAGCTACGAGATATGGAGGATAGGGTGAGGCTTGCAGCTCACAAGGGTACTGAGGAAATGAGTGCCTCTGCACAGTTGGAGTTGGGCAAAATGGTAAGTTGATGACTTGTGTATTGCTTAAGTTTTCATTGATTCGAGTTGAAAATGTGTTTGGCTATTATAGGTTGCTTGCTTGATGAAGGATCTGCCTCAGGATCGAGGGGAGAAAAGCTTAATTTGAGAATGAGAAAGTTGAGCTCGAGAATTAAGTAACTCGATTGAAGTCTGACCTGGTTCTGGAGGGGTAGTGACTGGATACTGTGAAAGCTGCATAGGAGGCAGTGATTAGCGAGCTGACAGAGGAGCCATTGAAGAACCTGGATGATGCGGTAGTCCAGCGCAACAGACTTGGGCACCAACTCCTTAGAGCGTGGTACGTCAAAGCTGAGGTTAAAGTTATTATGGTTGGTACCTACGTTGAAGAGGAAGAGGTGGAAGAGGATTTCCCTGGTGTGGTAGGAGAGTTGGATGGTATCTCTCCCAAGTCTGAGTTAGTGAACCAGGGGGAGGATAATGAAAAGGTAGAGTACAGTTTGTTAAATTATTTGGCTGTGTATTTATGTGGATTGTGAAAAACTGTAATTGTAGGGAATATTATTTTGTAGGATAAACTGGATAGGCTAAGAGATGCTTGTAAACATTGTTTGTAAGAACTTAGGGATATGCGCATCAGAATTAAGGAATTAGAGACTGATCTTGCTTAGGAGAAAAATGCCTCATCGTCCCTGTTGACTTCGCAAGCGGAGCTGCAGGTTTGTGACGACCAAAAAATATTTGACTTGTATACTGCATTACTTTAGAGCTACAAAGTAAAATTTAGAGAAATAGAACTAGACCTAAAATATGTTAGAAGTTTTAAGGGCAATGGTAATCAAATGTGTCCAGATAATACCAAAATGTTGAGAAAGTTAGAACATAGAAAATAAAAGAATATCAGAAAATAGAAATTTGTTAGGAATTTTAAAATCTCAGAAGAGAATCTTCTATATTGTGTTTGAATGCATTTGTGGAGTGTTGTTGCTTCAATATTGATGTATTATATCTGTGATGTAGGTCGAATTAGAATCTGCTCGCTCGAGTGAGCAAGAGACACTCCATTATATCCAAGAGTATACTGTAGAGTTTAATAAGATGTGAGAGGCAACTGAAGATAGTGTAATGGCGAAATTCCATAAGCTCGAAATAGCTTGGAATTTGCTATCATACCAATAAACCTGTAACAATATTCTAATTGAAAGTAAGAAATGAAACTGGTGATTTTAGTGTGGGAAACCTCTGAATAAGTAAAAAACCACGACCTCGTGTGGTAGATTTTTGTGAAAGTATCTTTATTGCTTGAGGCGGATATCTTTATTATAAGTGATCTCTAAAATTTGAAATGCTTTTAACCTTGTAACTAAGAAGTTTGTAATCTTTTTTGAGAATCTCGAATCGATAGTTTCTTAACGATCTCTTGTATAATTTTTATAGTCCCTGTCTCTTCTGGAATTTTTTCTTTATATAGGTCTTCTCCAAAGCTCTTCGTCATTCTGGAGCACATTTTCTGAGCAATATGGTTAGTGGCAGTTGACCGAATAACTGACGAGTTCGTGGGATACAGGTGTCTTTGACTGGATAAGGTTTTATGGTTAAAGTTTTGTCCATGTTCTTAACCAGTTCGTAGGGTGGGTTGGAATGTTGACTGGGGAAATGCGTTAAAAATGCGTGAGTTTGCGATGGAGGCAATTCGAACATGGTGAGCTCGACTTTGGGTGAGATCGAGGGATAGGTCCGTACAATCGCCTTCTCGCATCTGAAGTCACGAGTGCCTCTAGATGAGAAATGATCAACTTGTAATCTAGGTTAAAATTATTGATTATTAAAATGGGATAATGATGGCATTAACTATGTAGAACTTATGCGTGATATGGGAAATGACGTGTATTTAATGATGATGTGGATACTGATGTATGTGACGGTTATGATTTGAAAAGTTACATCTGCAATGAATGATGACCCTTGGTAAAACGTACCTGCAAATTAAATGTAGGGTTATATAGATAATACCTGTATCAGATTTTGAAAGCAGAGTACGCTTGTCCTTTGGAAATCCCCAAAATTTTTTAACAATGGTGAAGACTCGTAGTATGGTCCTTAAAGAGAGGATTACATCTAAAATGTAAAGGTTGAGGTTGAAATACATCGATGATTAATCCTTGGAGATGTCAATACTTGCTCCTGTTCCTCAGACGTATCAAGGCAGGTCGGAAGACGAAGCAATTGAAGCTGAGGAAGAGTTCTACTGCAAGTGGGGGATTTATGTCGTCGTCTTGACAGGCGAGGACAGGGTTAGGGCACCATATGCAGGAATAGGCATAACTGCGGGGCAGTTATGCTGATTTCTTGTATCATCATAGATTCTAAGGTTGAGCCCTCTTCATCTCTCTCTTCGGAGGTGGCAGTTTTAGAGGAGGGGGTGATGGTAGTAAAGGAAGGAGACAACCAGTGGGAGTCTGCTGCTTTTCTATCATGTTTTGGTGCTTAGAGGTCCTTTAGTTTGAGAATTTGGTTCTAGTACTGAGTCTATTGCTTGCATAGTTTCCATTTGAAGTTTGATTCAACTTTAAACAAACTCATGCGAGGGAAGCTCATTGTTGGTTCCAATATTTGCTTTGAATTAGGGTAAAAGATTACTGAAGCAAGAAGAACTGGAGAAGTTGATGCGTCGGCGCCCCTGAATGACTTGTGACTTTTAAAAATAGTGAAAAACCTATTTTCTGTAAAGTAACTAGAGTTTGGTGCTGGACGGATAATGTTTTTGTTCTATACCTAATATTAATGTACTAAAAAACTTGTTATCTGTAAAATCGTATGTAATGTTTTCGACATGAATAAAAAGTTGTCATCCAATTACTTGTGTTATGTAGATAGAAAATGTCTCTTAGAATCGAGCTGAATTGTGCAGGATGTATGAAATGAATAGAAGTTTATAAGTATTGAAAACACTGTTGTCGTAATGTTCGAACTGAGATAATGACGTTGCGACATAAGTATGATATTGTTGTGTGCTTAAACATGTGGGGGAGAAAAATTGTAGGAAAATATGTAACGCAAAAATTTGAGCTATATAAGAATAAATCTTGATAGATTAAGCTCGACTAGGATAAATAATGTAAAGTAGGTATTGGAAGTAAAGGGATAAGTTCAAATAGTCTATCTCAAGATTTTGTTTTTTTGTTACGAGATAAAAGTTCAAATTACGTTTTGAGCTGAAAGTGTTGTATAAATGTATAAATAAGGGTAACAATTATTTCCTGACTAAGGAGAAGTAATTGTGATGGTGGAGACTCGATCTCAGAGGATTCGTCATGCCGTTGAAAGACGATTGTCCATTAAGATCGCTGAGGTGTGGGAGAGAATTTTTAGATCATTTGCTTATGATGCTGAGTTACCAGTGAGGGAATGTCAGCTCAAAGAATTAGATGTGAGGGATAAGGAACTTGAATATGCCAGATATTTCTATGAGGTATGTTTTAGGAAATTTGTGTTGGATCCTCCAGATCGAGAAGAGATGACCGGATTGATCGCTGAGGTGAAGATCAAATTTAAAGATGGGACGATCGGGTGAGGAGATTTGAGCAGATGTTGTTCTTCAGGTCACCAAGGCTATTTTTTAGATGTAATTACATGTAAATTGTTATCCTAAATAAATGTAAAGGTTGCGGAGTTTAACAAAAATGCTAAAAGTTAAAGTGATCCTCTATAATTATAAATACTATTTGAGACTGTTTTGATAATCAAATTTTGTATAAGTTTGAAAATTTTGTTAGCTTTAAAAGTGATGTCACTAGTACTATATGTATAAGAAACAAGAACAGAAAAAATACAGGAGTTTCTAGCTTTGCTTTTTATGTAAAGCTGCAAAAATATGATTTCCTGGAGTGTGAGTCATCATGAGTGTGGAAGGTCAGAGAAAGATATGGTAAAAAGTGATGAAAATAGTTTAAAATATGAGGGCAAGGGTAAGGATGGAAATGTTGTTTTATTAAAAAGGTACAAGACGCCTGACATGGATAGTGGAAAGGACGCCTCAGTTCCAAAACCGAGAACGGGTCGTGCGAAGTACAGTAACTGCCAGCCGCTAGAGAGAGAAAGAATAAATAGTGGTTTGTCTTCATCATACAAACGTTTCTCAACTTCTGAAAATTTGGAGAGCACTGGGAGAGAAGCGCACAAAAATTGTAGAGGATTGATAAGGATTTTTCTGAGGGTGACCAGCAATCGAAGAGAGTTGCGGACACAAAATCTCGTAGGTGGTAGTACAGCAGCGTTGTGAGGGGAGGGCTCGGTGCTACTACGGATTACCATTCTGATACTGAAGGTTAGTATAGACGTGTGCTGTGTTTATTGTAATCTGTTTAAGCAAATCCTAATAAATCACTATTTATAGCAATCCATGATATTTGACATATAGACAAAATCTTCAAAAGATATGTGGCATATGAATGATCGATGTGTATAAAATAATTATAGATACATGAACCTGTATGTAGGTCGATCGTCTGAAGTATTTGGGTAAAATCAATCTTTGTCTATAAAATTGTAGTTGAGATGGATAGTTTGCCTATTAACGAGGTTTCGACCTTCGGTCATACGGTAGAGTCTGATGGTGAGGTAGAAGATGGTTTGGAGCAATTTCTAGGTCTTCCTGGTAAATTTGTGGCCTATCCCCTTGGCTCAAATGTATTTAGAGAATTTTATAAAGCCAAATCAACCGTAGGAGGAAAATGGGGTAACTGCGTAGAATATGCTTGTAGAATGTTTAGAGGGTCTATGACAATGATGGGGGAAGAGTATTTTTATTTGTTTGCCAATTTGGAGGAGGAAAAACGAGATAGGGGTATAGATGAATCGATCTCATTAGAATATTTTCATAGGGATGCTCAGAGTGACCTGTTAGAGGGTTTCTTGTGTCATATGTCTTAATTAGAGTACGGTTTAAGTCATCCCCTTACCAATTTGGCAAAGGGGATTATAAATACGATTAGGGCATGACCTGTTCAATTAAATGGGAATATGTGGGAGGCAATAACTGTTTGCGATCATCTGAATGAAAAATAGGAAAATGAGAGGAAAGTGAGGAGGATAACCCTTGAGGACGTATTACAGTTTTATGGGGTAAAGAATTATAAGGCCAGTGGTGGGGCATATTTCTGTGCGAGTGCAACTCGGCGTCACTTCTTCGATCTTAATTCAGCAGGCCGAGCCTGGAATGATAACGTAATATGGATGAAGGGTAATTGCCTTCAGAGAGATGATGAAGAACCTTTGGATCATCTGCTTAGAATTATAAAACAAACTACGTATAACAATTCATAAAGTATAATATTGATAGGTGCGAACCAATGATCATTTGTGATAATAATAAATGTTGTGCATGGCAGGTCTGAAGTCCCGAGTGGAGAGGAAAGTTTCACTGTTAGATGTACTAATGATCATTTGTGATAATAATAAATATTGTGATAATAATAAATGTTTATCTGATAATGTACCCCAACCTATTAGTCTAAAAGTATTTGCGCACCGCAAATGTTAGAAATAATATATAATTTTAGAAATGAAATATATATATATATATATATATATGCATATTGATCGTGTTCTGAATCAAACTGTATTAATTTCTTTATATTGTACAGGTCGAATTGGATTCAGCTCGCTCGCGTAAGGACGATGTACTTCAATGTAACTGCGAATTTTCAGAGGAGTTGGATAGGATGAGGGAGGCGAATGAGAACAGTGAAGATCAACACGTAAAGGTGGATTTTTTACTTATGGAGGCAACCCAGGCTATTTTTTTCCTTACTCATAAGGTCGAAGAGAAAGATACCAAAATAGGCAAGGGGCTAAAAGAGCTAGCAGAGATAACAGAACACGCCGTGAAGCTTTAAAGTCAGGTTGGCACGTTGATGGTTAAGGGTAAGAAGGATGAAATGGCTCAATACCGTATTCAGGCGCTAGAAAGATTGGAGGGACAATTTCAATCTAATCTTCAGAATTGGAGAAATGAGTTGGAGCAACTGAAACAAAAAATGGTTAAAAAAGATAATGTGGTGAGGGTAGTTTGAGAAAATCTATCAATTTTGAAAGCCGCGGCTGAACACTTGCATATAGCTCTACCTGCCAAGGATATGGAGTTTTGGGGAATGTAACGAAGGTGTAACGAATTAAATGAGAGTGTAGAACAATTGAAAACCAAACTGGCACAAGCCATCGCGCGTACCAAGAAAGCCGAGGCTAGAGAAGACTCAAGGGGAAGTAGAAATGAGGTTAAGGTGCCTCTAGTCAAAGGGGATGTTGTTAGTCCTTAAGGATGAATTAAAGAGTTGAGGAGTGATGTATCTTTCATTCAAGGGCATGTTCAGAGAGGAAATGCAAACTTAAGGGAGTATCAACACAAGCTGGATGCTGCTCTTATCAGGGAGAAGGTCTTAGAAGGGGAAATCAGGGTAAAGGAAACTCTGATGAAGAAGGAAGACGATTCATTAAATGACACTTTGGCCCGGGATGAATTAAATGTAGAAATTGTGATACTGCGTGCTAGGGTGTCCAACCTGAAGATCGCTGTTTAGACTGAATCAACTAGATATTACAGAAAAGTGGAAGAGAATATAGCTTTTAATAATTTGACAGATAGGGAAATGGTTTCTGAGAAGAATCTTTACGCGCATTTAGAGTCACGCCTTGAGAAGGTGAGACATCACTTTTTAAAGATCGTTGTATGTCATTCATCACGGGAAGGCCTATTAAAGTCAACCGTTGCATATTTTGTAGAGGAAATAAAAAGACTTGAGTTAGAACGAGATACATTGTTAAAGAACCTGTCTGACAAGGGATGCGTTTGTAAAGTGAATATAGATCGAGGCAGCTGTATGGCCTTTATAGAAACCAATTTTGTCCCTGGATCTGTTGATCTGATAGAGGGGGGCAGAGTTATTGTAACTCAGGAACTGAAGTCTGTTCGACCTCATTCTGAAGGATAAAGAATGGCTGACCTCCCCACAGCAGAAAAGATATCCATTGCAATAAGACCTAAAAATAAATAGTATATGTCGTAGACATAGAGAAATAGATGAAAGCTAGTATGACCTTTGCCTTAACTTATGTCTGGTGGGGTCTTTGATTTAAAAAAAGTTTTTACATTTTTTTTTAATCGCAAAAATGGGTTGAGTTAAACCAAGTTAAAACTTGATTGAACTATAGAAATGTTAAAGATATATTGAAAGAGATGAAGGATAGTATTACCTTTGCCTTATCTTATGCCTGATAGAGTCGTTAATATAAAACAAGTTTCTACACTTGCAACAATCGCCAAGATTTAGTAGAGTCAGCCAAACCAAGTGTTATCCTTGATCTAACTGGTATAATGACCCAAACAAGTTAAAGTAGATGAAGGCTAGTATTATCTTTGCCCTATCAAATGTTTGGTAAAGTCTTTGATATGAAACAAGTTTTTACACTTCCTACAATTGCAGAGATTTAATAGAGTAAGCCAAACCAACTGTTATCATTGATCTAACAGGTATAATGACCCAAACAAGTTAAAGTAGATGAAGGCTAATATTATCTTTGCCCTATCTAATGTTTTGTAGAGTCTTTGATATGAAGAAAGTTTCAACACTTGCTACAATCGCAGAGATTTAGTAGAGTCAGCCAAACCAAGTGCTATCCTTGATTTAACTAGAATAATGACACAAATAAGTTGAAGTAGATGAAGGCTAGTATTATCTTTGCCCTATCTAATGTTTGGTAGAGTCTTTGATATGAAACAAGTTTTTACACTTGCTATAATCGAAGAGATTTAGTAGCGTCAGCCAAACAAAGTGTTTTCCTTAATTTAACTGGAATAAGATTGATTGAAAGCTAGCAATATCTATAATTTAATCTATAGAATGTGGTTGAATTTATGTAAGTAGAGAAATGTTATGAAAAACATGGAAGTTTCATTGATGAGTTGAGAATTTACATTGGAAGGAGATGAAAATCTCACTTTTGAAACTGAAAAACTAAAGAAACAAAAACGAGGAAAGGAAATGAAGTAGTAAGTCGCTTAATGACAGTACAGTTTCATTTGCCTAGTGTTCCAAGGATTTGAAATGGGGATTCCATCTTCTTTCATAAGATAATATGATCCCAGGCCTGAGAGATCTGTAATAATGAATGGACCCTCCTAATTGTTGGCCAATTTTCCAGCGTGAGGCTCTTTGTGATGTTGAGGAATTTCTCTGAGGACAAGATCTTTGATTTGAAAGGTACGACTTCTGACCCAGTTATTATACGATCTGGCAAGCATATGATGATATCAACCTAGGTTAGCGATGGTGCATTCCCTGGATTTATCTATCATATTGAGGTTGCAAGCCAACTCGAACTCATTATCCTCGTCAGTTAGCTTGTCATCACGATCTGGATGATGATATTCAAAAGGAACGACGGCCTCAGTGCCATAAGCAAGGAGGAATAGGGTACACCCAATTGATTGCCGGTGAGTGGTACGATATTCTCACAGGACATGAGGCCGCTCGCAAATCCAATTCCCTTTTTTTATGAGTGAAGCCATTTTTTGAGTCCATCTACGGTGGTTTTGTTGGTGATTTTGGCTTCGACATTGCCTTGAGGATAGTAAGGATTGGATGGTGAGTGGATGATATTGTGATGGTTTTGGAAAGTTACGACTTTCTCTCCCACAAATTGGGGCCCGTTATCGATAAGAATTAGATGGGGGCACCCAAACCGAGTGATTATGTGGTTCCAGATAAAAGAGATGACCTCTTCTTCTCTTGTTCGACATAGTGGAACTGCTTCTACCCATTTTGTAAAATAATCGGTATCTACGAGTAGGTGACAGCGATTATCTGGAGAGAGTTAGAGAATTTCTGACGAGATCTAGTATTCATCTTTTGAATGACCAGAAAAACTTGCTTGTATAGAGTTCGAGCGTACGGTCGCATATCATATGTCCATATCTTTGGCAGGTATTACATCTGCAGGAGTACTCCTCTGCTTGCTTGCATATGCCGGCCAAGAATACTCCTTGAGTGATTGCTCTATTTGCTAATGATCGACCTACGACATGGGAGCCACAACTCCCTTCATGTAATTCGCAGAGTAATTTATCAACTTTTAATTTGAATGGACACTTAAGGAAAGGCCCTGTGACGAAATGGCGGTATAGCACACCATTTTGATTTGCGTAGCGCTTCGAGTTGTTGATCAGTTGTCGGTGATCTTTTGGATCTGCTTAGAGTGGTCCGTTGTAATTATTGTCGACATTGAGGTAGGCTAAGAAAGGCTTTCGCCAATCGGCATCTCCCCCTTTATCGCCCCCAGTGTTAATCGTGCATACAGAAATGCGATCAATGCTGGGGGCTGAAATGAATTAAATCTGGAGATATCGAGCTTCTATAGCAAAGACCCCAGCTAGATATGTCAAGGAATCGATGTGTCTATTTTCACCTTGAGGTAGATAATCGAGACTTGCTTTCGTGAGCTTGCTCATCCTATCTGTGACGAGGGCTACGTATTCGATCAGCTTCCCATTCCTATAATATTATTGTGAGTAGTTAATCTGTGTAAACTGAGAGTTCAGGGATATCAAACTCAAGAGCGAGGTAGATTCCAAGAATGAGAGCTTCATACTCGGTGACATTATTTGAGGCCTCAAAAACCCCAAGCGGATTGATTTCTCAATTCTATCATTGGAAGGGGTAATTAAAGCGATCCCGATTCCTGACCCTTTGGGTCCTACTTACCTATCTGTGGGAAGTCTCCACCCTGATGTAGTGATCCATTCAGCTCATTCGTCAAATGGCTTGGGGGGTGGATCCTCTGGTGCTTCTTTTGTAAGGTCAGGATCATACTTCTCCCACTCGGGATCCTCCACTGGAAAATCTGTGAGAAAATTGGCAATGGCCATACCTTTTACAGAATGACACTATTCAAACTTGATATCATGTTCTCCCAAACTGACTGACCACTATTACACTTTCTTTAATTTTTTTTTCTTGGATAGAAATTTCTGAAGTGGGTAGTTCATCATGACATTGGCTGAATGAGCTTGGAAGTAGTGCTTGAGTTTTTGTGAAGTAAATATGAGTGAGAAGAAATTTCTCAATTTTAGAGTACCTTGTTTCCGCTCAGTGAGGGTCTTGCTGATGAAGAAGACTGGTTTATCTATTTTCCCTTTCAGGCAAATGAGAACCGAGCTGAGGGAAGTATCTGTGACTGCTAGTTAGGTAATTTGTTTCTCATTATCTACTGGGGTGCTCAATATGGGAGACCTCCCAAATAGGTTTTGAGATCATGAAAAGCTGCTTCGCATTCTGGTGTTCATGTGACCTCTACATTTGGCTGAACTTTTCCTAGTTTAGTACATCCATAGAGTAATAGGAATAGCCAATGGTAGCGGTCTGATGATTTAGAAACCAAATGGTTGATAGCGGCAATCTTGCCGACAAGTTTTTAAACGCTTTTTGTTATTTTCGGAGAGGGCATATCGAGGAGAGCCTAAATTTGATTCTGATCGTCCTTAATTCCTTTCTTGCTGATGAGGTGGCCTAGAAAGCGGACAGAATGTACCCTGAATTAACATTTATCAGGGTTGAGACGGATCCTGTAAGATTGAGGAATGCTGAATATAGTGTTGAGATCTAAGATGTAGAGTTCAATGACTTTCCCTAGGTGTGCTTTGAATATAGTAGTTATCAACCATTGATATGTGGCACCCGCGTTCTTGATTTCGATGGGCATGACTTTGTAACAATAATGACCTCTTTCAGTGATGAAATTTGTCTTCTCTTGATCTTCTTCCAAAAGTGGAATTTGATTATATCCCGAAACAACGTCCATCATAGATAGGAGGTCATGGCCTGCTGTGGAATCAAGGATCTGATGAATATTGGGAAGTGGGAAACTTTCCTTTGGAGTATGTTTGTTTAGATCTGTAAAATCTACGCAAACTCAAACTTTTTCATTCTTCTTTGGGACAGCGATAATGTTGGATATCCAGTCTGGATACTTGGCTTCTAGAATGAATCCTACTTTGATCAATTTCTCAATCTCGGTGTAAACTTCATCTCGAAGACGAGGTGAAAGTTGTAGCTATTTTTGTTTGACTGCTGCGACGCTGACATTGATAGCTAATTTATGACAGGCCATGACTGAATCGACCCCAAGAATTTCTTTAAAGGACCATGCATAAACTTCTCGATTGAATTATAAGAACTTAATGAGATCAATTTTTTTATGTTGAGCCAACTTAGTTCCAATGAAAGTACCTCAATATTTTTTTTTTGGGCACCTCTGTGGATGGTAATCGTTACGGTGATCAGCTTTCTGTAATTGCTCTGCAGCAAATCAGTCTGAACTACCTAAGATAGTTGAGATGGTGCTTTCACAAGCTTGAGAGAGCTTTTAACTACCTCTGATATCATAAATATCATTGTCATGCTTGAATGAGAGTGTTTGATAATAGGTGGAAGCGATTACTTCCATGTTACATATCCAGCAAAAGCTCATAATCCCGAGATAGTGAGATTTAACATTAATAACATAGAAAACGACGTCGATAGTGGTTGGTCCTACAGTAATAGGTAAGATGATCTTGCCTACTTATTCTTCCTTGGAACCATTGAACCCACTGATATCGGTGTCACTCTGAATGACTTGGTCGGCAAAACCCATCTGGTCGATCATACTCGGAAAAAGAATCTCAATACCGCTTCCCACATCGATCATCATTATGTGCATGACAAACTTCTTCATCTTTAGCACTATGACTAATGCATTATGATGCAGAAACTTGACATGGCTAGTATCACAATCTTCAAAGGAGATCCTGAGTCGGTGATTGCTCGACCCGGAAAGAAGCTTGGCTTCTTTGTCTTGAGGTGTGAGATCGCAGCATTCTGATAGTCTTTTACGTTTTGATATGATTGATTTCGATCATGTTTCTGTGGTGCATATAGTAGAGATGCTTCTCAGCCTGATCAATAACCTGAATAACTTTAAGCTGCTTCTTATAACAGACATCTTTGTATGACTTCAGATCGACAATGTATTCGAGCATCCATTCCTCTTTAAGAATGTACTCGAGTAACCGCTGTAGAGCATAACAATTGTCAGTAGTATGATGATTTACCTTATGAAGCATACAATTTGGTCGACTATCGATTGGTTCCAGCGGTTGAGAGACACGGCAGAGTGGATCCTTCAATAGCAGTGGAAAAATTGTGGTAGACCTGTATTACCCTTGGTACGCTTCTGATCTCCCTGTTCCTCCTTGGGTCCATTGGCTCGATCTGTAGATGGGCCTTTGGTGGAGAAGACGGATTAAAAAGAATTTTTTCATGCGGACATCATCCTCTCCAGGTCGACGTAACTGCTGACTTTGGTAATTATCAACACTAAGGTCGCAAGTTTGTTAAGAAAGTGGTATTTTTTGGCCTTGCAGTCGAGCCGGAGAGCATTGGTGAAAGCAGTAACAGCCATTTTCTGATCGAGGTTATCCACTTTTCGCGCGAGTTCTAAGAATTTCTTCAAAAAATCTTTGAGCTTCTCTCTGTACGGCTGTTTAAGACCGAGAATAGAATACAAGTTCCCCTCAACACTATGGTGAACATATCTTGATAAACTGCTTCTACAGCTTATCGAATGTGTAGATGGAGTCTTCAGGGTAAGAATGGAACCATTGGAGTGGTTCCTCCTGTAGACTTATGGCGAACAGACGGTAGAGGATGTAGTTAAGATTGCAGTATAACCCCAATGAAACACGGTATTGCTGAATGTGCTCTTGCTTGCGATCTAATTTTGTTCTCTTTAAAGACTTATCAGTAGATATTTGATTCATGGTATTAGTAACATTTTGGTGTTTATGAACGTCGTCTTCGCAAGCGGTAGACATCCTAACACCGTCAATAGTACCGGGTTCTAGTAATTTAGAAGTTATGGAAGATTCATGTTGGCTGGTATCTGGCCTTTGTGAGAAGGAAGATGGTGCCCAAGAAGGATCCACTGTTCCAACCGGCAAAGACTGGTTAATGTTTATATGGTTAACCTTGGGAAGATTGATTTGACCAGAACTCCCAAGAAGTACTTCACATTGTTTGGAAATATGGTGACTAGAATCTAGAGGGTCGGATCGTGGCCTTGGACCAGAACCGCCAGCTGGAATGGATCTACCCCGGTAAATGTAGCTAGTCGAGTTGCCTCATTCAAGCTGTGAAGGGTATTAATGAGTCTAAGGAGTATACCATTCTTAGCAGCAATGCGACAGAAATCATTTCTTGGTGTTGAATGCTAGAGCATAAACAGCTGCCACATCTGATCAATTGCAAGATGAACCAATTCCCTGCAAGGAAGAAACCCTTTACAAAACTACATTTTGAACAACAAAAAGGAGCCACAAGTGAAGAAAAGAAAAACTGTGGTTAACTGTTGGACAATTCTTGTTTACAATTTACAGTATGCTTTTGTATTGCAACTTTACATACAATGTCCACTTAACGCTAGTATAATAAAATACTTGCCCTATATTAGATAATGCCCTCTTCAGCTAAATCACAGTATAACATAAATTAGGCCTTTTATATCTCAAATGAGAGAATATGTAGCTTCAGCTCAAATGAGACCTTTGTCTCTAGTAACACTATAGCCTATTTTTGTTGTAGTGTATGCTGCCTTGTTCACAATAACGGGGGAAATGAATCATGTGTCTAAGTCCTATAAAGTTATAAGAGAATCAAAATTTAATACCATGAACAAAATGATGAATGGGCCGTTGATATAAAGTATGTAAGCATCTTGCTTACTATTTATGTTTATGTATCATAAATCTTTCAATTAATAAAGAAACAGATAGTTATGCTACATATTAAGAAAGTAAAGCCCCCTATATTCATGTTGTATTTTAAAGCAAGACCAAAATGTAATGTCAAAAACATGTTTTTGAACCATAAGAAAATAAGAATTACCATAACTGAACTCGCCTTTTTTATATTAGCTTAGCTTGAAATTCCAATGATGATATCTCAACATTATCCTTCAAATTATCCACATTCAAATTGCTTACATCGCAGGTCGCTGAAAATAGAAAGTAGTACTAAATATGCCACAACTATAACAATAGGAAAATAAAAATATAAAACACTAGGGAAAAAATAAGGGGGACAAAGATGTTTATTTCACCTTGCTGATTATTGCACACTTTATATGTTGAAGATCAAATTTATAAATTCAACCAAATCCTTAAAGTTGATACCACTAGTTAAAATAGAATAATAAAGCTAGAAACTACAATTGAAATAAACTAAGGAGATTACAAAATAAAAACCCAAATTGCAACAAAAAAATTGCAAACCTTCAATAGTGCTAGGTAAGTGGAAACTAGAGCGACGAGCAAGGCAGGGTATTTTCTTGGTGCCCAAAAGTTACTTCTTTAAAGTTGAAGAGGGGAACAATGTCGTAAAACAAAAGGGCCCAGCTAAAGATTGTATTGATGGCGACAGGTTTAAAAAACAATACAAGAGCCCCTCTCTAACTCAAAGCGTGACCTTAAAATCAAACTTCAGAACAGATTGTACTAACTTGACCATCCTAAAAAAGGAAACTTCTTCCTATTAGCCATCAGTAGGTCAATCGTACTCTACTATCCTTCTATGCCTTCTCCTTTCAAAGGTCTTCTCTCAACTGGTCTACAAGAGTGAATCTGTTCCAGCTAGAGGATCTCTTTTGTTTTTAAGTCAGGGTTCCCTTTTATTGAAGTGAAATCTTAGATTCCTCCATTATTATTCTTTTGGGGATTCCCGCTGATTAAAGCGAAACCAAATCTTTCACTTTTTTTTTATGGCCACTTCATGGGGGAGAGAACGGGATCTTGATGAATCAGGAGAACTTTGTTTTAGGCTTTATTAGCTCCAAAAGATACAGCTTTTACCAGGACACAACTAAGACTCGTTGGCAGCTCGTTAAACGTTTATTGATTCACAATTATAGACAAATCTACTGCCTGGCTCTGGTCCCCTGAGCTACCTAAGACAAAGGCTAGGGGAAGTGATCTATAGATCTATATATATATATTCATCCATCATCAAATGAGTAATCTTAGTATATTCTAAATACGAAAGAAATCTTAGTATATTCTAAATTTCAAAAACTATAATTTCAATTTTGAGTCAATGGAGTCGAATTAACTTCAATTTTCAATATGTATTTGATAAAATATGTAACCATTTGCAGGCCGATTATATCTATGTTGAATTCATCACAAATATGGAGGGAGGGAGGGAGAGAGAGAAAAAAAGATGTACCAATGATTCTGACAAGCTGTTCATCTAAAGTAAAGTAACGATTAACTATTTTCTTGCTTGAATCCACTCTAAACCGCATGAAAATTAGAGCATCCTCAGGATGATTAACTAACTTAGAGGAAGAATTTTGGATAATTGAAACTAAGAACAATACCTAGATTTGAGAACAGAGACGCAAGGATGTTGGAAAGTTTTTTGGCAGAATCGAATTAGTTGTTGCCGATATTGTGAGGTTGTAGAATCAAATATAGAACTAGGATTGGTACACTAAATGGTAGAACCCCTTCTCTCAGTTTGAGCCCGAAAAATAAAGACAGTTCAAATAAAAAAGACAAGTCTTTTTCTTCTAAAATGTTCTCTTGCGAAAATTACTAGACCCAAACCACGTCTATTGATGAAAAATAATATGAATAATAATCGTTTTTCAGTAAAGTTGATTATTGAATGACGTAGAAGGCGCTTCTTTATATTTCACTAAGGAAAGCGATGTTATATCCTAGAGAGAATAGTAACTAACGTCACTAATTTGAAAAATGATGTAATAACCCAATTATGTACGTCTAGTGACGGAACTAAAGTTCAAATAGGATCAACGAAGTCAGTTTTTTAGAAAATGACTTGATTTTGATGACGTAAAAGGCCATATTTGTTGTAGTGAAAATTGATAATGGCCTGACCTTTCTTTGAATATCATTGTTCGAACTAGATATCGTGTTCTCCCAAACTGATTGACCATTATTGTACTTTTCTTAATTTTTCTTTCTTGGACAAAACTTCCCGTATTGGGTAATTTTTCATGAATTTGACTGAATGAGCTTGGAAGTAGTGCTTAAGTTTCTTTGAAGTGTAAGCAAGAGTTAGAAGGAGTATCTCGATTTTAGAATACTTTATTTTTGTTGGAGTGAGGGTTTTGCCAAAAAAATAGACTGGCTTTTCAATTTTCTGTTCAAGTCGAATAAGAACCGACCTGATTAAGGTGTCTGTCTAGGTAGATTATCTACTGGGGTACTCATGATGGGAAACTTCCCCAGATAGGTTTTGAGTTCCTAAAAGGCTACCTCGCATTCTGATGTCCATTTGATCTCTTTGTTGGGCTGAGCTTTTCCTCATTTGGTACAACCTTGGAGTAGCAAGAATAGACTACAATAGCGATTTGAAGATTTAAAAATGAATCGGTTGATAGCGGAAATCTTTCTGATAAATTTTTGTACGTCCTTCGTCGTCTTTAGAGATGGCATGTTGAGGAGAGCTTGAATTTGATCTTGATCGGCCTCAATCCCCTTCTTGTTGTTAAGATTGCTAAGGAATCGGCCTGAATGTACTATGAATTGACTTTTATTAGGATTGAGTCGCATCCTGTAAGATCGTAGAATGTTGAATATTGTAGTAATATTTATGATGTGGTCATTTGACTGTATGCTCTTGTACAAGAGATCATCAATGCAGACTTTAATGATTTTCCCAGATGTGCTTTGGACATAGTCTTCATTAACCATTGATAAGTTGCGCCAGCGTTCTTTAGTCCGAAGGGCATGACTTTGTAGAAGTAAAGTCCTCTTTCAGTGATTAAAGTGGAATTTTCTTGATCTTCCTCCAAGAGAGAAATTAGATTGTATCTAGAAGCAGCATTTATCATTAATAGGATTCGTGACCTGCCATGGAATCAATAATTTAATTGTTGACGGGAAGAGGGAAACTGTCCTTTAGAGTGTATTTGTTTAGATTGGTAAAATCTGCATAAACTCATACCTTTCCATTCTTCTTTTGAACAACTACCATGTTGGAGATCCAAACGAGATTCTTGGCTTCTCGAATGAACCACACTTTAATCAATTTCTCAATCTCAATGTTAACTTCATCTCGAAGACGAGGTGAGAGTCATAACTGTTTCTTTTTGACCATCGTGGCATTGATGTTGATGGCCAATTTGTGACATACCTTGGTTGGATCGACCCTAGGAATATATTTGAATGTCCACGTAAAGATGTCTCGATTCACTTGTAAGAACTGAATGAGAACATCCTTATCTTGTCGGACCAACTTTGTAAAGTACCTGTGCTAGGTCCATCAATGTCGATATATTATATAGGTTCTTCTATTAAAGGTTGATCATCGATGAAACAAACTTTCTGTAACTGTTATACAACGTATATGTTCGATGCTTCAAGAATGGTAGAAACGGTGTTCTTGGAAGCTCTGGAAAGATTTTGACAGCCTTTGATTTCATAAATACCATAATTATATTTGATGCAAAGTGCTTGATGATTAGTAGAAGCGATCGCTTCCATGTTGTGAATCCAGGAGCGGCTCATAATCCCGAGATAACGAGATTTGGCGTTGATGACGTAGAATGCGACGTTGAATGGAGATGATCCAGCGGTGATATGTAAGATGATCTTGCCTACTCGCTCTTCTTTTGAACCATTAAATATACTATTATCGGTGTCGCTCAGAATGACTTGATCGACCAATACCATCTGGTCGATTATGCTTTGAAAGAGAATCTCAATACTGCTTCCAGTATCGACCATCATTGTATGTATAACAAAATTCTTCATCTTGAGCATTATGACTAATGTATCATGATTTGTAAATTTGACGTGACTAATATTAAAATCTTCAAATGAAATCCCAAACCGTGTGAAATCGTAACATTCTAATAATCTCCTGCGCTTGAATCCTGAGGAGTTATTGATCTAATAAATCTCGATCATGTTGTTGTGGTACATATGGTACACATATTTCTCCTCAACTTGATCTTCGACCTGGACTACATCGATATGCGCCTTATAACATCCATTCTTGTATGATTCCAGATCGACAATGTATTCGTACTTCCACCCGTCTTTGAAAATAAATTCCAGCAACCTCTGTAAAGCATAGCAATTGTCAGTAGCGTGATGAATTAACTTCTGATAAATGGAGTACGGGCGGCCTTCGATTGGTTCTAATCGTCGAGATAGACGGTTTAGTTTATCCTTTGATTGGATTAGAAAAATTGTAGAGATTTGGACATTCATCTTGGGAAGGACCAGTTTGTGTAATGTACTACCTTTCCGAGGTTTGCCAGTGTTGGCATTCGAACGCCTTTGTTGCCCTGATCCTCCCTCAATTTATTGTTTCATTCTGTAGGTAGACCTTTAGTGGTAAGGAAAAATAGAGTAGATATATACCTTTCGGACATCATTCTTTCCAAGTCGACATAACCATTGACCTTGGTGATTATATCCTCCAAGGTCGCAGGTTTGTTTATGATGAGATGCTCTTTGGCCTTGCAGTTGTGTTGGAGCGCATTGGTAAAAGTAGTAACAACTATTTTCAGATCAAGATTTTCTACTTTACGCGTGAGCTCTAAAAACTTCCTTACAAAGGCCTCGAGCTTTTCCCCTTGTGACTGTTTAAGACAATTAAGAGAATGGAATCACAAAAACAACTCTCCCTGTAGACTTGTTATGAACAGACGACAGATAATATGGTTGAAATTAGAGTATAATCCCAATGAATCACGGTATTGTTGAATGTGCTCCTTTGGATTGGTGCCCTTGTATTTATGTATCTTTGGAGTATGGAAACCTTTCGGTACTGCCATATCGAATAACATTTTGGCAATCGGACATCCCCACAACTTGGTAAGATCGTCTTTACTGCATAGAGTTTGAGCTTCAATTAACTCCTTGATTTGCTGATTCATATGCTCTTGTGTGACGTATTAATGTGTAGCCTGAGAAGCTTAGCGAGATTGTTGAGGATTATGAGTATATGTGCCCTGACTCAAGTGATCACATGCTAGAATTCGAGGTTGAGGTCGATGTTCTTCCTATTGAAGTTTAAAAGGTTTGAGACCTCTATTGATATCATATTAAACTTCACCGCCTAAATGAATGGAAGGTTGAAGTTCATGCTGAACATTCCTGTAAATGGCTTTTCTTGTGACTCCTCGTGGTCCTAACCTTTATCGTGCAAAAACTCAGGAGTTCTCCGGAACTTGGTCATGATCTCTAGTTTGGGAAGCCTGTTGAGTGTCTTGCAAAACTTATAATGCAGTTTCCATGGTTGTCATATGGTTTTCAAGTTGTTTGAACGTTGTCAAACAAGCTTTTCGCTTGACTTCGAGGTCTTTCCGACTTCGAGGTTCTTCTTGTGGAGCTCTCAGCCAAGAGTTAACTGACGTTTACGTTTCTCTATTTCGGGATGGAGATTTGCCCGTAGCTCTGTACGCAGTTCTGGCTTAACTGCAAGATCGAGCTAGATTTTGGTTGCTGGTAACTCACCTGGAAGTGACCACCAAATGCACCTGTGATAAAACTAATGTAAAGCATAAAATGACACAGGTGATTTAGCGTAGAAAACCTTTGAATAGATAAAATATCATGACCTCGAGTTGAGGTTTTTTGTAATAGTAACTTTTATTGCATGTGGCTTATAACTTATTACAAGTGATTTCTCGAAATATAAATACTTGATCTTGTAAAAAAAAGTTTTGTGGTGTTCAGAATCTACTAATTCCTGTGTTAGAGTCAAGAAAATATAGTTTTTCTTGGTCCTTGTCTCTCTTGGAACTTTTTATTTATATAGACCTTACCCGCAGCTCGTTATCGTGCTGAAGCACATTCTCCGAATAGTGAGGTAAGTGGTGGTTGATTGTGCAACTGTTTAGTTTGTGGCAGGCAGGTGTCCTTGAGTTATTTATTTTCTTATGTTGTGCTTGCTCCACATTCTTTATCACTTCGTGGTTTAGGTAGTAATGCTGACTGTTCATGTCTTGTGTACAATGTGTGAGTCTGATATAGAGGTAGTTCAAATTGGGTTAGGTCGTGAGATTGGTTGCTATATTATCGGATTTACAAATACATCCTCTTTCCGACAGATAGTCGTATATGGTATCCCTCTCAAACTCAAGTCTTCTCACTTCCTCCATAAAATTAGCAATAACAGCCATTAGCACCTGTGAGCGCGTTTCTTCGACCATAACTGCCTCGGAAAAACGTTATCTCAATCTCTGATAAATATCTTGCAAGTTTTTATACCATCCATCTTGCCACTCCATGTGTCTATTTACGCGTGACATAATTTCATTATGCTCCTTCACCTTCTCCTCTGCTTTATTTGACTCTGCCTGGCACATCCTCCTCAATTCTGCCAATTGAGTACAACGTTCCTCAAGCTACCTATTTCTACTTACTATAGGAGACTTCTTTAACAATTCGTCTTTCTTCCTTAACAACTGTTTCTTACCTCTGATCACCCCCTCTAACTCATGTTCTTGGCATATGTTCAACTAACCCTAGCTTTCCCTTAAACGCACATTTCCTCTTTGCATATGTACTTGCATGCGAGCCACATCTCCTTCCAGTTCACTAATTCGAGCTAATAAGTTAACCGCATCCCCTTTTGCAATGGAAACCCTGGCATCGCCTTTTTTCTTCTTCGACCGCTCTCCAGCCTTGGTATTCTTGTCAGGCAATTTGGCCTTAGCTAAATCTACCATCAATTGGGCTACCCTCTCATTTAATTCATCACATCATCTTTAAACCATTTGGAAATCTATATCTTTAGTAGTAAAGCCTCACTCAACTGATCAACCGCAATTTCAGATTTTGCTAGGTCAGCTTGAACCCTCTCTAGGTCGTTATCTTTCCCAATCATTTCACTCTTCAATCGCTCTAGTTCACTTATGGAACTCACTAGATCAGCTCAAGTATGCTCTTGCTCGTCCTTTTTTCAAATCATTTGACCCTTTAGACTGGCCACAAAACCCCGTATCTTTTTCTCTATCTCTTTTAATGACTGGATATGATATTGAGCCACGTCCGCCTCCATACTCTTCAACATCAACGTATCATTCTGGCTTTTGAGCCTCGCCGTCTCCTCCTTCACCTTCACAAGCTCTTTCTGCCCTGTTTCATTTTTAGCATCTTTTTCCTCAATCTTCCAAGTCAGGTCATCAACAGTTTATGTTTCATCGACCAACTTGAAATGTACCTTGACGTATTAATCCTCCTTATCTTTAGTTGCCTCTCTCATCCTATTAAACTCTGCCATATACTCTTAGTTATATTGTAGTGTCTCTTGCTTACTCAAGCAAGCAGACTCCAATTTGACCTGCATCACAGATATAAAATATATTGAGATAAATTCAACAACAATCTGCAATTACATTCAATCATAACACAGGATACTTTCAAAATTCTAACAGCTTTCTATTTTCTAGCATCCTATTATTTTGGAACTGCTTTTAAACCTTAGGTCGAAATATGATTTCAGTTCGATGACAATTTCACCTATATCCAATTTCAAGGTACACATTTTATGTATTCTAACTTTCTCAACACTTTGGTATTATCTAGACACATTTGATTACCATTGCCCCTAAAACTTTTGACACATTTAAGATCTATTTCTATTTTTCTAAATTTTACTTTGTAGGTATACAGTAATGCAACATACAAGTCAAATATTTCTTCACTAACCTGTAGCTCCGCTTGCGAAGTCAACAGGGACACTGAGGCGTTTTTTTCCTTAGCGAGCTCTTTCTCTAATTCCTTAATTCTGAGGCACATATCCTTAAGTTCCTATAAATAATGTTTACAAATATCTCTTAGCCTATCCAAAGTTTATCCTGCAAAATAATACTCCATGCAATTACATTTTTCCACACCCCACATAAATACACAGTCAAAAATTTAACAACTTTATTCTACCTTCTCATTATCTTCTCCCTAGTTCTCTTGCTCGGTTCTGGGAATGTTACCATCCAACCCTCCTACCATACCTGGGACATTCTCTTCCATCTCGTCCTCTTCGATGTAGGTACCATCCATAATAGCTTTAACCTCAGCTTCTGAGTACCCCACTAAAAAGAGCTAACACCCGAGTCTATCGTGTTGAACTGCTGCATCATCCAAGTTCTTTTGTGCCTCCTCTGTCAACTCCCTAATTAGCACCTACTGTGAAGCCTTCGCAGCATCCAATCACTTCTCCTCTAGAACCAGGTCGGACTTCAGTCGTTCCACCTTCTTCTCAAGCTCAACTTTCCCATTCTTGAGCTCAGCTTTTCCCTCCTCGGTCCCAGGGCAGATCCCCTTCAACAAGCATGCAGCCTACAATAAACCAAACACATTTTCAACTCAAAATAGATGTAAAATTTATCAATACATAAGTCATCAAAACATACCATTTTTCTCAACTCCAATTATGTAGAAGCACTCATTTTCTCAACACCCTTCCAAGTTGCAAGCCTCACCCTGTCCTCTAGAGCTCACAATTCATCATCTTCAAAAGGCCAACTCGCCCTAACCACTTCAGTAGGAGGATCTATCATTATCTTTTTCACTTCCCCCTTGATCTCACTACTCCCCGTGGTTTCAGAGGCTGAGCCACGCTTCCTAATCTTCTTCATTGAGTATTTCAGAACTAGCTTGCTTAACATAGTAGCTTCCAACACATTCATAAAATCCAAATCATTAGCCTTTGGTAAAGCTAGACGCTTCTCCTCATTAGCCCCTCTCTTCTTGCTGGTTACATCCCCCGTCATTAGTCTCTTCACCTAAGACAATGTAACTTTTCAGACCTGCTGTTATCTCTTTTATTTCTGTAAATACAAAGCTCCTTCATAACTATCTCGAGCTTAACCCCTTCTCGAGCAACAGTATCTAACAATGACTTCTTCCTTGTCACCTTCGACCGATGACCGATAACATAATTACAATACATTATCAAACAACAAATACTTAACAATTATCGCAGTTCGATATTATACAGTATTACTTACTTTTCTTCGCAGTTTTATACAAAAATTTTATTGGTTCTTCTCCTTCTTTTAAAAAGCAATCACCTTTTACCCATATCACATTTATATTTCATATTCGACCTACTAAATCAGATCGAAGAAAAGCGATTGAGATGAGCTCGAACATAAGTATGCACCTCCCGTTGTAAAATAATTTTTCGCACCATAATACTATAAAACATCTTTAGGAGATATTCTCTTCTTTACCTCATTCTCCTCCCAAAACCTATTCAAACTCTCAAAAACATTGATCACCTCCTACATGTTCCCATTCAATTGGGCAGAACAAGCCCCTATGGTGTTTATTCTACCTTTAGTAAGATTATTAAGGGAAAAACTTAATCCATACTCCAACTGAGACAAATAACATAAAAAACCCTCGTCCAGGTCACCTTGGACATTCCCATCATAATACTCTAAGGAGATCGGTTCTTCTACTCCCCTATCTGATTTCTCCTTCTTTAAATCAGGCAACAAAAAGAAATGCTCTTACCCAGATACTACAGTACAACCTCTGAACTGCTTACCAGCATGTTTTACAACATTTCTCCATATTCCACCTACAAGAGCCTTTGATTTATAGAACTCTTTAAATATATCAGAGTTTGGAGGGTACGATACTAATTTACCTGGGAAATTTGGAAGTTGAACAAGTACTATTTCATCCTCCCTATCAGACTCTATATTTATAGATTATATATTATCAGACTCAGCCGAATGACCAGAGGTCGACGCCTCCATATCGGGCAATGTCTCCATCTCAATTATAAGTCAAAGGATGAGGTTTGATTCTACACAGATATTTCTAACGCTCGACCTACATACAGATCCTGGTATTCTATCATTATATTTTATACATCCATGCATACATTTACCATACATCCATCATACATATACTTATATCATATCATATCTTTATTTTACACATATATCAAACAAATTTATATAGGTTATTATAAATAGCAATTTTTCAAAATTTGAAAACCATAAAAATCTTTCAAACCTACATTCACATAATCATAATCATTTACTAACCTTTAACGTTTGAATACGAATCTAAAGCAGCGCAAAATCCTTCTTTCAGAATGCTGCTGTACAACCACCTTTGTGACTCTGTCTCCAAAAAAATTTCTCGCCTTGATTGATGATCACTCTCATTTGCTCACATGAATCTCTACATTTTTTATTTCTTTTCTCTCTCACTGTTCTTCAATTTTTTTGAAGTTGATAAACATTTGAATGAGGTAGATAAAGTATTATTTATAGTCTATCTCTCGAACTGCTGGCAGTTATTGGGCCTCGCACGAGCCGCCCTTAGTTTTGGAAGCGAAGCGTCCCTTCCACAATAAATTTAAGACATTTTACACCTTTTGGTGAAAATACCTTCCCATTATTGCCACCGATCCTATATTTTAATATATTTTCATCTTTCCTACCCAAATCACTCTCTGACCTCCCCGCACTCATGATGACTCAACACTCACATGCAATCAAACTTTCCCTGCTATTACATAAGAAACAAAAATCAAAGCTATTGTAGGGGACAAGTTTCGTTGAGGGGAAACTACCTCTTACACCACGGAGGTTATCTTCAGCTAGGGTATTTGGCAAGCATATAAGATAATAATGAACTAGATTACTGTATTGACATACTTGCGTGGAGTCCATAAATTGAGTTTTCCACGACCTCTAGAGAGGATTTGAAGATAAATTTGTATATATATTGATTGAGACGACAGTTCGAGTATGGAGGTGATTACAAGATATTCAAAGGTGTAGGGGACTACCCTTCGATAGGACCCTAATCGAACTACTTCAAGCTCGACTAGTGACATCTCAGACTGACGTATTTTTCGCATGACTTCTCCATTCAACATTTTAACCTACTCCACGAACTGGTGAAGAATGTGGGTCGAACTTAAGCTAAAAAGCATGAACAAGTCAAAGACACCTGTCTCTCACGAAGTAGTCAGTTATT
Source organism: Kingdonia uniflora (assembly GCA_014058105.1). Classification (NCBI taxonomy): domain Eukaryota; kingdom Viridiplantae; phylum Streptophyta; class Magnoliopsida; order Ranunculales; family Circaeasteraceae; genus Kingdonia; species Kingdonia uniflora. The sequence continues at coordinate 2,176,349 of JACGCM010002813.1, forward strand.
CAGTCAACCGCCACTAACAACATTGTTCAGAGAACATGCTCTAGCATGATAATGAACTGCGGAGAAGGCCTATATAAGGAAGAAGTTCCAGAAGAGACAGGGACCAAAAAATTACATGAGAAATCACCAAGAAAACTACATATTCTAGATTCTCATAAACATTCAAACTTCTTAGTTACAAGGTTCAAGCATTTCTAAATCTCGATATCACTTGTAGTAAGATATTCACCTCAAGCAATAAAGATATTCTTACAAAAATCCTCCACTCGAGGTCGTGTTTTTTTAGAGGTTTTCCACGCTAAAAATACATGTGTTATTTCTTATTTTCCATTAAAATATTATTACAGGTTCATTGGTGTGATAGTGAGTATCAAGCCATTTTGAGCCTATGGAATTTTTCTATCATATTTGGTGCCATCTGTGGGAAAGATTGCATTTCCACGATATCCTAAGGTATTCTTTCGCTACAATTTTTAATCATGGTTGCTTCCTGACGATCGGTTATAGGTCTCTAGCCTAATATTTTAGTGGAGCCAGAGCAACTTACAGAACTACGAGCGAATCTCAATGCCGAAGCAGAAAAATGTACCGAGCTCAATCTTTAATTAATTCAGGATCGAGAGCCCTGTGAGAAACAACTTAATACATAGTGACAAGCTCATTTTACAGCGCTCTATTGGCATGAAGACCAGATGACAACAATGCAGACTTCCCTAAAGGCTCTATAAAATACTTAGCAAGTTCCACTAATAAGAGGTCATGATCAGTTCCCAGGGACCTCGCGTATTTTTGCAAGGGAAAGTTTGGGACCTCGAGGAGTCACCAGTAAATCTATTTGCCGGAATATTCAGCACGTACCTCAGCAGTCACCAAATTTCTATCTGTCAAGAGGAGGAACAGTGACCTCCACATCGAGTTTCAGCATGAGATCGTTTGAGTAATGGTACCGGCATTCATCATCCGTAGCCTACTCGCCGAACGATTCAACCAACACGTCATTACGTCATAAAAATGCATATGGACCAGCGCATTAAAAATTGGATCGAAACACAAGTTCTGGGTATAACTGATAACATCACAAAATTACAAGGAAGTCTAATTGCCAAAGAAATATTCAATATAAAGATACCAAAAAGTTTCCATACTCTAAATTTTTTAAATACAAAGGTACCGACCCGAAGGAACATATTCAACAGTACTGTGATTCATTGAGGTTGAACTCCAATCTCAACCACATTCTCTGCCCTCTATTTGCCATAAGTCTACAGGAGGAACCACTTCAATGGTTCCATTCCCTCCTTGAGGACTCCATATATGCATTCGACCAGCGTAAAAAATAGGTCATCAAGATATATGCTCACAACAGAGATAAAGAGGAGAATTTATATTATCTTATCAGTCTCAAACAGTCACACAGAGAAAAGCTCGAGGCTTTTGCAAAAAAGTTTTTAGAGTTCACGCGTAAAGTGGATAATCTCGATCAGAAAACAGTTGTTACTACTTTTACAAATGCGCTCCAGCTCAACTGCAAGGACAAAAAATACCTCTTCCACAACAAACCTGCAACCTTGGAGGATATGATCGCCAAGGTCAATAGTTACGCAAACAAAGATAGAATGATGTTTAATCGACATAAATTTACTTAATCCGTCCTCAACACGAAAGGTCCATTTACAGGTCGAAATACTGAACCAAAGGAGGATCAGGGTGATTAGAAGCGCGCCAAGGGCAACACTGGCTGCCCTCAAAAAGGCAGTCTACCAACTAAACCCATCCTCCAAAAGATGAATGTTTAAATCTCCGCAATCTTTCCACTACTCTTTAAGGATAAGCTCTTCCGCATCTCTCAACCACTAAAACCAATCGACAATCGACCATACTGCCTGCATCATAAGGTAAACCATCATTCTACTGATAGTTGTTATGCTTAGCAGAGGTTGCTCGAATACATTTTCAAAGAGGGACAGATGTTCGCATATATTGTCAACCTGGAATCATACAAAGATGGCAGCTATAAGAAGCAACTTGAGGTTGTTCAGGTCAATGATTAAGTAGAGGAGAAGCATCTTTAGCACATGCACCGCAGCCACATGATTGAAATCAACTAGATCACCAACTCTAACTGATCCAAGCATAGGAGACTATCAAAATGTTGTGGTCTCATTCCTTAAGACATGGAAGACAAGCTTCTACCTGAGTCGAGCAATCGTCGGCTTGGGATTTCCTTCGAAGATTACGATACTGGCCAAGTCAAATTTCCATATCATGATGCATTAATAATAATGCACAAAATGAAGAAGTTTGTCATGCACACAATGATGATCGATACTGGAAGCGGTATTGAGATTCTATTTCAGAGAACTATCGACCAAATGGGATTGGCCGACCAAGTTATTGAGAGCAACACAGATATCACTAGGTTTAATGGTTCTAAAGAAGAACGAGTAGGCAAGATCATCATACCTATTACCGCAGGACCAACCACCATCAACATCGTCTTCTATGTCATCAACGCCAAATCTCGTTATCTCGGGATTATGGGTCGCTGCTGGATTCACAACATGGAAACAATCATTTCTACCTATCATCAAATACTCTGATTCAAACACAACAATTGTTCTATGAGATCAGGGGTAGTCAGAAGTGTAGTGGCGTGTTTTCTGGAATAAGAATCTTTGCTAATAATTATTCATAAAGAGAATATAATAAGACTTGATAAACAAGATTTGATGTGGAAATCTCAGTAAAGGCTGAGAAAAACCATAACCTCGAGGAGGATATTTATGTAAAATCCAGTAAAATGCTAGTTATTACACGTTTTGGAGTTATGTTGGGTTTTAGAAGTAAGAATAGTAAAAGATTGCGGTCTTTCTGGAATCTATTATTTGCCTATATTTATAGTCATAGAAACAATTTTACTAAAAGAAAGAAATAGTCTCCTCTTCTGGGGAGTGGGTGAACTTTGCGAATCTCTAACTATTTTTTCTTAACAAGGCTTCAATGGTTACTTTTGGCAAGTCGAGGACTCATGGAAACTACTCAAATGATGGCCTTCGATCATGTGCGGCTGTCTTCGACTATACTTTGTTGGCTTACTCTTGTCAAATCAGAGGAATATGCAACTATAATCGCCCCATTCTCAGCAAGAGCACTTGTGGTTATGTCGAGGAGAAGTTGGAAGCTGAAGAGGTTACCTAATGAGAAGATGAGTCATATGTGGTATTTCGGAGATCAAAGGAACTGTATTTGGTCAAATCATTCCCGAGGCGCAATTAATGCAGTACAGTAAATCTGGCGGAGGTAAATTGGGTATAAATAGGGGTTATTGAGGGTGGAATGGTGGTGCTTTTAGAAAGAAGCCACCCCAAGTATTGTCTAATGCGTTGTCTGAGGCGAAAGATGGTGACCAGTCTGTGGGAAAATTGTGGCGCAAACTAATCGGTAATACTTCTTTATGTGATCGTGTCACGACGTTGGGGAGGGAGAGTGGTCAAGAGAGAGAAGATACGTATTTGTTGGAAACAATTGTGTCATCATGTGGTGTTGAAGGTAATGGAGTGCATTAGTTTCGGGTAGAACGGGTAACTGTTTGTGTTGATGATGAAGATTTGAAGCTCAGATGGGCATCCAGTGATCTTACCGAATGTAGGAGGTTTCTTGCAATTTCTTGCCGCCGTCATCGGGGGAAGTAGCTTTTAGAAGTTCAGTGACTTGAGATTCATTGTGGTTCTTAGCACCAGAAAAAGGCTTTAATGTCCGATTCAGGTGAAAAGAAAACACAGAGTAATCAGTCTTGTAAGTCGAATGTAAAAATAATGTAGCTTGATGTAATGTAATCGAAAGATGTAGTCACAAATATTATATTTAACAAAATTGAAAGAAGAAGGTGTCGAATATAAATTATAACTTATTCATAATAATAAATAAAGTTAATATCTTCGATATTCTATTCATGTGTATTTTGATTTATCAATTGTAGTTTGAAATAATTGAAGGTAAAATGCTGAATGTGAATGCATATATAATGTTGATGGGTTGTCATAACATCTCGAATGCATTTGACTGAGTGGGTCCCAGAATGGATTTCGAGGGTGATTGATTTAACTTTGAAATTGTAGGGTTCCAAGGCAGAGTAAATGCATGTGAGTTGGACCATGACTGGAGGGGGTATAATTAAGTCTTGTTACTGCTGAAGTGAGGTATTCATGCAAGATGGTCAAGACGAGAGCTCAGGCCCAGGATGGTATACTCTGACATGTTCAAGCGATGTACTGGGTGCTGTACACCTGATATTTTGGATGTCAGAACTAAAATATGCATATGGAAGATCCCGAAGAGCCTGATTTCGATGGGATGAGCGAGGCAGAAGTAAAGGAAGCTGAGGAGGATTTTGAGTTTCATGTAAAATTGTAGTTTTGGCATCCACCAGAACACTATGGTGGAATGTGGACTCGAACAAAATTGTTGGTGATGAGGGAAGATGAAGCTACAGCTAGGGGTTTATGAAGTTGTAATGTTCGAAGGAGTAGGTCTTTGTTAAGGTTAATGAAATGTAATAAAAAAGTTGTATAGGATGTGTTGTCGAGTAAAGTAAGGTTTGGTTTATTTGTCAAATTAAATATGTACTTGTTGAAATTTTGGCTATCGAAAATTATTTTAAGCAAGTTTATGGTAGAATGTCGAATATAATGAGATTGAGTTGTTTCTCGAATATGCACCCAAAAGTATAGGAATTTGTAGTTAAAGTAGAAGTGGGGGAACTAACAAGAATAATGATTATGGCCAGGTGTGTTCCTTTAGGTGAAAGTATGAAATATAAGGAAGATGATGTCAATCGTCTTTCTGACAATATAGGCTGTGCTTTGTTGCGCGTAGATGTAGCTGAAGAAGTTCTTTGAGATATGGAAGGGTTAGAGTGCGAGTGTAAGCATTTGTTGGCACTGAGAAGGTGAAGTATCGAAGAGGCTGGGAAGAGAAGTAGAAGGCATTGCGTTAGAGGAGTTGAATGGTCGTGAAGTAGTGCGATGAACAGTCACGTGGGGTCTATAAATACTTCTGATATGGGCGACTGTTCACACTTTTCAAACATTTTATTTTTCTTTAGTGCTAACTGCTTTTACTCGTTATTGGATTGGTTGTCTATGATTGTGAAGGAGGAGATTAGCGCTATGATTGAAAGAGCCAAGCGAGCAAAAGAGAGGGATACGGAAGCAGCGCGTAAATAAGGGTAGTGATTCTGGCTTTGATTGTTAGCTGTTTTGATTGAATAAGTTATAGACAAATAAGATTCAGTAAAGTGAATGTTGTTGTATGTTGAATTGAATCAAAAGGGAATGAATCATAGGTAGGAGATAAAAGAACAGTGTTAGGGTTTGACAAAGTAGTTTTGGAAATTCTGGTTTGGGTGTGATTCGTATGGGTGTCATGGTGGAAAAAATGGGGTCGCAGGTGTAGTAGCCTACTCACAGCCTTCTACACCCAAAAAGAAACTCGATAGCTACTTTGAAGCCAACTCGAGCATCTCAAAGTCAAGTCAAATGCACAAACAAGCCTCCCAAAGGTCATCCGGAGACGAAGCCTCGACTCCGAACAAGCCTCGAGAATGGACTCCGCATCCTTGAAGAAACACTTTGACCATATCCGCACATGGTCGACGTATGATAAGCCAGACAACTTGCTCACTAGACATGACGGCGCAGTTGTTAGCCCTTGCAGCTACAGTGACAGGCCCAACCATTGCTACAATGTCAAAGTAAAAAGACAGATCCAACAACTATTACAGTGATAGTTTTGACATTTCTGGCGCCCATATCCACTCCGGGATGTTCGGATAGTACCCTTGAATTGCGACCTAACTTTGGTGACTCAGCCCTTCATATGATCTATAAATAGGAGAGATGGCGAACCAACGAGAGGTTACAAAATCTTCCCCTGAACCCCATACAGTTTACCATTGATCACCCTGTAAAACCCAGCACTCGAACCTTCGACTAGTCATCAGTAATTTAAACATACTTAAATATCCTCATCAGAGGTCGTAGAGCATCATATTTGGGCCTCTACGCAAGTATATTGTCTATAGATTATTCATGCTCATGATTATTTACCTGCATTCCTTTGATTGAAGATTGAACCCCGTGGTGTAAGAGCGAAGTTCACCTCATTACGAAGTTAGGCCCTTACATTTGGCGCCGTCTATGCTTCCCACCCTATCAGTCCCTCTTTCTCTTTCCCTCCCCTTTGTTTTCAACTTCCACTGACTCTCCTCAATAGAACCCACCCTCCGTTCTAGTTCAACCCACGCCGGCAACTCCGTTGATGGAGTGGCCGCCCAAATAGCCCTACTTTCTCAACAATTCACTCAAGCGGAGGAGCGCCACCATGCACAACTCCACCAGGAGCATAAAAGGCACCGACTAGAGATTGAAGCCTAACGGAATCGTTGCCTGGACGATGTCAACCGACAGAATCGACCAATCGATATCTTGTGAAATACTGTCTAAGAGTTGCAGAGACTACAGCCTCTAGATGCTGCTCGACCATCCCAAGCACAAGATCTATCGTGCGTGTCTGCCCACTCCCGTCTGGGGCCCCTAACAACTCATGAAGTACCCATAGTCCATATCTAGGCCAAAGGTGCTCCCCACACTATTCTTCCTACTAGCTCTATCCATCGCGGCATTCACCCCATAGAAAATTCTTCTGACTCCACCCTCCGATCTTCTTAACACCCCAAAAGACGCCCTACTCGAGAACGTCTTGGGGAGCGCAACGCCGAGCACGTTCCACTCATGCGACCTCACCATCCTTGAATCCCTCAATCTCCCTCTCATCCAGCCTATGCTGTACAACAGGACTTCGGCCACAAAATACAACCTGTTGTTTGTGTCAGCGCAAGCCTAACTCCCAATTTATGGAGTCGACTGAATAACCCCCTTTGCCCCAAACTTCTCGATAGAGAGATACCCCCAAATTTTGTGCTCCCAAACTCAGCAAATACCGCAATACAGACCCTCAATCGTACATTCTCGAATTCCAAAAAGCTCTGAGCTTCTATTCTACAGCTGATTATCTGTTATGTCACCAATTTCCTACCAGCCTTACTGACAGCCCCCTTCGATGATATCACAATCTTCCAAATGGCTTAGTTAGCCTTTAATAAAGACAGAGAAGTCAGAGTTGATGCCCAGTTTAATTTTTGAAAATCCAGCAATGAGATACTCGAAGCTTTCACCAAAAGGTTTCTCGATGAATCTCGGAAAGTCGAGAACCTTGACTGCGCTAATGCTGTGCTCGTGTACTCAAATGCCCTACCAGATCACAGCCGTGTAAAAGAATACCTGGTTCTCCATAAACCTCGAACCCTCGGGGAGATGCTCTCAAAGGTCAATGGCTATATCGACCTTGAACGCCTCCACGAATCCCGTAAACAGGGCCAACCTTCAACCACCAACTTTAATAAGCCTCGACAAAACCCACCTTCTACTCTAGCACCCCTGATCTCTTCTATCTCACAGTAGACTGAGAGCCGCAAACGCCCTAGCAATGATAACAACGTTGAAGCCCGCAAGAAGCGACCGAAGCCTGTCTTGTCTTACCCACACTTACTACCCCTCTCAGCACCTGTCAGCCACATATGCAGGCAGACCCCATCAGGTGTATCCCTTTCCCTATCAAACTCAGACCAGGCAAACCTTACTGTGCCAATCACAAATGTAACTGTCACCATACCAATAAATGTTTCACCATCCAGCGCTCCCTCGAGATCATCCTCAAAGCAGGTGGTCTACATCAGTATGTCGCCAAGCTTCCCAGCTACCTTGACGGGTCATACCTCAAGACTCAACCCACCCCTACTGTTGACCCGACCGAGGTACATATCTACCGAATAAATTTTATCGAGGTCAATAACATAGATAGCGGGCATTCCTAGAGCAAGCATAAGAATTTTGAAGAATGTGACAAACTCACTTATCAGGAGAAACTACCCATCCTCCTGCCAGGATCAAACCTCTCCCCTCAACCCGAAGGTATCTCTTTTATCGACTGTGATACTTCCCATGTTCAATTCCCCCACTCAGACCCTTTAGTCATCATGATTAACGTCGAAAACCTTATCCTCCACACAATGTTCATAAATACAGGAAGTGCAGCTGATATCCTTTTTCTCCAAACTCTTTAAACCATAGAGAAGATTAATCTCATTATTATTTCCAATATCGAATTGAAAGGCTTCAATGGGACCACAAAAGTCTCCCTTGGTCGAATTAGTCTACCAGTCACCACAAGCCATGTTATATTTTAAACTAGCTTTCTTGTTATTGAATAGAAGTCAGATACCTTGGTATCCTCGGGCGTGACTGGCTTCACGCCATGCGTGCCATACCTTCGACCTACCATCAGACCCTTCATTTCACAACCCCCGAAGGTAGTTGGAACTTAAAAGGCTCCAACGCCTCGCCCGTTCATACGAGCACCCGGAGATCGATCAGACCCAGAAATTCATCAGCCGCCTATAGCAATCACTGCCTCCCTCCACCTTCGACAGATACAACCTCACCAATCAAACCTACTATTTATATCAAACTCGACGGTCCTGGTCGAGGTGCATTCATTGGAACTTCTCTAGGCGGGGCAGAAAGCCTCGAGCTTACAGATTTCCTTCCTAAAAAAAAAGATGTCTTTGCATGGACGTTCTAGGAGATGCCCGGTGTTGAGCCCATTTTGGCGCGCCATTTGGGTTATCTTCGCAAAGTTCATCCATCGAAGTGTACTTGGCTATTGCTTGCTCTGGTCGCTCAGTCTCTGCCATCTCTTTATCCTTTTACGCTGCATCATCTTCCCCCAGCGCCCTACGCCTTATGTGCTGAACACCCTTCGACTGTGGTACCTTCGGAGCCTCGGGGGAGACCTTGTCTTTCCCTTTCTCAACATGTATTGGTACATGTCTTGGCCTCAGCCTCGAAGCATCACTAGCCACTTCGGGCACCAATGCCGCTTCCTTTGAGGCCCTTTTCGCCTTCGGCAAAAACTGAACTATCCTCGCCAAATCATCCTCTCCCATTTCGTCGGGTACTTTCGAACCACTTTCGCCTCTCCCCCTCTTTAATAGTTTCGGCGTAACGGGTACGTTTCAAAGCAGGGAGCCCATCTTCTTCCTTCTCTTCCTATGGATACCAAGACTTTTGATAACATAATTCACCCACTCCACGCTAGCTTCGAGCAAGGCGTTAATATAGTTCCTCGGGTTGTCCCAAGATTGATTCTTCAAACCTGCAGAACAAACAAAATATGATCACCGCATATTCGAGAAATACATCAAAAATAATTCTTCGACAGCAAACTTACTATGATTATAGACTCTATGATACAACTTATAAAGGTTATCCTCTTCAACATTCTCACAGTTACCCCATAATATAACTAAGTCTTTATTCCACCCTCAACCCGTCGAGCATAGATAAAAAAATTTGGGCTTCTCCAGGTGATGCTAGATGTGGAAGGTACCGGTGTTCGTGTTTGCCTTCTTCGAGTAGAAGGACACAACATCGAACCACTTAATCAAACCCCTCCACTCACTACTCAATTTTGCATTCATTCCCTCATTTACCCTCATCATCTCGTAAAAATTCTCATTCATTGGAATAGGGTCAACCTCCTAGAAATTCAATACCTCATTCACCAGCCTTTGGAGAGGAAGTTCCATTCCTAATCGAATTTGGCCTCTATAAGCCATTATCCCTTGTCCAGGGTTCGATTTGGCAGTTAACCCTGCTCCCACCACACTCAACGACACGGACCTTCGACAACACCAGCTTGGTAGTAAATTGATCCACTCTTATTTTATCCCTAGCCAAGATAGAACCCTCGTCCTTATCTGACTCAGTCGAATCCCTACTTTGATGGCACTGCCCCCCTTCCCCCTATTCACCACCAGATGGCCCAACATTGCCCTTACCTCACTTCCTCCCTCTTATCCCCTCCTCATCACTATCTTTAGAAACTACCTTCTTACGACGTCGAGTCAACAGAACCCCACCAGCTAGTAATACCATGGCCAAAGGCATATCAGTTACAACATCTAACACTTCTACGTCGCTACCCTCATCTATTGGAGTACGACCAGAAATACTAGCTTCGAATGCTACGATTTCCACGTCTTTCGGCCTCAGCCTCGAAGCACGACGGAAACCCATCTTATCCTTAAGAAGAAGTAGTACGCAATCAGATCGATACATTCGATAATTACGTGTTAATATCTCATATCTCATCTACCCCCTCTAACAGATACCAAGACATTCGAAACCTCAATCCTAAACCTAGTACCTCCTTAAGAACCCTCAAAATCATCAAATGGGTCAGAACCCAGACTCATGAATTCCCCTGTCCTCAAAGATAACCTCTAAACTCCAAACTAGAAGATTCTACTTATAGATACAAAAGGATAAGCAAAACAAAAATTGACAGAAATTAAGTGACATACCTGTGTTTGAAGAAGTACACTCGAAACAGCAAGACCAATGCAGAAACTTTAGCAATCTTTCTCAAGCTTCACTTAGCAATAGCGTATGTTCTCTTCCTCTCAATCTCTCTAGTTTTTTCTCAATGAATAGTATAGTTGTTACTTCTCTCACATTTATATACCTTCACATAAAACCAAAATTGCCTCAATTTTTAAACCACTATCATTACCACGCCCCCACTACCCCCGGCATTTCAGCTGCAATGTGTTTTGCCTGATTTACCCCTCATAACCCTTTCGTGCAAACTGTACACTCACTTCGAATTAACTATAAAATTAAAGCCTCTTGAACTTTTTTACCCTCACTCGAAGCTACCCAGTCAAATCCCGACATCAAATCACATCTTCTCCGTGAAACGAGGATAAAAATCATGATTACCTGTATGGCACACTGCCCCAGGCGCACGTACTGTTCTGACAGACCACCTGTCTGGGCTGTCAGTACGACCAGTCAAATCCAACAAAACCTTCAACATACTTCTCACATACGAGTAATTAACTATACTGCATCTTGAACACTCAGCAACAGATAACCTTACATTCGATTCCCAAATATATTGAACATTCGATCTATAAGACATTTGTCAATTCAAAACCTCATGTCTATATTACTTCGACAGATCATCCGATCTACATAAACTTCTACAAATAATAATATTATTTCGACAGATTACATCCTTTACTTTGATAGTTCATAATTTTATTCATACAGATTCAACCAAGGAAAAATGTCGGCGAGGAATAAGTGAGCCACAGATGCTAGCTTACCACTTAAAAATTGCTCCTTGGCTTGGTACAACACTTATACAGAGATTGATGTTATGCTAGGAAAGTCTCTGGGAAGGAATAAAAAGAAAAGGGTTGCGTGTTCTTATGTTCCTTCATTGCTTCCTCATAAGAGGCTAACTCGATAATCAACAACGGAGGAGGTGGCTGGTACTGTTAAATCAGCAATTGCTGTGGATATGCGTCCCCCACGAGGTTCTGGCAATGTGGTCCTGAGGAGGACCAGATGTGAGACGTCGAAGAAGAAATTTGTCGAAGAGTCTAAAATAGAAGTTTAGAAGACTATAGATGCTTATACGTCTGGGACGGATGAGCTGAAGACAGAGATTGAGGATTACTTGGTGGGGATCGATAGTTTGAACACGTTTTTCAGCTGGGGATAAGAGGAATTAGACGAATGTGAGAAATTTTAATTCTTTTCTACGAATGAAAAAATTAGTAGGTCACTCAAATATTCATTATATGATTTTGATGCAGATTAAGAGGTTGGTAACTAAAGCTATGGGTTACGTTATGGGCAGTGGTGAGCTGGCAAACCAGATTATTGCCTACAAAAATATAAAAAAGGATTTGATCGCAAAGAAGGCTGAGTTAAATACAAGATTGAAAATGTATAAGATCGATGCCAAGATGGCGAGGGAAGCTGCGCTTGGTGAGGTAAAGAAAATGATGGAGAAAGATAAAAAGGAGGCTTTGGCATTGCAGAAGATGACCTATGAAAAAGATGTAAGAGCAGGGAGCAAGAGCAGGGCAAATTTATCGATGTGGTGAGGGCAAAGATGAATGAGAAGAAACTAGAAAAATGTATGGAAGTAAGGGCGCATTTTTGAGAACAGTATGATGAGGTGGATGAGAGGAATTTTTTTTACAAGGGACATGCAAAAGTTGGTGGTGTTGTTTTTGATGATAGCTTGGATGATGATATACCTCAGACTTCTGTGGTACTTGGGGAAATCAAAGTTATCGAAGATGATGTGATGATGGAGGCTGATGGTCAGCACACCTAAATTTGGGTTCCCGAAGGTACCCTAAATTTGAATGAAGAAAAATCACCCTCTGAAATGTTAAACCTTATGTAAGCTATGTTTGTTGAGAAAGGATGTTAAAATGGTCAGTGGGACCGAAACATTTTAATTCGTAGTTTGTGGTGAAATAATTTTGTGTTGCTAAAAAAAAATTTATTTTGAAAATAATTATGTGCACTTGTTTTGTAAATAATTATATGTAGGTGATTTAATAAAGTAATTTTGATCGAATGTGACTATAGATCGAGCAGATAAGTAAGGAATGTTTGCTTGTATGATATTTGAAAGATGGCCATGAAAGGGAAAGTAATAAAAATGAGTACCAGATGCATATCCTTAGATGGGTATCTGGATTTAGAATTGAGAAGAACAAGAGCTCTCTTAGAGGTTATCCGATAAGTAAAGAGCGCGAAGTGGAATATCCTGCAATTGGATATTGTTCGCGTAAAATTTGAATGATAGTCTTTAAGTATACTTATTTAGTAGTGACAAAATAAAATTAAGATGGTAAGGATTTTGTTTGTTTGATGCATACTTATTAAGTACGGGTCGAGATCAAACCAAATAGTAAGGATATTATTTGTCTGATCTATACTTGACAAGTATAGATCGAGATCAAATCAAAAAGTAAGGATATTGTTTATCTGATGTATACTTGACAAGTATAGATCGAGAACAAATCAAATAGTAAATATATTATTTCTCTGATATCCACTTGACAAATATAGATCGAGATTAAATAAAATAGTAAAGATATTGTTTGTCTGATGTATACCTGACAAGTATAGATCAAGATTAAATCAAATAGTAAAGATATTGTTTGTCTGATGAATACTTGACAAGTATAAATCAAAATCAAATCAAATAGTAAGGATCAAATTGATAATAAAAGATGCTTATTTGAATCGATCAAAGCGGTTACAGTGCCTCATCTGTAAAGCAGTTTCAGTTAAGATGTACTCCATGGATATTCAAGCTGTATTTCATCTTCAGTCATCACCTAATAAGTCTCAATATCTATTTAATTGTCTTCGTGAAGTTCTCGAATTTTGATTTGAGCTTGTTTTTGAGAAATCCATTTGATAAGTAGTCCCCCACTTGTGATTCGATATAAGATGTGACCTTGGACAGTAAATCTGGGGCACTTGCCTAGAAGTGATCGAGCTTCTTCCTTATTACTGGGGAAGATATTAGAGTTGAGGTATGCATAGAATGGTCTTCACCAGTCTTCAGGATCATCATCGTCAGCAATGGTGATATGGAGTGTTGATAGCATATTAAGGCTAGAAAGCCCGATGATTTTTATTTCTAAAGATCTTTTTTCACTGTCTCCCACCATTGCAGCAATGTAAGCTAACGCATCGGCATGTAAAGTTTCCTTTTGGGGTAAGTAAAATATTGCTGCATGTTTGAATCTCTGCATCTTTTCTTTAACCAGAGCTGCATAATCAAACATTTTTCCCATTGTTTTAAAAAAAATTTGTAATGATTTTTCACAAGCAAAGAGTCGACGTAGACTACTAATTCTTCATATCGGAGAGTAAGTGCGAGATCGAGACCGTATAAGATTCCTTCATATTCGGTCTTATTGTTGGTGGCATAAAAGATTAGTTTGATAGATATTTTGATTCGATGATTGGAAGGCGTGACGAGGACGATGCAAATCCCCGATCCTTGTGGTTCTGTTGATCCGTCTGTAAAAAGTCGTCAACCAGAACTTTTGTACCATGCGTTTAGTTTTGCTATTGAGTCATCTGTGAAGATTTTTTCGAGTTCTTCTCAATATGGGTCATCGACTGGAATGTCTGCCAAAATGTCGGCCACTGTTTGTCCCTTGTTAGATTCTTCGACTGGAAGATTTTTTCGAGTTCTTCTCAATCTGGGTCTTCGAAGAAAATGTTGCATTCTCCTAGGAAAACTGACCATTGTTAGATTCTTCATGATTTTTCTTTTTTGGAGAGTACTAGTTTGAGGGGGTACAGGTGATGACTTTGATGTGACAATTTTAAAAGTTGGGATGAAGTTTTTGAGAACTGCAGACCATAGCGAGTAGCTATTTTTTTCTTGCAGTGTACCTTTATTCTGCAGGCATAAGAATTTTTCTGATAAAATAAATTGGTTTTTCTACTCTACCATCTTCTCAAATAAGGACGGAACTGATTGAATCTTCAGTTGTGGATAAGTACATTGTAAGAGATTCGCCATCAATTGGAGTACTCATTATAGGAGGACGCCCCAAGTATCGTTTAAGATCTTGGAAAGCCATCTCACAGTCAAGAGTCCAAATGACTTCCTTTTATTATTTATTCGAAAGAGGAGTGGGCATGCTACGAAGAAGGAGGTAAAGGATTTTGCATCGATTAGATGACTTTGAGATGAATCTGTGAAGAGCAGCGATTTTGCTTATGAATTTTTAAACCTCTTTTTTTCTTCAAGGGGATGGCATTGCCATGAGTGCTTTGATTTGTGCAGGATCAATTTCTATCCCTTTCTTGCTAACTAAATGTCCCAGGAATTTACCAGATGCAACTCCGAATTGACATTTCTCCGGGTTAAGTTTCATTTGGCACTTGCGAAAGATATCGAAAATGGTTAAGAGATTACTGGAGTGGTCATCTCGTTTTAGGCTTTTGCAGATCATATCATCGATGTATACTTCCATAATTGTGCCGAGATGATCTTTAAACACTTTAGTCACAAGTCTATGATAAGTAGCGCTTACATTTTTTAAACCGAAAGGCATTACCGTGTAACAGTAGAAACCTTTGTCGGTGATGAAGGTTGTTTTTTCCTGATTTTCTTCAGCGAGTGGAAATTGCTTATAACCGGAGGCTGCATCCATCATAGAGAAAATTTCATATACTGCGACTAAGTCGAGAAGTTGTGGAATTACTGGTAGCGGAAAACTGTCTTTAGGTATGAATTTGTTAGGTTCTGTGAAGTTAACACAAAACCTAATTTTGCCATTTTTCTTCGGCACCGCTAGGATATTAGAAACCCACTTCCGATATTTAGCTTCCCGAATAAATCCTACCCGGAGGACTTTATCAATTTCTTCATTTACTATATTTCGTAGTCGGGGGGCTAGATTCCGTCGTTTTTTAATGATGGCTTTGCTGTCTGGAAGGAGGTTGAGTCGATGACAAGCGATTGAAGGGTCGATGTTAGGCATTTCTTGGAAAGTTCAGGCAAAAATGTTTATGTTTTTCTTAAGTAGCTGCATCATGGTCTCTTTTTCGTCGGTCGATAATTTGGAGCCGATGAAGGTTGTGCATCCTGGGCCATCGAGTTCAACGGACTCGACTATCTCGGTGTCATGTTGTTCAAATGTTGTTAATTTCTCTTGTTGTAGTTGCTATACTTTGAGAAGTTTGGTTGTTTGAGGGTTGGTTGTGGTATTTTCATACATTTGTGCAATTGCTTGGCTGCCTTTGATTTCATATATTTCGTGATCTGTTGGTAAATGCAGTGCTAGTTGATAAGTGAAAGGTACTGCTTTGATTGAATATAACTAGCTTCGTCCTAAAATCCCTAAATATTTGGGCTTTGTATTGATGATAAGATATTTGACGAATGTACTTTCAAAACCTGCCTGAACTGGCAGAGTGATCTCTCCTGTGGCTGATTTTATCGAACCATTGAGGCCCATGATTGCTGTTGTCAAAGTTTTTACCGAATTTGTAAGGCCTAGGACTTCAATTACTCTTTTGAGCAATACATCTGTGGCACTTCCAGTATCGATGAGAAGTGTATGTAAATAGTCTTGTCCGACATTGAGCATAATGACGAGAGGGTTATCATGATGGTATTTGACAAGGCTTGTGTCACAATCATCGAAGGTGATTTGGTAAGGACGTTTCAATTTACTTGTGTTGGAGAGCAGTTTTGCTAATTTATCCGAGGAGATTAATTTACAACAAGACATAATCCGATTGACTTGTTTTCTTTTCTTCCCTTTTTCAATCTTAATCATATACAGGTGGCGAGCTTTCCCTTGTGCCTGATTTTTCTCTACTTTATTTTTTGCTTCGTTCTCTAGGAACTTTTGGATATCGATGCCATAATTGTGGAGTCTTCCAGTTAATAGGATACGATGGAAGATTTGTATGAGGGAGTAGCATGTGTCAGTCTCATGGCCATGTACATTGTGATATTAACATAGTGGTCTGTTGGGAAGATCAAAAATTATCTGTGGTGCGCGATAACACTCATCTCCCTTTATCATCAGCAAGATAGTAGAGAGAGCTGTTGTCATTGATAGTAGAATTGGGATAGATCTGTCTAGCTTGCCGTCCCTTCTTCTATTCTGTCACATTGTTTGGGCGCTTCATAGTGACTGTTCGCTGAGAGTGGGTCGAAGATGTTTCTCGAGAATGGATATCTTTTTTTGATCGTTCCAGTTCGATGTAGTTATTAACTACATCAATCACCTCTGTGACTGTACGCGGCTTGTATAGAGTAAGTTCTTCTCAAACTTTTGAGTCAATGTGCAGGGTGGAGGTGAATGCAGGAATGACGATTTTAGGGTCTGAGTTCCTAATTTTCCTTATTTCCTGTAGAAAGAATTTATAAAAATTTGCCAGGGTCTTTTTCGTGCCTGAGCGTAATTGGATTCGAAAAGATGCTGCAGCTGGATGAACAAGGTGATAGAGACCTCTTGATTAGTGTGGAATCAACGAAGTTGTTCTTCCTTCAGGCTCATGTTGAAGAGTTTACATAACATGTGGTCGAGTTTAGATTGCAACCTGACTGCAGGTTTAAATGTCAAACATGTATAAACAGGTCAGTCAGACCTGCATATTGAATAAATTTAGGAATATAGAAATTGTCCAGAATGGGCATTACTTCAAGATGAAGGGAAATGGGGTTTGTCTCGATTCTATCAAGGGCGGATCGTCGGCTTGGGATTCCAAAATTTATGGCCTAGATTCTGTGGTTGAGGTTGTCTAAGGTGACAAATTGTTGCAGGGGAAATGGTAAGGCTACAACCTGAGGAACAAATTCTCCCTGTCCTTCTGGTCCCAACCGATCCCTGATTAGTCTTCTTTCAGGCGGGGGAGGTTGATATCGAGTGCGTCGACTTCCTTGAGTTGTCGATGCTGAGGATGTTAAAGCAAAATTTCAAGAGGCTCTGTTTGGGTTCCTGGATCTGGATTGAGAAACACAGAGCTCGTTTTCCCTTGGTGGATCATTCACATTAAACTGCTCTTGATCTACGCTTATTTCGAGCGAATGGAGGGGACGTTTATCGATCGGTAAGTCGATCATGCGATCTCCTCCACTGTTCCATTTCTTTCTAATCTGTTTGAATCTGTTGATCTAAGGATTTCCACCGTTTGTCTCTCTCCGTTTGAAGAGCTTGAGCGTAGACACGTTGATCATTCATTCTTTGGGCTTTTTCAACAGTTATTTGTTGTTGTAGCTCGAGTACGGCAATGTGGAGATCAATAGTTCCTGGAATTTCCTGATCTCTGACGGTACTGGAATGGCTTCTCAGGTTCATGTTTTCATTGGATGTTGTTTAGATTAGTGATGGTAAAAAATAGTGTAGTACTTCCCACAGACCGTACCAATTATAGTGGTATATTTTTCAGAAGAAGAATCTTCGTCAATACTTATTCATAAAGAGAATGTAATAAGACTAGATAAACAAGATTTTACGTGGGTAACTAAGAAGGGGCTAAGAATAACCATAATCTCGATGAGGATTTTTATGTAAAATCCAGTAAGATGCTAGTTATTACACGTTTTGGTGTGATATTGGGTTTTAGAAGTAAGAATAGTAAAAGATTACGGTCTTTCTTGAGTCTATTCTCTGCCTGTATTTATAGTCATATAGGCAGTTTTATAAAATAAAAGAAATAGTTTCCTATTCTGGGAGAGTGGGCAAACTTTGCGGATCTCTAGCAGTTCTTTCTTGACCAGGCTTCAACGGCTACTTTTGGCATGTCGAGGACTTATGGAAACTTCTGGAATGATGGCCTCCGATCTTCGTCAAGTCCGGTCAGATTCAACAGCTATTCTGACAATACGACATCATAAGGGAGTCGGAAAAAATACCGCTCACGAAGTTTGGCAACCTTGATATGAAAGCGACCATCAGCCGCTTAATTAGAAAGCTGAGCACGAGTCTTCATCATAGCTAAACTCACCACCTCTACTCACAATTATACCTCTAGAAGATGCAAATCAAAACAACCTAGAGTCATGATTTTATAACCACCGGGAAGATCTTTGCAAATATCACCCCACTAATTTGGCCAAAAGGTATCTTGTTCAAAGAAAGTTCACGAAACAGCAGAATATCAACGCCAAATTCAAAATATTGTGACAAGCCATTTTTTCCATAATATGAAATATCTCCTCCAATTTGGTCCGGGAAAATATACGAAGGGGCAACACACAAGATCATGCAGATCCAGCAATAGTATCTACAGATCCATGCCCACCAATTCTCACAGTTCGGGAAACTCAATCCCCTAGTTCGAGTTCATAGATACAAACAACAAATTACACAGAAAGTTTGTGACAACGAATCATTACCTCAGAACGAAGTTATTTCATTAATTCAAAATTTTCTTTATAGGATACTTTATAGATAACAAAATGTCTCCAATAATTATAGCAGATTGCATCACAATGTTACAGTCCTAATTACTTTTCAGGAATCAACAAAGAAGATAATGAAAAATTAAAGCAACTTCCAAACCCTGATCCCATGCTGCAAGATCTGGGAAACAATCAGAACTAGAAATCACAAATAATAGATCTTCTTCATGGCCAAAATCTATGGTCCATGGAAGAAAGTGATCATCTGCATCCTTTCACTTCTTCTACCATAACCCTCACCTCCTCGTATGCTACAGACAGACAAAAAGCCTCATTTCTTTAACAAGACCCACTCATTAAAAGGGTACCGATGAGACTCCCTCGGATGAATGCCTGCCACTTCATCCTCAGTTGTCACAGCCTCCTCCAATAGCAACTGAATGTCATTTTGGTGTTCCGCCTTAGATGTCAGCAGATAGTGGAAATGTACTATCTGATAATAATCATCCCCCACCTCCATAACTTTATCATATGACATATGATGGTAGGTGGGAGATACATGAATTGGCATTGGCAGATGTAACGGTTGGTATCCAAAATTCCTGATGCACAATTCTTCCATCTTCCTACGAATCCTCGATTCCCGAGCCTGAGTCCTTGTCGTCACCATGTTCTCAAATACTCAGAAATTGCCAAATTATAGTAAGCTAGGTAGACACAGTAGAATACAGAAGAAGACCCGAGAAGAAGACTTAGTTCATCAAGCGCAAGTCAAGATCCTCTTTATTCTAAGATCAACATTAAAGGCAACTCTCCAAATTCCCAACATCAGCAAGATTCCCCATGAAATAACATTGACTATAACCATTGGTTCTAGGAAACCCAAGCGGCACAAACAAGATACTTCTGAATTTATACTAGAAATGAGTCTCAGATATTAACTACAACAATTAATGCTACTTCTCAACCAACACCATTCGTCTATAATGTTTCTCGTACTGTTGGCTGAGAGGGAGCAGTTGTAGCGGCGTATTCTGGATCTCGAACTTATGCTTCATCTTCAAACTACATATAAACTTTCGATCTCACTAACAGAGCATGTGGAATAAAAAGATTCAAGACAGCAACGTCAAAAAGCAAATACAACACGAATTTCTCAACCAACACCACTCGTCCATGAGGCTCCTCGTGTTATTGGTTGAGAGCCGTCTTTTAATAGCTTATTTCTTATCTCAGACTCAAATCTTCATCCTCGAACTTGTCAGCATACAGGAAATACCACTAAAGACATATTCAACTGTAGTGTCCCAGATTATTTTTTTTATTTTTTATTTTGTTTTGTTCTAATTTTATTTATCATTACTCATCACGCATCCATATTCATACCATGCATCATGCATCATCACTTTCTGCATCTGTATTTCATTCTTCTTATCAGGTTTGGTACTTTTTTGTATTCGGTGGTTTCGGTGGGGTGGTTGGGCGGAGAATTTTGTTGTTGTTGTTATTCTCGGGGGCCCCGTAGTGGCTTGGTGTTGTTGCTGTAGTGGCTGTGGCTGTCGTTGTTATTATTGTTGTTGTTGCTGTTGTTGTGTTTTTAGCCTTGGTGGTGTGATCCCAGGGGATCTTATAATCCACGGGGAGCCAAATGTTTTTTTTCCTGTTTTGTCAAAGTTGTTCGAACGTCTTACTGTTTCATTCGAACGAGTTGACATGCCCCTTAGAATTTTTTTCATTGAGGGTGGTTCGTTAGAATGACTTCCAGTTTCGCTACAACGAGTTGGCATCTTTTGCTCGAACGACTTGATTTCCTTGTTCGAACGACTTTGGTGCCTCCCTGGAAATTTTGTCTTCATATCCACTTTGTTCGAATGACTTTCTTTTCGTTCGAACGAGTCTGGCGGTTGTTTACTTCCTTTTGGTTTTCATTTCTTCATTTTAATCCTCTCTCTCTCATTTCTCTCCCTCTCTCTCCAATTAACCATCTCCCTCACATAATCCTTGCGTGATCCTTAAAGATTGGCGATCGTTATTGAGCGGATTCTTTGCCAATTCATCGGTGAGTATTTCCCTTTGTTCCTCACTGATTTGTGATTCGTATTTCATGGGTTTGTAATTGTGGTTTGATTTGAGGTTTTGCGATTTGCGGAGGGAATTGTTGCAGGTGTTGGGTTGGCGTAATTGTTGCCTGTAGTGTTGTGGTTGGTTGTTCTGCCATTTGTTGGGTTTGCGGTTTGCTCCTTATCAGGTGAATGCCCCTTCATGGCTAAATTTCCATTACTAGTTAACCTATGTTAGTTAGAGATGTGCATACTGGCATTGAGGTGTTTGAGATTGGTTTTAAACTATATTGTTCTGTCTGTTGTAGCTGTTGTATCAGTGTTGTTGTTTCCTATGGTTAGGCATGTAGGGTGTGTCCCTTTTGTCCTTAGGAAGTTGTGCATTGTGGGGTATTCCCGGGGGTAGTCCTTGACTGCTGTGTTCCAGTCATGTTGAAACTGATGATTGTTGGATGTTGGGACTGGGTATATTTGTCACTGTTTGGATCTGTGTTAGGATGTTTACCTTCCCCTGAGGCAGGTGGTTATCCTATGTGTGTTGGCCGAGTTTGGCGGCTGTGTTGTTTTGATCCTTGGGATCTGTTTGTAGTGTGGGTTTTTATATTCTTTTAACTTAACGGGGTCAGGATAAATAACAAAGCTCCACACGGTTGACCCTCGTTAGGATATGGGATTCCTACATCGGGTTAAAATAATTGGGTGAGTTTGGGATAGGTACTATCATACCTATTCACCCATCCAGGAGTGTGGGATGGTATGATATAGTTTTCCTTTGGTACCCATCTTAGTCCTCCGTGAGGTTGAAATCCCTTGGAATGTGAAATAAAGTTCGGACGTTGGCTTCGTGGGTTGCAAAGCCCAGAACACTCTGATCAAGTTATAAATCCCAAGCTTGGTCGAGCTTGCTACTAATCGTACCCATTGTATCCAACTGAGATCTCGTTAAGGTTATATTGTATTAGCGGCCGATCAGTCCAATATATTGATTTCAAGGGTCTAGTTCTTTGTTTTATCATATCATAAAGCATCCACATTAGGGCTTTAGTTTAGCATGTCATATCACCCAGCATTGGGATAATTATGGGATTATCCTAGTTCATCATGTCACATCTCATCATTAGCATATCATTATTGCAGCATATTCTGTATATCACTATTCCTCATATTTCCTTTTCCTATTCCTCTTGCACTTTATTTCTGCACTTATATATTGTTTTCCTTTAGGATATCTTTTATCTCATTCATCTCTCCTCTTTCTCTGCACCTGTTATATTAGTTTGTTATTTAGCCTTGTTGGGAATTAGTGAGCCGTACTTTTGCTCACTCTCGTATTTTCCCCCTTTCAGAGACTGAGTAGTGCAGTTTTTGCTGCGAGTTCCTCTTGTTAGTTCCAGGTGTTGCGGCTGCAGTTCTTGTACCATTTTTAGTATTCCTTGTACGATCTCAACTCTTGGTACTGTATGGCATTTGAGATATTGTATTTATGTTTTCAGTTGATTGGTTTATATATCCTTTTCTTCCGCTTTATTTTCTTTTACTCTGATGATATTGTTATAGTCAATGACTGAGCCTAAACTTGTCTATGGTTCGATCGTTTGTGGGGGCGAATCGGTTGGATTCCCCGACCTGCACCTCCCGAATGACAGTAATTGGTCTAGCTATCGATTATTTAATTTTGGGGCGTGACAGACTTGGCATCAGAGCTGTAGGTTAATTCCTATCTCTGATCTAGTAATCATATGACGAGTAATCTTTTTAGATGGAGTTAGGATCGATTCCTTTCGGTTTTACATATTTTTATATCATTCATCCTTTCCTGTGGTGCGCCTTCTGTTGTGTAGATGGCTAGAGGTTGCAAGGGCAGAGGCCGTACAGTTGGCCGTGGCTGCAGAGATTTGCGCAGTGGTGTACCTGCTGACAAGTCGGCGCTCAGTCAGAAGAGTTTGGGGTCTGGCCTGATTGAACAGGTGTTCCTCCAGCTCCAGTAGTTCCAGAGAAGCCTGTTGTTTCACCTACCACAGCTATTCCTGGTATTTCGGGGGAGATAAGACAATTATGAAGAGTTTCACAGCTCATTTACTGCAGACCAGGAGGCCAGCGGTTAGAGAGTACAGTTACCTCGAGCAGCTCTAAAAATACAAGCATCCTACTTTTTCTGGAACGTTAGTTCTGTATGAGGCAGAGACATGGTTCAAGTCCATAGAGAAGACTTTGAATGCTATGAAGTGCACTGAGGATCAGCGAGTGACATTGGTGACATATCTGTTACAGGGTAAGGCAGATCACTGGTGGGATACAGCTAAGAGGACGATTGCAGAGACTCTTATACTTTGGGCATCCTTTCAGGACCGATTCTTTGAGCAGTATTTTCTACAGAGTTATAGGGATACATGTGTCTCAGAGTTCTATATGCTTGAGCAGGGTTATATGAGTATCTTTCAGTACGACCAGCGATTTAACGAGCTCTCACGATATGTTCCGTTCATTGTCAAGAATGAGGAGCAGCGTAAGATGAAATTTCTGAAGGGTCTTCGTCCATATTTTAGGAAGTTCTTGATTACTTCGGGGGCTAGTTCTTATAGAGAGGCTTTGTCCTAGGCCAGTCAGAGGTCCACAGCCATTGCGGCAGTTTCAGGGTCCCGTTGGTCACCAGTCGAGACCTCACAGTTTCAGCAGATGCAGTTTCAGGGTTTGTAGGGTAGACAGATAATTTCAGGCCCTCAGGGTGGATAGTGACAACAGCATTCGGGTTAGCAGGAGGGCCAGGGTCAGGGCCAAGGGTAGCGCAGGATGTACGCAGTTGGGAGGCGAGGTGCTTACGCCGCTAGACCTGCAATGGAAGGTACGATTCATATTTCCTATTCGCTTGCTCACGTTCTATTCAATTCTGGTGCATCGCATTCATTCATAGTATATGCATTCCTCTGCATTATTGGTTTTGAATCTTCTTTGTTGCACGATGAGATTTTTGTGGGTACTCCTCTCGATTCTTCAATTTCTATTTCCCGTATTTGTAGAGATTGCCCGATAGTTGTATGTGGTCGCGTCCTTTCAGCAGACCTGTTGGTGTTACCGATGCAGGAGTTTGATATTATCTCAGGTATGGATTAGTTATCGACGCATCGAGTTACATTGGATTGCTTTGAAAAGATTGCTACCTTTAGTATTCCTGGTGTGAAGCAGTTCATGTTTGTTAGTTCGGAACAGCACGGTCAGGAGACAGTTTGTTGGCATTCTTAGAGTTAGAATCCTCTGGTGTTGATGTTAGTGCTACCCCAGTTGTATGTGACTTTTTCGATGCTTTCCAGAAGATTCTCGGTTTGTCGCCGACAAGAGAGATTGAATTCAGTATAGTCCTTTTACCTGGTACAGCTCCAATTTCAAAGGCTCCGTATTGTATAACACCTGTTGAGTTGAAGGAATTGTATGATCAAATTTATGATTTGATGGATCAGAGGTTTATCCGACCTAGTACATCACCGTGGGGAGCTCCGATATTGTTTGTGATGAAGAAGAACGGGTCTATGCGCCTTTGAATCGATTATCGCGAGTTGAACAAAGTCACAATTAAGAAAAAATACCCTTTACCTAGGATCGAGGACTTGTTTGATTAGCTTCGGGGAGTGCAGTTCTTTTCAAAGATTGATCTCAGATCAGGTTACCATCAGCTGAGAATCAAGAAGGAGGATATTTCTAACATAGCATTCAGGACGCGTTATGGATATTATGAGTTTCAGGTTACGCCGTTTGGATTGAAAAACGCGGCCGCGGCTTTTAAGGATTTGATGAACCGGGGTTTTCGACCTTTTCTAGACGGGTTCATCATTGTATTTATGGATGACATTTTGATCTATTTGAAGACTGAGGCCGAGTACGAAGAACATTTGAGGATCGCTTTACAAACTTTGCAGGAGAATGAGTTATATGCAAAGCTCGAGAAGTGCAATTTTTGCAAAAGGAATTGAAGTTCCTAGGGCACGTGGTGTCCAAGGATGGTATTGTGGCTGATCCTTCCAAGGTTACGGCAGTTATAGATTGGGCGCAACCGACTAATGTTACAGAGATTCACATTTTTCTGGGTTTACCCAGTTATTATTGCAGATTCATCGAGGGCTTTTCGTGGATTGCAGCTCCTTTGACTCGCTTGACGCAGAAGGACATTCGATTCGTTTGGGATAACAGGTGTGATCTGGCATTCGTAGAGTTGATGAGGAGGCTAACGACAGCTCTGGTTCTTATTGTTCCTTCCAGTGGGTAGAAGTATATGGTTTATAGTGATGTATCGCTTAACGGACTTGGTTATGTACTGATACAAGAAGGGAAGGTTGTGGCCTATGCTTCAAGACAACTTAAGGTGCACGAGAGGAATTATCCTACTCATGACCTCGAGTTGGCAGCTGTGGTATTTGCGTTGAAGATTTGGCATTATTACCTTTACGGGGAGAGGCTCGAGCTCTTTTCGGATCACAAGAGTTTGAGATACTTTTTCTCTCAAAAGGAGTTGAATATGAGACAGTGCAGATGGATGGAGTTCCTGAAGAACTATAATGTCGACTTGCAGTATTACCCAGGGAAGGTGAATGTGGTGGTTAACATTTTGAGCCGTTTGCCTAGGGGATTTATTGCACGTCTGATGATTCGCAAGTGGTTAATGCTTCGCGATGTGGCAGATTCTGGACTGAGTTTGTGTTTGTGGGGTACAGGTAGTTTCCTTGCAAATCTAAGAGTTCATCCTTCATCGATTTTATGCATGATAGAGGCTTAGCAGCAAGAAGCTAGATTACAGTCTTGGGCTTCAGACGTTAGCATACCAAATTGGACAGTTAGTTCAGATGGCAGTGTCAGGTACAGGGGCAGATTATGCATGCCAGATTCAGAGATATTGAAGCGTGAGATTTTGCATGTCAGGTACAGGGGCACTAGGTACACTATTCATCCAGGCAGTACGAAGATGTACCAGGACCTGAAGAGGCATTATTGGTGGGACAATATGAAGCACGAGATAGATAAATTTGTTTCCAAATGTCATACTTGTCAGCAGGTGAAAGCCGAACATCTAAAACTGGCGGGGCAGCTTAAGCCTTTGCCTATTCCAGAATGGAAATGGAGCACGTGACGATGGACTTCATTTCAGGTTTACCGCGGATGAAGAAGAACCACGATTCTATTTGGGTGATTGTAGACCGATTGACCAAATCTGCACATTTTATTTCAGTTCGCAAGACTCTGAAGTTTGACGAGCTGAAGAGATTATATGTGAGGGAGATTGTGCGGTTGCATGGAGTTCCAGTATCTATATTGTCGGATCGAGATGCTAGGTTCACCAGCAATTTTTGGAAGATTTTTCAATGAGCTATGGACACTAGATTGGATTTTAGTACAGCGTTCCACCCACAGATCGATGGTTAGATAGAGAGAGTTAGCCAGATCCTTGAAGACATGCTTCGGGCTTGTGTGTTAGACTTTAAGGGCAGTTGGGTTGAGCATTTACCGTGGACGGAGTTTGCATACAACAACAGCTTCCAGTCGAGCATTGGGATGGCAGCTTATGAGATTTTGTATGGTAGACCGTGCAGATCACCATTGGATTGGGCAGAGGTTGCTAAGTAGAGTTTACTGGGGCCAGACTTGGTTCGTGAAACTACTGAGGCAGTTACTATTATCAAAGATCGGTTATGTACAGCACAGAACTGACAGAAGAGTTATGCTGACATCCACATGAGACCTCTAGAGTTTGTGATTGGTGATCATGTTTTGTTGAAGGATTCTCCGACGAAGGGCATGATGCGTTTCAACAAGAAAAGGAAGTTAGCTCCGAGATTTATTGGTCCGTTCGAGATTCTGGCCAGAGTGGTAGAGTTAGCGTATCGTTTAACATTGCCGTTGTAGTTGGACCGAGTTCACAGCGTATTACATGTTTTTATGTTGAGGAAGTATGAGCGGGACCCTACTCACGTGATTGACTGGGAACCCATAGAGGTTCAGGACGATGCCTCGTACATAGGGCATCCGGTGTATATTTTGGGTCGCGAGGAGAAGATTCTTCGCAGCAAGGTTATCCCTTTTGTGAAAGTGTAGTAGAGTCACCATAGACCAGAGGAGGCTACCTAGGAGTTAGAGGCTGATGTGAGGGGGCATTATCCACAATTATTCACGGGCTGAGGTATGTGTAGATTTTTGGGGCGAAATTTCCTTTTAGAAAGGTAGAATGTTGTGTCCCGAATTTTTTTTTATATATATATTTTTTGTTATATTTTTATTTATCATTATGCATCACGTATCCATATTCATACCATGCATCATGCATCATCACTTTCTGCATCTGCATTTCATTCCTTTTATCAGGTTTTGTGCTTTTCAGTGTTCGGTGGTTTCGGTGGTTGAACGGAGGAGTTTGTTGTTGTTGTTTTTCTCAGGGAAGCCGTAGTGGCTTGTTATTGTAGTTTTTGTGGTTGTGGTTGTCGTTATTGTTGTTGTGTTTTTGCTCTTGGTGGTATGATTCCAGGGGAATTTGTAATCCAGGGGGAGCCTAATATTTTTTTCAAGTTCTGTCAAAGTCGTTCGAATGAGTTGACATGCCCCCTGTAATTTTTTTCTTTGAGGGCGGTTCGATCGAATGACTTCCAGTTTCGTTTGAATGAGTTGGCATCTTTTGCTCAAATGACTTGATTTCTCTGTTCGAATAACTTTGGAGCCTCCCTAAATTTTTTTTCTTCAATTCACTTCGCTCGAACGACTTCCTTTTTGTTCGAACGAGTCTAGCGGTTCTTTTCTCCCTTTTGGTTTTTGTTTCTTCTTTTCATTCCTCTCTCTCCAATTAACCCTCTCCCTCACTTAATCCTTGCTCAATCCTCAGAGATTGGCGATCGTTATTGGGGTGATTCTTTTCCAATTTATCAGTGAGTATTTCACCTCTTTTCACACTGATTTGTGATTCGTATTTCTAGGGTTTGTAATTGTGGTTTGATTTTGGGTTTTGCGATTTACGGAGTGCATTGTTGTAGGTGTTGGGTTGTTGGGTTGGCGTGATTGTTGCCCGTGGTGTTGAGGTTGGTTGTTTTGTCATTTGTTGGGTTTGTAGTTTGCTCCATATCAGGCTAGTGTCCCTTCATGGCTAAATTTCCATTACTAGTTAGCCTGTATTCCAGTCTTGTTGAGACTGATGATTGTTGGATGTTGTGCCTGGGCATATTAGTCACTATTTGCATCTGTGTTAGGAAGGCTTGTGGTTATCCTATGTGTGTTGGCTGGGTTTGGCGGCTGTGTTGTTTTGATCCTTGGGATCTGTTTATAGTGTGGGTTTTTATATTCTTTTAACTTATCGGGGTCAAGATACATAGCAAAGCTCTACACGGCTGACCCTCGTTAGGATATGGGATTCCTGCATCAGGTTAAAATAAGTGGGTAAGTTTGGGACAGGTTCTATCATACCTATTCACCCATCCGGGAGCGTAGGATGGTATAAGATAGTTTTCCTTTGATACCCATCTTAGTCCTCCGTGATGTTGAAATCCCATGGAATGTGAAATAAAGTTCGGACGCTGGCTCCGTGGGTTACAAAGCCCAAAATACTCTGATCAAGTGATAAATCCCAAACATGGTCGAGCTTGCTACTAATCGTACCCATTCTATCCAACTGAGATCTCGTTAAGGTTATATTACATTAGCGGCTGATCAGTCCAATATATTAATTTATAGGGTCAAGTTCTTGGTTTTATTATATCATAAAACATCCACATTAGGGCTTTAGTTCAGCATGTCATATCACTCAACATTGGAATAATTATGGGATTATCCTACTTCATCATGTCACATCTCATCATTAGCATATCATCCTTATTGTAGCATATTCTGCATATCACTATTCCTCATATTTCCTTTTTCTATTCCTCTTGCACTTTATTTCTGCACTAATATATTGCTGTCCTTTAGGATATCTTTAATCTCATTCATCTCTCCTCTTTCTCTGCACCTGTTATATTAGTTTGTTATTTAGCCTTCTTAGGCATTAGTGAGCCATGGTTTTGCTCACTCTCGTATTTTCCCCCTTTCAGAGACTGAGTAGTGAAGTTTTTGCCGCGAGTTCCTCCTGTTAGTTCCAGGTGTTGCGGCTGCAGTTCCTGTACCGTTTTGAGTATTCCTTGTATGATCTCAGCGCTTGGCGCTGTATGGTATTTGAGATATTGTATTTTCTTTTTCAGTTGATATGTTTATATATCATTTGCTTTCGCTTTATTTTCTTTTACTCTGATAATATTCCTATACTCAATGACTGAGCCTGAACTTGTCTATGGCTCGGCCGTTTGTGGGGGCGAATCGGTTGGATTCCCCGACCTGCACCTCCCGAATGACAGTAATTGGTCTAGCTGCCGATTATTAAATTTTTGGGCGTGACGTCATCATTCTCAGTTCGGGTCATCGCTTTTGACCTCCACAGTAACAGTTCGGTTTACACAAGTTTACAGTCATTAAAAGAGCTGTTGTGCAGTAATAAAGGTCAGGACTTTACATCATCTGGTCAAATAATATCTTACTTCTACTTTGTAACATTTACCATTAAAAATATTAATGGTCGCCAAACAGTCATATTATAAGACCTATAAATAGGACCAGAGAACTATAGATTGCAGAAAAACAATTCTATACAGAGGAATTCCTACTCCAGAACTCCATAGATTCAGAGTACTTATTGTAATAACTATCATTCTTAATAAGATTTTTCTCTCTCTTTTTAAAATCCTCAAGAGAGGTCATGGTTTTTAACCAATTTAAAGGTTTTCCATGTTAAATTGTTGTGTAAGTTATTATTAGCATTCCAATTACATTTGGTGTAAAGGCTAAGTCCATATCCCGAAATTAGGCTATTACAGTACCCTATTTGGCGACAAGCCCCCTACAGTCATAGAGGCGATGAGATTTCCTGGGGGCGTTTGATTACTTGCGACGATATTCTATCACATCTTATCGTTCTGCTCTTAAAGTTGTCGTATATGATCTTCCTTCATTATCATTTGTTCTTGAAGTTGTAAGAGTGTAACTCTCATTTCGGGTATAGCCTACTCTAGTGTTTGGTTTTGCATTAAGACCACAATTATTACTTGAGTAGAGATTATTGTCGCTAGGACGCAAACGATACCAATTATAGTCTCCAAGATCTACCAGGGACGATAATGAGTGTTACTTCATTTGGGGCTTGATATGTCTCACCAGAATAGGGCACCACTCAACTCTCTCCAGGTCTCTCTCTTCTCTCTTCCTCTAAAGCTATTAGGGTCTAGTAGATGGTGGAGGAGGTTGTGAAAAAATGATCCCCGTTAGGTCTCCATCCTCCCCTATAAATAGTGGAGGGTTTAAGACCTAGAGGTGCTCGGGCTCACATGATGTGTGTAATTCCTAAACTACTCTCGTGGGGTTTTAGGCCATACCTTTCCATATGACCCTAACCTAAAATACTTTTGTCGGCTACATTGCTTTTAACGTGGTTTGTGGGTTATTCTGCAAGTTCCCCCTGAGATCTGCCCATTCAGGGGTGAGGTGGCCATGAACGACGCACAAGCTCGTGGTTAGCAGAAGCGAGCTCTACAATATGGATATGTTTGGGGATCTTTAATTATTGTAACCTAGCCCGAAGGGTTTCTAAAACTCAAAGGAAATGACAAGTTAATTAATGTAGAACTTGTAAACTTTCCATCGCTCTTCATGTAAATTATTTTCTAAAAGGTAAGATTGCTTGTGATGGAAATGGATTGGAGTACCTCATGATTTTCCGAGCAATAGCCCAACTTTCTTATTACAAAATTACATAGATATCAACTTTATATTATTTCAAGCTAAATGAATATGTTAGAATTTGAACTTATCAATGTGGGACGATTATTTTAATTTATATTTTTTTAACTATTATTTATTACAACTCTCTTATATAATTAGTTTCTTTTGCTGGGGAAACAATTATTAGTAAAGGACATATTGATTTTTATCCGAACCATTGGTTATAATTAAGCAAAAAGATCATGGAGATTGGAGATCGCTTTCTATGAAAAACAAGGCTGAAATGTGATGGCATTACTGTTCAAAAATAAAAACCTAAAACTTTCTCGTACGAATGTGCCAAAAAAATTAATACAGTAAATGATATAATCAATCACACAAAGGGCAGCTACCAGGAGAGGATCATTCATCGACTCAGAGCATGGGCAGTAGGATAGAAACTATCCAAATTCAATAAAATTCGATTTTTCAGGATAGCTATCGCTAAAATTTTGATAATTGGGAGAAAATTAATGGCGATCTATGGCGACCTGGTTGATGTCCGGTATCAGTGGGGCCCGGATAAATAAAGTATTAAAAAAATACCTTGTCAGTGGGGCCTGGATAAATAATGTATTAAAAAATATCTTAAAAAATTGTTTTAACTTTTTAAATATATAACATGCGCCAATTGAATGGGCGCTGTGTATTTATTATTATTATCTTTTTAATATTTGATTTAAATATTTGCGTTTTTAATGAAATAAAAAATAAAAAATATATTTGTGCGCCAATTTAATTGGCGCGCTGTTTTTTTTTTTTTTTAAATAAATTAGTTAATGTTTGAAATATATGTTTATAAACTTATTTTTTGAAGTTAGATCTAACGGTAACAAAAAAACCCAACGGTCATCAAACGGTAACAAAGAAAACCCCAACGTTCATCAAATAATAATCATCACAATGGTCACATTATGCAACATCAGTAACAAACAACAGGAAAATTTATTTAAAACGCCCTCAACTAGTTAACTCTCAACTATCAGCTCTCCTCTCTACTCCTCCTATATAAATTGTTCAGCTTCTTACTATTTTCATTTCAACAACAAATGGATAAGAACAATCAACAGAATAGCTGGTACGACTTTCAACATTTTTTATAAAATAACTCAAACTTACCTCCTCTTCCTCCTCCTCAATTCTCTCAAAATCAATTTTATCAGCCACAATTCTCAAAATCACAGTATTCTCAGCCACATTATCCACAATACTCTCCACCTCATAACCAATTTTATTCAGCATCGGAAGCATCTATGTCGACTAACACTAGCAATCCGACGCCACTCGTGTCACCGTCAATTGCGCGAAGAAACTATGATGAAGACGAAGATTTGTTAATTGTATCAGCATGGCTAAATACAAGCTTTGATGAAATTCGTGGCACGGGCCAAAAAGCTACATGTTTTTGAGATCGGGTTCATAATTATTTTTTACAACATAGAGAACTTGAGTTACGTCGTACTGCTAGTTCGATACAAAATCGATGGGGCGAAATCCAAAAATATGTTAACAAATTTTGTGGGTACTATACTAACATTTTAACAAGTCGTATGAGTGGTGAAAACCTCAATGACGACGACAAGGTATGTCAATTATTATACAGTAGTAAAATATGTTAATGCAATAATTATTAATTTAGGCAATTGTTCAATTTTGTAAAAGATAGAGAAAGCGAAAATCGTGTATAAAAAGATTGAGAAGAAAGAATTCAAGCTAGTATGTTGCTAGAAGGAACTTCGATTGCACAAAAAGTGGCAATATTATGTAGAAAAAACAAATGACCAACTATGTCCACAAAGTTCTACTTCATCACGTAGACGCAATTCAAGTAACTACTCATCTCCAGTAACTGACTTGAATGAAGATGACGATGAAGTGGTGTCGCCAAACAAGACACAGCGCCCTAGGAGAAGGAAAGTAGGAAAATAGTTAAAGGCTAAAAACAGATGAGAAGTGACAATTCCTCCAACCATTAAGATTTTGTACTGAAGAAAATGCTTCGTGATGTAACTCAGGATATATGTTATGCAGTAAGTGACACATGCTCTTTTACAACCCTGAATCACATTATAAAATTTACTAAGTAGCAAACACCCGTAACCGTAATAGAATGAATAAACAAAGCATTTGAAGGGAAAGGAATCATACTGTTTATCAACGAGAGATCCAACAATAGTCCCAAACAACATAGAAGATCTGAAACCAACAATGAAAACCCGTAACTAAGTACTGTATAGGTAGTACAAATAAGGACCCTGCAATGAAAACCAGTAATAAGTGAAGCTTCCATTGGAGAAAAGAAATACAGTAAGAATCTTTCAAAATTCAAAATTAAGGGTTAAACTAGGGAATGCCTAATGTTCCCTATATTAATAGTTAATGGTATCTGCCTAACTAAAATGTTGCAAGAAATAGGTAAGACTCTAACCCTTAATTAAATTAGCAGTCATCTAACCCAGCAACTTCATATTTATTATTTGAATACATTCAAGTTAACAAATATGTGCTATCTCAGGTTTTCCATGGAAATTAAGGTCAATAGAGGAACATATCTAGGAACTATTTTTACTCTAAAAGGTAATTTGAAAACATACTGATTTAAAGGACCT
This sequence comes from Kingdonia uniflora, assembly GCA_014058105.1. Lineage (NCBI taxonomy): Eukaryota > Viridiplantae > Streptophyta > Magnoliopsida > Ranunculales > Circaeasteraceae > Kingdonia > Kingdonia uniflora. The sequence goes on from JACGCM010002813.1 coordinate 2,209,710, forward strand.
TAAGACACAAAATGTTCACCGTAACAATATCAAGTAGAACTATCTTATAAGAGAAAAATCCTACCGAACTAAGATGGAGTATAACTTCTTCCTCGATCTCTCCTGCTGCTTATAGTCCTCCTCGGTCTTTCAGGCATCTGATAATCAATATGCTGCCGCAAAAAGATTGATAGCTTAATTGAAGATAAAGACCAATTTAACTGGAAGAATATTACCTGAAAGCAAAGTCTATTTTTAAATTAGAATTTACTGTCAATAATATTTAAATACATGGTCATGAAGCAATTGTTGCAAATATGAGACATCTGCTCGCAACTCGTCGCTTTCAATCTCATGCTCAACAATAAATGTATGTACTTGTTATTGCTGCTATAATAAAAGGCTTTCATATTTTTTTTTTCCAAGATCGCTTGCTCATAAAATAACTTTGCGTTCTTATATAAACATCTCTCTTTGAAGTGTGTAATCATAAAGAACATTCCTCATCCCAAGGTTAAGACACATTTGTTTAGTATACATCTCAGATAAAACATCCTGTGAAGAAAAAATGTTTCCTTAATTGATATGATAAATGCAAATGCATTACCTACATTAATAAAAGTTGCTTCAATTTAAAATAACTTACACGAGTAAGATCATCGGGAACTAGAACCCATAATCAACTAGCGATGAAGGATCAACAACAGGAATCGAAAGACCTTGTCGTCGAGGACATGGAGGAATTGCTACATTAATATACCAATCTCTAAGACCAATAAAGCACGCGTAAGGAGAAATCTTATATGTACTTGGGTGGTGACCTGCCTGTAGAGGATGTGGAACATGAAATCATTCTGTATATCCTACAGGATCTACCTCATCAGTGTTTACTACATGGAAAAACTTTGGAATCTGATAACCTAACATCATAGTTCTCCAGAAAAGTGCATAGTTTGACTCTGTAAGCCCTTGAAAGGCAAATGGTATAGCATCAATCCAGTCAGCTGCTTGCAATCTCTCGATAAAATCACCGGGAACACCATCGATATAAGTTGGGAGTAGATTTGCAGGGATTGTATACTGGCCAATCAGTTGCTTAGTGCATCACTCTCCTAAATCCCATGCACCCCTAAATTGTTCTACCTCATACAAAATGACACGCTTCAGACTAATAACTTATGCTCGGGTGTAATCGACATGTGTGGCACGTGAACATCGTTGCCATGGATGCCAATTATACTCTGGAGAGTCCTAAGCTCAATTTATTGTCTTGATTTAGGTAAATTGTGCGCAACTTGATCTTTACAATTTTTTAATCTTTTCCGTTTATCCCATCTATTTATCCTAGGCCATTCATCCAAACAGTCATCCTGCATCACTGGGTTCATGTTTATAAAATATTCATAATACCAATATTGCAAAATCTCTGAACAACCACAGATGTTGCGATCGATACATCAATAACATAAGTCGAAGCCCTGGTACATGTAACACATAATCGATAACCCCCAGTCGTACTCAATTACCTTATCAAGATTCTTTAAAGCCATGAGATGACCTAATTAGATCTTTCTATCGGTGTACCCATAAATGTACATTGGCAATATATACAATAAGAACATCTTAACAATCATCTCATAGTCATACTCTCCAACTTTTTTCATGTCAAACAACTGGTAAATAAATCCTCCTAGAATACACTTATATGAAATTGCTATATCTTTTCTATTAGGTATATAGAGTGCAGCTAGTTCCTCAACCTCATCACCCATGGAAAATGGGGAAAGAAACCCGAATCCTACATGTATCCTAGTCAACATATAAAACTCAAGAGGGGTAGATCCGATCTCTCCATATGGGAAACAAAATGTATGTATTACATCCCACTACCTCTCAATTAATGCTATTACCAAGCGATTATCACCTTGATTCCATTTTATACTTGGAAAATGTGCAAACCCAGAAGCATAAATTAAATGTTTGATTCGTTCGATCTTGCTTAATTGAGAATAAAGCTTCAATACTTTCTTCAAATTCGTGCAAATTCTAAGCTTTGGACATTCCTATATAAATATAGCATAGCCCGACATTAATATATAAAGCTACTACAATTTTATTAATCATAATTTTATGTTTTAGAACTGATATACACAAATGATTTTAAATAAAACAATCTATATTTCAATTTTCTAGACAATTATAATTCAATTGGAAAATTAACTTATACTCATAACATTATTTAGTATGCGAGTCGTCAAGTGATCTTCAGTTTCTTCAATTAATGGGAAACTATATTCTTTAAACTCTGGAAAATGAAAATCTTCTGCCATCACTATTTGGCTTACATCGTATGCAGCTTGTTTTAAGAATTTGTGACCAGATACATTACTGTCGCCGTCGCTTTAAATTGATTAAAGAAAAGAATACCCATTATCAGTAGAATTCAATAAGCATAATTTATCCCACAATAATAAAATAAATAAGTAGAAATCAGAGAAAGAAGATGTACATCATGACTACAACTTCGTATGTACTGCAACTCTTCTAGTAGTCTTCTGAAGAATAAATTAAAATTTAGAAATCATGAAGTGAGGAGAGAGAGAGAGAGTACTTCTAATAAAATAAATAACAATTGATACTAACAAAATTACCACTAAGAGAACCTCACCCCCATGATCCAAGGTTACATAAACCTTATAAACATATACTAATAATAGTTTTATATGAACCATACTGAAATCTTACCCCATTTAAATGTTTTACCCAATTTCACCAAAATATGATATTTTTGGTGAAATCAAGAAACCCCATTAATAATTATAATTATTGAGAGAGAGAGAGAGAGTACCCAGATCTATTGTAATTGGAACCGCTTTTAGAGAGTACCTCGATTCCGTATTAATGATTTTAGATAGAAGAAGAGACAGTCTGCTGGTTTAGTCGGAGGTAAGGTTTTGTTTGATGTTTTACGAAGGCAAAGATTCAGTCGATAGGTAGGTACAGTCGGTTGTTGGAGATAATCGGTTGTGGGAGAAGAGGTAAGGTTTTGGGTTTTTTTTTTTTTTTTTTAAATAAAGTAAAATGCCAATTGATTTGGCGCAGCGCCATATCAATTGGAGCATAAAATAATTAATTTTTTTTAAAATTTTGTTTTTTTATATCAATAAAGTAAAATGCAAAATCAATTGCCGCAGTGCCAAATCAGTTGGTGTAGACATTTTTGCCATGTCAGATTTTAATATTTTTTTGCATCCCTATCCCTATCCTGCAAAAGAACAATTTTATATGCCTCGCTACATGTCAGCTTTATTTTTTCTAATTTTAAGCCAACGTAGCTCGCTAACTTAGCCAACCTGCTTCCCATGCTCTTAGGATATCAACCGTCACTAAAATAATTATTTCATAATCCGCGGCCAACAAACCCAGTGGGAAATGTTGAATATAAGAGGAAAGGATAATATTTTATAATAATTCCATATTGATATATACTACACGCCTTTGTGGCTGTCTCATTAACACCTCACCCGGTAAACCCAATGGGAAAAACCCAGTGCTTAGAAGAAAAAAATTCAAACCGCGTATGATCTTATCACTTGTAGAATGATGATGGGTCTGGAGGAAGCGTACTATTTCTATGTAGTAAACTATTTAAGTTACTGTAGGGAGCTAACTCCGTTCAGAGGGGGAGTTAGTTCTCACAACGTAGAATTGATCTTCAGTCAAACGATACAAATAATTGGCCTGAAATAAGATCTATCTAAAGAAAAATACTTACGTAGAGACCCGAATGTGACTCTCTACGATCTCTGATGATGATTTTAAAGATAGATTAAATTACTGAGAAGTAAATAACAGGGTTCGAGTACAGGGTGGTCGAAGGTAAAATGCAAGAGACTGGAGATGATTTTTCCAACTCCTGCTTGGTTTCCCCTCTCCTCTATTTATTAAAACACAGAAAGCTGAGTCACCAAGTGTAGGTCAGGGTTACATGATTATACTATCATAAAATCCTGGCGAATTATGGGCGTCGGACTTGTTGGTACTATTACTGTAACATTTATTGGTGATGTCTCTGAACGGCGCGGTGGTTGGACCTGTCAATGTAGATACACAAGTTGATCAATGTGCCGTCTTATCTGATGAGGTAGTTGTCTGTCTTGTCTTGCTTCGACCTTGTGTTAGTGAGGTCGAAGGGTTTCTACTACAGGATGTTAATCCGTTCTCGAAGCTTTGTCTGGTGGGCTGGCTGTCTGGCTTGTCATACGTCGACCATATGAAGATATGGTCGAAGGATGTCTACTGTAATGTATTGATATGCCCCCGAAGCATTTTCTGGTGTCGAAGGCTCGTCTCTGGGCAATCTCTGGGGAGCCTATTTTAGGGATTGAGTGGGCTTTGATACATTCGAGTAGGCTATGAGGTGGGCTTCAGCTGTCTGTCGAAGGCTGCGAGTAGGCTACTATATTTGCCCCCTCTCAGCGAAGGTCTCAAAGCCAGGTGAAAAGGTGTTCGCTGAGAAAATTGTTCGGTCTTGGAATCTGAGCGGATTGACTATCTTGTTTTTCGGGAAAGTAATTAAACAAGGTTTTTAAGGGATGCATGTGGTTATAGGGTAATAAATGCATTGAAGCCTATAAGTATGGGTTATTGTAGAAGTATTTTGTATCTTCTTCTATCTACAATAGTCTTTTGCTCTTTCTCAATACTCTTAACATTTGGATGGATACCATGCCGAACACGCATTACCAGAAGAGGATGGGGATTGCTCGCGATCGTCGAATGGGGCGGAAGATGGCAGAACTGCATAGGAAATTTTTTTGGGCAACATGACCTGAACTGGGACATGCCAGACCTTGTGAAGGCAAGGCCTGAGGAGTTCTTCAATGTCGATCCATATTCTTATCTGTGGAAATAGCTGAGGTTTCATTTTACGACTGCTGAGATGCGCTATCTCTTTCTGATGGCTCTGGCCGAAAGTCTCGTTTGTGCTGAGGAGGTCATCGAGGAACGGTGCGCGGCAAGAGGAGCTGGTCCTTCTGGAAGTAGGGCTTCGGGTTGATGGTGGAAATATTTATATTTTTGTAGGCTTTTGTTTTGCTGTGTGAGAGGGGGCTATTTTTATGTTTGGAGTGGCAGTAAAAATATAATTTGTTTGTTAGATTTTCTATTTGGAATGGACAAAGTATTTTCTACGTACTTATATTACTGTATCTGATTGATAATATAGACGAATGTAAGCGAATACTCTTATTGGCGCGAGGTATAGAGATGATCGAAGGTTATTGTTATCTGGGTTATGATGATCAGAACGAGATATAGTCGAAGGTATGACGAAATACTGCTTGTAATAATCGATGGTTATAATGGCCGAATGGTCGATGTGGGTGACGTGCTCGACTAGAGGTCCTCGGAAATGAGGTTTGAATGCATGTACCGATGAATCAGTTACGTCTAGGAAGTTGGAGAGGTTGCATGTTGACTTTTCGAGGTTGGAAATAAAAGGTTGTCATTAATTCAGTTACGGGAGAGGGAAAGTCGTGGTAGATTTGTAGGTATAAAAGGGGATAGGTTGGAGGGAACTTCTTCATATGTCCTACATCTTTCTCTCTATCTCTTACTTTGTTTATTGATCAACATGGCTGAAAATGTACCGGTTCAGGAAGATCAAGTGGCGGTGAGGGCTAGGAGGATCTAGGAGGCTTTGTTGGGTCTTCAACGGAGGTTCAGAATAAAGGAGGATATTGATGCTGAAATGCTAGATCTCTTTGAAGCGGAACCTGGGGCACCACTCTATGACATGCCTTTCGCGTACTGGTGGGGCATAGTGTAGATGATGGGGCCGTTCCCCAGTCATCGACTGTCTCTTCTTAAGGGCTTCACAGAAGATATAGTAGACCAAGAGGATGCCGATGCAGCGGCCGTTGTCGAAGAGGAGCAGCCCGCTAATAACTAGGGTCCTCTATAATGTTGTGGTGTTGTTGCTTTCTTTTGGTCTATTTCTTTTGTCTCTTGTTTTCTTGCGTACGAGGTTTGTAATGTTAGCTGCTTTTCTGAATGAAAATGATTTCTTTGAATAACTTGTTTTGTCGAACTGCGGGTAATAATAATACAATCTGATATTGAATGGATAATGCAGTTGTCGAAATGTATAGCTTATGTTGTTCGAAGATAAAAATGAATTTGTCGAAGGGAAAAGTAAACTATGGCGAAGCTGAAAAATTTATCTGCAAGCCTGAGTTTTAGATTGGTCGAAGCTTATGACTGTATTCGGTCAAAGGGTCAAAACTTTTGAGTTAAGGGATATGTTGGATGTCGAAGGTCCATATATTTAGATGAATTTGCTTGAGGCTAGATGCTGAGGATTGTTCGAGACGTGAAGTGGTCGAATACTCAAGTACATGAGTGTGTTGAAGATTAAGTTTGATGTGACTAGCTGTTATGACAGCCCAAACAGCTGGTCTGTCAGACTGGTACGAGCGCCTGGGGCAATGTGCAAAAAGTAATGATGTCGTTATTCTCGTATGATGGAAATAAGGTTATGATGTGACTATTTGGACTTGATTGTTCAGCTTCGAGTAGGAGAAAAGATGGTTCGAGAAGCTTTGGGTTTTGCAAGCAGATGGTTGTAAGGATGTTGTTCGCACGTGGGAGGTGCAAGGGGTAAATTGGTCAAACCACATTGGAGCCAAAAAGCCAGGGTAGTGGGGTCGTGGTAATGATTGTGTTTAGGAAATTGAGGCATTTTAGTTTTTTTGAAAGATATTTAAGTGAGAGAAGATTGATTACTGTGTTATGAGAATCAAAAAGTTGGGAGAAGAAAACATACGTTATTTTGAACTTGGGGGTTTCTGCTGCTTTTGTTGGTTTGATCTTGTTGATCTGAGGGCAGTGTCGCTAACCATTGGTAAGTGACTTGATCTTTGTCATGTTTATTTTTTTTTTCTCTGTCTGAGAGGGTGGGTAGGATTTTGCGTTTGAGGTTTACGGGCTATTTTTGGTTGTAAGGAGGCTTGTTAGAACTGGGATTTGGTGAGTTTTTTTTGAGGAGGTAATGTTTCAGAGATTTGAGGTTGGGAGAAGTATCTGGAGGGGATATATGGGATAAGGGTGATAGACACAGAATTGTCAAATTCGCCACCCTAATTGCGACCCTCATCTTCTGTAGGCAAAAATGCATAACCGTCGGGCTTCGTGGCAAAGACTGGTGGATGAAGAGGTTGACGAGGTCAAAGCTAGTACTTCTGGTCGAGACCCAATGGACAGGGGTAGCGATTTCGAGTTGTTAGATGTTGTAACCGAGGCCCCGTTGTCGATGATTCTATCGGCTGTTGATGTTCCGGTCAAGAAACGTCAGAAGACGATAGCGACCGAAGATAGTGATGAAGAGGAAATAGTATTGGGGGAGGGATGTGATGTAGGACCTTCGGGTGGTGGGTAGGGAGGTAAGGTGCAGAGGGGCGGTAGTGTGGATTCGACTAAGTCGGATAAGGTCGAAGGTGCCGTTTTGGCTAATGATAGGATTAGGCTAGATCGGTTTGCCACAAAATTAGAACTCTCGAAGGTGGGTATGTTTCTTAGTGCTGCAGGGGCAGGGTTGACCTTCAGATCGGACCCTGGGGAAGGGATTATGTCTTATTGGGGCCAAATACGATTAGGACTGGAGCTTCCTCTTCGGCGACTGGTGAAAGAAGTGCTGAATTTTTTGGGGGTAGCTCCGGTGCAGATGAACGGTAATTTTTATGAGATGATGAGGGTGATAGTGGGGATGAATGTGAAATTGGCTGGCGAGAGTTGAAGTTTAATTAAGTGGTTTGACATTATCTCCTTTTACTCAAGGAATGCTAGTCAAAACCCGGGGACCAATCACATCCAATGTCACCCAGAGAGACCTTGGTTCTTTGATCTATGCTCGACAGGCCGGGGGTCGAATAAAGATTTACTGATAGTAAGTGGTAACTACAAGAATCTAGACGGGGGTGACCCAGATAAATTGCATCATAGGGTATATAACAAAAGTAAGTTTACTGTCGAAGGGTTTGTTGTTGATGTGTTTATGAAATAAGTGATAACATGTATTTTTGCTTTACTCTGCAGGCCCGAAGAGTTTGTCTTGGGATAATCCAGTGAATTATATTGATACTCTGCTCGAGGCTAGTGAAGACTGGGTAAATTCAGTGTTTGACAGTCTCAAGATCAAAGGGCAAAGGAGAAAAATGGTGGATTCCCAGCTTTGAGACGTACCCGCTACGCCGAAGCGACCAAAGAGAAAAAGAGGGGTAGGTGTTTCGAAGGAGCAAAAAGAAATGGGAGGGGAAGATTTGTCGAGGAACTACCAGTTTGTGCCGAGGTCGCAGAGGGTGAGAAGCAAGCGGCGCCAGTGCTCGAAGGGGGTGGAGAGGCATTGAGGATGAAACCAAAATAGGTGTCTTCTCAAGCTAAAAAAGGGAAGAGCCGAGTAGCTCCCGAGGCCCCTAAGGTGCAGCAATCGAAGGCTATTCAACATAAGAGGCGTAAGGTTCTTGGGGAGGATGATAGAATGGAAGAAGATGATGGAATGGCAGAGGCTAAATGACAAGAGCAGGCTGTGGCGAAGAAAGCTTTGATGGTCGAGCTCTGGGAAGATGACCCTGACGAAGCTTCGAATGAGATAAAGAAGCATATGTCTCACGTAACTATATATAGCTTTCTGTAGTGATATTTTGAGATTACTTACAAATTGTTCGAGTTTCAAGGTTCAATGATACCTTGAGTATTGTTAGTAGAAGAAAGTCTGGGTAGAGACTTGAAACAGGCGATGAAGTCGGTAAAGGCAAAGTTGCGACAAGCGAAGGAAAACTTGGATCTTTCTCATGGGAAAGAGGCATCATGGGTATCTCAAGTCAGGAAGCTGAAGAAAGATATAGATGTGTTACTAACTCATATGATGAGGGGCTCAAGCAGCAGCGGTCAAGGTTGGAGTGAGAGTGGTCGACCAAGCTTAAGGTGTGTGAGATGACGAAAGCGGAACAAAAGGTAGGTTTCCAGCGGCAGTATGATAAGGAATGCATAGAAAATGTGAGGTTGAAGAAGTTCATAGATGGTATGGGGTATGATACCGATACATTGCAACCTTACCCTGTGTCTCCAGAACTTGTTAAGGGGGATGAGTTGCAGATGAAGGGATGGGAGGTGAACGTTGTTGGGGAGGCAATTGGAAGTACTGGGGATGGTGTTGAAGCTTCTCTTCTTGGCGCGCCCATTGGTGGCACTGCTGATGGTCTGGCGGTCGAAAGTTCGAATGAGGCTGGTGAGGTTGGTGGTGCAGGGGCGTCTGCAGAGCAAGAAGGTACAACCGTACCCATATGAGGTATTTGAGGTTGGGTTCTTATGTTTTCTTCTGCTGGTTGTAATGTTGAGTTGTACTATGTTTGAACGATGTTGTTTTTTTTGTTGGTTTCTAAACTTGGTAAGGTTTGTTTTTTTTGCTTTTGTTATCTATTGAATTTTCGAAGTTGATACTGAACATATTGATGTGTATTTTCTAAACATACTGATTCTGAACTTCTGATTCGATATATGTCTTGTGGATGGATTGTGTTATCTCTTTGACTTTAAATTGTTGGAATTTGAATGCACGTTCTGTTGATTATGCTTGTTTTGAACTCTTGATGATTGATATTTGAATTATGCTACAACTGTTCCCATGATGGATAATATGTTGAATGTGCTCTGTGCTGGATGGATTTTCAGATAGTATTTTTATAAACGGTTGCAGTTTAGGATTGCAGAAGTTTGGTCTATAGAAGTACAAATTTGATTCTGCTCGAAGTAGGAATTTGCCTTGGTTGAAGTAGAAATTTGATTGTTCGGCAGACTGTAGTGTGATCGAAATCTGAAGAGTATCGAAGATATGCATATCAAACTCGGAATGTTTTGCTGGACATCGAAGGCCGAAGCCACAATGATGTTGAAATTTTGAAATTTTTCCAGGCCGCCTCCGAGTATCAGTCGGGCCGAGGGAACGTGATACTTAGAGGAAACCTAAAAATTTATTGGACTTCGAAGGCCTGAGCCACATTAAAGAAATATATGATCGCCTCCAGCGCATTCCTGAGGGTCCGGCCTTTCGACCATCCTTGCCCCTCGAGTTTGCTCGAATGTTGGAAACTTAAACAATTCAAGGTCGCCTCCAAATACCAGTCGAGGCGAGGGTGAACATGATACACGTGGTAAGCCGAGAAAAGGACTGGACTTCAACGGTTTCAGAGCCTGGACGAAGTATATCTGATCGCCCCCATTGCACCCTCGAGGGTCCGGTCTTTCGACCTTCCTTGCCCCTCGAGTTTGCTTGAAATTTGAGACTTGAGCAATTCATGGCCACCCCCAAATATCAGTCGGGGCGAGGGTGGACATGATACCTAGGTTTAACCAAGAAAAGGATTGGACTTCGAAGGCCTAAGCCACAGCGAAGCAATATCTGATCGCCCCCAATGCATCCCCGAGGGTCCGATCTTTCGACCTTCTTTGCCCCTCGAGTTTGCTTGAAATTTGAGACTTGAGCAATTCATTGCCGCCCTCAAGTATCAGTCGGGGCGAGAGTGGACATGATACCTAGGTTCAACTAAGAAAAGGACTAGACTTCCAAGGCCTAAACCACAGCGAAGCAATATCTGATCGCCCCCAATGCATCCCCGAGGGTCCGGTCTTTCGACCTTCCTTGCCCCTCGAGTTTGCTCGAAATTGGAGACTTAAGCAATTTATGGCCGCCCCCAAGTATCAGTCGAGACAAAGTTAGGTAAAATAGGCCTTGGTCACTTTTTGCAAGCTTCGGCACTGTTATCAATGATGGGGCATTTGCAGCTCTCAGTCTCATGTGAGATAGGAGGGATCAGGGGTGTGGAAGCAGAGTGGGTATGTTGCCGAGGTTTATTGAAATTTACTGTTTGCAAATGCTGGCTCTGCTTGTAGGACTCTTGAAGGAGCTCGAGATCGATATAGCCGTTGACCTTCGAGAGCATCTCTTCTAGTGTTTTTGGTTTTTGGAGGACTAGGTGCTCTTTAACTCTGCTGTGGTCGGAGAGGGCATTCGAATATGCCAAAATAGCATTTAAGCAATCGAGATTCTCTATTCTCCGGGATTCGTCGAGGAATCTTCTGGTAAAGGCTTCGAGGGTCTTACTGCCATAATTTCTAAAATTAAAATGAGCATCGACTTTGACCTCTCTGTCCATATTGAAGGCGAACTGAGCGATGAAAATTTGTGAAAGTTACTCGAAGCTACGAATCGAGCCATTTGGGAGATTGTGGTACCAACGAAGGGGGTTATCGGTAAGGCTCGTTGGAAAAAGGCGACATAGTAGGTAGTCAGCTGTGGAGTAGAGGCTTAGGGCATTTTAGAATTTGAGGATGTGGTTTAGGGTCTGTGTTACGAAATTTTCCGAGTTTGGGAGCACGAAAGTTAGAGGGTATTTTGATAGCCAAAAGTTTAGTACAGATCGGGTTATTGAGGCGGCTCCAGGAGTCGGCAGCTAGAATCGCGGTAAAGCGAATTGCTGGTTGCATTTTGTGGTCGAAGTCCTGTTGTGTAACGTATGCAGGATGAGGGGGAAATTGATGATGTCAAATATTGTTGGGCCGAGTATGTGGTATAAAATCAATGCTGTCTTCCCCTAACCGTTCTCGAGTAGGACGACGTCTGGGGTTTCTGGAGGAGCGAGGGGTTGAGTCAGAAGAGTCTCCTGTGGGATGAATCTCGAGGTAGATAAAGCCGGTTGGGGGAATGGTACGGGGAATACCTTCGGTCCTGCTATTAGCTGGGGGTAACTCGAGGTTTTGTGGAGGACCTAGGTAGGTAGGGGCAGATACACGTGATGGGTCGGGTGCCTGGGACGGACGAGCGGGTTCCAAGGGCTATAACCTCTGTAGCTCCCGAACGGTATTGCGTAAGTCGTCTATCGCTCGGTTCTGTCTGTTTTCGTTATCGAGACGGCGATTTCGCTCGGTTTCCAGTACCAAACGGTGGCTTTCTCGCTCCTGATTCAGTTGGTTCTGGTGCCACTCCTCTACCTAAGCGACTTGTTGAGATAATAAGGCTATTTGGGTAGCGACTCCGTCGATGGAATTTCCTGCCTGGGCAGAATTGGAACGACGTGTGGGTGCCATTAAGGGTAATCTGCTGAAGTGGAAAACAAAAGGAGCTGAAAAAGGAAGGGAGATTGGTAGGGTGGGTTCCTACAGGCGGCGCCAATTGTAGGGAGCTAACTTCATTTAGAGGAGGAGTTAGTTCTTATAACTTAGAATCGATATTCAGTAAGAGGATACAAGCAATTGGCCTAAAATAAGATCTATCTGAAGACAAATACTTGCGTAAAGGCCCGAATGTGGCTCTCTACGACCTCTGATGAGGATTTTTAAGACAGATTGTATTACTAAAGAGTAAATAATAGGGTTCGAGTATAAGGTGGTCGAAGGTAAAATGCAAGAGGCTGGAGATGATTTTTCCAACCCCTGCTTGGCTTCCCTTCTCCTCTATTTATCGAAACACAGAGAACTGAGTCACCAAGTGTGAGTCAGGGTTACATGATTACACTGTCAGAAAATCTCGGCAAGTTATGGGCGCTTATCTTGACAGTACTATTACTGTAACATTTATCGGTGATATCTGGTTGGACCTGTCACTGTAGATGCACGAGTCAATCAATGCGCCCTTTTATCTGATGAGGTAGTTATTTGTCCTGTCTTGCTTCAACCGTGTGTTAGTGAGGTCGAAGGCTTTCTGCTGTAGGATGTTAATCCATTCTCAAAACTTTGTCTGGTGGGCTGGCTGTTTGGCTTGTCATACTTCGACCATATGTAGATATGGCCGAAGGATGTCTGCTACAATGTATAGATCTGTCCCTGAAGTTTTATCTTGTGTTGAAGGTTCATCTCTGGGGGATCTCTGGGGATCCTATTTTATGGATTGAGTGGGCTTTGATACATTTGAGTAGGCTATGATGTGGGCTTCGGCTGTTTGTCGAAGGCTACGAGTACGCTACTACAGTTACCGCAACTCAATGTCACGAACCACTAGTAGCCTTCGGTAATGACTTAGTAAACAAATCTGCAAGATTCTTATATGATTGTATATGTATCATATCAATAGCTTTGTTTTGATGGAGTTCACGAGCGTGAAAAAGATTTGGGAAATAAGCATGATTTCATTACATTTAATGAATCTACTTTTTAGTTGAGCAATGCATGCTGCATTGTCCTTATATATAATTGTCGGAGATGAAGTGACAAAATATAGTCCGCAAACGTTGACGTGATATGCCATTTCCCACATCCAAACATATTATCATTCGACTTCATGTATAACAAGTATGTCATAGTTGTTCAATGAAGTCACAACTATCGCTTGCTTTACTTAATGTGATGATATCGTTATACCTCCGTAAGTAAAAACATATCACGTCTGAGAATGGTCAATATGTAGATCTGATAAGGAACTTGATTTTACGGAACCAACAAACTTTGGTTTACCTGTGATATAATTTGAGAAGAACAATCCCAAATCTACTATAAATATCGTGGCAAGTGCTCAACTCCATTCCAATGTCTCAGCGTTAGCTGGGTACTATTGTAAGCCGACATGTTCATTGTAAATGAAATATCTGAACGAGTACAATCTGCAAGATACAACAAACATCAATGACTCCTAAATATGGTACCTCAGGATTGAGGAGTTCTTGGCCATTTTTCAGGCGGACGTAATGGATTTTTAAACACCTCTACTGACCAAACAACTATTATCTTATTCAATGGGTAAACAATAATGAGTCGGGAAATAGTATTCTATCTTGAATAAATAAATCCCATGCTGAACTTATTTGTCGAGGATTATGGTAAGTCAGGATCAAACCAGGAGGGCAATTAAGCCAATTGGATTTACTCTTATTTAACTATATTTATATTAATTTGCTAAGTTAAGTTTTTTTTAGGATAATTAGTTTAAACTTCAATACTAATATAAAAAAATTCTCCTAATAATTATCGAATTATTTATAACATGAAATTTGAATTACCACTTTGTAGAAATGTTAATTATTGGAAAGTTGAATCTCTTCTCCTAAGTATTTCATCTTGATCCAGGGGAATCTAGATATTAAACTCCTTAGAAATAGTCAAAAGGTAAAGTCTATTCGAATAGACATTTGTTCTATTCGAACATAACAAGTTATGAGTATTCTGTTCGAATAGAAAAATATTCTATTCGAATAAAGGTTGTTCTGAATAACCTATTCGAATAGACTTTTACTATTATGAGTAACCTATTTGAGCAGAACACTCTTTCTGAGTGGTTTATTCGAAGAAAAAATGGCTTTGTTCAAAGAGAGGCGTGTCTTATCATAGTTTTAGGTCATTTAAAAAGTATTTTGGTCCTATGTTGTAACTAGAAAACTTGTAACCTTTAAGAGGGTAAAACTAGGCAATATAAAATAGATACAAAGATCGAGAGAGAGATCGAGAGAAGAATTTGTTGTAATCAATTTTGAGCAATTGAAGTTCTTTTTGGGAAGCTTTACCCACCAATTTTGCAGATTAAGTGGTATCAGATTGTGCAGTAAAAATTCCCAAAGGGTTGTGGCTTGTGGTCTCTACATGTGACCGACTCAAGCAAACGAAGGAGATTCTTGTGAGTCTGTTGAAGATTTACCGAAAACCTAGCTCGAAGAAGAGGCAAATAAGGAGATGGAAGATTCTGAAGATCAGCTCACAAAGCTCGAAACATAAGTTTTTGACCTACTACTACTCTAAGGGAGTTGGAAGAGCAATTACACTTTGTGAACCTCGCTAAAGCCTCTATTTCGATGAAATGACAAGAGCATACGAAGAAGAAATGAGTTGCGGATGAGGAAAGGGCGAGGGTAACGAGGAGAAATATAAAGATTTTAGTGATGCATAATTCATCGAGGAGAAACCGATTATTGGTAAGTCCATGAATCATAATCATAATCTTCGTATCGATTTTAAAGTTGAAATTCCAGTATTCGACGGGTCAATCGATACTGAGAAGATAAATAACTGGTTAGAAATGTTAGAGACCTACTTTTCAGTTTATGAATATTCAAATGCTCAAAAATTATGTTTTTCACCATTAAAATTCGCAAGTCATGCACTCACGTGGTAGAAGACCTATAAGGAAAGAGTTTAAGTTGTTGGTGAGAAAATAATTTTGTCCTATTGGGTATGAGCAAGAAAGATGGTTCAAATGGCATCATTTGCGCCAAAAGTATGGGCAATCCGTACAAGAGTTCACTACAGAGTTTCATAACCAAGCTTTAGTTTTGGACATTGATATGAACGAGTATGAAGTGTTCATGAAGTATATAGGGGTTTGCTTGAGTCCATTAGAGGGGAGCAAAAACTTTTTACTATTGAGAATATCAAAGACGCTACTGAGAAAACAATTGTTATTAAAGGCAAGTACTTGAAGTGTGACAAAAAAGACGATAAGAGAAAGTCGGGGTTCAATTCTACCTATAAGAATGGGCACAGAGAGGAGTTCAAAGGAGAGAGGTCTTCATCCAAGGGGAATTATTGTTGTCATTGTAAGGCAAATTGGAACATTTCAGATAAATATTAGAAACTTCACTTGGAGCTTAGGCTGAAAGATGAGCAAAAGTGAAAATTGTACATTAGGCACAACGATTATTGATCTGCTGGATTTAGATAAACCAAATCCTAAACTTATTCTTATGTTTAAGCAAGCTATGGCTACCGAGAACGTAAATTGTGAATAACCTTTTCATCTCAGTATTTAGGTAAAGCAGAGCTTAGTAAATGTCATCATTAATCTGCGTAGTCAGAAGAATTTGATATCTGAGCCAGTGGTAAAGAAGATGGGTTTGGCTATTACGGCTCATCCTAAGCCATATAGTTTGGGGTAAATTTAGAAAGACGCAGAGTTGAAGATCACGAAGCAATGTACGTTCAAGCTTACTATCACTGTGTTGTTATTGGCAATGTGACGTGTAAGGTGGTTCATTTAGATGTGTGTTAAGTCATTTTGTGCAGCCCTTATCTTTGGGACCAATATGTGATTCATTACCATAGATCTTACAAGTATCGTCTTGTGAATGAGGGAAATTAGTTTTATATCAATGCTTGTAAGGAGCATATTACCACAAATAATTTAGTAACGGCAACTCAGGTGAAGAGGCTGGTCAATGCGAATAGTAAGTTTGTATTGCTATTAGTGCGACCAGTTCAAGAGGCCTTGTCGGCTAAAGTGTTGTCTACTATAGCAATATCTCCTAAGCAACAAACCGAAATAGGGAAGTTGCAAGAGGAGTATAAGGACTTGTTTCTGGGTAAAAAAGGGATGTCGCGCAAGAGGGATGTAGAGCATGATATCATATTGGTGAATGGTGAGCCACTACCCAATATTAGGTGTTATTGGACTTCTAACCGAGTATGATAAAATCAAGAAACAGCTATAAAAGCTCCCCGAGCAAGGGGTTATTAAGCCGAGTTACTCACCTTGTGGTTCACCGGTGCTATTGGTACTGAAGAAGGACGAGTCTTGGAGAATGTGTATGGATTATCAGGCTCTCAAAAAGATTACTGTGAAGAATCGTTATTCACTACCACGGATTGACAAGCTTTTAAATGAGTTGTAGAAGGCTCGATTTTTTACCAAACTAGTTCTTATGTCGGGTTACCATCAAGTTAGAATCTAGGAAGAAGATACATGGAAGACAACTTTCAAGACCAAACAAGGACACTTTGAGTGGTTGGTGATGCCTTTTAGGTTATGTAATGCCTTAGTGACATTTATGCAGTTGATGAATGAGGAACTTCGTGCATTCATTGATGATTTTGTGATTGTGTATTTAGATGATATCTTGATGGAAGGAAAACCTAGTGTACATATACGCAAAGTGCTGGAAGCATTGACATCACAACAACTTTTTTTAATGAGAACAAGTGCGAGTTTGGGAAGAAGGACCTAGTGTACTTAGGGTTTATTAATGGTGGAGGTGAACTTAAGGTAGATCCATAGAAGATCTCGGTCATTTCTAATTTGCCTAGACCCCTTACAGTGACGGAAGTGCAAAGTTGTATGGGTTCTTATCAATATTTATAGAAGTTTATTTGACATTTTTTTACAGATTGTAACACATTTGCATTCCTTGACAAAGGCTGGTGTAAAGATCATCATGGGAAGACCTTTCAATTACTGAAGCAGAAGATTACAGAATTACTAGTTTTAATATTGTTAAATTTGCAGTGGCCTTTTGAGGATGAAACATATGCGTCAGACTATGCATTATTGGCAATTTAATTATAGGATGGGAATTTGGTTGCTTACCATCCTGAGATGCTTACTAGAGCAGTGTGCAATTATCCTACCTGTGATAAGAAGTTATACGCATTATTTTAATTAGTAAAACATTGGCAATGTTACTTATTGGGGAAGAATGTTGCGGTATATTCTGATCATAAACCGTTACAGTTCTTATCTGCACAGTCCAAGCTACAACAAGCTCGCCATATGAGGTAGATGTCGCACCTACAACAATTCACCTTGATTATCAAGTATAAGAGGGGAATAGACAACAAAATGGTTGATCTATTATCTCGACCCCTATTACCAACTATTTTTGTTTTGTTGGTAGCTATGCAAATACAACCTATTATTTACCAGAAATTGCTGCAATACAAGACATGTGAGTATGAATTAAAGGATGGTTTGATTTACAGAGGTAATCTACTATGTATTCCTGAGGGGTGGATACCGTTTGCATTTGATTAAAGAGGCATATAATTCCCAGGTGGCAGGTCATTTCAGGGTTGATAAGACCATTTTGAATTTACAGGGTTATGTCTATTGGACGAAGATGCAAGTAGATGCTGCTCGTGTGATTCGTGGTTGCGTTTTATGTAACACATCGAAGCCGTCCAATTGTAAGTTAGAACTATACCTACCATTACCAATACCTGGCAGACCTTAAGAGAGCATTTTGATGGACTTTATGGGTAGTTTGCCCATGACCAAGTATAAGATTGATTACCTATTTATGGTGGCAGATAGATTCAGCAAGATGATAGTTCTTATTCCATGCCAGAAGACGATTACTAGGAAGGAACAATGCAATAATTTTTTAGAGTCGTTTCAAGGTATTTTGGGCTCCCTTTTTCTATTATTTATGATAGCGATAACCACTTTTTGGGGCATTTCTGGAGGTTGTTACGGGGGATGACGGATAATAAATTGAAGAGAAGTACTGCATTTCATCTGCAGACTGACGGGCAAACAAAGATAATTAATCACACTTTGGTTTACTTATTACGAAGATTCCATTCTAATCATCCTAAGACTTGGCACTACACCAAAATTGATAAATTACCATGGTCTATTTTATGGATTGCCACGGATTTCATCCATAGTATTCTTGGATCTAACATATCCTGTGGCAAATTGGTAAAAGTATCTGTGGTAATTCAAATTTTCTTGACATAAACTCAAGACTTTGTGTTTACTATAAAGCAAGACCATAGTTATCCGCAGCAGGCGCTCTCAATAAAACAAACTTGGGTTTTCTCAAGCAAATTTTGGGATTTTAAGGATACTTAGATGATTTTGGCAACCCTGGGTCTCACTATCTCAATCCCTAAGTATCTCTAGTGATCTTATTCTTGAATTCTACTATCTTTTGTGAACTTGATTTCGAGTAGAGATTTGATCCAAAATTGGAGGTTTTATTGCGATCTGAGACAAATTTCAAAGCTTGGTGATTTAATTTGTAAAGTTCTTCTGATCTTGGAAATTTTAATTTGATTTTGTTTTTCTTACTTGATTTTGAGTGATTTTGTGTTTTACTAATGTTTGATTTCATGATTTTGTGAATTTGTGCTGCCACAATCCAAAACTTCAAATGGTTATACTGAAGTTACAAGTGGGTTGGCAGATATTTTCTCTGTATCGGTCTCCTTTTAACTTCAATTATCTCTACTCATTTAATATTTGAAGAATAGCTGAAAACCAAGCTACAGTGCTTTAGCTGATTATCACCTTATTTTACAACTACTGTCTTCTCCATGAATTTCAACCAAATACATTATTGTCCCATTTTAGCTACTATAAGAAGAAGAAAATGTTCAATCCAAGGATGGCCTTCCTTTGGATATACATCTTATGACATGCTAGATATATTTTTCAAGGCCGATTTTTCATTTCTTATAACTTTTGGCAACGTAGAATTTTGTGATGTTGTGGATAACCATAGTCTTTACTGTATAATGTCAATAAAAAATAAAGGTATGTGTTACTAAGAACACTCCGAGATTACAGTCGACATGGCTTAAACATCTCCAACCAGATCCATAACATCTATACCATGGAATCCATTTTTTATTTGTTTCATGGAAAAAGAAGTCATGCCTTGCAAAACAGGTAAAGGGAACCTGAAATGCATTATCCACCGAATTTCCCCTTAGAAAATCACTACGGTGCTAATTGAAAATGTATGCCAATCTACATTTCCTCGAAGTCACTCTAATCCTTTGAAATCAGAATTTTCCAATGCTTCTGATGGTAAGAAAGGCAACAAGATGGTATCTGATCTTTTTGCAAATTGTGCAGTTATAGATTCCAAAGTTTAATATGGTGAAAGCACTAAAGCCATCTCTACCTGCCTCGAAAAAGGTATATATTCTTTTGGGGTTTTTGATGATTAGAAAGGTAGGAACATTGAAGTAGAAATTGGCAGAAGTTAGAGAACCAAATTTAGAGCAGAATTAGGGTACATTGAAGCTAGAAATATACCATTTTGGTATTTTGAAGTTACTCACCCCAAACAGGCACGATTACACTCTTGAATTTTATAATTAACCGCACTAGGTCTACCAATACAATGTGTACTCCCCTCATATATCTCCTTCTAGTGTACTGGATCTTTCTTCTTCGCCACTATTCTCATATATATCTTTCTTTCTTTCTTAATTAATACCATATCAGTTTTAACTTGGTTAACAAGGGAGAAAATTAAAGGCATTATTACAGGGTAAGGGTGGGCTGCCCTAAAATCCATCTCTCAAGTTTTACTCCTTTTGGTAAATCAGTAATATCGATGCTTTATACATAAAGTATGTTTGGGGGCGTCCATTAATAGTTTGTTCTTGTTCCTTAATTATTTGTTATAGTTTCTAATTGGAAAGTCAGCTTTTACTAAATAGTTTTCTTAGTGATCTAAATATCCAAATGCTATTTTCTTATTTTTGTACTCTCGAATTGAATTAAGGAGATATATCTGTGTTTTCCCATCTGTTGATTTGAATTACCCTTGGTTTATTGACTTGAATATTTTAATTGTTATGTCTCTTAGGCAGCTAGACGTAAATAGAGAGATATAATTTCTTACTATTGGCGATTAAATTTAGCGGTGTTAACCTATAAAAGTAAGTTTGGATCTCTCTCTCTGTATACAATAGTCTGTGTTTTCTTTGTGCATAAAAAACACACCTCATTGAGTGAGTTATACCTATCCTTTTCATTGAGTGAGTTATACTTATCCTTTGGAGTTTATACTTTAAAGTAACTTATAATTTAAGAAATATTACAAATTATCTTCTTTTCATTCTGGTAAAGGCAGGTTTTTCATTTCATTATCTTCTTTTCTATTCTTGTAAGCATGGGTTTATACTTGTTTCCATTGGTTTGTCGTGTCTCAGTTTCAACCATGTATCATGATTTTTGTTGCCCTAGAAATGGAGCATTTACTATTCCATCTTTACTACTAATAATAAATGAAACTTAGCTTATGATAGGCCTTCATTTAGAGAGATGCCCAACCCCCTTGGGGAGTCTTCAAAGGAGAAACTCATTTATGAGTTTTATCTTCAGTTGATGTAGCTGATTTACACCTTGACATCATAAATAGATAACAAGAGAGAATGAGCTTGATACCGATCAGCATAGTAGATGAAATTTAAAGTGCTTGATGTTCTTGTACAATCTTCAAACTTAGTAGTGGATGAAAGAGTCATCTTTGCCCTTTCACCTGATGTTATCATCCTACTCAAAGCCGGGGGGTTTCCACTAATTTCCTTCTTGTGATTTCTCATGAACTCTTAAACAATTTGGTTTATCTAGTTTTGATTTCCTCTATAGGTTACATAGCTATTATAGGAGCATTGAGCTATGAATATAAGTTTAACCTCACACTTTAATTTAAGTTTTCCTTTAAGTTATATGTACTTCAGTCTTTTCTGTACAATTGCAAGTTACTTGTTGCACCTAGACAAGTTCAGAGTTAAGCTAACGAGTAATGATAGTGCTTGTTTTTTTACATGAGTGCAGGGTATGACATTTTTTGATCAATTTGAGACAAGTTAGGCTGATACAGGAACGTTTATAAGGAAAAAGAAGCGTATGATACAGGTGTGTTGCCTCACAAACCTTCAAAATACTATTACATAATTACATGCCTCTCTTCTTGTGATAAAAGCTAAAGAACTTGACCTTGTTGTAGTTTTATCTATGTTTGATATCCCTCATGTGAGTTGCATTATCAAAACTCTTTTTTTTTCGATCCACTGTTATGCTTATTGTCTTGTTCAATCACCTCTCTTTAAACCATGGAGTTGCATTATCAAAACCCTTTTTTTCGATCCACTATTATGTTTATTGTCCTGTTTAATCACCTCTCTTTAAAGCATCTCTAGATGCTCCATCTTTATTTGGAATTAAGTAAAAGGGCACTTCAAACTATGTTGGTCCTACTATTTGGGCTTCTCCACTATTTTCTTTTATAGCCTCCATCTTAAAAAAATGTGGTCTATATAGTGTGGTATTTCAGTTTTGATCTCTTCTACCTAGAATCTTAAGTTGTTGTCTTTATCTTTTATTTGCCTCGGAGAAGAAACCAGTTGACAATGAGCCCTTTCTTTATGCTACTAAGGGAACCTTAACTGTGAGTTGTTCCGTTCGTTAGTCATAAATACCCCATATTCACTGAACTCTTTGTTTAAAGTTAGTTATTGTCTGCAGTTGTTATTTGAGCCCTTCTGCTGCTTGAGAATTACTTATCTGTACTCAGAACTAGATTCTTGGTACTCAAGTACATTAACTTTTTATGAACTGACTCAGTCATGCATTCCGGATCACGGATCATAAACTGGTAACTTGAAATCTGAATTGCTATGCAACACTGTGTCGCACCAAATTGAGTATGAATTTTTTTTTATCTGACCGACCAGTAGGAAGGTACTCTACACATAACTACACAAAAATGTTCTTGGTGATTACAAAATGGTTTTAGGGTAGTCTGTCTAAAGTAATTTTTTGCCTGCTATGCCCTTTTAAATTTGTCGCCATTATTTTAGGGAACCTTAACAAATCTTAACCAAATACGTTTTTGATTCCTAAACTGTCATTTTAAGTTTTTCCACAGATAAGTATTTGGGCTGAAAACATAAATAAGTTAAGAAATAATTACCCTTTATGTCATTTAATTGCAACCTATTAAGTACAAATAGTTGAATCATCGCTACATTAGTAGGAGACCTAAAAAGAAGAATAAAATCACCAAAATTATAGGAGTTTTAGAAAAAAAAAAATCCCACGAAGTCGTCCCACAATTATCTCAACAAAACTCTTCATATTCTTCTTAGTAGCTCACTCTCTCCATCTTCAAACAAATCCATCTTTACCTCAGTGTTTGGTTAAATTAACTTCAATAAACAATTTCAAAGTTTTGGAGTTCATTGCCAAAGCTTAAAGTTCACAAAAAATCATAATAAATAAAGATGGATGTTTCTTCATTATATATTTAGTTGAAGAATCAGAATTGAAGAGATCGAATGGGGATTCTTTAAGACCAACTAAGAGCCTTTAAAAGTAACACACCACTGCTAGTCCATTATAAAACTAAGAGATTGGGGGGTCAAGTTACTAAAAAGAGAGCTCATAATGACCCATAACCAAACAAAGAGAGAAATGAAAAGGCTTAAAAGGGATAACCAGGCTAACCTGCTTGGCTTTTATGTTAAATCTTTTTTATGGCTGGTATTTTAATCCATGGAAAAATCTTTATACTTTTCATTCCTTATTGTTTGAGATTGTGTGGATAGATGTGTTGAAAAAAAAATGGTAATAAAAGAAACTGTGGTCGGTCCCACCGGTACCCGGTATACTATTGTTATAATTCTACATAAATCAATATCCCTTATATTATTTATCTGCATAATTTTTTGGTCATGTTGTCGAATTCAAATTTACTATGGCTATAAACAAGTATGTTATAAATGTCCTTTTATTAATATTCTATCTATCTCACTAGGTTATTTTACTTCTAGACTTTTTATAGATTCTGTGAAATTTTTCTCTTTGTACATTAAAGAGCCGAATTTGATTGTATTTAAACTTCATAATTAATTTGCTGTATTACTTATTTGTAGGCGGCTTTCTATACTTGGACCATAACTTCTTTTGTCCTTATCCTGATTGAAACTATGACCATTAAACCCTTCGCCTTTGAAGACATTGTCATTTTCCTTATTATATTTTGTTGTTATCTTCTTTTCTCTTTTCGCCATCATGTGAACCATTGTACATTGATGCTTTATTGTTTATTAATGAATGAAAGGAGTTATTAACTATCGTTTTAATAAAGTATTGATATATTATAACAAGATATATGATATAATACATAACTACATGTGCATCAGGTGTATTATCAAAGTGCTTAAAATGATGAGCAGGTGCAGTTATTAGCTATCGTTTTAATAAAGTATTATTAGAGTGCAATTTCCATTAACTTACTCTGTAGTAAATATATAACCACAGATGGAGTTTGTGGCTTACCTTGTCTCATAGTACGAATTATATCTGTGGCAATAAAAATAGACAGCTTAAATCTATGGCAAAAATTGTATGTTAAGCTCGAAAAAAGTCCTTGGAAAAAAAACTATCATACCCATTTTACTATAGACCTCACCACAACCTTAGTCCGTGGAAAATAGCATTTTACCACAGACTAAGTCTGTGATATTTTGCTAAAATTGGTGTAGTATGGGATAAGAGTTTACCGTATCTTTAGTTTATTTTTAACCGATCGATTAATTATTCTACTTTGAAGTCTCCATTTGAAGTTTATCATGGGTACTTGAGTCAAAGCCCCTTTGATATGGCTTTTAGACTTGGTGACAAGATGGTGTTCGGGAAGAAGGAAGATGAACAATTTAAAGCTCAGCGTTTCATTGAGAAGATAAGCAAGGTTTATAAAGCGGTTATAGTAGAGTTGAAGAAGACTCAAGTGAAGTATAAAGCTCGATACGAAAAGTATTTGGTTGAGTGAACTTATCAGGAGGGCGACCTCGTTTGATTATATTTAGGTAAGGAACGATTAAAGGAAAATGATAAGAACTTAAGCCTAATTATTATGGTTTGTTTATGATACTCAAGAAGATTGGTGACAACGCATTCCAATTTGATTTGCCATCTTTTATGAAGATGCATTTGGTGATTAATGTCAAACATTTGAAGCTGTTTGAGCCGTCTCTTTTAGATGAAGACTTTACAATCAACACTCGCCTACCGTCAGTTGATAACTTATAGATAGGAAAAGAAGATCTGTTGCAAAAGGATAATATTTTAGAGAGGAAAATTTATGCTATAAGAAGGGGAAGTATCGAGTCATTCAGAGTTGAGAAGAAATGTCAACTACCCAATAAGTCAAAGTGGTACAACAGGGAATTGGGCACGATCGCTTTCCCTCATTTCTAATTAAAGCCTGAGCAGAAGCTCAAAGATCCTAAAGGGGGGAGCCATAATCTAGGATGATCTAGACATTAAACCCTTTAAAAATAGTCAAAAGATAAAGTCTATTCGAATAAATGAATATAACTAGTTCTAAGTCTTCTATCTGAATAGAGAAATGTTATATTCAAACAAAGGTTGTTCTGAGTAACCTATTTGAATAAACTTACATATTACTCTAAGTAACCTATTCTAATAGACTTTTGAGTCTAGTTTAATACACTAAGTTCTGAGTATTCTGTTCGAACAGAGAATGGTTTTGTTCGAACAAAGGTGCGACTTATCATAGTTTTAGGTCGTTTGAAGAGTATTTTGGTCCTATGTTGTAACTAGGAAACTTGTAGCCTTTAAGAAGACAAGGCTAAACAATGTAAAAGAGATCCAAAGATCCAAAAAGATATCAAGAGAGATCGATAAAGGAATTCGTTGTAATCAATTTTGAGCAATTGAAGTTCTCTTTGGGTAGTTTTACCCGCCAGTTTTGTGTTCTTCGATAGGATAATCTCAATTCCATTGTGGATTACATCTTCCTATAACGAGTCCTTTTTGGGAACCTCTTTGTCACGCTTTCCCAAGACTTGAAGAGGTTGATTTTTGAGAACCAACACTCTTAATCTAGAATTAACAGACAACGAGATGGAAGAAAGTGTAAAGAAAACAACTAAAAGCTACTTAACTTAAGAATATGATTTACTATATGATAAGTGCATTTATGTACCTTATTTAGGCATCTTTTAGGTAATCATTTGATTGTCTTTTGACATTAATACCTAATTATAACTTGATTTTCATACTTTAATAATATAAGCAATTCTAGGGACAAAATGATAAATAAAGAGCTTAAAGAGTCTCTTTTACTCTTAAAGAAGTCTAATTCTAGAAGCCCAAATAATGGTCCAATTTAGATGAAGAAATGTCTCAAAATTTTAAGCATACTTGATAAAAGGCTTTTCTAATCACAGACTAGTGAAGATCCACAGTCCAAGACATATAAGGCCACACCAGTTTCAGGACCGGAAGCCTACCTTTTTCAGCTAATGGTAAAAAATTATAGGCCTTTTTTCCATCCACTAGCCAAAAATGTTAACATAATTAGACATCAAGCTTTGAAGGCGGTCCTCTTGTGAGGTCCGAAATGCATAATTGGTGTATTAGGTTCGAAGAAGTCTTGTAACCTAAGTAATCTTTCTTGAAAATACAAGGTTGGCCTCTATTATCCACCCAATTTATTCCAAAAATTGAAGGTTAAACTTTGTTCAACTCATGGTTTCAATTAATTCTTCTTTCTCTCTTCTTTTAGTTTATATTTTTTGTCTTTAATTCTTTTAATAGTTCTTAGATTATGGGGAGCTAATCTCCTTAGGGCTTTAACCTAATGATGAAATCTCAATCTTACATGTTTTCTATGGGTAATTGTTTAAATTTCTAAAAGATAAGCATTTATTGATAGTGTAATAGCCTATTTTCGTATTGCACGAAGATAGCGCTTTACACCTTCAAAATCTAGTATGTTTAGTTATGAATAGGAAACAAACAACACTAGATTTAGCGTGAAAAACCCTTGAATGGGTTAAAAACCACGACCTCTCCTGAGGATTTTAGAAAGAGAGAGAGAGATGTATAAATGATCTCTTAGAGGTTCTCAGAGTAGTCTCACTAATCTGTAGCTACCTAGTCTTATTTATAGGTCTTATTATATGACCGTTATTGTTTTAATGAGGAACGTTATAATATGTGAACTTGATGAGTCTTCATAATGGTCGAGTAACGGCTTGAGTAACTCTTCTTCCTTGTAACCGCTTCATAATGTGTCATAAATGGCCACGTGTTTGTTGACGAGGTCAGAGTACTGTAGCAGGCCAAAGTTATTATAGCATGTCAGAGTACTGTAGCAGGTCGGAGTACTGTACAGGTCAGATTACTGTAACAGTTCAGGTTAATGTAGTTGTAGTAGTTTGGAGTACTGTAGCAGTTCAGAGTATTAGAAATAAGTCACCAGATTCGCCCCGTCTCAGCCAATAGCACGATAAGCATCAGAAGCGAGTGGTGTTGGTTAAGACATATCTTTGATTTTTGGATATGTAAATTGCATGGTTAAAGAAACTGTTGTAAGAGAATGTATTTTTAATGTTTGATAATATATTAGAATGGATGATAATGTATGATAATGTAGTAGAATGGATAATCATGTATGATAATGTAGTAGAATGGAAGATCATGTATGATAATGTAGTAGTAGAATGCATCTAGTAGAATGCATGCTAGTATGTACTGAATATTACAGAGTTGAATGGCGTCTCTGCCAGATCGAATTGATTGACTCAATAAGCGACCCTCGAAGAGCGTGTATATTTGATGAGCTATGATGTAGATCCTAGTTACAGGTCGAGCTGAGCGACCGTGATGGGACATGTATTGAATATTGCATAGCTGAATAGCGTCTCTGCTAGATCGAATTGATTGACTCAATAAGCAACCCTCAGAGAGTGAGTATATTTGATGAGCTATGAAGTAGATCCCAGTTACAGGTCGAGCTGAGCGACCGTGATGGAACATGTATTGAATATTATAGAGTTGAATAGCGTCTCTGCCAGATTGAATTTATTGGCTCAATAAGCGATCCTCAAAGAGTGAGTATATTTGATAAGCTATGAAGTAGATCCCAGTTATAGGTCGAGCTGAGCGACCGTGATGGGACATGTATTGAATATTGCATAGCTGAATGGCGTCTCTGCCAGAACGAATTGATTGACTCAATAAGTGACCCTCAGAGAGCGAGTATATTTTGATTAGCTATGATGCAGATCCCAGTAATGAGACATATAGTATGTAGAGCTGGGCTGGTTGTATCCAAGCGGCAGCTTTTAGATTTGTATAATGTATTTTATTTGGTCGAATTGGACGAACCAATAACCGACCTGTAAGATGTTGATCGAGCTCGCCCCGAGTATGAGTATGAATAAGTTGTAATCGCCTTGAGTACCCTGACCTCGAGCGCCTTAATAATGTTGTTGAAAATATCGGGCTCGATAATAAGTTTGGCATCGCCTCGAGTACCTCGACCTCGAGCGCCTTCATAATGTGGTTTGATGGTGTTTGAAAAGATGAGGTCGAGCATTGAGTCTGAATCTAAAGTTGGGCTTGCCCCGAGTATGATTGAATGTACTGGTCGAGCGTTGTGTTTGAATCTGAAGTTGGGCTCGCCCCGAGTATAAGTTAAGTCGTAATCGCCTCGAGTACCTCGACCTCGAGCGCCTTCATAATATTGTGTGATTTTGTTGTTTGGCTTGAGATTCATATTAGTCTCTGTTGATTCTGTTGTTGTTGAAACTGAAGTAATAGTTGTTGTTGCTGTGAACTTGGCATATTAGTTGTAGTAGTAGCTGTTGGTCTGTGGCATCTGTTCGTCATTAGCTTGGGACACCAAAACAAAGTTCTAATGGCTCATTGGCATCGTGAAATTTTTGTTGAGTATGAGCAATCTTGTGAAGAGATTGTGATGCTGAGGTCAGGCTCGCCCCGAGTAAGGTTGTTGGCTTCCATATGAAGACATTTGATGATGGGAATACTTCCTTGGCTCTGAAGTAGTCGCGCCCATGAGAAGAGATGAAGCCGTTTGATTCTCTGCCATTGTTGTTGTTGATCTTGATTCCCGAACTGGTGAACAATATGGTATTGTTGTTGCTGATTAGGAGTATTGTTGTTGTTGATCATGTTGTTGAACGTCTCATCGTTGAGGTCGTTTGAAGATTGCTTTCTTGTTGATGTGGTTTGTTGTATATCAAGGCTTGACCAAGCTGAGTTGATGGCTGTTTCGACGGATCTATATGTATTAGATTGATGTCTTCCATATAACGGTATTTGGAGTATCGTGAGAGCAACCATTTGACAATGCGCTCTGCTTCTCCCTCGCTGGAAAATAGTAACAACTTGTAAACAATAGTAATGTGATGACTAAAGTTTGTTTCATCGCAGGAACAGGAGTAACAATGCGATTACAGGAGCAGCAACAAAAACTGTTAAACAGAACGGTGGCAGGAGCAACAGCAGCAACTGTAACATGAGTAGTAATGCGATGACAGCAGCAGCACTAAAGTCTGTTTGGAGAGCAGGCGACTTGATAAACACGATATAAGTCGAGAAACCAATGTGACATGTAGACTTTGGCGACTTCAGTGACAGTGTTGGGACTCTCGAGCTCGAGAGCGATCTTGGCGCGGATAACATATCTAATTGATGCTGATGTCGCGCTCGACTTTGTTGAAGATTTTGGAGGTAACAAGGACGGATCATCGCAACCCTTGTCAAGGAACCATGAGGATGAACTTGAGTATGGCTTCGACAGATCTGAAAATTGAGTATGCCATTATGTTGTGTACACCATAATAATTGCCGATTTTGTGATGAGTTTACACCTCATGTAACGAGGTTTTGTTGTTGAGCTCGAGTGAGCAAATAACTAGAGTTAGCATTCGAGCTTGAGATCATGAGCACAAACTGTTCTGTTGGCGTGAAGCGAACTATTTTGTTGCTGTGAAATGAACTATTTCGTAGCTATGATACGAACTGCTTCTGACTTGAGATACAAACTGATTCATTACTGTGGACCGAACTGCTTCATAGTTGTGATATGAACTGCATCTGACTTGTAATACAAACTGATTCGCACTTTACTTTTAAAAACTGAATATCAATCGTTTACAATGCCTCATCGTAAACAATTTTTAAGGATGGATTCTTCAAGGCGGTAACAGTAAAAGGCATCCCAAAATTTGGCTTTGCAGCAAGTGAATTAGAAGGAGACTCTCCGATTTTATCAAACAAATTTGGCAGATCTGAAAATTGGCAGAGAATCGGATGAGACAGAGGGGCTGTTGTTGATGTTGATGTTTCCTTGTTTCAAAGCAGCATGAAGTACTCTAAGCGTAGTAGCTTTAGCAATGGCAACCTGGATTTCATCCCTACTAACCTTATCGTCGTTATTGTGTAAAGTTTGAGTTGAAGTACTACTAGCATTAATGGTTGGGTTTGATTTTGCTTAGAGATGATGATATCTAGAAGAGAGAACTTAAGGACCATAACAAACAGAGAGAATGATGAGAGAGAGAGAGAGATTTTGCGGCCCTCCTTTTACGCCTCAAATAAGAATATTGTAATAGAATGAGAGAGGTCCTGTTTGCTATACGTTTCTTGCTATTCTTCAGAGAGGAAGAAATATCAGCTGGATCGGAGAACGATGACAAAATGCTTCGTTCCCACAGACGGCGCCAAATGTAATAGCCTATTTTCGTATTGCACGAAGATAGCGCTTTACATCTTTGAAATCTAGTATGTTTAGTTATGAACAGGAAACAAATAACACTAGATTTAGCGTAGAAAACCCTTGAATGGGTTAAAAACCACAACCTCTCCTGAGGATTTTAGAAAGAGAGAGAGAGGCATATTTAGACTGCTAGCTACTACAAAGAGGGAGAGAGAGATGTAAAAATGATCTCTTAGAGGTTCTCAAAGCAGTCTCACTAATCTGTAGCTATCTAGTCTTATTTATAGGTCTTATAATATGACCGTTATTGTTTTAATGAGGAACGTTACAATATGTGAACTTGATGAGTCTTCATAATGGTCGAGTAACGGCTTGAGTAACTCTTCTTCCTTGTAACCACTCCATAATGTGTCACAAATGGTCACGTGTTTGTTGACGAGGTCGGAGTACTGTAGCAGGTCGAAGTTATTGTAGCAGGTCGGATTACTGTAGTAGGTCGGGTTATGTGTAGCTGTAGTAGTTCGGAGTACTGTAGCAGGTCAGAGTATTGGAAATAAGTCACCACAGATAGATAACCAAAATTACAATAAGGTTAGGCAAGAGTAGGCATGTCTACTCTCGGTCAATGTTTGATAACTGAAATTAATTTTTTTTGCAAGGTAAGCTGGGGTTAGGTAGGACCCCATGACCAGCTAAAAAGCCTAAAATACATAAATCAAAGGATATATCCTAGTGTGCACAATGCCTCTGGCATCCTCATCCATATATATTAGAAGTCTCATAGGGAAGGAACAAGGGCTATACACAGATTCTCCTATTACATCATGGTGTGAAGCTAAAAAATCTGCAGCAAAGCTACATTCTCTATACTCCTGCCCTATACTAAACTCTTTAATCATATTGCCCATTCTTGTAATGGCCTTCATCATAGCCTTACATTGCCAAGGAGGCTTAACTCCATCTTTTATATAGTTGACCATAAGTAGAATTAGTGGCTACATCCAGCCTAGGAATACCCATCTCCACATCCATTTCCAGCCTAGAATTAGTGACATATGGCCCTCATCGCATGCATAATAACATTGGTAGCTTGTTCTTTACCAACAAAAGCTTTCAAGCGCTCTCCTTCACTATCCCTAAAAGAGACCACCAAAACTAACCAGCTCTTTCAGTGACCCATCAGTGCTAAGATGAATAGTACCTGGTTTAGGGGGTCTCCACTTGCATTCTTTAGCTATTTTAGTTTTGAAGGTGAAGCTAACACCCCAATCTCTCAGCATAATGTTGTCTCCTATAGTTCTGAGGTGCATTTACAGCCTTAACTTAGTTTCATTGATAATGATCTTCAAGATGCTTCCAGGGGACAGAATCTTCAGATTAAAAGCTGTCATTCCTTGAGATCCAAATATGATAAATCATGGTAGTCAAAACAGTCTTCAGGATCACAGCAAGGAGATCGGACTTGTTGAGAAAAAAAAATCCAGACTTCTTACTCTTCTCCCAGTTTACCAATAGCTCTGGTGGAGCACTTACAAATCTATAAAACAGAAGACCAACAACCTTTAAGAAGAATACAATCCATGAATAAATGACCAACACTCTCTCCAGGCTGATCACAGATAAAACAAAAAGAAAAACTGAGAATATTTTTCTGGACCAGCCTATTTTGGGTATTCAAATCTCCCTTAAGAGCTTTTTACAAAGTGAATTGGCTCTAAGGGAGCTTATTTTCCTAAGGGAGCTTATTTTATTCTTGACCACCTCACTCCAAACCACTCTCTCTTTTAGGCCTAACAATGTCATAGGTGCAAGCAATATCGAAATCACCAGTGGTAGTTAAAAGGTAACCAGATCACCTCATCTTTGTTATAAGCCTGTAAAGAAACTCTATCAACAAGTTGAAGGATCTCATTACTAGCAGTGTTCCTATTATGAGTAGGGATCATGATAGAGCTATTGGTGATCACATTAGATACCAAAGCATTCACAGAAAGGGTAGAGTCATACCTTAAAACTGGAGGAAACTTGTCAAGTAAAATACCTTCTTTCACCTATGGATCTTTCAAGAACATAGTTTTACACCCTCACCCACCAAGTGTATCACCATGGACTTAACAATTTCCGCAGTTTATAAAATATTTATTCAAGCCCATGAGCAGCTTTCTGCGACGCCAATAGTCCAGAAAATTCATAAATTTTTGCCTCTTAACAGGTTCTTTTTAACCCATTCAGTTCATATATTGTTGCTCTTAGAGGCTGTTGAGAATAGAGGTAGCTATTATCTCTTCTGCGACAAAAACAAAATGCAAAAATCGCCAAACGAGAAATTAACCAACGAAGAACAAAACAGCAAAGCAAGGATTTACCTGGAGGAGGGAAATGGTAAATCCTTTCGGGTAAAAAACAACTCCCGTGAACAATCTACTATAATCAAATAGGTTACAATCAATATCTCAAGCGTCCTCGAAGCATCAATGAATATCTCAGACCCTAGTTCTCTCTAGGATTAAACTCACCAAAAGATTACTTAAGAAATACTTTAAGTATCCCTTATATACTTGGAAGGACATTACATGAGATAGGGCTCAAAGTACGAATTACGAGGCAAGTAAATGTTCAAGCTTTAAACTTTTAAAACTGAGAATACGAGGTTTAATCGAATAGAGACCAAAGTTTATTCGAATAGACCATATTCTGAGAATTTTTTTCTAGCATATACAAAGTCAATTCGAACAGACCATGTTCTGAGACTTCTATTCGAACATATAGTCCTCTGCCTCTTATGTTCGAACAAACTAAAGTCCTGCTTGAACAGAACGCTGAAAAATCACCCGAATAATCTTTTCTTTACTCAACAATGAACATGATTCGAGTTCATTACTCAACAATCTCCCACTTGAAATCGAATCTACCATAACCCATCTCCAGATCTTCAATAATGAATTCCTCGCGCTACCCAGACCTTTAACCATGAAGACCCACAGAAGTTGTACATGCCGTCAACTTTTGGAATGTTACTATCTTCTAAAACTTATTAGCTGGATTCACATCAGTATGAATCTTCATGGGCATCAACATACCGTCCTCAAGGAGCAGGTGAATATAATGATATCGAATATCAATATGTTTCGTTCTAGAGTGAAAAACTATATTCATCGCTAAGTGTATCATGCTTTGATTATTGCTATACAACTTAGGAAGAAATTATTCTTTGCCGAGCTCTTTCATCAACCCAATAAGCCAAACCATATCCTTGCAAGCTTCTATAGCCGCAACATATTCTGCCTCTGTCGTAGAAAAAACTACTATCTTCTATAACCTCAAAACTCAAATAATTGCACCGCTTCCCAATGTAAATATGAAGCCACTAATGCTCTTCTACCTATCAATGCCACCCGCCATATTAGAATCAACGAAACCCTGTAAGCATATCTGAGAATCCTAATAAGATAATGCCATATCTTAAGTCCCCATTAGATACCTGAGTATCCATTTCACAATTCTCTAATGCTCCTTGCATAGATTACTAGTATACCTACTAACAACTCCCACTGCTTGGGCAATAGCCGGCCTCGTACAAATCATAGCGTACATAAGGCTATAAGATGCTGATTAATAAGGAATCTTTCACATCTCATCGCGATCCTTTAGCATCTTTGAACAATATTGTTTTGACAATTTAAAGTGACCTACCAATGGTGTACTGACAACCTTATAACCATCCATATTAAATCGCTTAAGTACTTTGCCGATGTACTAAGCTTGAAATAATTTCAATTCTTGTCACTTTTTGTCTCATGTTATACGCATACCAAGAACTTGTTTTATAATACCCAAGTCCTTCATAGAAAACTCCCGGGACAACTGTTCTTTCAGCTTAACATTTTCTCCCATGTCGGCACTCACTACCAACATATCATCTACATACAGAAGTAGAATGTTATACAAGTTTCCTGTATTCTTAATAAAATAATAGTGATCCGCATTGCATTTCGAAAAGCCATTTTTGGGCATTAACTGATTGAACTTCAAATACCACTGCCTCAGCACTTCTTTAAAACCATATAAGCTCTTCGTGAGCCTACACACTAGATCTTCTTTCCCTTTAATTGCATATCCCTATGGTTGTTTCATATAGATTTCTTCAATCAAGGTTATCATGAAGAAATGCTGTCATGACATCAAGCTGCTCTGGATGTAAATCTTCAATTACAACTATATTCATCACAACCAGAATAGTAGCATCTTCACAACAGGAGCAAAGATCTTACCAAAATCAACACCTTTTTTATGCTGAAAGCCCTTCACCACAAGTCTATCCTTCAATCTGAGATTCCTGTTTTAGTATGTATACCTACTTGTTGTGCAATGCTCTCTTCCCTTTCAGTAACCGAATTAAATCCTAAGTTTAATTTACTGATAATGACTACATCTTATCATCCATAGCAAGCTCACAGTAGCTCTTGGCTTCTACATCTAAGGTCTTTTTGTAACTTTCCGGTTCACCACCATCTGTAAGAAATAAGTGATGTGGGGAGTTAACGTACCTAGCCAAAGTTCTCGTGTTTCTCAGCTCTATTCGAAGTGCTATTAAAATGTTTAAATCATTAGGTTCCTCGCTTTGATCTAGTGCATCAGACTCAATCATGACTTCTTCATCAACCTCTCGAGAAGGTTCAAATTCAATGTTGACACTTTTCACTACATCACTTCGATTCTTTTCCACAGGTACTTTAAAGTCTTTATACAAAACTTCCTCATTGAATGTAATATTTCGGTTCCGGATGACTTTCTGATTCTTCACATCCAAAAATTGGTACCCAAACTCGTCACCACCATATCCAATGAATATGCACTTCGTTAACTTTGCATCCAACTTGGTCCTTGTATCTGAAGTATCAAGCACATATGAAGCACAACCTAAAATATGCAAGTGTGAAAGGCTTACTTCTTTACCGGTCCATGTTTCTTTAGGCAATCCAAAGTCCAAAGTCGTCGAAGGCCCTTTATTTATCAAGTACGTTGCCATACTTACCGCGTCCGCCCAAAAACATTTTGGCAATCTTTCGTTGAGTCTTATAATCTCGGCTTTTTTTATGGTTCGAAACATGCGTTTGACAACACCATTTTGTTATGGTGTTTCAGGAATAGTCTTCTGCTGCCTAATCCTTTTAGATGTGCAAACATTTTTAAACTCGTCACTGCAATACTCACCCCCGTTATCTGACCTAAGATACTTCAGTTTTAAGCCAGTTTCAGTTTTAACTAGAGTCTTCCACTTCTTAAACTTAGCAAACACATCCGATTTATTCTTCACAAAGTAGACCTAAAGTTTACGAGTAATGTCATCAAAAGAAGTAACATAATAATAATAACCACCAAGAGAAGACACCTTGGTTGTCCCCCAAACATATGTATGAACAAGATCCAGCTTTTCAAATTTCCTTGAGCTTTCGGTTTTAGCGAATCTAACCTTCTTCTACTTTGCAAGGATACATTCTTCAATAAATTTAAGATCAACATTGTCAAAACCCTCTAGCTTTACCTTAATAACCATCATCTTCATCCCTTTTTCACTCATGTAACCGAGCTATTTGTGCCAAGTACATGTATCGATTCCCAAAGTGGTTGGACAAATAGTGGAAATTGTGCCTTGCGTACAACGTTCTTTGCCTTAAGACCCAAAGTACTATCATAGCTCCCTTTGTGATATTCCAGAAATTATCACCAAATGCGCTTACATATCCACCATCATCCGCCAATTAGCTAACCGAGAAAAGGTTACACCTCAATTTAGGTACAAGTCATACATCTTTCAGAATCAACGTCGCCCTTGAAGGTAACTTCAACCTAACGTTTCCCTTTCCAGTGATATTATGCATACTCTTGTCTGTAAGGAAGACCGTACTAAAGTCGCCTTTAGCAATATTGGTTAGGAAACCTACATTTGGAGTAGTATGAAATGAGGCACCCAACTAAACTATCCATGACTTGTTAATATCGTTGCGCAAAAGAAGCAAAGCCTCATCATAACTAACCTCCTCAGTGAAATTCATTGTATCTTTCGCCTTGTCATAATTTTTCTTGGAAGAATTACAATCACACCCTAAATGACCCTTATTTTTACAGGTCCAACACGCACCGGGCGACTTGGACTTTCCCCTTGACTATGATTGACCTCTTCCTTTCTTTGGCTCCTTTCTATAGGACCTCCCTCTTTCTTTGACACTCAACGCACTGTCGTTTGAACTCGAAGAGTATTTATGCCTATTATCTTCACTTATAATTAATGAGACTATAGTGTCAAATTTAACTTCTTCCTTCCCCAATGAATTGCCCACTGCTGTAATAAACCATTCTCATCTCTTAGGCATTTGCCCCAAAAAAAGCCCACGCTCTCACCTCTTTGGTGAAAGTAATTTTTATGGATTCTAACTGAGCATAAATTGTATTAAACACACTAATATAATCTTGTAAACTACCATTCAATTTTATCTCTAAAGTAAACAAATGGCGCAATAGATGCACCTTATTTGCCTCAGTGGATTCCGAGTACATAGAGAATAACACCTCTATCAAGTCCTTCGTTATCCCAACTTTGGAGATCATATGTAGAATATGAGATGATAGAACCAACCTAATAATTCTAAGGACCTTGTGATCCAAGTGTGCCCACTATGCAGTATCATGATCTGTCAGCTTCATCTCAATCCCACCCAGTAGTAAGTCTAGATCCTTTTGATAGAGATAATCCTTTATCTGCATCTTCCACACTTTAAAATTCAAACCATTGAACTTCGCGATCTTTAATTTATCTTCGTCGGTCATCGTTCTTCACCACACAAGCCTTAAACCAAGCGCTCTGATACCAGTTATTGAGAATAGAGGTAGTTCATCTCTCTTTTGAGACAAGAAAAAAATGCATAAATCGTCAAACAAAAAATTAACCAATGAAGAACAAAATAACAAAGCAAGGATTTACCCGGTGAGGGAAGTGGAAAATCCTTTCGGATAATAAACCACTCCCGTGAACAATCTATTATAATTGAATAGGTTACAATTGATCTCTCAAGGTTTCTCAAAGCTTCAATGAATCTCTTAAACCCTAGTTCTCTCTAGGATTAAACTCGCCAAAAGATTACCTACGAAATACTCAATGTATCCATTATATACTTGGGAGGATATTACATGAGGGCTCAAAGTACGAATCATGAGGCAAGCAAACGTCCAGACTTTAAACTTCTAAAACTGAGAATACCAGGTCTGTTCGAATAGAGACCAAAGTTTATTCGAGCAGACCATGTTCTGAGACTTCTATTCAAACAGACACAAAATCTATTCGAACATACCATGTTCTGAGACTTCTATTCAAACAGATATAAAGTCTATCCGAATAATCTTTTTCTTCGTTCTTCGACCCTCGTTAGTCCCATGAACTCTAATGAACATGATTTGAGTTCATTACTCAACAGAGGCTACCCTCCAGGTGTGCCTAGGAGTGGCAACAATGTTTTATTTTTTAATAGAACTTATGCCAAGCCCACCCTCAGATTTTAGGTAACAACAATCCTGCCAAGCTATAGGGGAGGCTCTAGTATCCCCACCACTCCCAAACCACACAAACTTAGCACAAACTTTGTTAATAACATCAATAGCATACAAGGAGAGGATTGAATTAACTAACTGAAGCCTACTTGCTCCATAGAGGAATATATTCTGTCATGAGTAGATCCTTATAGTCATCTTGTCAATGAGAACCTCATAGTCTCTTGCTCTTAATCTGGTAGAGAGCAAAGGAACACCCAAGTAATTAAAATCTTGGTAATTGAAATCTATAGTAGGGTGCAAGAGGTTATCAATTTTTGCATAAAATCTGGTCTGGAATTAAGCCATTCACTAACCTCAACTCCCAAGTTGCTTATTCTGGTTGTACAACCATCTGGACTGAAGTTTGCCTCCTTAAATGAGTGTGTTAATTTGATAGTCATCTGGTCTGAATATGATACCACTTAGCCTCAAATTTCCAAGGTGTGTTATTATTTTTGCTGTAAGCCTACACTGAAGTCATCCATTAGTGTATGCCTTTTCTGCAGCTGCTAAAATTGTTTTGCATTCAACATCATAGGAAGCTGAGATCCCATTGTTCTAATTATAGCGCCAATAATCACTGCATTAGAGTCCCTTAAAATAATCC
Organism: Kingdonia uniflora; assembly: GCA_014058105.1. Lineage (NCBI taxonomy): Eukaryota > Viridiplantae > Streptophyta > Magnoliopsida > Ranunculales > Circaeasteraceae > Kingdonia > Kingdonia uniflora. The sequence continues at coordinate 2,247,930 of JACGCM010002813.1, forward strand.
CATATCCTCCCATACATGGGTTGCCTTTACTAGATCCATCACAGTTAGCCTTCATTTCATGAATGAAAGGAAATTAAAAGCATTGAAGATTGAGGCTTGTAGTCACTGCAATTTCCTTAAGATAGATTACACCCTGCGTATGGTGCTTCACAGTTTTTACAGTGCCTGTCCCCCAAGATTCAACGATCGAATCGCATAGACTTGAAGCACTCAAGTCGATACACCTGTCGAACTATCTGTGATTTTACTCTCAAGAAGGAAGGAATGAAAAAGAGGAAATGAGATTCTGATATTTTTCTGTGTGTCAAACACATCAAGAATGATTGTTTAAATAAAGGAGAAGGTGTCCTTTAGAAGCACATGTAGATAGGGTTGCGTTCCAAGACACACCTCTGAGAAGAGTTATGTCTTTTGAAGATAACTGTATGTTTTATTCGAATAAAATCTATTTCTGTTCGAATACATTTCTTACTACCAGATTTATTCGAATAGAATCATAATCTATTCGAATAGATTCTTCTTGCAAGATTCTATTCGAATAGAATAATATTCTATTCGAATAGATTCTTCCTGCCAGATTTATTCGAATAGAATATTATTCTATTTGAATACAATCTTATTCGAATAGACTTATTCGAATAGAATCTATAAAATAGTCCAAATGGGTCATGGATTGGTTTGTGCATGCAAGCCCATGGGCATCCCCATAGCAAGCCTTCACATACTCGCCTCACACACTTGTGAGGACACCAGTTACTGACACATGCTATACATCTATAACCCAATATAAAGTGAAAATACTCTTTTCACTTATCCTATGTGAGACTAACAGTAATCACCAAGGTTTTATTCAAACCATAACGAAAAGACATGCGCTTTTTCCAACAATCCCCCACATTTGAATGAAAACGGAAAATACGAGAATGAACAAGAATCTTGAGAGTATTAGTAGGAATGGCTCTGCATCAAAAAAGGTGTTTTGTGGACTTAAACCTTCTCTTGTGAAACACTATCAGACATATTTGGCTAAACAATGAACATGATATCTTGAACTGTTTAGCAGTTGATGTAAGCCCATATAATAGTATTCACATAGTTTCGTTCCTGTCACAGATAGTTCTAAATGTTGTGTCCATTTTGGCCCTGGACAATCTCGGATTCATGAGTACTATTAGAGAATTCAGCCATCTCAATTCTCATGGAAGCAGCCCTCACTTCTCACTCACATAGGTGATTTCTTATTAAGAGTACCCTGCCATACTCTACTTAAATACACAAGCTATAGGAATCATTAAAAATAAAGTTTACCCTAACAAACTCTATAGGTTGCACTGTTATATCAGGAATGAGATGAAGACCTAGTCTCCGCAGTGCTTAGGTGAATAACCCTCAACCAGTTTTCCTATTGAACCTAGATCTTGGGATCCTTCAGTCAACTAGGTTAGGTTACCATTGAGATTACTCTTGGATTGGCCGTATTAATCCCATTCCTTTTGTTGTACAGTTGTAATGTCCCAGATTTTCGGGTTATATATTTTTTTAGTATTATTATTTTTATTACTTCACGTTAAGTTCCGCACGTATATTCCGCATATACTCCTTCATCCATTATGCATCCATTTATTCCTTTTGGCAGGTTTTGTCCATTAGATTCCTTTTATATAGTTTCGGTGGTTCGGTGGTTATTCGAAGAAGGAGGTGGCGTTGTGGCCTTGGGAACCCCTAGATGGGTTGGTGATGATGTTTAATTATTGTGTTTGTGGTTTGGTGTAGTTCCGGTGAGCCGTTGAAATTGCCGATAGGTTTTCAGAATTTTTCTGGGCAAAGATTTTTTTTGGGGGTTTAGGCGTTTTAGTGGTCGTGAGGTGGTGGAGGTGGCGTTTATACCTCGGGCAACCTTTGTTGGGTTTTTAGTAGTATTCGTGCGCTGGTGTTGGTGGTTTGGTGTGATTCTGGGGCATCTGGGGGTTGGCCGTTGGGTTTTCTGGAATCTTCATTTTCTGATCAGACCAGTTTTGTTCGAACAAGACTTTGTCTGTTCGAATAGGATCCTTCTTGGAACAGTTAGATTTTTCCCTGAGTTGCTCTATTCTAATAGGACCTTCTCTATTCGAACAGGATTTTCCTTCTGTTCGAACAGGACCTTTTCTGTTCGAATAGGATTCTTCTGTGAATAGTATTTTCTGCGCTGAACCATTTTATTCGAACAAGATAGTTCCTGTTCAAATAGCTTTTGTTTTTTGTTCGAATAACTTATTTTCTGTTCGAACGGATGCGCATTTTATATATATCCTCTCTTTTTCTCACTTCCTCTCTCTTCACTCCAAACTCACACTCTCTCTCTCTTTTCTCTCCCCTAACCATTCCCCTCTCCTCCTTACTCTTGATCCAATCTTCCCCATCGCTCTCAGATTCTTCCCCGAGCTTCGCCGCGATCTTCACTCTTATCCTTGGTGAGTAATTCTCGATTCCCTTTCCGTCAATTCCTCTCGATTCGGCGTAGGGTTTGATTATTAGGGTTCCTAATGGTGGGTTGATATTGGGTTTTGTGATTGGGGTGATTATTGAGTTGAGGAGGGGTGATTATTACAGGTGTTGGATTGTTGAGTTGTGGCTTAGGGTTGCGATTATTGGAGGATTTGGGTGTTCAGAAGTAGTGTTTGATTCGGTCTAACGCGGGTGTGGGGCGATGAGGTGAGATTGATTCTTGGCTAGTGGCGGCAATTTCGTGGGTTGATTTAGGGTTTGTGACTTGGGCTTTACGGCGTTTGCGATTATCGCAAGTGTTGGGTTTTATGGTGGTGGTGCTGTTTGGGTTGTTACGATGGTTGCGGTGTTGCGGTTGGGTTGTTCTGTGATTCTGGTGGCATGTCCGCGAGATGCTGTCGTTGAAGCTTCGGGTTGCTTGCTCGGATTGATTCTGCTGGAGCATTGCATCGGGTTACAGGCGAGTTTTATCTTCCTGAATAGCTATATTATTATCCTGATTTATGAGTTATAGAAATGCCTAGTATAATATGTTATATCTGTGACTAGGTTAGTATGTGGGTTAATTGCTTAGGGCACTTTACTGGTTATCCGATTAGCATTACCCTAGGCGAAAGTGCTTAAGGGTTTGATAAGTTAGTAAAACCTATAATAATGTGAGTTTAGTTACTAGATAGAACCTGTAGGTTATGATTAACCAGAGGAGGTTATTCTCTGTTGTCGTCGATGTGACGATGACTCTTGAGATTCCTCTTAGACCGATTTCATTGAGGGTGGTTCTCACGGATCCTTTCTTTGTTGAAGTTGAGAACAAAGGCATTTTTCAGTATGTTGTGAGGCCTCAGCGTCGCTATATTTATATGTATATATATATATATATATAATATATTGAGTATGGTATTGCTGGCTAGTTATTAGGGTGCACAGCTTGTTTCAGAGCAGTTGTAACTAGGTTTGGCGATTAGTGTAGATGTATGAACGGCTGTGGTTTAGCCACCATTTCTCTAAGATAGTGTACTTCAGAGACTATAGTTCTCACCTTATAGTATAGCACCTTGGTTAGTTTAGGTTACTGAACTTGGTTCCAGGGCAGTCTTGGGGCGACATAGCTTCAGTAAGACATGGTCTTCGATTCGGAGCTCGTCATCTTGCCTGTTGTGGTTTGATTAGTCTTAGGACTAGTCTAGGTGTACTCTATGTTCTCAAGGCCTTGTCCTTGAACACTGTCGTTGTGATTAGTGGTTGTTTGGAATGTTAGATTCCATGTGGGAGTGTGGTATCTCCTGGACTGTTAGTTGTTAGTGGTGAGCAGACGGCTTGTCCGTGGTGGTTGGTTGTGGATGTTGAACTTCTGATAGTTTACCTTAGGATTGTTTACCTATCATGTTGTGACACTTATTGTCCTCATGATTCTTAGAGCTAATAGAGCTTATCCATAAGCCTTCTTTCCCCAGGATGAGGCTGTTAGGGCTGTCTTCCCTTCCGTCATCTAGGAGGCAGCGAGACAGCATGGCTCAGTGAGGTACGCGGCTGAGCCAGGTGGTTTATGAAGTTGTACGTCACCCGAGATGCTGGAATGCGGCTGAAACCTCTTGTTGAATCCGATTCCTGTACATCCGTGCTGGTAACTTATGTACATGATTATGAGGATTGTGATGTGGTTCGGTTGTTGGGGATTATTGGCTACTTGTTGGACACTTGTAGGTCACTCCATGAGTACCAGTCTGTGTTGACAGCTAGAGTACTGTAGTACTTGATGGTAATATTATTGCTTTGAGGAATCTTAGAGACTGATGTTGTTTAGATGTCGTGACGATTAAGTTGTTATTTCATCTAGGTTTAGATGGTGCAACTGAGTCACAGGCGGGCATCTGTATTAGTTTTGGTTGCCACACTCTGAGGCAGGTAGTTATCCTGTGTGTACTGCCAGGTTGACGGTAGTTGTGTTTTAGTCTTTAGGATTTTTGCTCTCATCAATAGATAATATATTATCTCCTTATCTTACTGTGATTGGATACATAAATAACTCTGCATCGGCTGACCCTCAAGTGGTTCAAGGATTCCTTAATCGGGTTAAAATAGAGGGTGGGTCCAGGATGAATACTATTATACCTAGTCACCCATTCGGGAGTGTGGGATGGTATTAGACAGTATTTACAATCTGGTACTGGGCTTATCGTGGTGGTTGAAATACCTCAGAATGTATATATAGTTTGGACGTTGGCTCCGTGAGATTTGATAGATTGATGTAATATCCTCATAGTCTGGTCGAACTAGTGCAGTGCATCGTACCTTGTATCCAACAATATCCGGTAAGGTAAATCCTTTTCCAGCAGTTGTCATCCCACTTTAGTCTTGGGGGCTAACCCTTTGGGTTGACATCGTTAAATCATTTTGCATCATAATACATCATCATCATCATCATCATCAAGTATATCATTGCATCTCTGCATACTTCCAATTCCTAGGTTCTTCTGCTAGGAATCCTTAACCCTTTCTGCATTATGTTTAATTTATAATCTTCTACACTTGGGATAATCATAAGATTATCTCATTCCATCTTATCATCATCATAACATATCATTGCATTGGGATAATTATAGGATTATCCTAGTTTATCATATTCTTCTCCTCTTATTTGAATTCCTCTTCTCCTAATTAATTTACGGTGTAATTAGATTCATCTTCCTTCTGCATAATCCTTTCCTCTCTGCATCTATTCCTCCCTTTTCTGTTTCTGGTTAATTTATTAGATTAATTAGTCTGGTTGGTTGTTGTGAACTTTAGGCTGGTATTTGGTTGTAGGCGATCTCGCTCAGCTTGTGATAGCTTCGGGGTTGTGCCTGTTTGGGGTTTGGGTAACCCTGTTGGATTATTGTGAGCCGAGGGTGTTTACCCTTGTGTGTCATTGTATTTCTGAGGTAGGTTAGTCGCTTGTAGCACTGAGGGCCACGATAGTGATTAGAGTGTAGTTACTAGTCCTTGGGACTGGAGTGTAGTTATAATCATAGTACTTCTTTGCTCGAGATGTGTATGTATAATTATAGTATAGTTACACATAATCACCAGAATAATTATGTACCTATTTGATACCTATTAGGCATCCTGTACGTATTTAGATATATATATTGTTTATCGTAGATATTATTATATCCTATTATCATTATATTATCCTGCTCATTGGTTAGTATAATCGTTTAGCTATTCTTGGGAGTTAGTGAGCACGTTTTTTGCTCACTCTCGCATCCCCCTTTTAGTGGCAAGCTGTTTCAGTTTTTAGTTGCTGCTGTGGTGATCTTTGGGGAGCTGAGCTGGAGGCTCATTCTCCAGTTATTGCAGTTGGGCTTGCTGCGTAGAGGTTTGTAGAATCTTACTTTTAGATTCTATTATCTTAGTCTTCCGTTGTTTCTGTCTTTCCTTTTTTACTCTGTTATAATACTATTGTGAATGACTGGGCCAGAATTTATCGACGGCTCGGTTGTTCAAGGGCCGAATCTTTGGATTCCCCGACCTGCACATCCTCGAATCTCAGTAATTGGTCTAGCTACCGATTACTGGATTTTGGGGCGTGACAATAGTATACTTGCCCGTTCGATAACCTTTTTGTAAATGGATCCGCAAGGTTGTCCTGAGATTTTACAAAATCAATAGATATTATTCCATTCATAAGTAACTGCTTAACAATATTATATCTACGACGTATATGTCGTGACTCATTATACACTTGATTCTTATCCCTTGCTAGTGCTGCTTGATTATCGCAATGAATACATATCCCAGGCACAGATTGTGGCCATACAGGAATATCCTCTAGAAACTCTCGAAGCCATTCTGCATTTTCTCCAGCTTTGTCCAAAGCAATGAACTCAGATTCCATAGTGGAATGAGCAATACATATTTGTTTATGAGATTTCCATGATACTGCTATACCTCCAAGTGTGAACACATATCCAGTAGTGGATTTTGACTCGTCAAAATTTGAAATCCAATTTGCATCACTAAATCCTTCAAGTACAGTTGGTTAAGTAGTATAGTTCAAACCATAGTGTAGGGTCTACTTTAAGTACTTTAAAGCCCTAACGAGTGCCACCCAATGTGCATCTCCAAGATTACTCGTATATCGACTAAGTTTACTTACTGCATAAGAAATATCTGGTCTGGTGCAGTTCATATTATACATGAGACTGCCAATGATACGTGAGTACTCAAGTTGAGAATCATTTTCTCCCTTGTTTTTCGCTAAGTGTTGAGTTCTATCAAATGATGTTTCAACACCTTTACACTCAAACCTATTGAATCTCTTAAGCACATTTTCTATATAATGTGCTTATGATAACGTAATTCCCTGTGATGTTCTATTAATCTTGATTCCAAGAATAACATCTGCAATACCTAGGTCCTTCATGTCGAAGTTTCTGGTCAACATTTTCTTAGTAGAGTTGATTACATTAATATTTGTCCCCAAAATCAGCATATCATCTATATAGAGACATACAATTACGCATGCAACATCAATGCGTTTATAATAAACACATTTATCTCATTCAATGATTTGAAATCCATCATTGATCATAACATGATCAAACTTTGCATACCATTGTAAGGGCGCTTGTTTTAATCCATACAAGGGCTTCACAAGTTTGCAAACTTTTTTTTTTCCCTTTGACAATAAATCCTTCAGGTTGGCTCATATAAATTTCCTCATCTAATTCACCATTTAGAAAAGCTATTTTCACATCCATTTGATGAATTTTAAGCTTATGCAAAGCTGCAATTGCTATCAACATTCGTATAGATGTTATTCTTTTAACTGGTGAATAAGTGCCAAAGTAATCTAGGCCTTCATTTTCCCTAAATCCCTTAGCAACAAGTCGCGTCTTGTTCTTATCTATAGAACTATCAGGTTTCATCTTCCTCTTGAAGATCCATTTACAACCGATTGGTTTGTTACCAGGTGGAAAAGTTACCAACTCCCACGAATGATTTTTCTTAATAAATCAAGTTCACTATGCACTGCCTCTTTCCAACTTGGAGCCTCAAGAGTTTACATGGCCTCTTTGAAGGTTTGAGGTTCATTCTCTAACAGGTTAGTTAGATATTCGGGACCGATTCTTACAGACGCGGTCTTAACACGTTTGCCAAGTCTAAGTTCTGGAGCTTGCTCGGAACTTTCAGGCTGAAGATCACTACTTGAAGCAATGTCATATGATCTTTTCAGAGAATTCACATTATTACTTTTTTTGCTTGGGAAAATATCCTCAAAAAAGATAGCATCACGTGATTCGATGAATGTATTCTCATGTATATCAGTGATCTTTGATTTGTGTACCAGAAACCTGAATGCACTGTTATTATTAGCTTTGCCAATAAAAATACAGTCAATGGTTTTGGGTCCCAATTTTACACATTTGGGAACTGGAACTTGCACTTTTGCAAGGCACCCCCACACTTTCATGAATTTAAAGGAAGGTACTCTACCTTTCCAAAGTTCATATGGAATGTTATTAGTCTTCTTATAAGGGATCTTATTCAGCAAATAGTTTGCTGAAAGTAAGGCTTCCCCCATAAGTTTTGTGGCAAACCAGAACTAATCAACATGACATTGACCATATCTTTCAAAGTTCTATTTTTCCTCACACCAACTCCATTTTGCTGAGGTGTATAAGGTGATGTAGTTTGGTGAATAATCCCTTTCTAAGTACAAAACTCTTCAAAAGTGGATGAAACATATTCACCACCTCTATCTGACCTTAAGATTTTAATCTTCTTTTCAAGTTGATTCTCAACCTCGTTTTTGTAAAGCATAAACATCTCTAATGCTTCATCTTTACTTCAGAGTAGATATACATGACTGTACCTAGTACAATCATCGATAAAAGTAATAAAATACTTTTTCCCACCTCTTGCTTGGATGAATTTTAAGTCACATAAATCGTTGAGAATTAATTTGAGAGGTACTGTCTTCCTTTTATCAATTGATTGAAAGGGTTGTTTTGCAAACTTTGCTGCGACACATGTTGTACATTTTTGTTTTCAATCAATGCTGAATTTAGGCAACAGTCCTAAATTCATTAATCTGCGCAATGAACCACTATTAACATGGCCTAATCGTGTATGCCAAACATTAAAAGACTCAAGAATGTAAGCAGAACCTTCAATTTTATTGATAAACATAGGGGTTACATCAACATTAAATTTAAACAGGCCATCACACAAGTAGCCCTTTCCTACAAACATTCTACTTTTAGTCAAGATACATTTGTCCGACTCGAAGACTAGCCTAAAGCCTTTCTTACTTAAAACTGATCCAGACACCAAATTCTTTCGAATATCTGGAACATCCAGAACTTCATTCAGAGTAAGTTCTTTTCCTGAGGTAAACTTTAGGACAACCTTTCCTACTCCTTCAACCACAGAAGTTGTAGAGTTTCCCATGTACAATTTTTTATCACTGTTCACTTTGTTGTATGACAAAAACTGGGTTTTATCATAACAAATGTGGCGCGTTGCTCCAGTATCAATCCACTAATCTTTGGCGTTACTGATCAAGTTTACTTTAGAGACCACAATAGAAAGGTTCTCCATCTTAGATATGTTGGCTTGAAGGGGCTGGTTCTTTGAAGAATTGCATTTATTTTTCCTGCAGTCCTTTACGCAGTGCCCTTTCTTACCGCAGTTATGGCAATTTCCAGAAAACTTCTTGAAGTCTCTTCCGGTTGGACCCAGTGTTAGTTTGTTACCCTTCTTCCCATTCTTCTTATGAGATTTGCCCTTATTGTTTGAAGGATTGCCTTCAACAACATAGGCCTTTGATTCTAATGAACCAATTTCAATCGCTTTCTCACTATTGCGATTGTCTTCTTCAATTCTCAAACGTACAATCAAGTCCTGAAAATTCGTCTCCTTACGTTTGTGCTTCAAATAATTCTTAAATTCCTTCCAAGATGAAGGTAATTTTTTAATTAATGAAGCAACTTGAAATGATTCGCTCAGAATCATTCCTTCAGCATGACATTCATGCAGGATAATTTGTAACTCTTGCACTTGACTAATAACTAACTTAGAGTCAATCATCTTGAAGTCATGGAATTGACTGACAATAAATTTATTTGTACCTGCATCTTTTGTCTTGTACTTCTTATCCAGGGAATCCCACAGTTCCTTGGCAGTCCTGAGTAGACTATAAACATTGTACATTCCTGCACAAAAAATCAGAATGGATTCATGCCTCTACAGCGGCGACAGTGGTCTTGTCAGTTTCACTGTCGTTGAGAACTGGGGCACTATCCTGCAAAAAAATTGGCAAGGTTCAAAGTAGTCAAATAGAAGAGCATCTTCTACTGCCATCGTTTGAACTCCGCTCCATTGAACTTCTCTGGATTTTCTTGATGAACGCGAACAGTACTTTCGTTAATTGTCATCATCACAAAACTTGAACACAAAGAAGAGCTGTTAAAATCTATCTTAAGATTGTAGAACATGTGTTCAAAATTGATTCGAAGATGAACGAAAAGGAAATTGAAAATACTGAATATCGAGGCTTACAGTCACTGTAATTTCCTTAAGACAGATTTCACCCTACGTATGGTGCTTCACAGTTTTCACGGTGCCTGTCTCTCAAGAAACAACGATCGAATCGTATAGACTTGAAGCACTCAAGTCGAAACGCTTGTCGAACTATCTGTGATTTTACTCTCAAGAAGGAAGGAATGAAAAAGAGGAAATGAGATTCTGATATTTTTCTGTGTGTGAAACACATCAAGAATGATTGTTTAAATAAAGAAGAATGTGCCATTTAGAAGCACATGTAGATAGGGTTGCGTTACAAGACACACATCTGTGAGGAATTGTGTTTTTTGAAGCTGCATGTTTTATTCAAATAGAATCTATTTCTGTTCGAATGCATTTCTTACTGCCAGATTTATTCGAATAAAATCAAATAGAATCATAATCTATTCGAACAGATTCTTCCTGCAAGATTTATTTGATCTTATTCGAATATAATCTATAAAATAGTCCAAATGGGTCATGGGTTGGTTCGTGCACGCAAGCCCATGGGCGTACCCATAGCAAGCCTTCACACACTCGTCTTACACACTTGTGAGGGCACCACTTACTTACACATGTTATACATGTGTAACCCAATATAAAGTGAAAATACTTTTTTCACTTATCCAATGTGGGACTAACAGTAATCACTAAGGTTTTATTCAAACTACAACGAAAATACATGCATTTTTTGTAACAGTGTCCAGTAGCAGATTCTGATCTCTGGTGGTTTTCTTGGTTTGCAGCAAGCTACTAGTTCTTTTATAATCTCTAAATCTTTGATAGTGTTGTTCATTACTCATTTAAATTTAAACCTACAGTTTTGACTTGAGTGATAATGCTTTTCTTGGCCTCCTGGAATTTAACTATATTGTGATCATGGCTAACTTGATTCCTGGATGTCCAAATGTAGTGGATTAAAGCAAGAATCAGGTTAATCCTCAAATCTTGAGCTGCAACCTGAAGCAAGCTTGAAGATGTTGATGAATGACTAGTCTTGTAAGTTAAACCTGTAATAGCCTATTTTCGTATTGCACGAAGATAGCGCTTTACACCTTCGAAATCTAGTATGTTTAATTAGGAAACAAACAACACTAGATTTAGCGTGGAAAACCCTTGAATGGGTTAAAAACCACGACCTCTCCTGAGGATTTTAGAAAGAGAGAGAGATTTATTTAGACTGCTAGCTATTACAAAGAGAGAGAGAGAGAGAGAGAGAGAGACGTAGAAAATGATCTCTTAGAGGTTCTCAGAGCAGTCCCCTTTAATCTGTAGCTATCTAGTCTTATTTATAGGTCTTATAATATGACCGTTGGTTACATTGATGAGGAACGTTACACTATCAGGTTTTGATGAGTCTTCATGGTGAACTTTTGTAACGTCTTGATACTTGTTGATCTGTAACGGATCTATTAACATTCTCTAGTTGTAGCTTCAAACGATCTCCTGTGATGCTCGCGTACATACGATCTGTTGACAAGTGGAGGAGTATCTTCTGTAGCGCGAAGCCACAGGATGTTTTGATATCTCTGAACTGTTGATGACGATGCGACCTCTAATAATAGTGTTCGCGTGTATTCGAATTGTTGATAGATATCTGAGTATTTAGTGCGATGTTATTGGATGTTTCGTCATCCCCGAGCTGTAGATGAGGAAGCCTGTATTACGATCTCCTTGCTTTAGTCCTTGATTGGTTATCGGTATGTTTACTCGAGTTATGTGAGTTCGAATATCGGACTCAGTACGGGGATTAGAAATAAGTCCTTACAAAACCCAAAACTATCATAAGCCCATTTCCAGATTTATGCAAAAAAATACAGTTGAGAAAGAGATGGTGTATGGTTTCACATCAGGAATTGCACATAACATCTTGAGACAATGGGGATCTTCTATTTTTAATTTTTTTCATATGTTGGGATTAATTTGTGAAAGATTCTTCATGCAAGGCTGTTGTGAGTTATTTCTCCAAAGGTAAGTACACCACTAACAGGTTGGGGTTCTTTTTCTTATAGAATCATGAGCATCTGAAAATGTGATGTTTCCTTGTATATTTGGAGTATAGAAACATGATTCTGTACCACCTGAAACATCAATGTAGAATTTAGAGAAATTTACTCTCACTCCCCCAAGGAGCCTTCCTGTTGTGTTTTCAGTCTGCCATTGTCCATTTTAAATAAGGTCACTAACATTAGTCTTTAGATTATATGAAGAGAATCTGTTCCCACCACACGCTCAGAGATTGGACTACTCAGAGCCCAAGAATCCCGTCAATTCTTAACTTTCTCACCAGTTGCTATGTTCCAGTTAGAGTAAGCCACCATGAACCCTCTCCAACAGGAAGACTATTTGTAGTAGTTTATAATCTCACCATCATTTGAAGTATTTAGATCTCATGTAAGCAGTTAACCAGCCCAAGCCCATTTCTTTTGAACTACTGCCCAAACAAGCGTCATCAGCATTGAGTTCCTCTGGATAAGGTTTGCAGCATTTGTCCCAGCCAACTATGATACCTTTTCTCTTGGTATGATTGCTTGACCAAATGAAATTTCTAAGAATATACTCACATTAACTATTATAGCTGCATGCCGGGCCATTTATAGATTGTGATATTATACTGCATAAAACTGACTTGGCAAGCACTAATCTGCCTTGAAGGGAGAGTAACTGCCCCGTGTAGCTATTTGCTCTTTTTTTATCTTGTCTGCCATGTTCCCGAGGATAGAAGTAGTGATTCTGCCTTGAACAAAAGGAACACCTAGATAAAGCTCATCAAACTTTCCTTGGCTATACCAAGTGTGCTCTAACTTAGTCTTTTACTTGCCTGATTCATTGAGCCTAAGTAAATTCTGTTTTTTGATTTGTTGACCCACTGACCAGCTACACTCTGATAGGAGTCAAGAAGTGATTTGATCTTCGTAAGGCAATTAACTTGCCTATTAGCAAAAATAAGAATCTCATCAGCAAATAATAGAAATTGAGGACATGGAACACCTTTGTGAAGTGTCATGGCTCGTACACCTGCCTTATTTCTTAGCCAGTTGTTAGTTATTTCTAGGTCCAAGCCCATATTTCACCCTCAAAGGATAACACAAGGTGGTTATCAATACTACTAGGTAGTTTATGGTGGCTAGTAACTTCATCCACTTCCTTAATATAAGGAACCCATGCAAAGATAAAAAAAAACACATATGGTGGTTTTAGGCTGGCCCTAGAGTTTTGGAGGCCTAGGCGGAACTCAAAAAATGGGCACCCTACTCAATTTTTTTATTTTTTTTGCAGCCATCGAATAAATTTTTTTACACATACAATTGAATTTTTCTTTATTCATTTGAAAATATGATTTTTGTTTGAAAAACAAAGAAAAATGTTTTTCCACTTAAAATTGAATTTTGGGTAAACTGTTTTTGACCTGGGCGCCCAGCTATCACCCAGGTCTTACTGACTATGATTTTCTTTTTTCTTATATAAGACCTATGCACCCAGATAAGCACCCAGATGACGCCCACGTCCTACTGGCTTTTTATTTGAGGTTCTTAGTATGGTACTTGGGTGCCCAAGCTGAGTAAGTGAGACATGATACTTTTTGTGGCTAACAGAAGGCCCATAACAAATCTTTAACATGCCACTAATAACCCTTTGACTGCTAGTAAAAAGCTAGTAGCCTGTTCAATATATATATTTCTTTTTATTTACCGGATAGATACAATACTATTTAATGCAGAAATAAAATAACTGAAATAAAGACAGACTCTATAGAAAAGGAAAATGCATGTCAACTACTCATAGTCATGATCTGGGGCACCCATGCCAACTGGCTCATATATATCAGTCACCTCTAGGATATCCTCATCAAAATCCTATATTTGCTCCTCCTCTGGGTCCTCTAAAGGCTCCTCCTCTTCATCATTATGATGGGCGTTTACATTCAAGATTTGTAACTTTGTTCCTCCTCTAGGTCCTCCATAGGCGCCTCCTCCTCATCATTATGATGGGCGTTTACATTCGAGATATGTAACGGACCATCATGCTCGTGCTCTAGAATCTGACGAGGTGTAGCCTAGCCATCTCCTCCGTGTACCATCCATAAGTTCTTAATACACTCAACCAAGTCTTATGAAATGTCCATAGGTTCCAAATGAACTTTCTCTATAGCTCAAACCGCTAATGGGTCGATAAAACAAATAATATAAGTCACAAAATTTGGTAGGTGGTATATAACATCGCATCATTTTGCCATTGCTGAATAAAAATTTGTAGCGCACTGATAAATGATACTCCTAATGTCGTCTATAATATCATATCCAAGGATTTCCTGATGTAAAACGTGTAAAAACTCCAACCCATAGACTCTAATATTAGTTGGTCGACCTGAAACCTGGATATTATCATAAAACCAATATAGGATGACTAACTGGTTGGTGAAGAAATTCGAGATTGGGAGTCTACCCTCATCATATGTTGTCATCTCGCAGAGTTAAATCTCTCTAATATAGTCCTCGTGGCTCAAAGCGCGTCTCTGGTAGACAAAGTCTAGAACTAGAGCTACTCTAACGATTGCTCATAAGAATGTTCTATCTAACGTAATAGGCTCAAAACCTTACCAGTTAGGAGTCATAATTGGTGATCGATCAGTGAAAGTGAAGCTCTGATAGAAATGGACAATTAACTTTCCACAGTAGAAACTAGTCTCAGTATATATTAATAAATTCCATCCCCTCTGTGTAGCGCGCTGAGTGTAAATGGGCCCACAACGCCAATCTAAAAATAGTGAAGTATAGTGCCTCTTCAGTACAAAAGTAGCCTCTAGAGCGATGGGGTGAAAAATATGCAATAAACTATATAAAGAGATCAAAATAGTAACATGTTAGTCAAGAGAGAAGGCGAGGAAGCCAAATTTTTACCTATCGAAACCCTAATATGCATGAGATTATATCTCAAAAGTTGTACGTTGGAAAAACATGTTTTTGGTCAATTTGGAAAGGTCTTGAATAAATCTTGAATGTGAATACAAAACATTTCCTAAACAATGGTCTAATAGCCTCACAAATTTGCAAAACATATGGTTGTATCGTTTACGTTTTTTACGTACTGTTGTTGATTAAAACATTAATATATCACTCAATTTTGATTAGATTGCCGTGAAACCAATTTTAGTAGAAAGAAGATTCAATTATCTACAACTTTGATATTTTATTTTTGCCAAATTCCCTATGCCTTATGCCCTGGCCACTACAAACTGCTAAATTTAAAAGTGAAAAGCTGTTAGTTTTAGAGTTTGCCGTTATTTTAGTAAGAAAATGATTTTTTACCTATATTTAGATTTAAAAGCTACTTGATTTGAATGTAACACATTGTTAATATAGGATTTTAAATTTTATTCATTCAATTAAAAATGGTACATGACACGCATTGAACGAAAAATAAATACACGACTTTTCGGTTTTTTTATCGGACATTTTATGGATTCGAAATTGAAAAATAAAATAAGCAAACTAGATTCGATCTTAGAATGCGAAAAATAAGATAAAGGGCTTTAATTTTCACTTCAAGAGCTGGTGGAGTGGCTTCGGTGAGATGGAGGGGGTTGAGAAGGTCTCGCCTCGTTGCATTGGGACATACTTCGAAGAAGGGTTTCTGTGCGAGAGGCGATGTCAAGGGTTTCTTTTTGGCGGTTACCGGTTGTCTTGATCAATTTATGGTATATCTTGAGAAGCTTCCCAAGAGAGGCGCATCCTCTAACCATGATCCTCGTAGCGTTACAAGTAGTGGGATCTTGGATATGAATGCGACCATCTTCAGTAGGGAAGATGGGGACCAGAGTGCGCTCGCGTTCTTCTTGAATTGGGCGGGCCGCTTTGTTAGGGTCCAACCCTCATTGTCGAGTCAATGGCTCCTGAATGCACTTCCCACATACATTCTTTTCCTTGATATTCACCGATGCCATTTGATTGATGGCGAAAGGGTCGATGGTGCCGACGAACTTTATAATTAGAAAAGGGAAGACCATGGGATCATTCTTTGGAACTTTTGCCTTTGGTGTTGACTTGATGATTGACTCCATAAATATCTAGAGGATACTATAGGAATAATCCCCTTCTTGGAGGAAAAATAGGAAATGGAGGAAGGCGCGATAAGCATCGGTTTGGAGAAGGTAAGGGTAGATGTTCGTCGCATACCATTTAAACACCGCGAGTTAATTGCGGTGTAGGGATCTCGCTTTAATTTCATTGTTGTCAAACTCTCTTCTATACGGTATGTCCAAGATTGTGACGTAGCCACGACATGTAGAGATCTCCTCGTTGTTGAAGCCAGAAAGTTTCAACGCAATGTTGGTAAGGTAGGAGAAAGTTTTGAGATTGAGGGTGTAGTGGCAATCTCCCCTGTAGTTATCCATGTTGGGGTTAGATAGGTTCTCGTAAAAAGGATGAATAAGCTTTGGATAATACTTGTCCCTTTCTGCACAGTTGAGCGGCATCTATTTGTAGCGGGCTACTTCGGAATGGTAAATGATGCATTTTCGACCAACGTTGTGTCACTGAGCTCTTTAACAACAAAATCCTTACCCATTCTGACTTGAGATGAGCTTGGAAGGGTGCAAGATTGCCTGAGAAAGAAGATGGGAGGCCAATACTTTCAGCGGCCAACTTGAGTAGTGTTCTTGTAAATAAGGGAACGTAGGCTTGAGTAGTAAAAGACCAACTCTTAGCCCCATGTTCCCATGTGAACCAAATCACATGGGCATGTTCCTAAGATTCATCCCATAATTTGAGTGGTAAATTCAAATGTTTGGCTTTTGAATTCTAATATATATAGAAGTTAAGGGGTACATTGGACTTTTACTCATTTTTTCATCTTCTAGGAGCTTTGCAATTGTACCCAAGCCCTAAATTATGTACACCATGGTGCTAGACCATGGTATATGCTCCTAATGACGACCTTATCTCACTGAAAATAGCCATAATACTAAATAAATAAACTACTAAAATCTAAAATGTTAGGGGTCACACAGAAGTGCCTAGCACTTGAGTTGCATCCCAATAAGCCTGAAGTTTAACATCTTCATATAGACCAATGTGTCCCCGAACTTGATTTTTGTGATATGGTTAGAGGAATACATTTGTAGACGACCAAGAAACTATCCCGGTTGTAGATTCTCTTTCAAAAACAAGATAATACAAGAATGATCATTATATTCGATTGTACTTATGGTTGTGGATATAGTCCATAAGAAATGATGTAATTTCGACAAAAAATTCCTGTAAAAAATATTCTCTTTACAAAAATTGTCTACGGTATGGTGATTATACATTAAAAAATATAGTCGTAATAAAATATTTTATTTTTTCAAATTATTATTTACTTTTAAAGATAGCTTCCCTGGGTTAATATTTTCTTTGAAAACCTTCAAAACTATTGTACTATCGTTAATAGTTTTGAAAATGTACATATGGTTTTGGCGAAATCCACTTGTGAAACATCCCTGAAATCATAATATTTCAAAAAAATATTTTCTTTGAAGGGATGAAAAAGTATGGGACTCTATATGCGTTGCGAGGATGTGGGGCACCACAAAGACTTTAAATATTTACCTTATAACTTCTAAGGGGCCTTTCATTTGATTGGCCACAAGGTCGCATGTTACCTCTTGAGAATCGACTTGCTTATTAATATTATCATGTTATGGTTCAATTTTCTGGCAAAGTTAAGACTTAGTTGTAGTTGATAATGGTTGTATTACTTCTCGAATTATTGGGTTATCTCTATCTTGGAAATATTTTACACATTTGTTTAGTGGTTTTTCGCAACCATTGTGAACCTCCTATAATTTAGCAAAATCAATCATGGCGACGGTATCCCCATTAAACCCAAGTGAATAAGATTTTCCACATAATTCCTTAAAATCAATCATGGTTATGTTACTCTTGTAGTTTAGCTAATACTGGAGATATGGAGTTCATAGTAGGTACTGATGAAGGTGGTGATGGTGATAAAGGCAAGGTTGTGGATGACTTAATAGTTTATTTTGCGATAGGAGATGAACATGTTAGAATATATGAGATTATTTCATCCAGATCATCATCTGAGAAATCATTATCCGTATTGGAAAAATATTCATTCTAAGTCATGATAGCCTTTTCAACCTGCTGGAAATCTTTGGGTACCTGGATGGGTAGGGTGTTGAAGTTGGTAAGTTGGTCTCTCTCCTTATTTAAGTAAACATCGTAGATGCCATTCTCTAATAAACATGAGTCATATTCTAAGTCATCCTCCAATCTTGGTAGTCTTCGAGAGTCATTTGAGAATCTAATATAGAGTCTGAACTTGATTGGGTCATCATGTATCAGATACGTTAAAGGCGATCATTGACATTCTAAAGATATTCTTGATTGTTAGAGTCAGTATCATTATGGTCATTTAATATATGATCTTCCCTAATACCATCATTAGTAACACCCTTTGCACCTTGAAATATAAGAGAATGTTGACAATGATCGAATTTATCATGTTCTAGATCAAGTAAGAAATGATTATCATTCCAACTTTCAGGTATGTGAGGTGGCCTTAAGATATATGGAAATTTAGGTAACTTATCCGGGCTTAACCCTTAAAATAGTATCCACTATAGGATAATTAAGGTATTATTCTTGGTGATTTATATTATTATCGGAGAATGGGGTGGGGTGATGATGTTTTGGTCATAGTACTATTGAACTGCCATTTTGTAGTATCAGAAAACTCTCCTTGATCTTTCAAGGGTATTGAGAGAACAAGTGTATCAGTATTGGGTGATTAAGGTAATTCTTTAGTTGGAAGAGTGGTTATTATTAGACCTTGTGACATTTGTGTGTAGACATACATTTGATCCATCATGCTTATACCCTCTTGCATGGACTTAAAGCAGTCATTCATGGTATTCTTTAAATAACAAGGTCCAAATGAATTGTTTTGCTGAGTTGGCAAATAATATTTGGATTGCGTAGAGAAGTATCGGTCGGGTTGGTAAGCACTCACTATTTAGTTGGGCCTTACCAAGTTTCCATATACTAACAAGTTAACTAGAATAAAGGTGGCCATACAAGGATTAATTCAATTATACTCCAAATTTTAATTTTAAAGTTTGGTTATCCTTGGCATTTCCTACAAGTTACTGAGTATGAACTATCTTATTTGACAAAGTTTGTAATTATCAATTTTGCAAGTAAATATAAAAAAAGACCAAATACATTTACAAACTATAGACAAAAGAAATTTTTAGTTGATTATAAAGAAACAAATGAACTTGATTGACTATAGTATGATAAAGGATAATGTATATGACCTGCTCTCTCCAGGGGTCTTTGAAATGAGACTCTTGGATAATAGTCAATGGTGAAGGTGGAGGATTCCATTTGTGATATTGAGTTTTTCTCCTGTAAGCCTCATTCTTTGGTCCAAGCCTATCCATACCATTTGTTTATTTATTTCTTCTTTACCATTTGTTGTACAAACTATGGAGGCTGCAGACCAAGCTAAAACTGAAGTAGTGTTCTTCCACTAGGAGGAAGATATAGATGAAGCTAATCAGGTAACTTATCATTTGATTGTTGGTAACTTCTCATTTTCTTCTATTTATTTTACCATATATTGTATCACTCTTACATTTGTAGTCTATTTATTTACAAACTAGTATATACCAAATAACTGTTGTATCTGCAGAGGAACAGAGTAAAGAAGAGGTGATAGAAGGCAAGGATGATGATGATGGAACTTCACAAAAAAAACCAGACCCTGTAAAAATAATAAAAGAAATGGTTGTTGACCAGACCAATGTATGAAGTACTTTTAAACCAGACCCTGAGTAATAAGATTTTATGACATATCTTTTTATTCATTCTCATGTAATATGCACATTTATATTTTCTTATTACTCAAGTAATTCATATATTCCATCTTATTTTAATGGAGTCAGAAGTGGATGTCACCTTAAAGAAGTGGCATAAACTAACTGACGAAGATATTAATGACAAAGCCGTGACATAGGCTTGTTAAATGAACCTATTGCATACTCACCTTAACAAGCTTCTTCCTGGAGTGTTATTCAAATCTTTTATTCAAAGTCCCATTTCTCAGGATGAGAAAAACCAGGTGGACCAAGTCTGGTTACTGAGGCAGGATAAATTATCTAATGAAGATAGGGACTACAACACGAGTATTTATAAGAGGATAGGGGAAGAAATTGTTTGCCTTAATGTTCTCTACACCTTACATCCAAACCAATGGTTTGATAATAAGGTATTTATATCATTTATTTATTTTCCTCTGTCATTTATTTTGTTATCCTCTGTCATTTTGGTCATTTTGTCAAAAAACTGTCATTTGTTCAATAGTCTTTACCATTTGTTTTCAAAGTGGTTGTCATTTGTTCATTACACTTTGACATTTGTTTATACAGAAGTTATTTTCCTTGAACTTTATCATTTGTTTTGAAATCTTTGTCATTTGTATTTCTAAACTTTATCATTTGTTGTTGATGATTTGTTATTGTCTTTTCTGTTCAGGTTATTAATATTTACATTAAAACCCTGATTTAATTTTTTAATTTAAAACATCATGCCCGCCCAGATAAAGAAAAGATTATGTTGATGGATATGTATTCGGGGTAAATTATAGGCAGGGTTTTCAATGTCTAGACTCAGATTATGTCTTCTTTAGAAGCTGTGGAATTTAAGACGAAATCAATGTGGGAACAAATTGCTTTTATGAGATGGGATTCTACAGCTTCTCGTTACTTCGATCGAGGAGATTTGAAAGTAATGAATTTGAAATTAAAACTCCTTCCCAAGAATTTCAATGGCAACCATTGAGTCCTTTGTGCAATGCCCTTTAAGGAAAGAAAAATATGCATATATGATTCACTGGTGGATGCAAAAATTGTAAATGTAAGGAAGAAGAAGAAGTTATCTCCTGGACACCAGTTTATTCATGATCAGCTATCAACGATCTTCCCGAAAATGTTGATATGGATAGATTTTCCTGATCGTAGGTAGCTTACTGGTTTAGAGGTAAGGACTTTTGGTATTGACTTCAGATGGACAACTCATTTTGGGGAGTGTCCAAAATAGTAATGACTGCAGGATCTATATGCTTATCTTTTTGGACAATATCCTAAGGGAGATGAGATTTCCAGATCTGATAAATGGTGATGAATGTCGTTACATTATTGCTTATGACATATTGAGGCTGGGAGTTGAGCCGGGGGAGATTTAAAAACTTTAACATCTATTTTGTTGTAAACTATAATTTTTAGTAGATTTATAAAGTTATAAACAGTTATGAATATCATTCATTTATATGATCTTTGTCATTTGTTAATTATTCTTTGTCATTCAGTTATGAAATATTTTTTATTTGTTAGAATGGAGTCAAAATATAGTATTTGTCTAGTTGAATGCATTTGTCATTTTATGAATTATATGTTATTTATTTATAAATCTTTTGTCACATTTTAATAAATTATTTGTCATTTGCTGAAAATGTCATCCAGTTCTGAAATATTTGTCTGAAACATGTATAAGTATAAGAATGTTACGCATGGGGGAATAACACAATTAGAATACATGATGTATGAAATCAATTTGCAGGTATTACATCTCCCAATCCCTGAACTACTCCTAATTTCATTTCTTTTTTTTTAACTATGGCTTATGGGAAACACAAGTGTGTTTAAGAGTATTAATTAGATTTTTTAAACCAAAAAACTCAAGCTAAGTCTATAAAAGCCTATATTGTTACCCCCAAATATATCATAACATAACCTCCTTGTCATCATCTTCTACAATGTATATTGACACTACAAGAGCAACAAAATATTACACAACCTTTGAAGAAGAAGAAGAAAGGGATTATGATTATCCCATAGATGAATCTGTTGAAGAAAAGAGTAGTTATGATGACTTTGATAAAAAGAAGAGTGGGGACGATGATTCTGTTAAAACAGCTGGAGACGAGGACGTTGACTCTGATGGTGATAGTAACTTTGATGATGATGGCATCTTTGATAGTGATGGGGACTCTGATAAAACAGATGGAGATGGTGACTCTGATTATGATGGTAACTCTGATAATGGTGGTGACTCTAATGGTAATGGTAGTAATGGGGATGCTGGTGGTGATGGTAACTAAGGTGGTGTAATGTTCCAAGAGCCAAGAAGGCCAAAACTTGTTCATTGTAGTATCTATATAGTTGAATGTATTTGCTATTTTATGAAATATATGTCATCCAGTTATTAATCATCTCTTATTTGTTTTTGTTTTTTTGTTATTTGTCATCTTATGTCATAGGCTTATGAAAATACTGTCATTTGTTATCTATGATTTGTCATTTATCATTCACAATTTATCATTATTATTGTTTTCTACTATATTTTTAAAGAATTTTCTCTTTTATTCATATCTTGTCAAGTCGTTCTGAGATGAAAAGATTGTTTAACACGTCACGCTATTATGTTGCTGCTTGTATATGTGAAGTTCCACTCCAAAATGACTGCGGGATCTATATGCTTATCTTTTTGGACAATATCCCAAGGGAGATAGAATTTTTAGATTTGATAAATCGCTTATGACATATTGAGGCAGGGAGTTGAGCAAGAGGCAATTTGAAAACTTTGACATCCATTTTGTTGTAAATTATAATTTCAATCGATTTGTAAAATTATAAACAGTTATGAATGTCATTCATTTATATAATCTTTGTAATTTATAATTTTCTCATTATCATCCTGTGATGAAATATTTGTCATTCGTTAGAATGGAGTCAGAATGTAATGTCTGTCTAGTTGAATGTACATCATCTTATGAATTATATGTCATCCAGTTATATATGATTTGTCATTTGTTATCAATAATTTATTATTTCTTATATACACTACAAGAAAAACACCATTTAATAGCATTTTTTTAGCCCTATTAAAACCATTTTATAACATATTTTTAATGTTATTATATGATATGCTATCGTTTATTCCATAGCGTTTTTGCTAATGCCATTAAAGTATAGCACTTAACAAATGTTAAGTAGTTAAAACCATAACATGTTTTCAATGCTATTATATCTTCTAACAACAGTAGATGAATGCTATAGTTACTTACTGATAACAACATTTTAATAACGCCGTCGATTTTTTTACATCCGATCTTGAATGGCAATTTGTAAATGTTATCTTTGCTCCACAATTGCATTTTCTTTCCTACACCCTTTCAATTTATTTTAAGAGATGCAATTAGCACGAAGCAGCAGTAAATAAATATAAATGACACGTGCAGTCTTCTAATCATGCTCTATACAAAAACCTAGCAGAACAACAAGAATTCAATAAAATTATCCATACACAAGAACATTCTACAACTTTACATGTTTAGAGAGGAAAAAGAATAATTAATGAACCTCTGGGTTAATATTTGAACAACAAAAAACTAAGAGAATAAGAAAAACTAGTCTTCTAAAGTTACATAAATAAACCCAATCAAGAGGATTTTTGGAGCTTCATCTTCAACCTTTTGCTACCAACAGTGAAGGCAACAAAAAAAGAAAGAAATTCAGTAATTGAGCAAATTTTATACACTCCAATATGAAGAACCTGGAGAAAAAGTAATGTAGTTTTACAAACTCAAAAGGAAAATACGCAACCCAATCATTAGAAAATCTATCCTTTCTTACCCTAAATCTTCACTTTCCACCCGTATAATTACACCGAAGCTCATATTCATGCTTCATTCCAAAATAAACTCAATGACACAGCAGAAATAGCTTATCATTGGTGCAAATTGGGAATCTATGCTACCTGACTGATTGACTAACTACCTGACTACTTTTGTCATTTGGGAAACCGTATACAAGAATAGAGAGCAATAATTTTGAGAGCAAATAAGGAACTTGGGAGGGTACTGGTGAACTAGGAAACAAAAGTGAGTTGAAATGGGGAAGTTTGGAAAAAATCAATAAAGAAATTTGTGAGATTTAAGGAATAGGCGAATTTAGGGACAGATCTGGTGGAAAACACTTTAAAATCCAGATATGTACTAGAATCACATTAAGCCTTATAACAACATATACAAGTTTCCAAGTTCATTTTTTATTTGGATTTCTGAAGTGTGTTTTGCACAGGTTCTGTCAAATACAATAAACAATGTTTTTAAGACATACCACAGTATTCCTCTCAAAGGGTTTGCTACCCTGAATCAGTTGTTAATACATAATAAAGCATCTGACCTAACAATTTTGTCTGCACAAAAAGAAAACAATTCTGTTTTAGGCACAATTACTA
The DNA here is from genome assembly GCA_014058105.1 of Kingdonia uniflora. NCBI lineage: Eukaryota > Viridiplantae > Streptophyta > Magnoliopsida > Ranunculales > Circaeasteraceae > Kingdonia > Kingdonia uniflora. Next base: position 2,272,268 of record JACGCM010002813.1, read on the forward strand.
TTATTAAGAACCATAATTTGTAAAATATGCCACAACAAATGGCGATCGTAAAGGAAAGTTTTCTACAAGCTCAATGATACAACATGACCCAGTCCAGAAAGAACACTTGGTAGTGAAACCACTCAAAGGGCTAACCTTACTCTGGTATGCAACAACAACTCGTGTACCTGTAAATAAAAGCGAGCCCCATCAATAAGAAAAAATATCAATACTTTCTCATTCCAGACGTTGAGACTTTGAGATGCAAAATAAATACCTTGAGAACCTGGAGAAAAAAGAATTTAGTTTCACAAGCTCAAAAGGAAAATACGCAACCCAATCATTAGAAAATCTATCCTTTCTTACCCAGAATGCTTCACTTTCCACGCATATAATTACACTGAAGCTCATATTCCTGCGTCATTCCAAAATAAACTCAATGACGCAGCAGAAACATAGAATGATCCCGTTGTCTATTAGAAATTAAAACCAATGGGTGCCTAAATAAGCATCAACTAGAAAGATTAAGCTAATTTTGCTTGAAAAAAAAACTATAAAATAAAGATGCAGACCTCCTGGATCTCGCATCGGAGTCATAAAGTTATGCAGGGGAGTTTTTGAGGGATGATGGATGCATTGGTATCTCACTTCATTAACCATAGCCAGGGGGAGTGTTTCACTAATAAAATAAAGAAATTGTTATGGACATTTAAATCCAATCTAAGCAGTAACAAAGATAAGCAGGAATTAGATAGTACAAGAATTTACCGGATTGAAGCTGAAAGAGCATCGTCGTCAGAAACCAAGTCTCGATTAACTGTACATATTTAAATAGGGACTTTCCGGTAAGATAACCAAGAATAAAAAAGAAAATAAAGGCAGACTCCCTGAACAAAAAAGACTTGCTTGTAACAACCTTCATTTGAGAGTCCAATTCAACTCCCCACCTACCATACTTGTAGTATACGAAAGTTCAGTTGCTATTTCTATTTCAAAAAATCACATATATGGATCTATGCATGCATTACACTTACACCAATGGTTGCCAACTAAATCAATAGATGATGAGAAAAGATAACTTGATGTAAAAAATGCAAGGAATAATATACTGACCTATGACAGGTGACATAACACCTCCAGGTGTTATTGGCTGCACACTAGGAGTACCAGGTAGGTAACATGCAGAACCTGGTGTAGTAGGTTGAATGCCAGGAGTGGACGACGCATAAGGGCTTGGTGCATTTGCTGCTCCAGAATAATAACTTTGTTAGTTTGTGGACACAATTTCAAATCATAAAGAATGAAATGGAAATCCTCTTTAGTTACCATAGGCGGGGCTGCTTAGCTGTGGTATTCTAGGCTCACCATAGTTACTGACATGAGTCTTAGACCAATCAGAGCTTGGAGTTGGTGTTTCATATGGCCGCAAAGGAGTTCCAAGATGCAATAAATTTTTTTCCCAGCAACTTATAAAATGTGATGAAGCTAAGAGTAATGCAAGCAAGATCAAATACCTGATTCTGTGGGGTTGCAGCTCCCCATGGGGTTGGGTTTCCCTCTTCCCAATTATCCCTATAATAGTTTTGTGATCATTCATTGAACTAGTCATCATCAAACATAAAAAAGATGATCTACACAATAAGCATGCATCGTATATCCTACTATCAATATAAGGTCAGAGGAAAACATTCACAACAAGGATACTTCCAAACCTTTGGTTCAGGAACCGCTGTGAGCATTTAAAGTTTATAAATGTCAGAAAAGAAAAGGCAACAGCCTATATGCCCTTCGAGTTAAGAACATAAAGGAACCAGTAGGAATCTAGGTGTTGAGAACAATTATACTATATCACTAAGGCAGGGGACACTATTCTTTCATCATATCACTTAGATTTGGAATTCAAATAGCAATACTATGCGTTATAAAGCTTTCCTATCTAGTTCTGCAATGCAAGGCATGTTTTTGACCATACCAGATACCTAAATTTTGGTGACGCCTGAGCCTCTTCAGTCTCATATCATAATTTTGACTTTTTAATTCACCATTCTTAACTGCAACTTGCAGTAGCATTTGTAAACCAGCACTAGAAGGTGATCCAGTTACTACTTTGTGTAAATTTCTAGGCCTTCAACTAGCATAAAATGGATGTGGTAGTGGAGATTTTAAAAGAAAAAATAGAAATTTTTAATTCTGTTGACAAAGCAGACCGTAATTAAAATTAGATGAGCAAAAACCAAAAAGAAACTTTTTTAAATTTCATATCTTGAGAAGACACTTCAGTGGCTTAACTTAAATAAATGCTCAACAGCAAGTCATAAACCAGCAGTACTCTTCATAAAAGTTGAAGAACAAACCTTGCAGGACTCATGGGGGTATAAGGATTCCAAACTTGATCACGCATAGGTGTCCTCATGCCATCATGAATTGGTGTTGCTGTAGAGAACATTAAAGAAAACAAAAATATATATGTATGCCTCTGGAAGGGAAATGCATTGCAAAAATATATTGCTAGTCATGCTTCATAATAGGTTGAAGGGAAAGAATATATGCCTCTAGAATAGTAAGAAAGTGCAGTGTAATTATCATAAAGTGTCAACGAGCTGCACAAAACTAATGCATGCACATATCTCAAGGCAGCTAGCAGGGAAAATGTTATTTCACATCTCTAGAAAGATTAAGCTATTTTCACTTGAAAAAAAAACTACAAAATAAAGATGCAGACCTCCTGGATCTCGCATCGGAGTCATAAAGTTATACAGGGGAGTTCTTGAGGGATACATTGGCGTCTCACTTCCTGAACCATATCGAGGTGTTTCACTAATAAAATAAAGAAAGTTGTGAGAGACATTTAAAGCCAATCTAAGCAGTAACAAAGATAAGCAGGAACTAGATAGTACAGGAATTTACCGGCTTAAAGCTGGAATAGCAGCATCGTCAGAAACCAGGTCTCGATTAACTGCACATATTTAAACAGGGACTTTCCGGTAAGATAACCAAGAAGAGAAAAAGAAAATAAAGCCACACACTCCCTGAACAAAAAAAGACTTGCCTATAACAACCTTCATTTGAGAATCCAATTCAACCCAGATTGAAAGGCCATTAACATCCACAACACGACCACGGTAACCCTTAAAGGGTCCCAGTAAAATTTTAATAGTAGTACCAATAAGAGAATCCTGCCCTCTTCCTCCTCTATGTCTTCCTCCAGTTGTACCAAGTCCACAGGAGAAACTTGTTTCAAAACTATTAAGATGATTAATCAAGACATACAATTACGAGGCACTATAGTACGAAATAAAATACAGTTCAAAAGAGGTCCTCCCTTGGTGGTCTTCCATGGGACTGAGGAATATGATGTGAAGCTTTAAAGGATACAAATCTTGAGGCCAGACAATCAACCTGTAAGAGTAGTAATCAAAGAAAATGAGACTAAAAATGACACAAAGATGAAATTGCACAACTGACCAACAACGATCAATTAAAGAGCTTACATTTCTATCACTGTTATGGTGTGATCCACCAATGGCCACACAAGACTGGGCTTTGGCCCAAATATAACCAAAATGTTTAAGGTGATGGCGATCACAAATAAACAATATTCCTTTAAATATGTGCGCAATAGACCTTACTTTCCCTATTAAGTGCAATACATAGAGTTAATTTCAAGGATTAAAGGTCATATAATGCTAGCTTGAAGCCCTGACCCAAGTTGGAATAAGAATCTCACTTTGCATGGTCCCTCGAGAATTTAAACAACATCTGTCACGGACACAGAGTTCTTATGCCAAAACTCATATTCTTGCACCATTCCAAAAGAAACTCAATGATGCAACAGAAACATGGAAATATCCCGTTGTCTATTAGAAATCAAAAACAATGGGTGCCTAAATAAGCAACAACTTACTCAATTAAAATAAGATAATGTAACTCATATTCCCCAATTCTGGTTATGCCGAATGTTACTTCAGAGCTCTCCACAATAGTGTTAGCAAATACACGCATCTGAATAAGAAATATATAGATGATAAGTGTCAAAACATCAACAGGAGAATTTTTGAGCTTATAGCATCTCAAACGACTGAATTACAATTCTTTAATACAAATTAGTATTTTGTTTCACTGTTGGAGTCAAAAAAATTGCAACAACCGTGGTAAGAAGGCAGACAAAGCAAAAATAAAATAAAATATATGCAACACTAAGACAAAAGACTACCCAAGACTTTTGACCTTTTAAGGTCTTTTGAGAACTTTACAACACCATTGAGAAGTATTGTTGACTGTTAAAGATGTTGCATTCTGAAGAAGAAGAAGAAAAATTAGAGATGCTTTTATTACATAACTTAGCTAGGTGAACGAGGTTCAAAACCAAGAATTTACATTATGTTTGTTGATCTGAACACCCACCCAATAGCCAATATGATGTCATAAGCGCAAGTTGTTACAAGACCATCTTTAGACTCTTAGGAGATATTCTTGTAATATTTATTATTAGGTGAGTAGTAGGACACTTGAATTAAAGAAAACATGCTTCTTTTATATAGGTGGTTATATACATTTCTAGTTGTGATGTCATACCGTGTAGTACCTAAATAACATGATTCTAATAGTTGATCCGACATTCGATTATTAATTAGACCGATAAATCGGAATCTTCAGGAATACCGTTGATTTTCTTTGCAGTATTTTATAATATCCATATTGGCTCACAGGAATCCATCACAGTGCAACCTAATCCATAAAACTTATGCTGAAACTTACGGAGAAGATCTTCTGAAATCACTTGAGAAGGAACTTTCAAGTAATTTTGAGGTAAGTTTTCTCCCTACCATTTAGTTTTAGTTTAACAGTAACTTTGACAACTATGGTTTTCGTTCAACATTATTTAGCTTGGTATACGTTTGAGGAATCATCTGCTTCAATATTTCTTACCTCTATTTTGATTGAACAGAGGGCAATTCTACTATGGACAATGGATCATACTGAACGTGATACTTTTTTGGCTAATGAGGCTACTAAGAGGGGGTTCAAGCAATCAGGTTTTAATGGAAATAGCTTGAACAAGGTCTTCACATGAACTATTGTTGGCCAGGCAAGCATATCATTCATGCTTTAAGAAATCCCTTGAAGAAGAAGTTGCTTTTCACACAGCTGAGGATTTCTGCAAGCTTTTGGTAGTTCTTGTGAGCTCATATCGTTATGATGGACCATAAGTAAACATGACACTAGCAAAATCAGAAGCTAAGATACTCCGTAAGCATATTTCAGAGAAGGAGTACAGTCCTGACGATTTCATCAGAGTTTTGACTACAAGGATCAAAGCGCAGCTTAATACAACATTGAACCACTTCAACAATGAATTTGGTACTTCTATTACCAAGGATCTGAAATACGAGTCTGAGGACAATTTCCTGGGCATAGTGAGAGCTACGATCAATTGTTTGACCTGCCCTGAAAAGTATTTTGAGAAGGTTCTGCGACTGGGGATCAACAAGCAAGGAAAAGATGAATGGGCTCTTACTCGAGTTGTTACAACTCAGGCTGAAGTGGACCAGTTGCACCTTCTTGCACTTCCGAAACAACCTTCACATGATCTCCAGGCTTAAAGTACTTGCAAAGGTCTTTTTCATTTATGGCCTGAAAACTCTAATAGCAAGAAGAAAATCATTGCTCAAACACCACATTCTTGCTACCCGTCCATTATTTCCAGATCTTCTAAAGTCATAGCATCCTCATCATAAAAAAAAAAACAAGAATTATGAGGGGAAAATGCAACAGATGCAAAGTGGATATCATAGTTGTTTAAGAACATAAGCAATATGCTTACATTCGAGTTCCATTTTGTAGGATGAGAAGATGTCTTGAAATTCTTATCCTCGCTCAGACTTTAGCCCTACAAATTGCAATAAATAATTAATTAAATAAATATTTAAAGAATATAAAAACATATACTTACTTTACGTTGGGTAATTACCGAGTAAATAGCAGTCATATATCATTCAAAGAAAAACATAGCTAAAAAAGGATAAATATGCATTTCTGAATTCATAATAAAATCACATTTGACCAAAATAAATTTAATGGTTAGAAAAAAATATGCTAAATGACAAACAGTTAAAGCATAATAAGATCATAAAGTTGCTGACATTGAAATGCACATAAACTAGACATATATGCCCTCACAATTACTTCTTTCATAGCTAATGTCTTCATCGTTGGTGCTCATGTCAAGTCTTGAGACATCCATTGATATGGAAGATGTATCGGCGTCCTCATCAAACGTTTTCCCTAGAATAAAACACTTGTACGTTCTGCTTGTGATGCTAAAATGAATAGGTCTCTTTCCAATCCATTTCCTCCTTGTGGCAAATTAACCAATGTAAACCCTTCCTTAATTTTGATACCATTTTTAATGCTTGCCCAATCACATTGAAATAGAGGAATTTGAAAGGTGTGGTAGTCAAGTAAGAGTATATCTTTGATCACCCCAAAGTACAATACATTGTCAATTTTTTAATTCTTGTCCTTTGTATTAGATCTGCACATTGTTTCCTCTTTAATGGAAATACCACTATTTTGTGTGGACTTCTCAACATCTTTTGTATGGAACCTTTGCCCGTTAATAATATAAGCAGAACAAGATAGTGCTTCTCTCCTAGGACCTTCCGCAAGCCATTTTAATAACTTAGTAACTATATTAGGCATCTCCGGTTCTAACTGCTTAAGAATTGGGATGATTTTGTTAGGACTAGAGTAAGGTATAAATTAAGTAGACACCATAATTAAGTAAAATACAACCTTAGCTTTTAACCATGCAGAAAAATTATTTGCATGTACTTTCCAGAGTAGGCTTTTATTTCTTGACAGGTTCCTATTAGATTGCTTCAACTCCTCCAAATGCATCCTATTTAAAAGATAAAATTATTAATTAGTTGTATAACAGTAAATGCTACTAACTTATGGAAAGAAATCTATCATGCTTACTCTAAATAAGGCTCTACTTCGGCTGTATTAAATAAGACATAATGATGAGCACTCTATAGAACTTCATTACCCAATGCAGTTAGCTTTTTCTTTAAGATTGGACGACCCTCGAGAATTGCATCATTATCAAAATCTAGATTTTGACTTCTTATACCATCTAGTTTGGCAACCTGACTAATATAATCACTATAAAACTATATGCACTCATCCACAACGTAACACTTCGCTATGCAACCTTCAGGTCGTACAGGATTCCCAACGTATCCATTCAACGTCTTCATATATCTAAAACCAATATATAATTCGAAAACAACATTTTAGCCTATATAATTTTTAATCAATAAAGCTATTTACTCAAACTAGACAAAAATAGTTTAGCGGGCACCTCTCAGGGCACCTCTCAAAGGGATACATCCAACGATAATAAACTGGTCCACATAGTCAAGCTTCTCGCCCAAGGTGAATACACAAGTGAACCATAATATCAAATAATGAAGGAGGAATGTACCTCTTAAACAAGCATAAAGTCTCAACAATTTCTTCTTCAAGGGCCTCTAGTTCTCTTCTATCAATTACTCTTTGACATAATGCATTAATAAAAGCACACAACCGGAAGATCGCATTCCTTGGTCCTTTCGGAAGAAGTCCTTTTAATGCCATACATAAAAGTTGTTGCATTAGCACATGACAATCATGAGACTTAAGTCCCAAAATCTTGCAATCAAACGTTGATATGCAATTCCCTATATCTGAACAGTAACCATCAGGTAGCTTTATCATTACTAGTCTCTTACAAAATTATTTTTTTCGAACTTTGAGAGTGTATGCGGCGCTGGTGGAAGATATGTTTTCTTCCCTCCTTCCTTTGGATGCAAGTCATGCCTAATTCCCATAACTTCCAAATCTTTACGAGAATTTAGTCCATCCTTTGACTTTGTGTCCAGATTGAGTTACATCCTAATAATGTTATCACACACATTTTTCTCAACGTGCACTACGTCTATATTATGGCGCAAAAGAAGATGCTGCAAAATAAAACAAGCACTTTGAACTACTTATTATATTTACCAAAAAAAATTAAAAATGAAAGTGCAATGGCTATTACCTCCTAATATGGTAATGTGAAGAAAATTGAATTTTTTTTCCACATTGGAGTAGGTTGCTTCTTTTGTTTATCATCCTCCTCTCCTCCTTGTCCATCATCATTTTCCAAATTATGTATCTCCTCGCCTCCTTGTCCCTTTTCATTTTTTAAATCTTGTACCTTCCGTTTGTTATTCATCTTCTTTTACAAGGGTTTGTTATTCTTCTTACCTCCTTTTCCCCAATCATTTTCCAAATCCTTAATCTCATTAAAAACTTGTGAACCAGACATAATTTGAGGCCTTTCGCCATATTCGGAGTTTCCATCAAACCAACTTCTTTTTTATCAGAATGCATTATTTGAAGGAAGAAACCGTCTGTGACCCATAAATATCATTTTCTTACTGCGTTTTAGCCATTTTGAACATGTCCCCTTAGCACATACAGGGCATGCTCTTTTTGCCTTTGTTGTACATCCGATTAAGTTTCCATATGCGGGAAAATCATTTATCATCCATATTAACACAACCCTCAAATTGAAAGAGGTCCAGCTAAAAGCATTATATACCTCCATTCCGTCATTCCATAACTTCTGCAAATCATCATTAAGGGATTGTAAGTATATGTCGATGTCATTCCCTAGTTGCTTAGACCCAGAGGGATTAGCAAAGTTAGCATCAAGTTTTCTTCTTTCATACATAGCCATGGGGGGAGGTTGTATGTAACCAACATCACCGGCCAACAACTATACCTAGAGCTCATATCCCGAAAAGGGTTAATCCCATCAAAAGATAAAGCAAGTCTAAGATTTCGTGACTCTCCCAAGAAAGAAGACCACTTCTTATCAATGGTCTCCCATGCTAAGGAATCAGCTGGATGACTCATATTCCCATCCCGTCTTTTATTACTGTAGTGCCATCGCAATTGCTCGGCCATTTTCATAGACCTAAACATTCTCCGAAACTTTGGTAGTATAGGAAAGTATCTTAAAGCCTTCGCTGCAACTCCTTTCTTAACCTTTTTAGTACGGCGGTCTAGCACTTCCACAGTTGAGATTCTGATATTTTCTACAGGGGCATCTAATCAAGTTTGGGTTCTCTGCATTCAACTTAGCAAATTCAACAAACTTCTTCGCTCCATCTTGGTACTCTAGTGAAATTCTACAACAAAAAAACATGAATCATCAACCATTTAAATACACCAAAAACTATGCTATATTAACTTAACTTAAGTTTTTTATTCTAAAACCTGTTAAGATGTACCCAAGCTTTATCCATCATGATTACACCACTTGCTAAACTCAAACCTGAACAACACCAAGGTGATATACACAATTTAAGTTTGAAACTAAGAGAATTGGTCATAATTTGAGAGTGATACATTAATCGAGTTAGAACATATAAGGACATCAAAGAACATTCAGTAAGAAAAAAAAATTGAAAGGAAAACATAAGATTTAATAGAAGAATTGAGCAATAACAAGATAATTACCTCAATTCATAACCCCAATCATTAGCTTTTCAAACCAAAACCACCATGACCGGCCCTAAAGAGAAAGGGGCCTAACTAGCGGGAGGATTACCTAATTTTTATGAAATTGAAGTTCAAATCTGCAAAATCCCAATATCCAGAAAAAGAATATGATATTTACAGCTGCAATTGAGAAGCTTTGATCGATAATCAGCAATTACCTCTAAGCTCTAACCGAATCAGCACCTTCTCAAGTCCTAGAGAGAGAGAAAGTTTTATCAGTATGAGGATTGAAATTATGGAAGAAGAAGTAGAGGTTGAGGAAATGGAGGAGTGGGTTACTTCCATCGAGTGGCAGAGTTTGGAGCTAAATATATTTTTGCAGGTTTTGTCAGTTATAGAATATTTTGGTGTAGTCTGATTAATTTCCTATAACAATAATAAACTTGTGTTCCGGTAGGTAAACGAAGCGGAAACGACTAGAGTTGAAGGTTGGCAAAAATTTCTATGATACCATGAACCTCTAAAATTTTCAAGAAACTACACCCAAAGTCATAAAACTAGATGAAAATCCAAAAATTAGCATAGAAGAGAGAGAAAAAAAAACTAAAATTGAAATTGAAATTTTAAGATATTAGAAGAGTGCTTACAATTTTAGATCATTGATGGTGGAAATCGATCTAAGGAGTAGGAAGGAAGGAGAATGGCAAAGAAGGCTAACAAATTACATAATCAATATGTTCAGAATAATTATATTTGTTATATTTGTGAGTACCACACTGATGACATTATGCATGATGTTTTCAAGTGTCCTGCTGCCGATAAGATTTGATTTGCTTCCATGTTCAATTTTAGAACTCTTTTTTGGCATTTACAGTGATTGTTTTAAATCAAGGGTTTTTTAATCGAGGTCTAGGTATTAATCGTCGATTTTCAAAAAAGATTAATTGAGATTAATTGGTAAAGATCGGATATTATTGGTTTATTTTTTCTTCACTTTTGCTTGAATTAAACAAAAGATTAATCATAATTAATCGATTTTAATTACATAATTAATCATATTTAATCGTAATTAATTGTAAATTAATTGTAGGTTAATACAATATATAATAATTTGCTAATATTTTTATTATTTATAAGAAAAATCCATTTATTTGGATCTTTATAAGAAAATAATAGAATTGATAGACTTAACATTCATTTTTGAAAATTAATTTTTGTCCTATTTAAGACCTTATGATTATATAAGTAATAATTTTGAGAAGAAAATACAAGTATACAACAAGTAAACAAACTACATTTTGTCTTATTAGATAAGACCACGATCCATAATATGCATTTAAAAAAATTACTTTTGTTTAATTAAGACCTATTGATCCATAATAAAGAAAGTATATATACATGAAAATATAGTTTCGAGGATGATGGCAATATACTTCAAGAGATTAAATCTTGATTAATCAGGATTAAATGGTATTTTTACAATATTTAAATGAGATTTAACTCAAAAATTCATTATGGATTAATCTTGAGACTAAGTCAAGATTAGACGGGATTAATCCTTAATTGTTCAGTGATTTCTTTAGATAATGTGGGTTTTTAAATTTTAAAGTTCGGAGGAAATATGCTCGAATGAATCTAGTCGGTAATATATATATATATATATTGTGTGATTATTTAGGATTAATCTAGATTAAAATACCCTTGTTTTAAATGTAGAGAATGTCATCAAATCGTAGCCTCTGAACCAAATCATTTTATTTTATTTTTAACACGTTATATTATTTTATGCTTTCTTACAATATATCGCAGTCTTGAAACAAAAAGATTTTTTGAAGAGAAAACTACTGACATTGATATAATCTTTTCTATGATTGGCCAACAATGTTCTATTTCTTTGATTGCTCTTAACAATTGCAAACCCTTAAAGCCTCATGTGCTTCCCATGGTGATGGTGGTAGCTTCTTGTCAATTACAAAAGATACTCTTATAACTGATGCAGCTAGGGATCCTTTGACTGGAAATTTGGGCTTGGCTATGTTCTTAATCCCAAATTCAACATTGAATTTGTAGCTATGAGCATTTCTTTACTAGATGTAAAATGGAGGCGAAAGCTTGTACAAACTGGAGAGGTCTCAACTTGAGTGGGGTGTTCAAAGATCAAAGTGTGGTGATTTTTTGTGATGTTGCTGCAATGATTTAAGCTCTCCAAAATAAATCTAGAGATATATCTTCGAATGCAAACTCTTTTAGTCAGACTATTCTGCATCACTAGAAGATTTCAGAGCTTATTATTGTTAAGATCGTCAAAAAATTTAATGGGCATGCTCGAGATCCGGTCCAACTAGTTTTCTTACTTGAGCATTGCCTTTAATCAAGAATAGCAGTTCATAAATGTTATGCTTGCTCCACAATTGTGTTTCTTTAACCACACTCTTTTAATCTATTTTAATAATGCAATTCACATGAAAACGGAAGCTTAAGAAAGATCATGAGATCGAGTGGACAGTAGAGTGCGATGGAACATTTTAAGAACTCAAACTTTACTTGGGTTCACCACCAGTGATGAGTACTCCTAACGAAGGGGAAGAACTCACTATTTATCTTGCAGTTACTGAAGAATCCTTAAGTTATGTTCTCCTTCGACTTGACTAGAAAACAGAGAAGCCTGGCTACTTCATCAGCAAAACTTTCACTCCAACAGAATCCCGATATACCAAGATTGAGAAACTACTTTTAATTCTTGCCTACACATCACAAAAACTGAGACAGTACTTTTAACCCCACTCAATTCGAGTGGTGACTAATTATCCTTTGCGAGAAATCTTATCCAAACGAGACAAATTTAGACGAGTGCACTAATGGTCAGTCACTCTTGGCAAACATGACATCCATTTTGAACCAAGACATTTTGAAAAGGTTCAGGCAGTAGATGACTTTCTTGCAGACTTCCCCGTAGAAGATCCTGATTGGGAAGAAGATAATACGGATATTTATGAAGAACAACTCGAAGAAAGGTTAGACTGGATAACTGAGAAGGGATGGTGTCTTTTAACAGATTGATCATCCAGACCTATTGGGTCAGGTATCAAAATCGTACTTATCACACCTTCCAATGATAGGATCAAGAAAGCAGTCAGACTCAATTTTCAAGCAACCAACAATGGGGCCGAGTATGAAGCAATGATTCACGGTCTAGAGATTGGAGTTTCTGAATTATCTGTCTATATTGACTCATTACTCATTTTGAACCATTATAAAGAAAAGATCCAGAAGAATGAAGAAATGGTCGACTACGCGGCAGCAGTAGCCAACAAGATTAACAGATTCAAAAGAATTACTATCGATCATTTACTGAACATGGAGAATCAATATTCGGACTCTCTCACGTATCTGGCAGGAATACTTGGTACGGAAGCTCGTTATCTAAACATTGAAGTATCAAGTACCCCCAGTATTAACATTATAAGCTCGAATTCTTTCAATATTGAGGGCGTTAAAGAGGATGAGGACGATTGGAGACGACTTTACCTCAAGTACATTGGGACTAAAAATACATTTGACGGCGCACTCCCTACAGATCCCACGAAAAAGAAATGCGTACTTGATAATGTTAAACGATACATCGTGGACAACGGTCTCCTTTACAAAATTTCGGTCACAGGACCGTACCTTGAATGTTTGTCGAACAAAGATGCACAAATGTTCCTACACGAATTCCATGAAGGGACTTGTGGTTCCCATGCGGCGGAACGATATCTCGTAAATCAAGCTTTTACCCAAGGAGTCTTCTGGCCCAAAATAAAAGCTTAAGCCATCGATCTCGCGAGAAAGTGCGATGCCTGCTAGCGTCATGGTCTCCAAATTTGAGATCCAGCCTTGAAACTCCATTCCAGCAACATCGCATGGCCATTTAAAAGATGGGCCCTCAACCTTGTAGGAGAATTTTCTGCTGCACCAGGAAAACAAAAACATTTATTAGTGGTAACGGATTACTTCACTAAGTGGGTAGAGGCAGTTCCTCTGTGTCGCACACAAGAGGATGAAGTCATCAAATTCATCTGGGAAACTATCATTATCCGGTTCGGTTGCCCGCATTTTATCAGAATCGACAATGGAGCTCAGTTCGTTGGATCCAGAGTCGTCGAATTCCTAAATCAGCACAACATCATACACTCTCCCTCCAACCCGTATTAACCACAAGGAAATGGTCATGCCAAAATCACTAACCAAACTATCGTGGATGAAATAAAAAATTATTTAACAGAGAAAAAATGTAATTGTGTCCTGAAATTATCACATGTGTTATGGGCTTACCGAACACACATCGAGTATTAACGGGATGCACACCATTTCTTAAGGCTTACGAAATAAAAGCCATCATCACCACTCAATATCATCTCTAAAGATAGAGCAATCATAAATTTTAGACTACTGAGCTCTAGCTCGATCATACAACAACCGCATTCGTTATAGAGAATTCGAGATCAAGGACCTTGTCCTACAAGAAATTCCCAAACACAAAAAGGAAGCATGCGCTGTGAAACTGTCTAAAAATTGGGAAGGTCATTTTGTTATTGTCAGAAAAAGTGACCTGGGTTCCTGCGATCTTACTACTGAACATTGAGAACGAATACCTAACCCTTGGAACACAAGGAGACTGAAGTTGTATCGAAGATAATAATCCATAATAGTGTACTTTTCTACAAATCAATCCATCATCTTGTATGGCGATCTTACATCAATGAAAGACTTATGTTCGATCCAAATACATCTTGGTACTTTCTACTATTTCATACAGTACTTTATCTAACGTATTCATCGTGCATCAATCTTATACCAATGAAATACTTTTGTTTGATTGCTCTACACTATAGTATTTTTCTAATATATCCAACAAGTACTTCTAAATACAGGTTACAGATCGTTTGCTGCTTCAGCCAAACTGATCATCTATGATATTACAGATCCTTTGTTGTTTTGGCCAAACTGATCATCTATTACATTTCAGATCGTTTGCTACTTCAGCCAAACTGATCATCTATGACATTACAGATCCTTTGTTGCTTTGGCCAAACTGATCATCTATTACATTACAGATTGTTCGTTTCTTTGGCCAAACAAATAATCTATTACAGTACAGATCGTTTGCTATTTTGGCTAAAGTGATCATCTATGATATTACAGATCATTTGTTGCTTCGGCCAAACTAATCATCTATGACATTACAGATCGTTTGTTGTTTTGGCCAAACTGATCATCTCTTACAGTATAGATCATTTGCTACTTTAGCCAAACTGACCTTCTATTACTTTATAGATCGTTTGTTGCTTAGGCCAGACCGATCCGCCACCTATGTCCCCTACAATCGATAATCTTTGAGAACCATCCTATACAACAGATGTTCGACTAATACCGCATCGTTGGCATAAAAGGTTAGTATAAATCATCATTCTAGACATTCCTACTTTTTTACAATATACGCGTTAATATACATATCGCATCCCCTCAATATTTACCCCTCGCTAGAGCTATCACTCGAACTGTGATCTCTATTGGAAGGTCCCACAACGTCAGGCGCGCAACGTGCATATAGTCGTTGATACATAAACTCTGGCATTCTTACGGTAACAATCTTCTTTCCATCTCAAACTATACATTGTCTCAGAACCCCAAATTTGGCTATCATGGGACCCAGATACTCACACATATCGCCTCTATGTCGTACTGTGCACTTTTTCCAACGGCAACATCATATGCTAGTTCACTTTCTTTTTCCAATCTCTGGAACTCAGACCCAAAGAATGAGATCACTGCTGTCATATTTCTCTCATACACACTACCTGCTTCAGTTTTTACCTGCCTAGGTAGAATAAGTTCGCTAAGCTTTATTTGAGCTTCCCGCGGTGAAGTCTTCAAATGCTCACACCGCTCCTCTACTTGACGCTTCTCAAGCAGCACAACAGCATTCCAAGACTCTAGTACTGTTATAAACTCATCCATATGATAAATCAGAGGTAGTAATCCCTCAAGTTCCGCTTCGTGACCCTCCCATTCTACCATTCTTTCATCAAGACGTATCTTCGCCTGAAATAGGTCTGCATCTAACTTTGTGTTCACATCCCTCAGTTTCTTATTTTCATCCAGGTGTTCTAAGGCATTTAACTTCAATCCCTGTATGGTATGCTCTAACCTGACCACTTCGTTCCAAGCAGCATTTAAATTTTCGTTTTGTCTATTATGGGCCTCCATCTTCTTTATCAGAACGTCAGCGACTAGCCACAATTCTTTGTACTTCGAAGCTCGCGTATGTGTCTTAGCTGCCTCAGCTTCGAGGAAATTCACATGGAATTGCAAGTCTTTTTCATTCTTACCTTCTTTCTCTAAGTCTGCTAGCAGTTCTTAAAATTGAACTCGAGCTGATGTCGACCCTGCTCCCTGCTGACCCGCTTGTCTCAAACTACACATAAATTCTACCTCTTTCTTTCTTATAATTTCTCTTAACTCCTCTATTTTTCTCAGCCCATTGGCTAGATCCACCTTTTTCTTATGTAGTTCCTCGGACAATTGAGCTCCAACGTCTCGCTCTTTCCCCATTTTCACCTTCGTTATCTCCATTAATTTAGTAGCACTCTTTAGAGCAACCTGACGTGAACTTAACTCGGCGGTCAGTTGTTCATTATGGGTGCGTAAAGTGTCATACTGACTTTTAACAGCTACTAACTCCACCTATCATCAGAGTTTACATCAATAAATAATTCGATTAGATTACATCTCATAGTTAACAGATTTAAATCAAGAACATGGTATCTGAATAATATTGATATACCGTTCATTCATCATCACAGAGAACAAATTTCATATATCATCAATAATAGTATGCAAAGATCTAACACATATGCAGGGATGGGAAAGAAAACCAAGAATACCCTATTTTCAATTCTTCAAGGAATGGGAAGACTGCCCTTTATCTCCCAAACTCTTTTTGTTAGTTACTTACACATCCTTCGGAGTGGTAAGAGTCACCACCTTCTCGGACGTTATTTCTGCCGTGATCGGGGTATAAGGCTTTCAGCCTCATCCTAACCCTCTTTTGATGATAGTTCCCTCGACCTCGGAAAGAGTTTATCACCAACAATTCCTCCATCACCTTTGGCAAACCACATGTTCTCAGCCTTGGAGTTTTCAACATCAAAATCCTTTCCACACCCCGTCACGAACATCCTAAAATCGTTTTTTACCCTAGACAGTTCTCCCTCGTAAAATTCTATAATACTGTCTATATAACGCTCATGTTTTGTTCGAGCAGCGACCATTGCTCGCGTAGGATATAGATGATCCTTCAATGTCATTTGCGCTTTATGCACCTGCTGACGCGTGTCTTTCTGTAATACACCTAAAGCCCTCAAATCTACTTTTCTACCTTCATTCGAACAACCACTTCTTTCGACAATCGCGTTGTTAAAGCAATTTTGTGATCCTCATGTTGTAATATCTCATCCTGTAACCCCTTTAATTTACCCTCTAATTACTTTTGAGCCTTTATTTGTTCTTTTCTTATCCTAAAAAATATAACTCTCACAGACCTCCGATCCTACATAAAGCAAAATGCATCAGTAAAAGGTTCTACATCACCCATACAGTAGATACCCCAGCTCGAGCCGAACACCTTTTTGCCTCTACACTATGGCAATTACGTACTTTTTGAGATAAAAACATAACTCAAGCTGGGTACGAAACTACACCTCTCTCCTTCAATAGCTCTATATAAGCTTCTTTTAACCCCCGTAAACTATCTACTTCGACCTTAAAATATAATGTCAGAGCAACTAACATGCTCTGACATCTCGCCTTATTACTCGGGTTCTTAAAACAAGTCAATTCTTTTGGTTTTTGAACTAATAATCCCCTTTCCTCTACCTTTCTTGCCTCCTTGTCTCTTTTTATTTTTATCTTAGCATATCTACACTGCATATCATATAACTCTTTAAAAGTTTTCTCTGAGTTTAACTTAAATTGACTTCTCTCATATTCAGTTTTATTAAGTACATATTGAATACGAGCCACGGAGTCCCTCGCTCTACTCAATGACCTCTCAAATTTAGAATTTGTTTTTCTCAATCCCTTTATCTCTTAAACAGATTACAGATATATTATCATAATACAAACAATCACAAAAAATATATTTCAAACATCACTCCAAATAATAACAGTATACGATTATACAGATAACTATCATGTCCAATTCAAACGAGCTACAAAGCATAAGATATGATACCACAGAACGGTTAAAAGTTCTTGTTAATGTCTATCTCAGAGGAAGATTTCAACGTCTTCTCTAGAGGAGGAACTATTTCCGTACGCTCTACTAGAGGGTTCAATATGGCTTAATAGATTGGACTGGCTTTGTACAGCTTAAAGGCAGGTCTGACGCTTTTTCAGGCAAAATAGCCGCATCATTGCTTCCTCTTTAAACTTTGAAGGGAACACCACCTCATTATATCTACCACTATGGGTCAGTGCCACATCTTCCTTACTCAATCCAAGGTTATAATAGGATTGGATAAAGTGGTTTCTTTCCACTAAGGCTGCTGCAACTGAATCCGTTATAAGCTTATCATGCTTTGACAGAACAACGAGCTTATCTACAGCCGTTGCAGCCTCCTCAGCCCTCCTCTCTTTCTCTAACAGGAGTTCATCTTCGTACCCTTTTATGCGATCTGAATGAGCCTCAAACTTCACCGTCAGAGCGCCAAACTCTTGGCTCCTCTTGTCCAAGCATTGTCGCGCCCCCTTCAGCAGCGTTGAGAGTTGTCAGTACAAACAATAAAAGGGTTGAGTTAGTTAAACAGCTTTTCTTAGTTCGATCAATTAATAATTGTCAAAACAACTACCACGAACGTATGCTCGAGATACTCATCTTCGAGCTGCTGAGGGTTCGTTCCTGCCATACGGTATTATTTCTGCTCCAGCTCTTTCATTTTGGCCGCATCATAAGGGACAGTTCGGTGACTGCCCTCCTCTCCATGCCACTTTCTATTCAAAGAGCTCTTTTCAACCTCCTTGGGCGTGGATACGCTCACTTTGAGTTTTTCCTCCACACCACCAGACACAGCCTCTGTGATCTCTTGTCCCTTAACCACGACCCCTATAACAGAGGTACTCTGCTACATTGGCTTTTAGACCTTCCGAGTAGTCTACATGGTAGTCTGAGGTGTAGGAGATGGACTCAGCACGTCTGCAATGGTCTCGAAAACTTTCCCCTCGGCTATTGTTCGTTTCTCCTGAGCTCGCTGAACTTTGGTTATTGCAGAATCTACCCTTTTGTCTCTTCGGATACCCACCTCACTGAGTACCTGCTTTAGCTCATCCTGATCTCGAGCAATACAATCGAACATGCTAGTCTTATCAGGTGTAGCCGACGGTTTGGGCTCTGCCAAAATAAAGAACACAGTAAGAAGTAACAGATCGAAGACAAGATATCATTTATTTAAAGATTGGTCAACATTACTTACTCGAATTATAATATCTACAATTCAGCTCGAGCGCTGGTTCATCTGGAACCTGTATACAGTTACCCTCTATCCATACAAGGTGGTCATTCCATGGTCTACCAACAGATTCAATGTAAAAAAAAATTGGCCTAGACGAATCACTATACAGATAACCACTACTTCAACTTTCAATATACTTCCGCTTATAAAACTTTAACACATCTTCGGCTGCGAACTGCTTTGCAGTTGCTTCTTTCCTCCATTTTTCAATCAGTGCCTCACATTCCCTCATCATCTCATAAACATTCCCATTCAACTGAGCATGAAAACGCTGTAAGATATTCATAACTCCTTTCTGAAAGTAGGTCAAAGGAATTCAAAGGCCATATACGACCTGATTCAAGAAATACAAAAATCCACCACTCGGACCTGATTGCCCAAGACCATTATAATAGGTGAGGTTAACCCTCTCACTAATACCTCTATCCTTCCTCCACATCTCTAAGCACAGGACTTGATAATATACTGTCTCCTCCCCTTTCCCGGAGGCATAGGCTTTGAACCAGAGACCTTGGTACTCCGCATAACTCCCCCAATCTCCCTGCAATTTCTTTTTATTTTTCAAATATTCTTTCCCTATATCTACCCCCTCTGGGTATATGATAAAGATTCTCTCTTTCTTTTTTCTATCCTCCTTCTATACCACCACCGCAATTCTACTAGGTTCCCCAACCTCTACGGTCATCCCCACACTATTCATAGTTTCCTCCATAACACTACACTTGTCACCCCCTCCCTGAAAATGATGTTTCCTCAGAATTGGACAATACTACAAATTTACTAGTGGGGGTACTAGGTTTATAACGCATATTGAACCTACAGATACAAAAACATATTTTATCATTATCTCTACATCACAAACAGTAACAACAACCCCACCTTCTACCTAGTCAACACGTCAATTTTCCTAATTCCCAAACCAAAAAGAAAATATCGATTCATTTTAAATTTCTCTCTTCTTCTCAAAAACACATATTTTCACTCTCTACTGGTAAAATACATATACCACAACACCTACACTATAGCCCTCTCTCATCTGTATTTTTGAAATCTCCAAAACCCAATATATGCAAAACAATCATAAAGATTATTAAATCATACAGATCACTAAATCATACAGATTACTACATGAAACAAATTACTCACAAATCAAACAGATAGAGTTTACATCACCAACTTGTACTCACCGAACAACAATCCTCAACTTTGCTTGGACGTTTTATCGAAAACGAGTGCTCTCGTCATTTCTTCGACAATTTCATATCACTTGATGAAGATTTCTTTCTCAAATCACACTCAGCACTCAAACGTCTCATCTCCTTGACAATAAGATTTAAACCACTTTTTTCTATTTCTGAAACTATAGATAATTTATGAGGGAGAAAGAGTCAAGTTTTTATAATCTCCCTCAGTTTATGAAGCGACGGTTCTTTCTGAAATACGTCAGCCATCCCCACTGTTGCTACAGGCACGTCTTTTCATTTCAAAGCACCATCATGACTTCTGTGATAACTTCTACCGTCATCATGTCTGTCTCTATTGTCTGCCATTAACAATTTTTCACATCTTCCTCAACACAGTGCAAAAATGACCAATTGCCTTACTTTTATACTCTACTAATATCGTACAACATTCCAAAAATAGCTCAATTTTCAAAATTTGAAGATATCTACACAGTTATTAAAATCCTACAGCTGTCCTCCACAATATCCGTACGCACAAAATATAATGGAATACTTTATTCAATTAGATTAAAACAACACATTATTTTATTCTCTCTGAATCCCTCTTACATATATTCAACCACAGAATACCTAAAAAAAGATTACATATTTTGCGCTCCCACACTTCGATCTTACCAAGCCCCCCAGTTAAATCTGAAGCAGCATCGATGGTGTGCCTCCCCACACAAAATTATCTCTCTATTCCTTGCCCGTGCGTCCTCTTTAACAATCTTGCCACATGCGAGCTAACAAACAGTCAACTCCTGCACCGTAGCACTTAGTAACGACCTACAAAACATGTCGCACCAGAAGAAGCGATCATACTCTACACGCTTACTTTCATCGTCTAGTCTGGTCAAATTTAACGGCCATTCAGGGAGCATAGCATCATACGGCAATTGACAAAAATACCTCTCCTAAAGTTTCGTAACCTTGATCTAGAACCAACTATCCCCTGCCTGATGTACACGCTAGGCACGAGTCCTTACCATTGTTATTCACCTTACCTACAGAGTACAATTCTCACCACAGAAGTTACAAATAATAAATAACCAAGATTCATGATTTTATAGCCACCAAAAAGATCTTCAAAAATATTACCCAAATGATTTGGCAGAAAGATATATTATTCGAGCACACTTTGCGGAATGACAGAAGATCTGCATCAATTCCAGAAATATCTCGACAGATCATTGTTTCCATATCATAGAGTATACCCTCAAAATTTATACGAGAAAATATCTAAATGACAACATACAAGATAAAGCCAATCCAGCAGTTATACCTACATATACATATACACCCTTTCTCACAGTTCGCAAAACACCGACATCCAGCTCGAATAACCTGATACCAGAAAACAATATATCGTTATTCCCACCGAATCATCTTACTTTCCTTCCCTATCATCACATCCTCAAACTCCTCTAAAATTTTAAGCCTCGGCCCTCACTACCATTTACTGTCGTACACATGATACATAAACACCTATGTTACAGCCGCCTATTATACAAACAGAAAATTACACAAGCAAGCTCGAGCCAAGAGATCATGTTAACGGAACAAAAATATAATTAAGTTCGAAATTATCTATTACAGAATACTTTATAGATTACACAATGTTCTAATCAACTCCCTCCAATTAACTATATATATACAAACCCTATACAGATTACTTTCACAGTTACGTCAGAAGGCAAACCGAACTATCTCTCAGTAGCCAACATGGAAGCAACTCTCAAACCTGGGTCCCTTGCTGCAAAGTCCAGGAAATATTTAGAAATGGAAATTCACAGACGAAAGATCTTCTTCATGGCCAAAATCTATGGTCCATGGAAGAAAATGATCCACTGCATCCTCCTTACCTTCTCGCATGCTAGAGACAGACAGAAGGCCTCATTTCTTCAACAAGACCCACTCATTAATAGGATACCGACGGCACTCCCTGAGCCGAATGCCTGTCACTTCATCTTCAATTGTAACAGCCTCCTCCGCCGGCAACCGAAGACCATTACGACGCTCTGCCTTAGATGTCAGCAGATAATAGAAGCGTACCATTTGAAAATAGTCATCCCCTACCTCCATCACTTCTTCATATGACATATGATGATAATTGGGAGACACCGAAATTAGAGTGGGCAGATACAACGGTTGGTATCCAAAATACCTTATGCATAGTTCTTCCATCTTCCTTCGAATCCAAGACTCCCTCGTCGTCACCATCTTTCCCACCGTGAACCAAATTCTGAAATTAAAGAAGCAATCAGAGAAAACAGAGCTCAGAGACAAAGACTTGGCTGATAGGGGGCAGTTGTAGTGGCTTATTCTGCATCTCGAACTCAAGCTTCATCTTTGAGCAAAATAAGTTTTCAGTCTCACCAATAGAGCACATGGCACAATCAGAAGCAAAGCAACAAAATTAGGAAACATAGACAGCATGAATGTCTCAACCAACACTACTCGTTCATAGTAATCCTTGTGCTCTTGGTTGAGAACCGTCTTGTAATAGCTTATTTCGTATCTCAGACTCAAGCGTCGTTCTCGATCTCATCAGCAAACAAAAAGTACTACTAAAGACATGATTAAAATTTCCTCAGTCCGAAATATCGCTTTCGACCTCGACACTAACAGTTCGATCTGTGCAAAGTGTACAGTCATCAATAGAGCCATTGCACGACAGCAAAAATCAAAATGTTACACAACCTTGTCAAAGAATATCTCACTTATACTTTGTAACGTCCATCATTAAGGGACTTAATGGTCGTCAAACGGTCATATTATAAGACCTATAAATAGGTCCATAGAACTACAGATAAAAAGACAGACTTTTCCTATCAAGAAAGTCTATCAAAAACTAGTCAGAGCATTCTTTGTAATAGCTAGAAATCTTAAATAAGATCTCTCATATTTTTCAAATCCTCTAGAGAGGTCGTAGTTTTTAACCCATTAAAAGGTTTTCCACGCTAAAATTTGTGCTAGTAGTTACTTTTTTTATCTTTTTTTTCAATAGGCACAGAAACAAAAAAGAAATGAAAACCAAAGGCAAAGCAACACAAAGAAAAAGAATATAATACTTCCCCTGTCTACTCGATATCAAATAATAATCACAGGGTATATGAATCTTAGATTGGACATCATTCAATAGAAAATTCAGACAGAATAAGTATTTACTCAGAGTGTGTGTGCGTAGTCAACATAAAACAGTACCATGCATTCGACAGACCCAATATTCAGAAATAAGATACTAATAAGAAAGTTGTTTCAACTTAGGCCTCTCATTGGTGGTCACTCGAATTCACTGAGAATTGACTAGCTAAAACTCTGTGTAAAATATGAGTATGAGTAATATACAAAGAAAGACTCAGATTTTATCAAATAAGCAGCGCATTGTGAGCTGGAAGATCTCATGGAAAGGAAATCAATTGTCATTAATGGTGTCAAGTTAATTAATATAGACTCCGTATTTTGCTGGCATTTTAAGACTGCATTAACACTAACTCCCCTTCTCACTAGAAGTCAAAAACATCTTCTGCATATACCTCTTCATATCTTTTTCTTCCCTCTTTTTTTTTCCTGATTTTTTGAATTTTTTTTTGAATTGAGATACTAAAAAGTCATTTTGGATCTCAGTTTATTCTTCTCTTCATCTTCCCCCAAAAATCACTCATATACTTTTTTTTTTTTTTTGCTGAACAGTCTCAGAACAAATGGGTAAAAAACAAAAAAAAATTGGTAGAAAAGAAAAAGCATATTTTAAGGTACAAAGGGCTGCAAGTGGATAAAAATAGGGTTAGACATAACTAATGCCAAAAATGTGTAGCAATAAAATGCCTTTCATCATATCTTCGGTTGAACACAGTCAGTTTTTCGCCTTAAATTAAAATAGGGAATGTTCTATTAAACTAACTTGAACTTGAGGTTACCGTTTGACAATTGAGTAAGGAAATAAAATAAGATCAAAGCAACAGGATCAAAAGGAAGAGTAAATTTCAGAACACTCGAAGCTAATAAAGAAGGCCAGATCCTCATATCACATTGGGTACGAAGTCTTTACATGTATCTGAAAGTATAATATCAATGAGTGCCTATCTATCTAAGCATGCGAGAGTTAAGTGTTGTGAGAGAAATCAATATCCAAGTAAACACTATACTGAACTATCCTAACATTAAATTAGAAAACGTATCTGACCAAGCATATATCACTGTGATAGTCTACCAAAATAGTATAAAAAGGAAGTAAAAGATATACTTAATCAATAGAGCAGACACCAATCGACCGTCTCAAAAGCTCAAACCTCATAGCATCTAATGGCTTGGTGAAAAAATCGGTTAATTAACTCTCTGTATGAACATACTCAAAATGTTTTTGTTTTTTTTTTGCTAAGTAAGAAAGATTTATTTCAGAGAACAAAACAAACAAACAACAACTACAACTCTCAAAACAAAGAAAATCACAACAAAGTCAGCATAATTTAAAGTATTCTTGCATCGGAACTTCAATTTTCTTGAGGAAATCAGGTCTTCCCATTACGTACATACTCACACCTTCATGAAGAAGAGCTCCCTTTTAAGAGAGAGCATCAGTACTGAAGTTAGCCTCACGCCAGTTTGCAGAAAATCGGATATTCCTCATGTTTCTACTAGTATTTTCCCAAGCCGCAACCAAAGTCCAAGGAATATTGTTTGTTTTGAATGCTTCTACAGCCATCGTGGAGTCCGATTCAATCCAAGTGATAAGCCAACCAAATGAAGCAGCATATTCCACCCCGTGAATGATTGCCTCGCATTCAGCCATGAAATTGGAGACCAACCCGAGACCTTTTGCAAGAGTTCCCAACACATTCCCATTACAATCACGATAAATACAACCAATGCCTCCTTTGCTAGGATTCCCTTTAGCAGCCCCATCGGTGTTGATCTTAATCTCTCCTATCCGAGGAAGCTCCCAATAGCAAGATTTTACCAATGGATGCTTACTAGCATGAACATTCACACCAAGGCAGTGGAGGATACCCAATTCAATCTGCGTGTTGAACATGAGGCTAGTGGATAGAGCAGCATAATCTTGAATCCGTTCAAGCCATTGCCGTTTTACAATAGCCAAAGAGAAGTTCAGATCTTCAAACAGGCAGTTGTTACGAGCTTGCCAGATCAGGGATGAACCACCCCAAACAGCCCCTGTCCAAAGGTCTCTCAGGTAAGGGATTATCAAGGAACCTGCCCTGAGGAAGGAGTAAAGGTTTCTGTCTAGATTCCTGAGTTGGAACATATCTGCCATCCAATTCCATAACTAAATACTGATAGAGCAGTCCCAGATCGGATGTTGTATTGTTTCAGAATTGGTTTTACAAAGACAGCACCTAGAGGCCAAAGCAACACCTTTGGTTTGGACTTTGTCATCCGTAGGAATTTTTCCGTGGCAAAGTCTCCATCCCCACATAGCAAGTCTAGGATGAATAGCCTTGTTAGAGAGAAAAGAAGCCCACCACACCATCCAATCTTTGTTACGAATAGCCTTGAAGGCTCCTTTGACCGAGAACTTGCCCATTAGGTCAGGTTTCCACACTCTCCTATCGGCGTTATTTTTATTGATCTTAATCGAGTATATGTCCACTCCTAATCTTTGAAACAGCAACTGAAGATTTCCAAGGATAGCCCATCTGACCTCAACTATAATGCTACTCAACATAGCATGCAAGTCATTCCAAGGAATATGATCATCATTTATCCAATCTTTAAGAGAAAGAGAAGAGCACCAGTTGTCTCGCCATAAGTCGATACTAGCCCCATCCCCAATCACCTAACCAGAGTGAGCACGAACATCTTCTATAGCCCCTCTAACACCAGCCCAAATCATAGAACCTTTAGTAATCCTTGAGAAGTTTTCCAATTTAAAAATGAATTTTGCTCGCATAAATTCAGACCACCCACCCGCCTGATACTCAAAATGTCGATATGCTTGGTTCTGGAATGTTGTTCAGGATTCTTGGAGATATTGATCGCACTTGTATTGTCACAAAACACTGACATTGTCCCCTGGACTATTCTATAGTCAGGAACCATCTGTTTCATCCAAACCAATTGAGTGCCTACCCGCAACAATATACTCCGCTTCTGTTGTGGATTGGGAAATGCAATTCTGCTTCTTGCTCTGCCAAGCCACAAGATTATTTCCAATATAATAGCATCCACCAGAAGTGCTCTTCCTATCATCTGCATTACCTGCCCAATCTGCATCAGAATACCCAATAACCTCGGAGGTTGCGTAATGTGAATACCATAAGCCAAAATCAAAAGTCTTACACACACAACGAATAATGCGCTTAACAGCCTATAAATGGGACTCTTTCGGACTACCTTGATAATGAGCAGATATACATACACTAAACATAATATCAGGACGAGTAACAGTAAGATAAAGTAAGCTACCTATCATAATTCTATACGTCTTTTGATCAACATCCTTACCTGCCGAGTCCTTACTTAGCTTTGTTGTGGTACTCATGGGTGTCCTAGCATACTTTGCAGAAGGGAGACCAAACTTCTTCACAAGATCACTAGCATACGTGGATTGAGAAAGAAACATTCCTCTATTCATTTATCGTATTTAGAGACCTAAGAAGTAAGTTAGTTCCCCAACCATGCTCATTTCAAATTCACTTTTCATTAAAGCTGCAAAAGAAGAGGTTAGTGAACTTGAAGTAGAACCAAACACAATATCATCTACATATACCTGAGCAACTAGTATCGTTCCTCCCTTCCGTTGGATAGACAACGTTTTATCAACTCTCCCTCGAACAAATCCCTTAGCTAAGAGGAAATTAGAAAGTCTTTCATACCAAGCGCGAGGAGCTTGC
Organism: Kingdonia uniflora; assembly: GCA_014058105.1. Classification (NCBI taxonomy): domain Eukaryota; kingdom Viridiplantae; phylum Streptophyta; class Magnoliopsida; order Ranunculales; family Circaeasteraceae; genus Kingdonia; species Kingdonia uniflora. The sequence goes on from JACGCM010002813.1 coordinate 2,299,415, forward strand.
TACAAACCATAAAGAGCCTTCTTCAAGTAGAACACATGATCGGGATGATGAGGATCTTCAACCCCTTTTGGTTGAGACACATACACTTCATCCTCTAAGAGCCCATTCAGAAATGCACTCTTTACATCCATTTGATATAACCTGAATTTTTGATCGCAGGCAAGAGCGAACAATAACCGAATAAACTCAAGTCTTGCAGTAGGTGCAAACGTTTCAGCAACATTAACCCCTTTTACTTGATTGTACCCTTGAGCGACCAATCGAGCTTTGTTTTGAATTACATTCCCAAGTTTGTCATATCTGTTCTTATAAAGCCATTTAGTCCCAATAACATTTGTACTTGAAAGACGTGGAACCAAATCCCAAACATCTTGACGTCGAAACTGCCAAAGCTCATCATGCATTGCATGAAGCCAATATTCATCTAAAAGAGCTTCCTTTACCGTGGTTGGTTCAATCACCGAGACATAATAAACACAGTGAATCGTCTCATGGTGTTGGCTTCTAGATTGAACCCGAGAAGTAGCATCCCCAATAATATCGGCATGTGAGTGATCCTTATGAACTTGATGCTACCCGGGTTGCAGTACACTTGGAGTGGGAAGGGACTTCGGAACTGGAAGTCGTGGAGTAGACAACGGAGAATCGCTCTTTAATGTAGGACTCGATGCAAGAATACCAGTAGATGGTTCTAGAGTTTCCGCTGTACAGTCATCTTCTATCACATCTGTAGAACCAATGGTACAAGTATCATCTACTACCACATTACAGGACTCCATCATCACTTTGGTTCTCAAATTGGAGACTCGAAATGCTCTACTATTTGCTGAGTAGCCCAAAATAATACCTTCATCACTCCGAGAGTCAAATTTCCCAATGTTTTCTCGATCTCTAAAGATGAAACATTTACTTCTAAAAACCCAGAAATAATTGACATTCGGCTTCTTTCCAAACTATAATTCATAGGGCGTGTTTAAGGTAAGTGGACGTAGATATACTTTATTAATAGTATAACACTCAGTATGAATGGCCTCCTCCCAAAAGTGTGCCAGAAGATCCTTGCTATGAAGAAAGACACGTCCCATTTCTTGAAGAACACTATTCTTCCTTTATGCAACTCAATTTTGCTGTAGAGTGATTGAAGCAGAGAATTCATGTTTAATCCCATTAGAAGTGCAGTACTCAATCACCACAGTATCCTTAAACTCGCCTTCACGATCACTCAAATTTTATCAATAGAGCAATCTTTCTCATTTTGGATTCGAAGTGACATAGTACGGAATTCTTCAAATGTGTTAGACTTCTCTCTCAAAAGTGTTATCCATGTATACCGAGAGAAGTCATCTACCATTACCAAAACGTATTTTTTACCTCCCAAGGATGTCGTTCTCATAGGACCCATCAAATCCATGTGTATCAGCTCAAGAGTCCGAGTTGTAGCAATATTGTTGGACTTCCTGTGAGAGCTCTTTGTTTGCTTGCCAACTTGACAAGGACCGCAAACCACGCTGCTCAATCTTCCCAACTTTGGAACACCCCGAATCAGCTCTTTACTTGTAATCTTGGACAAATTATTGAAGTTTATATGTCCCAACCTTTGATGCCATAACTTCACATCATTTAGTTTTACTTTGTTACATAGTATAAGTTCTTGTTGAACAGCATAGCAATTATCAGCGGTTCTAGCAGCATGCTTCACACATTGTCTTTGAGAGTTCAAAACCTCATATCCACCTTTGGAAAATGCAACAGTATGATCCGTATCACATAGTTGGATGAAACTCAGAAGATTCACCTTGAGCCCCTTAACCAAGAGAACATTGTTAATTACCGGAGTACCAAGTCCTTCGGCCTGTCCCCTTTCAACCACAGGGGATGTGCTTCCATCACCAAACGTAACATCACCTCCCTGAATACTTTCTAGGTGACACAATTTAGATTCATCACCAGTCATATGGCGGGAACACCCACTATCCATATACCATTGAACTGACTTGAAAACATTCAGGGCAGTTAGTGCAACATTACACCTTATCTGAGGTGCCAAATCTATCTTTCGTACCCAAATGCTCTGAAGAGTTCTTCAACCTATAGTTTCCTGTGCAAACCATCTATATACTTCTCATGTTTCACGTTAGTAGACATTGCAATAGAATTATATCGATATCCATCAAAAGGGCGGCACATATGATTGTTAAGGTCTAACAAATCTACAGTACGATGCAATATATCCCTTTCTACCACATAGACTACAATAGTAAATTTGAGATTAAGAAACCCTTTGGGCATGATCATGAGTAGTGGATATCATGTTATGTTTAGGAAACGAGGTAGCAGCAGTTGCTTTCACAAACTTTGTGATTTGGAGAGTCTTGGTACTAGGAAAAGATTCTTCATATCCTAGACCCCTTTTGTCACTGTCTATTTTTCCCATACATAACATTTTATCAATGTTGTTGGCCCCATGATAGAACTTCTCAAGTTTCTGCTGAGATAAAACTACATCAAGTTTTGCCAAACGAAGTTCGTCCAAAGTTGATTTCATTTTCGCTTTCACATCATTAACTTCTTTTTCTAAAAAAACAACTTTGACACTAAGGCATTGTTTCTCATTCTCAAGTACCTCTATCTCGTGACTTGTACTCTCAGTTTTGCTTTGAAGTTCGCATGTAAGTGTATCAACTTGGTCTTTCAAGACTTTATTACGTTTACCTAGTTTCATACACTTAGCGAGAGTTTGAGCATACAAGTCCTCAAGAGTCGGGTCATCAAACTCATCTTGTTCTTGATTACTCTGATTTTTACCAGAATTTTCAAGTTCAAAGATATCAAAAATACTATTACCACAAGTAAGAAAAACAGGATAAGCAATACAATTTCTATTATCAACTACTTGGGAATGAATCTCATTGTTATCATGTTCATCATCACTGACATCCCAAGTGATACTGATATTCATAGCTTTATGATTAATGCCAGATTTCTTACTAGGACAGCTATGGGCATAATGACCAAACTTGTGACATTTAAAGCATTCAACTTGATTAAGGTCAGTATCACTGTTGGTCTGCCGGTTATATGTCTTGACCTGATCATGAGGTCGTGATTTATAGTTCATTGATTGCCCTTGTTTTTGAAACTGTCGTTTCTTCAAGATTTTTTGAAACTGCTGACTAATAAGAGCAATAGATGAATCTATATCCGAACCTTCATCATCATCTGAGATAAATGAGTGATCAACCTCTCTAGAACCCTTGGAAGAAGAGGAGTAAGATGAAGACTTGAAAGCAACACTCTTATTCTTCTCAGGGTTCTTCATCCTCATCTCAAGTTGAAGCGTTCGTAATTTTCCAGCTAATGTATCAGGCTTCAATTTTTTTAGATCTTGAGCCTCCTCGATAGCATCGCGTCTGGACCTAAAGCTCTTAGGAAGAGACCTTAGGACTTTGCGAACAATCTGAACATCAAAATAAGGAGCTCCTAATGCGGTACTAGTATTTGAAATATCACTTAGCCTTGCATAGAATTCATCAAACGGTTCATTTTCACTCATTCTGATATTCTCAAATTGTGAAGTAAGCATCTGTAGCTTACTTTCCTTAACTGTATCATCACCCTCATGAGTTCGAACTAGAATGTCCCAAGCTTCTTTCAAAGTGGTACAAGCAGGGAGATGTCGAAACTTATTTTGGCTCACAGCCATAAAGATTGCATTGAGGCCTTTAGAATTATAGCCGACGACATCTTTTTCATCATTTGTCTATTGATTCTAGGTTTCCAGACCTCTATGGCATCTCCTGGTGCTCCTTGCATCTCAGTAGGATGTGACCAACCATCCTCAATGGCAATCCATACATCTTCTCCGATTGATTGTAAGAATGCAACCATTTGGACTTTCCAGTATGGGTAATCTTTGCCATCAAAGAGTGGAGGGCGATTTACAGGACCTCCAAACTTCTCGGAACTCATTATTCTCAAGCGAACTATCCGGGATCCACGCGTAGGTTGTTAAACCTCAAAGCGTGACCCCTCTGATACCAATTGAAATTCCTAGACGCTTAAGACTAATCAATTTCGATTATTTTAGGTCTAAATTTTCAGGTCCTAATTCCTCTAAATTAATGGCATAAGATACACTTAAATCAAGTTAATCCAATTATCTAATGTCAGACAAGTAGTTGGAAATTAAAGAAGCATGCAACGATTTTTAACCCTGTGAGAAAACATTTCTCAGAAGAAAAACCCATAGGTCGCTGTCGAATCTCCGACAACTAAACAATCCACTATATGAAAAAGAACTACAAGAATTTAATCACCTACAGACTCGATAAGCACCTCTCAAGGTCATCTCTCTTCCGAGTAATCTTCTTGCAATTAATCCCGCGTTCTCGCAACGCCTCGCTTCAATCTCTCGTCGAAGCTCCAAGTCTTAAATCGCTCAAGTACTTTAATTCATGACTAGGGTTTCTTGATCAATAGATTGATTCAAGATTAGAGTGATTTGATTCTCTCTTGAATCGCTCAAAGAAGATCTTTCTTCACTCTCAAAAGCAAGCCCTTAAATATATAGATTTTCAAGAAATGAGATTGAAAAAAAGGTAAGTATGTCTTAAATAACGAAACAGAAAGCACGGACTCTATTCGAATAGAGACAATCCTATTCAAATAGGATCAACCTGGAAATCACGCTGAAGTGAGTTTTTCGAATATAAAGGAATCCTATTCGAATAGAAGACATCTTTTCAAGCTTTGAAATCACGTTGAGGTAAGTTATTCGAATAGACCAAAATCCTGTTCGAATAGAATGAATCTTTCCATCTCTATTCGAATAGAAAATAGTCTATTCGAATAGAAGCTCTGTTTTCTAAATTAAGACATTCTTACTAGTTTATCCTACTCTGTAAAAGGCATAGGCTTGACTTTTTAGAACAAAGAGTTAGAAACCCACTTACCTGTTCAAAGTCAGTCTTTCCAGCTGTAGCCGCTCCTCATGCACTCACTGACGCCGGATAACCATGAGAAAATGTTGACGCCTACTCTAGACACTAAATGAAGCAAACTCCAAAAATGGATGTTTCAGGATCATCATACAAAATCAATTACTAGACCTAGCAGAGCTAAACTGTGTGCTGAAATTGATCTCACCAAGCAATACTCAGATAAGATCTTGGCGAGGGTGGCAATGGAGAGTTGGTTACAGAGGGTTGTTTATGAGAAAATGCCAAAATTCTGCAAGTATTATTTTTTGCAGGGTCATTTGATGGAGTCCTGCACTAAGGTGTAGGCCAATGAGCAGAAATGGAGCATAGGGCTGTGCCAAAGAAGGGCAAAGATGGGGATACTATGTTTAAGATGGTTAATGAAGTTGATGCTGCAGCCAACAAAAGAGCAGAGATCAAGGCTGGTAAACAAAAATGGGTGGAAACACGAGTTCCCAAACTTGTTTCTATGGGAGGGGGAATTGTTATCAGAGAACCCAATGAAAGAAAAAAACAAGTGGAGGAAGAAAAAAAACTCATGCAAACAGCCCCTCTAAGGCAGGTAATCCAATTAATGCTATGTCTGATGATAATGTAGTGATTGATAAAGAGCCTAGTAACACGAATCAGTTTGATTCCCTCTTGGATGATGAACTCAATGATGATATAGAGGGGGAAAGAGTTGCATTAGTTAATGATGATGTGGAGTTTGAAGGAGAACTTGTGCATGAGGATGGTCACCTACTTAATGCTAACTTTGTATAGGGTGAGAGTTTTGTTTTGGAAGATGAAGCTAGATTGTATGCCTCAGATGGGGATCTAAAGGTGGTTAACAAGGAGCACAATGAGTGGGGTTTTGTCTCAGATTTAGTGGTGGTTGCTGTGTTAAAATTACCCAGTTGCCCAGATTTAGTGGGCAAATGGAGTAATCTTCACCTGTAGAAGATTAGCTAGCAATGTATCTATGATGGAATTTGAAGAAATGATACGGGTAATTGAGGTCATAGAAACTACATTTGTGAGCTCCAGGTTTACATGGTGTAATGAACAGCAAGAGCTTTCAAGAGTATGGGCTAGACTTGACAGAATTTTGATGAACACTGTGTTTATACTATAGTTTCTAGCCCTCAAGGTGCACCATCACAATAGGGTATGCTCTGATCACTCATCCTTTTTAATTTCAATCAGGGAGAACTTGTCCACTGGACCAAAAGCTTTCAAATTTCAACTTAGATTGTATCAAGCTTCACCGGCCTGAAGGAATATTTGGGGATTGTTTAACATCACTGGCTTTCAAGCTGAAAAAAGTGAAAGTTGCTTTATAAAAATGGAACCATGATGTTTTTGGGAATGTGAAACAAAATGTGGCCAGACTACAAGACAGAATTACAAAGATAGATTATGCTCTTCAAGATAGGTGGGATGATGAGCTACATACTGAACTTGTACAGGTGAAGACTGACCATGATGAGATGCTGCTCAGGGAAGAAGTATACTGGAGGTCCAGAATCAAGTGGTTACAAGCTGGGGAGAAAAACACAAGTTATTTCCATAAAGTTGCTCAAATCCAAAGGAATTGTTCTTCTCTTACTAACTTCATGCTTCCTGATGGATCTGTCACTCAAGATGCTTCTACCATTCTCCAAGCTGCTATAACTTATTGTGAAGAGGTGCTTACAGCCTCTACTGTAATAGTAGATGATGAACTTTTGAGTTGAATACTTAAACTAATCACTGAGAGGGAGAATGAGATGCTTATGAAGCTACCTGCCATTGAAGAAGCCAAAGAAAACATGTGGAACATTCCTGCTGACCGTGCACCAGGTAATGATGGTTTCTCCTCTGCATTATTTACTAGTGCTTGGGAGATCATTGTAAAGGACATAGATGGTGTTGCGAAGGAGCTCTTTGGTTGTGCACCTCTTTCTATGTTATATACTTCTTCTTTATTGACTCTTATCCCTAAGGTTGACTCTCCAAGCGGTCTTGGGGATTATAGACCTATTAGTCTTTGCTCAATGGTATATAAAATCTTCTCTAAGATTATAGCCACTAGACTGAGTTATATTCTTCTCAGGATCATTTCTGGAAACTAAGGTGCTTACATAGCTGGAAAAGACATTAGTGAATCTATCTTTTTGGCTCAAGAGATGGTGGGTGACTCAAGAAAAAGGTGAGAGGCAGAAATGTGATAATTAAGATTGATATGGCTAAAGCCTATGCTAGACTAGACTAGGTTTTATAAAAGTAGTCCTACACAAGTTTGGTTTTTCACATAAGTTTGGTTTTTCACATAGGTGGATCTCTATAGTTGCTCATTGTACTGAAGAGCCATGGTTTTCTATTGTGCTACAAGGGGTGCTGAAGGGCTATTTGTAATCTTCAAGGGAGCTGAGGCATGGTGACCCTTTATACCCTTTGTTGTTCGTCATTGCTGAAGAACTGTTGTCAAGAGGGCTTGATAAATGGTTCACTTAGGGCAAGATTGGTTCTTTCTCTTCATCAAGGGGGTGCACTCCTATAACTGATCTCTTATATGCCGATGACTTTCTGATTTTTCTCAGCGGAAGCCAGGAATCTGTTAAAGGCTTGAACAATACTCTGGACAATTTGTCTACAAAGATAAAAGCAGTATTTATCTCCATCACTCAACTCCCTTAGATAGAAAGCTTATCATTCAAAGAACTTGTGGTTTTGTAGTTAAGGAGTTTCCAATCATTTATCTGGGTACTCCTCTCAGCTATGGTGAAGTCAAAATGACATACTTTGCTTCTTTGGTTCTCGGAGTTCAAAAATGAGTCGAAGGATGGCAGGGCAAACTTCTTTTAAGTGATGGTAAATTAATACACATTAAAAATGTTCTAAACTCTATGCCTATCCATCTATTAGCTTGCTTGGATATACCTAAAGATGTTATTAGGTAGCATGAGAGAATTTTTGCCATTTTTTTCTGGGGAAATTATGAAGGCAAACTAAAGAGAAAATGGATAGCATGGTAAGACATATGCAGGCCTACATCTGAAGGAGGGTTGGGCATAAAAAGTTTTACTGGATATCAAGTACAGCTTCATCTTAAAATAGTGTTGGAGATTCTTACATGACTAACTCTTTTTGGACTACTTTCATGCAGCAAAAGTATAAGATTGGAGATGATTATAGAAACACAAATGGGAATTGCTCAAAAACATGGAAGAACATGAAAAGTCTTTTGCAAACTGTTAAAGCAAATACTGCATGGGTTGTGGGTAAGGGAGATATTGATTTTGGGCATTCAAACTGGATTGGAGTTGGCAACCTGGCAGATATTCTGGATATTGAAGTAGAGCAGGTTATCGAGAATGAAGTGATTGATGCTGAGGTTACTTGGCATTGGGATAGGTTGGATGCTCCTGTTTCTATAACATGGCTGAAAATTTTATAGAACAAATTTAAACTCGAACCTAAGGCATATATTCCTCTCTAGGACCTATCTGGGGATGGAAAATTTTCTATATATCAAGACAGGTTAGGAGTTTTGGAGAATGTCTGAAAACAAAAATATATAATTAAACTGGGCTTGGCACAGGTTGATTCCCACTAAGATGCAAGTTTTCTCTTGGAAATTGTGGAAGGAGGTGGTTTGTCTAGATAGTCTAATACAGCTGTTCATATGCCTGCCTTCTAAATGTTCATATTGTGACAACTCACAAACTGAGACTGTATACCATTTATTTGTGCAGGGGAAGTTTGCCAGTATAATCTGGAGTTATTTTTGCAATGCATGTGGGGTTCCAAAGAGACTTAATCAATCTGTAGAGGCTAGACAAGCTTCATGGCTTAGCAAACTCTGATGGGCATAGCGTGGGACATTGTTCCTGCTTCCATTTTTTTGGGAAATCCAGAGATCTAGATGCAGTTTCAGATATGATGAGATTCCAATAAATGTTGATGCTATAATTCAAAAATGAATCGAATTTTTCTGATCTCATATCTCTTCAAGCTTTACAGATTGAAAAACAGAAGATCACATTTAAAGCTCTGAAATTTGTGAGATGGCTCAAACTTACATATGGTATATTCAAACTTAACATTGATGGTTCAGCCATAGCCTATACAGGTATATGTGGCACAGGTGGAGTGGTCAGAGATCATAACGGTGACTTTGTTTTTGCCATTTTTACAGCTTTGGGCCTGGTTTTGACATAGTAGCAGAAATGCTTGCTGCTCTCAGTCTACAGTTTTGTAAGCATCATGGTTGGTATCCATTAGAAGTTGAGGTTGATTCCAAAATCATTGAGCAATGGTACAATTCTAAAGCTACTATTGCCCCTAAGTTCTGTTTCATTTGGGAAAGAATAGTACAGCTAGGTATGGAGATGGACATCAGATTGGGCCACAATTTTCGGGAAGGCAACAACTCTTCTGATGGAATGTCAATAGAGGGTAGTAACCAGATCATAAGGTAGTATTGGAATACTAGTAATCCGCCCAGCAACGTTAAAAAGGCTCTACTACTTGATAAAAGGGGTATTGCAAGCATTAGAAGATAAGATGAGGTTTTTTTTATGTGGCTACTTTAAAGGGAAAGGCTGCTATGTCCTCCGTTTTCTGGTTTTTGTTGTTTACCATCATTAATAAATTTCCATTTCACCCAAAAAAAAAAAAAAAAACATAAATTATGATAATAAATACTACTTTTTACCATCTTCACAAAATCAGACCCAAAGAACAATAAATTTTAAAATCGATACTGGCAAGATGAAAACCAGATTCGCCCCTACTAAAGTTACAATATTACAGTAGACAACCACCTGTTTTTGGGCTCCACAAGTATGAATGTCACATCCGGCGTAATAAAAAATTGTACAAAATTATTTAACTCATTTAAAACTATTATATCAAGCCACGTGTACGTAGAAGGCTGACATTGCCATCATCTCATGAACTTGCCATTTGTTTTAGTACATTTTGTCCTACCTTAACCAGATTACTTATTTATAATAAGGCAGACTCTTTCACCAATTCTGTTACTATTTCTCATCGTTTATAACCAGGTATCACCTACGGTTCACAGGAGTTCGTCTGGTTTTTGGCGCCAAAAGAGATCCCGAGTCATCGAACAGTTTCTTCTTCTTACTCAACTGCAAAAACCGTCTTAATTATTTGTCACAAACCGTCTGTGTGACTGCGCGGAGGAAATGATGGTACTCGTAACTTCAGTCGATGGTACTCTACTCAACTCATAGAACAAACGATGACAAATCGTCTGCGCGGCTGTTGCCAACCAAACTATGTCATTTATTCAGTTAAACTCTAGCATTCTTTCAGACATTTATATCATTTTGTAACAGCAAGTTGCCATTTATCTTATATAACTTTACCATTTGTTCAGCATACTTTATCACTTGTTTTATATAACTTTGCCATTCTTTCAGAAAAATATCAGCTGCTTGAATATTACAGTAGGTTTCTAGGCCGTAGACTCTGCAGGTAAGGCTGTGGGCACCACTTGTACCAATGTCACTACCTCAATATTAATAAAAAAAATTCAAATCATTTAAAAATATATTATCATGCCACGTGTCCAAATTTAATTCTTCGATGTACACGTGTCATTACTATTTTGAGGCGTGTAAGGCAGAACTTGTCACCATTTTATGTATTTGTTGTCATTTGATGATGCTAATTTGTTACGCTTTTAAACATAAGTTATATTGAATCATGTAGACTCTATTACCATCAGTTATATTATTTGGCATTTGGTTAACACGTACGATTCACACGAGTTCGTATGGCTTTTGGTGCCAAAAACTATCCCCATTCCTCAAACACTTTCTTCTTACACAACCACTGCAAAGACCGTAAAAATTATCCTATTTCTTCAAATCATGTGTGTGATTTACAACCATAAAAACCGTCCCGGTCGCACAAACCATTTTCTTAAAAATCGTCGTGATTCTACCCATCGTGTATGTATGTGTGTGATTTCAGTGTTAGATCAGTGAGAAATCATCTGTATGACAACTACATACTAGGTGTTTGATTAAAGTCTCTTTTTTTTCTTCTTCCACAATGAAGTCTGATAAAGAAGTGATAGAACAAGTTGACAAGAAGAACCATACACAGAAGGGTGGAGCCAAGAAGGAAGCCTCCAATGCTAAAAATTATGCCTCTCGGTGTACAGGTGTGGGACTTTACAAAATGTTTGCAGCTCTGCCTGAAGAGGAGAAGGGTGCTCTTCGTACTACCTATTTTGTACTGTTACTGTTGATTGAACCAATAGCGACAATGTCGACATTGGTTGTAGAAATATTTGATCGTCATCTCGGTGATATGAAGTTCCAATTTGGAGGGACAATAATTCAGATGAAACCCATTCATGTTTGCCTAATTTTGGGGCTACGTGTCTCTCCTATTGCAAATGAGTTCTTATTTGTTGATCCTGAGCATATGACGAATTTCAGAATGAGGCGATTCCCCAAGAAGAATAATACATATTGGTTGAAAGAAATTGATGATGCTTTAAAACAAGCAAAATTGGAAAGACATCATGGTAAGGTTCTAATTTGTCATTTGTTTTGTCTGTTATATCATTGTTCTTTATTGTATTTGTATTGAATTTGTAGTTTTTGGGTCATTATTTGCTGAGGTTCTTATCATTACATTGTGTATTATTTGGCATTTTTTACCTTCTTATTTTTAACCGTATGTGATTTTGTTTTGCAGATGATGTTCTTCGATTAAATTTGTTAAAAATTATACTATCATTTTTACTCCCGATCAAGGGGGGAAACGTTAGGGCGAAGTATGTTGATTTGGTAGATAATCTAGATCAGTTCAACAGATTCCCCTGGGGTGAGCAAGTCTATAAATTCTTGTGAAGTCAAATAGTGGAGTTTGCCGATTATCGATCGACCGCTGGTAAAAAATTAGATAAAGCATTATCACTGCACAGATGTATATAGGTGTTGATGATATGGACTTTCCTCTCTATTCCTAGCCTGAAGTTTACAATAATTGAGGAATTCATACATTTGTTCCCTAAGCTACAGGGATGGAAGATGGCATCCTTTAAGCGTCACCAAATTATAACGTTTAAAAAGTTTTTTGCTAACCCTAAATTACTGGTAATAGCTATAAAGTCGCCTGAGAGTGACATGCAGCAAGAACTTGTGTAAGAGGCAATGGTAATCTTCCATTATTTGTATGATTTTGATTTATTTATTACTTCCTTGTCATTTAATTTAGGTTTCGTATCATTTTATTTGCTTAGTTTTGGCATTTTGTATCCTCTTCTTGTCATTTGTTTAATTTTTCTCTGTCATTGTTAAGTTGTCTATTATCATTGTTAGACTTTTTTCCGTCATTTCTATGTTGCCCTTTGTCATCGTTATATGTTTGAATATTTTAGAGAAATCACATCGAAGCGCCTGCAATCGGCACTACGCCTATAATCGAACCAACTGCAGTCGGTGCACTTGTAGTCGGTGCGCTTATAATAAGTAGCAGTTCATCTTCCATTGAGATCGGAGCTGTAGTAGTTAGGGTATGCTCCCGGTTGGAGGATCATGGTAAAATATTGCAGAAGTTGGATGACCATGGTTAAATTTTGCATAACTATGGTAAAATGTTGGAATGAATTTTGATGTGTACGGTTAGAGACAGTACTCTACCACTTGGAGATACTCTACTCCTTGGCCAGTACTAGTTCTTTATTCTTGAGAAAACTGCAAAACTCAAGCGAGAAGGAGGTAATGAGAAAGAAGATGGGAAAAGGAAGAAGGCAGAGCCATAAACTTGGCAAAAAGACCTCCAACAAAAAATCAAAAGATTGAAGAGAAGAAAAAAAGGTAAGGGAAAAAGGCAGAAGAAGATAGATGCCAACAAGAAAAAAATAAAGGCAGAAGAAGCTGATGTGTCCCTAAAGAAAAGAGGCATGAAGATAGAAGATCTCGTTGAAGAACAATTCGATTATGTCCCACTGAACCAATTGAAAACCTTAATTCCCAAGATCCCCAAGAAGGGCTTGACTAATAGAGTGCCAAGGAAGAGACGGGTGGAATTCTCAGAACTTGAGAATATTTAATCAACTACAAAAAATTTGTTTTAGCAAGTTGCGCCTGGAGAGGGATTGGAGGTGGTAAAAGATTTAATGGTAGATGATGATGTTGAAGTTAGGAGGGAAGTAAATTTAAAACCGATATCGTCTGAATATGGTGGTAATCTTCTAGAGGTATCATCCATTTGCTACTTCTTATTATTTATATGATTTTATTTGACGTTTTTCTTTCAAAATATTAGCATTTACTTTATGACCTTTGTTATTTGTTCAGATATCTGTCATTTGTTCAGGGTTTTTTTGCATTTGTTTGGTTGTCTTTGTCATTCTCTTTTCCAGAACTTTAATTTGTTCTAAAGTCTTTGTTCATTTCATTTGTTGTATGTGAAGTGGAAGAAAGGTGAGATAGGTGGTGAGGAGAAAGCTGAAGATGATAAAGAGCAACCTCAAGTTGCTAATGAAGAGGAAGTTCAAGAGGAATTTATCAAACAATTTTTTTAGCTATCTATCATATTTGTTGCTACCCTGTCACTTATTTATTTATTTTACCATTCATAGTATGTATGTATATCCTATTTTACAGATGGAGGATTCAAAATAAGAAACTGCAGTGGTGTATTATGATTGATGGAAAAAAGATGTAGTAGAAGAAGCCAATGGGGTATTTAAATAATATATTTTTGTATTAAGCTATCCATAATATTAACATCACCTATCTATACCATTCGTAATTTGTTTCTTCTTTACAATTTGGAGTACTGACTATGGTAGCAAAAATTGATATAGTATTCTTCGACTAGGAGAAAGTTGTTGGTGAAGCTTATCAAGTAACTTATCATTTGATTGAAGGTCACTTCTTATTTTCCTCTTTTATTTTACCATATCTTATATCACTCTTATCATTTGTAGTCTGTTTATTTACAGGCTAGTCCAGACCAAACAACTGCTATATCTGCCGAGGAACAGACTATAGAGGTTGTAAAAACTGAAGATAAATTTGGTCAGGTAACTTATTTGTTCTTTACTGGTAACTTCTCATTTTCTTCCTTTATTTTACAATATCTTGTATCACTCTTGTCATTTGTACTCTATATATTTATAAGGCTAGTATAGAACAAGCAACTGTTGTATTTATCGAGGAACAGACTACAGAGGTTGCAAAAACTGAAGATGAAGCTAGTCAGGTAACTTATCATTTCTTTGCTGGTAACTTCTCATTTTCTTCTATTTATTTTCCCATATTTTGTATTACTCTTATCATTTGTAGTCTATTTATTTACAGACTAAAAAGAGTAAAGAGAAGGTGGAACAGAGTAAAGGGGAGGTGCTTGAAGGCAAGGATGATGATGATGGAAATTCACAGAAAAAACCAGACCCTGTGCAAGTAATAAAAGAAATGGCTATTGACCAGACCAATGTATGAAGTACTTTTAAACCAAACAACTGGTTTATTACTCATTCTCATGTAATATGCACATTTATATTTAATTTTCTTATTTTGACATATCTATTCCAGCTTGTTTTAATGGAATCAAAAGTGGATGTTACCTTAAAGAAGAGGCATGCGCTAATTGATGCAAAAATTAATGAAAGAGCTTTCAAAATGGCTTGTCAAATAGACCAATTGCATGCTCACCTTGACGAGCTTCTTTCGGGATTGTTATTGCAATCTTGTATTCAAAAACCCATCTCCCAGGATGAGAAAAACTAGGTGAACTAAGTCTGGTCACTGAGGAAAGGTGAATTATCTCCTGAAGCTAAGAGGGACAACAGGAGTACCTATTGGTGAATAGGTGATGAAACAGTTTGCCTTAACGCTCTCTACACCTTATATCCAAAGAAATGGTTGGAAAATGAGGTATTTATATCATTTATTACTTTTCCTTTGATATTTGTACAAGAGTCTCTACCATTTGTTTTCAAATTGTTTGTCTTATATTCGTTTGCATTATATCATTTGTTTTGCCTTTGTTGTCATTTGTATTATTAAACTTTACCATTTTTGTTATCAAATTTGTCATTTTCTTTTTCTGTCCAGGTCATTGATACACACACTAAAGCTCTAATTCAATATTTTGATACACAACATCGTGCCCGCCCAGATAATGAAAAGATTGTACTGGCAAATGTCTTTGCCTGCCAATATATTGACAGGGATTTCAATGTCTGGACTCGTAATATGTCCTTTCCAGAAGGTGTCGAATTGAAGAAGAAATTAATTTGGGAACAAATTACATCTATGCAATGGGATCGTACAATTTCTAATTGCATCCATCGAGGAGATTTGAAAGTGGTCAATTCAAAATGTAAGTGAATGGTCTATTTATAGAACATAGGAAGGGCTGAGTCATCAAGGTAGGTCATATTACAAGTGTACCCTCTGGGTATCGGGTGGGTATCCCAGATTTGGTGTTGACGCCAAAAATGTCAGGTCTGGGACTGTGCTCTAACACTGTGGTTGTTGTTGGTTATTTCACTGTAGCTATATGGACTAACAACGACGCCGTTCTTGTCTAGTGAGCTGGCTGTCTGACATGTCTGCCATCCACCACGTACGAATATGGTCGAAGTATTTCTGATACTGACGTGGAGTTCTTCGAGGTCTGTTAGTAGTCGAGGCTTCATCTTCATGTAGTCTTGCAAGGCTTGTTTATGGATTAAGTGGGCTTCGAGGTATTTGAGAAGGCTTCGAGGTAGCCTTCGAGTGTTCGGCTGGAGCGAGAAGGCTATGAGTAGGCTACTACATTCGCCCCCTCTTAGTAGGGGCCTCAAAAGCAGGTGTAGAGGCGTTTGCTGAGAAAGACTGCTGGTTATTGGAAGTTGGAAGGTTGACTGTGACTTGTTGGAATTCCGCGGGGGGTAATAAAGGAAGGTAGTTAAGGAGTTGTGGTGATTACGAGGTAATAAAGGAGGTTAATCAATGCATAAATATGGGTTATGAGGGGTAAATACTATATACTCTTCGTCTTCATTCTCTTCTTCTACTTTCTGTGAAAACTCATTGATACTACTCCGTACACTCGTTATCAACAAAGAATGGGATTTGCTAGGGATCATCGCATAGGGGGAAAATTGCTGACCTAAAGTTAAAGTTCTTTGGTGACAATGAGCTTGATTGGGATATGCCTGACTTGGTGGAAGTAGAGCCTGGGGTGCGAATCAGTAGGCACTCGTATGCCTATCTATGGGGGATGCTGCAACAAAAATTTTCTGCGTCTGAATAACGCTACCTCTTCTTGTCTAGTTTGGTCGAGCGCATTGTGCAGGTAGAAGATCAGTTATTGGAAGATGGGCAGGGATTGGCGAAGAGAGCTGGTCCATCTGAAAGCAGGGCGAGTTCTTCATAAGGTGGTGGCTGGGTGGTGGGCTTTGCTGTGTATGGCTATTTTTTTGTTTTTGTTCTTATTGTTGTCGATGTTTGTAGATTTTCTTCTTCCGCTCTTCTTTTTTTTCTTATGTGTATGGTTTTGGAGTAACAGAAATGAAAGAGTAGTTTACTGGAATCATGTGTTTTGTATCTGATAACTTAGGTAGACGAATATGACTTGGGTAGACGAATAGAGTGTAGGTGTGGGATCGAACATTCAACTTTGAGCGAATGGTAAAAAGTAAAAACAGTTTTCTTTGAGCAGAAATTAACTTCAAGTTGTAATGTGTTGATTGAGGACATAGGTCGGTATTCGATTAAAATGAATAACTTATTCTGAATTCTTGAAGCTCGAGGTTTATATAATAGGGGTTGTGAGAGGATGTATAAAGGGGGTCGATGGTTCGATATTGGGGACTTGTCAACTACAAGACCTCGGAAATGGGGGTTGAATGCGCATATTGATAAGACGGTTATGTCCAGGAAGTTGTAAAGTTTGGACTATTGAGTTTCTAAGGAGAAGAATTGAAGACTGCAATAAATGCGACTTGGGATTAGGGAGGGTTTAAATGTACCTTCAAGTATAAATGGGGTGTTTATGGGAGAACTTCAAACATCTGCGTCTTTTCTGCATAACAATGTCTTCATCTTCATCCCAAAGTCATGGAAACATTCCTAATACCAAGTACCAGAATTGGGTAGCAGCAAAGGTCCTTCGTATACGGGAGAAGACCCTTGAGTTGAAGCAGAGGTTTTTTGGCGATCGAGGCCTAGATTGGGACATGCCAGATCTGTTTGAACTGGAGCCTGGGGAACCCATTAGTGGGATGCCGCCCTATGCATACTGGTGGAGGGTGTTGCAAATGATGAGCCCGGTCCCCAGTAACCAGTTTGCCTTCTTGGAGTCTCTGGCCTAGGAGGTGGTAGACAAGGAAGACGTTGGGGATGGGTTCTATGAGGAGTGTCCCATCTGTAAATAAGGGCTTCTCCATTTTAGGTAAATGATAAGATGGTAGGGATGTTTATAATTTTGCGTTGACGTTGATGTCGTTGTGCTATGTTTTCTGTAACGGTGGCTGCCAGAATGAGATTGGAAATTTATAAGGTAACTGTCGAAGTAAAATACTAAATTTTGAGTAAGTAGGACAAATATAGTACTCGATGATAATTTAGGCGCGATCATCTTGTTGGATGTCGAACGTGAAAGAAATTGAATGATTGGCACATTTTGAAATCGAATATCAGGTTGTCTGTGGACGAATGTTCGGGACACGATATAGACGATTACTCGTATATTAGAAGAAGGTATGTCGAATGTCTGCTGGCTTTGACTGGATGATCAGACAGCCAAACTATTGGCCCGTCAGAATGGTACTGTTCCTGAGGCAGAGTGTCATGCAGGTCATCATGATGTTTCCTTGATTTACGGAAAGGGGTGGATTTGATGTAAGAATTTGATTTGACAGCTTCGAGCAATGATCTGTTAGTTTTTTTTAATCTAATATTGTGTAAGTGTGAACGTGGGACACGTACGTATGGTAAAAAAGGGTAAAATGGACAAAGTACATCTCAGCCAAAAAGCAGGGGCAGTGGGGTAGTGGTAATGATGGTGGTTTCAGGAATCGAGGCAGTTTTTTGCAATTTTGAGGTGGTATAAATAGGTATGAGTGCAAAGTCACTGTTCTCGGTAGCCGATTTTCAAAATCCAGAGAGTTAGAGGAGGAAAATGTGCGCCATTGTTTTGTGAAGCTTGAGAGAAGCTACCAGGTTGTTGCTTAGGGACCAACTGACTTGGTGTTTCAAGAGTACTTCCATTCACACAGGTATGTCGATTGACTTTTGTCTATTTCTGTTTGGCTTTGTCTTCTGTATCTGTATGTAGAGTCTTCTAGGTTTGTAGGTATAAGGATATGATCGAGGATAAGGGGAAACCATGCGTATAAGGGTCTTGTCCATTTGGGATTCTGAGGGTATTGACAGTGGGACTGGGATTGGGGTTAATTTTTTGGCTGTGCTTTTATCAGTCAGAGAGGGTTAATGAAAATGATTTATTGACACGTAATAGTTAAATGTATCGATCTAATTGCGTGCCTCTTCTTCTATAGGATAAGATGCGTACCCGTCGATCTTCGAGACTGAGGTTAATAGATGAGGAGATCGAAGAACATGAGGCCAGTGTATCTGGTCGTGCTCTAATGGAAAAGGGCAGTGATATTGAGAAATTAATTATTGCGGCGGATGCCTCACTAGCCGTGGTGATTCCAGAGATTGAGGTTTCAAGTAGTAGACGTCGTACGACAGTAGTGACCGAGGATAATGATGATGAAAAGATAGAGGGAGGAGAGTGGGAAAGACGCGAAGGTTGGGTTGAGCCTTCAGGTGATGAAAGGGGAGAGGGGGAGCACAGTAACCACAATGAGGAATCGACTTATTCGGAGGAGGCCACGAGTTCTGTCTTGGGTTGGGAGAAGCTGAGACTAGATCGATTTGCGGCTAAATTTAAGATATTGAAGGTGGGGGTGGTACGAAATGCAGCGGGAACAAGGTTTACTTTCAAGACAAAACCGCGAGAGGGTATAATGACGAATAGGGGCCAAATTTGACTTGGAATGCAACTACCTCTTCGAAGGCTGGTGAAGGTGGTGTTGAACTTTTGGGAAGTTTCCCCAGTTCATATGAATGGAAATTTTTACGAAATGATGAAGGCAATCAAAGGCATGAATGTAAAATTGGGGAGTGAGGAAGGAGCTTAATCGAATGGTACGATGTTGTATCTTTATACTCACGGAAAGCAAACCATAAGGTAGGCACGTATCACATCCAGTGTCACGTTGGTAAGCCCTGGTTGTTTAATATGTGCTCTACGGGTCGAGGATGGGATAAAGACTTAGTTATAGTACGGGGTAGTTATGAGAATGTCGAAGGGGAGGACCCTTATAGGTTTCAACATAAAGTCTATAATCCAAGTGAGTTGTCTGTCGAAGATTTTATTTATACTGATCGAATAGACTGATAAATGTGTTTTTTCTTGATCTATAGGTCCTTGCAATCGGACGTGGGCAAATCTGAGGGATTATATTGATACCCTGATCAACTTGGACGAAGAGTGGGTATACTCTGTGTTCAAGAGGCTTAGTATTAAAAGGAAGAGGCAGAAGAGGACAAATTCCCTGATTTGAAACGTACCTGCTATGCCGAAGCCATCAAAGAAGAGGGGAGGCGAAGGTGCTTTTAAATTGGTCGAAGGAATGGAGAAAGAAAGATTGGCAAGGAAGGTAAAGTATGTTCCAAAGGGGCAAAGGGCACCGAAGCAAGCAGCGACCGTGCCCGAAGTAGCTTGTGGTACTTCGAAACAGGTGTCAAAGCAGGCATTGGCACTGACTGAGAAAGGGAAATACAAGGTCTTTCCCGACTCTCTAAGGGCACAACAGATGAAGGTAACTTAATGCATAAGGCGTAGGGCGTTGGGGGGAGATGATACGGAGGATGTTGACGAAGAAATGATAGAGGAGTATGAATAGGACGATGTATCAGGTAACTATTTTCCTTTTGAAATTCTGACATTTTGCTTAAGTACAACGTACTTTGGGAAATACTGATGGCTTGACAATTCTAGTACACCGATGCTTGGGTGCATGCTCTCATCAAGGCCCAAAAGGTAACATCGTGGCAGTTAAAATAGGTACTTGAAAATCTAGAGATCGCTTGAGGGACAGAGGTGTCGTTGTTATCTGAGAATAAAGTTTTGAAGCGAGATCTGGTGGCTATAGACGATGCGTTTGGAAAGAGATTTGAGGCTCAAAGTTACAATCATGGGCAGGTGCTGAGTCAAAGCTTGCTGAGAAGGAGAAGGAAATAAAAGAACAACGGGAGACTTTCCAAGGGCAGTTTGATGATGAATGCACAGTTAATGTGAGGCTAAAGGAGTTCATAGAGGATTTGGGGTATGATCCTGAAACTTTGCAACGCTTCCCCATTACCCAAGACCCTGTTGCTGAAAATGTTGTTCATACAGAGGGGATAGAGGTAGATGTTGTTGATGGAGGTGTAAGAGGTGGCGTGGAGGCTCCTGTAGTCGAAGGTAGTGCTGCTGAAACTGCAAATGATATGATCGTCGATGGTGCAGGCTCAAAACTTTCTACTGGAGGTGCTGGAGGTGTTTGTGGTAGAGGGCCTGTTGGGGGAGATGATTAAGCCACTCCGATATGAGATATTGTACTGGAGTGCCATACTATTTTTTCTGATTTTTCTGTTAGGTTATAATATGTGAATAATATTGAGCTTTCTTTGCACTTGATCTTTGAACTTGAGCTTTCTTTGCACTGCTAAAGTAGACTGTACTGAAACTGGTTTATGTTGTCTTAATTTACACTAAATTACTGTGCTAGATTTTTGACTTATGCTCTGAACTTGATTTGAATTATTTTGTGTTCAGCCTGATTTTCTAATATATGTTGTACTGAAACGTCTTGCATGTAGCAAAACTGTTGATATTTTTGTATTTTTGTATCTGCATATGTTGTAAGTGTAGAATAATTATAGAGTGATCGAACATTGAAGATCTTTGAGATGGTATCCCGAGTATCAGTCGAGAGTTCATGGAATGAACTGGACCTCGAAAGCTTGAGTCTGATCGAATTAGAATGTAGTCGCCCCCAATACATTCCCGAGGATCCGGTCTATCGACCATCCTTGCCCCTCAAGTTTACTCGAAATTAGAAGTTTGAAAATTTTCAAGGTCGCCCCCAAGTATCAGTCGGGTCGAAGGGTTGACATGACACTTAGGTTAGGCCAAGAAATTCACTAGACTCCGACGGTATTAGCCTGATAAAAGTAGTCCGTGTTCGCCACTAATGCATTCCCGAGGGTCTGGTCTATTGACTATCCTTGCCCCTCGAGTTTGCTCGAAATTGGAAGTTTGAAAATTTTCAAGGTCACCCCCACGTATCAGTCAGGCCGAAGGGTTAACATGATACTTAGGCTTAAGCATGAAATTCACTGGACTTCAATGACCTAAGTCTGATCGAAGTAAAACGTGTTCGCCCCCAATGCATTCCTGAGGGTCCGGTCTCTCGACCATTCGTGCCTCTCGAGTTTGCTCGAAATTGGAGACTTGAAAAATTTCAAGGTCGCCCCCAAGTATCAGTCGGGTTGAAGGTTTGACGTGATACTTAGGCTTAACCATGAAATGTACTGGAAAGCAGGAGACGAAGTTTAGAGGGAAAAAACTGTTTATTGATTATTTTGTGTTTACATCAGGTGAACAAGGTGAAGGCCAAAGCCTTTTATATGAGAGTAGTTGCATTGTATTCCATGGGTTTGGTAGAGGTTCTTCGTCTTCTGTCATCAGGTAGTATGAACCCTTGTCGGCTTTATCGTACACGACATAAGGTCCTTCCTAGGATTCGGCTAGCTTGTCGGCTTTTCGAGTCTTCGAAGACTGTGTGACACGTCGAAGTACAAGATCCTCGATGTTGAAACTTTGTGGTCGAACTCGCTAGTTATATAACTTCTAGAAGGATAAATTGTAACGGCCGAGGTTGGCGATAGCTCGGTCTCTGGTTTCGCCGATCCATAGCATGTTACATCCGAGTTTAAACTCATTATCTTCTTCTGGGAGGTTGGGATCTCGTGTGGGTACTTCAAATTGAGTAAGGATTATTGCTTCAGTATATATGCTAGAAGGAAAGGGGTACAGCCTGTAGCCTTTCTTGGTATTGTTCGATAGGCCTAGAAGACATGTTGTTGCTCCTGAACCCATCGTCCTTTCATCGCATCGACACGTTCCTTGAGACCGTCGACTATTATTTTATTGATTGCTTCGACCTGATCAGTCCCTTGGGGGTAGTAAGGTGTTGAGGGGGAGAGGATGACGTTGTACTTCTTAAGGAAATTTCTGACTTTAATCCCGACAAACTGTGGACCATTGTCACATCAAATCATATTAGGGCATCTAAAGCGTGAAATGATGATTTCCCATAGAAATTTGATAACTTCTTAAGGTACGGCTTCGGCCCATTTGGTAAAATAATATGTTGTAACAAGGATATTCTCTCAGCTACCCGAAGCTTTGGGAAACGGACCAATGAGATCGATGGCCCAGTGTTTGAATGGCCAAGAGACTTGACTAAAATTGGGGTCTTGTGAAGGGCTATGGATATCGTGGGTATGGCACTGACATTTGTCACAGTGTTTGGCATATTCTTCGGCTTGCTTCTTCATATTGGGCCAGAATAAACCTTGAGAGACGGCTCGAAGGACCATAGATCTACAGGCAATATGAGCACCGCAAGTACCTTCATGGAGTTTAGATAGGATAGTAGATGCATTATTTTGAGAGATGCACCGAAGGAGGATGTCATT
Source organism: Kingdonia uniflora (assembly GCA_014058105.1). Lineage (NCBI taxonomy): Eukaryota > Viridiplantae > Streptophyta > Magnoliopsida > Ranunculales > Circaeasteraceae > Kingdonia > Kingdonia uniflora. The sequence continues at coordinate 2,322,162 of JACGCM010002813.1, forward strand.
TGGGGATTTGCGGTGTAACTCACGTTTGAGGATGGTGTATCTGCGATAGTTCTTTAATATTGACCGATTAGCTTTGGGATCATCTGGAAGGGTAGCATTGTTAAAGTAATCAAGGAATGGTGTTTGCTAGTCGTCTGGATCATGACTCTAACCCCTATTATTAATGGCATTCACTTCCATCTGGTTAATACTTGGGCGTTCGAGTACTTCGATATGGAGGGTTCAGGATTCAGACTGGCCTAACATAGCCGTTATGTAGGCGAGAGCATCTGCGTGTCTATATTCGCCTCAAGGGTAGTGAGTAGTAGATGATTTTTTAGGGAAATGGTCTATGCGCTGGCAGACGAGAGCAGCGTATTCAGCCATGCGACCGTTGGCTTGATTCTCACCGGTATATTGCCTCCTAATAAGTTGGGAATCTGTGAAAACGACCAGTTTAGGGATACCATGTTCGAGTGCAAGGTTGAGGCCATGGATCAAGGCTTCATACTCAGCCTCATTGTTGGAGTATTTAATGTTTAACTTGGCTACTTTTTCAATTCGGTCATTAGTAGATATAACGAGGACGATACCGATCCCTGAACTAACAGGTCCAACAGATCCATCTGTGAAAAGTTATCAGCCTGTATTTGGGTTCTATGGGTCTGTAGGTTCGGGTTGGTCCTCTGGTAGGTCGTCGTCGTGTTCATATCAATCAATATCTTCGACCGGGAAGTCGGCGAGGAAATTGGCGACTGCTCGGCCTTTCTGGGATATCTGCTTCTCAAATGAGATGTCATGATCGCCAAGATAAACAGACCATTGTTGTACTCGTCTAGATTTTTCTTTCTTTCTGAGTACTTCTTGAAGGGGATAACTTGTTATAACACGGATGGGGTGAGCTTAAAAATATCGTTTCACTTTTCGGGAAGTGTAGACGAGGGTGAGGAATAAACGCTCAAGTTTTGTGTATGGAGTTTTTGTGGGTGTTAGAGTTTTGCTGATTAAATATACAGGATTCTTGACATTAAACTCGAGTCGAATGAGGACTGAGCTGATAGAGGTATCGGTGACCGCGAGATATAAAGAGAGTATTTTGCCTTCAATAAGGGCGCTGATGATGGGTGGTCGACTAAGGTATGTTTTAAGTTTGAAAAAGGCCTATTCACATTCGGGTGTCCAGTTGATCTCAGGGTTGTTTTTCTTTTTAGCCTTGTGGACGCCTTGGTCGTGCAAGAGAGAAAAGAGCCATTCACAGCGGTTTGAGGATTTGGAAATAAAACAGTTGAGGACTGCTATCTTGTCAGCCACCTTTTGGACATCTTTTTTGGTTCGGGGGGAAGGAATATCGATGAGGGCTCGGATATGGGTAGGGTCGATCATGATACCACGTTTGCTGATAAGATGGCCTAAAAATCTACTAGGCGAAATACCGAACTGGCACTTATCTAGATTTAGTTTCATGATGTATGTTCGAAGTATCAAAAAAAATTTGGTTAGGTCCTGGATGTATGTCTATTTTAGGAGGCTCTTGCATAGCATGTCATCGATGTAAACTTTGACCGACTTGCCAAGCAAGGGTTTGAACATGGTTGTGACGAGGCGCTGGTAGGTGGCACCAAAATTTTAAGGCCGAAGGGCTTGACGTTTAAACAGTAAAGGCCTTGTTCAGTGATAAAAGAAGTTTTGAGTTGTTCTTCGGGGAGGAGGGGTACCTAATTGTAACCCGAAGCTGCGTCCATCATTAATAGGCGCTCATCTCCAGCAGTAGCATCTAGGAGCACTGAAATGATCGGGAAGGAAGCTGTCTTTCTGTGTGTGCTTGTTGAGATCTGCGAAGTCGACGCAGATTCTGATCTTGCCGTTCTTTTTAGGAGCTGCAGCAATGTTTGATATCCAATCATCATACTTGACTTCTCTGATAAATCCCACGGCTATGAGCTTATCGACTTTGAGGTTTACAGCTTCTCAAAGCCGTGGGGCTAATGTGCATTTCTTCTGCTTTACTGTTGTAGAGTGATGGGTGAGGTCATGGTGGTGACATGTAAACTGGAGTCGACACCTAGCATCTCTTGGAACGTCCTTACAAAGACCTCTTAGTTTGCTCAAAGGAAATCTATGAGTTCGAGGCGCTCGGCCTCGTCTAAAAAGATTTCAATGAACATACCTCAATCAAGACCTTCGAATTCAATATAAACAGTGAGTTCGATGGGTGAGATGGCAGGTGTCGATGGTATGGAGGGAGATGGAGGCAGTGATTACTATTGAAGTCTGACGATTTTTTGGGTCTGAACGATCTACATATGCTCACATGAACGGGTGATGCGTTGAGAGACTTTTAAATTCCACGTACCACAGGGGGTAGTGAAATAAAGAGTCTGATGATAAGTCGAAGGTATGGCGCCATGGCATGGAGCCAGTCGCGCCCGAGGATACCAAGGTACTCGAACTTCTTATCGATAACTAAAAAGTTAGTTTAAAGTCTGACTCGGCCGGTGGTAACTGAAAGGCTGATTTAACCAACAGCAACTTCGGTGGCCCCATTAAAATCTTTTAGTTCGACATTGGCGGTAGTGATGAGGTCTGTTTTGTTCATGGCTTGGACGGTCTGGAGGAAAAGTACATTAGCTGCACTTCCTATATCGATAAGCATGGTATGGAGGACGAGTTGTTTGACCTTAATCATGAGGACTAAAGGGTCAGAATAGGGGAAATGAACATGCGAGGTGTCGCAGTCGATGAAAGAGATTCCTTCGGGTCGAGGATATTAACTTGATTCTGGCAGGAGGGCAAGAAGCTTCTCCTGGTAGGTAAGTTTGCAGTATTCTTTGACACGCTTACGCTTGCACTTAGAAGGGACGTTGTCGATATTATTGACTTTGATAAGGTGAAGTTGGTAGATGTGTACCTCGGCTGGGTCGGCAGAAGGATCGGATTGAAGCTTTGAGTACGACCCGTCGCGATAACCAGGGAGATTGGCGACGTACTGATGTAGGCAACCTTCTTTGAGGATGATCTCGAGAGAGCGCTGCAGGGCGAAGCACTTATTGGTGTAGTGGCAGTTACACTTGTGGTTGGTACAGTAAGGTTCACCTTGTTTGATTTCGATGGGGAAAGGAGTGTGCCATATGGGTTCTGCTTGGATCAATGGTAAAAGAGTGTTGAGAGGGCTAGTGAGCTTGGGAAGGACCGACTTTGGTCATTTCCTACGATCTTCGGTATTGTTATCAGTGTGAGGGCATTTACGGCTTTCAGTCTCCTGTGAGACAGGAGCGATCAGGAGTGCAGGAGTAGAGGGTGGACCTTGTCGAGGTTTGTTGATAGTAGTGGTCGAAGGTTGCCCATGTTTATGTGATTCGCGGAGGCGCTCAAGGTCGATATACCCATTAACTTTTGAGAGCATCTCCTCGAGGGTTCGCAGTTTATGGAGGACCAGGTATTCTTTGATATGGCTATGATCTGGTAAGGCGTTCGAATATGCAAGTACAACGTTCGCGCAGTCGAGGTTTTTGAATTTTCGTGACTCGTCGAGAAACCTCTTGGTGAAGGCCTTAAGGGTCTCACTGTTGGATTTTTGGAAATTGAAGATGGCGTCGAATCTGACCTCTCGATCTTTGCTGATGGCAAATTGGGAGTTGAACAGACTGGACAAATACTCGAAGCTTCAAATCAATCCATTAGGAAGGCTATGATACCATCGAAGAGGGCTATCAATGAGGCCGGTGGGAAAATTTAACACATCAGGCGGTCGACTGTGGAGTAAATACTTAGAGCATTTTAGAATTTGAGAATATGGGATTGAGAGTTGGTGTTGTGGTATTTGCTGAGTTTAAGAGCACAAAAATTTGGAGGCACCTCGATAGCGAGGAGTTTGGGGCAGAGGGGGTTGTTTAGCTAACTTCATAAATTTTGTGTAGGGCTAGTACTGATGTGGATGGCTGGGTGAATTTTGTGGTTGAGATCTTACTGTGTGAAGTAAGCAGGATGGGGGGGATCTTTGTGGTTGAAGGGGAGGGGCCGATTGTTCGGCGTATGTTCGGTGCTGCGCTCCCCGAGACGATCCCGGGCAAGGTGGCGTTTGGGTTGCCTAGTGGAATGGAGGGTAGAATCTGATGAGTCCTCTTTGGGGTAGATTCTAAGATGGATATTGCTAGTAGGGGGGATAATAGTAGGAGCACCCTCGGCACCAAGATGAACCAGGGGTACTTCAATATATGGCAGTGGGCCCAATCAAGCGCGGGCAGACACACACGACGGGGTAAGTATTTGGGATGGTAAAGGGGCATCTAGAGGCTATAGATGTTGTAACTCACGGACTGTGTTGTGAAGATCTTCAATAAAACGGTATTGTCTGTCAGCATCTTCCAAATGGCAATGCCGTTCGGCTTCAAACTCTTGCCGGTGTTCTTCGCGTTCCTGGTGCAATTGTGTTCGGTGTCGCTCCTCAGCCTGAGTGAATTGCAGGGAAAGTAGGGCGAGCTGGGCGGCCACTCCATCAATTAAGTTTTCGGTATAGGTGGAAGTAGAATGGAGGGTGGGTGCCATTGGTGTTTAAAAAGGAAAAAATATGAGGCAAAGAGATTGGTAGGGTGGGAAAGTACAGATGACGCAAAATATAGGGGACTAACTTCGCAAGGAGGGATTATATATTATCAAAAATTGTGATATCTTGTCAGAATGGAGCGTGGAGGCCTAGAATGAGACGTTCCTCGACCTCTGATGAGGATTTTTAAGAGTTGTGATATTACTGTCTAGTAGTCGAAGTGTCGAGTACTGAGTATTTTACGGGGTGATCGAAGGTAAACCTCAAAGGCTCTGGGGGCAGATTTGGCAAAATCTCCTTGGTTCACCTCCCCTCCTATTTATAGAACATAGGAAGGGTTGAGTCATCAAGGTAGGTCACATTACAAGTGTACCCTCCAGGTTCCCTCGGGGTATCGGGTGGGTATCCCAGATTTGGTGTTGACGCCAAAAATGTCAGGTCTGGTACTGTGCTTTGATACTGTGGCTGTTGTTGGTTTTGTTACTGTAGCTGTAAGGGCCAACAATGGCACCGTTCTTGTCTGGTGAGCTGGCTGTCTGACATGTTTGCCTTTGACCACGTACGAATATGGTCAAAGCATTTCTGATGCTGACATGGAGTTCTTCGAGGTCTGTTAGTAGTCGAGGCTTCGTCTTCATGTAGTCTTGCAAGGATTGTTTATGGATTGAGTGGGCTTCGAGGTATTCGAGTAGGCTTTGAGGTAGCCTTCGAGTGTTCGGCTGGAGCTAGAAGGCTGCGAGTAGGCTACTGCAATTATTGTTCTTATTATTGTAGCAGATTAGACTACTCAACAACTTCAGTGGAATAGTTTCTCATTTTTTTGTATTATTTATCATTTTCTCTCCCTAAACTTTGTCATTTGATGTGTATATCTTTGTAATTATTTTGTTATATCTTTGTCATTTGTTCAATAATCTTTATGAGTTGGAAGATTTATTTTGGTAGCAGATTAGACAACCTATCAACAATTAATGTTAGAGAATAGGGTGGCAGCTAGGGGGTAGTAGGTGAGGCCATTATCGATTTGTTAATTTTAGTATCGATTTTGGAAGAAGCTTGCCAAAGTATCGATTTTGTAAAGATGGCAAAAAGTAGTATTTATTATCATAATTTCCAAAAATAATAGTCAATCTGAAGTAAGCGACTTAGGTGATCTGGTAGATAAGGTTATTTCTTCGACTTTGTGTTGACTCCTTTTTATGCGATGCATCAACCTATTTGTATTCGATCTCTTCTTTAGATAGATTAATTCTTGCAGGACAGCTGATCATTTGCACTCAAGTAGCTTTCTACAACGATTATAATTTCCTTTGCAGTTGTATCGTCATATAACAGACTGTCGTTTACGTAATCAAAATCCTACTTACTTAATAATTAGTAAAAAGGCAAGTAGGGTGTCAATCCGTTGAAAGGTACGTTATTCTAGAGTAAACTAAAATCTGAGGGTAAATTAAGGAGCTTGTTTTGCCAAAAATCTCCGTTTAAACTAGGTTTCGAAAAATAATTATTAAGGGTAACAAGATCCTTAGATTTTTCTTTAATTTGACAGATCTTTTGGTCATCTCCTCGAATTCTCTTTTTCGAGACAAATTCGTGGGGTTTAGAATTCTTTTATGATCTTTCCGCTATAAACAAATCAGAGAGTCTAATTTATTGAGATCAATACTCAAATTCTAGGTTGCTGACCTATGGCTCACTCCTTCTTGTTGGAGACAAGAATAATCCTTAGGTCGAAAGGTCATCAAGTGGACTGAGAAACCAGTTCTATTTTAGGATGTCAATCTTTCTTCCAGGTTAGAATTGTTCTCTTCCTCTTCTAGCTTGTTGGGTTTAAGAAAGTTGAAAAACAACCCTAAAGAGCTAACACAGACCTCTAGGTCAGACCGATCAGCAGCAAGAAAATCTTAACATATACCTATAGAGCTTCATCTTCATATCTAGTTTGAGGGGATTAACCCTGTAACATCTTAATAGACAAGATAAATGAAAGAAATTAAACTAACTATCATTAAGCTTAAGAATAGAGTTATGAGATACAAACTCATTTCTCAAGCTCTCTAAATCCCTGTAAAAATGAAAAGTTGGTTTGGAGAGATAAAATAGAACATTAAATAGGGAAAATCCTGAGGTTGAATTATCCTAACCACCCCCAGTTCTCTCTAGCAGTAAAAATTAGATATTCAAAGAAGATTTTCTCTTCTTAAATCATCTCAGGGTTAAAGTTTGAAAATTGCACTTGAAGGCTACTGTTAGACGGCGATCGCTAGTAGTAGGCATTAGGCAGGTGGAGATCGCTGGTGGATGGTGGCTGGAGTCCCCCATCTTCTTAGGTTTTGCATCGCTTGATCAGTAAAGTATAATTTGAAGTTCATCCTCTAGGTCCTTTGTTTTAGTAATGATCTTTGATTTTCATGTAGCCCAACTAGACCAATTCTGATAGAAACTGCTCTGCTGAACTGTTGGAATTCCTTAATTATTTTTTTGTACCATTTTAAATCATCTTTAGCCCTTTATTTATTTTTATTTTTATTTTTTTGCAAGGCAAGCCAGTTTTATATAGTGATCCGTAACCTTGAGTTTCCAACCCCATGAGATTTGGCCCTTTATCTCTTATTTTTAGGTCAAACTCTTGTAGTAATAGTGCCCACCTGATCAATTGCGCTTTTGTGTCTTTCTTTGATAGAAGATACTTGAGTGTAGAAGTCAGTGAATATAATTACTTTAGTCCCTGCAAAATATAATCTTAGTTTTCGAGAGTGGAGACAACTGCTATGAGCTCTTTCTCAGTTATTGCATAATTTAGTTTTGCATCGTTCAGGGTGCGGTTAGCGTAATGTATAGCGTGTGGCTTACTATTAACCTTTTATCCCAAGACTGCTCCTATCGCGTAATTGGATGCATTGCAGATAAGTTCAAAGGGAAGAGTCCAATTGGGTGGTTGAATAATCGGTATTGAGGTCAGGCCGGTTATAAGCTATTCAAATGCTACAAAGAAAGTATTATCAAATTTGAACTCGACATCCTTAACTAGTAATTTACTTAGAGGTTTTTCAATTTGACTGAAGTCTTTAATGAATTTTTGGTAGAATCCCGCATGACATAAAAATGATCGTATCCCCTTTACTGATGTGGGGGGTGGTAAGGTAGAAATAACATCAATTTTTGCTAGGTCAACATCGATCCTATCATTTCATGTGATATGTCTTTGAAAAATTCCTTGTGTGACCATGAAATGACACTCTTTGCAATGTATAAGGACAAGATTTAAATGATGTAAGCATTCATTGTAGAATGATCGAAAAATAGAAAAATTGTTCATGAATACCTCCATAAATTTATCTACCATGTCGAAGAAGATACTTATCATGCACTTCTGAAAGGTTGTAGCGCATTACGTAATCTGAATGACATTCCCTTGTAAGCATACATTCCATAGGGGCACGTAAATGTTGTTTTTTCTTGATATTCTAAGGCAATAGCTATTTGGTTATATCCGGAGTAACAATCCAGGAAGTAATAATGAATTTTTCCTGCTAATCTCTGCAATATTTGGTCAATAAATGGTAAAGGTAAATGGCCCTTCCTTGTCATAATATTTAGTTTCCGATAGTCAATGCAGACCCTTCATCCTGTGGTTGTCCGTGTTGGAATAAGTTCATTATTATCATTTTTTATTATTATCCTTCCTAATTTCTTGGGAACAACTTGGACAGGACTGACCCAAGTACTGTGGAACATTGGATATATGATTCTTACATTAAGCAGCTTAATTATCTTCTTCTTAACTACTTCCACCATGGCTGGATTTAGTCTGCGTTGCATTTCTCTTTAACTTTTTTCTCTTATCTTCGAGGTGGATCCTATGCATGCATACGGTTGGACTTATTCTCATAAGATCTACAATCGACCATCCTAGAGCTATTTTATGATGGGATAAAAACTATATAAGTCTTTCTTCCTACAAATTTTTGAGGTTAGCAGCCATGATAACTGGGAGAGTTTCATCCGAGCCAAGGAATGCGTACTTGAGTGTGACAGGCTACTGTTTCAGTTCCAGCTTGCGGGGCTTGACTATGATGGGGATTGGTAAGGTAGCAGATGATTAGAGAGGTCTTATTATTAAAGTCTACTTATCCTTATCAATTATCGATGCCTCATCTAACATTATGTTATCAATTTTAGCATTATTTACTTCGAATCCCAAAAGACAAACGCCCAATATGTCATCTTTATAAATATTAGGAAATGATTCATTGATCAATGTGTCAATCATCATCATGCAATCTTCCATGTCTTTCTTTTTGGGTATTTGAGCGTTATTGTTGTAGACATTTAGAATTTCTTTCATGTCTTCTAAATAAAGGGTTAACATTCCTGAGTTGCAGCTGACTATGGCGTGAGTGGTGGCCAGGAATGGTCATCCTAGAATCACTGGAATTTTATTGTCATTTTTTATTGTATTTTCAGTGTCAAGGATTACAAACTCAACATGAAAATCTAGTCCATTAACTCGCATAAACCCATCCATCAATTTTCCGCTTGGGAACCTTATGGATCGGTTAGCCATTTGAAAGGTAATCCTTGTGGGTCTGAGTTCTTCGAGTCCTAGTTGTTTGTACATATGGTATGGGAGAAAGTTGACACCTGCCCCTAGGTATTGTAGGGCCCAATCAATTCCATGTTCACCAATGGTGTAGGGAATAATTGAACATCCAGGGTCCCTTAGTTTATGTGGTATCATAATTTTTTTGAGGTAAACCTTCTTATGAATGTTGAGACTCCTTTTATGAGAGCAAGCTTCTTTTAGAAATTTTGAATGCGAGGGGACTTTTTTAATGGCCTAAAATTATGGTATATTTGATGTGAACGTGCTTGAAGGTTTCTACTAATTCTGAGTAATGTGGGTTGGTGTCGCTCGCATGTAGCCTCTTTGGAAACGGTGGTTGTGGAGTAGATGTCTTTGAGGTATGAGGGTTGGTAATTGGGGCTCAGATTACTTTGCCTCTTTGTTCGGGGGGTGCCTGGGCAAGGCTGTGTTATTACTACTTCAGGTAATATATTCGCCCGGACTTCCTCAAGTGGCATTTCTATTTTGTTATCAACGACTTTCCCATTCGTAGAGTTTTAATGGCATTACAATGTTCTTTTTTTGCCACTTTTTTTTATGTATTTGGTAAGGTATTCACTAGTTGAGATATGTTTGTTTCCATTATACTCATCTTCTAGTCTAAAGATTGGATATATGACCCTGTATCCGAAACAAATGCTTCAAACGTTTGCTCAAGGGTCTCAATCCTTTCAGTGTTGGTTGGTTGAGGTTGATATTGCTACAGTGGGTACGGTTGTTTCCACATGCTCAAGTTACCAGCAGGTCCTCCCTGATATGGTCCTGTCCTATAAGCTAAGTTAGGATGCTGATGTACAAAGCATCAGAATGAGGTTTTGGGATTTCCTTTATTTAAGTGTTAAATGCATGAACTTCCTCTTCCAGAATGTCCTGGTCAGGTTGGATGGCAGGACAAGAGTCGGAGACATGAGTAATACTGTTGCAGTAACTCCATATCTCTTGTTGAACTAGAGGTGGTGTCGGTTTAGTAAAGGCGTCGCTAATCTTCCTGAGTGGGCTTATTTGCGAATGGATAACAGTAAGGATAGCGGTGCTAGTGTCTAATTTAAGAAGTTTCATTTCGTAGGTTTATTCTTTCCAGGAGTAGAATATTCCTGTTCGTAGGAGTTTTCTCCCATAGTTTCAAAGAGTTTCCAAGCTTCTATAGAAGACGTACGCATTATGAAACCTCCACAAGTGGCATCCACCATAAGTTTGTTAATTTGGCACAACCCATTATAGAAATTATGCGCTTGCTGCCATAGATTTAGTCCAAGATGCGGGTACTTATGTAAGAGATTCTTGTATTTATCCCTGCTGTCATAGAAGTATTTGTTTTCCTTTTGAGTAAAAGTGTTAATTTCACTACGTAAAAGGTTAATTTTGTGAATAGGGAAGAATTTCTTCAAAAATACCTTTTATAATATCTCAAAAGTTGTCATTGTTCCTAGGGTAAGAGAATATAACCAAATATTAGCCTTATCCTTAAGGGAAAAGAGAAAGAGACGTAGCTGCATATAGTCATCTATACAATCTTTATAGTAAAGTACAACACATAGTTCCTTAAACTCGGTGAGGTGAAGGTAGGTGTCTTCATATTGGTGACCATGGAAAGAAGGTAAGGCGTTGATAAGCTGATCTTTAACTAAAATTGTTGCGCTTCAGTAGGAAGATCAGGTAACACGATACAAGAGGGGTTTGTCCTAGGTATAGGATTGGAATGTTCAGCTAGGCCTTTGGCGGCCATTATGTTGGCTTGTTATAGCTAACATTGCTGTCTATTCTAACCACAGGGTTTTCTAGCTACCGTGGACTATACTAACAGCAGGTCTTCGCGATTTAAGCGGTTTCCCTTGTAAGAGAAAATTTTCATAAACTAATTAACTATCTTGGGAGTATTACCTAATTAAGTTCTAAATAAGATATAAGATAATCCACAACTACTATTACTATTACTAATAACAAGGTACTAGTATTATACTAATTTGCACTTACTAATATTATTTAATTTATCCTAGGAACTAACTAAATTATTTTACCTCATATTTTGTGCTTTTCTTAATTTATAACTAACTCCCAACAAATTAATAAGCAAAGACGTCAAGTTTTAGCCTATATTGGGGTACATCAATCTTCTTTAAACAATTTTCTATAGCTCTCATCCGAAAAAATTACATTTAAAGCGTGAAAACAGGGAGAAGTTTATAATAGAGATTGATTTTTCTAGCAGCCTGAGAGAACAAAAATAATACAATGATAAGAGCTTATAACTATTAAAAGCTAAGGGAACAAAACCTAAAAATAAGGGAGTCAGGGGAGCCCAGTGGTCGATGATCGCAACTGCCAACCCTTTGGCTAGTGGCAATTGCTGGTTGGTGGGACCCTTATCTCCTCAAAATTTTATCAAGTGTTCCTCTGTTCAGCAGAACTCTAACCCTAGGTCAATCACACTAAAAATTTATTCTTTAAAAGATTTAAAATTACCTATAAAAACCTAAAAACTAGAGAAATCCTACTTTAAACATAATCTGAGATTTCTACATAACTTAGAAATTACCGTTACCTCCCCGGCAATGGAGCCATTTGATAGACCGTCGTTTGTCTAATCAAAATACTACTTACTTACTAATGTAGTAAAATGGCAATTAGGGTATCAATACGCTAAGGGGTACGTTATTCGAGGGTAAACTAAAATCTAAGGGAAATAGGGTTTGTTTTGTCAAAAATTTCTACTTAAACTAGGTTTTTAAAAATGATTATTAAGGGTAACTAGATCTTTAGATTCCACTTTATATTAGTACATTAAAGTTTAATTTAACAGGTCTTTTGGTCATCTCCTCGAATTCTCTCTTTCGAGATGAATTTATGGGGTTTAGAATTCATTTCTGATCTTTTTGCTAGGAATAAATTAGAGTGTCTAATCCATTAAAATCTAGACTCAAATTCTAGGTTGTTGACCTAGGGCTTACTACTTTTTGGAGATAAGGATAATCCCTAGGTCTGGAGGTTATTAAGTGGACTATGAAACCAGTTCCTTTTAAGGATACCAATCTCTCTTCCAGGTTAGAATTGTTCTCCTCCTCTCCCAACTTATTGGGCTTAAGAGAGTTGAAGAACAACCTTAAAAAGTGAACATAGACCTCTAGGTCAAACCTGCCACCTACAAGAAAAACCAACATACACCTATAAAGCTTCCTTCTCAGATCTTGTCTGAGGTTATTAGCCTTCCCACTTCTTAACAAACTCAGTTCTCAAACTCTTCAAAACCTTGCAAAGTGAAAAGTAGGTTTGGAAAAGGAAAACATAACTTTAAATAGGAAAAACCATGAGATTAAGTTGCCCTAACTACCCCTAATCGTCTCCAGCAGTAAAAATTAAACATTTAGCGACGATTTTCTCTTCTTAAATCATCTCAAGATCAGAGTTTCAAAATCACAATGTAAGACCACCGTCAGCCGGTGATTGCTAGTAGTAGGCCTTGTGCCAACAGCGATCACCAGTGGGTGGTGGCCAGAGTCCCCCGTCATCTTGGATTTTGCTTCCCTTGATTAGTGAAATATAATTTTATGTTCATCCTCTAGATCTTTTGTCTTAGAAATGATCTTTGATTTTCATATAGTCCAACTTGACCACTTTAGATAAAAACTGTTTTGCCGAACTACTGGAATTCCTTAGTGTGCATCTTGTGCCATTTTACTCAGATTTGACAAAAAAAAATTGCCAAATTGACTCCAGTATAGTAGAGAACCTAAAAACGAGGTAACTAGGCAATAATTAGACAAAAATGATCTTAATACGGCCAAAAACACATGTAAAAGAGGCTTAAATTTTGCATAAAAATGTGCTTATCATCATACCTTTAGTATTCTGTGAACTATCTCCCGAAGCTAGTGCATAACTATTGTGAGAGCCATTGTAGAAGTTATTAGTCGAAGGTGTTCCATTACCTTTGACTTTAACCTATACGTAGGTGGCCAAGTCGATTGTGGTGAAACTGCTAATAGTGTATACTCTATTTTTTTCCTGCAGATAAATTTCAGGCCGAAGCCTCATTGATTATTCTTTTGCAGGTTGTATTCCTGATTTTTAGGGGCCCTTTCTATTTAAATAAACTGAAGAACTACGATTGTTGGTCACATCATGTCTAATATATGATACTATAGTGGGTGTGATGTTAATAGTGTAGGTGATCCCTTGTCTCAAGGTTTCAAATTGAAGTAGTCATTTGGTCATACCAATAAGTATCATATTCTAGAATTAGAGAAGGGGGTAAATGCCAATCAGGATCCTGCGAATAAATGGTCCATAGAGAGTTCTCAGTTACTAGATTTAAGGAACTTGAAGAGAAAGTAGAGAAGTGACGCTAGAAAAGAAAGACGATCGAAGAGGTTGAAGGGGCAGGATAAATTTGTTTAGGATAGTTTATTATAACTATCGATAAAGGTGGAGAGGTGAGAGAGAGTGAGGTCAGTGGGGGCAATAATGGTGGCCGTGAAAACTGATACGATTTTAGACTTGTTTATTTAAAGGAGGAGAGAGAAAGAGAGGGAAAAGTCATAATTTTTTCAGAACTCGTGATTTTCTGGGTGAGGATAAAAGAGTTGCCTCTACAAATCATGTGTTTAGTCATTGTCTTTACCTGAGATTACCTTAAAACACCATTAAAAGGTATGTCTTGCTTATCATTGCCTTCTACATGATCTATACTCATCTATTTTCTATGTTTATATTGTTAATTAGATTCATAAAAGCTTGATGTCTGCCATTAATGGTGGATTCTACAAATTTGGGAAGATGGAAGGTATTTGATTAGGTAAGGGAGGAATGGGATGACAAAGAGGTCATATTATATAAATGTGATTGATGATTGCCTTCGAGTAGGTGCTAGGTGATTATAGTTTAGTATTGGATTCCTTTGATTTAATTCCTTTGATGTTGAATGTAGTCAAGGACAAATTTAGTAATCCCTGAGGTTAAATCATTTAGAGGTATGTTCGAACGGGAATACGTGTGCTATACCAGGAGATTGGTGCAGCCGAGTGGGTAGATTATAGTCGCGTGATTGCACGAAGCCGTGTAAATTGGAGTTAATGAGGGGTTTTAACTTAAATTTATTGAGATAGCTGATTCTTTCTTCTTATGTCAGGTGAAAGATATGTACTTGTGAGCAAACAATGGGGCTAATGGATACAGTCGAAGATTAAATGAATAGGTCGAGTACCTCCAGGAGAGATGAAGAAATTACTAGTGATCCCGAGGGAGATGGTGATGAGGCAGAAGCTGATAAAGGACAAGGTAGTGAGGGAGAAGGTGGTGAGAGAGAAGGGGATGAGGAGATTGAAGATGACAGTATTGGAGTGGGTGAGATCGATGCTCGAGAGCAAAAAAGCCTTAACCGATTTCAAAAAAAGTATAAACTGACAGATAAGGTTTCGTCCTATTTCCCTAAAGCTTTAGGGTTTCCGTTATGGATGCGCCCAAAAGAAGGATAATGGGCTCCCGAGGGAAAATTTCATTAGGTATGTTACTCCTCCTTAGTCGTCTCATTAAAGAGCTTTTAAATTTCTAGGATGTGGTTCCCTACTAGATGAATGGCAACTTTTACGAAATGATAAAGATTATTTTGGCCTTAAACGAAGTAATGCCGGCGAAAGGTAGGCCGTTAGTGGGGTGTGGGGATATCGTTGCCTTCTATATATTCGACGAAAGACAATCCTTAGGGTGAGTCGCATCACATTCAGTGTTACTCACATAAATACTGGTCCTTCAATCTGTGCTCAACAGGTCAAGGGTGGGATTCTGACCTAGTTGTTGTAGATGGTAATTATGAGCATCTCAAGGGTAAAAAAGAGCTTTCATTAAGGAATAAGATTTAAAATCCTGGTAGGTATTAGAGTGTAGTACATGATAGTTCTCGACAGTATTTGGAGGATTTGATTAACGAGGATGACGAGCGCATCAACCAAGTCTTTCGAAGGCTGAAGTTGAAGAGAAAAAGTAAGATGAGGACATATCATCTCCTGAAAGGTCTATCAAACTTTTTGGGGCCTATAAAATGAAAAAATAGTTTTGAATCCTCCAAAAGGTTTGAGGGACATGGATAATGATAAGCTGACGAGGTCAAAGAGTAGTTTTGTTCTTGGGAGTCAGCGATGCAACTCAATTTCGGGTGCTTCGCCAAACGTGGCTAAGAGGGCCTCCCCACAGAAGGAGATACCGAGGGTTTTGTAGAAGTACAAAGAGAAAATTGTTGGTGAGGGGTCGGGTTCAAAAGCGTCTCTGATGTGGATGCGAGACCAGCTTGAGGTCGATGGAAGCTCGAGTAGGACCGCTCTGCTCATGGCCTAATAGGATAACACTGCCTGAGCTACGGACAAGTCGTTGGTGTAGCTCTGCATGTCTTAACCCGATCAAGTTGGCCGTCGATTTGAAGCTTCGTCAAAACAGGTAGTTATAACCATTGTTAATGGTCATATTGCTTTTCTTGGGGATTGTGCTTTCCTTCTAATGGTTTTATTCACCACGTCTCATCTTGGGGAATGTATTTTAGGAAGGCATAGAAGGTTTCTAGCCAAAGGGTGAAAGATAGGACCGAGTTTGCCGATGTGTCAATTGTGACACCATGATAGAGAAGTTAATTAATGTAGAGCAGCATGCAGAAGAAGTTTTAAGCTCGAAGGAAAATTGAAGGTGAATCATGCGAAGTTCTAAGCGAACTTCAATCAGGAGAGCCAGTTGATAACGACGTTAAGGCATTTGATAGACGACCTCAACTTTGATCTTAATACCTTTGAGCATTATGGCCCAGAGCTACCAGTGAGTGCTACCGCAGAGAACCTGGTCCAGACTCTTGAGACAGTTCTTAGTCCACTGAGCTTAGAGCCGACCATCAGGCACGGGGCTATTATTCTCTAGGCTACCATTTTTGAGGCTGATGTACTGCAGGATACCAATATAGCTAAGCCCAATGAGGCCGATCTTAATAATCCCCTTATGTCATAGTTTGTTAGTATGAAATTGTAATCAGCGCGGTAGTTGATGGTGAAATGCCCTTTTATAATTGATTATCTTGAGACAATAACACCCTTGTGGTTTGTAGGATGAGTGACTAGGTTGAGTGGATAATGACAAAAGAGACTACAATGATAATGTAGATCTCGAAGAAATTAGGATGCGCTTCCTATGGATAAGGATAAGTTTGGATAAGGCATATCCATTATTCAAAACCAATTTCAAGGTAAAGCTTATCCATTTTTTTAAACTGATTTCAAGATAATGCTTATCTGTTTTTCAAAAACCAATTTCAAGATATTGCTTATTTATTCAAAATTTATTTTAAGATAATGCTTAGCCTTTAACTAATATAATCTTGAGATAATGTTTATCCAAGATTTTATTTTTACTATAAAAAGGTGAGCCAGAGAAGAAAGTTTTCAGGGAAAATAGAAACTGAAAAACCCTTTCTCAAAAACCTTCTTAGCTATTCACATCCTTCATGGACCATAGATGGAATTTTGTGATTCATGAGAGTTAAGAAGAAATTACAAATCCTTTCAATCCATTAAGCAGAGCACATCCTTCAATAGCATTAAAGCATGGAGTTGGACAACTTAAAGATAACGGCAGCTTGCTGAAGACTATGGTGACTTAGTCAGGCTTGGGTAGCGTAAGAGATATATTTTTCAGGCTAGAAACCTAGGTAAACACTACACCTATCCTATATATCGTTTTATTATTAGTGGATGTTTGCTCGTTCATAGGCAGTATACGCACCGAAGTTTTTACCTGAAAGGCCACAACCCAACGGTTTCTCCGTGATCATATCGTGCGTGTTTTATTCTTGTTTTTATTCTACTTTAAACATTAGTGATAGTATAATACCTATTTCCCTAGGTTTATTTAGATGGTACTTTTGTTTTTTTGTTGTGGGTTGTCTTTTTAGATAATTTTTACTTTTGTTGTATTATGACTTTTCTTGCTAGAATGTTCATCTGCTTGAATGTCTTGATATTTTGAATTTGTATCTGCTAGAACTTGAATCTGTCATGATCATAGCTACAAATTTCCTTTGGGTTATGCACTAAGTATCGGTTAGGTCGAAGTACCGACTTGATACTCGGGATTGAACCTAAACGAAACCAAACGTGGTGGTAATAACATATTTCTCAGGTTTGATAAAGACAAGCTATTAGAATTTCAAAGGCGTATGATCATGTACAAAGCTCGATCATCTACAGTAGCCGTTACTGCACGAATTCCACAAAGATTGCCCGCCTCCCTGAAATATAGGAGAAACGTTCTAACTTTGTAACATCTTGTATGCAACTAGAAATATAGGCCAAGCATACAACAGTAAAGACAAAGAATTCTTTTGTACACCCTCTATATTACTTTCTCTGAAAGTGTAACAGATTAGTAATATAGTAAATCTTATATCTAAATCCTCATTGAGGTCATGGTTTTTCTCAAGCTTTCCTGAGTTTTCCACGTAAAGTGTTATGTATTTTTTTAATCACACTTGAATTGCATATTATTACCTGAAAGTATTGGCAAAGTTTACCTACCAAAAAACTAGTTATTACAATTGGTGTCGTCTGTGGGAAAATCAACTTTTTCTCTATCAAATGCTCATCCTTACCGATTAACTATCATGGGTAATATAAGCATCCAAAACACCTCCGGTACTTAGAGGAAGAACGAGGGTTTCTCTACCACAGTACTTCCAAAAATTGTCAACTTATAGAATGTTATTCTCGAGCTTCAAAAATAGATAAAATCTGATAAAGTGCAGCAACTGGAAGATTAGATGGTTCACGCACAAGCCCTCCAAGTCGAAAGAGACAAAAGGACAAAATCTCAAGAGAAACAAAGCTGAACTCCTCAGAAGGAGATGGAAAGCTTGTGCAGACAACAAGATTGATTCACCACTCATTAGGGGTCACCCATCTAGGCCCGAAGTAATCACTGGTCCAGAGCATCTCCAAGAGATAATGGATCACCGAGAGAGGAATGACACCGAACTTTGAGGAGCCGATCAAGGAACTCAGATAGAATGTTACAACATTTTAGACTTACCTTATCAGCTTCGACTACTAAGGGTAGTCAACGAACACTGTGTTAGACCCCACCATCTCCTCCAAGATTACCTGCAAGAGATAGATTTGGCCCTGAAGGGAAAGGAGACTTTAACCCTCACATACATGCGATAACATCTTAGACCACCCCATAGTTCATCACCTTGGACGATTTAAATACCAGGATCCAGGCTTTCAATACCAGCAATCCAAGTCAAAATTTGGTCTTGGACAGGATCAAGACAAAGCCCATCTACCCTCGCCTCGAGAACATGCCTATTCCTAAAAACTTCTACATGCCAAAATTCCCCCTCTACGCAGGCCTAACTGACCCGCTCACTCATGTCAGACATTTTAAAGCCACGGTTAGACTCTACTCAAAACTCGACCATATATTTATGCCAACTGTTTAACATAAGTCTTAAAGATGAATCTCTCAAATGGTTTTACACTATTCCCGAAGGGTCGATAACCAATTTTTCTTAATTATAGCTCTTGTTTGAGGTAAATTACGTTCATGCTAAGGAGTGAAAAGTATTTGTCGATTCACTTTTATTTTTTGAGCAAGGATCAAAAGAAAGGTTAGCAAACTTTTATAAATGATTTTTGTAAGAAATAGGAAAGATTGGGAACTCAGATCCAAAGATTGTGGTGCCTGCATTCACTTTGGCTCTTCACATCGCCTCTATGGTTCGAGAAGAGCTGATACTTCATAAGCCAAAAATAGTGGCAATGATGATAGACATGGTCAACAATTACATTGAGCTTAAGAGATCAAAGAAAGATAAAATGAAAAGTTCATCTGTCATTAACTCTAATGATTCCATTTTACCGACTATCTCAAAATAAACAAATAATGGCATCATTAAATGGCGCTGTCAACTTAATGAGAACTTCAAAGGAAAAAATAGGAAAAGGATAGACCAATCCCGATCCTACCACCAATGACTACCACCCTGTCGAACATCTTTCCCATCCTGAGGGCAGATGAACTCTTTCGAGAACCCTAGGAGATCCCTACGTGCCAAACTAGCATTTATGTCAAATTATAATGTGCATAGTCATGAAACTGATAATTGATATTCCCTCAATTAGTTCTCTCATCATTTGGGAAAATAATGGAGTTGAAAAACCAATCCATTTTATCCTAATGTCTATAGAAACAAGGTACACAACTACTAAAATATAGCTGCTCACTTTGGTTTACAGTTCCCAAATACTTTGACCTTACATCAAGGCACATCATATCAAAGTTATCACCAAATTCTCTCTCAAACTAGTCCTTTCTAAGAAAGAAATATCTAGGAAGGTGTAACACTGGTTTGTATTCCTAGGAGAATATGCCATCTCTTTTAAACCTCAAATCTAAGTTAAAGGATAAGCAGTCACTGACTTTCTGGCAGACTTTCCTATCGAAGACCCTAAATGGGAGGAGCTCGAAGAAGTATTACTAGATGATTTTAACGCAGAACCAGACGTATGGCCTAAAAGTATAGGATGGAGACTCTTCACAAATGGACCTACCAGACCTTGAGGATCAGGAATTAGGATCGTTCTCGTAACACCTTCTAGCCCACTATCGGTAAAGCCATCAAACTTAAGTTCTATGCAACCAACAATAAAACTGAGTATGAGGCAATCTTATACAGTCTAAATCTTGCATTAGAACTTGGGGCGAAATACATAGTAGTTTACGTGGATTCATTGTTAGTTGCCAATCACTACAACATGACATTCAAAATATCAGGAAAGATGGTTGAATATGTTGCTCTAGTTGAAGAAAAGATGAAGAAGTTTAGAATATGCACTATTTTTTATTTGCCCATGGCTAAAAACAGACATGCTAATGTGTTAGCCTATATTGCAGAAATATTGGAAGATAGCGAGAGGAGGACTCTAAAAATTAAAATTATCCAATATTCAAGTCTCGATAATAAAAATTTGATGCAAGTCCAACTAACACAAGATGATGATCTTGAAGATTGGAGAAAACTGTTTCTGACGTACTTCAACTCAAATATCCTCCCAAAAATAAGGAAAAATCTTTATCTATCATTGCAAAATTTCTAAAATTTAAAGTGCAAGGAGAAGTGTTATACAAAATTATTGGCAGAGGTCCCTTTATCGAATATATCTCACAAAAATAGGTACAAGTCAAAATAAAGGAGTTACATAAAGTAGTTTGTGCAGCACACATATCAGGATGATTGTTGGCTCAAAGACCATTTACTCGAGGCTTATATTGGCCGAAGATGAGGCAAGACTGCCAAAATTTTGTTCGAAGGTGTTATAAATGCCAAATGCCACTCTTAGGACATCAAAAGTCTATCTCTCGACTTTTATGTCAGCAATGTCCTTTGGTTATTCAAAAGATGGGCAATCGACATCATTAGTCATTTCTACCTTGCATCAGGAAATTGATGATTTGTACTTGATGATACAGATTATTTAACCAAATGGGACGAAGTTGTTCCACTTTACTGCACCAATGAGAATGAAGTAATCAAGTTTTTATGGGAATACATTATAACAAGTTTTGGATGTCCACAAATGATAAGATCAAACAATGGAAAATAATCAGACCTAATTCGGGCCCGATTATTATTGGTCCATTCAAAAGACAATTTTTTTTTCCTATGGGAGTTGATCCATGGATCTAACAATTAAAGTTATTCAAATATGATTCCCAGTCGTGTCTGAATTAGTCTATGGTTTTGTGTTATCTTTGACCTTCGGTTAGAATAACTAGTAGTATCCTAGGGGAATATGATTCTAAAGATAGGTATTAAACGAGTGTTACTTATATCTAATATAAGTATGTCATTTAAAAACTAGTATGCACCCTTCCTAAATAAAAAAATATTATTGAAACAAATTAAAAAAAAAATCGCTTATCTCAGACGCACTTAGATATGAATGAAAAGCAAGCCTTCAAAATTTGAGGGTCAGAACTTTAAGAGACTGAAAGCAAGATGTTTTTCTACCTATCTCTAAAAGTGGTTTTGTATGTTCTGGATGCACCTCTACCTCCTACCCTTGAACCACCTGTCCCTATTGAAGGTAGCTTTAGAGTTGGCTTCTAATTTGACTGAGGTCATATTTAAGTGTAAGAACTACATTTTGGATGGACTTTTTGTTGAACTATATGAACTATACAAACAATTTAAGTCTACGATAGACGTTTGGGAATCCATTCTGAAAAAATATGATACCGAAGAGGCTGGGTCTAAGAAATGCGCTGGAGTAGGTACCTTATGTTTGGGATGGTTAATGAGAAGACAGTTATTTCTCAATCAGTTGAACTTCACAATATTTTTCACAAGATAGTATATGAGGGGATCAAGTAGGATGTACAATTTTAAGTTGTTGTGGTAATTGATAAATTAATTCCGGCTTGGAAAGATTTCAAAAATATTTTTAGACACAAATCTAAGGAATTCTCAATAGAGAGTTTAATCGTGAGGTGACGTGTAGAGGAAGAATATAGAAAATAGGATTAGAAAGACGAGGTGTTTATCGTTTAAGCTAAAGGCAACATTTATCTGAAGACGGGTAAGAAGAAATTCAAAGGAAAGAAAGGCAAGGCCAATCCAAATCAGAATAACAGAAATCAGAAACCAAACCAAGCCAAGCATCAACAAGCAAAGAACCAAGTTAACCAAGCATCTATACCTAATAGAATAGCTTCAATTATTTACTTTGCCTGTAATACACTCAGGCACATGGCAAGGAACTTCCAAAAATGAGGAAATGCTTCACAAATCTACATGACCAAAGATCTGTAAGGTCAATATGATTGGTGGCACCAATGGTTGGTGAGCTGATTCTAGTACAACTCGCCATGTATGTTAAGAGCATAGCTGGTTCAAGGCCAATAAGGAATCTGAAGATCAGCGTGTATTACTTGGTGATTCTCAAACCGCCAAGCTCATGGGTACTAGAGATGTAGAATTGGTCTTCACTTTTGGAAAGACTCTTATCTTAAGGGACGTGATAGACACTCCTCGTATGCAAAAAATTTGGTATCTGGCTTTATTCTCATCAAAGCGGGTTTTATGCAGACCTTAGCTTCTAACCAATTGGGTAACTAAATATTGGGGATTTTGTGGTAAAGGATTTTGTTTGTGATGGAATGTCTAAACGTAGCATTGAGATGAATAAAAATGTTTCTACTTATATCGTGTCTTCTTTTAATGTTTGACATTTTAGGCTTCGTCGCGTAAACTAAAAACTAGTATTTAACATGGGTAGACTTGACATGATTGCTAAGATTGACTTAAATGATTTTGGCAAGTCGGAATAATGTAGTCAGTCCAAGATCACTAAAACCTCACATAAGTCAATACTTAGAGAATCTCCATTATTAAAGTTGGTACACTCCGATATTTGTGAGATGGATGAAACACTTACCTGAAATGGTCAAAGGTATTTTATTACGTTTATTGATTATTATTCAAAATATATTCAAGTGTACTTAATGAAGCATAAGAGCAAAGTTATTGATATGTTCAGGATTTATGTAACTGAGGTTAAAAATCAATTTGATAGAAATATAAAAAGATTTCATAGTGATAGGGGCACTGAATATGACTCACATGAATTCCATAACTTGTATAAATCTTCAAGCATTATTCATGGGACGATAACTCTATATTCTTTGGAATCAAAAGGAAAAGCTAAGCGTAAAAATAAAACTTTCATTGAACTTCTAGTAGCAATATATTTTACTTAGCTCTGGTGTACCTAAATTGTTTTGAGTTGTATGCCATGTTTAAAACCATGTACCTCATGCAAAAACTGATTTGTCATCTTATCAATTATGAAAAAAAAGGAAGCCAAATACTACTTACTTCAAATTTTGGGAGTGTCTCACTTATGTGGGCAAACCGGACCCTAAAAGGTTTAAGTCAGCAAACAAAGCTTATGAGTGTGTTTTTATTGGTTATGGCATAAACAGTAAAGCATATAGATGATCTTAAGGATAAAGTAATCATTAGGTCTTTAGATGCCGATTTCTAAGAGGAAAAATTTCCCTGTAAGTTGAACGATAGTGGGGCAGTAGTAGTAGTATAGGTTCTCAACCATCTATATCTTTAACCCCTAGTGTGCCTTGATTTGAGGATCCTACTACTGTTGACACTCCAAATATTGACCCCGAACTTGGAAGAGGTAAACAAACAAAAAGGCCTAAAAATTTTTGTGATAATTTCTGTGTGAACACCTTATAGACCAACCCTTCTATCATGGAAGAAGCTTTGACCTCGGCTGATGTTACTATGTAGCAAGAGGCTATAAATGAGATAGATTTTCTATCATCCAATGGCACTTGGAGACTAGTGGATTTACCTCTTGGTGGTCATCGTCCTATTGGCTATAAATTAATTTTCAAGAGTAAACTTAGACCAAATGGTTTTGTGGATAAGTTGAAGGCAAGACTTGTAGCAAAGAGATATGTGGAAAAAAAAACATTGATTTCTCCAACATTAGAGTATTCTTAGCCAATTTTGTTGTGCACACTTGGTTATCCATCAGATGGATATAAGAACTATATTATTGAATAAAGAACTTGAAGAGGAATTGTACACTAATCAACCAAAAGGCTTTGTGGTTCCTGAATTGGAACATAATGTGTATAAGCTAAACAAGACCTTATATGGTCTTAAGCAAGCTCCCAAACAGTGGCATGACAAAATCGACCAACTACTCTTATCAAATGGTTTTAAGATTAATGGTGGTGATAAGTTTACTATGTAATGTTTGTACTAGTACTACCCGTGACTACGCACGGGAAATGCGTTGTCGCGCCTTCGGTGCTACATGCAAGACATTTGATGCATGCGGACACTTTCAAGCTTCATTTGATGTGCTAATGCATCTTCCGCTTTCAATTTCAACACTATATTGGATGTGTTGATGCATCTTCTACTTTCAATCTAGATTTAACTTGAATCGTCCTTTTAATTTTTTACCATATATCCTCATTTTCCTCTATAATATCAATGTGGTCAATTGATCCACTTTTAAACCGTTGCAATTTTAAGAAGAAAAAAAAAATGGAACTTAACACTTGTTCTACGTCCCCATGACTTATGTTTTGTTCAAGACAACGAATTATAGAGCAAGCATACTTCATATTATCAATATAAATAGCAAAATACAATAAATATCCTTAACATTGAGATCTTATATACTATGACAATTTGCACTTTTGGAAGCTATTGTCCAATTTTAAAACTATAACTCGTTGTTGGGTTCAAACTCTGCTTTCCCTGTAGACCATTAGCATTAGAGTGATAAATGATGAAAATTTATGCTACTCAAAATTACCTGGATCCTGAATCACTTGAAATTTAGAAACTCCAATATTCTCAACAACAAAAAATTCAAACAATAATAAGGTTCACTAACAACCTTTGTAGAAAAAAAATGCAGGCTAAAAATAGAAGATTATATGGTATCATGCTAATAAAAATAAAGTAACCGCTAGTACTATAACCAAACTTTTGTAATGTTGCAAGTGCAAGCTTGTAAGAATATGAAGCAAATGTACCGATCTCTCAACCATCAGTAGTAGTGGACATAAATTGATCAGCACAAGCAGCTTAAATATAGTAAGGTTGCAACATCAGATCAAGGAAAAAAAGTTAAGTTTTACTACATTATGATGAGTCATAGATCTAAAATACCATAAACAAAAGATATTCCATGATCAATCTAGTGATCATTTTAGGTAAAACTATGTAACCCTTTGGAAGTCTGAAAGGGAAATTTTTTCATTCGCATAAGATTATGTCTTCTTCAATAACTTGGTAGAAAGCACTCCAACTCCAATACTGAAACTAACCAATATCACTTGATCTACTTTCACTCTAAGATGAAGCCAAAGAATAATTTACATATGATTCATAATGTGAGAAGATGTTGAAAACCATGTCAGAATAGTATATCAAATGAATAAATTGTTCCAATTATATCAAAATAGTCAAAAAGGTGAAAAAGGAAATGATTAATTAGTTACGGTCGTTACATCATAAAGTAACAAAAATGATAAGAGAATCGTAGATTTGAGCAAACTTGCACATGAATGATGTGTAAACTTTGTCCATACTAACCCCGTCCATAAATAGTGCAAACCCACAAAAGGAAGCACATATTGGAGAAGAATGAACTCCTTAAAACATTGGGCATTTAAACCTCATTCACCACCGTACCTGGTAGAAAGAAAAAAAGAATAATAATTTTGGAACATAAACGGAATGTAGAAAGTGGTAATGGATCTGAACTAAAATGTAGAGATTGGGAAGAGAGAACACAATACTACTTGTAATTTTTGGGGGCCAAACTCACATACACAGGGATGAAAACTTAAAAGCTACATTGTCTCACCAACGAAGTAGAAAAACGTAAAAGGTATGCATACTAATCAAATAGATTTATTGGATGCACATCTCGAACATGAACATGAATTTTGTTCCAAACCGATTGACTGGAGGTAATAACCACCCATCGCAATTCCTAGTACCGGGTACAGAAGAAGACATTACACAATCTGTAAGGTTACTTTTACCCAAAATCGCCATGTCGAGGAAAACAAAAAAAACTACCCAAAATCAAATTAAACCCACTAAATAGTAAACCAATTATAACCATTAATCATAAATACACACCTTGAAGCATCCTAGTTCGCCTCTTGCAACCCATCCAAAACAATAGACCTAACGAATAGCCCAATCGAACTAACACCAAACAACCCGCCACCACCAACGCCCATGAATCACCCGACACCAACACAATCATGCCGATCACTGCCACAAAATGTGATAATGCCAACGATGAAAGTGTAGTCGAAGAAAACCCCTTTCAAGCAAACTCAATAACCCCTAGTCCTCTATTTTACTCAAAATCTTCTTCTTCTCAAGTTTCTTAAATACATCTACTTGAAATTATTCACTGCCTTCTACGGAAAGTCTTGCGCCGAATCATTGTTTCGTTCAGTTTACCTGAAATAATACAAATCTTCAAGGCTTAGATCTTTAGAGAGAGAGAGAGAAAAAAGAGAGAGAGAGAGAGAGAAAAAGAGGACAGGGCGTGTTTGGGGATATGGAATTTGAGAGGAGAATGATAGGGACACAACATGTCGAACCATTGAGATTTGAGAGAGATTTGGGTATTCAGTTTTTAAGAAGTTACAATAGTTGGTCTTCTGAGTGACGTGGGTGTCATTTATGGAACCACTTGATAAAACTTAAAGAGCAATAGGATGTACGTGTAATATAAAGAGAGGTAGGGTGAAAAGTTTTCAGTTAGTTATTTCTTGAGTAGTTTAGGATATCTGTAATTCAATCGTGGCCCTTAAATCTTACTCTCTCTTTTTTTTTTGTCTCGAGAGGTACATCAAATAGAGTTTGTCTTGATACAAGTACCCTAAAATATAATATAGATGTAGATGATCTTCTTATATTTGGTTCTACTCTTCATTTGGTAGTAGAGAGCAAGATTTTGCTAAGGGTGATTCTGTGAGGCAAAAAGAATACTATAATATTTTTGGCAACCTTAGGTATGCAATTGACTGCTCTAAACAAGATATAACTTATGTTATAAAAGTACTATATAGATTTACGACTAAGCCAGGTTTGGAGTACTGGTGTGTTATTGATGAAGTTATGCAGTACCTAAAATGGACCATGAACTTTGGGTATACATTATTAGAGGTTTCCTGTGGCCTTTGAGGGATTTTGCGATGTAGACTGGAACTTATTTCAGATGATTACCGAGATACCAGCGGATACATCTTTAGTATTGTTGGAGGAGTCGTATCTTGGAGGTCCAAAAAATTGACAATTCTAGCTCAATCGACTATATAGTATGAGTTTGTAGCACTATCTACAACTAGGAGAAGGCAGCTTGGTTGAAAACCTTCTATCTTAAATTTCCTTGTAGAGTAGACCTATACCGCCGATCTTAGTCTACTATGATAGTATTTCTGCTATAACATTAGTACCGAACCGCTATTATAGCAGTAAAAAGTTAGCATTTCGTCCCAAGCACAACACGGTGAGAGGTTTTCTTATGTCTGGTATGGCTAGAGTCTGGATTAAGGAAACTTACACCCTACTACCCACAAGACAATGGCTAACCAGAGGCCATCAATTAAAAAATTAAGTCTGGATTAAGGAAGAAGTTAGATGAAAAGAAAGGTCGATGAGCGAGGAGTTACTCAGTATCTTATGGGCATATAGGACCACACCTCAAACATCATCATATTGTATACCCTTCATGATGGCTTTTAGAACTGAAGCAGTCATTCCTTCAGATCTCGATTTGCCAACTGCTCAAAAGAAGTTATCTGATGAAGAAAATGAATTTGGACTTCTATATAACCTCAATTGGATAAAAGAAACTCGAGACCATGGCATCGCACACCTCAGGCAATACCACGATACCCTTAGGAAAGTTTTATAACAAGAAGGTGAGGAAGTGAACATTCAACATCTAAGATCTAGTACTTCGTCGAATACAAGACAGTACTTGACCAAAAAATTTAGGAAACTTATCAGAAAACTGGGATGGTCCTTACATCCTAAGTAATAATGGCACATACTAGTCAGTGATAGAAAATGAACTGCAGTTGGAATAACCATGGAATGCAGCTCATTTGAAAATGTTCTATAGATGAGAATTTTAATATTTATCATCAATCAATAAAATATTTTTCATTCCATCCAATACTCTATTTTTCATAATAATCAATCACGACAAAACCATATTGGTTGTGTCCCGAGACAATATCAAACTTATTTGACAATATACCATATTGGTTGTGTCTCAAACCAATATCACAATCACTCGACAAAAGACCATATTGGTTGTGTCTCGAATCACTGTCAGCATTATTTGACAAACAATTATCCCATCAATGGGCAACATATCTCGATACCTAGATGTAGTGATTAGATCGAGAACACCATAACTAGTCATGTCTTATATCACGATCCAATCAATCATAATGGTTATCCTATCATTGGGTAACATATTCAGACATCATGTACACGATGATAGTTATTTCTCAAACTATAAGAGATATTGCAGTAAACTCATTACATTATCACCGTAAAATGTTTACACCAATAATGTTAACAGGTCCCATCGACCACTTGTACAACTTCCAAAAAGATTCAAAATGCCCACAAAATATTTAACAAATAAGAGAATAAAACTTCTCTACTTCTTCATAGACACAACTGGATCAACATTCTTCACTAGCAGGCCCGGACTAAGATATTGAGAACGTCCTCTCTATCCTTCTCTTCCACATTGGAAAACTCAGGAGCAGGAACAGAATTTTCAGAAGGAACTTCATCATCATCAGAGTCTATGTAGAAATTCTTCCTCTCTTAGATCAAGTCAAACTCCCCATAGAAGTTTGACTTCATGCATCTCAGAGATTCGAGGCCAACTAAATCCGCCTTTGTAACAGCCTCGACCTTTTCTTTTTCCGCATGAACAAAACCTTTTTTCTTATCTTCATCGATCGAGGTCCTCACATCAAGTATACGTTGTCTTACGCCATCCTCGAATCAGATCTTTTGCAACTTCAACTCTTCCTCCTTCTCATTCGCATTATCATCCTTCAGCTTCTCTAACTCTTTTCTCTTCACCATCTCCCAAATTTTATTCGTTTCTCGAATGGAGCCTTCCCGCGATTTGTTCGTACTAGATTTATCCTTTGATAGCTCAAGATCATCTTTCTCCTTCACCAACTCTTTATCAATATTCTTAAATACCAAGACTTCATTGGCAAGATTCTACCCCCTAAGAAACAAAGGCTTTCCTTCAACAAGCAGGTTCGTAATCTACATTAGTGTTAGAGCATGAGTTCTCGAGGAAGGAACCAAATCTACTAAAGTAAATAATGGGTTAAGATTCCTTACCTGGTTCATTATTCTACAACCTTTGACAAAGAAGGTCGATATATTCTCTGCTCCAGTTATGCAGGTATGGAAACCATGCTCCATCGACATGGACCAAGCAGCAAAGGCCTCAATGGTTAGGTTCATCCCCTCCTCAGAATTTACCAGATTCCTAGACAGCTTTGCTTTTAGGGAATCAAGACTATTCTTCTTCGACCCTACAACCTTTTATTGGGGTACAGGGGAAGGCTTCCATGCTCGAGCACTAGCCACAACACCCTTAGAAATAGCAATACCCACTTCTTCTCCTTTTTGTTTCTCTGGTGGGTTTTGTCAAGTGACACTCTTCATAACAGGATCAGACACATGTTGAAGAGTAACAACTCTTTTATTCTTGTCTGTCTTGCCAAACCCACCACTCAGTAATGCTTCTCTCTCTGCAGCAGTCGAGTCGGCTGTGTACCTACTTAAGTCAGGGTTCTTGAGGGGAAGGCTCGAGTTAGCGGTTTTCTTAGCTTTTGTAAACATTTTATCATCGTCAAACATACTTCGCCTCCCATAGTTCGACCTCTCTTTAGCCCAACCTCTTTAAAAAGCACTTCCAATAATTCTTTATCCTCGACAAGATAATCAATTCGACCAAAGTACTTTATCCTCAGATTATATAGCCACTCCTTCACCATCGAATTCTTGTCGACCTCCTTCAACGCTGCAAAGAAAATCAAAACCTATAACCAATTTTGTAAAAATAAAACATTCGAACCGAAGTGGATTTTTTTCCGCTTCAAAGATTCACCAGGTTCATTAGGATCAGATTTAAAGTTACCCAATACTAGAAGTCGATCAGTAAAGTGCTTACCACCAGTTAACACCCAATCATAAATTAATGGCATTTTTGAAATCTTGCCAAATACCTATACCCGAGCTTACTTGGATTATGCTTCAATGTATAATACATAAGCAGGTCATCCGCAAAAATCAGTTCCTCCCCCCTTTCTTTTAATCGGGAATTTAATATAGCAACAACACGAAATAGGTCATACACATTTGGATTAAATTGGTCTGTAGCAACCTTGAAGAAGTTAAAAAAACCTTTTCTGATCGTTTTGAATCGGCAACTTTAACTGTTTTTTAATTTTTTCACGGTGAACAAGAATACCATTCATATAGATTTGTTGATCAATCATGTCCCCATATTAGCCCTCCAATCTAACATCCTGGGGAATACCGCACTTTTGTTTGAAATTTAAAATTTTATTGGTCTCCGCCTCATCACAATAGCATTTACCCTCCTCATGGAGGTCAACATCAGTATCATCTCCCACTCAACCCCCATCTGAACATTCTCCTCGGTCACTATTTTGAGGCTCAAGTTTGAAATCTGTTTCAGTTCTCTCATTGTGTACCTCCTCCATAACAGTATCTAAACAAGAGGCAACTTCGTTCATTATTCTAGTTCCTATAACCTCTTCACACTCAAAACCACATTACTACCAACCCTATAATATTTACCCAACCCTTACATACAAGTGGCTACATCGATAATAATAGGCTCTACATCAACAATGTTAAAACAAAATTATTGTGCATCAGCATCAGGAATATTAGTATTTTTAACTGGTCATTCCATTTAAACTTGAAAATCATATCATTTTTATTAAATATAAATCATGTTATGTCATGATTAATTTAAAATCTTTATGTGCCTTACTGATGCCCTATTTTCTCAAGCATCATGAATAGAGATATCAAGCTTTCACAAAGCCTTATACTCGAATATACAGAACATTGGAATCACATTCTCGATCATTTTAAATGAAAAAAAAATTAAGTACTATTATCGAATGGATTTACACTTTATACTATATATAGTATACTATGTTCGAGATCTATATTTCCTAACTAAATTTTCCTCAAAGTTGGTGTTGGGTTCCTCACTAATTCTCCTTGAAGTTTTAAAGGGAACTCCCAGACGAGTCAGTCACATCTATTACACGAAAAAGGAAGTCACGATAAGTTTTAGTGTAATTGTGAAATTGTTCTTTTTCATAAATCAAGTGTTTGACAAAATGCCTCAATGAACAGAATCGGGATTCGATGCGTGTGTACGACACATTCACTACGGTGTTTAAAGTGTAGAAGGATATTGCCACACTTCCAGCTGTAAGGGACGCGTGGTAAATATTATTGGGCAGTTTATAGATATACGCTTGGGCAATTCGGATAATCGACTAATTCAGGCACTTACAGAGCATTGGTGGCTGATCACACACACGTTTTTGTTCCTTTGTGCGGAGATAGGGGTCAAACCCTCGATTTTACTATGCTGACATCATTGTCCATTGGCCGATATCCGTCACAGGTGCCATATGATGACACATGGTCTATTTTATCCAATACGAGGCAATTGCTCCCCAATATTGATTTCATCCATATAAAGAGTGGGAACGTCAGCATTGCACATTTAAGGATGTACTTGACCATAGAAGCTAATCGGGAGGATGATATTACTATTGTTCGTACTTTTATCCTCTTCATGATGGGACATTTGTGGTTCTAAACGGCCGACGACACCGTCTCGCTTGGATATCTTGCGGCCGTGAATGATTTGGACTCGGTTGCCCAATATGACTGGGGTTCTGTTATTCTTGCTTCCATGTACCATGGTTTGGATACCGCAGTCAAGACCGGGGGTGCCATTACTGGATTTGTGCAACTTCTTCCAGTACACTGACACTTTTTCCATTTATAAATCAAATATCTTCCAATAAACATCTTAAATATAAATTATAATTATTTTTTCTGTTATTCTAAAATGCAGTATTAGTTCTACGAGTATTGTGAGGTTGGTCACCCTATAGTCAAGGAAGAGGTAAAGTACCCGGCCTATCCGTGCCTCCTAGCATGGGAGAGGGGGAATAGGAGGAAAGTAAATGACCAGGTGGCCAATTTGTTTATTATAGGCAGATACCATATTGATCATCGCACTGTTGAGACTATCACATGGGAACCTTGGTTCGATTATGCAGTGTCTGAGACAGAGGACGTACTGAATGCAAAACTCTTATCCCGTAAAAGGATACCACTTCAAGTACTAAACGGAAACTGTGAATATTACTTGGGGGATATATGCTGGAGGCAGGTGACTAGGGAGGTACGTATTCCTTTGGATCCTCCGCTTAGCATATCGCCACATATTAGTCCAGCGGCTTTACATGAGATGAGACAGACCGGGTTCGTTGACTGTGAGCAGTTTGTGGTAGGGGAGGAGTAAGAGAATTACGCCGCATACTGGGCTGAACGAACTTCGGAGGTAGGCCACATGTTGACAGATTCCCAGAGGATGGGGAATCTAGATCTGTTCGGACCGAGTGCACTTAGAGCTGGTATTATACCCGTGATGGTTACGTTAGTGTCAGTTCATAACTTGTCCCAGTACTTCAGTTTGCCTGGCGAGGCAGAGGGGCCAGACCTAGGGTGGCACATAGAGTGGACAGGGCGGCGTGAGAGGCTCCCATCGCCCGCTTGAGGGACCTGTCACCCATGTATTCATCCTACGGCGCAGAAGAGTTGTGGCACCTGACCCATGGTATGCGGCGACTCGTCCTTACAAAGTCTGCGCGGGACGCACAAAGGCTCTAGAAGGTGGAGGAAGAGCTTGCTATTGCCCGCAGAAAAATTAACAGTATAGATCATCAGCTATATGCCCATGTAAGTAATTTATTTATGTATTTATTGCAGTATTTTTTTTAATGTCATATTAATTTTTTCAAAATATTTATAAAGTTTCTTTGTCCCATTTAGGACCTACAACTGAGGAGGGGCATGACGTATAGGTGATGTCGCTATTACCTGGAGGAGGCACGAGGACAAGGCAGCGTGGGTCAGGTCCGCGAACCAGGGGAGGAAGTACTAACCGCAGAAGGCGGGATACTGGAGATGATTCTGAGTAGATATAGGTATTTTTTATGTTTTTTTAGACTATGTAGAAGCTGTGTTTTGATTATGTAGATGATTCTTAGTAGACGATATATTTGTAGACGATGTTTTGGATGTTTTTAATATTCATTAGCCATTATTATCTAATGTTGAAATTGACTGAAGTTTTTGTTGAAATTGACTATTTGTCTGTTCGAATAAATTTTTACTAAAGTGTTTTACATTTCTACAGACTATTTGGTGATGTTTTAAGATTTTTGGCAGAGTTTTTTTAATGTCTATTCGAACAGACTATTTGTCTGCTCGAATAAATTTCAGCAATTTTACACAATTTGGCACTGAGCAGTTTTATTCGAATAGAACTTAATTTTATTCAAACAAAATTGTCACTGAGGAATACAAATATAGATTTGGCGATGAAATGAACACCGCGCGGTGTTCATTTCACCGCCAAATCTAGGGTAAAAGGCCTACAACTTCATCCTCTTTTACATTTCTTCCATTTTTACACCTCTCTTCCATTGGAAACACATCTACCTTCTGGTATTACACCCTTCTCATAACTCTACAACCTCAAATGTCTTCTTCATCATCCGATTCATCCATACCCGATCCTCCAGGTTTATCGTCGTCGTCCTCCGATAACGATCTTATCTATAATTGTACTGCGGCAATTTGCGTTCTGCACCAAGCTGGAGTAAACATAGTAGTTGAGGATTCAACTTTGAGTTATCACGGGAGTGTCTTGGGCCGTAAGGATAAGAGAAATAAATGAGATCACCCATTGGGGCATTACAGCATTATATGAGACTACTTCGAGCTGAATTGCACATATGAGCCATGAGAATTTCGATGACATTTTTGTATGAGTAGAGACATGTTTATGCGTCTATTCGATGCAATCGTTGCACAAGATCATTATTTTGTCCAGAAACCTAATAACGTCTGGTACTATGGGGTTATCACCGTACCAAAAGGTAGTCGCAACACTACGTTTCTTAAGCTATGGTGTTGCGGCAAATCTTTTTGATGAATATATCCGAATAGGAAAAAATACAACCTTGTTATTTGTGATAAAGTTTTGTGTTGCGGTTATACAAATTTTGGTGAGGAATATCTTCGAGCACCAAACGTGGCCGACGTCGAAAAGTTAAAAGCGATCGGAGAGTCCCGAGGATTTCCCGGCATGTTAGGAGGCCTTAATTGCATGCATTGGATATGGAAAAATTGTCCCAAAGCTTGGCACGATCAATTTAATGGTCATTACCCCAAGGCGACACTAATTCTTGAAGCGGTAGCTTCACATGACCTTTGAATTTGGCATGCTTTTTTTGGGTTACCAGGGTCTAACAATGATATCAATGTCCTACAACAATCATATCTTTTCACCGACTTGGCCGATGGTATCGCCCCGCCCTGCAATTATACAATTGCCGGGAAAGATTATGATATGGGGTATTACCTAGCGGATGGCATATACCCCAAATGGGAAACACTTGTCCAAAATATATCCAATCCGGTTACAGCGAAACAAAAATTATTTGCTCAACAACAAGAAAGTTGTCGAAAAGACGTAGAACGGGCGTTTGGGATTTTACAATCTCGGTTCAATGTTGTAAAAAATCCGATAAAATTGCGGGACCCCAAGGTTTTGAGCAATGTCATGAAGGCGTGCGTGATAATATACAATATGATCGTCGAAGAGGAACGTGGTGCATTCCCCATCATACTTAGACTACGATCCGGCCGAGCCCTGAACTATCGAAGGCGAACGGTTCGATATTGTACGCGAACGCAGAACAATAGAATCTTTTATATCAAAAATGAACCGGATTCGAAGTCGAGAACTTCACTTTGATCTAAAGGATGATCTAATCGAGCATTGTGGGCCGTAAAGAGAAATTTTCAAACCCAGTACTCTATTTCTTATATTATCTGAGTGTTATTCATGTAATTTAATGCTTCTTGTCGTAGTTTTTTATTAAATAAGTTTTTGATATTGCATTAATCTTGTATTTGTTTTAACGCAATATTATCGGAAATAAACATTTTAAAAACAAGATTGCATTCTTCAATAGCAAAATACATTATTCCGACGATTACATTATTGGAAGGTAAACTACATTCTTGGAAATAAAACTCAAATATACAACAAAGTTAAATTATATTTCATCACCACTTCAAGTACCTGGTCTGCCCCTATTGGTAAGACATTTCATTATCTTAGCTTGTTTTTGTAGATAGTATTGCAATTGATGTCCAGAAAGAGTACTCAAGTCTTTCTTCATGATTTTGCGATCTTCCTTTGCTTGCTCCAAATCCATTTTGGCTTGCCAGTGTTGTATTATTTATGTTCTTCTTCTTTCCTTCTCTTCTTTCGTTTGCATCTTCTCCAACCGTAGTTCATTCAGCAGAGCATGGATACCGCTACCAGATGCAGTAACACCCTCCATTGCATTTTGTGATGCAATGTTCTTTGTGTGGAGTTTTTGGCCGATGGGCCTGCTTCTACCCTCATACAACGAACCATCTAAGTCAGAATTTGGGCCGACAGATTGAGGTGCAGGTGGGCCGTCGGGGTCCTCCGATAGATTGTTTGATCCGACCGAGTTCCCCGAGAAGAATTGTCCGATGTTCTCCTGGCCACATTTCTTGGTATATTCACCTCATGGTTCAACCCATCATCCCTTAGGTTGGCCCATCGCGGTTCCGGCGCCAAAATCTTATACGCTTCACGGTGTTTGAAGTCATTGCCGCCATTCAAGCCTTTATAGATTTTGTGTGCATCGTTTTCCTATAATTTGCAAAATTATCCAATACAAATAAATAACGTGTATATCTGCGATAAATAATTGAAATTGAGTTAAAGGAAACTATAACTTACCCGATCTTCTTCTGTTTTTCCGCTGCTATTCCTAAATCGTTCTTGAGCAACTATCCTCTTGTACGCCACACATTGTGCATTAAGGGCATACCACTGAGATTTGGTCGACCCACATGATCATCGTGTGGGGCACTCGGGGTCTCTGTTAAAGACAATGTTGACCTTTTGATAGAAAGTAAAACCCTTTGTGCGGCCATTTGTTTAGACAGAAGTTGTTACCCACACCCTTGCGAGACACGTAAAGTCTGCGTCCGTCCAATGCATTCCAGCATCATCCGTCTCGTTTTAAAACTCAGTATTTTCTGACACTTGCACGCTTGGTCTTTGTTTTGTGGGTGCTCTTTTCTTTCTTTCTTTTCCTTTTTCTTTCTGGGGAGCCGCCGCTTCAACAGGTATTGACGCATTTGTATCACTTTGATTGTGCTGAGTAGATTCACCATGGAATAAATAGTTCTTAAAGTAATTTGGCGGTTGAAATCTTGAGGTTGAGTTAGCGGATAAGGTTAATAGTACGGGCTAAACGCCTGAGGTTGCGGCTGAGATAGTGTAAATGGACTTTGATATTGTCCATAACTAGGATCCCCTTGCGACATAGTAAACGGAGGTGGGGTCTGTGATTGAAATTGAGGTTGAAATTGCGATGGGTTTGGTAGAGGTATAGAGTGAATTGTGATGATGGATGTTGAGCGAATGGTGTTGAAGGTGGGTTTTGGGAGGATGGGGTCGACGGTGTATAGTTATTACCACTAGTGCCGGAGATCGCCATTTGGGGAGAGCGTAGAGGTTCTCCTCTATACTAGGC
Organism: Kingdonia uniflora; assembly: GCA_014058105.1. Taxonomy (NCBI): domain Eukaryota; kingdom Viridiplantae; phylum Streptophyta; class Magnoliopsida; order Ranunculales; family Circaeasteraceae; genus Kingdonia; species Kingdonia uniflora. The sequence goes on from JACGCM010002813.1 coordinate 2,358,899, forward strand.
TTTCTTGGTTTTGGGTGAAAAGAATGAGCCAGGGAGTGATCTAGATAAATAATTGAGTTTGGAGGTGTTTAGATCACCGCGCGGTGTTCCTTTTACCGCGCGGTAAAAAGAATACCTTGCGGTGATCTAAACACCGCCAAACTAAAAAAAAAATGAGTGTGAGCTCCCCACACTTAGTTGAGTTCCTGTAGCGCCAGCTCATCGAACTCACACTCAAATAGTGCCTGCTGGGAGACGTTTGGGTGTGGGTTTGAGTGTGGGTTGGCAAACTCAACTCAACCCACACCCTGCTGCGGATGCTCTAAGAGGTTCTCCTCTTAGTGAAGAAAATCCCTTGTGGGGGAATTTTTTTTGTTTCTAATATGATAAAGGTTCTCCTATCACTTTTACTTCAACTAAGGTTGCTTATATGCCGGCGATTCCTAGCTCTGTGCCTTTAAACTAATCGCAGTTTGCGATTCTTTCTTTATAGTTTTGATATTTTCCGGACTATGTTATCTCACCACATTGGTTTGAGCAGATTTGGGTGTTGCTGATTTTTTTATCTGGATCTGAATTCTTGTTGTTTTTCTAGTGAAGTTTGATTGATGTATTTATTTAAATTCTTGTGGCGTATTCCGCTATTTCATTGGTACAATTTGTGCCGATTTGGAGTGATTGTTCCAGCTATTGCGCGCTCACTTTTAGAGCGGATATTCTTGGATTATTTACCTTCTCGTGAGGTACTATATTCCTTCTTTTTGGCTATTCGCTGTTACACGTTTTGGCTATGGAAACTGAAACGGACAAAGTCAATCTTACGACTTTTGGTAAGATACAAAATAAGAATGGTTCAAGAAATTTTGGGCAAAATACCCATTCCCTGCCCCATCAAAAGTGTGTTAGATGGCTTCTCGAACTTAGTAAGCAAACACAAAACACCCTGCGTTTGCTCAATGGGATGTCGATAATTGCACTATTTTGGGGTGGTTATTTAACTCATGGAGCAGAGGATAAATAATATGTTTATGTACCATGAGACTGTTCATAGCTTATGGTCTGCACTTACTAAGACGTACGCAAGTTCCCGGAATGATGTTCGTATTTATGAGTTATAAAAAGACATTGCTCGGGCAACTCAAGGTTCTCAAACTGTAGCAGATTATTTTGAGTACCTTCAGACACGTTGGGAGGAGCTTGCTCATTTTGATTTTTTATCTAACCTTTCTACAGAACCTGCGGCACTGCACTTGTTGTGAAACGTCTTGAACAGACTTAGCAGTTTCTCATGGGCCTACGGCCTAATTTTGAGTCACTCTGTACTCAGATTGTAAATTCTTCACCTATGCCTTCTCTCTTTGAGATCTTTGCTACTATTGACGGGGATGAACGACGACGCCAGGATGTTCCTAACCAACCAACAAAGATCCCTTCCACCTCAGTTACTAATCAAATGGTTGTTGCAGCCAATTCTAGAATTGTTTCCATCCGTAGCCAGTTTACAGGAGGCCGTGGCCGTGAAGGAAACCAAGGTCATGGACACTTTAGCAGTACTATCTGTGGCCATTGTGGGAGGACTGGTCATGAAAAAGCAGTCGTTTTCAACTATATCCTCATTTGAGATCTTCCTCAACTTGTTCGAATGGAGCACTTTCACCGACTGCAGCAGTTGCCGAGTCCACTGTTTCTTCTGATGGTCCTATTTCTTCACAATGACTTATAGATATGCACCAACTTCATACTCAAATTGGTTCCATTATTCATGACCATTTATCTGCCCAAGCTACTTCGTTATCTGCTGCGTCTGCTACAACATCCTCATGTATCCCATCTGCCTACCATATCTCCTTAGATGGTGCCCCTCCCACTTGGGTTATTGATTCAGGTGCGACCGATCACATGGCTGGTAAGTCCCAGTATTTTTCTTCTATGATATACACACAATAATGTACGCCTTGCTGATGGTTCGTGTACTCCTATCCTCAGCAAGGGTTCTATACCCTTATCATCTACTTTGTATTTGGATTCAGTTCTTCAAGTCCCCCAGCCTTGATAAAAATCTTTTATCTATTAGCCGTTTGACTAAATCTTCGAGTTGTTCCGTGACTTTTTTTCCTTACCATTGCATATTCTAGGACCTGATTTCGAGGACTTTCGGAAAGGGGCATGAAAAGGACGGGATGTACATATTTGACGATTATCCGACCCTTGCTACTACCTCTGTTTTACCAGCTATTGGGACCAACACTTTCACCCCAAAAAACTTAGATTTATGGCAAGCCCGCTTAGGACATGTACATTTTCAGAACTTGTGCTTGTTATTTTATACTTTACAAAATGCATGCAAAACTTCTAAGTTTTAATGTGTTGTGTGTGAACTTTCTAAACATACTCGCACTAGTTATATTTCTCGTATCCATCGTTGTTCTGCTTTATTTGATTTAATCCATTCCGATGTATGGGGGACCTTCTCCCGTCACTGCTTGTTCAGATCATCGCTATTACATTACTTTCATTTATGATTATTCCAGATGCACTTGGGTTATGTGCTTAAATCCCGTAGTGAGGTTTTGGCCATTTTTACTCAATTCCTAAAAATGATTCAAACTCAATATAGCATCACAGTTAAGAATATTAGATGTGATAATGGGGAGAGTGTTTCTTATGCATTTCGGTCTCAACTTAATAAGCTTGGTATTCTTCAACAGTTGACTTGTCCTTATTCACCCGAACAGAATGAGGTGACGGAACGCAAAAACCGTCATCTCATGAATGTTGTACGATGCCTTCTTTGTGGTATGCATGTCCCAAAGGCGTACTGGAGCATGGCAGTTCTCACTGTAGCCTATTTAATTAACCGAACTCCTAGTCTAATTTTAGGTGGTCGGTTCCCGTGCACTTGCTGCATCCGGACTGCACTTTGTTTCCCATCACTCTTCGTGTGTTTAGTTGTACTTGTTTTGTCCAAGACCACCATCCTATTGGTACAAAACTTGAGGATAAAGTTATTCGTTGCATCTTTTGGGGGTAAATCAACTATCTAGAGTTGTTCACGGGTCGGGTCGGGCCGGGTTAAGCCACATTTGAACCCGAACCCGGGCTGGTCCGGTTAACCACATTTGAACCCGAACCCGAACCGACTATGCATAGAACCCGAACCGGAACCGAACCGAATTAATCGGGTTGGGCCGGGTTCTGAACTCGAGTTTTTTTTTTTTTTTTTGTTCTGAGCCGGGTTCTGAACGGACAAATTGCGAATTATGCAAATGACATCTATAGTTCACAACAATGGAAATTCACTCTGTATATACACTCGACAAAGCGCAACCTGCTCTCTTAACAAATTATTTCATCTAAAAAGCAAAACCACAAACTACTGAGCAACATCGGCAACTCATACGCAGATTAACAACTATTATGATTTTCTCTACTCTGAGTAGTTCCCATCTCCCCAAGTCCCTGCTGCGACATCAAGTCTATTTCCGATTGAGTTAACTAGAGCGGAAAACCCACCTTTCGCTGCACCACTATTTCCTCCAACTCCCATTCCTAATCCTAGGAAATCAAGAGTAGTCGGTTTCAAACCAAACATAGACGATGAACCACCACCCATAATTAGTTCACCGATTCCCCCCGAACCCTCGCTCTCCATCAAACGATTCCAATGTACATTCTCTTATTGATGTTGTTGTTGTCCCGACGAAGTATTACTACTAAGCGACACACCAAGTCCACGGAGCAATGAAGCATTAACCGTTGCAACACTCATCTCTGCCGCTTTCTGAAGTAATGCCGTGGCAGACAATGCAGGTTGAGACGGTGCTACATATTGAAGACTGGAACTATTACTTGACGACAAACAAAGAGATATTGGCTCTACATTTGTCATAGATCATTCTGAACGAGCCATCGCGTTTATTAAATCCGCAAACGACGTATGTTGTTGTTGTTGCTGCTACTGTTGTCATTGTAGTTACCCAACCATTGTCGATGACGACGAGAAGAGATTTGCAAACACACTGGTGCCATTACCATTACTCGAACTCATACTACTACTTCCATTTACGCATGACGAGATTCCGGTGTTCTTCGCCGGCAACTCTCTAAAAGCTAGAGAGAGAGACTAAGAGCATCTCCAGCAGCCAGTGTGAGTTTGGGTGTGGGATCTGACAGGGGGCCACAAAAAACCCAACTCACACTCTTCCTCTCCCAGCAACAAGTTTGAGTTTGACACGTGTTTTTTTTCTTTCTTTTTTGTATTTGGAAGAGTTTAAAATACCGTGCGGTAAAAGGAACACCGCGAATTGGTCTAAAACCCTAGAAAAATGCCAAAACCCGGTAAAAAAAACACCGCGCGGTAAAAAGAATACCGCGCGGTAATCTAAACACCGCCAAACTCAATTTTTTTTAGTGTGAGTTCCTCACACTCGGTTGAGTTACTGTAGCGCCACGTGAGCAAACTCACACTCAAAAAGTTGTTGTTGGGAGACTCAAGAGTGTGGGTTTGCAAACCCAGCTCAACCCGCACCCTGCTGCGGATGCTCTAATTAAGAAGTCATTAAACACAAAGGCAGCCATGATTGGTTCTTTCTAAAGTTTGAATCTTTAATCAAAACACAAAGGCGGCCATTGTTTATGATGATGATTATGTACCAAACAAAATCAGATCCTACAAATCAAGTTTGTACTTCAAAGCTTTGTGACGTCATCGATGACAACGAGATCGGAGTTCAAGTAGATGACAACAAGATCGAAGTCCAAGTGGAAGAAGGTGTTTTCTGGGCAAAGGGAGTGTTGGAGGACTAAATGCATGGCTGCGATTGAACCACGTAGGTACTCAATATCAAGAGTGATCGTGATGTGAACCAGAGAAGGATCATTGTAGCTTCAAAGAGACGAAAAGCTTCAAAGAGTAGATCTCATACCATAGAGGGAGGAGGGAGAAGAGAGAGAGAGAAAAAAAAAAAAAAAGAGGTAGGCTAGGGTTGTGAGGAGTGAGGTGAATTAGGTATATAAACTACCGGGTCGGATTGGGATTTAAGAGACAGTAAATCAAGAACCCAAATCCGAACCAATTAAAATCAGGTTTTAAAACTCAGACCCGAAACCGAACCGACATATCCTTAACCCGGACCGAACCGGTCAGTTCGGGTCGGCCCGGTTCGGGTCTCGGGTTTTTGGGTTTGAGTGTACACCCCTAACTATGTCAAAGGGGTATCGTTGTATTGATCCGATCTTTCGTAGGATGATTCATTCTCTTGATGTTACTTTTTTTAGACTATATTTTAGTAGTTCTCCTTTGTTGGCTTCTTCCCCACTAACTTGCAGAATCCTTCAGCTTCCGTACATCCGACTCCTTTTTTTGGGTTGATACCTTCTCTCAACAACTTGAGAATTCTTGACAACCACCTCCCCTTAAGGTCTACAAGCATCGCTCACACCTACCTTCTACTGCCTTGCCGCAATCTCCCCCAACTTCAAGAATACTTTCTTCTCCTATCTCACTTCTTGATTTGCCTCTGATTTACCTAATTGTGACTTCGAGTTACCGGTTGCTGTTCGCAAAGCTAAATGGAGATTTATTACTAATTACCCAATTTTTCAGTTTGTTTCTTACCTAAGACTTTCTAATTCTTATCGGTCATATCTTGCCACAACATCTATTATTTCTATTCCTCGATCTGTCACTGAGGCTTTGTCCGACACTCATTGGACGGCTGCCATGAAAGCTGAGATTGATGTTTTGCAGAAAAATAAGACTTGGGATCTTGCTACTCTGCCATAGGGGGAGAAGACAGCTGATTTTAAATGGGTAATTACAGTCAAATATTAGGGATATGGTACTATTGATCGCTATAAAGCTCGACCTGGAGTGAAGGGATTTGCAAAAATTCCAGGAAAAAACTACAATGCCATATTTTCGTCGGTAGCAAAGCTTGCTAGCGTACGGCTTCTTATTTCTTTCGCAACTTATTACTCTTGGCAACTTCACCAACTAGATGTAAAAAATGCATTCCTAAATGACAATTTATCGAAGACGATATATATAGATGCCCACCGGGATTTTGACTTTAAGGGGAGTATTCTGGAAAAGTATGTCACCTTTCAAAATCGTTGTATGGGTTGAAGCAATTTTCGTGTGCTTGGTTCACTCACTTCGGTGATGTTATTATGTTTATGGGATTTACTCGTCATTCTGATCATACTGCTTTATCCACCGGAGTCAAGCAAATCATTGCATGATTGTTCTTTTTTATGTCGATGATATAATAATAACAGGAGACGATGCACCTTATATTAACAAGGCAAAGATAGTTCTTCAACACATATTTGAGGTTAAGGATACCTTCGGTACTTTCTTGGCATTGAGGTTGCCCGCTCCCGTCAAGGTATTTTGCTATCATAGCGGAAGTATACATTGGATCTTCTCCACGATATAGGTATGATGGGGTGTCGTCCTGCCACTTCTCCAATGGACACTAGCCATCGATTGCATGCCGAGTCTGGTGACCTTCCGGATCCTTTCACTTATCAACAACTGGTGGGTTGCTTAATTTATTTAGCAAATACTCAACTAGATCTTTCCATGCAGTTAGTACAGTTAGCCAATTCATGCATGCTCCCCGGATTTCACATTTAGATGTTGTTTATTGCATTTTACGATGCTTGAAGTCTTGTCCTCGCTAAGGACATTTTCATAGCTCGTGCCAAGCCCTGTATTTCTTGTTATATAGATGTCGACTATGTTGGTTCCATTACTGATCGACGATCTACATCTGGTATTTGTATTTTTCTAGGAAGTCATCTCATTTCTTGCAAAAGTAAGAAATAACATGTTGTTTCTCATTCTTCTGTGCATACATACCGAGTATCGTGCCATGGCTTAGGGCTCGTGGGAGATTGTTTGGCTTCGATCTTTTCTAACCGAGTTAGGATTTCCTGTCACCGATTTACCCACCATCTATTGTGATAATTGGTCTACTATCATGCTTTCTTTAAACTTTGTTCTGCATGAGAAAACAAAGCATATTGAGGTGGATATACACTTTCTCCGGGAGAAAGTTAAGTCTGGATCCGCTACTCCAGTCTCTGATTCACCCATTATTAATTGTGATAATTGGCCTGCAATCATGCTTTCTTTAAACTTTGTATTGCATGAGAGGACAAAGCATATTGAGGTGGATATACATTTTCTCCAGGAGAAAGTTAAGCTTGGATCCGTTACTCCAGTCTCCATTTTTTTTATAGATCAGCTTGCATATATGTTCACTAAGGTAGTTGGTCCGTCTCTCTTACATTCTGAAATTGTCAAGCTGGGATTAGTTGATATTTTTGCTCCAGCTCCATCTCCACCTTGAAGGGGAGTATTGGGAGTTATATTAGCTTATCTAGCACTCAATTTATCTAGACATTATTTTTAGGGCATTATTGTACTTTCTCTATTATTGGATTATTATAAATAGAGACTCTCCATATTGGAGTGCTCATATGGCTCAACTCTCTCTTTCTCATTTTTTTACAATAATTTCTACAAAACTTAATTACTCTGACTGCTTGCCTCTAATTAACAATCTGGTTGCTCGATTTTTTTATTTATACCTTTTTGAATTGGAGGCTACTTGTGCTTGTGGGAATTGATCACAGGACCTCTTGGTTCTCCAAGCACTAGCTCTATCAACTGAGCAAGCCCTCATTGGTTGGTTGCTAGAATAAATTCTTGGAGGCTTAAGCACTTATCTTACTGGTAAACTTCAATTGATAAAAGTGTTCCTCTCAGGTATGCATACTTATTGGACTTCTCGCTTAATTTCTCCTAAAAGAGTTATTTCTAAGCTTAACTACATATGTAGAAAAAAATTATGGACTGGGTCTGACTTCATTAGCACCACTCCTGCTATTAGCTAAATAGCAGGGGAAATTTGTAACCCCCTTTTAAGAAAAGTGGTTTGGGGGTTAAGGACCTTGGTATTTACAACCAAGCCTTTATCATGAGGCACATTTTGTAGCGCCTCGCATTTTCCCCCTGTTGGATACATTGTTATATGCTTGTAGCTATTGCCGTTGTAGTTATTATATTACTCCCTATAGCATGGGATCTTAATCCCTTGTTTTCAAATAAGAAACAACCCAAACTAGCCACGACTCCATCTCCCTTATTTTCTTCCCTTCCCCCATAATCACTCCTCCAAGATCAGTTACATAATCCATCTCTTTGCTCCCAAAACCAAGGCTGCACAAACCCTTGTAATTCCCCATGATTCTTGAGTTCATCTCATTTCTTTTCTCCTATTTTTCTCAAAGATCATACCCCTCTTCTTGCTCCCAAAATACAACAACTAAACCCCTCATTTCCTAACAGATTTGGCTTTGGAAACAACTCCTAAAATTAGTTATTAGAGACCTCCTATTCACCTACACATTGGGCACCACAAACCCTTGTATCGCCCCCATAATTCTTGGCATTAAACCCACTGTTAGATCTGCAAACACTGCATTAGAAATTCAAAAGGAGATGATGGAGTATTTGGCTCTTATATATCGGAGCGTGACTGCGTTGTTCTTCCTCTTCCTTCTCCTGGTGGTCCTATATAAGGCAAGTACATTTATCTATTGTTATTTCATGATTAGAATTCAGTAAATGGCAGGTCTTGAAGATACGTTATAGTGATACATTGTTGTTATAGTTATGACATGAATTTGATTGTGTTAGAACCCATTACTTCGTCAAGTTTTCGTTTAGAGGTTAGATTCCAATTTCACCATTACAATGATTTAAGTTTGTGTAAGAATTACTCGTGCTTTGATCGTATGTTACATAAGATACTTAGGTTATTCCTTTAGAAATTATTAGTGATAGTGTAAATCTGGAATAAGTTCGTCAAGCTCCGTTAGGGAGATGTACCTATTGGTAGTGCTCTTAAATCGTCTATAGTTGTTGAACCATTGTAGGTTGTAGTAGTAGGGGTTACTCGTTAGAAGCTTTAACATTTCTGTACCATCTTTATATTGTTATTTTTGTTATGGAAAGAAGACTTGGGAATTACGCCATGGTTATAATATTGATAAAGGGTATGATAGGTTATGTTAACCTAGAGCTTTGGTGTAATATTAACCAGACATATGACTTGGAAAATATCTCCCTCCCACATTGTTTTATTGAAATAAACACTTCCAACTTGACTCCCTCCCACATTGTTTCCTCATCTCTATCTCAATTCGAACCCAAAACTTGGAAAAAATCACAATTCTTTACAAAATCAAATAGAGATGCCTGAGGGAGACCAACACCCTAGTACATTACCTAGGTTTAGAGGGATAATAAATCTAAAGCAAGATGTAACTCGATCGATGTCTGGAAGGAAGAAAAAAAGTGTTATATTTAAAGAGGTCAGACAAAATGAAGGTGGCCTACCATACCAACCCAAGGCAATGTTAAAACCAGGTTTATTATTGCGCTCCGAGACGGCCAAACTCATATATATCACATTGGTAAGGATCTCACGGTAAGTTTTTCGTACATTGTGACTTTGTTATTTCCGTTAATCAAGTGTTTGACAAAATACTTCAATTAATAGAATCAGGATTCGATGCATCCGCATGGCACATTCACTTCAGTGATAAATGTTTGGAAGAAGATTTTCACAATTCTAACAATAAGGGATCCCGTGGTAAAGATATTTTGTAAGTTAAATTATATTTAATCACCACTTCAAGTACTGGTCTACCCCTGTTGGCCAGACGTTCCATGACCTCAACTTGCCTTTCTAGATACTATTGTAATACAGGTCCAGAAAGATTACTTTAAGTCTTTATCTATAATTTTGTAATCATCCCTTGCTTGTTCCAAATCTATTTTGGCTTGCCATTGTTGATTTGCTTCAACTTTTCTTCTTTCCTTTTCTTCTTTCGCTTGTTTCTTCTCCAACCACATCTCTATAAGTATTGTTTGGATACCGCTACTAGATGTAATAACCTCATCCAAGGCCCTTTGTACTGCAAGGGTTTTCTAAACAGTTGTTGGCTGATGTGCCTGGTTCCACCCTCATACAATGAACTATCTAATTTAAAATTTTGGCCTACGGATTGAGGTATAGGTGGGTCTTCGGGGTCCACTGGTAGATTGTTTGATCCGACTGAGTTCCCTAGAGAAGAATTATGCGATATTCTCCAGACTACATTTCTTGGCACATTCCCTGCATGGTTCAACTCATCATCTTTTAGGTTGGCCCATCGCGGTTCTCGCACCAAACTCTTATACGCTTCACGGTATTTGAAGTCATTACCGTCATTCGTACCTTAATAGATCTTGTGCGCATCTTTTTTCTACAATTCACAAAATTGCCAAATACACAAATAAATAATGTGCATATCCAAGATAAATAAACAAAATTGAGTTAAAGAAAATTAGAACATACCCGATCTTCATTGTTGTTCTCTCTCCTGTGTCAAAAATGTACTTGAACAACTATTCCTTTGTACGCCACACATTGTACATTAAGGGAATACAACTTGTAGGGACCTATCCCTCGATCTCACCCAAAGATAAGCTCTCCTAGTTTTAATTACCTCCATCTCAGACTTGCGCATTTTTAACACATTTTCCCAGTCAACATTCCAACCTACCATACGAATTAGTTAAGAACGTGGGCCAAACTAAAACTGAAAAACCTTATCCAGTCAAAGATATCTGTCTCCAACAAACTCGTCAGTTATTCGGTCAACCGCCACAAACCACATTTTTCGGAAAACGTGCTCCAGCACGACGAAGAGTTGCGGAGAAGGCCTATATAAAAGAAAAGTTCCAAAAGATACAGGGACCAGAAAAAGTATACAAAAGATCGTTAAGAAATAATCTATTCGAGATTCTCAGAAAAGATTACAAACTTCTTAGTTATAAGGTTAAAAACATTTTTATATTTAGAGATCACTTGTAATAAAGATATCCGCCTCAAACAATAAAGATACTTTCACAAAAATCCTTCACACGAGGTTGTGGCTTTTTTATCTATTCAAAGGTTTTCCATGCTAAAATCACCTATTTCATTTCTTACTTTCTATTAGAATATTGTTATAGGTTCATTAGTGTTATAGCGAATTCCAAGCCATTTCGAGCTTACAGAATTTGGCCATTTCATTTGGCGCCGTCTGTGGGAAAGATTGCATTTCCACGATATCCTAAGGCAGTCTTTCATTACAACTTTCAATCATGGTTACTTCCAGACGACCGGCTACAGGAACCCAGCTCGAAGTTTCCCTGAAGCCGAAAAAGGTTAGGTCGCTACCGATTTTCTCGCAAATTTTCCAGTGGAGGATCCCGAGTGGAAGGAGCACAACCATGACCTTCCAGAAGAAATACTCAAGGATCCACCCCCAAGCCATTCGACAAACGGGCTGAATGGATCACCACATCAGGGTGGAAACTTCTCGCAGATGGATTAACAGGACTCGCAGGTTCAAGAATCGTGATCGTTTTGATTACCCCCTCTAATGACAGAATTGAGAAATCAATCCATTTAGATTTTGAGGCCTTAAATAATGTCATCGAGAATGAAGCCCTCATTCATGGACTCGACCTTGCTCTTCAGCTCGATGTCCCCGAACTCTCAGTTTACACAGATTCACTACTCATCGTCCACTACTGCTCAGAACAATACAAGAAGAATGGGAAGATGATCGAATACGCAGCCCTCGTCGTAGATAGGATGAGCAGGTTTGCGAAAGCAACTATCGATTATCTTCCTCGAGGTGAAAATAGACACGCCGATTCCTTAGCATATCTAGCTGGGGTCTTGGTTACAGAAGCTCGATATCTCCAGACCGAAATCATTTCAATCCCCAGTATTGATCGCATTTCTATATGCACGATCAACCCTGGGGGTGATAAAGGGGGAGATAGCGATTGGCAAAACCCTTTCTTAGCCTGCCTCACTGTCGACAATAATTGCAACGGACCACTGCCAGCAGATCCAAAAGAGCATCGACGGCTGATCAACAACCTAAAACGCTATACTAAACAAAATGGTGTGATATACCGCATTTCCGTCACAGGGCCTTACCTCAAGTGCCTCTCCAAATCAAAAGTAAATGAATTGCTCTACGAATTACATGAAGGGACTTATGGCTCCCATGCCGCAGGTCGATCATTAACAAACAGGGTTATCACTCAAGGAGTATTCTGGCCTGGCATGCACAAGCAAGCAGATGAGTACTCCCGTAGATGTAACACCTGCCAAAGACATAGACATATGATACTCGCCCCTGCGCTTGAACTCCATGCAAGCAAGTTTTTTTGGCCATTCAAAAGATGGGCACTAGATCTCGTCGGTGAATTCCCTAACTCTCCAGGTTGCCGCCGTCACCTACTCATAGCTACCGATTATTTTACAAAATGGGTAGAAGCAGTTCCACAATGTCGAACTAGAGAAGAAAAGAGGTTATCTCTTTTATCTGGAACTACATAATCACTTAGTTTGGGTGCCCCCACCTAATTCGTATCGATAACGGGCCCCAATTTGTGGTAGAGAAAGTCGTAACCTTCCTAAACCACCACAATATCATCTACTCACCATCCAATCTTTACTATCCTCGAGGCAATGGTCAACCCGAAATCACCACCAAAACCATCGTAGATAGACTTAAAAAATGGCTTCACTCACAGAAAAAAGGGAATTGGGTTCGCGAGCTGCCTCATATCCTATCGGCATATCTTTCTACTCTCCGACAATCAACTAGGTGTACCCCATTCCTCCTTGCTTATGGCACTGAGGCCATCATTCCTTCTGAATATCATCATCCCGTTAGTGATTACGAGCTAACTGACGAGGCAAATTAGTTTGAGTTGGCTTGCAACCTCAATATGAGAGATGAAACCAGGGAACACGTCATCACTAACCTAGGTTAATATCATCATATGCTTGCCAGATCATACAACAACCGAGCCAGAAGCCGTGCCTTCCAAATCGAAGATCTCATCCTCAGAGAAATTCCTCAACATCATAAAGAGCCTCACGCTGGAAAATTAGCCAACAATTGGGAGGGTCCATTCATTATCACAGGTCTCTCAGGCCTGGGATCATATTATCTCATGAAAGAAGAGAGAATCTCCATTTCAAATCCTTAGAACACTAGGCGACTGAAACGGTACTATCATTAAGCATCTTACTACTCCATTTCCTTTCCTCATTTTTGTTATTTTGTTTTTCAATTCCAAAAGTGAGATTTTCATCTCCATCCAATATAAATTCTGAACTTATCAATGAAACTTCCATGTTTTTCACAACGTCTCTCTACTTACGTAGATTCACCAACATTATATAGATTAAAGCATAGATAATACTAGCTTTTAATCAATCTTATTCCAGTTAAATAAAGGATAATACTTGGTTTGACTTACTCTACTAAATCTATGCGATTGTAGCAAGGGTAGAAACTTGTTTCATATCAAAGACTCTACCAAACATCGGATAGGGCAAAGATAATACTATCCTTCATCTACTTTAACTTGTTTGGGTTATTTATACAAGTTAGATCAAGGATAATACTTAGTTTGACTGACTCTACTAAATTTCTGCGATTGTAGCAAGTGTAAAAACTTATTTCATATCAAAGACTCTACCAAACATCAGATATGGCAAAGATAATACTAGCCATCATCTACTTCAACTTCTTTGGGTTATTTATACCGGTTAGATCAAGGATAATACTTGGTTTGGCTGACTCTACTAAATCTTGATGATTGTAGCAAATGTAGAAACTTGTTTCATATCAAAGAATCTATCAGGCATAAGATAAGGCAAAGGTAATACTAGCCTTTATCTCTTTCAATATGTCTACAACATTTCTATAGTTTAATCAAGTTTCAACTTGGTTTAACTCAACCCATTTCTGCGATTGAAACAAATGTAAAAACTTGTTTTATATCAAAGACCCCACCAGAGATAAGATAAGACAAAGGTTATACTAGCTTTTATCTATTTCACTATGTCTGCGACAAATATAATTTATTTTCAGGCCTTATTACAATGGATAAATTTTCTATTGTGGGAAGGTCAACCATGCTTTACCCTTCAGAAGGAGGTCGAACAGACTTCAGTTCATAAATTACAACAAATCTGCCCCTCTCTATCAGATCAGCAGGTCGAGGACCTAAATTGGTTTCCATAAAGGCCATACAGTTGCCTCGATCTATATTAACTTTACAAACGCATCCCTTGTCAGACAGGTTCTTCAACAAGGTATCTCGTTCAAACTCAACTCTTTTTATTTCCTCTACAAAATATACAACGGCCGACTTTAATAGGTTTTCCCGTGATGCATGACCTACAACAATCTTTAAAAAAAAATCTTACTTTCTTGAGGCATGACTCTAATCTAGCAATCAAATTCTTCTTATGAGTTATTTCCATATCGACCCGGGCATCATAAGCTATATTATCTTCCAATTTTTTAACATATTTAGTTGATTCAGCCAGGTTCATGGCCTCTAGGTCCACTACCTGGGAACGATGTATCTTTATTTTTGCGTTCAACTATTCCCTAGCCGGAATATCCTTTAATAATTCATCTTTCCCCTTCATCAACATTTCTTTTGCCCTGATTTCCCCTTCCAGGTCCTTCGCCCTGATAAGAGCAGCATCCAACTTCTACTGGTATTCCCTTAAGTTTGCATTTCCTCTCTGAACATGCCCTTAAATGCGAGAACATCACTCTCCAGCTCTCAAATTTGGCCTGAGAGACTAACTACATCCCATTGGACTAGAGGAGCCTTAACCTCATTTCTACTTCCCCTTTAGCGCTCTCTAGCCTCGGCATTATTGGCACGCGCGATGGCTTGCGTCAGTTCGGTATTTAATCGTGCCACCCTCTTATTTAATTTGTTACACCTTCGTTGCATTTCCCGAAACTCCATATCCTTGACGGGTAGGGCGATATACAAGTTTTCAGCCTCGGCTTCCGAAGTTGATAAATTTTCTTGAACTATTCTCAGCTCATTATATTTTTCAACCATTTTTAATTTCAGTCACTCCAGCTCGTTTCTACAATTCTAAAGATTAGATTGAAATTGTCCCTCCGATCTTTCTAGGGCCTGAATACGGCATTGAGCCATTTTCAGCCTGCTTACCCTTAGCCATCAACGTGTCAACCCAACTTTAAAGCTTCGCAGCGTGTTCTGTGATCTCCGCTAGCTCTTTTAGCCCCTTGCTTATTTCAGCATCTTTCTCTTCGACCTTATGAGTGAGGTCAGAAACAGCCCGGGTTGCTTCCACAAGCTTAAAATTCACTTTTACATGTTGATCTTCTTTGTTCTCATTCGCCTCCCTTATCCTATCAAATTCCTCTGCAAATTCCCGATTACATTGGAGTACGTCGTCCTCACCCGAGCGGGCTGAATCCAGTTCAACCTGTACAATATAAAGATATTAATACAGTTCGATTCAGAACACCATCAATATGCATATATATATATATATATATATATATATATATATATATATATATATATATATGATTTCTATTATTTGCGGTGTGCAAATACTTTTAGACTAAAAGGTTGGGGTACATTATCAGATAAACGCTCCATGAGGTATATTGCGAAGTCTAAGGTACATGCTTCCGATATGCTACTTTATATAAAGAGCGTTGAATTTTTCTATATACTATATTAGTATTATTTTCCTAAAGCTAATAGCAAAATTTTCAATCTGTATCTACATCCTATTTACTTGATAGTTTTATGTCGATATATCATGCAAGTCGAGAGACCTTTTCCGATCTAACCTACAGCTTCACTTGCGAATATAACAAGGATGTAGAGGTCTCTCTCTCCCTGGCATGCCCGGTCTCTAGATCTTTTATTCTGAGACTCATTTCTCTAAGTGCCTACAAGAGGTTTATAAAAGAAGTCAACCTACAAAAATCTCCTCTATACACATAATCTAACAATTTACAATTATTCATACAAAAGCACATATTTACCCTACCTTCTCATTATCACCCTCTGGGAGGTCAGTGTCGTCCCCTTAATTGGCAAGCACCGTCTGACGAAAGACACCATCCAGACCATCAACGACCCCCACCGCAACCTCATCCACTTCCTCGTCATCTTCGTCCTCGAGATAGGTATCTACCTTAATGACATCTACCTCCTCCTTAGAATAGACCATCAACATCAGGTGGAGCCCCAGCCTATCCCGCTCCACCACCATCTCCTCCAGATTGGCTATCGCCTCCTCCTGTAGTTGACCAATTGCCACGGCATGGGTAACCTTTAGAGCCTCCAGCTGCTTAGCTTCCTTCTGAGTATCAGTCCTAACTCGAGCTAGCTTCTTTTCTAGCTCGATCTTCATCTTCTTCAAGTCGGATTTTTCCTCCTCAACTCCGAGCCAAATCCCGTTAACAAAATGGGCAACCTGCAAAGCATAAATTGACCTCAGCATTAGCTCGAAATGCATTAGATAGCTTTTTCACATAATTAAGATAACCTTACCATCTTGCTCATGTCTTCCTCTCTATGAAGAGCCGTCAGCCTGGCCCTTTCCTCAACCTCTTTGAGGTCGTCCACCACAGCAGATCACCCCTCAGCGACCTTTTCCCCCGACTCCCCCGAGAGTTTGATCCTTTTCCTTTTCTCTTTTATGACCTCACCACTTCCAGTGGTACCAGAGGTCGGCAGAGTCTTTAACATCTATTTGTTCGGATATTTTTGAGCTATTTTGCTCGACGTAATGGGTTCCGGCTGAACTGAGCTATCTGTTCTAGGGGTCAGCCAGCAGATAAAAATACTCTTCCCCTGCCACTGCCATACAGCCCCTAAACTTCCTACTGACATATTCTACGCAGTTACCCCACATCCCTCTTACAGCCGCCTTAATCTTACAAAATTCTCTAAAGGCATCAAAACCAGGAGGATAAGATATCAATTGGACAGGAAAACCTAAAAATTGATCCAATCCTACTTCAACTTCACTATCAGACTTAATCGTTCCACCAGAGGTCGACACCTCATTAACAGGTAAGCTATCCATCTTAACAACAATTTCAATAGGCAAGTTTCAACCCTACACAATTGCCTCTCACGCTCGGCCTACATACAAATTCAGGTATCTATCATTATTTCGTAAACATCGATCATTTCCGTACAACATATATCTTTAGAATATTCTGTGTATATGTCAAATTTACACAGATTTCCATAAATAGTTATTTTTAAAGATTTGCTTAAAAAATGATTACGATTTGCACAAACACGTATATACTGCATACGTCTCTACTAACCTTCAGTGTCCGAATAAGAATCTGTATTAGTGCCAAATCATTTTCTCACGACGCTGCTGTATAGCCACCTGCGTGATCTAGTGTCTTTCACTATCTTCAACCATTGATCACCTTCAGACAACTCCTTATCAAATCCCCTGCAATCTTTTCGCGTCTCTCTCTTTGTGCTTTCCAAATTTTTAGAAATTAAAAAATGTTTGAATGATAAGGAAGAAGTACTATTTATTTTTTCTCTCTCTAGCGGCTGACAGTTATTCTGCCTTGCACCACCTGTCTTCGACTTTGGAACCGATGCGTCCTTTCCACTATCCATGTCAGACGTCTTGAACCTTTTCAATAAAACTGCATTTCCATAATTACCCCTCTCCTCATATATTAACCAATTTTCCTCTCCTATTTCCATATCTTTTTCTGATCTTCCCACACTCATGATGACTCACCCTATACGATATCAGATTTATGCAGCTTTACATACAAAACCAAACTAGAAGGTTCTGCATTTCCTCATTTTGTTTTCTCTGTCCTTATTTATCAAACTTATAGTGATAATAACGTCATTTTCAAAGCTGAGAAAATTTTCAAATGTATTCAAAATTATTTGCCACAACAGCCTCGAAATGGCATTTGCAACTATAGAGGATATGATTGATTTACGCCTTTTCTGTTACATTTAACAAACTTATCTTTACTTATGATAAATACTTTATACAACGTCTAGAACAACCTTAAATAACCTGGACGACAACATCCGATCACATTATTCGTCAGTCCTCCGGTCTTCAAATTGGATCTCAACCTCAATAATCAAACCAACCATCTCTTCTCGATCTACCGGATCATTCACCAATTCACGAAAGCATACCTCAAAGAAATAACGGGCATACTCAAGTTCCCTACTCCTTACATCTAATCCTTCGAGCTGACACTCCTTCACTGGTAACTCAGCATCATAGCCACACACACTAAAAATTATCTCCCACACTTCAGCAATCTTTATAGCCAATCGACCTTCTGCGGCATGACGAATCCTCTGAGATCGAGTCCGTACCATCCTAATCTCTTCTTCATTTTCACGATCATCCTACCCTTATTTGTACGTTTTTCACACACTTTCCCCTTAAAATATGTATTTTACCTTTTATCTCGTAACAGAAAACCCCAAAATCTTGAGAAAACCATTTAAACTTATCTCTTCCTTCGAACTCATCCGTTCTATTACTTTCAAGGTCGAGCTTATTCTATCTAGATCTATTCTTCCATCGACCTCTATTAGATAAAATTTTTACATTACTGAATTCTTGAAATTTTTGTCTCTAACATTTTTGATACACACAACAATATCATACTTACATCACAACATCAATTTCTGAACGTATTTATCTCAGTTCGAACATCCCAACAACAATATTTTCAATACATATAAACTCCTATTCATTTCATACATCCTACACAATTCAGTTCGATTCTAAGAGACATTTTTTATCTACATGATAAAGTAATTGGATGATAACTTTTTATTCATGTCGAAAACATTACATATGATTTTACAGATAACAAGTTTTTCAGTACATCAATCTCAGGTATACAATAGAAACATTATCCGTTCAGCACCAAACTCCAGGTACTTTACAGATAACAAGTTTTTCACTATTTTTAAAAGTCACAGGTCATTCAGGCGTGCCGACGCATCAACTTCTCCAGTTCTTCTTGCTTCAGTGATCTTTCACCCTGATACAAAGAAGAAATTGGAACCAACAAAGAGCTTCCCTCGCATGAGTTTGGTTGAAGTCTACACGAACTTTAAATGGAAACTATGTAAGTAGTAAACTCAGTGCTAGAACCAAATTCTCAAACTAAAGGTCTTCTGAGCGCCAAAACGTGATGGAAATGCATAAATAGACTCCCACTGGTTGTCTCCCTTCTCCACTACCATCACCCCCTCCTTTGAAATTGCCACCTCCAAAGAGTTGGTAGAGTTGAAGAGAGCTCGACCTTAAAATCCATGATGATACAAGAAATTAACATAACTGTCCTACAGTTATGCCCATCCCTGCATATGAGGCCCTAACCCTATCTTTTGCAAGAGTATGGAGGCAGGCCCACTGGCCCTCGCCTGTCAAGACGATGATATGAAACCTCAACTTGCAGCAGAACTCTTTTTCATCTTCAATCGCTTCGTCTTCCAACATTCCTTGATACATCGGAGGAACAGGAGCGGGTATCGACATCTCCAAGGATTGATCATCGAAGTATTTCAACTTCAACCTCTGCATTTCATATGCAATCCTCTCTTTAAGGACCATACTGCGAGTC
This sequence comes from Kingdonia uniflora, assembly GCA_014058105.1. Lineage (NCBI taxonomy): Eukaryota > Viridiplantae > Streptophyta > Magnoliopsida > Ranunculales > Circaeasteraceae > Kingdonia > Kingdonia uniflora. The sequence continues at coordinate 2,378,465 of JACGCM010002813.1, forward strand.
TTCACCATTGTTAAAAAAATTTAAGGAATTTTAAAAGGAACAAGCATACTCTACTTTCAAAATCCGATGCAGGTATCATTTATATAACCCTACATTTAATGTACAAGTACATTTTACCAAGCGTCATCATTCATTGCAAACGCAACTTTTCGAGTCATAACTGTCACATACATCAGTATCCACATCCTCATTAAATACACGTCATTTCCCATATCACGCGTAAGTTCCACATAGTCAATACCATCATTATTCCATTTCAATTATAAAGAATTACAACCTAGATTACAAGTTGATCATTTCTCAACCAAAGCCACTCGTGACTTCGGTTGTAAGGGGGCGATTGTAGGGACCTATCCCTCAATCTCACCCAACGTCAAGCTCACCTAGTTTAAATTACCTTCATCTCAGACGTACTCATTTTTAACACATTTGCCCAGTTAACATTCCAACCTACCCCACGAACTGGTTAAGAACGTGGGCCGAACTTAAGCCGAAAAACCTTATCCAGTCATAGATACTTATCTCCCACGAACTCGTCAGTTATTCGATCAACCGCCACTAACCACATTGTTTGGAAAATGTACTCCAGCACGACGAGAGCTGCGGAGAAGGCCTATATAAAGAAAAAGTTTCAAAAGAGACAGGGACCAGAAAAATTACACAAGAGATCGTTAAGAAATTATCGATTCGAGATTCTCATAAAAGATTTCAAACTTCTTTGTTATAAGGTTAAAAGTATTTTTATATTTAGATATCACTTGTAATAAAAATATCTGCCTCAAGCAATAAAGTTACTTTCACAAAAATCCTCCACACAAGGTCATGGTTTTTTTATCTATTCAAAGGTTTTTCACGCTAAAATTACCTGTTTCATTTCTTACTTTCTATTAGAATATTGTTACAGGTTCATTGGTGTGATAGCGAATTCTAAGCCATTTCGAGCTTATGAAATTTGGCCATTACACCAATGAGTTTTGGTCAACTGACATAATCATCATGTGGGGTACTCAGGGTTTTTGTTAAAGGCAATGTTGACCTGAGGTTGATAGCACGAGCTAAATGCCAAGGTTGCGGTTGAGAGAGTATTAAGAGATTTTGATACTATCCTTCAAAGGTATCCCCTTGCGTCATGGTAAATGAAGGTGAGGTCTGTGATTGTAATCTAGATTGGAATTAAGATTGGATGTAGTAGAGGTATAAAGTGAATTGTGATGATGGATGTTGAGGGAATAGTGTTGAAGATGGGTTCTGGGAGAATGGGGTCGACGGTGTAGAGTTACTATTGCTGGTGTCGGAGTTTACCATTCGGGGTCTGTGTAGAGGTTCTCTTCTCTGCTCCACAATTGAGTTAGGGAGAGAAGAAATAACTATGGAGAACTCAGCTAAGCAAAATGGATAAGTGGCTTTTTGAATATCGCGCGGTACTCAAAACATCGCCAAATTTATTTGTTTCTTAGTTTGAGGAGCTCAAGCCCAGTTTGGTTCTGACAGTGCCAGGTAAGCCAACCCAAACTCAAAAATATGCTGCAGAGAGCGCCAAAGTTTGGGTTTGGATATGAGTTGACAACCCAAACCCAAACCCAAACCCTGCTGAAGATGCTCTTACTTATAATGGCTCAAAGCTCCGATAGCCAGGCGTGCACGATAAAAAGGACAGGCATTTTAACTAGCTGTTTTGAGAGTGGGTCCTACTTTCTTGATAACATTCGCTCATACAAGTCTCAAGAGAGCACAATCGTGGGTATGATAGCCTCATTTCCTAGGCAACTGTGTGGTGAAGGACCCTAACGCGTCTCCAAGTGTGACCAATTCCCAACCGCTTACTCCACAAAAGACCACCGATGGTATGGACGTACGCATCGCCTTCGACGCCCAGCATCGCAAATTGGTGACTCAAAAGTTGGTTGCGGAAGGTGGCAGCTAGATGACAGGGAAAGAAAGAATTGCTATCTCGTACACCTATGTGTCCGAGTCCAGTCGCTCATTGAGCCAGATGCCTGGCTCGAAGATATAGAATACTCTGTGGACGGTGAAGGTGAAGCAACGACTGTCAAAGGTGTTAAATGATCTGACTTCTCTTCCGTCGGCCATACATGCCGCTGTCAAGGTACAAAATATGTGGTTATGTACTAGAGATTTTCTTTTGTTTCATGTTAGCATGAATCTTTGTGGCAGGGGGCTCTGACACTGAAGGTTTATCTCTTACGAGGAGACAACTTTGTGGCTAGGTACAAGGAGTTGGAGTCCGATGTGCAAGCAAGAGTTAAAGAGGACGTAGACGTTGCCTTCGCTGGAGCTCTAGCTAAAACTATATGTCCTTTGCGGGCCCAGGTAGTGATTTTGACTGTGAAAAAGGCTCAGTTAGAGTAGGACATAGCGTCCTGTGGTTAAACTATTTCTCACTACGCAGCAGATCTCCGAGGAGATGTCCCGAGCGGTTCAGTTGGACAAAAAGTACAAAGATTTATTTGTTGAATACGCGGCTACGATAGACTTGTGGGTAGCCACTGTAGTACCACCAATGCTCAAGCTACGCGTCTTTGAATTTGTACCTAGGTTATGCCATCTTGGAATTTCTGGAAAGCAAGGGCCGTATCCTCGGACCTTGGAGGGGGACATCACCCACGAGGAGCAAGAAGAGTTAGACTCCTTGACCCGTGGGAAGGATGCAAAGGTTGCTGGTGGTATTTTGGCATCCAGTCCAGCGAAGGAAATTGGCCCTTGACAGCCTTGTAATACTTTATTGCTGGTGGTATTTCTAGATAGAACTTTTGTCTTCTTTGCCCATAGAAGCTTTTGAATATTTTGTATACTTTATTGTTGGGTTTGAATATTGTTAATAGGCTTCCTTTATCAATGCCTTGTTGTAGTGAAACTGTCAGATGTTATATTTGAGGTTGCCTTTCTTGAGACTACTATAGGGATTTTTGAGTTCCCACTAACTCACGTGTGGTCCTCGTTGGACCAGTAATTGCAGGTCATCAAAACGGCCGTATGAGAAAATTTAAATTTTTGAATTCACACCAATTCACTTATGGTCTTCGTTGAACTAGTAATTACAGGTTTTCAAAACGGCCATATGAGAAAAGATTAGGGATTTTTGAGTTCCTACCAACTAACTTGTAGTCCTCGTTGGACCAGTAATTGCATGTCGTCAAAACAATCATGCAATTTTTTTGGGGGATTTTCGACTTTCCACCAACTCACTTGTGGTCATCGTTGGACCAGTAATTGTAGGTCATCAAAACAACCATGTACGAAAAGATTAGGGATTTCTTACTTCCCACCAACTCACTTGTGGTCTTTGTTGGATTAGTAATTATAAATCGTCAAAACGGCCATGCGAGAAAAGATTGGGGATTTTCAAGTTCTCACCAACTCACTCGTGGTCCTCGTTGGATCAGTAATTGTAGGTCGTTAAAACAACCTTCAGTAATATTTTCATATTTATGAAAAATCACATTTCACGTTATTTGCTTAATAGTCCTTATGCATTATTATTTATTAAAATTAGAGCTGATTTTACTTCTATTTACGGGTTTTGGTAGTAGTTGCTCATAAATATGCATGGTTATGGTGTTGCTTATTTCGCAAGCCTTTGTGCATCCATTCTCATTCCTTCTATATTACGCTTATACATTATTGACTATGGTTGTATTTCAAGTAGCTACTATTCTTAATGCATGCCAAAACTTTATGCTAATAGTAGATTTGACCCAAGGTTTCTTAAGGGAAAATTACAATTTAAAAATTATAAGTTCTATGATGTAATTGCTTACAATAAATGTCTAATTATAATTTTGAACCGTAAGTCACCTCCCGTTGTTTCTTATGAGCTATGAATGATTTTCTTTGACATATTTGGAGATATATAAACATTAACTTGTCCTATTTTTTGTAAGTCTTGTGTTTTCCATCTACATGGTATTATTTATTATTGGATGTTTGTTGTTTATGCTAAATTGCAAGAGTCAGATATTGACCGCATTATCTGTTGGTTTTGGTGCAGAACAAGAAGTACTTAAATGGCTCTGATGCATGACAACCGTTGTACGGTCATTGGATTCTTTAATAACACTCTAAATTCCAAGTAAGACGATGTTCTAAGATCTTTTTATGATATTGTTTTTTTTAGTTTAACTGAAAGGGAATCAACTAATGTAAACTGTTGTTATATCTGCTAACAACTATGATTTGGCCAGGGTTTAACATAACTACCCCAAGTGTTTTGTCTACTACATGGTATGTTATTATACAAACAAGATCATTGACTTCTATCGTAATGGATTCACATATGAAAGGTAACTAGAACCACAACAAAGATACATGCCCTCCAAAGTTTTTAGCTCCTTGGTCTCAAATAATTAAACTAGGTGAGCCTCATATCTACACACATTTTCAGAAAATACAATGGTCTTGTTGATAGATTTTTAGCAAATTGTGTAGTTTGGGAAATTTTTTAAGGATTGAGACAGTTTTATTTTCTCCTCAGCATTTTGTGCTATTGTTTTACCTCTAAATGAGTGTATTACAAAATTTCAGCAACCATCTACAGTTGCTCATATGGTTTCAGTCTATGCTCCTGCAGGTTCAGACAATATTAAGAAGATATTCAAATTGCCCTATTTCTGGAAAGAACGTCGCAGAGGAAGATGATCTTGCTGCATTATAGGAAATGACAGTATAAACAGGTTAATTGTTCTTTTGATTTTCTGATTTGGTCACATAGAGACTAGCAGTTACACTTATTAGCTGTAATCATTCATGTTAAAAGAATAAAGAAAAAACCTGTTGTAATAATGGATCACACAATACCCAACAAAAATCTGAGTTCACTTTTTGAATGACTTTTTTTTCCATAAGAAAATAAATGAATTTAATAAATATGTGTTACAATTTTACAGACTTCAAAATGTTTCTTCTTATATATTAATTTAAAATTTTCATGTAATGTAGGCAACCATTTCAATCTTGGACTTGATAGGCTTTCGAGCACGTGAAGTGTAGGAGACAAATAGCTATCATCAACTGTGATCGTGATAACAAATGTAGTGTCCAACATTACTGCTTTACAAATGCGACCAAATGTTGTTATGCAAAATGTTTATGTTTAGTCTCTTGCTTAAATTATGCCGCACTTTAACATTAATTCTCATATTTGCAAGATCATTTTTGTTTCCTAGAGGCATGTGTATATATTCATATAGGGAGTGGATCCATGGCCACCCCCTTTATGACACCCAATAAACCACCTATTTTGAACCACAAATCTTAAAAGATGAGTGGTTGAGAACCATTAGGAGGTGCACATTTTGGATTTGAACAAATACCCTCTCTCTTCAACCTCCTGAGGTGTAGGTTTCCTATTATTTACTATTGAACAACCCTATTTCTCTTTCATCAATTATTAAATTTGGGTCTATCTCTCCCTCTTTGAAAATCAAATTTAAATCCGGGCTCCACAAACCATACCAATGGCGAGCTTAGAGAGTAGTAAGGGTTGGGAAAAACCACCATAGTTAACTACATCTCATTATATAACGGAACAATTCAATTTCATGTGTGGTTCTAGTAACAAAATCATATCTTTTCAAATACTCTAATAACGAACGCCTATATTTTTCGTGAAGAACAAAGCTGTGTACATATGAACAAATAAATAGAACAAACCTAAGCAGAGAAATAAAATCTATTCCATCCACAAGTAAAAATGTACAACTTATGCTTTGTTTTGAGGAATAACATCGACTACAAGAGGGATCAAAATGAATAGATCAAAATTTACAAATCCACTATGAGAGAGTTCATCCAGCTCGGTCTTTGATTGAAGCGCGCCATCCAGCTCGGACACCTGTCTCATCAAGGCATCACATTCCCTCCCCTACAAGACAAAGTAGAAATTATGTTGGATTCTTGTATACCCCTATATCAGAAAACATCAAATTTGAAATTATAGTAACGAAAAATCATGAATTTTGAAATTGAGTAACGAAAATAATAATTTTCTAAAACAAAGAAACAAAATGATCAGATTCCGTAACATCAGTTACCGAAAATCAATTATTTTGTTACCGTACCCTAGTAATTTATTTTTAGTAACAAAATATAGATTTCCATAACTACCGTCCCTACCTAGATCTAGTTTTTACAAAAAAATCTAAAAAGAATGAAAAACTTGCAGATCCAAATCACAGACAATAAAATAATGATAAAGTATGAGTCAAAGCTTTTCAAATACCTCTCAAGCTACTCTTTATCAGCCCTTCAAAAATGGAAATGACTACTACAATGAAAGACCACCGAGAGATGACTACGAATTTAATAGTGGCTTACCTTCTTCGTTAGAGACCAACAACACCAAAATCAGAGATGAATTTGAGATAGACAAGCAACAAACTCGATTTAGGGCACCCAAATTCGTGAGGAACAGTTGAATGGTTGTCAATGGAGAGAGAGATAGAGGGTAAAAATAAATATGATAATTGAGGAGAAAGAGGGGTAAAAATTGATTTTAAAACCTGTTGACCTGCAACATCATCAGGTCAGCAGGTTGCCCCAACTACCCCTTTCGATCACAACCACTTTTATTTTTTATTTTTTTATTTTTTTTATAGCTGGTTTTTTATAGGGATCTGCAACCTTGAGTTTCCAACCCCACGCAACCACTCATCTTGTAAAGATCCATGGCTCTAGTAAGGTGGTATATTGATTTTATTTATATATTTTTTCTTTTAATATATGTTTTTGGTGATGGGCAATATATGTCGGAAACATTATTGCCAAAACTGAAACAAAAAAAAAATATTGCTAAAGAAAAAATCAAAATGAAGCGATAAGCGATTCTTTGTCGAAGACAAATTAATATCATCACCAATGAGTATTTTTTGCGGCGAACGTTTCTATTAGACGACAACACAAAACTGTCGCAAAAGGCTATGTCGCCAAAGGTGTGTCTATTAGACTACAATAAGAAACTGCCGCAAAAGGCAATGCCACCCAAGGTTTAGCGATGGAATTTACTGTCGCAAATACGCAACAAACAGCGATGAAATATACTAGTTAAAAAGGTTATGACATGTGGCAATAGGTGTATTCTATCGCCAAACTTTTGCTACCATCATCAATTGCGGCAATGAACTGACAGTCTTTACCCACCACTAAAGGGCTTTTGCGACATGTTAAGCCCGTCACCAAAACCCTATTTTTGTGGTGCTCACTAGTAATAACACATAGAAGGCATCTGCACTTCTAGGGGGTTCCACCATCTTCAAAATGGAATTAACACATATGCTGGAGTTGGTTGCCACTGTAAGGTTCTTATAACCATTCTCATTGCAAGCAGTAAAGCCTCTAAAAATGCTGAAAAGGGTATATTGAATACTGTTATGTATGATCTCAGCTCCATGAAAAGGCAACCAAGCTTCACCAGTTGAGCCTCTCAATATGCCTCCATAGACCCTACATTAGAAATAAAGCCACCCTGCAATACTTAATAACAAGAAATCGGGAGGTGGAGAAGTCCAGTTGTTAAGATTTTCTCTAACATTTTGTTGACCATGGGAGATAATTTCCATAATTGGCAGATAAGTCTAGTTTTATGAGTTGAGGCTACAGACTTAATTTTATCCTTAAAGATAACATTAAGGTCATTCAAAATACCCTCATATATATTCCTAGCAGGTTGGCAAGTATTACTGAAAATTATATTGTTTATTTCAATCCAAAGATGGTAAATAAGAGTTTTATATGCAGTAAAAAGAATGTGGGAGAGGACTTCCCTGTTGTTTAGGCTCCTTAGCCATCTAGTCTCATCCTTAAAGCTCCCAGGAGACCTTCTAATGTTACACTTGCCAAGTAGTCTACTCCAGATATTTTTTACGGGGATGCATTTCGTCATGAGATTCTTAATGGTCTTTTCTCCAAGTCTGCAAAAAGAGCAAATAGAGACATTGAGAACTTTTCTTTGGACTAATTTAGATTGTGTCATCAAAGCCCCACTAAAGGCTTTCCAAGTGATAAAATTAGCTCTAGGAGTGGCAATGAAGTTCTAACAAAACCTCCACCAGTCAACTTTCTCCATCATAGGTCTTATGGTCTCATATGCAGAGGCCCTGGTGTAATTTCCTTTTAAAGGGGGAGTCCATATAACTCTGTCTTTAGTATCAAAACAGATGGGTATCTCAAGAAGGTCCACCATGATCTCATCACCAAGGGAGGGACATTCTACTTAAAATCAAGAATGACATTAGAAAGTGTTTCTTTTAAATTAAGAGTAGAATTATACCATAAATTTTGCTTGAATGAGTAAAGAAGAATGCATGTCTTGCACTAAAATTCTTTCCAAAATAAAGTGGACTTACCATCACCAATACTATGTCTAATAATTCATGTTCTAGCTTAAAGCATACACCTCCATACCCAAGAGAAATCTTGAGGGATTTTCATTTCCCAAAAATTCTTCTTTTTGATGAGGTCATCTTTGATCTAGATTTTTCACATGTTCTGCTTAATAGAAGATAGCCTAAAGGTATGTCTCATAATAGCAGAAAAATTCTAGGCTTTGAGACACCTAAGGCCTAGCCCACCTTTATTTTTAGGGTAGCACACAGAGTTCCAAGCAATGGGGGTTGATCTTATGCCATTAGTAGAGCCTTGCCAAAGAAACTTAGATCAGGTTCTAGTGATACAGTCTATTATAATTGGGGAAGTACTCACATCCAATATATACTTATATTCATAAACAATGATTGCGCAACATGAAGCTTTCCTGCCCCTAAGAGGAACCTATGCTGCCAATCCTTGATCCTAGAAGACATATACTCAACAAGGTGCTAACAATCTTTAACTCTAAGTCTAGTTGAGGGAAAGAGGACTCCCAAATATCTAAAAAGTATCTCACCCTTGATAACCTCCATGATAGAGTTAATAAGAGCACTTGTTCCTTTTTCAATAGCAGAAGTATACACTGTGTGCTACCTCTAAACCAGTCATGTTGAAGAATTGGGATATGCATTCTTGAATGGCTTTAACAAAAATAATATCACCTCCAAAAAACACCAAAAGGTCGTCAGCAAACATAAGGTGGGTTAGAATGGGTTTGACATACTTCTTATGAGGTTTTAGAGTGCCTTCAAGAACTTTTTGATCAAGCAAAAGGCCAAAAATCTCCATCACCAACATAAAAAGATAAGGGGATATGGGATCCCCTTGCTTAAGCCCTCTAACACCCTTGACAAAACCCTTCACAAGACCAATTAACATTAATAGAATAATGAGTTGTAGTAATGCAAGTAGTTATCCATGAAAATAAAAGTGGTGAAGAGGTTCTATAGTGGCAATGATGGCATCCCATTGCACAAGGTCATAGTCTTTTTTAATGTATACTTTTACTGTACAGCAAGGCCCCCGTTTTTTCTATGATAGTTCCTAAGTATCTCATAAAAATAACCAGATTATCACTAATATTTCTACCCTCAACAAAAGTACTCTGGCTAAGACTCACAACGGGGCCCAAAATACTCTTTAACCTATTGGCTAGCACATTAGATATCACCTTATAAACTACATTGCAACAAACAATTGGTCTATAGTCACTAAAGTCTGCAGGGTGGATGACCACATTAGGAACAAGAGTAAGGCAAGTAACATTAGTTTAGGAAAGCATTTTGTTCTTAATGTAAGAAATTTGAACAACTTTAATGAAAACCTTCCCAATAGTGTCCCAGTTCTTTTTGAAAAAATGAGCATTATAACCATCAAGTCTAGGGGCCTTTGAATCCCCAATGTTAAACAAGCATCCTTGATCTCCTTATAGCCAACAGGTTTGGGGAGAGATTCATGGGCAATGTTGTCAACTTTAGCTTTATAAGGCTCCTGAGACCCTCAGTGTATATTTATCAAATGATTACCCTTGATATTCTTAAAGTAGTCAATAGCCTTGGCAGCCACCTTGTTGTGATCAGAAGTGTAGGCCCCATTATCATCTTTTATGGTCAAAAGGGAGTTCTATAAGTTCAAGTCTAGATAGTTTTATGGAAAAAATTAGTATTGGAGTCCTCTAAAGCTAGTCAGCTATTCCGAGACCCTGCTTGAGCATAAACTCCTCTTAGTTTGATAGAGTAAAGAGCTTTACCAAGGCATCTTTCTCTTTGTTCAACAGATCTTCATTAAGAGGGTTAATCTGTATAAGAGTCTGAATAGAAGAGAGGTGTTCTCTAGCTTGAGAAACATTAGAAGTGAAAGGGTTATAATGGTTATTCCTCCACTCCCTAAGCCTAGTTTTAGTGATATTAAGCATATTATAGAGTTAGAACATAGGGTTACCAGGAACCTTAGTGTTCAAAGTCTTATAAACAACTTCCCTAAAACAAGACTAGTCAGACTAATAGTTGTAGTATTTAAAAGACATTTTTAGTATGCACAGAGGTAAGGAAGAATTTAGTAATAATAGGGTTATGGTCAAAGATACCAAGAACAACGAATTTAGAAACAACATCACCAAACTCAGAAACCATACTATCATTGATCAAGCACCTATCAATCTTAGATAAGATTTTATCTTTACTTTTTGAACTAGTATATCTCAAATCAATCACGTTAGTCTTTTCCATCTAATCATCATAGCTTTCCACAGTGTTGTTCATGACACCTCTACTACCTATCTTATCAAAACAAGATAAAGGAGAATTAAAGTCACCGGGAGCCATCCAAGCTTTGTTGTTACAACTAGCAAAAGAATTGAGATCCATCCAAAGATTTACTCTCTCTCCAGGATTGTTAGAAGCATAGACTAAAGAGAACAAGAAATATTTGTCATCTTTCTCTATATTGCAATGAATAACCTGAGAGTCAGATCTTAAAATAGTAACATTCAAGACTTTAAGATCCTAGCAGAGTAAAATTCTACATTTAGGGTTATCATTACAGCAGGCCCATCCCCAAGTGAGGTAAATAGTGTTAATGATACGTACCTTGCTTCATACCTTTCCAAAGCTTAGTTTTTGCTATGCCCATTAGGCCAATTCTTTTTCTAGTATTGATCCATCTAACTTCCTATTGCTTAATAGGTAGGTTCAGACCCCTAACATTCCAAGTAAGTATGTTAAACATTAGAAATATTGGGGTTAGATAATTTACTAGCCTACCAGCATGCTTAAGATATTTTTCAGCACTAGGAGGAAGAGTATCTCTTAATTTTCCAAGGTCACTGGCCTTCTCAAGCTCACTTGCCTTCTACTCTTGTTGGGCTTTTTCAATGTTATCTCTCTTGATGATTAACTATTTTTAAGTCTAGTACGGCTATTGCTATTGCCTCTGGTCTTTTTAAGCCTATTGCTAGTAGAGTTAGTTCTTTAGCTTACACCTTGTTTAGCCTTTGTTGTTGCCTGCCTGCTTTGTTCCTACACAGTAGTAATGTTCTCACCATTATCTCTTCTCTAACCATGGTTGGGCCTCGCAGAGTGAGGGGAAGAATATTTGTTGGTGGAGGTATGAGGTTTGGTGTTTCTATTGTTATGACTTTTAGTAACATTGACATTGTGATTGTTAACTGGTGTGCCATTATTATCCCTTGTCTCACCATTCACATGATTAGTAGTGTTAACCCCCTTACCCAGCTTCTGTGTTTCAGGTACCATGTCACTCTTATCCTCACAAGCTTTCTTACTGAGCATTTCAGTAGGGTCATCAACATCATCTCCAGCTTCCATATAGAGTAAATCAAAAGCTCCTACTTAGCCAATACCTTTATTGTGCCCTCCTAAGCTAGTGAGATTAGCGTTATACTTAATAGTCTTCTTAGCTTTAGGAATAGACCAGTCCCCATCTTAAGGTCCCTTGTTCATCTCAAGGGACTCCATGTTAATAGGTTTCCAAATTTTCTTAAAACCACTAGGCTTAGTACTGTTAGGTGTAGCCTTTATCTTAGGTTCCTCAATGTTAATATTACCCTTGTTAGTATCAACTCTATTAGTATTATGTCCAAAGATGCAAGAATCATCACATCTAGGTAGTAGCCATGTGTATTCAACATGAATATACGTGACCTATCCATTGTCAACATCAAAAGATATAACATAGGGAAAATCACTCTCATATTTGATCTCTAAACAGACCCTAGCATAACTCATTTTAGTCTTTTCCTCTGTAACCCTGTCCAAATAAATAGGGAATCCCACCGCACTAGCTATCTACCTTATACCATCGGGGTTCTAAAGACATTCAGGAATATTTCTAAGAATAACCCAAGCAGGAATCATACTTAAGTTTGTGATATCTTTTTGAATGTGGAGTGATCAAGGCCTAATGGCAAACAGCCTATTAGCAACATCCTGACATCCTAGCTCAATCACTTTCTCTCTATCTTCGTCATTTGAATACTTGAAGAGAAAGAGGTTGTTATTTTGTAGTTTAATGTCAAAATCTGCTTTAGTAATCCATAAGCTAGAAAGGGCATCCTTACCATAGTTAAATTCCATTTTACTCCCCATAAAGTAACCAATCACATAAGCTTCACAAGCTTAGATTTTGTTAGCAAAGTTAATAGAATTGATTTTAGCCCTAAACCTACCCTGAACCAAGAAAGGGGGAGTCTGTGACAGTTTAGTATTGCCCCTAAATTTTGGTGTTGCACGAAGGAGATGGGCCCAATTAAGGGAGGGAACAAAAGGTCTAGACACATTGTTTGATGGTGGGAGAGGTGGTAGACACATCAATGTAATGACCCAAATTTTTATTTCCTAATTATAGCTATTATTATATTCATTGTTGTGATACTCCGCATGTTCCTATTCATTCTCTCGTCTGCATATTAATTATCCACGTTAAGTCCGCATACATTTTCCACATATACTCCTTCATCCATTGTGCATCCATTATTCCTTTCGGCAGGTTTTGTCTATTAGATTCCTTTTCGGCATTCCGGTGGTTTCAGGCGATAGAGCGGTGTTGTGATTTATGGGAACCCCTAGTTGGGTTATATTTGGTGGTTGTGTGGCTGTTGTTAGTGTGGTTTGGGGGTCGTGATGTTTTTGGGAGCTTTGGCGTTGCTTGAGGTAGAGGCGAAGTGGGCGTTTCCGGGGTGAATCCTTTATAGGATTTCTGGGGTCTTTTATGAACAGACCAGTTCTATTCTAACAAGACTTTCTCTGTTCGAATAAGATCCTTCTTGGTTCAATTAGATTTTTCCCTGAGTTGCTTTATTCGAATAGGATTTCCCTCTGTTCGAATAGGACTTCCCTCTATTCGAATAGGATCCATCTTAGAACGGTTGCTTTTCCCCTGAACTGTTTTATTCTAATAAGATGTTTCTCTATTCGAATAAGTCCTTCCATGTACAGTTGAGCTTTCTTAGCAGACCTTTACTATTCGAACATGTCTTCTCTCTGTACGAATAGGAATATTCTCTCTGTTCGAATAGGAATATTTCTTATTCAAAAATAGGCACGTTTTGATCACCTGTTGGGTTTAATGCTCTTTTTTCCTCACTTCCTCTATTCAGTCAAACTCACACACTCTCTCTCTCCTCTCCCTAACCGATTCCCCTCTCCTTCAAACTCTTGATCCAATCTTCCCCATCACTCACAGATTCTTGGCCAGCTTCGTCGCAACCTTCACTCCTATCCTTGGTGAGTTATTCTCGATTCCTTTCCGTTCTTTTCTCTCAATTCGGCGTAGGGTTAATTCTAGGGTTTGGGTTTTGTTGTCATTTTCTTAAATTGATTGTTTGTTTGTGTTGTTATTAGTTGTGTAAGCTTGTTCGTTGTTTCGATTACCTCATCACCGATTCTAGGTTCAGTATTCCGAGTTGGTTTTCTGCTGGACTTGGATTATTATCAGGCGAGTTTTATTCCCTCATTACTAAGTTTTTATACTAGTTTCTGAGTATTGTTTTAGAGTGTTAAATTGAACTTAGAGATGCTATGTAATTAAACTATAATTTAACCTAGGAATTATTCTGTTTATATTGTTAACCTGTAGTTTAGGCTTATTAATTATTTGGGAGCCTGGTTTATGGTTCGTATAAGACTTGGGCATAGTTAGTAGTGGTTGGGTTAGCGTTCTCGTGGCTTTGCCCCTGAATGCCCCTTCTAGTCTTAAGAAATTGATGTGTTGGATGTAGTGACGGTTAGGTTGCTGTGTCGGCTATGCTTAATCGGTGCAACCGAGTCCCTATTCATCCGGATTGTGTTGCTGTGTGAGTGGCAGCTGTGTTGCTTTCTTGTGCACCTCTTACATCTTAATAGCTTATAATAACATCTTTCAAAACTTATTGAGATTGGATACATGAACACTCCGCCTCGGTTAACCTCCGATAGGATCCAAGGAGTCCTAAGAACGGGTTAAAAGATTTGGTGAGATTGGGAATGGCACTATCATACCTAATTCAACCACTCAGGAGTGTGGAATGGTATGAGACAGAGTCATGGAGATCCCAACTTATCCACGGTGAGGTTAAAATTCCTTAAAATGATACGGACTATTGCTCCGTTGGGTTAGAAACTCTCATTACCACTTTGATCAAGTAAGACCTATCCTTAGCCTGGTCGAGCTTAACCAAATTGTACATGTGTGTCTCCTTACTGATCTTATTTAGAAAATTAGACGTTAGCGGGTGATCAACCTACTACTTAGGAATTAAGAGTATCGACTTTATAACATCACGTCGTACTGCACCTATGATAAGTATGGGATTATCCTAGTCATCACGTCAAGTCATGCATTGCATATTCTCTTATCATCGCATCTCCCTCCTCTCATATTCTTGACTCTATTCTCCACCCTCTTATCAACTCTAATCTCTTTTTTCTTATCAACTATTTATCCATTGTAGTCATTTTATATTTATATATTTCTAGACTTGTGTAAACATGTTTCTTTATTACATTCATCTTTACCTCTATTTCTAGTATAGGTTATTAGTAGGATATTTAGTTCTGTTGGGTTTAGTGAGCTGTGGCTTGCTCACTCTCATTTTATAACCATTTTTGAGGTTGAGTAGCTTGGATTGCCACGTGGTTAGCCAGTTCAGAGATAGATTTTGCCGCTGCAGATTCCTTCAGTTCTAGATTTTTGTAGTTGTTCTCAGCATATGTCGCTGAGTTTTATTCGAGATATTGTATTACATTTTTGACTGATGTGTATATATATATATATATATATATCTTTTGCTTCCGCGTTATATTGTTACTGTTATTTATTTACTCTGATGATTATTGCTATATGTGAATAGCCGAGCCAGAATTTGTCTACGGCTTGGCTATTTGTGGGGTAGAATCTTTGGATTTCCCGACCTGCACTACTTAGAATCTAGTAGTTTGTCAAGCTACCGATTACTAGATTTTGGGGCGTGACAATCAAGGCCTTGATTAACATTTTGGCTAATAGCCATGTTTGACTGAAGAATATTCTGGCTACTAGCCTTATTAGATAAACATTACTCTTATCACAGCATTCAGAACTTGCACCATTAATAATGTTGTAATTTACTTCACATTTCTCAATCCCTTTACTAGTCTTTTCATTTTGACTGGCAGATACTTTTTCATTTGTTTTGGCCAGGAAATTTTGAGTTTCATTGGTGTTTTTAATAGCGGATACACAAGGTTCCATTCTCCCATTAATAACTTGAGAATCAGCTTGGGTAGGAGCCACTCTATCAATATTCAAGGTGAGGATTAAAGTTTGGGTATTGAGGGCGGATGAGTTGTGGTGGATGGTGGGTTTCTGGTTTTGGATGCTTCTTGAGCTACTAAACACCAAGTGCTTATCAATTCCATTGACTTCGTAAGAGTAATCACCTAGTTTGGGAATATTATATTGGCAACTTGCAAGACAGAGATTTTTATGCACTTCACTATTAAGACATCCACAAACACATAAACTAAAATCACAGTATTAATTATTGCATACAATAAATTCATTTTGAGATCAAGTTAAAGGTCTAGGTTCAGTTTTTCCCACTTACAGAGTTGTCTTGTGATTAAGATCAATGATCACCCTTATTGAGAAAGTTCTAGAAAATATCACCATGACCAAGGCAAAAATGTAGGGGGACATAGGATTTCCTTGTCTAATCCATCTTTTACCATTAAGTACCCTGTAAGAGAGCCATTAATAGAAATTGAAAATTTAGTAGTAGTGAAACACTCCATAATCCAGTTTATCATGACACTAGGGAAATTGAATTTAGAGAGAACAACCTTAATGGCCTCCCAACTAACCATATCATAAGTCTTTCTAAGGTCAATATTGGCTATACATCTACTAGGTCCTTTATTCCTATGATAATTCTTAAGAATTTCATGAGTAAGAATAATGTTATCAGTGATGAAAGGTAGATTGATTTTGGGAGATAATAGGTCTAAGAGCAAGCTTTAGTCTTGTTGTTATCACATTAAATATGCATTTATACATAAGATTACAACAAGATATAGGCTTGAACTCATTAAAAATCTTAAGACCGTCCACTTTAGGCACAAGAGTCGAAATAGTAGCATTAAGTTCACTAAACAACTTACCTGAGTGGAAAAAGTTAGGAATGGCATCAATGAAATCTTTACCAATGATTCACCAAGTTCTTTTGAAAAAGTAGGCAGTGAACCCATCAGGTCCAGGTGCCTTATCATTCCCAAGCTTGGAAAGAGCTTCAATAATCTCATTACTAGTAACCATTTTAGTAGAATTATCTCTAGTCTCATCATTCAGGCCATCCTCAATGTTAATATCATTCATGAGATTAAGATATTCTTCCTTAGTAGGACCTATCATACTCTTGAAGAATCTAATACCCTCCTCAACAATCTCTTCTTCGGTTGAAAGCTTGTTGCCCTGCAGGTCCTCAATAGAATGAATCTTATTTCCAGCTCTTCTAGCTTGAAGAGACCTATGGAAAAAACTAGTGTTACTATCTCCCAAACTGAGCCACTAAATCCTAGACTTTTTTCTAGTAAAAGCTTCTTCTTTTTTAGCATACTCAGCATAGTTACCAATAGCAATTTCTCTTTAAGAATAAGGTTTTGATTAAGAGGGTTAGTTTGGATGGAGTTTTGTACCATATCCAACCTAAATTTGGCAGTGATAGCCATGTAACTATGATCTCCTCATCTATCTTTAAACACCTCTATAAACTCCTTAACCCTTTTCAGTTTCTATAAGATCCTAAAGGCATGATCGCCCTTTACATATGCATGCCAACACTCACTAATAGTGGTCAAAAAAATAGGATCATCTGCCCAATAATTAAAATAGTTGAAAGGTTTTGGACCCCCCTTGTTTTCTTTACTGATTGATAATACCATAGCTGAGTGATCAGAGACACCAGCCTTTAAAAACTCTACTTCATAATTGCTTAAGCTATTATAGCTTATAATAAACCATTTTCCCTAAGGTGTATCTATTAGACCAGGTCGTAAAAGAGTCCTTAAATTTACAATCATTTAAACATGAGATTTGCAGATAGTTAAAAAAATCAAATAGGTTAGTTGGCATACCAACATTCTCACCTAGGTATCGAATGAAATGAAATCTGATGTCGATGTGATTGGTCCTCGAATATTTTTTTGGGATCTTGGAAATATTAATGGCACTCGTATTATCATAATAAATTGACATTACTCCCTGGCTTAGACCGTAATCGTATATTGCTTCATCCAAATTAGTTGGGTACTACAACTTCCTGCAACAATATATTCCACTTTTGCCGTAGACTGAGAAATATAATTTTATTTTGCAACAAGATTATTCCCAATGTAATAACATCCTCCTAAAGTGTTTTTCCTTTTATCAGAATTTTTGACCCAATCAGCATCTGAGTATCCAATAATCTCAGACGTAGTGTCTCGAGTATACCACAATCCAAACTTAAAATTGCAATAGACATAACAAATAATTTGTTTAACAACATGTAAATTAGACTCTTTAGGACTTGCCTGATATCTATCACATATACAAATACTAAACACAATATCTGAACGGCTAGTTGTAAGATACAACAACCACCTATCATTCTCCTATACGTCATTTGATCAACATTAGTACCAGCAGAATCCTTACTCAACTTGATGGTAGTGCTCATTGGTGTCCTAACGTATTTCACGGAATCAATACCAAACTTTTTTACAAGATCCTTAGCATATTTAGATTGAGATACAAAAACTTTATCCCCCAATTGTTTTATTTGGAAACTTAAGAAGTAGGTTAATTTCCCAACCATGCTCATCTAGAACTCTCTCCCATTAATTCTCTGAATGCCGTTGGCATGTGAATCAGACATAGATCCAAACACAATATCATCCACATATACCTAAGCAATAAGTATTTTGTCTCCTTGTCGGCGAATAAGCAATATCATATCAACTTCCCCTCGAATAAGCCCATTTTATAGTAAGAAGTTTGAAAACCTGTCATACCATGCTCAAGAAGCTTGTTTTAGTCCATAAAGAGCTTTCTTCAAATGATATACATACTCCAGATTATGTGGATCGTCAAACCCCCTTGGTTGAGCTGCATACACTTCTTCCTCAAGGAGCCAACTGTTGTACTATTTGCTTCTACTGGAACGATACCCCATGATTTCACATTTCGTTATGCTTATATGGACTCTTAGTTTAGTCTTTTCCATTAAGATATCCATCATCTCCAGCATGGTGTCCAGACGTTACTGTCCTATGTTAAGACTCTACGCAGTGACTTTCGGGGATCTAGTTTAGGTGGTCCTGCCCCCAGCCGTGACATGCAGCCTTAGTTTATTTTTTGCCTCTACTTAGGCTTCTAACCATCTGGTGGATTTTTTTGTCTTTTTCAGCTTTGGCTTTTAATATCCTAGTTACATATTAGTTTTGTTTAGTTCAACATTTTGGTATGCATTGTATTAACATTCTTTCCTTTTAAAATATTTGTTCTTGTATTTTCTGTTATATATTTCTCAAATCTTCTATATTATTTTTGTCCATTAACTGGTATACTTTTTTTTTTCTTTTCTATTATGCTTCTTTCTTTGTCTAATATTTTGAATTATGTATCCACTGTTCATTTGTAATAAAAGGGGGAGAGAGGATCATGACAGGTAAGCCTGGTAAGTTATGACTTTTTCTTGAAAAACAAATTTAACGGTTAAGTGACTCTTAATTAAAACACATGGGTAGATAGGACTATTTGTAAAGCTATCGACTTCTAAATATCCAGTCAACCTACTATGGCACATGAGCCCTGATTGCGTTAAACAGTACAGATTGTCCTCAATAACAGACAGGGAATGTTATAGCGTCCATGACCGAAAAATAGATTTTATCGTAATCGATGCCAAGTCTTTGTGAGAAGCCATAGGCAACTATTCTTACTATGTATCTTATAATTTCTTTGTGTTTACTATGTTTCCATACGAATACCCATTAATAGCCGACATGCTTTATGGCATCATGCATACGGATAATTTGTCCAAACACTTCGCATTTTGCTAGTGAGCTGAGATCAGCCTGAATTGCAAATTCCTACTTTAGTCAATCTTTACGGTTATGACATTCATCAACCGTAAGGGGTTTTAGATAATCATCATCGATGGTGAGCACAACAGCGAAGGTGAATAAATTGTCAATAACTACTTTTGAATGACCGCAAGTTGTACTATTATAAACATAATTAATTGAGATATCTCTGTTATCAAAGTTATGTACCACACCGGGCATATCAGGTAATGTATCAGCTAGTCGTGTAGCTATAATAGCCCTATCAATGGGTGGTTCCATCCTAGATGAACCGACTATACCATTAGTCATGTCTGGTCCTAATTTCTGTCGCTTTCCCAAAGTTGATTCATTGTCCCTAGGAGGACATCCACAAGGTCTCTTGATCTTTGATTCATTTGTAGGAGGCACGGTTGTTCCTTTTGGAACCTTCAACCGTGCAAAAGCATTACTTGTAGGTATATGTCACTTAGTCACTTCAGGAGCATCGTTGAACGCATCGAGCAGTTCATTGCAGACCTATTGTAAGTGAAGCATCCGTTGAACTTTGTTGTCACTCTGTTTCCTATGGTCTGTGGCATTATCTGCCATATCTCCCCATAATACCAAGAAAATTGCCTCATCAAAGTGATAGTTTGTAAATCTCTAAGCAATGACGTTGCTTGTAGTGGGTTCCAAGTATCGAATGACAGATGGCGAATCATAACCTACATATGTACCAAGGTGGTATTGGGGACCTTTTTTTATGTGTTGTGGAGGTACGATCGACACCTGCAAGGCATATCCAAAGGTACGCAAATGGGCGACACTGAGTTCTAACCCAATGACTAGTTGCTTTGGGGAAGCATATGATTCACACTCGGACGAACCCTATTAAGTGCTCTAGTATACATAACTGTATGACCCCAACCAGCTGTAAACGCCGGACATGGGGCACTGGATGCTCTACATCTATTCCATTTGCAGTACAATAATCATTGAATGTACGGGAGGTAAACTCATCTGTGTCGTCAAATCGAATCGACTTGATTGGGTGTTCCAGGAAATAAGCCCATACCCAAATAATTTGTGTAAGAAGTCTTGCAAGCGCCATGTTCCTATTTGACAATAGGCAAACATGT
Source organism: Kingdonia uniflora (assembly GCA_014058105.1). NCBI lineage: Eukaryota > Viridiplantae > Streptophyta > Magnoliopsida > Ranunculales > Circaeasteraceae > Kingdonia > Kingdonia uniflora. The sequence continues at coordinate 2,399,046 of JACGCM010002813.1, forward strand.
GACCATCGCAAAGATGCATCAATTATGACCATTAAATACCGAAATGGGCTATTATGTGGATGGATAGGCCCACATATAACTCCATAGATGCGTTGTAGAAAAGCTGGAGACTCTGACTCCACAATTGGTCATGCTAGGTCGGGTAATTAACATACCCTGAAAGCAGGTGTTGCAACAACAGTCTTGCAGTACACATACCTTTTCTCCTTTCAAAGAATGTCCAGAGCTACTATCGATAATCATCCTTATCATTCGAGAGCCTAGATGTCCTAGACTATTGTGTCATAGTTTTAATGTTTTCCCTTATAACAAAGAAAATTTTGTTATAGTGTAGGTCTCGCCATATCAAATGTCGGTAAAATATAGCCCTGAGGGGTGTATTAGACAACGTTCCAATGCAGTTTTCTAACCTTGGGGAGTGGACAAAGTGATATACAAAACCTAGTTTTGTCCTTCTCTCCTAGTTTCTACTTGATATCCATTATCATGGATATCCCGAAAGCTTAGTAGATTCCAAATACTAAAATAACTCGCGTATAGAGCGGACTGGATATTTAGTATCGTACCATTAGCCAGTAATAACAAGGTACTGCCAGTGCCCTCTATCATGCTGGCCAAGCCAGTAATAGTTGTGACATCACTGATGCACAGGGTCAGAGATGAGAAATATTTATTATCTTGTAGGATAGAGTTCGTGGTACCACAGTTTACAAGACAGTTGTCGTTACTCATCTGATTAACAAAGAATGCACGATGAGCAGAAAGATCTATATGGGTAACCTATATATAATAGATTAACTATCATATAATAGAATTAATTACTGTGCTAAGCAATAATTCCAACATTTATCAATTTAGATAAACAATAAAGATCTCATAGATCATGATATTGAATGTATGTCACAACACTTATTAAACTACACCAACCACTATGTTCTGAACATAATATAGAAAAGTATTAATAAAATAAATCTACTACTAACAGCCAAATAAAGAAACTACTATGTGTTCTCAAATTTGACATCAATCATTCTATGAGAAGGTACTATTGACTACTCATGAGTCTGGTCCATCACTACATCAGTATCTTTGAAGAAGTCTGTTAATTCCAATTCTGCTGTCATAAAATTGATCTCGTTAGCTATGTGGTGACTCTTAGTGTCAGCATGTTTGGTCTTCTAAGGTGCCCGATAGTGTCGCGCCCAGTGTCCAACTTCACTTTAGTTGAAACATGGAGATCCCTAATCTGATTTCTTTGATCTCCTTCTGTCTCTTCCTCCATCCAACTTCTTTAATCCCTGATTCTTCCAAGGACCCAGAGGCTTCTGGTTCCTGCCCTTTCCACAATCCGTAGACCTAATCTTCTGTACCCCAAGTGCTGGTATCCTCTTAGGTAGGTACAATTCGTTATTCTTCATAACTAGTGGTCTGTCTTGTTCTGCAATGTACAGTGCCTGGATCAGATTTGAATGCTTTTCAAAATTCATTTTCTCAAACTCTTTCTGAATAGCAGTGTTATACGTGGCAACAGTCATGAAGTTACAAAACCGAAGGTTGTTCCATTGGATCAACAGTTTCAGCAATCTAATGATCGGCTTGCTAGATACCAAAATGTTGTTGCAAACTCTCCCATAAGCCTAGAGTATCAACAATGTGGAGATATTCCATCTTTAGCTCTAGCTGAAGATGGTGGCGAATGGCTAACAAGACCATAGCTTTGAAGGCTTCAGAAGTGGTGTTTTCTGGAATAATGGTCTGAGAGATACCCATTGATCGCAACTGAAGCTCAACGTCTATATACCTAGTAAGATAGTCAATGCCTTCGAGCATCAACTATGGGAAATCAAGACTTGAGTTTTGTAGCCATCTAAAATTCAACATATAAATCTTGAGTCAGTAGCAGTTCAACGATAAACATTCTCATGCATATATGAATATCATAGTAAATTAGAAAAATTGGGGAAAATAACTTATGTTGCGGCCTTAATGAGCTATCCAAAGTTTCTAAGCTCCATAATTCAATAAGGTTTGTATATTCTAGCCAAATGACCCATTTACTATAAATATGTAAGGATATTTGATGTTTAGCAGATGAGTGAATTTATCCCCAAATTCTGCTGAGTTCCCAAGATAAGTAGATAATTCTTATCTTAGAACTAATGATCTAGTAGTATATCAGGGTACTACAATATCCTATATACTTTTAGATGTTATTAGGTAACATCTAATTGTATTTAGATGCAAAAAAATGGTTCCTCGAAAGTCACATTTTTAGGAACAAGACTAGGTCAATTAGAGATTGAGTGCTCAATAATGCCTTGGACATTAAAGTGCATTCAGAAGTGACTCTAAGTCGTATCCGAATTAGTCGTTGTAACGTGTTATCTCTAACCGTTAGTTCCAATAACTAGTATCTAGGATCATACCGTATTTTACAACTCTACTATCTTTCCTAAGAGACTAGGTAGGTTAAAATATTTATTTATATCTAATATAAAAAGGGTCATCTTGATAAACTATAATATGCCAACCCTATAAAAATATATTTCCAAAAACTATCAAAAATAGGGTCCTCCTAGAAGTCAAAGTAAGAATGGAAAAAATAAATCCAAAAAAAATTTGGGTCTGACCTGGTCTGGATGGTCTGAACAGGGTTCAGATCCAAAAACTAGACCTAAATCTGGTGTAAACCGAGTCTAGACCCAGTTAGACTAGTTCAGACCTAGACTAAACTGGTTTGACTTGGTCTGAACTGGTTCTGGACCGAGTGATGTGTCACTGTATCACTCAGACACATTGCCACACGTCGTCGTGGCACATGGCTGCACGTCGTCTAAACATGTGGCCTTACACATTGTCGTAACACGTTAATGCCATATTAGCTCAGTGGTTCTGTTTGCCACATCAACATGATACGTGGTAGTGTCACATCAACATGTGGGACCCAGGTTGTCACGTTATCATGCAACGTGGCAAAGCCACATCAACGCCGAGTCATACTGGGGTCATGCCACGCCAGTAATGGGAACCACCAATTTAGCGAGTGGTTGAATATCACATCTACACTGTGGGACCCACCCAATAGTACTTATGAGGTCAGCAACGGGGACGCGTGTCATGTCTACTTACGTCAGCGTGACGTCAGCAGACTTAGTCCACTGACATCAGTGTGGTCAAATCCTTGGGTGACGTTAACATAGTCAACAGACCTAGTCCGCTGCCGTCATCTCGAGGTTAGCCGTCATGGGTTTTTCCGTTTTAGACAGTATTTTTTACCATTTTCACGATCAGTTTTACGGCGAACGGGGCACTTCCACGGTCAACATAATATACCCACACGATCGTGAGAACGTAGGCTATGCAACAAAAATACTATTGTAGTCTAATGTTGTCAAAAAAAATACCCTTAAATACTTTTAAAAACAACCCTTGGATAATAGTAAAAAATAGGTAAAAATTATAAAAATCGCTCAAAAAGCCAAAAAAAAATTACCTAATCAGATCTAAAAACATACACGTGTGTAGATCTAATATATATATATATATATGTATAAAATGTCTAGATTCAGCGATGAATTCGAGTTATACCTCTCCACAACGTAAAAATTAATTATTTTCTGAGAAAATTATGGAGATCCAATATTTCGCTCCAAAAGCCATTAGAGTCGTGCTGATAATGTGTTGAGAACAAAATTAATATTCTAATCTATCTAACCATGCACAAAATCACACAATATAGAGATAGAGAAAAGAGAAGCCGTTATTATAATGAACTAGTAAAGGTTATAGATACAAAGCCCTAACAGGTATATATATATATATATATGGTCCTCCCCCCCCTATATAACAACTTCTAAAACTAACTCATGGGTTAGGAGTGGGTGGGTCACCCAAACCTGGTTCATGGGGGACCCATCTGAACTTGATCCTAATACCGGCGAGTATGCAGAAAACATTCTCCCTGCCATGGAAAATCTTGATTTAGCAGTTAAAGCCGCAAATCTTGTAATTCGAGTATCAACTATAATTACAACTGCAGGCTTAGGGAGCTCATATCCACCATTAGCAGGGGAGTTCGGGGGGAGTGTAAGTTCTGTGATGCAATCTATCATAGGTTTTCTAGCTGAAAATAGGAGTCCTCTTCTTGTAAATGTATACCCTTACTTTTCCTTGGATATCCGCTTGAATTATTCATTATTTGGTTTGGATAAAATTGTCGTGCAAGATAGTACTCTAGGGTACACAAACCTATTTGATGCAGTAGTAGATGCAACGTACTCAGCTGCCTTAGAGAAGATTGGTGCAAGTAAAATCGAAATTGTCGTCTCTGAGAGTAAGTGGCCCTCAGCAGGTAATGGTGATGTTGCTTCGATTGGAAATGCTGAGACGTGCAACAATAATTTGATCAAGCCCGTATCGGGGAATTCAGGAACACCCAAGAGACTAGGGAAGAGTATAGAGGTTTACGTCTTTGCCATTTTCAAAGAAAATCTTAAGCCATGAGGGACAGAACAAAATTCCGGGTTTCGGGTTGTATTATCCTAACATGACGGATGCCTACCCTGTTAATTTTACTTATTAGACAGATTTGAATTTAGATTTATGTTTTGATTGTTTTGGGTCAAAAGAAGTGCTTTGTTTTACATGGGTATTCTTTCTTATTAAGATGTTATTTACCTCTTAAAACCGTTGTTATTTTAATTGAAATTAACTTTTTATAGTGTAGTAACCTGAACTCTATGTTGGATTTTTCATATATACCGGCACTACTCAATGTTTTATCTTCTGGTTCACAACACACATTTTGATAGGTCGTATAAGTGTTATTTGTTGTGCCCAATTGTTACACTAAGATAAGGTTGGTGGGACCTAGTATTATTTTTTATTAGGGTTTAAGAGTATAATGGAAAAAATACTCAAACCTTATCAGGTTAAATAGAGGGGAAGTCCCTCTTGGAGGCTACAACAAAGAAATTCGTCTCATTAAGGTCTACAGCCAATTCAAGGGAAGACTCCACTCAAGCTCAGGAGAATTTGTAAAAATAAAAGAAAATGTTAGTAAAATTATTTTCATATCCATTCATAGATCAAAGCAATTTTATTAAATTCCTACAACTTCACATATAAGCTCCCGATTACATCTCACACTTGACTAGACATCTTCTTGAAGATACCATGGTGGTAATAAGAATATAACCAAGCGTAACTAGCTCTCGATGACTACCAACGTACCTTTACGAGGGCCTACAAAACCAGTACGGGTTTCCCTAACCCTAGGCGTCTGTGGTTCAAATAATGCTCAAAAGCTACGTTGCAGGTGAAGCCCATGAAAATTAATGTTGATGAAAATCAGTAATGCTTTCCCGTACTATAATCATGTAGCCTTTGATACACTTATCCTTGTTCATGAACATAGAACCGCACATACAATCATCACAAACCCCTACAGAAGCACTGTAGAAATAAAGAAATTTAGAGACAACATAGGGGTGAAACGGAAGAATGACAACAAAAAAATCCGAGATAAAGGAACATATACGGCCACGTTAACCCAGTTTTCTTCCACAGAAGGTGAAAGCAGACAACAAAGCGAAAAGTACCAATGGGAGATGTCGATTTGAACGATAAGGTGTTGAAGCGCTTCAGTTCCCTAACCACCTTTTTTTTTTCAGAGGGAAGCTGGGGTTAAGGCAGACCCCACCAGAATATATATCAAACAAAACAAAATTACAACTTCGGATATATACGTCTATGAGCATGAGCTGTACAAATTTTTACAAGATCTATACTAAACTCCCGAGGATATAATGTTATCAGCAACAATAATATCCATTTGTGAAGCAACATAGAGCTGCATAATTTCCTTGTCTCCAGTTCCCTAACCACCTTTGCTTACTTTTCTGGATGTTCCTTCCTTTATACACCCACCATGGCTTAGAGAAGTTCATGATGTGATGTGTTCTATGGCCAAATTTCCAAACGAGTAGGGCTTACTGGCGGATTACTGGCAGATAAGAAGATGATAACCACAATATCTTCATAGGGTGAAAATCTCACTTGCTATTTTGTAGAGACCCTTATGAATCAAATTAGACAAGTTTAAGAATCTTAAAATCATCTAGTATACGAGTTTATCACATGAACAAAAGCCCTTGAGAAGTTTTATTTTATAAATGCTCTTAAAAAGTAAGAGGTGTTGAGAGATAATCGATATAGAGTATAAATAGTGTTTTTTGTACGTAATAAGGTTACCTAACCTACTCAAACTCTCCCCATAACCCTATCGGGCCTATGGGCTGGTTAGGAGTCCTAATAGGACACCCCAACCCTGTTGGGTTCCTAGCTTGGGCTTGGACCCAACTCCTAACAAGAGGATCATTATTCTATTGGAGTGTATATGTGTAACTACACATATCTACTTTAGTCTATATAGTTCATAGGGCAACTCCTCTCACGGCCAATTGGCTTTAAGATGGAGCCTCTACTTCTAATATGGTATTAGAGCGGGCCTTTATTCCACGTGTCGAGCTCAACGGCCCACGTGCTCCTCCGCATCACTCAATTATTCGTCCAGGTGTTGAGCTCAAAAATTGCGCCCACACGTGAAGGGGCGTATTGAGATATATAATCCCACATCGGTTATTCAAGCCCTTACACTCCAACATCTTCCAAAATGTCCGGACTCGGATTATTTCTTGCAATGCTCCAAGTTCTTTGTTCCAAGCACCAAAGAGTACAAAGTATGACTCATCAGTTTGGCAGTTCCATGTCTCAGTTTGGCACCCAAGATAAATTTAGTCACACTTATATATGATCTCCAATCTCGACCCCAAATGATAGAAGTATTATGACTCATCATTTCAACCAATGGTAGATGGAGCATTTCTGGGGTTCACACAGTGAAAATCATAAATGTCTTTTCAATTTAATTGAGAGGTCGTCGCCAACCGGAGCACCTTTACAAACCTATGGATGTATATCGAATTGTGCTCAAACACCCCACAAGAAAGGCATACACAATTTAAGATGAAGGTCTCAGTTTGTGTTATGAGACTGTTTAAGGCAGCATTGTTATAAACAATTAATCCAATGTGCACTTTGTTTGAGAAGATTTACATTATTTTTCAAAACAAAATAATATCCTATAGCACCAGATTAGTATTGACGTACGTCCATTACCTCGAATCCACGAATAAAGTCGGATACGTTTGTCCCTAGCAATGTTCGAAGATTAAGATAGGGTCTCAGTCTCACAGATGCATGTACGGATGTACCATACTGATAGTTGGATTTAACCACAAATAATTTCCAATGCATTAATAGGTTTAAGAGGCAAATATTGGCATATCTTATATTAATACTTAAACTCGAAATTTTAAAGAGTTCAGAACATAGACATAAGTACATCATATACTTATGTCTTTTGGGATCACACGCGCAATATGTTGGGTGTTCGCAAGTAGAACGTAGACATAACTACTTCTCTTAATGTTTTTTTTTTTGGAATCCAGAAGTTCGTCTCGTACTTCTCTTAATGTTCTTGCATCATTTCTGACCTTGTAGTTGCAATGCAGAAATGGTGGACCAAGGTCATGGTTCCCTGGAAACTACAAGCAAGATAGTCACTCCATAACAGTCTTACTATGAGGTTTAAGCACCTCGGAGATGGTGCAACTTTAGTGCTGATGCCAGTGCTAAGCATGCAACTCTGCTGCCCATCAACAGAAACATTTGGTCTACAGCTTATCCCAGCTTTCTCAAGCAGTTCACTTCATATGTAATTCACAGCCTACTTCACACTTCCAAAAAAAAATACAGGCCCTTAGAGCTTGTATCCTTGTGTTTTTATAAGACTGCAGGACCTGTCTGCAGACTTAAGTTTCTTTAATTTGTTAGGTGTTTACTAATTCATTTGTTTTAAGAGCTCCCAAAGGCTGTGTGAGTCTCTGAACTGCACGTGAAAAGAGTAGTTGCGCACAGCACATATGCAGCTACATTAGTCTTATGAAATAGGCATTATGAATGATCTTCCTATCATGTTCGAAATGACTTCAAGAATTGCTCTTCTACAATGACTCCTTATCAGTCTTGAGCCATCCGCTCGCGCACTCAGTACTCCTTTAGCGAGAGGAAGATCAGTAGTCTCTTTTCCTCAACTGTCGGTAAGGTATGCTACAGAAAGGTCCTTAATCCCTCCAGAATCCAAGCCAACAAGATCTCAGTCAAACTAAAACCAGGAAATAAAGAAACAAAGCAACTTATCAATTTAACTGGTAGTAGAGAGGCAGGGTGAACCATTTGAGATAAGGTGGCATTCCTCAGTTACCTCTGGTGGTGGCGATGCCATAGTGAAAACAATATCATATTACCTCTCATTTTGATATCATTTGCATCACATGAAAAACATAGTTCGGCTCTTGATTTTCTCGAGGACAATCAACAATGCAGACAAAGTACCTTGCTGCTCTATTAGTTTTTTTGTATAACCTTTATTAGATTAACATACAATATACTGTGTAAACATTATTACTCAAAAACAATAGAAACCCACTTGATACACAATCAGAACGAATTACAGTATGTGTACTACAAGAACATTTCTTTCCTATTATAGTTTTATCTATAATACACACGACAGGGTAAACTTGTATAACAACATAGTCTTTTGAGAATTTCAAATGAGCGGCTGAACAAGTCTCACTTGGCTACCTGATAACCCTGAGGTTTAGTTGGGCAGGCTGCAGTCATGACACGCAAGCGTCTAGCTATTTCTGTAAATGATGGGCGAGCAACATGATCTGGAGCCCAACAATGCTCCATCAGAGTTCTCCATTCAGCATCACAGAAGCTTGGCACTGGTGGCCTCAACGTGTTACTTACTATACCTCCTGTACATAGGAAAAGAGATTCCATTAACAAGATTTAAGTATTTCAATAAGAGAATTCTAGCATACCTCATGACTAGATGGAAAGAACCACTAAAAATAACAACAGTCATCAACATTTATTCATGTCCATGAAGGTGAGGTTTCCTGATCGGCTACATTAGAGAGATAGGACCAGTGTTCAGTTGAGCCATAGAGTGTTCAGTTGAGCCATAGACTGTAGCCTAAATGATATTTTCTTCCTAGCAAAATAATTCGTAGAAGAAAGAGCTTAGGAAGATACCTATTATTGCGCCATAATGCATGTTGGCATAAGGCTCCTCCCCTGTGAGAATCTCCCACAATACAATACCAAAAGAAAATACATCAACCTGCCAAACAACAGAAACTAAGTATTAACAGCCACGAGGTAGAGAAGCTCGGATACTGCAATCAGATGAAATTATGAAATAAGGGAAATGAAAATTCTAAGGCGATCCCAAATTATCAATCATCTCATATGGAACATCAGGAAATCTAAAAAGTGTTACTAGGGGGATCCAAGGCCCCTTAGTGACAATGATTGAAAAGTCACCACGGGTTGTCTTGAAAACTAAAACAAGTTCTACCCGTTAAGCTTTCTTCCTTAGTAAATTAGATACTATTTCATTTGGGCTCTATTTCATCATTTTTGATGAAACATAGGATTCTCTTTCCTTACTCTTTTCTGGATTTCTATTCTCTTCTCTTTCCTGTTTCCCATATACGTTCATCCAACAGTTGGACCTATATCGAAAAACAGAGTCAGCACATACGAGTATGCAATGGTGATGATCTAAACGCAATACAATTTTATCAAAGAATCTGCATTCTCAACTTCGACTTCGCTTTCCATCATTGTTCAACATAACAACTCTTACCCCATCTTTGGAAAAAGAACAAAAAAACATCAAATCAACCAAAACTACTCATAAGAATGTTGGTCAGTCTCAAGTGTGATGGTCGTAACGGGTATGAAGATTTTTTGAGGCCCCTATGTCTAGAATAAATGTTGTTCGTGTTGTAAAGGGTTAATGATTTGGAGACTTTAGGTTCTGGGCTTCACTTCACTTCACTCCTTTCAAATGGAACAGCTCAAAAGTCAAAACAGTTATGTAAGGGGAAGGGATGATGTAATAGGACAGCTCAAAAGTCAAAACGGTCCTGTACGAGGAAGGGATGATCAAAGTGATTTTGAATAAAATAGAGGTTTAGAGAAGGATTTAGAGAGTTCTAGCTTTCCTGGTTGATAGATGAAAGAAGCAGAAGAAAGGAAAAATTGAGTTTGTGGCCAATATTTTAAAGTAAACAAAATATTATTTTGAGCAAGACTTTCACAGCAGGTAGTCTTTCTACGGGAACACGTGGTAGATTCACAAGCAATTGATCCGTTGGAGTTAGTACCTTAAAGTCCCACAAATATTTCTGATATATATTATATGTATCTACAGAATCATTGCCAGCATCAAATACTTCCCAGAATAGCTTCCTTTTATATACACGTAAAGTTAAATGATTAAATCTGAAGAGAACAGCACACCTTTTCAGAAACCTTGCTACTGCTACCATTAAGTAGCTCTGGAGCCATCCATGGGAGAGTTCCCCTGACACCACCAGTAACCAGGGTATTTCGCTTAATCTTTGACAAGCCAAAATCGCCAACCTGTTCAAAAAATATTTTTCCGTTTCTGTATAAGCACCATATAAGAGTAGGCAAATATGTAAGGGATCCTACTATATTAGCAAAACTAATATTCCATCATGAAATCTTATCCACTCAAGGACTTTCCAGTGGGAAAGAAACAAACCAGACCAGAAAAATCACCTTGCAAATAGGTCGTTGGGGATCTTTTAAGTTCACAAGCAAGTTATCACACTTCAAATCAAAATGTACAATATTCTTCGAATGCAAATATTCCATTCCAAAAGCTGCATCCATTGCAATTATGAGCCTCTTGCGACGATCAAGGTACCTGACAAATAAATTCATCCAAAAAATGGAAGAGGGGATTTTTTTTGAAAAACAACTATTAAATGATATCTTTAAGATGAGAGAAACACAAGAAAATTTACCTATCCCTCCGTAGTAAAACATGCCTAAGAGAACCATTCACCATGAACTCTGTAACAGTTGCCATTGTTGCCCCAGGACCATCTTGCACAACTCCATAAAATGCAACAACATTTGGGTGGTGAAGTTTCGAGAGAATGTCAGCTTCCCGCCAAAACTCCACAGTCTAAGGAGGAGATTGATTATTAGATACATACTATCCAAGAAACATGATAAAATTGTTTGAACCAACTTCAGAGGAAAATAACAAATACTCAATTACTAAAATATATCTCATTAACTCATTGGTGAAGTGAAGAAGTTATGATGTTAAGAGAAGCTAAGGTTTAATTCTTCGGAACTGGCAGTCTACCAAAGTCTTTAACAACGTTTAAGTCCGCTGTTTAGCCATAACATGTGTAGAAAAGCTAAATTATGAATGTAGCAAAAAAAGAGAACTCACCAATCTCTCTTGCTCAGATGATCGGCCAGTAAAGCAACTCTTCTTTATTCGCTTGATGGCGACATCCGTGCCCCTCCACTTTCCATGATACACAGTCCCAAATGTACCAGACCCCAATTCCTTCAGCTCTTCAAGATCTTCATTCATTATGATCTGTTGATGCCATTCAAAAATAAACATATGCCAAAGGAAACTACCACAATAAAATGATATAATCGATTGCATTCTGTTGTATCAAGAGCACATAGGCCTGTAACATTGTGATAAGCATTCAAGCAAGATAAGTCTTAATCTAAAAGGATTCGCATACAGTTCCCATTCCAAATGGAGCTAAATGATAGAAAAGGCAGAAGAATATAGGTAACTTTAAACTTGAATTATACTTGTAACCCTTTAAAAAGGGAATCATTGTGTAATTCATCTGCCTTTATTACCAGATTATACGTTTCTCCACTCGTTTTTAACATGATCAACTGGCTTGCAACAAGAAAAGATATTCCAAATGGGGTAATTCCTCCGACTGTGGGATCAGATAACAAATTTATCCACTTTGTTTCCCAAAAACATTGAGAAGATAAGGAACTTGGAGAGGAGAGGAGAAATGGATAAAATAGTTGGGATGTGCTAGCCTTAGCCGGCTGTTCAAAGGCTGCCTGGAGGATAAGCTACTAAAGAGACGTGTCTTTAACATTTCATATTTTTTAGGTTTTGCAAGACCTCGAATGAAAGATGAACATAGGTCTTGAAGTTTATTCTAAATAGAGACATATAGAGCAGACAGCTTGCAAAGTGGAAGTTGACTTGATTTTTCACTTTAAGCAAACTGAATTTTCTACAAAAATCATTCTAGCAGCCTTCTGTACATTTGGGTACAATATTTGAAAACCCAGGAATAATTGTGTGACTAGTGTCTACAGAGATGAAAGAAGCTTGGTCATTCACTCCTACCATTAGTGATGCAACCTGTATGGTAAAATAACATACCGTACTTAAACCGAACTAATTAAAAGTGATTTTGGTGTTATGTCTTGTAAACCATAAAACAAAATTACAGAAAATCGAAAATACCAACTTTCAAGTTGATTTTGGTTGGACAGAATTCAAAACCAAAAAATACCGAATCTAATAAGCACCAAATATAATCTGACCGAATATACCCTAATAATGGATTTCTGTGGTTTATCATCTTGGACAAGATAAGCTATCTCTAGCATACAATTCAGTTAAGATTGATCTCCAAATAAGTCCTAATTGTCTCAAGGGTGAGTCCCCGGGTAATCAAGGAATAATATGTACTAAATTTCATTTTTAATCAGCAAAATAGATATCACATATCTGTACATATGAGAAGTTCTATAACTAAAAGACCAAACGTCTGCTAGCTGTTTCCAATAGGATACTGGATGAGATAAACAAACTCGAAAAGCAAAATATCTATGTCCTCAACAATATAGAGAGACAAAATAAAGGTCAAGTATTATATTTGTTGTCCTGTAATATGAGTTAATCTTCAGTATCTTAGTAGAATAAATGAGGGTGTTACTCCTAGTACAAAATTATATTAAATGTATTTTACTATCTTTTAGTAATAATAGACTCACGGTACAACACTGCCTATATAGAATGACCATCGGTGTTACTCCAAGTATAAACTAAGATGGTATTGTACATGGAAATATCTTTGTGCTTGGTGTGCGGGTCAATGAAGTAGGACGGTACAAACCAAACAGGCGTCAACTGATGCAACAAAATCTTTGAAAGTACAGGGGGGGAAATAAAAAAACAGAAGAAAACCACACAAGAAAAACAAAGATAAAATAACTAATTGATGGTTTTGATTTCAAAAACCAACGGTAAATTTGGTATTTCGGTGTGAGCTTAATATTTTTAGTTTGGGATTTATAGAAAGTAAATACAGAACCAAACCAAAAGATACTCCCCTACCTATAATGCAATTTGCTCTGACACCCAAGAAAGAGCTGCCTCTCTTTCATTAACATAATGCCTGACACAAGCTCTAATGGAAGCATATATGCAGCTTGGCAAGTCGGTAAAGGTTCAACCTATCCAGGACAATGCATCTGTGCATTGTCATGGCACCACCAGCATCATGCATGGCTAGATGGTAGGAGATGCTTGGTATCACATACTTATGGTGTTTTTCTTGTTTGGTCTTTTACAAATTGTGTCTGGCCTTAGGCCTTGGCTTTGATTTTTTTTTTTTTTTTTGCATAACTGATTCCATGCAATATGATAATCTATGTTTAAGTCCAAGAAAAACCCTCCACTGCCTACAGTTACAGTCTACTGGGATGAACATTGAGAGACTTGAGACATTTGCTATAGACTATGTACTTGCTTTTTTGCTATTGGGGTGAAGCCCAGGGAAAAGGCTTAAATAGACTATTTGGATGGGACTTAATTGAGATAGTTTTAGTAAGTGTACCCAAATGAACAATAACACTATAGTGAGTCAATATGTGCATAGAGGTTTTAAAAGGGTATGTGAAAGTCATAAATAGCTTATCTTGGGCCTTCTACTTTCTTGAGGGTTAGAGTTAAACATTTTCTTCAAAAGGATTAGGGTTAAGTTTTATGTACCCCTCTATGCAGATGCTTGTACAGCTGTACGTGATGTCAAAATGAGTTCCTCCAAAGTTTGCCTTACCTCCACTCTCTAAATTGATGTGAAACGTCCTCTCATGGTCGTTTCTCACCGTCTATGGTTTATTTACATTAATGCTATTTTGATTTAAGCCTCTCTGCTAGAGATGCTTAGTAGATTTCAAGGAGTTCCTAATTAACCAACACAAGGTTAAAAGGGTATTTTTCCCAGTATCTAAAATATTCCTAATTAGAGTTTCGATCCCTTGTGTTCTACAAAAGGGAGGCTAGGTTTTCTATTATTTTTTAGTTGTTGAAGTTGAAGTTAAGAATTAGGTTTCAGTTATTTAGTTTGTGCTTTAGTTTGTATTTTAGAGTTAGAGAAAACCCTAATCTTGAATTAGGTCTAAATTAGCATAATAAGACTTCTAAATTTTGATTCGCGTTGAGAGTTTACGTTAAATTGGTATTATTGCCGGTTAAATTTTCTTGGAGTTCATATTTCTAGCTCCACAAGATGGTTACGACGGTCAAAGAGTTAGATACTAAATTCGATAGGCTACTCAAAGCTTTGGTTTCGAAAGGATTTTTACCCCCTCACCTTAAGGCCTAATTTGGGCCAACGACAGTTTCACCGTCATTGGTCGAAACAACACAAAACCCCCGACAATGGGTTGATCGTAGGTTCGAAAGAGCAAGAAGAGTTCACGAATGAAGAAGATGCACAAGATTCAAGCGTGCAAGGTCATTCACGTGGATGGCAAGTGGGTTATAAATCATTAAAGATCCAACTCATACCGAATCCAACACCCGAGCCAAATCCAGATGTCGCTACCGGTCATAAAATCAAAGCCGAGGTTGAAATCCTAACCAAGGTTTTTGCAGGGTCGCAGACAGAAGAGATAATCGCAGAAAAATGACTCCCGAGACCTCTCTCTGTGATCCAGAGGGTAATGCCCAACGAAGCTATAGCCGTTGCTGCGACCGCAATTGAAAACCCAATTGGCAGTTTTACAGGTTCGACGATTGGGAGAGAGACGAATTAAAAAAAGGGAATCTCCGGACTACTCATCGGGACCAAGGAACATCCCTGATAAAAAAAAATGTTGGCGAAGCGGCTGGTTCACAAACTCTGAATACCACAGTTGGAGGTTTTAGAAGTGGAGATGAATCAGATCATGAGAGAAAAATAAAAGGGAGTGATCCAGTGCAACGGGGTGCACCAGATGCATACCCTCCCCACTCACATGACTAGCACACAACTTTTTTAAAACCGACCCAGTTCCAAGATCTGGATCCTCACCAAAAACTTATCCAGGCCCAGGCCCGAGTAACGACCCAGTCCAGGCCGTCGGAGACAACCCGAACCGAACCACAGTACCGCTTCCAGCTCTGGCAAAGCCAACTGATTTCGGGAGGAAAAGTGAAGTAAGGAAAGGTATAAAAATAAGAGATGAAAATAGTAGATGAAAAAGAGTATGGTGAAGATGAATTACAAAAGATAAGAGGGGATCGGGAGGGAGAAACAAATGGGACTGATATAGTACACATGGATGTATTAAAGTTAACAAAACAAGTAGGTCCAGCGGCATGTCTTACTCACGAGCTTCACCTTTTACCTCAAAACACTCCAGCACCATACGCTGCTTACATGCCGAGCCAGCTCCTACAATCAAATCCACCCAACCATATTTCCTTGTGTTGCACACGAACTCCGAAACGCGCGCAAAATGCGTATTTGTTTATTGGGATAAACCTCCAATATTTGACGAGTAAGAAAGAGTTCGTTGATCCGTTTTGGGATGGCTTCTTAGTTAATTTCGAGAAGCGGATACCAGTGTTTACTTTATTTTTGGACGTTCTTCAATATAAGGATATTGGTGATGACATCGTACCCCTGCTCTTGGGTATGACTTTAAGTTACGAAAAATTTTGAGGCAGAATTTGAAGTTTGAAGACGAATATGCCATATCAGAGAGTTCCGAGTTCCATGGTGTTTCAAAACTCGTCGATTTCGTGGTCGAAATTTTTCAAAGACGGAGGGATTTGATGTGAGAATCGTCCTCTTATAGTCTTTTCTCACCGTCTATGGTTTATTTACATTAATGTCATTTTGATTCAAGCCTCTCTGTTAGAGATGCTTAGTAGGTTTTAGAGAGTTCCTAATTAACTAACACAAGGTTAAAAGGGTATCTTTCCTAGTTTCTAGAATATTCCTAAGTAGGGTTTCCACCCCCTTGTGTTCTATAAAAGGGAGGTTAGGTTTTCTATTATTTTTTAGTTGTTGAACTTGAAGTTAAGAATTAGGTTTTATTTAGCTTGTGCTTTAGTTTGTGTTTTAGAGTTAGAAAAAACTATAATCTTAAATTAGATATAAATTAGGGTAATAAGACTTCTCAATTTTGCTTCTGCATTGAGAGTTTACGGTATAAAAATACTTTAATTTTGATATTCTATGAAACCATAAGCATCATTTCATTTTTTTCCATAAGATCAAAAATAGAAAGAAAAGGTGGAAGGCCTAAAGAGATCGTTTCATGAACAGCAGTTAAAGATGGGTGCCAAAGACTTAAATAAGTATCAAGTAACTATAATATATAAGACAAACTATATAGTACTACATACAGCCAGTACATGTATAATTCAATGGGGATAGAGCATTCCCATGCTTACCACCGCTGACCATTTATACTTAGAATAAAACTCATGATGATGGTCTAATTGATGAATGGACAAATGCATATACATACCTCAAGGATTCTCCTTAATAATTATCCTCTTCCAAATTTTCTATTTTATTCCTGTATTTATTTTGCTTATTTTTATTTTGGTTAATAACAAGACTTATAGTCCTAGACTCCAAGTAGAATTATGACTTAGCAATTTTAGTAGGAATTAGGTTTTAGAAACTATTTAGAATTAGGAATCGCGCCTTAGAAACTTACTAGAATTAGGTTGATTTGGTTAAACATAGTACAACTAAAAGGTGAGACTCGGATTTACTTAATTGGTAACTATTAGGAACCTTAATTTTCAATTTTCAATTTTCTTCAAACCCTAATTTAAGCTTCGACAACTTACTTAGCATACTAAGGCCTTGCTTGGTTGTTTGCAAATGCATACCGGTACGGTGGACAAAGAGATGCCAAGTGATTGGTTGAGACATGTGCAACTTGGTGCATCCAGCTGCTTGCACTAGGTCAAAATTCATCTTCAAAAACTTCTGCACCCAATTCAAATGGCTTGCAGTCCCTTAGATTAATTCCATTGCAATCGCGAAATTAAAATTTTCATAAAGGAAAAAAAGAAGAAAAGAAAACTATAAGGAAAACTCAAATCTCTTATCTCCCACTGTTGCCTACGGAATACGGCTCTTGATTTCTAGATCTCGGTCTCAATTTTGTTTTTAATTCTCGATTTCCAAATTCTTTCCCACTCTCTCTCCCGATCTTTCATACTTTCTCTAGATTAACAAAATGGTGGGAAATCTTCGTCATCTGCAACTTAGCAAGGAAAGATATGCAAACCTATGTACAAGTTGTGGTACTGATTAAAATTCCCCAAGGTGGTCATTTCTTCAACCTGTTTTCAAAGATCAAACTTAGCACAACTCCGTATAATTCGTCGCAACTCGATAGATCTATGCCTCCTAGTTAAGACTCAATTCCCAACTCATTCTAAACTTAGTTTCATTGGTCTATTTTTTGCTCTTTCCACTCGATCTTTACAGATAACGATTGTTTCTGACCATTATTATAAAAATCTGATAACAGATACACCTGGCCCACATCTTAAACAAAGCTTGTCAGATTAACATTTTATAAAATAACAGGATCAATTAGATACTTGAATGGCCAAGCAGTAGATTTAATTCCTTCTTCTCTACTATTATGCCCAACAAAATACAAAATACAAGTTGTTTACACATGCTTACATGGTGTAAATCAATCACCTCATAGTGCAGCACATATAAGTGAGAGCAATGCAACTCAGACCAATCGTACCCACTTGCAAAATGCAATGTATGATGTAAGCCAAGCAAAGCCCAAGTGTTTAACTACAAAAGATAAACCAATAAAAAACAACAAAAATGTAGAGGTGTGTAATCATATGGTTGTGGAGAGATATTGATGGGGTTCATCTCCCATAACATTTACCCACGAGTCTCAGCATTTTCTCTCAATTTGGCATTTTATTTTTGTTTTCTTTAATTTTAAATTTGAGTTCAAATAGAGAGAGAAAAAAAAATAGGAGTGATTTAGAGAGTTAAAGAGATTTACAGAAGTTAGTTATTTCCAGTAATTTGCATTTAAACTTAAAAAATGAGAGTGATCTTGGGAAGTAAGAGTTAATCAAGAATATCTTAGTTAAAGGAGGCAATTCTAAACTTTATTTTTGGTGGGGTGGGCGTTTGATGTTTTTGGGGTAATTTTAATGTGATTAATTTTGTGCATAAGAAGAATATTGCTACAAATATTACTTCTAGTATGTGTAATTTTGGTGATTTATTCAGAGTAACTCTCCTTTGGATTTAACATTATTGGGTGGTGACAAATTTACTTGGTTCGGTGACGAGGAGACCCAATTCTTTGTCGTCTTAACGTGTTCTTTGGCAATGGCAATGGAGTGGAAAGATGTTTTTCTCAAACTATCCCAAGTTTTAGCATCTACAACTTGCTTCAATCATTCTCGTGTTATCTTGGATTGTGGCTCAGTCATGAATCTGCCTCAAATCATGGGTGGGTCTGCCTCATATGTCCAAATCTGAAAATATGTGATTAAAGGTTCCAGGCGTCAAGGAAATGGTGAAGTTTGGTGAGATTCTTTTGTGGTGAAGGATAGGGCAGCAAAGCCTTTAGGCTTAGACTTAAGATGCTAAATTGTAAAATTATTAAATAGAAAGATTTAATTCATTATATCGAGAAACAAAAGTTGGTTTTGATGTATGAGATTGATGATTTAGATATAAAAGAGAAATATAGTCGATTAGTGAGGAAGTTGCTAAACACGAGACCTTGGAGAATGAATTTTCTTAGATGATTAAAATGGAAGAGATATCGTGGAGGCAGAAGTCTGGTCTCCAGTATTGAAAGATAATAATATAACACCAACTTTCACAAAGTGGTTATCACTCATAATATTACACCAACTTTCACAAAGTGGTTATCACTCATAATCCATTAACAAGACAAGTAATATGGAGGAATAGAGTTTTGTTGGAAGAAGATGAGGATATTTGTAAAGGAGACATGGATTATTAGTCTGCGCTTTATTGTAAGGATTTTTATTTCATGCCACGATTGGATGGAGAGATGTTTGACAAAACTACAGTAGATGAAGCAAGTAACTTGGAGGCTCCTATTGAAAGGACGAAGTTTTAGAGGTGATTCAAGGAATGTATGAAGATAAGTCACTAGATTCGTATGAGTTATGATGACAATTTTTCGAGTTTCGTTGAGGTATTATTAAAGCGGATCTTATGGAGGTGATGAAACTGGTTTTAGAAAATGGTTTTTTGGAAAATGTGTATAAGATTGTGTTAAGATCTTTAGCCACATAATATATTTTGGAAAATGGTTTTTTGGATTATTGTTCTAATAACACTTTTGTGAAGTTGATTCCTAAAGTTGATGGGGTGGTCAATATCAACGAGACTAATTAGCTTAGTAAGTAGTGTGTATAAGATTGTGCTAAGATCTTTAGCCAAATATAGATCATAACTTATAGGTTGTACGGATATCACCAAAGTTTAAGAAGGCGGAGGTGGAGGCGAAGGGCGATGGTGATGAGTGCTTAATAAAGCCGAAGGCGGTGGGTATAAGGCATAGGCCTTAAAGCTAACAGTTTTTCTTGTAAGGATTCCTAAGAAATGACAACTCTATTTTCTAAAGATTGTTATTAAACCCAATCACAAGAGGTGTTTTGTAGATAATATATGAATTAAAGAGTAAACAATCAATTTTGGGATTTAAGCCTCAGTAATTCGTAAGGCGCAAGCCTTGGTAGAAAAATCTTCATGGTCGGTAAGGCAGTTTGAGTAAGTTTTTTTATAACCATGGATAGCACCTATAAAAATTAGCTAGCATAAGCATTTCACATTACAAAGACAAATCCGAACTGAGTGTTCCTAATGAAGCCTGTGAATGGTAATTGTCCATACCCCAGAACTATTGACTTGTCTTTCCAATAGAGACACGTGTAGTAATAAACTTCCTCAATTCACAATAAAACGAGTTTGATTCACATATAGTCATAAAGCAAGTATTAACAAGCATCATACCTGCAAGTCACTGATATCTAAATCTCCCAGCGAACAATCGAAAAGAGGCCCACCAACATTACCGGTTTCTAACTTTCCATCCTGCAAGGCATCAAACAAATCAAAATTCGGGTGCAGGCGAGCAGGTGTTGCTAGAAGTATAAATCTTAAATAAATACACTGAACAAAAATGAAAAAAATAATAATAAAAAATGCAAGTACCTCATAATCGGACTCTGGAGTTCTCAGATTCTCCATTCCGTCAAACTGAACACTATCCTTGACACGTGAAGGATCACAATAAACAATAGATGATTCTTCCTGAATTTCCTCCATGGAACCAAGTTCTGAACCCAGTTGTCCTGAGGATACCACAGCTGTCTTTAGTGGGGGGAAATGGTATGTTCCGGGCATATCCTCTTCAACTTTAGTAAGTCGAGATGAAAAACCAGGATGGTCCTGGTCCATAAGAGAAACATCCTTCCTAATAAACTCGTCTTGTGCCAACTTCTGAAAAAATGACCAATGTTTAGGTTCATGGTTCTCTATATTCAAACTCAATCCAGTTCCATCATTGTACAATTGACTAATACCGGAGAAGTTCTCTGTCTCTCTTGCTCTTGAAAAGATATCAGAAAGGAAATCACGAGGGAAACGGTCATTGATATCAATGAGTATATCACCGTGCTCTTGTGTGGGCTGTTTCGCAAGAGAGGATTCCTCATGAGGAACATTTCCAGTTAAGGCGCCAGATCCGGCAACATTATTAGCATCGGTCATGATGTTATTACTACTTGTAGCCTTGTCATCAATCTCAGCCCAATGAAGATCTGCTAGTCTAGAAGAAGAATCATCATAATGCTTAACAGAAGCTCCTTGCTCTCCTGGTGGAAATCCAGCTCTTTCTGCTTCAGTAACAGAAAATTCTTTAACAGGAGGAAATCCGTCCCTACTAATCGCATCTTTCCCAACCACGGGGGCAATATTGTCACGATCTGAGATCTTTCTAAATTCCGACTTGGGTTCATTACTGATTGCATGAGCTAACTCCTTATACTTCTCAAACTGCACCAAACCCTCTTCAATGGTTGGAGGATTTGTATGCAGTGGTTTTGCAGAAAAGATGGGTGTCTCGGTCTGAGAAGCCAGATTTCCTTCATGCAACTTATCAGCAGATTCAATGACTCCAACTTGTTGTGCTAGACCAGAATGTGAGTGTGTTATCAGAAATTGAGAACCAAAGGAATCATCAGACTTAGATAATCGATTTATTAACTCAGGCTCCGCCTGCTTATGTGGTATCCTCTCAGAATGGAAGACCCTCTGAGGATGCACAGGCGGCTCTGCATAGCTAGGATCAGTTGAATCGGCTTCTGAACCAGTATATCCAAGAGTAAATGCTCCACCAGAAGTGAAATGCTCTTCGTCAATAGGTTTATGAAACTTCCCAGAATTAATGGCATCAGGGTGCAGTGATCTCGTTAGAGTTTCCTGCTGCATGTCATTATTGGAAGTCGAGAAAGGATCCCTGCTCTCAGGTGCTACTCCTTCAACTCCGGTAAAATTAGGAATTGACCCAAGATATTCACTTTTTGTCTGTGGGACTGTACCATCAACATTCAGTTTTGTCGCATTCCCTGGAACTTCGGAATTGTGTACCATAAAGCCATAGTATGGCTGCCCTTCTGTAGTACCTCCTTGCTGATAGAGCATAGGACCTGCATCTTCATAAGGTATATAATTAGAAGAACAGAAATGATCCACATATTGCAATGGCCCAGAAGAAGGTACTGCAGTCCCACCACCCAGATTATAATCTGGGTGCGCGGGAAAGAATGGATACTGCTCAGCTTCTACATGATGATGCATCTGACCCGAATAAGGCTGCACATGAGTTTCATAGACACTTGATGAACTTGTGAGTGTTGGCTGAGTAGTAGGCGCATTAGACACAAAGGTATCAGCCAAAGCTTTTGCACTACTTCCCATAGACTCCTCTTCTACCTTACGTGTATCGCTCTCTTCTTTAAGACTAAGTAACTGGTCCAAATTATTTGCTGAAGTGCTGGCTAATTGTTCACTTGAGTTCTTTCTTGGTCCTAGGTCCATGCCGTTAACAGCAACTACATACTGAAGTTCAGAGTCTCCCTCCATACTGCCCAGACCAAAGTGAGGGTCATCGAAATCACTTATGGAGATAAGAAACATCCTAGGTTTCTGAAAACGGCTTCCATCTTCTATAACATTACACTCCTCCAACATATTTTGCAGATCCTCATCACAAGACACAGAAACCAGCGCATCAAGTTCCTCTCCAGGAAGCTGATATTTTATTGTATGGGCTTCATTGTAAAGAGACATTGTTTTTTCAACAAGTCCCTGCCAAGAAACATCTTTGCTTATCCGAACAATACGTGTTTCACCGCCAACATATCGTAGTTTTCCATCACTTGGTCGGGGTAGAATTTTACCACCAAAACTGCAGAGGAATTTAATCTTCGCTGATAAGCTATCAGAAGCTCCTGAAGAAGCATAACCATGAATTCCTTGACTACTACCATTGCGTGACAAGGAACGTGGTATTGACCGCATAGATTCATAATACCCTCTATTTTCATTTCCAGAAGAACCCTTCCTTTCAAACTCTTTCACACGGGTTTTTTCAAGTGTGGCAACCATTGGGATATCTGACCCACCTTCAGATCCAGTATGGCTAATTCCAGGAGTTCCTTTTATATCCATATAGCCTGTCGCATTGTTCGGATCACTGGCAGCATGTGCAATGAAAGGCATCCTGGGATTCACCCTTTCTCGCATAAATTCAAGAGCAAACTCCTCGCCTGTCTGAATTGAATAATTTCGTACGGGCTTACTTCCACCCAATACACTGAACTCTGGTGGTCTCATATTTGTATTAATATAGCTAGATGGGTCTTGCAAATACGTCTGACTGGCAGAGGCCAGTCCTTCATTTCTAGTTTCCATGGGATTGTATTGAAGCTGTTCATAGTTTTTCGAATGCTCCATCAGGCGTTTCTCTTATTATATTCCATATCAACTTGACCCAGTGGGACAAACCCTGCTATGCGAAGCTACCAAAAATATCACATACAATTCATAATTGAGGATCCATTAAATTAATGGTTACAAACCTGCAAAGGAGACCTATTACCAATGGTTTATAACCAGAAAGTATTGTTCGAATTTGAAATTCTTTAAAATTATATCTCGAGACCACAGTAGATAACTCAGTTAACTTGAATGGTCTTTCCAGAAAGAAAGTGCTGCCGACGACTGAAAATTTTGCGAACAATACTCCCAAAGCATATTATTCTGCACAGAAAATACAATTACCATTAGCTTGATCAGATTAAAGTTGGGAGCACAATTGAGAACAAAGTCAATGACTATGATTGCCAGTAAGTAACAGCAATTTCGTCATCTTGGGTCAAGTAGAATACATTGAGAACTGATGACTACATTGACTAGCTAATATATCCCTGATAAAAGAAATAAAGTTGGAAGTTACAAGGTAGTCTATGCCCCTACAACATCATGTGAATTCGAGGATAACGTGAAAGAACAAGGAAATTTGAATAAGGCATCAGAGGTAGTTTCAATTCACCATAAAAAACGAGTCGAAAAATCCTTCAAAGGGGCCATTAACAAATCAAAAGCAGAAGCTTTCCACCAAAAAAATAGAAACTCTTGCCAATATCACTCCCTGCTTCTTGATTATTATTTTTAATAATATCTAAGATTTGGATCATTTGGGGATAAATTACTGGCAAACTTTATTAGGAAAAGAAATGTCAAGTTTATGTTACAAGCCTAAAGTTCAGTGTCTGTACAAGAACCCCTTAACCTTAAATCACCTAGCAATCAAACACCTATAACTAAGTTTTTCACTATGATCTCTCAAAAAATATTTCCACTGTCTCATACTTTGTGCAATTCCATACAGCCGTTGTAGGTCTACTTTCTACCCAATAATACTTAGCCTTATGGAATTACAACTATGGGACACTAAAGCTCCTTTTTCAATAAGTCGTAGCGGATCAACTTTTAAAAACTAATCTTGAGGGATCATACTTGTCTCCTCAAATTAATTCGGAGCAGATTAACTTTAAAAATAATCTAGCGGATCTAAGTCGCATCGTCTCCCCAAAAGAGTCGAAAAGCAATCAATGATTGAGAATATAGCACTTATAATTTTTCATTCCGTTGGGATTTTTTAAAAGAATTGCTTCGCTGCGAATTATTTTGGAAAACATATAAGATCACTTAAGACTAGTTTTGATAAATTGTTCCACTACGAATTACACGAAAAACGGAGC
Source organism: Kingdonia uniflora (assembly GCA_014058105.1). Classification (NCBI taxonomy): domain Eukaryota; kingdom Viridiplantae; phylum Streptophyta; class Magnoliopsida; order Ranunculales; family Circaeasteraceae; genus Kingdonia; species Kingdonia uniflora. The sequence goes on from JACGCM010002813.1 coordinate 2,423,662, forward strand.
CTCAGTTGTCATATATTTACTGCCGAAAGGCTAAGTGATATTGGGTAGGTAATCCTACAAGGGCTACAGGATTTAATGTGTATAAGAAAGTGGGAAGATGTTAGGAGAGTAAAAAGAGGGAGAAAATTAGTTGTAGGGGTTAAATTGATAGGTGGCATATGTCAAAGGGGCTCTTATATAGAGTTGTTTGTAGGTGGGGCCTATGTTAGGTGGACTCTATCGTACAAGTTTTCAACGAAACAAGGCTTCCCCTAAGCATATCAGCCTTACTCACAGCGATAATGCCAAATACACAAAGGATTCAGATAAGGGCCGACTCTTCTACTTGCTTGCAGTGGCAATTTTGTTGAAGCATGAAAAAGTAGTCAAAGAAGAAACGAGATGCAATGAGACGGGGCATCTCTCATCTAAACAAGGCGGTTTAAGACACAACTCCCATGTTTAAAATCATACTTATGAAGAGCTGCACACCTAGAAAAATATCAGCTCTTTCTTTTACGGCATTAAGTTCAGGAAAAGGTACATATTCGCTCAACTGTGGATAGAGGAGGTTCACATTAGTGTTTTGTTAATTTAACTTGGAAATGCAGTTCAGTCTTCAATCTTGTTATACTTCCACATACTACAATCCTCCACTAATGATAAACTTGGTTTACTGCACCGTGTGAGAATTACAAAGACCGTGCATCTCCGGTCTCATCTACTAAGGAAATTGTGTGTGATTACTTGGGATTAGCTGAAGATTTTTTTTAATCAACAAAGAAGTCCCAAATAAACCTAGAAAATTACTGACCAGAAAAGGCAGGGAAAGAAAAACTTGCAAACACTATAAATCACAGAGTAAGATTGATGCAGCTATACTCATTCCTAGAATCCAAAACAAGATCCCTTATCTTTGTGAGTCGATTACGACTCTAGCAGCAGGAGATGAGAAATCGAATAAAGTCACAGGAGATGAGGTATAAGACTAAGTAGTTCAAAAAAACAGCTTAGAGCTTTTTCAATGCTTAATAAGCACTCAAACAAACACCCCCTTATTCGATAAACCCCATATCATGCTAAGACTCCACAAGCTTGTTGCGCTCAAACCCAAATCATGCTTAGGGTTTATTAGATTGGACTTCAAAGAAACAATATTTTTCTAAGTTTAGTCTAAAATTATACCCAAATAAGTCAACTTAAATCTACCAAATTGCAAAAACCAAAACATCCCAGATCAACAACAACAACAACAACAAGTAGTAATTTGGGGTTTTACAATTCGATCTCAATTACAATTAAAGTGGTTACATCAGTCACTTAGGTGACTTGTTACAGTGATTTGGAATTGAATCGCTCTTTAATTAGAGGGTTTGTTTAAAAACCCAAATTTGAGTCAATTTTCGAAGCAGTCAAAGCAAACCCCAAACAAATAGAAATGACGAAGATGAAAAATTAGGCAGTTTTTCTTACCTCTAATGGAGTTATGTGGGTTTGATGATGAGTTGCAGGAGTTGGCGACTCCGTAAGACTTGAGAGAGAGAGAGAGAGGGGGGGAGAGAGACTGTGATTTATGGCGTCTGGTGTCGAGGGGCTTTTGGACGTTTTACTTAAGAGTAGTGTATCTCAAGGTTTTAAATGTCGTTATCTGAATAAATGTCGGCCATTTCCCTATTTCCATTTACCGGGTGTTGGAAAATGGTCTATAAAATTTGGATTTTCATAAATTTTATTAAAACTTTAGAAAACCCATTTTCCATAAAATAACATCTATTGTTTGGTTAGGCATGAAAAATGATGAAAATTTGTCATAAAATAGTTTTAAACTAATTTTTTTTTCACATTTTCACTTAAAAGTGGATATAAACTATTGTAAAATCACTACATAAACTTATAAGACAATCGAAATCTCTTGGTGGAGGTTGGCAAAATTCCACACGACCCCACCCTGCAACATGACACAAATTAGCATGTCCGCCCTACAACATGATATTTAGAGCAACTGTTAGAGCATATGCAGCAGTAGGGTGAGTGAATTCACTCAAATCCACCCCAAACGCAATCCAACCCCACAATAATTTCCCTATCAAATAAGGTGAATACTACTCACCGCAATTCAAAGCTGCGCGGGACAGCCAACGTCTGAGATCTAGCCACGTGTCAAAATCACAATGTTTTTTAAGCCCCATAGTTCAGAAGTGAGGGGCACGAAAGCTACTAAAATCTTGACAAGTGTCATTATGTAATTAGTTTTTGATGCCCCGCAGTTCAGAAGTGTGGGGCATCAATAAAGTAAAAAATTTACCTTCAAGGTGGTCATACCACCCTCAAGGTAGATTTTGGGCTGCCACATAGGCTAATTTTAATTTGCCTACCCTATAAATCCTAATTGATTCTCGGTATTGATCTTGATTCGTGATGGATCTCCCTACATTTAATTTAATTTAAGACATCATCAACAAAGAAATCAAGCTGCTAGGAAGTGAGGGTTTGAAGGAATCCCAACAAATCCTGACAAACCCTAAGACAGCAACAATACCTCCATCACAGCTAATCGCCCACGAATCGGCTAACATGAGGGATGAGAATCGGGTTCTAAATGGGATTTCACCCCCTCATAGTAAAATCCCTGACGCCATCCAGGAATCGACTCCAATCCGAGTAATATGCCCCTAGGGCTTCATGGGGAAGGTTGTTAGGGAGGAGAACACAACTATTGTTATCCGGCCAGAACAAGAACTCAAAAGTAACCAGGTTATGGGGAGTGAAACTACCTCCCAATGTAAAATCCCTGTCCCAACTGAAGAAAAACACCAACCCACGCTTGCTGAAAAAGTTTGTGGAACAGTATCGAAGAGCAAGGAACCGGCTGGGCTTATTGCAGCTGGAAGAAGAGGAGACACACCCATAATCTCAATCCCTAGAGCTAAATTTTTGGATGGTATATCGATTTATCATTACAGTCTCATTGGCTGGCTGGACCTACAGAAAATCAAACTTGCAACTGTGCAAGAATTTGTAAGAACGCACTGGAAAATTAAGGGTACATGCAAATTGATACCAATTGGAAGGGGTTCTTTATCATAAAATTGGAGTCCGAGTAGGACAAGATATACATATGGAGTAGAGGGCCATGGATGATCGAACAAATGTCTATGAGACTTCTGCCTTGGAACCCATTTTTCTCGGTTGACAAATACTCTAACTCAACTGCTCTGATTTAGTGCAAGTTTCCGAGTCTGCCTATAGAGATGTGGAGCATAAAGATTATCATATCCCTTAGAAAGACTCTGGGTACACATATTCAGCTCGATCAATCTACAAAAGAATTCAAGATTACGGATATCATACTAATGTACTAGGTTATGAGCATGTGTTACGCACAGTTACTTAAGCTCATTAGGGTAATTACAAAAATGATGAAGATAATTAGTTTTTTAGAGTCCCTTGACCAAATATTAGAGGAGACAATACGCATGGTTGCTTAAGTTCATAATGCTAGATAATGTGAATAAGGTATAAGTTCTTGAGTGTCCAACTAAACAATAAGGGAAAACTATCAATAAAATGGCAATATCAAATTTTATCCCAAGGTGAAGGTCATGGAAATCTAAACGTCGATAAAGGTAATATTAACTTATTTAGTTAGCATGGATGGAGTTGTAACGCTTTAATAAATTGTTCATACTACTTTAACATAGGCACGTTAATCACATTTTAGGGGTAAAGTAATAGATCTTCATTTAATCTAAAACAACAGTATAACATGTCTCATATAAACATCGGAATCACACCAATATGTTAACCAAGTCATTAGAAATGCAACCCATAATATTAAATTTTTGGGACTAATTCATGACTGCCTAATTTCATAATGAAAACTGCCGCAATATTCGTACAAAGTACATAAGGTGAACTCATTTGAATAAGTACATAAGGTGAACTTTGTACGAATATTGCGGCAGTTTTCATTATGAAATTAGGCAGTCATGAATTAGTCCCAAAAATTTAATATTATGGGTTGCATTTCTAATGACTTGGTTAACATATTGGTGTGATTCCGATGATAGAAATACAACAATTTTTTGCATAGATATATAACTCACTTTTCGTTCTTGGGAGACTAAAATAGAAGGATAGGAAATGTTTTTAAGACTAAAGATGCAGGCAAAACTTTTCCAATAAAGTCTGAACACCAACTTTAATGTCCTTTTTTGTCGCCTCTTTTTGTGGGTAAAACATTGAAAAAAAAACCATCATGACGATCTTCTCCATCAAGGCAACTATTGGTTTAACGCTACCATGTTTTGGTTACTCAGGGGAAAAAGTAAAAGAACATTATTGTATGTTTCGTAGAATAGACATTTTTCATATTTATGTAGTGGTGATACTCACATCTTTACTTATTCAGAAATGTCTTCATTTGTTAATGCATCCAAAGCTTCCTGACGAAAAACCTGGTACATAGATTCCAAATTGAACAAACTCACTTCTAATCTGAATTAAGAAAATTGAAGATACCAAATTAGAAATTTTGTTATCCATAAAATAATTAGTCTGAAGAAACCTATTTTCTATAAGTTTTGCTACCTTTTAACTGTCTCTTGAAATTGTGATATTCTTGATTGTAATTATTCTGCCTTTTTAGAACTTGATTCACTTCCATTTTGGAAAGCGGTTCCCCAGTCCATGTGTACATCAAGGTGGCAATGGAAATGCCAAATGCCATAGTCCTATATAAATATCATAATATGGCAAACACAAAACTTTGACAATAATAGAGTAAAGGAAGCTCCTAGAGTTAAAAAGAAAAGCCCATCGCCTTTATATCTTCTCGTGAAGAGTCACTACCAAATCATGAGTATCATCTAGAAGCTTCCAGACATCTAGTTGGCCAGCCATACTGTTGCACTCTCTAAGTATCTCATCCATGCTGTTGTATTTTTCTATAATCTTCATCCCTTGCAGTAATTGCATAAAGTAAAAGGTCCTCTGTAAGGAGAGCCCTTTGCCTAATTCTTCCCCGTGCATATTTGCTCATCCCAGATCTAATTGCTACCTGGTTTGCCCACATCACTTCCCACAAACACTAAGTTTGCTCAAATGTTAACTCATTCTTGAATAAAAGCACCACCATTCTGTATACGAAGAAGCAATTATCAGCTTGAAGCTTTTCGAGATGCTTGTAGAGGTATGGGTCTTTTAATTTAATGATCTTCGATATAGTCGTAAGTTGTGCAGTGATCCCTTCTTCGTCGAGTCTGAAGTTATGTCGTGTTTTTCTCATGAAATCGGCAAAACACCAGAAGGCCTCATGGCCCTCTTCTATCACAGCAATCATCGGGGAGAGTATGTCACTCATTCCTTGACAGTACCCAGTCACGGGATCATAGAGCGTATAAGCTTCAAGGATAGAAACTAATGGGGTTGTGTGGAATATCCTACATGGCTCTAGGTTGTCATAATCCTTTAGTCCGACTGACTCAGCTAAATGTTGAGCAATTTCCGCGAATACACCAGCTTGGGAGGGAGAATATGGGACCCATTCTGCATTGGCACGTATGGCATTGAGACGGATAATTCTTTGCCACTTTTCAAACTTGATTTTGGGTTTTGTGGGAGTAGAATCCTTGGAGGAATTGTTTGGTAATTCACCTTCTCCACTTCCTTCTATTGTAGAGAATTTTGGCAAACTCTCTAGTTCTTCAGAGTCTTCTTCAGAGTCAGATGACTCTGTTAACTCAGTTATGGAAACTTCTTGAGTGATTCTACTCTAACCCTCGTCTTCTTCGACCCAAGTGTTTGGTGTGTGAGGGGATCTATCATGAATTTTGTCATCCGACATATTGCACTCAGGGATTTCTTTGTGGACAAAGATGGAATCCCCTTTACCGATAATATCTTCCAAGCTAGGATAATCTAAGCGGTTGATTATAAGTTCGATGTTCCCTTCGCTATTGGTTCGACTAAGCCTTTTCGGCTTGATGCCCTTCTCAATGCATTTTATAAGTCGTCTGCAATGTCTGCACAGCCTTTTGTAGTCTTCTTTATGCAACAATGTTGTAGAAGTTGGTTAGAACATATTATTAAGTACAATAGGCGACTTGTAAAAGTTTTATAAGTAAATTGTATAAACGTGATTATCTTTACGATAACATAAATAAGAAAAGTAGTAATAACATGATCGAATTTACCTGGACGGTCTAAGTGGAATTTGATCACAGCCCATCCTCCACCTGGTACGGCAATATTTTTCTTTTCTTCATGGAATGAGTTTGAGACCTATGGAATAGGGAGTCTCCTTTTTAGGAATTGGATGCAAAAAAGCACATAATTCAAAACTAAAGAACATCAAGCAAAAAAAGCAAAAGAAAAGGATAAAAAAGAAGAGGCAAAACGAGAGGAAGATCAACGGGTAAAAATAGCAGCGACTTGGGAGACTATTATTCATGCTCAAGCAGTAAGAGGTTGTATGTTAATAACCCAATCGTTTCTTAGAAAATATATCGTATTGCCCTCATTGATATTAGTCAAAAACGTATTTGAGGTTAACAAAGATAAAATTCTTTCCAAATCTAAGTATGCAAGTGTTCTTGCAGTTTCTGCAGTAATTCTCAAATAACCATCATAAAAAACATAGATTAAAGATTTCAGGGTAAAACATGTTCTGCTTTCATGCCTGAAAGAAGAACGACTCGTGCCTTGTCATTGCACATCATCTCAAGATACTAAATAACATTAGATTATGTGTTCTCAACAACACCCTATAACAGTCAATGAAGCTCCCTACCAAAAAATTCATAATATCTACTTTGATGTACCTTAAGAAATTAAAAAGCTTTATATGGTGCTCCTTCTAGTGAAGAAACATAAACTTCAATTTCTTTTCTTCTGCCTTGGTGGCTACACGTGCGCGAAGGGTCTGAGAAGAACAAATTATCACCAATAATCAAAAGGGACTTACTTTGGACTTAGAATTTATCATCAAACCCACTACATAAAGTTATATTGACTTAGAAATACTCGTACCAGCCCAACTGCTTGAGCCTTCGTTTTGATATCGACAACATTATGATTAAACTACTCCCCTGCGATTTCAAATACATCATGAGAACGACTAACCATAGAATAGAATGATAATTATATACAGGTTTGCTGTTGTTAGTTTTCTCACTAAATAATATAGGGATCTCCTTGTAAGGTTTTACGAAATGATATGAACGGCCGTGTGGGGGAAGGATGATTAGGGCACCATAAATTGTTGTTTGGAGCCATGAAAAGTGTGCATTGGGTCACATCTTGCCCGATGCTTTTGAATCTGTAAGTGTAGCTATTCCCTGGAAGTATAGGACATTGGGTCACATACGCAAGACGTAAACATATGTCGTGCCTGCATTTTACAATCAGCACATAAACATGATACCATTGGTGTTGTGTCACATCATGATTATAATGCGCTAATTATGTAATGGAATAATAAATAAGTATGACTTACCAGTTAATGGTTAGATTTTAAGGTAAGTTGTTAAGGACATGAATTATGAGCTTAAATGAATACACGGGCTAAATGGATAAATAAGTCCTACAATGACCTTTATGAGCCCGTGCTACGCACGACTATTTAAGTTCACAATGATAGATAAATGCATATTGATGAGAATTAAAGTTCTCAAATGCAGTTTCACCAATCTTTGAGCGGAACGGTCTATATTTGTGATACTTTAACTGTAAATCCTTTATTATTGTCGTCCTATAAAATTATTATAGACATTAATATTATATATGGAAGTACCCTCGTATATATCCAAAACAATGTTTATCATCTCAGACTACAAAATTACATTACATCGGTGAAGCTAAAGTTAACTCCCATAACAAAATGAATATCTACACAAAATAGACTTACAAACGCAACTTTGTAATAACATAACACTTACGAGAATTTTAGATCAGAAAAATACATCATTGCTCTTTTTTTTACACATATCTAAATAAGGCAGGAATAATATTATTTATGGACTCTTCCACATGGCAATGGACTAATAGTAGCAAAACTTGTGTCCACCAAAGAATATCAAAGAAGTGTAACGGATAAAGGAAATTGAGGGGAAAAGATAAGTTAATAGTCCAATTGGTCATTGACATTAGATTTGATATATGTCTAAAAATTACCTTCCCATTTGCAGGAAACTTCGAGGTTACAGATGTTTCATTGTGCAAGAGTTTTTTTTAATGAAAATTAAACGAAATCTGAAACTCTCAAACCTAGAGCAGTAATGCAAATCAAAAAGCAAATGGAATAAACAAAGATAAAAGATATATAATTTGATAACCATAAGTAGCAAATGTGATGAAGATTTATGCCCATTCTACTACAAAAGGTAAGAAAAACTCACAAACATGTTGATGAACTACAAAGATCAAGGGCCTACAAAATTTATGAATCAATTATGCTTTATTTTAAATAATTACTAAAACAAAATCAACTGTTGAGAGGTAAATAAATTCTAACTCACCTGTAACCCTTCACAGCTCCACCAACATGGAACCGATTCGCAGAAGTATCAAAAAAATCAAGGGCCTACAAAATTTAGGAATCAATTATGCTTTATATCAAATAATTACTGAAACACATATCAATTACATCCTAATCTCTAATTAGAAACACAATATCTATATAATGGTAATAATTAATTCTAAATTAAAATTATCTTTCCGAGTTTGCATAATGATATAAACATCCGACAATTGGAAAAATGTGGAAGATCACCTGTTTCCTAAATTAAGAGACGGAAGCAATCAACTTTCTGAGAATATGCAAAAGACAACTATATTAGTTTACTTAATTAGCAGTTAAACGCTAAGCAGGAGAGATAGAGAGAGAGAGAAAGAGAGAGAGAGAGAGAGAGAGAGATCATTGGCGAACATGTTTATAAGGATCAAAGAATCAAGACAACATATCAAAATGACAGAGAGCACCGCACATAAAAGTCTACAAAAAAAATATTGGCACTAACCATGCCTTAACCCAACATATCAGCGTCAAATATAATTCCAATAACACTTCTAAATTATCAAATATAAACTAAAGCTTAGCCCACTAATTTTGATACATCAATTTCATAAGCCTCAATTGTAAGAGAGATATAGAGAGAGAGATAGAGAGAGAGAGTACCCTATGTAGAAGGATTTGGAGTAGGTTTTTTTACATAAAGGAGGTGGTGAGGTGATTGGGAACATATGCATCATAAGAAATCAAGAAACAATGGAATCCAAAATACAACTAAGCTTAAACTACAGCTACAATATATAATTCCAATAACACTTTTTAAATTATCAAACAAAAACTGAAGCTTAGCCTACTAATTTTGATACCATATGAAGAAGGATTTAGAATAGTTTTTTTTTACATAAAGTAGATGGTAAGGTGATTGAGAACATATTCATCATAAGAAATCAAGAAACAATGGAATCCAAAATATAACTAAGCTTAAAGTACAACTACAATATATAAATTCCAATAACACTTTTTAAATTATCAAACAGAAACTGAAGCTTAGCCCACTAATTTTGATACATCAATTTCATAAGCCTCAATTGTGTGAGAGAGAGAGAGTACCCTATGTAGAAGGATCTGGAGTAGTATGCATCATAAGAAATCAAGAAATAATGGAATCCAAAATACAAATTATCAAATAGAAACTGAAGTTTAGCCTACTAATTTTGATACATCAATTTCATAATCCTCAATTGTGAGAGAGAGAAAGTACCCTATGTAGAAGGATATGGAGTAGCCGTAAGCTATAATCGCAAGATAAGAATGATGTAACCCTCAACATATATCAGGAAAGTCGAAAGACACTGAGATAAAACTGGTTATGCCGGACCTAGAAGAGAAAAGATGGAGATAATTTAATTTCACCTTGAATTAGGTGAAATGACTCAAAAAACTGATTCATCAAACAGAATTAGAGTAGCCTATGGGAATCAATTATGGAAGATTTGAGGAGAGTGGTTCAATGGTTAAGAGAAGAAAGATAGAGAGATACAGAAGAGAGGAGAGATACTGAAGAGAAAGTGTCATTTCGTATATACTTTAAAAAAACTTTTACCCTCTAATTAATTAGAGGAAAAATCTTAATTCCCTTTCCACTGCCACGTAGGACAAATGTAGGAGAGATACTTTATAAGCCCGTGCTGCGCACGAATGATTAAGTTTATAATGTTAGGAAGTCAAGAATGAAAAATACCATAAGTAAGTCGATTCTCTCTTAACTTTACTTTTGAGGGAACAATGGAATAGTATGATAAAAGTTTCTCTAAGGGTTTAAAGTCACCGAGAAACACATAAGTTAAATTTCATATGAAAAATAAGACATAGTTGCATTTTTTTTTATAAATATAAATCAGACCTTACATTTGAAATTGAGTCAAGCAATAAAGTGTACACTGCATCTCTCGATGACATTTGGAAAAACTATTGATCTTCCCAATCGTCATCGCAATTCAAATCTTCTTTGAATCCTTTACCATCGCCTTCATTGGAGCGGTTATTTTAGTTGCTTAACATCAATAGTAAACCCATGCCAATCCCAATTTTGAATAAGCAATTCAAAATCTGCTTCAATTTTTGCATGAAAATCAATAAGAAGAAAAAAGTACCAACACAAACTCAAAACCACTACAACTAAAAGAAAATAAAAATCTATACATTCTTAATGTAAACCATAAATCTAAAAACCCCAATCCAACAAAGATACATTTTTTCAAATCCATTAAGAAACTGAAAACCCTAGAAACCATTATAATAAGGGGGGATTAAGAAAAGGAGGCATACCCTATTTAATGCAAAATTAGTGAATAAAAGATGGAGTGCTAGAGAAAACTTTGGTTCTTGAGAAAGCAGCTTGAATATCATAAAATTGATATCCTATTTGGGGAAACCAAAGTTGATGAAATAACTCAAACAACATTGTATTTTTTTCTATGCAACAACATTACTTTGAGACAAAAAGAAATAAGTAGCTGGTTTTGCTTTGCATTCAAACAACACAAACAACCTAGAAAGTTTTTTCTCTAAGTTTGGGCTATTTTTCCTCTAATGAATCTGATAAAAATGTTTCTCTGAGTTAATGCCTTTAAATTATGAGAGACATAAATGTAACAAAGGTGAAGAGGAGGATAAAACTAAACATAACTATTGTGCTGCATTGATTTTTAGAATTGATGTTGAAAGATAGTGGGTTTGATAATATTTAGGAAGATGAAATAGTTTGGCATTTTTGTTCATGTAAAAGAGGGAGTCTCTTTATTAGTCTATTCAAGTTTTATTACCCAATTTATTAATTTAAGAATTGCCACATCATCTTGGCACACCATGTAGGACAAAGCACACCACGTAGGACAACGATAGGTAAATACAGTATATAAGGAAGAAAACTCATATTCTTTATTGTTCATTAACCATACTTTTAAAGGAAAAATTAATAAGAAACAAAAACTTTGGCATTCTTTTATATTTTTTATATCGTAGAAGTAGTAAATAAACTTATGAACCAAGTCACTAATAAAATATTTTGGCACTCTTTAAAAACATATGATTAGTAAGAATCTGGTTGTATGATGAGGGTGTTTTTTGTATATTATCCATGAAATATATTATATTTTTTTCTATTACTTTAGCCAAAGTTTGGAGGAAACCACATAACATACTCAGACTTTGTATGTTTACTTGTCGATCTAGTTAAACGGTAATTAATGTAGTAATTTCCATTTTAAGCACTACTCAAGTGTTAACCCTGTCATCATTCTACATTATTATTGAAAACAATATACAGAAGTACCCTCGAAATATTCTAAAAAAGAAATGTTCACCGTCTTATACTAAAAACGTACATTTCATTGGCAAAACGTCGTTGTGAATTCTCTATTACAAAATAAATATCTTCTCAAAATAGAGTTACCAATACAACCTTGTAAGTAACATAATATTTTAGATAGATTTCACATCAGAAAAAACACCATTGTACTTTTCATATACATAACTAAATGTGGTACGAGCAGTGTTATTTATAGTCTTGCATATGATAAGTTAGCAAAGCCATTGTACATCAAAGAATGATCATCTACTCAATTTTTCTTTGCATTTGTCTGGCACTTTGAGAAACCTAAAATAAAATGATAAGAAAATGTGTTTAGACTATCATACACAAAACTAAGGGTTAGAATTGTGGAAGCAATGGAAATATTGGTGATCAAAAATATTTATGGTGCACCAATTGAAGCCATGGATTTTAACTAAAGCATATCAGCAAAGATCGAAACCTTGCAAAATTTATTGGATAAAATTAAACAACGCCAAATCTTACACACTTGCCAAAAAGTTGAGAATATGTAAATTAGAGCCACTCGATGCGAACACAATGTCATTGTAAAAATATTACAAAAACATTTAGTATTTACAGGTCAAGAATAACATCTATAACTGTGTGGTCATGAGAGTTGTAAAGATCTTTAAATTGCAAATTTTCAGAGTTTTTCTCCAAGTTCTTCTTGATGTTGAGAAAAATGTAAATGTGAGTGTACTTACTTTCAATAGTGAAAAAATTGCTTTGGATTTGGTCATATAAACAAAAAGATGAGGCTTTTCATTTATACATTACAGACATAAGGTGGTACCAAACACTTCTAGCCATCTTTCCCTTGAGATAAAGAATGCAATTTCTCCATCATTCTTGAGTAGTTTATGCTCCAGTACATAATACTCAAGATTTGGCTAAAGTAGCCTAATATTGTATTGTTATTTTAGAAAAGAAAGATATACTACTTTGCCCTTACACTTATGAAACTCAATGAGAAATTAAATAATATACCTGATCATTAAGCTCCCATAAGTGTCCCATTTAGAAAAGATAGATTACAATTAATTCTTTACTCTAGTCCATTGTAAGAATTTAACCAAGTCCAAATGCCACCGAAATAATTGTTTATGATAGAGAATGTAAAAAATGCATCAAGCCAGGGACATGAAGTAAAAGAATTACTGAACAAATGGTAAGACGTATAAAGCATATAAATGAGATAGATCAAAACTATTATAGTGTCAATTAAAAGAAAAACCACTTAAAATGAGCATTAAAAAATCTAATGTTGTTGAACTATATTTGGTTGCTAATATTAAAAATATTACTTTTGGTATTAAATCCAAAGATCTTAATGGAAAAAATACAAACTAATCACTATGACAATTTGGGTACACAGCAGGATGGTTTTTGCTTTAGGTACAAAAATTACCATTATTGGAGTGGCATATGGGTGATTGGATTAAATCTTATCCCTATTGGATCCATATGGGAAGAAGTGAGGAGATGAAAGACACCATTAACTGAGTAAATCCATAACATCCTATTAGCTTGGGAAATGGAACATAAATAAGAAATAGCTACCTTCTTCTTAAAGCTTAGGAGAAGTGTAGTAGTTAGGGATGTCCATGATAAAAAACATTTTTGTCAGATCCTTTATGATTTGATATCTACTTAATACATAATTTTTCCTTTTAAAGGGTGACAAATATGGGGAAGCAAAATGTTTTTTTTTTTCTTCTAATTTTCTTTTCTTGCTTCATTTCTTGGTGGGTGAGAGCATTTAACATCATATCTTGCCTATATAATAATAACATGTTAGATTGGGAGTAAAACCTAGTATGAGTGCAATTCAACCAAAATTTACGATCATATTCAGTGTTTGATGATATTTTCTTGCTTATGGAAAAAATATTATATTTTATGCCACCCGTCAACCTGATGCTACTTCATTTGTCTGATTAACAAATTTTATGGATAAAATACTACCTATAATAGCCTAATTTTGGGATTCGAACTTGACCTTTACACCAGATATAATTAGAACGCTAATAATAACTAATACAAAAGTTTAGCGTGGAAAACCTTTGAATAGGTTAAAAACCACGACCTCTCTTGAGGATTTTAGAAAGAGAGATATGTTATTGAGAATACTAGCTATTACAATGAGCACTCTAAATCTATGGAGTTTTGAAGTATGGATTCTTTTATATAGAATTGTATGTCCCTAATATGTAGCTCTCTGGTCCTATTTATAGGTCTTATAATATGACCATTTAATGACTATTAAGATTCTTAATGGTGGACGTTTCAAAGTAGATGTAAGATATTCTTTGACCAGATGGTGTAACATCTTGACCTCTGTTACTGTAAAATAGCTTTATTGATGACTGTATACTTGCATAAATTGAATTGCTATTGTGAAGGTCGAAAGTGATGACTGGAACTGAGGAATATTGAATATAATTTTAGTAGTATTTTTTGTATACTGATGAGGTCGAGGATGAGGCTTTGTGTCTGAGATACAAAATAAGCTATTATAAGATAAATCTTAAGCAATAATACGAGTAGCATCAGGGATGAGTGGTGTTGGTTGAGAAACTCGTGCTATATGTGTTTCCTGACGTTGTTGTCTTATTTCTGATTGTGCTATGTGCTTTATTGTTGAGGTCGAAAGTTCGTATGTAGTTCAAAGATGAAGCATAAGTTCAAGATGCGGAATAAGCCACTACAATAGCCCCCTCTCAGCCAGCAGTATGAGAAACCTTGTGGGCCTGTGGTGGCAGTTGAGAAGTGTCATTAATATTTTAGTTAAAATCTGGGAATCATTTTCAATGTATATTCATAAGTATCTTGCTTGTGCCTTTTGGGTTTTCCAGAACCAATGGTTCTAGTAAATGTTTATTGGCATGAAAAATCCTTCTGACGTTGGGAATCTGTAGAGTCTATTTTAAATGCTTATCATAATATAAAAGGCATTCGAAAGTAAGAGATAGGAACCAAGCCTTCATCTCTGATTCTATTCTTTTCCATTCTTGACTGTTGTAAAGAATTTGACTGTTGAGAGTATGGTGACTACTAGGAACCAATCTCGGGAGTCTAGGATTCGTAGAAAGATGGAGGAATTACGTATCCGATACTTTCGATACCAACCTTTGCATTTGCCTACACCGATTCCTTTGTCGCCTACCTTTCACCGCATGCCATATGAAGAAGTGATGGTGGCAGGGTATAATTATTATCAAATGGCGCAGTTTCACTATCTGTTGACATCTGAGGTGGAGCGCTGAAATGGGCTTTATTTACTGGCAGAGGAGGCTGTAACAACTGAAAATGAAGCGGCAGGCGTTCGTCCGAGGGAGTCTCACCGGAATTCTGCTAGTGGATGGGTCATTTCTAAAAGGTAAGACTTTCCGTCTGTCTTTAGTATGCGGGTTGGGGATTATGGTGGAAGAGGTGGGAGGATGCAGATGATCATTTTCTTCCATGGACCATAGATTTTGGCCATAAAAAAGATCTTTCATCTATAATTTCTAGTTCTAACTATTTCTCAGATCTTGTAACATGGGATCAGTGTTTGGAAGTTGCTTCAGTTTTTCATCATCTTCTCTGTTAATTCCTGAAAAGCAATTCGAACTGTAACTTTGTGATGTAATTTGGGGCATTTTGTTATCTTTAAAGTATTCGGTAAAGAAAATTTCGAATTAATGAAATAACTTTGTTTTGAGGTCATGATTTTTTATCATGAACTTGTCTGCGTAGTTTTTTGTTTGTAAAATAGGAGTTAGATATCATGGGGTATGATAGGGAAAATCGAGCTGGAAGGAGTTCCGTGTGTATGAGAGTAAATGGTAGTTATAGCTGGGGTTAAAGGGGGAAGAGTTCGAGGAAGTAGTTAAATATTGTTCTCTGTGATCTATGTACTCGAACTGGATGACAGAGTTTTCTGAACTGTGAGAAAGGGTGGGCATTGATCTATAGGTACTACTGCTAGATTTGTGTGATCTTGTATGTTGCCCTTTTTTATATTTGCTCGTACAAAATCGAAAAAGATATTTTATACTATGGAAAGAATGACCTGTCACAATATTCTGCTATTTCGTGAACTTGCTTTGAACAATATATCCTTCGAATAAATTAGTGTGGTGATATTTGCGCAAAGATCTTCTTGGCGGCTATAAAATCATAAATCTTGGCTGTTTTGATTTGCTTCTTCTGCAGGGATAATTTTTTGCTGTGGAGGTGGTGAGTTTATCCATGGTGACGACTCATGCTTGGCGTGCTCATCAGGCAGCAGATAGTCACTTTCATATCAAGGTTGCTAAACTTCATGAGTGGTATTTTTGCCAACTTCCTTACGATGCTTTATTACCATAATGGCCGTTGAATCTGACTGTACTAGATGAAGAAGGGAGGCGTGTAGAGTATGACTAATTTTTCTGGTATAACATGTTTTGGAGGTCATTGTTGAGTGACACGGTACAGGAACTGACTGTTCGACAGCTCGCATGTGACAAGATCGTTAAAGAGGATGCCAGGGTACCAAGAGAGAAGATCATTCTGTGTGGGGAGGCGCATCACCGAGGCTATTTTAAATGTGACTGGAGAGCTCGGTAAGCTCGAAGCATTGGAGCTTGTAATAAGTAATCAATTTTTGAGTGTTCTGTGGTTAGGTTTGAATAAATGTAATGTGAGGGATCTTGAGAGGATAAACGAATATGATGTCTCGATCTGATTGAATAAAAATAAAGTATTCTATTTTAATCTTTATGTATGGATATTGTAGGAGACAGCTGTAGGATTTTAACAGCTGTATTGATATCTTCAAATTTTAATATTAATCTATTTTAGGAAAGTTTTACGATCTTGGCAGGGTATTAAAGTAAGGTGATTGGTTGTTTGTACCATGTTTAAGGAAGAGGTATATAATTGTGTAATGGTAGACAATATGGACAGACGTGATGACAGCAGACGTTATCACAAAAGCCATGATGATGCCTTCAACCGAAAGGATGTGCCTGCAGAGACAGTTGTGATGGCTGACGCGTGTCAGAAGGAACTGTCATTTTACAAACTGAGGGAGAGTATAAAAATGTGCTTCTCTCTCCCTCATAAATTATATACTATTTCTGAGAGAGAAAAATGTTATGTCAATCTTATTTCCAAGGAGCGGAAACGTTTGACCATTAAGTGTGATTTAAGAAGGAAATCTGTATCAGGTAATAGAAAACTGTCTGAGAAGTGACGGGATTGTTCATTCTCGAAAAGACGTCTGGGTAAAGTGGAGAATTGTTGTTCTTCAAGTATAGGTTGGTAATATAAAGCTCTGTCTTGTTGACTTATTTAGTAATCTATATGATATTTGTAGTAATCTGTTTGATATGTATAGTAACCTGTTTGATATGTGTATCTGATAATGTAGGGGTTTTGGGATGTTTGAATACAAATAGGGAATATGAGTTTAGGTATATGAATAGACTGTTAGAGGGAGGAAATATGCATTTGGGGAAGAAGAGGGAAATTTGAAATGATTGTTTTTTGCTTTTGTTTTGGGAATTTGTAAAATAGACGTGTTGATTGGGTGGAAGGTGGGTTTATTTTGTCTTTGTATAATGTAGAGAAAATGAAAAAAAAAAAAAATTCTGTATATTGTAGGTTTGATATGCGGTCTAAACCTAGTATTTCCACCAGTAAATTTGTAGTATCGTCCTGTTTTGAGGAAACATAATCGTCAGGGAGGGGGGACGAGTGTAGTATGATGGAGGAAATTGTAAACAGTATAGAGAGAAGCATAGAGGGTGGGGAACCCATTAAGGTTGAGGAGGTGATAGAAAGGGAGGATAAATCAAAAAGGAGAAAATCCTGCTGATATATCTAGATGGGGTAGATGTAGGGAAATAATACTTGAAATATTAAAATAAATTGAAGGGAGAATGAGGGAGTTATGTGGAGGAGCAAGGTTTATGGTTTAGGTCCTATGTTCCCGATAAAGGGGAGAAAGATGTCTACTACCAAGTCCCATGCTTGTCGAAGTGGAAGAAGGAAAAAAAGATTGGTGAGGTGGTTAATCTCTCATATTATAATGGGCTTGGGTTATCTGGTACGAGGGATCAGATTTTATGTTTTTTTAATCAGGTCATATATGGCCTTAGAATTCCTCTGACCTTCTTTCAGAAAGGGGTTATGAATGTGTTACAGTATTGCCCTGCCCAGTTAAATGAGAATATTTATGAAATGATAAGGGTATATGAGGTACTAAATAAAAAATGAAGGAAGGAAGGGACTGCGAAGCAGTTCGAAGTTGAAGATGTGATGAATTTTTATAAATGGAAATATGTCGAAGGTCGAAGTAGTGGTTACCTATATAGTGATTCAGCTAGGTCGAGTGTTTTTGATTTTGAATCTGCGGGTAGACCATGGAACGGCCACCTTGTGTGGGTAGAGGGTAACCGTATGTAGGTTCTAAATGAACCAGCGCTCGAACTGAACCATAGATATTATAATTCGAGTAAGTAATATTGACCAATCTTCAAATAAACTATACTTATCTTCGATCTATTACTTAATGCTATGTTCCTTGTTTTGGCAGAGCCCAAGCTTTATCAACGCCGGAGAAGACCAGCCTGTTTGACTGTGTTACTCGAGATCTGGATGAGTTAAAATTGGTACTCAGTGAGTTGGGTATCCGTAGAGATAAAATGGTAGATTCTGCAGTTCTCAAAGTTTCGTAAACTCAGGAGAAATGAGCAATGACTGAGGGAAAAGTTGTCTTACTGTTGCTGATGTTCTTAGTGTTCCACCTCCTGTATCTGAGAGCACCAAGCGGAATATTTGGCAACCCGTAAGGCCAGTTCGGCATAAGAGATCGTAAAGTCTATATCTGGCGATGTGGCTAAGAAACTTGAAGTTGCTTCTGTTGAGGTCGAGAAGTCCACACTAAAAAGAAAAAGGCATGTGGAAGAGGGTAGTTCTCGAACTAAACCTCACGTCTCAGCTAAGATGCCAGAACTGGTGCTTAAATACTGCTTGATGGCTGGGACGGATCTGGAGCAGCTCAAAGCGGAGTATTACGAACATACTTTTGCGGTTCTTTTTTTTTTTAAAGTCTTTAATTATTTTTGTATTCGGACTGAGAATTGCTGTGCTGATTTTAACTTTGTATGCTTGTACTTGCAGCTCTCAATGCTACTGAAGGGGCCAAAAAATTATTTGGAAAAGAAGAGCCAGGAGTTCGGGGCTCGTACAACGAGGTTCAAAGTTCAATCTGCTTGCTTGAAGGAGTTTAAAGATCAATCTGCTCGTGCAAAGGAGCTCGAAGCTGAGCTCAAGCTGGAGAAGGAGTAGAGAGCTGAAGAGACTAAAACGGCTGTAGAGCTCGTAGCAAAATACTCAGATCTTGTGGCGCATGATGATGTGATGTCGAAATTGGTTGAAGCCCTTAAAGTGGGACGAAATGGCTTGATCCAATCCTATTATGATTTTGGATTGAGCCCAGCTGATGTGGAACTAGGTCGGGTCGGAAGGTACAAGGAAATTGAGTTTCCTTTAGAGGTTCTGGAGGCAGTGATGGCGGACGTTGGTATTTTTCATGAGAAGGTGTCAAAGTTTCCATCAAAAAGTGTTGAACCAGTTTGAGTAGCTAAAAAAACACTGGATCCTCCTTCTGAACGTATTGGTCTGAGTCAGTTGGTTTAGCAAACATTAGATCCCCCATCTGAGGTAGAAACCAACAGGAATCTTTAAACCATTTCTGGTATTCTGCTTTTGATTTAATACAGTTTCTGTGATATCAAAGTGATAGTACTCTGTATTTGTTGAAGTTGGAGTGATGATTTGAACCATTTTTCTTTTGGATGTCTGTATTATAATAAAATATTTGTACCCTGTGTAGAAGATAGAGCGACTGAGAAAAATGAACTCCGAACTGGAGAGATCGTTGAGTAGAGCGAGGGATTCCGTGGCTCGTATTAAACAGGTACTTAATAAAACTGAATATGAGAGAAGGAATTTTAAGTTGAATTTAGAGAAAACTTTTAAAGAGATATATGACCTTTAATGTAGATATGCTAAGATAAAAATAGAAAGAGATGAGGTGTTAAGGAAGGAAGAGGAAAGAAGGTTATTAGTTTGAAAACCAAAAAAACCTGTTTTAATGACCGGAGTGATAAAACTAGGTATCAAAGTATGTTAATAACTCTAAAATTATATTTTAAGGTCAAAGTAGATAGTGAACGATGGTTGAAATAAGCTTATGTAAAGCTTTTGAAGGAGAGAGGTGCAGTTTCGGACCCAGCTCGAGTTAAATTTTTAGCTCAAGAAGCACGTAACCGTTATAGTTTAGAGGCGAGAAGGTGTTCTGCTCAAGCTGGTGTGTCTGCTAAATGGGGTAATATGAAATCTTTATCTGATGCGTTTGGCATTATGTAGGATCGGAGGGCTATGAGAATTGTTATTTTCAGGGTAAGGAAAGAGCAAATAGAGGTTTAAAAGTTATTAGAGGGTAAATTAAAGGGGTTACAAGATGAGTTATTACAACACGTGGAGCAAAAAATGTCTTTAGCAATGCGGTTGTCAAAAGAAGTAGTTATTCGAATGAAGGTAGAAGCGGATTTGGGGGCTTTAGGTGTATTATAGAAAGACACGCATCAGTAGCTGCGGAAAGCGCAAATGACATTGAAGGATCATCTATATCTGTCACGTGCAAAAGTTGTTGCTCGAACAGAACATGAGCGTCATATAAACAGTGTTATTGAATTTTATAAGGAAGAACTGTCTAGGGTAGATAATGAATTAAGGAAGTTCGTGACAGGATGTAGGAAGGATTTTGATGTAAAGGCGCCAAGGCTGAGAATATGTGGTTTACCAAAGGTGACAAACCCATTTCGAGGTCGAGGGAACTGTCATCAGAACAAGGTGAGGTAGAGGTAGAAAGCCTGATACCCCGATCGCGACGTAAACAACGTCCGCAGGAGGTGGTGACCTTTACCACTTTGATAGATGTGTAAATAACGAATAAAAAGAGTTCGAGAGATAAATGGCAGTCTTCTCATTTCTTAAACAATCGAAAATAGGGTATTCTCGATTTGCTTTTACCGGCCCTGCAATGTATTAGATCTTTTTATACGGTTATTGATGATAAATGAAATTTGTTCTCTGTGGTGATGAATGAAACAGTGTATCGATATTACTCAGATACATGTTCTTGATTTAAACTTGTTAACTGTGAGATGTAATCTATTGGTATAATCGAATTGTTTATGAATATAAACTGTGATGACAGGTAGAATTGGTAGCTGTTCAAAGTCAGTGTGACACTTTACGTGCCCATAACGAACAACTAAATGCTGAGCTAAGTTCAAGTCGGGTCGCACTAAAAAGTGCTACTGAATTAGTAGAAAGAACGAAGGTGGATATGGTGAAAGAGCAAGACGTTGGAGCTCGATTGTCCGAGGATCTTCAGAAGAAAAAGGCAGATCTGGCCAATGCACTGAGAAAGATAGAGGAGTTAAAAGAAATTATAAGAAAGAAAGTGGTTGAATTTATAGGTAGCTCAAGGAAAGTGAGCTAGCAGGGAGCGGAGTTGACATCTGCTCGAGTTCGAATTACAAAATTATTGTTAGAATTAGAGGAGGAAGGTAAGAATGTAAAAGAGTTACAATTCCAAGTAAATGTGCTTGAAATGGAGGTGGCTGATATGCGAGTGTGCGCTTTTAAGTATGAAATGTTATGGCTAGTTGCTGACGTTTTGATAAAGAAGACAGAAGATGCCTGTAATAGACAGAACAAAAACATAGATATGGTTTGGAACAAAGTAGTCACTCTAGAGCATACCAACAGTGGTTGAAGTTAAATACCTTAGAGCACCTGGATGAGAATACAAAATTGCGTGATGCAAATACGAAGTTATATGCTAACCTATTACAGGCGGAGATACATCTTGATGAAAGAAGGGTAGAATGGGAGAACCGTAAAGAGAAACTTGATAGGTCAATGTCTCTGATTTATCATATGGATGAGTTCATGATAGTTCTGGAGTCTCGGAATTCTGCTGTGCTGGATGAGAAATGTCGAGTAGAGAAGTATTGCGATCATTTGAAAACTTTGCTAAAGGAAGCTCAAACTAAACTTAGCGAGCTTATTCTATCTAAACAGGTGAAGGTTGAAGCAGGTGACGTGTATGAGAGAGATATGACAGCAGTGATTTCATTTTTTGTATCAAAGTTCCAGAGACTAGAAGAAAAAGGCAAGCTGGTGTATGATGTTGTAGTTGGAAAAAGTGCGCAGTACGACATGGAGGCAATACGGTGTAAGTATTGAGGTTTCATGGTAGCCAAAATTGGAGTTCTGCGACAGAGGATGGATAGAGATGGAAAGAAAGTCGTTATGGGGATAATGCCATAGTTTATGCATCAACGGCTGTAGACGGGTTGTTCACTTGATGTTGTGGGACCTTTCAATATAGGTGATGGCTCGAGTTATAGTTCTAATGAGGAGTAACGATTGCGAGGATACGCTATGTATAGCATATAATGTATGAAAATAGGAATGTCTAGAATAATGATTTATACCAACCTTTCGTTAAATCAACGATACCTTATTAGTCGAACATCTGTTGTATAGGATGGTTCCAGAGGTTATCGAATGTAGAGGAGCATAAATGGCAGATCGGTTTGGTGAAGCCATAAATGATTTTTTTACGTAAGAGGCGATTGGTTTGGCCGGAGAAATGAAAAATCTTTAATGCAAATAAACGATCAGTTAAGCCAAAGCGACAAACAATCTGTAATGTAATAGATGATCAGTTTGGCTAAAGTAACAAACGATCTCTAATATAATAGATAATCAGTTTGGCCAAAGCAATAATCGATCTACAATGTCATAGATGATCTGTTTGGCCAAAGCAATAAATGATTTGTAATATAATAGAAGATCAATTTGGCCAAAGCAACGAACGATCTGTAATGTAATAGATGATCAGTTTGGCCAAAACAACAAACGATCTATAATATAATAGATGATCAATTTGGCCAAAGCATCAAATGATCTGTAACATGTATATAAAAGTACTTGTTGGATATATTAGAAAAGTACTACAGTGTAGGGCAATCGAACACAAGTATTTCATCGGTGTAAGATTGACGTACGATGAATGTGTTAGATAGAGTACTATATGAAATAGTAGAAAATACTCAGATATATGGGGATTGAACATAAATCTTTCATTGATGTAAGATTGTCATACAAGATGATAGATTGATTTATAGAAAAGTACACTGTGATTAATTTTTATCGGTGATACAATTTCAATCTCCTCGTGTTCCAAGGATTAGGGATTCGATTTCCATCTTCATTGGAGAGATCGTAAGAACTAAGGCTACTTTTCCGGACAATAACAAATTTTTGAACAGTTTCCCAGCGCTTGCATTTTTTATGTGTTTGGGAATTTCTTGTAGCATGTGGTCTTTGCCTTTGAACTCTTTATAACGAATGCGCTTGTTATAAGATCGGGCCAGAGCTTGGTAATATCTTTCAAAATTCGTGATTGCTCTGTCTCTAGTTTCCTCGATCCAATTCATGTTACATGCCAACTGATACTCATTCTCTTCATCCGTCATGGTATGGTCGCGTATTGGGTGATGATATACAGTGGGGATAATTGCTTTTATGCCATATACTCGAAAGAACGGCGTGCATCCAGTTGATACCCGAGATGTTGTGTGATATGCTCACAGTACATGTGGTAGTTCTTGGACCCAATTACCCTTCTTCTCTATCAAATGCCTTTTGATCCCATCTACTATAGTTCAATTAGTAATTTCTGCCTGACCATTTCCTTGAGAGTAATATGGATTTGAAGGGGAGTGGATGATATTGTGCTGATTGAGGAACTCAACGACTCTGGAGCCGACGAACTGAGGTCCATTGTCGATTCTAATAAGATGGGGGCAACCGAATCGGATGATGACAGTTTCCCAGATAAATTTGATGACTTCTCGTTTGCGTGTGCGGCATAGAGGGATTGCTTCTACCTATTTTGTGAAGTAATCTGTCACTACTAGGAGGTATTTCCTTTTGCTTGGTACCGTGGGGAATTCTCCTACAGGGTCGAGGGCCCATCTTTTAAATGGCCAAACAACGTGGTTGGAATGGAGTTCTAAAGCTGGAGCCCAAATTTGGAGGCCATGTCTTTCGCAGACAACGTACTTGCTTGCGAGTTCAATGGCTTGAGCTTTTATCTTGGGCCAAAGGACTCCTTGAGTAAGAGCTCGATTTGCGAGAGATCCTCCCACAGCATGGGAACCACAAGTCCCCATATGGAGTTCGTATAGGAAATTTTGAGCTTCTTTGCTCGACAAACATTTAAGGTATAGTCTTGTGATCAAAATTTTGTAAAGGAGACCATTGTTCACGATGTATCGCTTAGCATTATCAAGTAGGCGTCTCTACTCTATGGGAACTGTAGGGAATTCACCGTCAAATATGTTTTTAATCCTAATATACTTGAGGTAAGGTCGTCTCCAATCGTCCTCATCCTCTTCAACGCCCCCAGTATTGATAGAATTCGAGCTTATGATGTTAATACAGATAACTCGTTTCCGTACCAGGTATTCCTGCTGTAATGACTCGAATTTTTTTTTGTTAATATATGATGATTATGGAGATTTGGAGTTTGGTGTTCCACCAGTTCTATGGTTTCTGCTATTCTTGGGCAGAGGAGGTGGAGTTAAGATTTTAGGAGCCGTGGTTGGTCTCTGATAGGGTTGTGTTTGTTGCTTCGGGTTGTTCCTGTCTTTTGAGGATCTTGGTGTTTGGTGTGGTTCAGGAGGATCTCAGAGTGACTTTTTGGTGTTTTTCCAGTTCCCGTTCGAGCGAGGTTGATTGTCGTTCGAACGAACCTTCATGTCCCCTGGGCGTTTGGCCCTTGGCAATTGTCGTTCGAACGAGTCGACTTGTCTCATTGAATTTGGCTCAAGATCTCTTAGCCGTTCGAACGACTTTCATATCCATTCGAACAACTTGTCGTAGTGTTTATATATCATTCTTCATTCTCTCTCCTCATTTTTCTTCTCTCTCTCTAGCCGACTCAAAACCCTAACTTCTCAATCCTTCTCCACCCTTCAATTCTTCAATCCTTCTCCTTCCTTGTTCGAATTGGAGCTTGAGGAATCATCTCCTACTCCCTGATTTCAGTTCCAGATAGAAAGAGAGAGGGCTACATTTCTATCGTCGATTCATCGATTGGACGACATCCCTTGCTGAGCTTAGTCGTCCCTCTTCAGTGAATAATTTCATGGATCTCTCTTCCATTTCGCTGATTAATTTTAGTTTGTTATCCTTTGTGATTGTTGGGTTTGATTATTGGTGTATTTGGGGTATGATTGAGCTGTGGGTTGTGTTGATTATTGGGCTGGATTGGTTGGGTTTTCTTTGCAGCTGTTCGGTGGTGGTTATTGGGGTTTAGTGTGATTGGGAGATGAGGTTCAGTTGCTGATTCGAGTGTGGTGCTGATTTGAAACTCAGTTTCGGGCAAGGATCCTTTCTTGGAATTGTGATTGGGTTCTGGGCCTTGATATTGGCTGATGTTGTGGTGTTCCTGGTCCTTTCCGTGATTGATTTGGAGTTCCGGAAGTCGATTCGCGGAGCACTTTGCCGTTGGGGTGATATTTGGATATTTTCGCCGGGTTTGTCATTTCGAGCTTTATATTAGGCGAGTTTTATCTTCCTGAATAACTAGGTCATTATACTGATTCGTGAGTTATTTTGACGCCTAGATTATTATGTTTATACCGTGATTATGTTAGTATATGGTTGATTTCTTAAGGCACCTTCCGGTTATTCGTTTAGACTTAGAATTATCCTAGGTATTCTCTGTGTTCTCGAGGCTTTGTCCTTGATCACTATTGTTGATTTAGCGGTTGTTTGGAATGATAGATTCCCTGTTGAAGTATGGTATCTCCTGGATTGTTTGGTTAAGTTAGTACACTTTGGGTATATTGTGAGTTAGTTACTAGATAAAACCTTGTAGGTTATAAATAGTTATTCTCAGTTATGGTGGTTGCGACGAGTTTGCGTCGCTGTATTATCTATATGGAATTGTTGGTGGTTCGTTTAGGATACCTAGCTTGTATCTTGGTACGGGTGGTTTGGTTCGGCTGTTGTATGGATGTACGGGTGGTTCGTGGTCTAGCCACTATTAATTTTTATGGTTGTTAGAGAGTTGAGATGTAACTCTGTTTTAGGGGATTGTTGACTTCTTGTTGGACACTTGTAGGTTATCCCATGCGTGCTAGTCTGTGTTGACAGCTATGGTACTCAAGCATTTGATGGTATTTATGCTGGTTAGGAGATCTTAGAGAATGATGTTGTTTAGATGTTGTGACGGTTACTATTTGCATCTGTATTAGGATTGTTTACCATTCTCTTTGGCAGATGGTTATCCTCTGTACGTATTGCCGGGTTGACAGTAGTTGTATTTCAGTCTTTTAGGATCTGTTCTCATCTGGAGGTTCCAATAATTCCTCTTATCTTGATGAGGTCATGATACATAAGAAAGCTCTACATCGGCTGACCCTCGATAGGACCTAGGATTCCTAAATGGGGTTAAAATAAGTAGGTGAAGTTATGGCTAGACACTATCATATCTATTACCCTTCGAGAGTGTGGGATGGTATGAGACAGTTTCCTTAGGTACCAGTCTTATCCTCCGTGAGGTTGAAATACCTTAGAATTATAAACACTGTTTCGGACGCTAGCTCCGGTGTATATAATCTTTCAGCGTGGTCGAGCTGGTAACCTAATCGTACCTATTGTATCCAATTAAGATCTCTTTAAGGTAATCCTTCTCTATCGATTCTTCATCTTTAATCATCAGGTTTTAGGGCTTTAGAATCATCTCACATCCAACATCTGGGATAATTATGGGATTATCCTAGTTATCATATCATCACTATATCATCACATCATCGCATCACACCATATCATATCATCCAGCATCTGAGATAATTATGGGATTATCCTAGTTATCATATCATATCATATCATAGCACTTTTGCATATTCTCAATTCATCGTCTCTTCTATTACCGTAGCTTCCACATTCCTCATCTTCTTCTTCCTTTTCCTCTTCTTTATAAAATCAGCTTTATTAGTGTGGTTATTTAGCCTGGTTGGTTAGAGGGGGGCGTGGTTTGCTCACTCCTGTATGTTATTGCTTTTTGGGATTAGATGGTTAGCAGGCTGTAGTTCTTTATGAGTTTCATATTAGCTTTTGAGGATATTATTGGTGCTTAGTCTTTGTAGATGGAGATGTTTATGGGTTATTTCATTTATTGGTTTAGTGGTTGCACGTGGCGCTGTAGGCTTCGGCAATGCTTAAAGTGTAGTTTATAGTATTAGTATTACCCTTGGCCTCTGGCTTGTAGCCTGATAGATTTATTCGGGTTATTATACTTTTCTATTAGATATCCGTGACAGACTTGGTATATATTATTTTTATTATTATCAAAACATTATATCTTATTTTCATATTATTCATCTCATTGGTTGGTATAATTGTTTAGTTTATTTAGGAAGTTAGTGAGTCGTGGTTTGCTCACTCTCGCATAACAATATTTCAGGTTGTGGTGGAGGTGATCCTATTACAGAGTAAGCTGGAGGCTTATTTCTTTGCAATTGTTTTGGATCTCGGTTTGGTTTGTATTCTTTTGATTGTTGTATATCTTTTTGTATAGATATTGTTATATTTGTCTTCCGCTATTATATTATTCTATTTCCCTGTGCTGTACTCTCATAGATGACTGGGCCTGAATTTGTCTATTGTTAGGCTGTCTGTGGGGTACGGGTTGACCGGCGTTACACCCCGGGATTTGCGTTCTTAATAGCTTATTAAGAAGCTGATTTTGGGGGCGTGAGACGTGCCAGGTATGCGAGAGAGTCCGAATGTTAATTTTCTCTGCGCGACAAATGTTCAATAGTACTTCTTTTGAATCTGCTCATTCTGTCAGCTACTACTGCTGCGTAGTTAATTATTTTTCTATTCTTCTAGAATTTTTCTATGTAATGGTTCACGATGAATAAATAGTCCGTGTACACAGACAGCTCGGAGGCTCTAATATCAAAAGCCATATCTAGACCGTAAATTATTACTTCATACTCAGCCGCATTGTTGGTAGCTTTGAAATTGAGCTGGATTGCTTTCTCGATCCTATTACTGAAAGGTATGATAAGTACGATTCCAATTCCGGATCCTGCAGTTTTGGAAGATCCGTCAGTTAAAAGACGCCATTCCTTTTAAGTTATCCAGTCTGACTTTTCTTTGAACTTTTCTTCGAATTGTTCCTCATTGGTATCCATGCCATCTTCTTCCCAGTCAGGATCTTATATTGGGAAGTCCACAAGGAAGTCTGCTACTGCTTGACCTTTTTTAGAATGTCGTGGTTCAAAACGGATGTCATGTTCACCAACAGTGACTGACCATTGTTGTACTTGTCTGAATTTCTCCCGTTTGGATAAGATTTATTGTAAAGGGTAATTTTTCACTACTCGAACTGGGTGTGCTTAAAAATACTGTCTTAATTTTTGTGATGTGTACATGATAGCTAAAGGCAATTTCTCGATCTTGGTATACCGGGACTCTGCTGGAGTGAGAGTTTTGCTGATGAAGTTGATAGGTTTTTCTGTCTTCTCATCAAGTCGAATGAGGATAGAACTTAAAGATTTTTTTGATAACCGCAAGATATTTTTTGGTGTACTCATCAATAGAGGTGATCCCAAGTAAAGTTTGAGCTCCTGAAATGCTGCTTCATACTCTGTTGTCCACTCGATCTCAGGATACTTTCTAGACTTTTGTTTTGTTGTCCCTTCTCGTAAAAGGTTGAACAACCATCGACATCGATCTAAAGACTTCGAAACAAAATGATTTATTACGCC
Organism: Kingdonia uniflora; assembly: GCA_014058105.1. Lineage (NCBI taxonomy): Eukaryota > Viridiplantae > Streptophyta > Magnoliopsida > Ranunculales > Circaeasteraceae > Kingdonia > Kingdonia uniflora. The sequence continues at coordinate 2,452,430 of JACGCM010002813.1, forward strand.
GACTTGCCTACTAACTTCTGTACGTCTTTATTTGTTTTCGGCGAAGGCATAGACAGTAAAGTGCAAATACGATCTAGATCTGCTTCTATACCTTTCTTACTGATTAAGTGTCCCAAGAATTTTCTTGACTGGACCCCGAACTGGTACTTTTTAGGGTTGAACCTCATCTTGTAGAAACGGAGAATTTCAAAAGTAGTGCGCAAGTCTGTAATATGGCTCTCCTTTTTAAGGCTTCTGCACAACATATCATCAATGTAGACTTCGATCATTTTTTCGAGGTGATCTTTAAACATTTGTGTCATCAACCATTGATAACTGGCTTCAACATTCTTGAGACCAAAAGGCATGACCTTATAACAGTATAAGCCATGTTCTGTAATGAAAGCTATCTTCTCTTAGGCATCATGTAACATAGGTATCTGATTGTATCCCGATGCGACATCCATCATGGACAGGAGTTCGTGTCCCGCAGTAGAATCGAGCAGATGATTTATGATAGGAAGTAGAAAACTGTCCTTTGGAATATGTTTGTTGAGGTCTATAAAATCCATGCACACTCTGATCTTGCGGTTCTTCTTTGAGACTGCCACAATGTTCAAGATCCATTCTGGGTAATTGGCCTTTTTGATAAACCCAACTTCGATGAGTTTATCGATCTCTTTATTTACTTCTTCTCGGAGTCTTGATGATAAGGTCCTCTGTTTCTATTTGACAGTTTCAGCTTTATCCTTTAATTTGAGCTTGTGGCAAGTTAGGTTGGGATCAATACCCGACATTTCGTGAAATGTCCAATCGAATACATCACTGTTGTCTTTAAGGAACTGAATGGGGACATCTCGTTCTGCTGTTGGCGAAAGAGTACCAATGTATGTTCTTCGCTTTTTGCCACTGATTTTGACGTAGTTTGTTGTTTTTATGCTTGACAGATGGTTTCTGTAGAGTTTACTATATATTTTCTATAACTTTTCCTATTATTTTCTGTAATTACTATGCGTGCTATGGCTTTGAGGATTCTGGAACGTACACGACAAAATTTTCACATGCTCGAGTGAGCTTCTGACTTCCTTTGATCTCATATAGGTCACCATTATACTCAAATTGCAGTGCCAAATGCTAGGTGGATGAAATAACTCGCATATTCTGTAACCAGCAGCACCCCATTATCTTTAAATAATGAGATTTTGTATTGTTAACATAAAAGTCAACGTTGAGTATCATAGGTCCTGCTGTGATAGGATGTATAATCTTTCCTACACGTTCTTTTTTAGATCCATTGAATCCACAGATATTAATGTCACTGGGCTATACTTTGTTGGCCAGTCCCATCTGATCAATTGTGCTTTGAAAAAGTAATTCAATAGTACTCCCAATATATATCATCATCGTGTGAAGCACCATATTTTGCATTTTTAGCATGATCACCAAAACATCATGGTAAGGATAGTTGATATGACGAACACCACAGTCGTCAAAAGAAATTCCTTTTCATTGAGAGCTGTAAACGGGAAGTAAACGAGCTTCTTTGTCTTTCATGGATAGGTTGTGATATTGGTTGACCCGTCGTCTCTTAGTTTTGTTTGATTGGTTGATGATCTGAGTCTCAATAAAGTGGCAGAGCGACATATGGTATAAGTATTTCTCTCCTGTCGGCTCTTTGGTCTGTATAGCATCTCTAGCAAGTTTGTAGCTCCCATTCTTGTAGCTTTCGATGTTTATAATATACTCATGCATTCGTCCATCAGTGAGGATGTACTCTAACAACCGCTGTAAGGCAAAACAGTATTCTATTTGATGGTGTCTGACCTAGTGGTGAATGCAATATAGTTTGTTCTCAGTGGGCTGGAGATATTGTGCATTGCGGAAGACATGATCTTTCTGAAGTATAGGAAAAATGCAGGCTATGGTCACATTCATCTTAGGAAGGCAGGGCTTGGGCAAGTTGTTCCCCTTTCGAGGTCGCTCATCATTAGATTTTTTTTGTTTCCTGTCTCCTCCCTGATCGGCAGTACGATTAAAGTCCTGGCTGTCTGACTGATCTTGAACTGTTAATGTTGATTTATGGGGTTTCTGTCTGTTAGACACCATTCTTTCTAGATCGATATGACCGTTGACCTTTTTGATCATGTCTTCCAAAGTTGTTGGTTTGTTGAGCATGAGGTATTCCTTCACCCTTCCATCAGCAAGTAACGCATTGGTGAAAGCTGAAATGGTAATCTTCTGGTTGAGCCGATCTACTTTTTGAGCTAACTCTAAGAACTACTTAGTGAACGTCTCGAGATTCTCACCTGACATATGCTTAAGGCTGAAAAGGGAGTATATATTATCTTCTTTGTCTCTATTGTGCGAGTAATTCTTGATGAAGAGTTCTCATAGCTATTCGAAAGTTGTGATGGATTCCTCATGTTGTTTGTAGAACCATCACAGAAGTTATCCGAACAACAGCTGGTAGGGAAGAGCCGGCAGAAAATGTGGTTGGACGTGGAATGTAGGCCTAAAGCATCCTAGAAATCTTTGACGTGCTCCACTGGATTTGTTCCTTTGTATTTGCGGATCTTCAGAGTATAGAATCCGGTGGGGACTTCGCCATCCAATAGCTTCTGTATGATCAGGCTTTTCTATAATCTGCTGTGGATTCCTTTAGTCGCGGTCTGAGCTTCAAGCATTTCTTTGTTTCGTCTCTCGACATATTCCTGAGCCATATATTGTCGAGCTGCGGTGGTCGGGTGGGTAACACGTCCATCTCCAGGATTATGGTCGCCACTCCCTTCACTTAGACATTCTTTTGCTGGGATTTAAACTCTTCGAGGTAGATTTTCAATCTGTCTGATTCCTGCTGGGCTGCCATCTACTTCCTGGTGGGCCTCCTAAATCGGGATGGGTTTTATTTCCTATTAATGATGGTTAGATTGAAGTGCACCTCCTACGTGATTGCCTTTCCGAGGAGGTCCTATTCTGTCATGAACATAAATTTGCTAGGCTTTAGGTTACACAACTTTGTTCTTCTGGGCGGTGACTTACTGACCGTATAAAACCCTCAGTGCATCTTGTATACTTGCCAGCTGTTGCTCTAAAGCAACACGTCTTTCTGCTTTAAAATTTAAGGTGGCCAGCAGATCTGCTAGCGCAGTATTTTATTCGCCTTAAACTATTGGCGTACTCTGACCTGGAGCTAACATTGTGAAAGGAGATGATCAACGGCTTCAGTGATAATAGGTTTGAGAACTTTGGTTTCCACAGATGGTGCCAAATGTCATGGCCAATTCTAGGATTCAGACTTAACCTTTACAACAGATGTAATCAGAACACTAATAATAACTAACGCAAAAATTTAGCGTAGAAAACCTTTGAATATGTTAAAAACCACGACCTTTCTTAAGGATTTTAAAAAGAGAGAAATGTTATTGAGAATGCTAGCTATTACAATGAGCACTCTGAATCTATGGATTTTTGGAGTAGGGATTCTTCTGTATAGAATTGTCTGTTCCTAATATGTAGCTCTCTGATCCTATTTATAAGTCTTATAATTTGACCGTTTAATGACCATTAAGATTTTTAGTGGTGGACGTTACAAAATGGATATAAGATATTCTTTGACCAGATGGTACAACGTCTTGACCTCCATTACTGTACAACGACTCTATTGATGACTGCACATTTGCATAAATCGAACTGCTGATGTGGTGGTCGAAAGTGATGACTCGAACTGAGGAATATTGAATATGATTTTAGTAAAGTTTCCTGTATGCTGATGAGGTCAAGGATGAGACTTTGAGTCTGAGATACGAAATTAGCTATAATAAGATGACTCTTAAGCAATAACATGAGTAGCATCAGGGATGAGTGGTGTTGGTTGAGAAACTCGTGTTGTATCTATTTCCTAACGTTGTTGCCTTATTTCTGATTGTGCCACATGCTCTGTTGTTGAGGTTGAAAGTTCGTATGTAGTTCGAAGATGAAGCATAAGCTCGAGATACGGAATAAGCCACTACACTGCCAGCTTTCCCTTTACTGGAAAGCCATTGTTGAATTTCTTTTAGTTGATAAGTTTGTGAGATCAAAAGAGGAAGGAAAAGCTACCATATTATCATCTATGGGATCACAATATTCTTTATTTATATAAAAATATAGTGGAATGTCTACATAATTAGCCTCCTCATCATCAGATTTTAGTTTATATTATTTCTATACAGACACTATTTTTTTGATTCCAGGAACGTTATCTACGGGAGGAATATCAAGTGCTATAAGTGATGTTCATTCTTTAGGTTATCTTCATTATGCCACAACACATGGGATCTCTTTGCCACATTTTCTTATATTTTGTTTTTGTCCAATACTCTCTTTATTTGCGTTTGACTGTTAAAATTCCATGCATAGGTTATTGTAGAAATAAAGAAACTCAGCATTCTCTGATCCCGTGCTACAAATTATGATTACTAGAATTTTATTTTTGAGTATGGAATGTATATAAATGTGTATAAGTGATTTTGTTGCGCCCACTTAGATTAAGTTGTAATGTGTTTAGTGCCTTAATATGCAATTTCCTTAAAGCTTACCACTGAACATGTTTGATTATTCGTCTGAGTCAGAAATGACGTTCTACTTACTTATTACTGGATGAATATTTAAAACTTTGTGACAACGACTAAGTGAAAAAGATGTGTATGAGACTCATTTTCCATTGATATAGATACAACAAACTGACTATTAGTTATTCAAGAGGGACAACTATAAGGGGAACTTCATAAGAAATTAATGATCCCAAGGTAAATGATATTTTGATGGCAACACTATGAATACCATTTTTGATGGGAACTTCATAATGAATTGAAAGATGTCAGGAACTGCAAATCAAACCATTTGTGATAAAGATCAAAACATGTCAAGAATTACAGAGTAAAACAAATTTTAGATGAAGACTAAAACATATAATGACCTACTACAAACAATTTGCTTGATAGAGAAAGAATGTTTGAATTGCGGTGAACTTCACTCTACAAAGCATCTCTTGGATTCGATACCAAGCAAATATAAAATAATGACAATGAAGCTTGATGCTCACCGCAATTCAAATCAGCACCCATCAAAGAACAATATTTCCTGCAAATCCAAAATAAGTTATTAATATTCCTCGAATGAAAACTTTGCAAATGTGACAACGGAAAATGTATAAAATAATATATAAAGATAGACAACAGTTTGATTAATAAAAATGCAAGAAGAAGTTTGTACCTGACACTTGGATCATTGTTTTCTGAATGTCAATTTATAAACATGACCCAATAAAATTAAGTTCTAAAATTAAACATAAACCATAAACTTCTGCAAAATTCTCAATTGCAATTGCTTAAAATTGACAATATGGTAAATAAAACTAATAATAAAAAGAAAGAAGGAGAAACAATTATGAAGATATATGAACATATATATTTAATGAAGACACATTCTATATATTAGAACAACAAAATGAAGTTCAACAACTAAGTAAAGAATTCACAAAAATATATGCATTTATATTACAATCATTCCTGCAAAATTATGTAGAGGAAAGTGATCAATTTAGCTTTACTATATGCATGTTTCGAAAGGGCTTTTCTTGTAGCAAAGTGATCAATCTTCAAAGTTTACTACATTCCAAAATGAAACTTAATGCTTCGAGAAAAGAAAAAAAAACACACATATCTTTGTATTCTAACTTTACATCTATCTGGTTGCAACATCGATATTTCTCCAAAAAAATAATTTAATAAATTTGGAGCCTAAACATAGTTGAAATAGTATGCCGATCCAAGAGATATTACACCATCAAGAATGCCTTCACCACTTGAGTCTCTAAGAAAGACAACCACATCAGCAGATCACAACATCAATCATGGCTAGCTAAGAGGACACCATCAATATTTATGGTTCTTAGCTAAGAGAACTTATGTGAATATCATATAAAATATGTATGGTTACTTTCTGTTTCCCTTTGAGATACAATACAATTTCAAACATGACTTAACTGATATGCAAAGAACAAAAGCTAGTAATAGTAAATTTTAAGAGGCTTCCATACTCAGTAAATAAACTAATGAACTTTGTCACTAAGTTCTTAATTTTCCTATATGATCTAACGTTTTTGGAGCAGTTTAGCCAAACTCCTTGACAAAATGTAATCCATGAACATTTGGGCCGTAGTCTAAATACTAGAATTCCAAAACTAAAATTGTATTACCACTTTAAAGTTGTCAAATTAATAAAATTTCAATAACCCTGACTAAAGGGCTTAGAACCCAATGATCTTTGATTATCATTATAAAAATAATTGTTTTATAGATTTATCCGTTAAGAGAAGTCTCGTCAGCTTCAACCCCTTTTATATACTTTCTAATAATATTATATTATAATTAAACTTAGAACTCCAAATGGTAGACTTATAGATAAGTTGAAATGTGCATAAATTTTCATCGAAGCAAGCAGTAATAAACCTTAACACATAAATTTAGGGGAATACTATTGACTACTTGTAGAAGATTTCAAGGTGAAGATAATATCCAAATGGTACTAATGAACATAACTTTCGATAACCAAATTGCTCCTCAGAAACTGTATATAGAGAATTATGAGTTTCTTGTTAATCGGCAGGCAGTTTTGAGAATACATGATTAGCTATACTGAAATTAAGTTTTAAAACTTTACCTTTAGGTGTGAATTGGCTAACTTAATAAGAAGAAACCACAAAATTAGTGCAAGAAAAGGGAGAAGAATCCCTGTGAATCTAACAAAAGAAGCTTTAAAAATCTAAATTTTTGATAAAGAGAAAAATTGTATTAGAGAGAATTAGTTGTATGTCAAGTCTTTATTACTTTCTAAACATAAATAAAAATCAAAAAGAAGATGAAGAGAGAATTTACAAGAAATCATGCTAGATTCAAAAATAAAATACCTGAATCGAAGCATATATGAGGGTTCCTTTGAAGGCAGAATTATGTAAAAGTATGGTGTTTTGAATTATTGAGGATTATCAATACACCCATAATTTGCATTTAGGATGGATCATTATTCCCGCGTGGCTTATCATGAGCATGACTAACCAGTAGTTGATAAGGGCATCACTAACCACTTCCACAATTCAAACATTGATAGTTCTATAATAAATTTTCCCTGCAGCATCAACATTAGTATCTATAAGTTCTTGTAAAGTAGTAGATAATGCATTAGGCAATAACTTCTAAAAAACCTAGAATTGTAAGCAAGCTAGCAAGGTGATCAGCTACATTGTTAACATCCCTAAAAATATGATTTATGTAAAAATACTCCAGTTGACTGATAGAATAGAGGATAGAGCTGGTAAGGGCCCTAGCTTCCCAAGTAGGTTTACATTGCTGAGTGATATAGCTGATTATAGTTGCAGGGCCAGAACCCATAATGATTCTCTTGTGACCATCTCTAATAATATCTTTCAGCATATGATTAATGCCCATACCACTGTTATTTTTCAATTTTCTTATGACTATCTCTAATAACCCCTTTTAGGAAAAATATCGCATGCTAGTAGGCAGATCATGAGTTTATAAGGGGTGCATTTAGATAGGTTTCATGGAGAAAAAAGTAATTTTGGTGCTATCATTAGATACTTCCAAGGGGAATCTATTGCTGCAGTTGCTAGGAATATAGTCAGTTGTTCAGTTCCTGTCCATGAGTTACATGCCATTGAAGCAGGGCTGAAGTTTGCCATTAGTAGGGTGGTATTACCAAAGTTAAGATTGCAACTGAATCTAAGCTTAATGTTATGTAATTTGATGAGAAGATTGTGGCCAAGGCTGTGCAAATATTATGCATGTTAGTACAAAAGAGGTGTCTCACACTTTTCAGGAAATAGTAGTCAGCCCTATAGCCATTTTAATCCTAAAACATAGCCAAAAGCTAATTTCAACAAGATTATATCATTGGTAATTTTTGAATTCTTCGTTTTATTAAAAAATATTATACTTTTCCAGAAAACTAACTTCAATGACTGGTTTACTAAAATGGTATATGAGGACTGATGAGATCAAAGAAAAGTTTGAGAAAGCTAGCGGAGTTTCGACTTTAGAGAGAAAAGTCAAATTGCAATAGATTATTAAACTCAAAACACTCTTATGAATTAAATTTACCCATTTCCTTTACAATACTTAGTATCCTACTCCTTTTGCTCTCTTCCACTTCTTCCTCCTCGAGAAATGCCTCTACCATTTACTCCTTAGAAGGATCTCTGAAAACCATCATACCCACAGTGTTACAACTATGAATATGAGAAATTCAAGTATATAAGCCTCATATCCCCCTTTGAATACAAAGATAAAATATTTGTGTGCAGTATGTTACAAAACATAGTTGTATCATTATCAAAAATCTCAACAGCTTCATTGCATCTTAAACTATTATTCCCATCCATTTTGTTTCACAGGGAAGCTTGGGAGGACCCCTTGTCAATCTTGACAGAGAAGTTGTTGGGGTTAATGTATTGAAGCTTGTAGCTACTGATGGTTTGAGTTTTGCTATACTGATTGACTCAGCCTCTAAAATTATTCAGTACTTCAAGAAAAATGGGTATGTTAATTATTTTTTACATCTTGAAAATTATTCAGTTTTCTTAGTCACTCACAAAGATCTAAAGTTTTCAATAGTACTTGCATATTTAATTATGAAAAAACAATGATAGCTTAGAAATAACTTATGCAAATAATTCATAAGTGACACACAAATTCTAAATAAGTCATAAAAATAACATATGCAAATAATTCTAGAAATTGCTGGAAGTTTCAAAGGTAAATGATGCCCTTAGTTTCAAAATACATCTCCCTTTATCTAATTTTCCTCTTCCTTATCCATTTCTCTTGACTTCTTGCTAAGTTTGCCTTTAACCTATACTTAACTTCACTATACATGCAACCCATTCAACCAGATTGCTTTATATTTATACAGGTCATGATGGATGATAAGTGTTTTCTTTACAAAGGGAACTTTCAAAAGTTTTTGTTCTAGAAACTGGGAGTTTCTATTTTCCACATCTCTATTTGGATTCTACAGAGAATTTTGAGCACCATAACTCTTAATTTATTTTTTACAGATTCATGCAATTCATTAATAAAAGTACTTCTAAATAGCAATCATAACTCCACAACCTCAAAGGACATGTATCATTATCCTCTGCTTAAGCTTGGATAAATTTGAAGGTCTTTAATTGGAAGCGCAATCCAGGTATGTTGCTTTCAATCCCTCTTTCTATTGAGCAATCGCCAACTCGGAATATCCTTCAAAGATTACAATACTAGCCATGTCAAATTTCTACATCATGATGCCTTAGTCATAATGCTCAAGATAAAAAAGTTTGTCATACACACAATGATTATCGATACTGGCTGCGGTATTGAGGTCCTCTTTCAGAACACTATCAACCAAATGGGATTGGCCGATCAAGTTATTCAGAGCGACACCGATATTAGCGGATTCAATGGTTCTAAAGAAGAACGAGTAGGGAAGATCACCTTACCTATTATCGCAGGACCAGTAACCATCGACGTCATTTTCTATGTGATCAACGCCGATTCTCGTTATCTCAGGATTATGGGCCGTTGTTGGATTCATAATATGGAAGCAATCGCTTCCACCTATCATCAAGCAATCTGCTTCAAGCACGGCAATGGTATTTATGAAATCAGGGGTAGTCAAAAGCTTTCTTGAGCTTGCCAAAATACGATATCTACAATTCTAGATACCTCTTATAGATTTGCTGCATAACAATTGCAGCAAGCTGATCGCCCATATGATCAGCCATCCATGAAGGAGCCGACATAATACATTAACATTAATGGGCCAGACAGATGTACTTTCATCGGTACTAAGCTTGTTCAACATGAGAAAGATGTTCTCATTCAGTTATTACGACTAAATGGAGACGTTTTTGCATTATTTTTCGAAGAAACGCCTGGGGTCGATCCGACCAAGGCATGTCACAAATTGGCAATCAATATCAGCGCCACCACAGTCAAACAGAAACAACAGCGCCTATTACCACAACTTCGAGATGAAGTTAACATGGAGATCGGGAAATTGATCAAAGTGGGGTTCATTCGAAAAGCTATGTATCCAGACTTGATATCCAATATTGTCGCTGTCACAAAAAAGAATGGAAAGGTCCGTGTTTGTGTAGATTTTACCGATCTCAACAAACATACTCCAAATGATAGTTTTCCTCTTCCCAATATTCATCCGATCCTTGATTCCATAACAGGTCATGAACTCCCATCTATGATGGATGCTGCTTCTGGATACAATCAGATTCCACTCTTGGATGAAGATCAAGAAAAGACCACTTTTATCACTGAAAGAAGACTTTATTGCTACAAATCATGCCCTTCAGACTCAAGAATACAGGTGCAACTTATCAATGATTGATGACTATTATGTTCAAAGCACATCTCGAGAAAGTGGTGGAAGTCTACATTGACAATCTCCTGTGTAAGAGCTTACAGTCCATCAATCACATTTCAGATCTCAACACAATATTCAACATACTTCAATCTTATAGGATGCGTCTCAATCCTAATAAGTGTCAATTCAGAATACATTCAGGTCGATTTCAAGGCTTCCTCATCATCAAGACGGGGATTGAGACCGATCCAGATCAGATTTGGGCTCTCCTCGAGATGCCATCCAAAAATAACAAAAGACGTTCAGAAACTTGCCTACAAGATTGCCGCAATCAACCGTTTCTTTTCATAATCTTCAAACTGCTGTCGTTGGCTATTCCTATTACTCCGCGGTTGTACCATACAAGGAAAAGTTTAGTCAAATGCAAAGGTCAATGGACATCCGAATATGAGGCAGTTTTTCAAAATCTCAAAACCTATTTGGGGAAGTCTCCCATCATGAGCACCCCAATAGATAATGAGAAACCAATTATCTACCTCACAGTTATAGATACTTTACTTAGCTCAGTTCTTATTCGACTTGAAGAAAAAATCGAGAAGCCAGTCAACTTCATCAGCAAAACCCTCACTCCAACAGAAACGAGGTACTCTAAAATTAAGAATCTTTTTTTACTCTTGTTTATACTTCACTGAAGCTCAAGCACTACTTTCAAGCTCATTCAGTCAAAGTCATGACGAACTACCCCTTTCGAGAAGTTCTATCCAAGAATGAAAAATCAAGAAGAGTGCAACAATGGTCAGTCAATTTGGGAGAACATGATATCAAGTTTGAAAAATGTCATTCTAAAAAAGGGAAGGCCATGGCCAATTTCCTCGCGGATTTTCCTATGGAAGATCCCGAGTGGGAAGAGCACAATCTTGACCTTTCAGAGGAACCTACAGAGGATCTACCCCTAAAAGCATTTGACGAGTGAGGTAAATGGATTATAAGGAAGGGGTAGAGACTACTTAGGGGCAGACCCGCAGTGTCAAGAACTGGAATCGTACTGATTACCCCTTCCAACGACCTTCCAACGATAGAATTAAGAAATCAATCCGCCTAGATTTTGAGGCCTCAAATAATGTTACCGGGTACGAAGCTCTCATTCATGAACTCGACCTCGCTCTCAAGCTCGGCGTCCCCGAACTCTCCATTTATATAGATTCACTACTCATCATCCACCATTACTTTGAGCAATACAAGAAAAATGGCAAGATGATCGAATATGCAGCCCTCGTCGCAGATATGATGAGTAAGTTTGCGCAAGAAACTATCAATTATCTTCCTTGAAGCGAAAACAGACACGCCGATTCTTTGGCATATCTAGCTGGGTTTTTGGGCACAGAAGCTCGATATCTCAAGATCAAAGTGATTTTAACCCCCAGTATTGATTGCATTTTTATATATACGATCAATACTGGGGCCGATAAAGGGGGAGATGACAATTGGTAAAATCCTTTCTTAGTTTATCTCGGTGTCGACAGAAAATGTGAAGGACCACTTCTAATAAATCCGAAGGAGCGCTGACAGCTGATAGACAACTCAAAGCGCTACACCAATGTAAACGGTACCTTGTACCGCCGATCAGTCATGGGGCCTTACCTTAAGTGCCTCTCCAAACTGAAAGCAGACGAGATGATTCACTATTTACATGAAGGAACTTGTGGCTCTCATGCCACAGGTCGACCACTAGCAAATAGAGCCATAAAACAAGGAGTATTCTGGCCTGGCATGCACAAGCAAGAAGAAGAGTACTCACATAAATGTGATGCATGTCAACGACATGAAAAGATAATACGCGCCCCTTCGCTCAAACTCCATGCAAGCAAGGTGTTCTGGCCATTCAAAAGATGGGCACGCGATCTGGTCAGCGAATTTCCTAACTCTCCAGGTAGCTGCCGCCACCTCCTCGTAGCTACCTATTATTTTACAAAATGGGTAGAAGAAATTCCACTCTGTCGAACCAGAGAAGAAGAGGTCATATCTTTTATCTGGGAACACATCATCACTCGGTTTGGGTGCCCCCACCTAATTCATATCGATAACGATCCCCAATTTGTTGGTGAAAAGGTCAGAGCTTTCCTCTACCAATACAACATCATTCACTCACCATCTAACCCCTACTACCCTCAAGGAAATGGCCAAGCCGAAATCACCAACAAAACCATCGTTGATGGGCTCAAGAAAAGACTATATTCTAATAAAAAAGGAAATTGGGTTCAGGAACTCCCTCATGTTTTATGGGCATATCGTACTACTTCACGATAGTCAATCGGCTGCAATCCATTCCTCCTTGCCTATGGCACTGAGGCCGTCATTCCTTCTGAATACCATCATTCAGTCAAAGATCATAAGCTAATTGACGAGGAAAATGAGTTCGAATTGGCCTATAACCTCAATTGGATCGATGAAACCAGGGAACATGTCATCGCTAACCTAGGTCGATATCACCATATGCTTGCCAGTTCATACAACAAACGAGTCAGAAGCCGTACTTTTCAAATTGATGATTTTGTCCTCAAAGAAATACCTCAGCACCGTAAATAGTCTCATGCTGGGAAACTAGCAGACAATTGGGAGGGTCTATTCCTTATCACAGGTCTCTCAGGCCTGGGATCATATTACCTTATGACAGAAGATGGCGTCCACATCTTGAGTCCTTAGAACACTAAGCGACTGAAATGATATTATCGTTAGGTCCCTCACTACTCCATTCCAATTTCTCATTTTTCATTCCAGAAGTGAGATTTCTATCTCCATCTAATGTACATCCTTTTTATGAAATCAATGAAACTTACAAGTTTTCTTCATACATCTTTCTACTTTAGAGACAATACATAGATTTAAGTATAGATAAAACTAGCTTTCAATCGACATCATATCAATTAAATCAAGAATTTACTTAGTTTGGCTGATTCTACTAAATCTCTTGTGATTAGAGAAAAGTAGCACTTGTTCTCAATCAACGGACTCTACCAGACATAAGATAAAAGATAGGTAATACTAGCTTTCAACTCTTTCAATATGTCTGTGACATCATATCAGTTAAATCAAGAATACACTTGGTTTGGCTGATTCTACTAAATCTACTGCGATTAGAGCAAGGTAGCACTTGTTTTCAATCAATGGACTCTACCAGACATAAGATAAAGAAAAGGTAATAGTAGTTTTCATCTCTTTCTATATGTCTGTGGCGTCATACCAGTTAAATCAAGAATACACTTGGTTTGGCTAATTTTACTAAATTTCCCACGGTTAAAACAAAGTAGAACTTGTTTTCAATCAAAGGACTCTACCAGACATAAGATAAAGCAAAGGTCATACTAGCTTTCATCTCTTTCACTATGTCTGTGACATTCTATCGGTTTGATCAAGATTATGCTTATGTCAACTGCATCTATTCAACTCCTAGATTAAAATAATGGTAATACTAGTTTTTAATCGAAGAGCTTAACAAGATATAAGATAAAGCAAAGGTAAAACAAGCTTTCATCTCTCAACATGTCTGCAACACATTATTTCTTTTTCAGGTTTATATACAACCACTACAATGACATTTTTTTTTATGCTGTAGGGATGTCAGCTTCGCTTACCCCCACAACAGAAGGTCGACTAGCCATAAATTCTCGAGCTTGAGCAATGACAATAGTCCTGCCCTCCTCTATTAATTCAGCAGTTTGAGGGCCCAGATTCGTTCCCACGGAGCTAGTAAAATCTCCTTGATCTATGTCAACCCTGCAGATACATCTCCTTCCTGACATACAGTCAAACAAGGTATCTCTCTCTAACTCAATTCTTTTAACCTTTTTAGTTTGTTCGCATCGGAAACTTTCTTTAATAATTCCAATTTATCCCTTATCACGATCTTCTTCGATCTAATAACACTTTCTAACTCTTTCTTCCTGGTAAGAGTAACGTTCAGTTTACCTTCATACACCGGTAATTGCTCCACACCTTTGTGCACATTCCCTTGAATCCGAGCGACATCCCCCTCCAGCCCCCTTATTCGAGCTGATAAGCTAATAATATCACCTTGAACAAGAGAGTTTCTGCCATCATTTTTCTTCCCCTTTGAGCGCTCGCTAGCCTTAGTATTTTTGGCACGCAAGTTGACCTAACCAAATTAGGCCTTCAAGTGTGCTACCCTTTCATTCAACTCATTGCATCTCCGCTGAACAGACCGCAAATCCATATCCTTCGCAGAAAAATTTGTAGTCAATTGCTCAGCTGCCAATTCAGACGTAGTTAGATCGTTTCGAGCTCTCTTTATGTCATTATCTTTATCGACTAATTTCGTCCTAAATTACCCCAGCTCGCTCTTGCTATTCGCCAAATCAGATTGAATTTGCTCTTGGTCATGCATTTTCTTAGCTAGGTCCCTTCTTAAACCAGCTACCAATTGATTCAGATCATCCTCTGATCTTTCTAAATCCTGCACGCGATAACGGGCCATGTCTGCCTCTTTGCTCTTTGCCAACAATGCATCATTCTGGTTTTTGAGTTTCGCTGCACGTTCTTTTAATTCCTCGATCTCTTCATGATTTTCTCAATTTCGGCATCCTTCTCATCGATCTTCCGAGATAGGTCTATAACTGTTTATATCTCCTCAAGATATTTGAAATAGACCTTCATGTGTTGATCTTCTTGATCTTCATTCGCCTCTCTCATCCTATCAAACTCTTTTACAAATTCCTGGTTATACTGGAGAGCTTCATCTTCGCCAAGGAGAATTGACCCCAATTCGATCTGTACATTACAAATATATTATATCAGTTCGATTTAGAACATTCAACACTACATTTCTCATGTCTGACAAGATATCTATTTTTTTAACATTCACTGTGTACAACTAATTCTGAACTTAAGGTCGAAGTATAATCTCGGGTGGATGCTCCATAACATATATTCGGAAGTCTAAAGGTATGCATTCCCTATACTTGAGTATGCCAAAAATCTAATTTTTTTTATGTCTAGCACCATTCCAATATCGTTTACCCCTAAATCGGTAACAAATTGTTGATTTGTCTATACATTCTATTCATTGCTTTTAGCTTTATACTAATGCACTATACGAATCAAAATTTCTTGCTTTATTCTAACCTGCAGCTTCGCTTGTGAAGACAACAGAGATGCTGAAGTCTCTCTCTCCTTGGCAAGATCAACCTTTAACTCTTTTATTCTGAGGTGTATGTCCTTAAGTTCCTACAGTAAGGTTTACAGAAAGTAACTTAGCCTACGGAATTCTATCCAAAATATGTCCAGCCAGTTACAAGCATCCCACATATCCATACAATAATAGTACCAATCATACTATCCTACCATCTCAATTTTACTCACCAAACGCTCGTTATCATCCCCTTGGTTATTCCTCCCCGTCTCAGGAGATACACCATTCAGCCCATTACCACCCCAACGGCATGATCTTTAAACTCTTCATCCTCTTCCTCCACATAGGTGTCAGCTCTAATGGCATCCACCTCCTCTTCCAAGTATCCTTTGGACTTAAGGTGACTCCCAAGCCTTTCACGCTCAGCTCCCACCTCCTCTAGGCCCACTCTCGCCTCCACTTATAGCTTGTTAACCTTAACAACTTGGAAAGCCTTCAGTACCTCCTGCCGTTTCCCCAGCTTGCTTAGATCATTTTTCAGCTGAGCTATATTCCTTTCGAGCTCAGTATTTCTTCTCTTCAGCTCTACCCTCTCCTCCTCAACCCTCAGGTAGATTCTTTTCATCAATCGAGCAGCTTGCAAAATAACAAATTGACCTTATTGATTAGTTCAAATCATAGTACAAAATCCATCACAAATATATAATCGAGCATATGAGCCTACCATTTTGCTCAACTCCTCCTCTCCACGGAGAGCTGCCAACCTGGCCTTCTCTTTCACCTCATTCCAGCCGTCCTCCATATCAGGTCGATCCTTAACGACCTTCCTGCCAGATACTTCAGAAGGATCAACCTTTCTCTTCTTCACCTTCTCGACGGTAACACTACTTCCCGAAGCTCCAGCAGGCACATGACGCTTTAGCTTGACGTAATAGACTCGGGTAATCCCTTGTCCATTTGATAGGTCTTCGACAAGCGCGCTTGCCTTTCCCCATCAGTTCCCTTCTTTTTGCTGCTATCAACACTCGTCATTAGCTTTATCGATTGAGATTTTAAAACCTTTTCAACTCGGCTGTTAACACGTTTCTTCCTGCTGATACCAAAATCTTCTAATATCTTGAGCTTAGTCTTCTCTAAAACGACTTTATCAAACAATGACTCTTTCCTCTCCACCTATGATTTGGGACCTGTCATACACAAGACATTAAGATCAGTGAACATCTTACAACTTCAACTATCAATCTTATACATTATGTATTGTTATACTTACGTTGTTTTATAGTTCTAAATAGAAGATCCGCGGGTTCTTCATCATCTCTCTGAAGACAGTCACCCTTCACTCATATCATGTTATCGTTCCAAGGTTGATCTGTAAAGTTCAGATCGATGAAGCAAAGTCGAGTTGCCTTCATACAATAAATAAACACCTCCACTTGGGCCAAATTTTTTTAATACCATGAAACTGCAACACATCCTCAGGGGATATCCTCCTCTTTCTGCCCTGTCCTTCCCACCGTGAGTTCAAAGCTTCACAAACATTTATCGTCTCCCACATGTTCCCATTCATTTGAATACGACATGCACCGATAAGATTCATAATCCCTTTCGCCAGATTGCTAAGGGGAAGCCTCAACCCATACTCCATCTGAGACAGGTAACACAGAAAACCCTCCGAGAGTTCGCTCAGAACATCCCCATCGAAGTACTAAAAAAAGATCGATTCATCTATACCACTATCTCTCTTCTCCTTCCCCAAATCAGCCAACAAATAAATGTATTCCTCTCCCATTTCTATCCCTAAAATGCCTATCGGCATACTCAATACAGTTCCCCCATCTATCTCCTGTAACAGCCTTGGCTTTATCGAACTCTCTAAATGTATCTGAGCGAGGAGGGTAGGATACCAATCTTCTGGGGAAATCTGGAAATTGATCAACACCTACTTATTCCTCACCTCCGGACGCTTCAATCTTAGACTCAGTCGCCCTACCAGAGGTCGATGCCTCACTTACAGGGGAGTTCCTCATCTCAACAATAAGTAAGGATTTTTATCCTATACAACACTCCTCACGATCGACCTACACACTGGTCCAGGTATCTATTGTTATCTTCTATTTATATACGTCAACCATATTCAAATATACTTCATATCTCTTATAACAACTAATTTTCTTAGATTACTATATATAGTAATTTATCACTTTCCTAACAATACAAAATCAATTTTTAAAAACACATACACATATTACATATATCTACTAACCTTCTATATCATTCCCTCACCACCTGTTGTACAACCACCTTCGCGACTCCGATTCAGCAACTCTCTCATGTTTTGATTGATGATCCCTATTCCTTGAATCTACACAAGTTTTAGTACTATTTTTGCCTCTTTTTTCCTTCCTCTCTCAGTGCTTTTTAAGTTTTCAGATGTTAAAAAATGTTTGATTGACGAAGATGAAGTGACATTTATATTTTATCTCTCTAACTTTTGGCAGTTATTGAGCCTCGCACTAGCCATCCTCAGTTTTTAAACCAAGGCGTCCCTTCTACTATCCATGTCAGACGTCTTGCACCTTTTCGGTACAAACACTTTCCCATCATTACCTTTCCCCTTATATTTTAATATATTTTTATCTCTTTTTTCCAAATCACCCTCTGACCTCTCCCCACTCATATTGACTCACTCTTTACACACAATCGAGTTTTCACAACTTCTCATAAGAGACAAATTTAGAACCTTCCTAGTTTTCTGTGCATGCTTCTTCTTCTACTTTTATGGCAACAATGACATCATTTCCATAGCTACTATAACAGAGTTTCAAATTTTTTCAAATTCATTTTTACATAATAGTAACAATAACATTCACACGAATAAATGATTTATTCAACAATTTCTTTCAAATTTATTTAAACTCAGCACAATCCTATTCTATCACCCCTATTTTACATCCATTCCATGAACCTTACATATAAATGCATCAAAAATAACCTTGATCACCTGGGGAACCACATCAAACCAATCCACCTACAACAATCCTTATATTCTCAAATTCGGTCTCTACCTCCGCAATCAATCCAACCACCTCTTCTCGATATGCAGGATCCCTCACCAATTCACAAAAACATACCTCATAGAAATAATGAGCATACTCAAGTTCCCTACCCCTTGCATCTAATCCATCGAGCTAATACTCCGTCACTGGTAACTCAGCATCATAACCAAACAATCCAAAAATTCTCTCCCGCACTTCAACGATCTTTATGGCCAATCGTCTTTCAATGGCATGACGTATTCTCTGAGATTGAGTTCGCACCATCCTTATCTCTTCCCCATATTCAAACCTCATTCTACCCTTAAATCGTGATATTGACCTTTTATCTCATAACAAAAAACCCAAAATCTTGAGAAAAATTATTTGAACTTATCTCTTCCCTCGAACTCAGTCATTCCATAACTTTCCAGGTCGAGTTTATTCTTTCCAGATTTATTCTTCTATCGACCTCTATGAGATTATATTTTTGCTCTACAAATTTCCTACAATTTTTCTCTTCCACATTTCCAGTACGTAGGACGAATCAATCTTACATCGCAAAATAAATTTTTACACATATATATCTCAGTTTGAATGTTACAATAACTATAATTTCGGCACTCATACATTTCATTTCATTTCATTTTATTTCATACATTCTTCAAAGCACTTCAGCTCGATTTCTAAAAACTATTCTATATCTACATCAACACAAGAAATTGGATGGCAAATTTTATTCATGTCAAAAAAGATTGCATGTATTTTTACAGATAACAAGTCTTTCAAGTAATCGATCTCAGGTACTTTACAGATACCTAATCTATCCAACACCCAACTTCAGGTACGGTAAAAAGTTTTTTAATACTTTTGCAAGTAACAGGTTATTCGGGTACTCTGACACCCCAAATCCTTCAGTTCATCCTGCTTAAGTAATTTTTTACCTTGATACAAAGCAGAAATTAGAAACAATAGAAAGCATCCCTCACATGAGTTTGGTCGAAGTCTAGTTGAGCTTCAAATGGAAACTATGCAAGCAGAAGACTCAGTGATACCTAATCTATCAAACACCCAACTTCAAGTACTTTACAGATAAAAAGCTTTTCAATGCTTTTGCAAGTAACAGGTCATTCAGGCACTCCGACACATCAAATCCTTCAGTTCATCCTGCTTAAGTAATTTTTTACCCTGATACAAAGCAGAAATTAGAAACAATAAAAAGATTTACTCACATGAGTTTGGTCGAAGTCTAGTCGAGCTTCAAATGGAAACTATACAAGTAGAAGACTCAGTGCTGGAGCCAACTCTTCAAATTGAAGGTCTTTTTAGCGCAAGAAAGTGATGGAAATAGAGAAGCAGACTTCCACTGTTTGTCTCCCTCCTCCATTACCATCACCGCCTCCAGTAAAACCGCCACCTCAGCAGAGTTGGTAAAGATAAAGAGGGCTAGACCTTAGAAACCATTGTGATACAAAAGATCAGCGCAACTGCACCGCAGGTGAGCCTCTCCCTGTATCTATCTCCCCAACTTTGTCCTCTATAAGAATGCAGAGACAAGGCCCAATGTTGCTCGCCTGTTAAGACAACGTGGTAAAATCTCCATCTATAATAAAAATTCTCCTCAGCTTCAACCGCTTTGTCCGCGGACATACCTCTATACGTCAGAAGGACAGGAACAGGAACAGGATCCTCTAGCGAGTGGTCCCCAAAAAATCTCAGCTTCAACCTCTGCATTTCAGAAGAAATTCACTCCTCAAGGGCCTTCCTGCGAGTTTTTACCATCTTCAGAACTAGCAGATAATTTTACAATAGATTACAACGTACTTTGTCACAATCCACAGTGCAGGTACCCTCTATACAACCCTACATTTATTATGCAGGCACATTTTCCCAAGCGTTATCATTGAATAAGACGTAACTCTTCAAGCCCTAACCGTCACATCCATCAATTTCCATCAACATTCAATACACATACATCCTCCTTTGGCATGCGCATTTTCCATGCAGTCAACAAACCTCACATCTTTCAAAATTCAAACTTCCAGCCCAAATACCAAGATTCTTTCTCAACCAAATCCACTCGTGACTTCGGCTGCGAGGGGGCGATTGTAGGGGCCTATCCCTCGATCTCACCTAAAATCGAGCTTTCCCCAGTTCGAATTACCTCTATATCAGGCTCACACATCCTCTAGATGACTTCTTAGTCAAACATTGCCATATACTCCACGAATTGATAATAAACGTGGGTCGAGCTTAAGCCAAAAAACCTGAACAAGTCAAAACCACTTGTCTCTCACAAACTTAACTGCTACTCAGTCAATAGCCACTAACCACATTGTTTGGAGAATGTGCTCCCACACGATGAAGAGCTGCGGAAGGGGCCTATATAAAGGAAAAGTTCCATAAGAGACAGGGGCCAGGAAAAATATTCGAAAAATCACGAAAAAGGTTATATCTTCTGAAATTCCCAAACACTCAAGACTTCTTATTCACAGGATCAAATATTACTAAGTCTACAGATAACTACTAATAAGATATCGTTATCTTCAAGCAATAAAAGTCAATGCTACAAAACCCTCAACACAAGGTCGTAGTTTTTTAACCTATTCATAGGTTTTCCATGCTAAATACCTATGTCATTTCCTATTCACTTGATTGTAGTCACATGTACATTGGTGTAAAGACTAATTTCAGGCCACGTCGAGCTCACGAAATTAGGCTATTACAATAGCGATCTTCAATTATTGTAACTCCGTTTTAGCTTTTTAATCCTTCAGCATTATGTATAAACTGTGTGTCTCTCTCTTGACCTATAAATCTTAATTACGTATTTCATGAGATTTAGGAATGGAACTGCAGTGACATATTTATAGGAAGAGAGAGGGACTCCGTTTCCTAATCCATGCTTTAATCTCGATCGTCCATCACGATTGAGAATATTAGGAATTATCTATTTCTTTAATAAAACCTTATAAATCCATTACTTTCTTATTAAATCAAGATTCTTGTTATTGGCCATATATTATATATTGATCATATTGAGATAATTAGACCGAACGAAGGGAGGCCTCTTTACAATAGGAAGCAGTTTTTAGCTTTATCTGTCTAACTAAAGCTTTTTTACTTGATAAAATTACCCTTTTCCCATCAAATTTTTACTCAACTAAAAGTAATCAAAAAGCCTACTTTATCTCACTTTTAACTACTTTTTTTTTCTCTCTCTTTCTGTTTCAATCCCACTGTGAATCCCAGTAACTTATTTGTAATCCCTACAACTTATTTGATTGCCAAAATTCTAATTTTTATTTCATTAATCATTAGTTTGTTCTAGATTTTCTAAGATTTCATTCTCTCTAAAATTAATCTCTCTCTTTTTCTCTCTCTCTCTAGAAATTAGATTTTAAGAGAAATGATGTTGGGGGTTTTAAGGTTTGAAAGAGAAATAGGGGGTCTTATGGGGCTGATTTTTTTCCAAATGATTGTACCAATGAATTAATGATATAATGTTATGTTATAGTGGGCAAAAAGTTAGGCCCTGCTTGGAGCACAATTAAAAACTATTTTACCGCAAAAGTGGGTAAAAAGTTAGGCCCTGCTTGGAGCACAGTTAAAAACCATTTCATAGGATGATTTTGCCAGGTGATGGGATGAAAGTTAACTACTTTGTCACCAGTCCATCCATTTCATGAGACTATGAGTTCATTTGGTTTAAAGTAAAACTATGTTTAAACTCTTAATTGTTTAGTATAAATGATGATTATAACTTTAGAATCCCAAGTTATTTGATATACGTTTGGTGATTGTGTTGTGAAAAATTCAATAAAAAAAACTTCTGGTCAGTCCCACCGGTACCTGGTATACTAGTATATTTATAAAAATTCTTAATATTCCAACACTTCTCACTCGTATTTGTACGTAGGGTTCAAATATAATATTGTTCAAGGTTTTATATTATTAAATGAATCTCTATTTATGGGGAAAAAATGTGTTGAAATGAATAAAATTTCTTATCTGCACTATTTAAAGGGTGTAATAGTTGGGATGTCCATTTGCGTGCTATGATTTTAAGAATCCAAGCCGGACTTCGAACATTTTCCCTTAAATTAACTATCATCATTTCCATAACTCGATGTACGTAGGTAGAGTGGATTTTTTTTATCACCGTCCATGAGTCTGAGATATTTATATATAGGATCCAAAATATCTACAGTTCGGGCCACTGTATTCCAAAATTTGGAGTCTGCAATGATATTAACAACCTTTCTTGCTTATGATGTACGTGAGTACTTCCGCTGCAGCCACTCACTTGGGGTAAACATTTGGCGAAGATTCTCATTTTTGTCGAGTAGGCTTTTAATTAAGAGAAATATAGTTTGTTGCAAGTCGAGTCACTGCAGGTCTTAGTATATCACCACCGTACTTTTCTCTCATCATTGCAAGAACCCTACAATATTTTTTAAGATATTACAATAATTATTATGTAAATATTTAAATGAAAATATACAATGTCAATGTAATATACTTACCGACCATGGTTGTATATATACTTTGTAATCTTGCTTGTCTTTGCTATTACATTCTTTATCGAGTCTTTACCAAGATCTTTCAAAAATTAGGTCTATACAGTGACATGCACATGGAGCCCAAAAATATCTTATATTCGCCATCTTTCATCAGGCTTTGGCCCACTATTTTGAATGTCGACCCATGGTCAGTAATGATCTACACAATATTGTCCATCCCGACTTGATCAATCACATCTTTAAAGTGCCCTAGCAAGAACTTGTGATTGTTTTTCAATTGGAGGCATCAACCGACTTTAAGAATACCATTTTACCGTTATAATAAACCATAAAGTTGATAAGTGACATTCTTGTTGTCTCTATCTACCCATCACTCATTATGGTTGCACCACAAGTCTCCCGAACCTTGCGTTGACATGTAATATATGTGTCAACTTCGTGTTCTATGTCGTCAAGTAATGGGCTCATCACCTCATCTACACTAGTTATTTCAAGATTTGGACCGCACTTCCCACCATACTCGAAAGTTGCTTTTGTGTATGGATTCTTTATAAAACCAAGTGGAGAGTACCCAACATAATGAATCATACAAGAAAACATTCCCTTAACCTTCTTGACCCTCGAAGTTTTTTTGACAGTCTGCTCTATTGTAGGCTGAGTGTCTACACCACTTTGTAAATGTGGGTTAACACGAGGTATCCTCGTAGTGTAATCCTCAATTGGGGTTTGACAATAAGTCTTGCTCGAAGTCGTCCATAGCGTGTCTGACTACTATCACCTGTGTTGTATCTGTAGTAACCTAGTCGCAACCTTCTAAGACTAATTGAATATTCGAAGGCTACATCGAAGCCTACCAAAGACTCGATGCCCAGGGAACCCACAAGAGAACCAAAAAGATATGGTCTACCCGACTAACCGAACACTCGAAAGCCACATCAAAGCTTACCTAAGACTTGAAGTCTATTATACTCAAAACCACCTGGGCACAGGGCCTAGACGAAGCTTTCCATGACTAACTGATCATTCAAAGCCTACTGCAAGATTCGAAGCCAAAGGCATTCATGCAGCAAACATAACCTAGCACAAGTTTCAAGACGACTTTGACCATATTAGTGTATGGTCGAAGATAGACAAACCTGACAGATAGCTTAGCATACAATTTAGGGCAGCTATAGTGGCATAACATACCTTCCGTACAGGGCAGCTGCGCCAAAAGGGTATACACGTAACGCGACCTCTTTATGGTGACTCACCATTTCCCATCTTCTATATATAGGAGAAGGGAGCCTTCATAAAGGGGTTAGAAAAACTCAGCATAAACCTCCCTATAAGATTAGAAATTTTCAAGCATACTCGAGCTCCGACCAATACGATCTGTAATCTCATAGACATATTCAGTTCCCCTTTTAAAATCCTCACTAGAGGTCGTGGTGAATCCTATTTCCTGGACTCCATACAAGTGCATCCAAATAGTATAACCTTATATTGCTAGTTGACTTACGTCGAATAATCTCAATTCCAAGGTGTAAGGGCACAAACTCCCCTCTATGAGATTAAACTCCTACATTTGGCACCATCTGTGCTATATCCACTATCCTTAATCTCATCTGTGCTACATTTGGCACCCTCCATTCTACTTCAGCCATTGTCGATAACCCTACTGACGGTATTGATGCCCAGCTAGCCCTCAAAAGCCAACAGTTTGCTCAAGCAGAAAAGCGTCACACCAACGAACTTTGCCTCGAACGCAAAGACTGCCATCAGGAGCTCGAAGCTAAACGGCAATGCCATTTGGAAGAAAATGACAGATAATACCGAACTCTCAATGAGCTACGCCACACAGTTCGGGAACTACAGCAGGTAAAAACCCAGGACAACCTTGAGCATTCCTGATCCCCTGTACCCTCGCACATATCTGCCCGTGCGCCACTGTGCCGCCACCTCAATGCTGAGGTGCCATCGATCCACCTTGGTGCCGAAGGTGTCCCCACATACCTAAAGGTTTGATACTCATTGGAATCCCCATTTCAGATGACTCATCCGACTTCGCTCTTTAAACTTCCTAACACCCCCAAGGCGCCTACCCGGGAATGCGTGGGAGAACGCAGTGCCGAGCACACTCCCAACCCGCGACCCTACCACCCATGACCTCATCATTATCCCCCTTAAGCAACTTACCTTACCCAAAAGAAGCTCAACCTGAAAATCTACGCTACCATCCACATCAGTGCCAGCCCCACTCCGAACTCTTGAAGTCGCCTTAATAATCTATCTGCCTGAAGCTCCTCATTGTCGAGGTACCTCCATACTTCCATATCCATAAAATTTAAAAATATCAAAATACCGACCCTTAATCCCATGTACTCGAGTTCCAAAACTCTTTAAGCCTTCACACATTCGTCGACTGCATCCTTTGTCGAATGTTCCCTTTCAGCCTTCTCGATAGCCCCCTCAAGTAGTACCATAGCCTCCCCAATAGGTCTATTCGATGCTTTAAAAAACTATCCAATTTGTTTATCTCTCATTTTGCCTTTAATAAAGACCGCAAAGTCCGAGTAGATGTTCTCTTTAACTTCTAGAAGACACCCGCCGAAATACTTAAGAATTTTACTAAACATTTCCACGATGAATCGCACAAAGTCGAGAACCTCGATTATGCGAACGTCGTGTTAGCTTACTCAAATACATTACTCAACCATAGCCACGTCAAAGAATATATCATCCTCGAAAAGCCCCAAACCCTCGAAGAGATATTGTCTAAAGTAAATGGATACATTGACCTCGAGCGTCTCCGAGAAACTAATCGCCAAGGACAATCCCCCACCAACAACCATAATAAGCCACGACAACCAAACGTAACCATGGTTGCTCCAATCTACAACGGGACCAACAACCGAAAATATAGCATTTTTGACGCCCAATCTACCTAGCCTCGTAAGAAGCGATCCATGTCACTCCTACCCAACCTTTCTTTCCCCATCAGTACCATACAACCAATCATCCAGGACGATCAGATTTAAAAAACCCCTTACCCCATCAAAGTCAAGAAGGATGAACCATATTTCCAGAACCCCAAGTGTAACTGTCATCCTACTAACAAGTTTTATACGCTCCAATGTTCACTAGAGATGATACTCAAAGCAGGGCGCCTGTACTAGTATGTCGTCGATCTCCCCAGTTACCTCGATAGGTCGTACCTCAAGCCTCAGGCCGCTCTGAATACAGAACCCGATAAGGTACACATCTTCCAAGCCCACATGATCGAAGTCAACAATATTGATAGCGGTCACACCCGAAGCAAACGAAAGCAGATCGAAGAATGTTGTAAACTTACTTACCAGTAAAAACTCTCAGTCCTCCTATCCAAATCTAGTAATCATCCTTAACCCGAAGGTATATCCTTCATCGACTGTGACATCTCCCATGTTCATTTTCCTCATTCTGACTCCTTAGTCATCATGGTTAAGGACGAACACCTGGTCCTCCACACAATGCTCGTCGACACTGGAAGTGCCGCCGATATGCTTTTTCTTCAAATAGTCAAGGCTATGCAAAAGACTAATCTAATCACCCCAGCCAATGTAGAACTAAAATGCTTTAATGGCTCAACAGAGGTCTCCGTAGGAAGAATTAGCCTCCCGGCCGTCACAACAGACCCAATGGTCTTACAAACCAACTTCCTGGTCATCGATAAAAAAATTAGAATACCTCGGCATTCTGGGCAGCGATGGGCTCCACTCCATAAAGGCCATACCTTCGACCTATCACCAAGTTCTGCGTTTCACCACCCCATGTGGCACATGGGACATGAAAAGGTCCCAAAGATTTACTTGATCCTGCGAGCATCCAGAAATTGATCTTACACGGAAACTGGTCAAACCATAACAATCACAACAACTCTCCATCACCAACCCGTCAATCGTATACACCAACTAACCACCAATCGAACCAACAATGTATATTGAACTCGATGGCCCAGGTCGAGGCACATTTATTGGCAGCTTGTTGACAGATGGTGAAAAACTTCGCATTACTGTTTTCCTTCGATCTAATAAAGAAGTCTCTATCTGGACATTCTACGAGATGCCAGGAGACGACCCTACCCTCGCCTGTCACTGCCTTGACCTTTTACCCAAGATCACGACGGTCAAATAAAAGAAACGTACCCTAGACCCGAGGATTCAAAAAGCAGTCAACCTCGAGGTCAAAAAGCTTTTAGCCGTAAGATTCATACGCGAAGTCAAATATGCTGTTTGGATCTCAAACATCATTGCCTTACCCAAAAAGAATGGCAAGATCTAAATTTGTGTAGACTTCACTGATCTCAACTAACGCAAACCAAAGGATAACTTCCCTCTCCCTATCATCTCAGTACTCCTCAAAGCCACGGCTGGCCATAAACGCCTCTCATTGATGGACACAGCCTCTGGTTATAATTAGGTACCCCGAACAAGGGCTCTACTGTCAATGTAATGCCCTTTCGGCTCAAAATCGCGAGTGTAACTTACCAGCGCCTCGTTACTGCAATGTTCAAACTCTTGCTTGGCAAGTCAATCGAAGCCTACATTAATAACATGCTTTGCAAGAGCCTCTACAAAAATACCTATATACAGGACCTGGCCAAAGTTTTCTCTATCCTTCGATCATACCAAATGAAATTAAATCTAGACAAATGCCAGTTCGATGTCTCATCGAAGTATTAAACCGTGAAATATGCCACTTCATCTGGGGGTGCGTACTTCTCTTCCAGCTCGACCCGACCCCAATTTTTTTACCTTAATTATGCTGGAAGAGTATGGAATGATAATGTAATTTAGGTGAAAGGCGAGTGTCTCCAGCGAGCTGACGTAGACCCTCTGGCTCTCAAATATAAAACTTTTAAGAAATGTAAGTAAATCTTACTAAGTTCGAATTGTACTTGTTAATGCTCTGTTTGTTTATGACAATATTTGTGTTGTATGCAGATCCTCGTTCTAAAATAAAGAGAGAAGAATCATTAATCAATATAATAGCCCGAGAGGGAGTCGAGTTAGAAACTTTGCTGGGCGAACTTGAGATAAGTAGGCACAAGAGGGTGGATAGTAATTTTGTTAAAGTCTAGAAGTCACAGGCGATGAGAAAAAGAGCAGGTGGGATTTCTTCTTTGGTGGCGTCTTAAATTGCAGTGGACAAAACAGGGGCCAGTGATTTGGCTTTTCCCTCATTTAGAAAAGTTCCTTTACCTGCTATGAAGCCGCAGGCCGGTGGGGTTTGCTCGGGAACCACCAGCAACAAGGTTTCCAAGAAGAGAAACCTAAAAATATTTATTTCAAACTCCTTGAACCCAGAAAGTATGGAGGTCGAGGGTGGTTTGAGGAAGAGGACGATGGACAATCCCCTTCATTCAAATGAGCTGAAGGACGATGTTGGGGCATCGAGCATGGAGAATGAGCTGCTGGCTTTTGAAAATAAGTTCAAGACAGTAGTGTTGGAGGATGTTGAGAAGGTGAACTCTGTGGTGCATGATGAGTTGTGTAGGGTAAGTCCGATTGTCGAACTAGTGTGAGTGGTTATTTTTAAATTGATGTATAACGGTTTATTTTGTAGGTTTTTTACGTTGTGAAAGGTATCTGCCTTGGCCTCGTGGAAGGGAAATCGGGGCTTGAGAAACAGGTTGCTCAGCTCGAGAAAGAGCTGGAGGAAGTAAAGATGTAATCGATCATAGAGATTGCGGATTTGAAAAAGTCTTACCAGGCAGCAGTTGATAAGGTCATGTTTGAGGCTCAACAACAAAATAACAAGGTGATTGCTGCCCGAAATAATCTTGCTCAACACTTGCAGGACGATGGGTATGATTTTAAGGATATAGAAGCTATAAAAGAAGGGCGATCCGACGATGTCCCTGGGCTGGAAGGAGAGGAAGAGGCGGAGGCAAGGGGGACCTCGCGTGAAGAGGCTATGTCAGGGTTAAATGTTGTTTCCCCTAGTACATACCACGAAAACTAAGGAGCTGAAGAATCTGAGAAGGTAGAGTAATATATATATATATATATATATATATATATAATGTTTATAGCAGAGTCTATTATTGTTGTTGTCAAACTTTGTATGGGAATATATGTGAGTAGCAAAACTTTTGAGCTTTAGAAGTTGTTTGATATGGAAATTGTTGTGTATGGACTTAACGAACTGTACACCCCAATTGAGGGCTTAAAAAAAAGCTTGCTAGGGAGAAAAATTATGTATATGCAGCAGCTCTACTAATTTCCCATATAGAGGTTCAAGTGAAAAAATATAGAGAACTTAGATAAAAGTATTGGAGTGATTTATGTACAGCTCATTTAGGATGGGCCAAAGAGAAAATAGGGAAAGATGAGGTGGTTAGAAAATATAGTGGTAAGTACTTAAAAATTCGACCTTTCCTGCCTGGTGGTATTAGGGAAAATACACACCAAAAGCAACCAAAGACTTAATGCAATAAACGCTCTTTTTAGAAGCTGAGATATAGATAGTGAGAGTGGGTTAAAAGAGGCATACCTTAAAATATTTGAGGATCGTGGTATTCATCCTGATCCTAAGATTGTAGAGTGTATGACCACTAGAGCGAGAAATTTACATAACTTGAAGGCTACGGAAGTATCAGCTCGTTATAGTGTGTCAATAATATATATAACCGACGGTAAGAGATGGGAGTAATGTATATAAACTATTGTATGTGCGAACTATTTATATGAGAAACATATATTAAATAGTGTTCCATGTGTTGAACTTGAAATCGAACTATTGTGCAGGGCGAGCTTGATGCTGCGCAATCATGCGAGGAATATGCCATCAAATGTAATCACGAGTTTAAACTTGAATTAGATAGGGTTCAACAAGCACTGGAAGAGACTGCAAATCAGTATGTAAAATTGGAGATGAAGTTGACTAAGTCAGAAGCGGCGGCTAGCGAGCTGACTAAGCAGATCAAGAATAAAGAAGCTGAATTGGGTAGCTGTAGTAGCATATTCCCCAGATTCGACAAGGAGAAGCTAGTACAACCATGTCGAAGGTATGTGATCATTCGAGAAATGTCAAGTGCACACCTACAGATCTTGACCTTCTACAGTAACCGTCATACTTGGTCAAGTAGAGCCGTTGCAAGAGATCCGAGAAGTTTGCGCACCATCTACTAATATAGGAGACTAATTATTTGTAACTGCTCGTATACATTATAAATACAGGCAGAACTTATGTGAAGGGGCATCCAGAACTCTATAATATTTTACTATCTACGTCTATTCAATCATTGAACAATTGTAATAGCTAGCATATATTGGATTTTACCCTCAAAACCCTCTTCGAGGTCATTGTTTTTCTTAGGTTTTACTGAGTTTCCATGTAAAATCTATTGTGCTATAGCTTAGAATTGTAACCTCTTTACTGAAGTATTGACAAAGTTTATCTTTCGAAAAACACGTAATTACAATTGGCGCTGTCTGTGGAAATTATCAATTTTTTCTTTACCAAATACTCATTCTACCCAATCGTTTTCATGACCAACATAAACCTCAGAAGTTACTCCAGTATTCAGAGAAACAATGAACATATTTCAGTCACCGTCCAGCCAGAAACTGTCAATTTTCACAATTTTATTATCGAGCTTCAGAAGCAGATGGAATTTGACAGAAACCAGCGACTAGAGAATTAGAGGATTCACGCTCAAGCCCTCTAAGTTGAGAGGGATGAGAGAAGGAAGGCCCTAGAACAATAAAGCCAAACTCATCATAAAGAAATGGAAAGTTTACGAAGGTAACAAGATCAACTCGCTAGTCAACAAGGATCACCTCATCAGACCCAAAGTGATCATCGGTCGTGAGTTGTACTGAGAGAAAGCCTACAAAGGGAAGAGCAAATTCAAACTTCCAGGTCTCAATCCAGGAACCCAGACAGAACATCTCGACATTTTGGCCTTATGTCGTTAGAAGTCAAAGAAGTCGATGAACACGTCATCAAACCCCACCGCTACCTCTAAGATGACCAGCTAGAGAGCAATTGGGCCTTGAAGGATAAGGAGATTTTGATCCACAAGCAGCGGCTGAACTAAACGCTCTCTAACAATTCATTACGTTAGACAACTTAAACAATAGGATTCAAGCCATACATTCAGATAGTCCAAGTCAAAGATCTGCCCTAGATAGGATCGAGACTAACCTGATTTCCCCTCATCTTGAAGTCATGCCAATTCCAGACAGCTTCCACATGTTAAAGTTTTACCAATATGCAGGCCTCACCGACCTACTTACCCACAACCGTTATTTAAAAGCAGCTGTCGGCCTATACTCCAAGCTTGATCATATGTTGTACTGATTGTTTAACATAAGCCTCAATAAAGAGCCTTTAAGGTGGTTCTACACCATTCTTGAAGGTTCGATTACTAGCTTCACCCAATTACAATGACTTTTTGAGTCAAATTATGCACATGCTAAGTAACGTGAGATAACAGTTGATTCCCTTTTCTTTTTTAAACAAGGCGCGAAGGAAACTTTGGTAACCTTTTACAAGCATTTCCTGCAAGAAATAAGGAAATTTGGGAATTTAGATCCCAAGATTGTCGTACCGTCATTCAGCTCTGCTCTCCATTTCGATTATAAAGTTGGAGAAGAACATACACTCCACAAACCTAAACTGTCACAGAGATGATCGATGTGGTTAATAACTTCATCGAACTCGAACGATCTAAGAAAGATAAGATGAAAAGTTCTTCTGTTATCCATTCAAATTATGTTCTCTCACCGCCACACTCAAAACTAACAAACAATTTTACTGCCAAATATAATGGGCATCACAACAACAATGTCAAACAAAATGACAAAAAACAAGACCGACCTGTCCCAGTCTTGCCTCCTATGACAACCATCCTATCAGCTATCTCATCGATACTAAGGGGAATGAACTCTTTCGAGAAGCCCAAGAGATTCTGGATGTCCCAAATAAACCCCTATGCTAGTATCATAATGTCTATAGCTATGAAACTGACAACTGTTATTCCCTTATACGAATATTTCACCGTATTGTCATGGCAGGAAGGCTTCACGAGTATGTAATCGATGCCCAGAAGTTTCTCAAAGAAGAAACAAAAAGAAAATAAGCCGAACAACGATAAGGCCAAGGACAAGCTCAACATCTTTATACGATCGCGATTGAGAAAGACAAGAAACGAAAGAAAGATGACAGAATTACACCCTGTTGCAAGGTGACATCGTCTGAAAAATCTGCCAAACTTCTACTCAGTTTCAGTAAAACCAAACGTCCATATCATATTTTCTTCAAAGACTGCGATACCAGCCATGTCAAATACCCTCATGACGATCCATTGGTGATAATGCTCAAAGTAAGACATGACTATTTACACACACTCCTTGTCGATACTGGAAGTGCAGCTGATGCATTGTTTAAAAGAGCGGTTAACATTCTAGGCCTCAAAAATTTAGTTAAAGCCTCAATAACAACCATCACAGGATTCAATGGTTCAAAGGAATCGGCCTTGGGAGAGATCACTTTGTCTGTTCAAATAGGGTCTGAGACCACCTTTGTCAAATTTATTGTCATCGATGCTAAATCCAAATACTTGAGGATCTCAGGGTAAAGCTGGCTTCACTCCATCAAAGTTGTACCGTCGACATATTACCTTTTATTATGTTTTTCAACAGATCATGGTATCTATGAAATCAAAGGGAGTCACGCTATAACGCAAATGTGCGAGAATATCAGCCACAAACTCTCATGCATCTAAACTCCTGAAAGCATAACAATTACAGCAAGAACAACCGCTAACATTCAAGCAGCATAACACTGAAGCAGTTAAATCCGTAGAGCTCCATGGTTTGGGAAGAAACACTTTTATTAGATCTAAATTATCATTAGAAAAAAAGGAAACCCTAATTCAGCTTTTAAAGATGAATGCAGATGTCTTCGTATGGTCTTTTCAAAAGATGCCAGGAATTGACCCTTCTATTGCATGCCATAAACTAAATCTTGTATCATGCAGTAAGGTTGCAGTACAGAAGCGTCGTAACCTAGTCCCTAGGCTTCGAGAGGTGGTTAACGAATAGATAGACAAGTTATTTTGTGTTGGGTTCATTCGAGAAGCTAAATATCCAATGTGGGTCTCGAACATTGTGGCATTCCCAAAAAGAATGAAAAAATTAGAGTGTGTGCTAGCTTCACTGAACCAAATAAGTTTATACCCAAAGATACTTTCCACTTCCTTTGATTTCTCACCTCCTCGACTCCGTAGCAGGACACGAACTTCTTTCAATGATGGATACAGTTTCAGTATATAACCAAGTCCCTCTTGCCGAAGAAGATCAAGAAAAGGCTACATTTGTAACAAAAATGGGCCTTTATTGTTACACAATCATGCCCTTTGGCTTAAAAAATACATGAGCCATGTACCAGCGACTCGTCTCAAGAATTTTTAAAGATCACTTGGGTAAAATCATGAAAGTGTACATCGATGACATGATCTACAAGAGCCTAAAATGAGAGGATCATTGTAGCACTCTTCAAACCATCTTTGATATCCTTCGAACATACCACATGAAGCTAAATCCTGAAAAATGTCAATTTGGAGTTGTATCTAGAAATTTTTTGGGCTATCTAGTTAGCAAGGGAGGAATAAAAATTGATCCATCGCAAATCAAAGCACTTATGGCCATGCCATCACCACGAACCAAAAAGATATCCAAAAGTTTGTCAGAATGGTTGTCGCTTCACACAGGTTCATTTCGAAGCCTTCTGATCGATGCAAACTTCTTTACCTCCTTCTTTGGGGAAACTCATTACCTATGATAAAGAAACAACTCAAGGAAATCGTCTGGACTCCAGAATGTAAATTGTTTTTTCATGATCTTAAAAGATACTGAGGGGCATCCTCCTATAATGAGTACTCCTATTGAAGGCAAAGCATTAACAATGTATTTATCGACAACAGATAACTCAATCAGTTCTGTTCTTATTCGAGAAGACAATGGAGTAGCAAAATTCATCTACTTCATCAACAAAACTCTCATGCCTGCAGAAAAAAGATACACCACCACTGAAAAATAACTTCTAGCTCTTGTGTATACTTCCCAAAAACTTCGACGTTACTTCCAGACACAACGCATCAAAGTCATC
Organism: Kingdonia uniflora; assembly: GCA_014058105.1. Lineage (NCBI taxonomy): Eukaryota > Viridiplantae > Streptophyta > Magnoliopsida > Ranunculales > Circaeasteraceae > Kingdonia > Kingdonia uniflora. Next base: position 2,486,668 of record JACGCM010002813.1, read on the forward strand.
ACCAAATTCTCCCTCAAACTAGTACTTTCCAAAATCTAGAAGGGTCCAACAATGCTCTATTTTCCTAGGAGAATATTATATTTCCTTCGAACTACAAATATCAGTCAAGGACAAACAATGATAGACTTTTTGGCAGATTTCCCTATAGAAGACCCATAATGGGAGGAACTTGAAGAGGTGTTAGCCGATGATTCTATTGCAGAACTAGATGCATGGTCGAAGAGTACAGGTTGGAAACTCTTAACAGATGGATCTGTTAGACCAAGACGATCAGGGATTGGCATCGTTCTCGTTACACCATCCAATCACAAAATTGAAAAAGCTATCAAACTCAAGTTTTATGCCATAAACAATGAAGTGGAGTATGAAGCTATCCTACATGACTTGGAGCTCGCATTAGCATTTGGAGTAAAAGTAATAGCTGTTTATGAGGATTCCTTGGTAATGGCCAACCACTACAACAAGACATTCAATACATCAGGCAAAATGGCTTACTATGCTATGTTAATTGAAGAGAAACGAATAAATTCAAGGCAGCCACAATTTCTTACCTTCCCCGAGCAGAAAATTGCCATACTGACGCCCTTGCATCCGTTGCAGTAATGCTCAAAGACAGCAATAAGTAGATTTTGGACATTAAAATAATAAAATATTTAGTCTCGATATAAGCTATACCATGCATATCCAAGTTACCGTAGATGAAGATCTTGATGATTGGAGAAAACCCTTTCTTTCGTATTTCAATTCTAATACCCTCTACAAGAATAAGGAAGAAGCTCGATCTCTACTAGCAAAATGTACACGATTTAAGGTCTAGGAAAGAGTACTATACAACATTACTGGTGGAGGTCCACTTATTGTATGTATTTCACAAAGAAAAACTCAAATTAAAATCCAAGAGCTTCATGAAGGAATATGTGCCGCACATGTCTCAGGACGATCACTGGCGCAAAGAGCATTCACACAAGGGTTATACTAGTTGAAGATGAGGCAAGACTAGGAAGACTTTATCAGAAAAAATACTACAAGTGCCAAATCCATGCCCAAGACATCAAAAGTCTAGCTCTTGACTTACATGTCAGTAATTTCCTTTAGCCATTCAAAAGATGGGCAATTGACCTCATTGGTTCATTTCACCCAGCATTAGGAAACATAAAGTTTATCCTTGTAGCTACTAACAACTTCACTAAATGGGTCAAAGCCGTACCACTTTGTCACACTGGCGAAAATAAAGTAATCAAGTTCCTCCAGGAGCACATCATCGCTCGATTTAGTTGTTCACAAATGATAATATCAGATAATAGGAAATAGTTCATCAGCAGCAAAGTCCTCAAATTCCTTCACAAGTACAAAATCCAATTGACTACTTCTATACCTTACTATCCTCAGGGAAATGGTCAAGCCGAAACTATTAATAAAAACATCAAGTCAAGATTATGATAGTGCCTTGATGAAATGAAGGGCAGATAAACGACTTAGTATTTTATGGGCATATAGAACAATACCTCGAACATCCACAAGCTTTACACCATTTATGATGGCATTCGGTATTGAAGCTGTCATCCCTTCAGATCTTGACCTCCCAACAGCTAGAAGACAAGTCACAAATGAAGACAATAAACATAAATTTCTCTGTAATCTCAATTGGATCGAAGAAACTCAAGATCATGCCATCGTAAACTTGGGGCGATACCATGATACTCTAAGGAAAACATACAACAGGAAGGTCAGAAAGCGCAAATTCAGCATCGGTAACCTTGTACTTCGACGAATTTAAGACAGTACTCGAACAAGGAACCCTAGAAAGTTATCAAAAAATTGGGAAAAACCTTATATTATAAGTGACAAGAATGACAGTGGTACATACTGGTTGATGACTAAAAATGAAGTACAACTCGAGTTCCCATGAAACACAACTATCTAAAGATGTTCTACAGATAAAAGCTGTAATTTATTTTATTTTTCTTCAAATAAACGAAGTTTTCTTTCCTATCATTACATCATCAATTCTACACTTTTTCTTTTGACAAAGTTGAAAAGTATTTGTCAAAATTAAGTTTTATTCCTTCGATAAAACAGATATCCAGTTAAAAGAAAACTGTATACACATTATTATTAATTTAAAAAAACATGATATGATTATTTTTTTCATCACAACCAGATATCTCGTAGAGGAATACATCTGGCAAACATTTTTAGTCGGCAATACCATCACATAGTCATCTTCTCCATCAATTGAGATACTTGCTATAAATAACATTCTGAAAACATCTCCAAAAGGATGACGTCGTTTTGATCATCTCGATAAACACTTAACATACTTTTCTAAAAATCACACATCACATTCGACTACTTATCCAATCACAAAACTTCAAAACATATGGTTTAATATAATTACTTCAAAAGTCATTTATCAACATATTCAAAAAATAATTAAGGTCCCATCTTTATTGCTTATGAGATATCCTAGGAAATTGTCTGAGTGCACTCCAAATTGATATTTATCTGGATTGAGCCTCATTCGGTATAATCATAAAATGTTGAAAACTGTATCGAGATGTGCAATATGATCCTTCTTCTGTAAGGTTTTCAGTGTAGATCGTCAATATAAACTTCAACGGTCTTCCCCAAGTGTTCTTTGATCATATTTGTCAATAGCCTTTGATAGGTTGCTCTGACATTCTTCAGTCTGAAAGGCATGACTTTCTAACAATAGAGCCCTCTTTTATTGATGAAGGTGGTCTTTTCTTAATCTTCGTTTAAGAGAGGTATCTGGTTGTATCCTAAAACAACATCCATCATAGATAGCAGCTCATAACCTGCCATAGAATCAAGAATTTGATGAATAATAAAAAGAGGAAAACTATTTTTTCGTGTGTGTTTGTTTAAATATGTGAAATATACACAAACTCGGACTTTCCTTTTCTTCTTTGAAACTGCGACAATGTTCGAGTTCCAATCGGGGTACTTGGCTTCTTGAATGAATCTGACCTTGATTAATTTATCGATTTCACTGTTAACATCATTTCTGAGATGAGGTGAGAGCCTCCTCTATTTTTTTTACTGCCGCAGCTTTATCTTTGATGCTTAATTGTGACACACTTTGGCTAGGTTAACTCCTGGCATTTCTTTGAAAGTCCAAGCCAAGATGTCTCGGTTCATCTGTAAAAAATGCATGAGAGCTTCTTTCTTCTGTTAAACCAGCTTGGTACAAATATAAATACCCTTGCTAGGTTCATCGATTTTAATATACTCTATAGGTTCTACTATGGAAGACTGAACATTGGTGTGAACAGTTTTATATAATTACTATGTAAAAAATCAGTCGGATGTGTCAAGTATAGCAGATACAGTATTTTTGTAAGCTTAGGAAAGTTTTTGACTTCCCTTGATCTCATAGATGTCGTCATTGTACTTGAAACGAAGTGTTTGATGGTATGTGGATGGGATCGCTTTTATGTTGTGTAACCAGTAGCGGCCTATTATCCCCAGGTAACGGGATTTTGCATTAATGATGTATAAAACAACATCAATAGGGGTAGGTCCAGTGAGGATTGGTAGGATGATCTTTCCTATTTGTTTTTCTTTAGATTTGTGAAATTAAACCACTGGTATTATTGTCGGTTGGTACAACTTTGTCTGATAGTCCCATTTGTTGGATTGTTCTCTAAAAAAGGATCTTAATCCCGCTGCCTGTATCTTTTATCATGGTATGCATGACGAATTTCTTTATCTTAAGCATAATAACTATTGCATCATGATATGGAAACTTGACATGACCGATGTTGTAATCTTCAAATGAAATTCCAGTTTGTCGATTGCTAGATTCGGGAATGAGTTTAGCTTTTTTATCCTGAACTATGAGGTCGCAACATTATGTTAACCTCCTCCTCTTGAGTCTGGCCGAATTGTTGATCAGGTGGATATCGATTATGTGACTGTGGTAGATGTGGTACAAGTATTTTTCCTCGGATTGATCTTCACCTAAACTACTTCAACTTGTATCTTATAGTTTCCATTCTTATATCCCTCCAGATCGATAATGTACTCGTGCATCTTTCTGTCTTTGAAAATGTACTCCAGTAATCTCTGTAAAACGTAACAGTTGTCAGTTGCATAATGTGTTACCTTATGGTGGAAAAAATATGGTTTGCCTTCGATTGGCTCTAGAGATAGATATACATGGTAGAACTTGTCTTTCTCCAGTATGGGATAGATCGCTGAGATTGTAACATTCATCTTTAGAAGGACTGGTTTCGGTAATAAGTTACATTTTCGTGATTTGTCTGTGTTTGTTTTAGCTCACTTTTTATTAACTTGGCTATCCTTTTATATACTGTCTCAATCTATTTTTTTTCCCTTCGTGGTTAGGACGCTTTTAGTAGATTTATGTCTTTTATCATCATCCTTTCCAAGTCGACATACCCATTTACTTTGGTAATCATGTCTTCCAAAGTCGAGGGTTTGTTTAAGAACAGATGTCCCTTCGCTTTGCAATCTATCCGTAGTGAATTTATCAACATTCCGTACAAGTTCTAGAAATTTCTTTGCAAAGACCTCGAGCTTCTCCCCCTGAAAATGTTTGAGACTAATAAGAGTATATAAATTCTTTTTTTCGTCTTTTTTGTAATCGTACGTTTTGACGAAGATCTTCTGTTGGTGGTCGAATATGAGGATTGAACCTTCAAGTAGAGAATAGAACCATTAGAGCAGTTCTCTCTATAGACTTGTAGTGAATAGTCAATACAGAATGTGGTTCAAATTTGAATACAACTCCAATGAGTCTCAAAATTGCTGGATGTGTTCTTTAGGATCAGTGCTTTTACGCATTTTCGGAGCATGAAAACCTGTCGGTACTTCCATATCAAACACCTCTCTGGCAATCAGACTACCTTACAATTTGGTTAAATCGTCCTTACTGCTAATAGTTTGATCCATGTGTTCTTGTGTGACATACTGACGTGGTGCTGGAACGGCTTGGCGTCCAGGTCAGGGGCTGTGAGTTCTGATTCCCTCGCTCAAACGTTCATGAGCTGACACCCTGGATAGAGGTTGTGGCTCCTCTTCTTGATGCTTGGAGGGACTGCGTCCTCTGCTAATCTCTGACTGATCTTTTCCTCCTAGATAAATTGAGGCTTTTGGTACATGTGGATCATTATACTGATGCTTGGAAGCTCCTCAGCTAGTTACGCCTTGAGGTCCTAACCTATCCCGTGCTGAAACCCTGAAAGTTGCTGGTATGACATCACGCTCCCTGGGAGCCTGAACCTGTTGATTGTCTTACAATATTTTCAAGGCAGTCTGCAACGTGCTCATCTGTTCTTCCTGTAATTTAAACTCTGCTTGTCGAGCTCTACGTTTATCTTCGAGTTCATATTCACGATGCTCTCGGTCGTGGAACAACTAACGTTCGAGCTCATTCAGTCATTCTACTTATCTATTTTGGTGTGGATGTTCGCCCTTAATTTCGCGAGTAGATCAGGTTCGATATATACTTTATGTTGAACCCCTGTGGTTGGTCGCTTAGAACTCACCATGATTGGAAAGTGATCGTTGAATAACTGTTTGGCTTAGGATTTTGTGGAAATATCTTCTTTCTCATAGACCGTGCCAAATATAAGAGCCTAATTTTATAGCTTGAATGCCTATTACACCAAATGTACTTGTAACACAATTAGTATAAAAAATAACACAAATGATTTAGTGTGAAATCTTTTAAATATGTAAAAACCACGACCTCAGTTTGATGATTTAGTAACTGTGATTTAACGATATTTTTAACTTAAAAATCAATCAAATATAACATTATATTTGACTAACAAATTATCAGGATTCATTTCTTCTCTTGTAAAAAAATTAATTCTTATTTGATATCATAAAGAATTAAACCTCAGACTCTTGGATTATGAGCTCCACAATTTACCAGTTGAGCTAACCTTCCTTAATGTCATTAGGGCAAAGAAAAATATATATATATATTTTTAAAGATTTTTTTATATACCTATATAGACATTTTTTAACAAAATTGAAACATGCATGATTTAAGTGAACTACATGGAGTGCTCAATGATATTTGGCCCTGCCCAAAAGGTCAACCTTGAACTTGTTATATAGTCGGAACTTCTATAATACAAGAAGAAAAATCATACCAAAATGCCACAACCAGGCCTGAATGGTATTGAGATTTAGAGAATTTTCTTATGAGAAATTTCAGAGAAGATTCTGCTCATAAAATTGTGTACAAGATATAACAGTATATGCCTCTTAGGTTAAGGTAGAGAATCATGATACGTGAATAAATATTGGATTTGCTTAATAAGTTAAGTTCTCCTAGATCACTAAAAACTAGGGCTATACAAAAAAATTCAAAAACCCGATCCGGATCGAAGTCAGTCGGGTCAGTTTCAGTTTTTGCTTTTGAAACCTGAGTAAAAGTAGATCAATTTTGGGTTAGAGATTTGGTGTTAGGATATATGCGGCCCGATCCGGTTTAGGGTATTCGATTTTTTTTTAAAACAAAACTCAATTACTTCTCTCTTTCTTTTTTTCTCTCTTTCCCTTTATGGTTTTGAAACCAGAAGCCCCGAAACCCTAGCAAAGAATCAAAGCCAAGATGGTTCAACTTCTTACATAAAGATCTAGGAATAGTTATACAACCAAATCCAATTAAAACGGGGTTATCAAAACCCCAGGTGACAAACCCGATTCAACTCTCTTTATAATCATCTAAAACCCTAAGTTTTGATGTTTGGTTTGTGTGTTTTGGTAGGGTATTGGTCTGTAATGGTAATTAGATGGGGAGGGAAGCTTCTGTTTTGGTGGTGTATTGGTCTGTAATGGTAAGTAGGTGATTTCTAATTGATTCCTATGTAAAAATTTCTCTGGCGGTCGCGAAAATAGTTCACGTTTTTGACATTGCATACCAGAGATTTAGACTAAAAATGGGTGATAAGTTTAATTTCTTAGTTACAGTAGGGAAAGTTCATAGTTGGAGTACTTGGACTGGAGGTCATGTCTTTTCTCTAATATGTTTCCTTAGTTTTTCAATTCAATTTTCATGTTCTTTCTCTAATTTGTTTCCTTAGTTTATCAACTCAGTTTTCCATTAATGTTGTACACTTACCCATTACAGAACAAGAAGATAGCAAGTGGTCTAAATGTCCTATTATTGGGAAGAGAATCCAACAGATTCCTCACTTGAGACCTGCTGAATACAAGAGGTCTAGATTATCTGGAAACCGTAGGACAGTTAATCATGCTTATGGTGGTGTTTTGGTAGAAGGGCCGAAGATCGTGAAGAAGGTTTTGAAGATCCAGAAGACCAAGGAGAGAGCCTGAAATGCCTAAAACAAAGAAAACTCAAAGGTTATTGTTCAAAGCTTAAGAATTTTCAAGTTGGGTTTTGGGCTTTTTTAGTTTTATTTTTGGTTTCTTAACAGTAAATAATTAAGTTTTAAACAAAAACTATGCTAAGAATACCCGAGTTAGGACCCGGCCCGATCATTTCGGCTCGGTTTTGGTCCGGGTTTTGGATTTGATCGGTTCGAGTCCAGGTTGAGAATTTAGTAACTCGATTGACCCGGGTCGGATCAGGCCCAGGCCTGAACCCGTACCGACTTGACCCGTGTACAACCCTACTAAAAACGTTATATAGTAACCAAGAAAAACTCGATGGGATTTGATTAAACAACTAAATATTTAGCCAATCATACAGATTCGCCACTATGCAATACCAAAATATTTATAATCAAACATTAAGATTGATAGACTAAATACGAAAAAGTGTTTTTTCGAGTTCTACTATTGTCAATTATTAACTAAGCTTTGTGAAATTTACAGCAAGTTGCTAACTAGTTATAAACTATATAACTAAAACTTCTTGATTGATTCTCAAAATGATATATGAAATTGGTAATAAGCCCAACATAAAAGGAATTAAACATACCTATCTCCTTGCTCACTGTTCTGACTAAACCCAAATTTTATTGTGCGGCAAAAATCCTTAAGAAGCTTAAGAGTTGCCGCACTTTAGCACTATATTCTAATGGCATAATGATACAATCAGATAACTTAATCGTGTAAAATTTATAACCATAAATTGAAACTGATAGAAAACACAATTTATATAAGACAAGCACAATTATATCAGAATTAGGGCTCAGTCAATCAATCAAAGAACACAATCATGAACTTGCTCAAGAGCTCCATAACCACAAAATTCTACTTTTCATCGAAACACGACACCCAATAATACAACTAGGGATTTAGATGAGAGGGAGACAACGAGATACAATCTGAAGAATATAACCCGAACAAACGAGACAATGAGATACAATCTTCAAAATATAACCCAAGATACAATCTCGTTGTCTCCTGAGAATTTCATTCAGATACATCTCCAAAAAAGCAAAGTCTTATACGTTATTGAATCCTTAGTAAAGCAAGAAACCAACATTGGCAGGAAGAAATGAAATTCATATATTTTGGCACTTGTATAAAAATATTCAGGAAATAAGTAGTTTTCTTGTCATGATTCATGCCCTTAATCTCTTAGTTGATAATGCAAAACATAAGGAGTGGCTAAAGCAACTTCAGAGAAGACATTTTGGATGAGAATCATGTTTTGAAAGTGGACCAGGGAGGATTACAGAGAATACGGTTGTGGTTCATTGGGCTATAATGTTATCGATCGATAACATTATACATGTGCCATATGGGTTTAGGATTGCAGTCAATTGACTTGAAGATTGTAGCAGTTTGGACCCTGATAGGATTGTTGTGCTTCATGAGGTATGGAACCCAATATAATCTTTGAAGATGATTTGCCTAGTTTTGGTTTGGTTTTGCATTGTTTCTGTAAGTGGGGTTGTGGTGATTCTAGGTTGTCACGTTTGATTTAATATAGCCATTGATTTTAGTTCTAATCAAAGAGCATCAAATTAAACAAATATCTAAACTAGACCTACACAAATCAAATAGTATCAAACATCAATTAGAAATTTGACGAACGTTGCAATTAAGTTGAAAATTAAAAATAAACAATGAATCAAAGTTAAATTACCTTGAGATAGGTTGATATATCAACATGCAACGAATATGAAACAAAGACAAGAATCAGAGAGAGAGAGAGAAGAAAGAAAAGAAAGAGAGAGATACCCATACCGATATTATTGATTCTACCATTTACATCTTCATACAAGATAGAAAGGAGTGATGGTTTAATGGTGGGCGAGAGGGAGAGTTAAATAAGGAGGTTATGTGAACCAAGTTGTCGTTTCAAAAACCAAATTTCAAAACCGACACATAAAAGAGTCGAGTAAACATATACGACAGTTAAAACCGTAAAAACATTTAAGGGTCACTACGACGTATTTATCCAGTTATGTCAAATATATCTATCGCTAATTTGGTTATTTCAAAGTTGTTAACTAGCAAAATGAGAACACACTATCGCGTGGCTACAAAAGATATGGATATTGAGCTAAAACACATTGTTGTATTTTTTTTTAAGTGATTTGTGCATATTACATTACATTGAAAATTGCAAAATTATATGGGGAAGGATTTAGAGACACTCAAGTCTCAAACACTAAAGACTCACTCAACCACAACCACTCATCTCTATTAGATGAGTGACTCTTAAAATTAGGTTTTTCCTATATAGGGAAATGAGGTGGAAAAGCTTGGTTAACCTGCCCCACTCTCTCTCTCATCCCTCTAGCTGGCAACAGACATCATCAGCACAAATTTCCCTCTCACAAATTTTAAATTCAAAATCACTTATATATATATATATATATATATATATATATATATATATATATATATATATATATATCTTTCTATAATCAAACCTCCACACGACTTCATCGTCTCCAACCTTTTGATTTGAGAATCAACACCTGCGTCTGATTTTTTTTACAATTTCTGGCCTTGATCTGCTTTTGGGTGTTGATTCTCTCTCAAACCATTGCTAAAAGGTTCTATTCAAGATCTGTCTTTGGGTGCTGATTCTCAGATCTATTTTTGGGTGTTGATTCTCACAATTTTAAGCTATTTGTTTCCATAAATATTGTACTACCATGTACTAAATTATGCATTCCTCTAGAAGTAAGAGGTTAGAAGAGAAGCGAGAAGATCCCAACCATCCGAACCCACCAAGGGTCTCTGCCAAGGGAGAAAGCCATATGCTACAATGGATGAGACTGTCAATCTACTTGAACAAGATAATCATGAAGAACAAAATGTAGACCTTGCACATGTGTGATGCAAGATAATCATAAACATTGTTATATACTTCAGTCTGTATCCATTTGAAGTTTGGGTATTGTCGGGATCGACAATAATCAGGGAGTTCACAATTTTTTCGATTAGCTTGGGTATTTTCGGGATCGACAATAATTAGGAAAATCACAATTTTTTGTGTCGAAATTGTCGGGATCGACAATAATCAGGGAGTTCACAATTTTTTCGATTAGCTTGGGTATTTTCGGGATAGACAATAATTAGGAAAATCACAATTTTTTGTGTCGAAATTGTCGGGATCGACAATAATCAGGGAGTTCACAATTTTTTCGATTAGCTTGGGTATTTTCGGGATCAACAATAATTAGGAAAATCACAATTTTTTGTGTCGAAATTGTCGAGATCGACAATAATCAGGGAGTTCACATTTTTTTGTGTCAAAATTGTCGAAATCGATAATAATCACGGTGCCCACAATTTTTGTTGTTGAAATTGTCGAAATCGACAATAATTGGGAGTCCACAATTTTTTTTGTCGAAATTGTCGGTATCGAGAATATATAATATACTCAAAAGAAAATAATTATTGTTTTAGTCCCCATGCCATTATTGAACCCTTATGGGTATGCGTGTCCACATGTTTCTTTATTATTGTATTTATTTCTCTTATGGGTATGCGTGTTCATGTGTTTCTTTATTATTACATCTACTTCTTGATGTGACATATCAAACAACACAAATTCGTGAGACCGTGAGACAATGGAAATATGAACTCCCTGATTTGATTATTGTCGATCCCGACAATTTCTATAAAAAAATTGTTTTTCGATCTCCCTAATTATTGTTGATTCCGACAATACCCAAGCTAATCGACAATTTCTCGTTTTTGAGACTTTAGTCCTCACGTGGTTACTCACAAATCGACAATTTCTTAATGCACTGCTCGACAATTTTTTACGAATTTGGACCATAAAATTAAACTTCATAAACGATACAAATAATCGATTCTCGACAACCTCTTTTCATTGTTGATCATGGGTTCGTCGAGTCCTTTGGAAAATAACAACATCAACAACAATAGCGTTTCTCTTCTCTCTCTTATTGATCATCATCTTTGGTTCCAATCCAACCCTATATTTTGGAGAACCCCAACTACAAATGTAGCCACGACAGCAAAACGCCACAGTAAAAAGCTCATCGTTGCCATTGTAGCAGAATCACTTCTTTCTAGTTCCAAATTTATGTAAAACAGGGTTTCAAGACATCAAAACCTTAAATTGGCAAACAAAATTAAGAAGAACGCAACAAAAACTCTCGCCAAAGCATGAATACATATCTACCCTAAAATTGCATTCAAAGATTCCAAACATCAGAGGGAGTTTGAGAGAGAGTGAGAGTGAGAAAAAACTAGATTTGAGATTTAAAATTGAAATTGGAGAGAGAGAGGAATGTAAAATAAATATCTACCAACATAAAAAGAAGAGAGAGAGAGGCCAACTCATTTCTACCTAATATCATTTGGGCTTCTCTTTTCCACCTTATCTATTATTAGGACCACTCATCTTTAGAGATGTGTGGTTGGTATTGAGTGAGACTTTAGTGTCTCATTTTTGAGTGTCTAAATCCTCTCCTAAATTATATTTTCTCATTTTAACAATATCAAGTAAGCTGATGAAACCTAGAAACCTAGTAACACCTCATTAGAAAGGTATAATGTTAAACGCACATAGAAAAAAAAAATTGTTCCAATTATTTATTATTTATGCTCAAATCATTATAAATAATGATGAGTTGCTTAATAGTACCTTTAAACGGAATTTAGAAAATCCATACTAAGAGCAAACGTAACAGGGTGTGGGTTGAGTTGGGTTTGCAAACCCACACTTTGGAGTCTCCCAGCAGCTCAAGTTTGAGTGTGAGTTTGCTCACGTGGCAACACAGTAGCTCAACCGAGTGTGAGGAGCTCACATTCAAAAAAATTGAGTTTGGCGGTGATTAAATTACCGCGCGGCATTCCTTTTGCCGCGCGGAAAATCTGGGTGGTAAAAGGAATACTGCGCGGCAATCTAAACTCCTCCAATCTCAATTATTTTGATCAACACTCCCTGACTACTTCTTCTTCCCCAAAACCAATTGCAGAGTAGAGGAGAACCTCTACGCTATCCCCAAATGGTGAACTCTGGCACCAGTAGTAATAACTCTACACCGTCAACCTCATCCTCTCATAACCCACCTTTTAGACCATTCGCTCAATACCCATCATCACAATTCACTCCATACCTATACCACAACCCATCATAATTTTAACCTCAATTCCAATCACAGACCCCACCTCCATTTACCATGTCAGAAGGGGATCCCAGTTATGGACAATATCAAAGTCTATTTACACTCTCTCAACAGCAACCTCAGGCGTTTAACCCATACTATCAACCTTATCCGCTCAATCAACCTCAAGGTTTTCAAACTCCAAATTACTTTCAGAACTATCTATTCCATGGTGAATCTACTCAGCACAGTCAAAGTGACGCAAATGCGTCAATACCTGTTGAAGCGGCGGCTCCCCAGAAAGAAAAAGGAAAAGAAAGAAAGAAAATGGCACCCGCAAAACAAAGACAAATTGTGCAAGTGCTAGAAGATACTGAGTTTTTGGACTAGACAGATTATGATGGAATGTATTGAACGGAAATAGACTTTACGTGTCTCGCAAGGGCGTGGGTAACAACTTCTATCCAAGCAGATGGCCCCACAAAAGGTTTTACTTTCTATCAAAATGTCAACATTGCCTTTAACAGAGACCCCGAGTGCCCCACACGACGATCATGTGGGTCGACCAAATCTCAGTGGTATGCCCTTAATACAAATGTGTGGCATACAAGGGGATAGTTGCTCAAGAACGATTTAGGAATAACAGCGGGAAAACAGAAGAAGATCGGGTATGTTCTAATTTCCTCTCAATTTGATTTATTTCTCGCGGATATACACGTTATTTATTTATATTGGGTAATTTTATGAAATGTAGGAAAACGATGCACATAAAATTTATCAAGGCTTGAATGGCAGCAATGACTTCAAACACCGTAAAGCGTATAAGATTTTGGCGCGAGAACCGTGATGGGCCAACCTAAGGGATGATGGGTTAAACCATGCGGTAAATATACTAAAAAATGTAGCCAGGAGAACATCAAACAATTCTTCTCTGGGAAACTCGGTCGGATCAAACAATCTATCGGAGGACCCCGACGGCCCACCTACACCTCAATCCGCAGGCCCAAATTTTGACTTAGATGGTTTGTTGTATAAAGGTGGAAGCAGGCCGATCAGCCAAAAACTCTATAGAAAGAACCTTGCAGCACAAAAGGCAATGGATGGTGTTGCTGCATCTGGTAGCGGTATCCAAACAATGCTGGATGAACTACGGTTAGAGAAGATACAAGCGAAAGAAGAAAAAGAAAGAAGAAGAGCAGAAGTAATGCAACACTGGCAAGCCAAAATGGATTTCGAGCAAGCAAAGGAAAATTGCAAAATCATAGAGAAAGACTTGGGTACTCTTTCTAGACATCAATTGCAATACTATCTGCAAAGGCAGGCTGAGATCATGGAACGTCTGGCCAAGAGGGGCAGACCAGGTACTTGAAGTGGTGATGAAATGTAATTTAACTTTGCTATATATAAAAGTTTTTTTTTATCCAAAATGTAGTTTAATAACCAATAATGAAATCATTTGAATAATGTACTGCTCGAAATTCTATACTGTATTTTTGAAATGTTTATTTCCGATAATATTGCGTTAAAACAAATACAAGATCAATATTGCGTATCAAAAACATGTTTAATAAACTTGTACGACTAAGAGAAGCATTAAATTACATCAAGAACAAGTAGATATTACAAAGATTTCCCTTCACGACCCATAAATGCTCGATTAAATCATCCTTTAGATTAAAGTAAAATTCTCGACTTTGAATCCGGTTCATTTTCGATATAAAAGATTCTATTGTTCCACGTTCGCATTCAATATCAAACCGTTTGCCTTCGATAGTTGAGGGCTCGGCCGGATTGTAGTCTAATTATGATAGGAATGCACCTCGTTCCTCTTCGACGATCATATTATGCATTATCATGTACGCCTTCATGACATTGCTCAGAACCTGGGGGTCCTACAATTTCACCGGATTTTTTATAACATTGAACTGAGATTGTAAAACCCAAACGCCTGTTCTACGTCTTTTCAGCAACTTTCTTGTTGCTGAGCAAATAATTTTTGTTTCGCTGTAACCGGATTGGATATCGTTTGAACAAGTGTTCCCCATTTGGGGTATATGTCATCCGCTAGGTAATACCCCATATCATAAGCTTTTTCGGCAATTGCATAATTGCAAGGCGGGGCGATACCATCGGGCAGGTCGGTGAAAAGATGTGATTGTTGCAGGACATTGATATCATTGTTTGACCCTAGTAATCCAAAAAAAACATGCCAAATCCAAAGGTCGTGTGAAGTTACCACTTTAAGAATTAGTGTCACCTTGGGGTAATGACCATTAAATTGACCGTGCCAAGCTTTGGGATAATTTTTCCATATCCAATGCATGCAATCAAGGCTTCTAAACATGCTGAGAAATCCCTGGGACTCTCCGGTCGCTTTTAACATTTTGACGTCGGCCTCGTTTGGTGCTCGAAGATATTCCTCACCAAAAATTTGTATAACCGCAACACAAAAGCTTTTCACACATAGCAAGGTTGTGCTTTCTCCTATTCGGATATATTCGTCAAAAAGATCTGCCGCAAATCGTAGCTTAGGAAACGTAGTACTGCGACTACCTTTTGGTATGGTGATAACCCCATAGTACCAGCGTTATTGGGTTTTTGGACAAAACATTGATCATGTGCAATGACTGCATCGAATAAACGCATAAACATGTCTCTACTCATACGAAAACATCGCTGAAATTCCCATGGCTCATATGTACAATTCGGCTTGAAGTAGTCTGGTATATATTGCTGTAATACCCTAATTAGTGATCTCGCTTCTTTTTCTTATCCTTATGGCCCATGACGCTCCCGCCGTAACTCGAAGATGCATCCTTTACTACTATGTTCATTGCAGCTTGCTGCAGAACACAAATTGCTGCCGTATAATTAAAAATAAGATCGTCAGAGGACGACGACGACAATAAACCTGGAGGATCGGGTATGGATGAATCGGATGATGAAGAAGACATTTAAGGGTGTGGAGTTGAGAGAAGGGTGCAATACCAGATGGTGAACAAGTTTCCAATGGAAGAGAGAAGTGTAAAAGGGGAAGAAGCTGTGGGTCTTGAAACATAGATTTGGCGGTAAAATGAACACCACGCGGTGTTCCTTTAACCGCGTGGTGTTCATTTTACCGCCAAATCTATGTTTCTATTCGACCTCAGTGATAATTATATTCGAATAGAATTTGGCTATATTTGAATAAAACTGCTCAGTGCCAAATTGTGCAAAAATGGTAAAAATTTATTCGAACAGACAAATAGTCTGTTTGAATAGACATTGAAAAAACTCACACTGGCAACTCACACTGGTCATCTACACCTCAGTAAGTAATTTATTCGAATAGATTTTGAAAAAATTCCCCCAAACACCAAAAAGCTTCAGTCAATTTTATCATTAGGTAATCATGGCTAATGAACATTAAGAACATCCAAAACATCGTTTACAAAAACATCGTCTACTTAGAATCATCTACATAATCATAGTTGAGCTTCTACATCGTCTACAAAAACATCAAAAACACCTATATCTACTCAAAATCTTCCCCAGTACCCCACCCTCTGCGGCTAGTACCGCCTCCCCTGGTTCGCAGACCTGATCCACACTGCCTAGTCCTCGCGCCACCTCCAGGTGGTAGCGGGACCATCTGTACGTCTCGCCCCCTCTTCAGCGGTAGGTCCTGAACGGGATAAATAAAATTTATAAATATTTTGGCAAAATAAATATGACATTAAGAAAAAAAAATAAAAATAAAAACATAAATAAATTACTTACGTGGGCATATGGCTGATGATCTATACTGTCAATTTTCCTGTGGGCAATAGCAAGCTTATCCTCAAACTTTTTGAACCCCTGTGCGTCCCGCATATACTCTGTATGGATGAGTCTGAGTCGTCGCATACCATAAGTCAGGTACCACAGCTCCTCTGCTCCGCAGGAGGAAGACATGGGTGGCGGGTCCCTCAAGCGGGCGATGGGGAGCATCTCACGTCGCCCTGTCCACTCCATGTGCAACCCCGGGTTTGGCTCCTCTGCCTCGCCAGGCAAACTGAGGTCCTGTGATGCACTACGAACCGACGCTGACGTAACCACCACGGGTGCAATACCAGCTCTGAGTGCAGTCGGTCCGAACATATCTATATTCCCCATCCTCTAGGAATCTTTCAACAAGTGGCCTTCCTCTGAAGTTTGATCAACCTAGTATGAGGCGTAAGTCTCTCGCTCCTCCCCTACCACAAACTGCCCACAGTCAAGGAACCTGGCCTGTCTTATCTCATGTAAAACCGCTAGACTAAAATGTGGGGACATACTAAGCGGAGGATCCAAAGGAATACGCGCCTCGCCTTCCAACTACCGCCAGCATCTATCCCTTAAATAATATTTGCAGTTTCCGTTTGGTACTTGAAGTGGCATCCTCTTACGGGATAGGAGTTTTGCAATCAGTACGTCCTCTATCTCAGACACCTGAGACTCTAACCAAGGTTCCCATGTGATGATCTCAATCGTGCGGTGGTTAATGTGGTATCTGCCTAGAATAAACAAATTGTTTGCCTGGTCATTTGTTTTCCTTCTGTTCTCCCACTCCCATGCTCTGAGGCGCGGATAGGAAGAGAACATAACCTCTTCCTTGACTATAGGGTGACCAACCCCACAATACTCGTAGAACCAATACTGCATTTCAGAATAACATAGTAAATAATAAGAATTTATATTTAATTGGGAGATATTTGATTCGTAAAAGGAAAAAGTGTTAGTGTACCGTAAGAAGTTTGACAAATCCAGTGATGGTACCCCCAGTCGTGACTGTGGTATCCAAACCATGGTACAGGGAAGCAAGAATAGCAGAACCCCAGTCATATTGGGCAGCCGAGTCCAAATCGGCCACGGCCAAGAGATATCCAAGCGGGACGGTGTCGTTGGCCGTTTGGAACCACAAATGTCCCATCATGAAGAGGATAAAAGTACGAGCAATAGTAATATCATCCTCCCAATTAGCTGCGACGGTTAAGTATGTTCTTAAATGTGAAATGCTGACGTTCCCACTCTTTATATGAATAGAATCAATGTTGGGGAGCAATTGCCTCACATTGAATAAAATAGACCATGTATCGTCATACGTGTCAAATATCGGCCGATTAACAATGATGTCGGCATAGTGAAATCGAGAGGAGTGACCCCTATCCCTGTACAAGGGAACAGAAATGTATGTGTGGTCAGCCACCAACACTCTATAAATGCCTGAATTAGCTAATTATCTGAATTGCCCAAGCGTATATCCATAAACTGCCCAAAAATATTCACTATGGCGTCCCTTACAGGTAGAATTGTGGCAATCTCTCCTTCCACACTTTGAACACCGTAGTGAATGTGCCGTGCACACGCATAAAATCCCGATTCTATTCATTGAGGCATTTTGTCAAACACTTGATTTATGGAAAAGACAAATTCACAATTACACTAAAACTTACCGTGAGTTCCTTTCCCGTATAATAGATGTGACTGACTCCATCTGGGAGTTGGGTAATACACTTCTACGAGAAGTTTTCTTTGGTTGGGTTTGGTATAGATTGGGGATGGACATCTTCAAATTCCACTCGCTTTTTCTTCCTTCCGGACCTTGAACGAGTTACGGTACGCTCTGGATCTCTGGTTCCTCTAAACCCAGGCATAGTACTAGGGTGTGGTTCTCCCTTTGGCATATGCATTTTGATTTTGTTGGAATCACAATTTTTTTACCAAGGATTTTGAGAGAAAGCAAGAAGTAAAAAAGTTAAAATAGTCGAGTTGGGAATGTAGTTTTACAAACAGTTGAAGCGGTGGTGATTAAAACACTGCGCAGTGTTTTAATCTCCTCAAAATTAATTTTAAAAAAAATCCACGTTAGCAACTCACACTGGCTGCTGGAAGAGGCCGGGTGTGATTTGTGGGTTTGGTGGGCCAAGGTGTCAGAATTTACACCTAAACTCACACTCGATGCTAGAGATGCCCTAAGAATATTATCTAATATTGAGACAAAGCAATATATAATAAAATTATCTTTGTACATAAGAAATATGAGATTTCTGACACCTTCAATCATTGGTGTCAGTGGACTCTTCGCTTTCACTATTTTTATTTTATTTTTTATTGGTAAATCGTATATTAATAATCAAAAGGGGTTAAAAAAGAAGTACCGTCGCCCTGCAGAGACATCTGCAACCATTTAGGCTGGAAACCAGCCCAAGTAAGACAAAAATTGTCACCCATAGGCCTAGTTACAATCACATGGGAAACTGAATTAGCAGTACGGGATACATAACATTTACTAATATTAATAAACTGTCCAAACAAAGCTAAGCAGTCCTGTAGAATAGCTTTAGTAGTCCAGGATACCGCTGCTTCGTTATTCTTACAAAAGGAGTGTATTGCCTCAGCATCAGTCTCGATAATTACCCTCTGGAGTCCTCGCTCCCAAGCCCAGAGGACCCCGTACATAATAGCTAATGCCTCGCCTTCTTCACTAGACGCGAATCGGCGAGAGGAAACTCGGGCTGCACCAAAGGTATTATAAGTATCACGAATAACTAAACTGATGTGATTAAATAGTTTATCCTTACAGAAAGAGGTATCAGCATTTATTTTATCCCAACCCAGGGTTAGAGGAACCCTAAAAGCCTTGATAGTAAGCTAGCCATTACGAAAAATTGGTTCAGTATACAATAATTTATTAATGGTAAAAAAAATCCAGGACGGGTCCAGCCTAGTATTTTTAAAAACCTAGACATAAAGCGCCCTCCAAATTAACCAATTCATAGAGAAAGCCACCAAGGTCCATGTGGCCCGGTCAATAAGCTAGGTCGGGGGTGGCAAAATCCATATCTCAATCCACGCTGGGAAGAAAGAATGGGACAGCCCATGGTGTAGACCCCCAAAGGTCGTACTAGACCTGACCGCTCACATAAAAGAACACTCCATGAGGAGATGATGCAAGGTCTCTACGGGGGCTGAGCACAACGGACAAGAGATATCCCCTAACCACTCATCAATTTTAGCCTGACAGAGTATTATGTCCCGTAAGCATTTCCAAGCAAATAATTGTGCTCTAGGAGTAGTCTTATTATGCCAGAATTTGAGATAAAATGAAGGAGTTCCCGTAACCGGCTCCAAATGCGTCCCCATCATCAGGATGCGATAGGCCAATTTGATCAAAAATTTGCCATCTTTAGAGGGACACCATTTCAGACTATCCATCTCACCCAGTTGTGGAAGGATGATATGAGATATAAGGTCAGCCGAAGCATTATCACACCATTTATATTGTTCGTCCCTCCGCCAGGTACGTCGTATCAGATTAATAAAATGATGCACCCACTGAGGCTGGTCCATCAATGGAATATCCCTCCTCGGGGTTGGGTACCCTTCCCCAAGCGGGGGACACCAATTATCCATCCAAAAATGAACCTGGCGACCCGATCGAATCTGCCAGCAGGAATGAGTATTGACCGTCGCAATGGCAGAATGAATACTATGCCAAGTCCAAGACGAATCCGCTTTCGGGCGGAAATGAAGAATAACGCAGTCCAAGAAGTATTTGGCCTTGAGGACCTGGCCCCATAAGTCGTCAGGCTTCTGATGAAGCTGCCAAACTTACTTAGAGAGATGCGCCTTATTAGTAGCCCTTTCCTCCCTGATACCCAGCCCCCCTTCGCGCTTCGAATGGCAGACTTCCTTTTATTTTTTCAAATATAACAGTTTCTGGGCATCTTTCCCTTTTCCCCACCAGAAGTCCCTGTGAACACCATTTATGTTTTTACAGGTTTATTTTGGTAAGGAAATGCAGAACATCTGATACGTAGGGATCGCCGAAGTCACGGACTTAATCAGGATAGTATATCCCGCCTGGGAAAGGAGTTCCTTCGCCAAGATTGCAACCGATTTGAAATACGCTCTTCAATGTGACGAAGGGCCTGAGCTTTGGACCGGGTAAAGAAAAGTTTCATCCCCAGATATCGTTATCTGGAGGCATGATTTTAATTTTGAGAAGGCGGGCGACAAGGCGACACAGGCCACACAGGCGATGAGGGAGATTCTTGCTGAAGAAAATGCCTGATTTAGCTAAATTAAGTTGTTGACCCGTCGCTTCACAAAATTTATCAAGGATAGATTTCATCTCGAACGCTTTAACAATATCCGCGTGACAAAAAGGAAGACAATCATCCGCAAATAGAAGGTGGGACACCGGAGGAGCCCGACAGGAAGCTTTGAGGCCATGAATTATCCGTTCCGCTTCCTTCACTCCTAATTCCCGCGAAAGGCCTTCCATCGGGATGATAAACATGAAGGGGAAAGGGGGTTGCCCTGTCGAAAGCCCTGACTAGGTGGAAGGAACCCATGGGTAGAACCATTAATCAGGACAGAGTAACGAACCGTAGAAATACACTGCTCAATCCAATGACACCAGATCGGGCTGAAGCCAAGGGGTTCCAAGGATTAAATCAGTGTTCCCCATTCAATCCGATCATAAGCTTTAGACATATCCAACTTGAAACCCATGAGGCCGGTGCGGCCCTTCTTACACTTCATCGTTTGAATAAGTTCATGCGCCACCAACACATTATCCAAAATCTGGCGACCACTCATGAAAGCCCCTTGGAACGGGGAGATAATTTTATTAAGAAGGGATTTGAGATGCGTGGAGAGGATCTTAGTGATGATCATATACGTCATATTACACAGACTGATAGGACGAAATTCGTAAGGATGGGCCTTATTACTGTTCTTGGGGATCACAACCCCATGAGTGACATTGATATGTTTAGGCATGAAGCTAGAAGCAAAGAAGGTGGAGACCAAGTTGCAGATATCAGATCCTACCACATCCCATGATTGTTGGAAAAATAACGTGGGGAAGCCATCGGGTCCCAAAGCTTTATTAGGCCCGATGTTATCAAAAGCCGCCTTAATCTCCTCCAGGGTGACCTCCCGCAACAAGGACTGATTGTCCTCCGCCGTAATACACGGGCTAAAATATTGTAGAAATTCTAGAACACCCACAGGGTAGGATGTCTGGTAGTTCTGAGCCATATTGCGAAGGAAAATTGCCCAATCAATAGAATTTGAGGTCTACGAGCCGGCCTCATTCTTGAGCCAATCAATAGAATTTTTTTTTCTGTTGAGAAAGGGTTTGCATATGGATTTTTTTTTTGTTCCGATCCCCCTCAACCGACCAGCTCACCCAAGATTTCTGATACCGAGACATTTCTTCCCACAGCTGGAGTTCTTCCGACTTTGCCAGAAGTTCCCATTCTCAGGAAGCGCTTCCCTCATAAAGGGAAGGGCCTGTATACAAGATATATCTTCTTTTAACGCAAAAAGTTTATTAGGGACGTGACCAATTTTTTTTATTCCAGGTCCTAAGGCCTGAAGGGACTTATCCCTCGAGCTATGGACACTCGATCTCATCTATACCTCGAGATCTAGAAGAATCGATCTTATCCAGTACCAGGCTCACGAATAAACAAACACGTTAAGAGTTACACATTGACCACGAACTCAAGCAGAACGTGGATCGTCCACAACAGATGTAAACAGAACAAGTCAACATATACATCTCTCCCATGAGCTAGCAGTTACACACTCAACTGCCCATGACTCCCACTTTCTGGAGAACGTGTTCGAGCACGATGTCAAGCTGAGAACAGGGTCTATAAAAGGGCAGAGCTCCTAAGGAAAAAGAGGAGGTAGACAGAGAATTCTATACATACAATTATCTGATATCTAGCTATTTTATCTTAGATTAATTCTTGCAATCAGATTCTCTCACTTTCTCAAGCAAGAATACTACTTTTACAAAATCCTCCACTCGAGGTCGTGGTTTTTACCTATTCATAGGTTTTCCACGCTAAAACCCCTGTGTCAAGTGTTATCTCTTATTTAATTCTTGGCATAGTAGTTTTTGGTGTAAGGATCGATTTTAAGCTAGTTCGAGCTTTATGAAATCTGGTCCCTACATTTGGCGCCGTCTGTGGGAACGCACGATTTTTCTACGTACTTAAGAGCCGCGATTGATACTCATCAGTCGAGTAGTATTCAATTATGGTTCAAACACGTCAATCTTCGGGAGCTCAGCCTGAAATTTTGAGGGAACCTGATCAGGTTGCCGAGCTTCAGGCGAGCTTAATTGCCGAAGCCGAGAAACGGAGTCAGCTCGAGCGCCATCTATTGGAAGATCGAGAACTCCGCAAGAAGGAATCAGAACGTGAGCGTCAAGCCCGAGTTCTGGAGGCAAAGAAGCAAGAAGCTCAGATGTTAGCTTTTTAAACAGCTCTGAAAGCATTACAGAGCAGTCAACCACCACCAGCCCTAAGAGAGTGTGAAACAGTACCAACAATCTCAAGGGTTTCTGTTCACGAGAGGTTAGGGGCACATGAGATACATAGTACAGACATTTCTTGGATTCATTATGAGGATCCACAAGCACCGATAGTCTCGATTCATTTGTGACAGGAGGCATAGACAGATGCCAGCAGAGATCGCAGACCTTCCATGCAGCCCGAGGAAGTCTTGTGGCCTCCTTACCGAGCCCCGCTTCCTGAACATGTGAGAGAGGAAATAGGTGACCACGTTCCCAGATTCATACGTCAAATAATTTCGACAGTTCCACCAGCTTCAGTAGCTCCAGCAGTTCCAGCAGCTTCTATACCTCAGCATTATATTTCTCAGGAACTCATGGACCAGCGTATCAAGGAGATCATCGAAGCAACGACTTTAGACACGAAGGATCACCCACACAAATTACAAGGTAGTCCAATTTCTAAAGAAATATTTGATATGAATGTCCCAACAAGTTTTCATACACCCAAGATCATCAAATGCAAAGGAATCGATTCTGGCCAGCACGTTCAATAATTTCGCGACTCACTGGGTTTGTATTCTAATCTGAATCACATCCTTTGCAGGCTCATCGCTACCAGTCTTCAGGATAAACCTCTCTGTTGGTTCCACTCTTTACCGAAAGGTTCGATTCATACCTTCGGGCACTTGCAGAAATTTTTTATCAAGGTTTATGCCCACAACAAAGACAAAGAAGAGAACTTATATTCTCTTATAAGTCTCAAACAAGCACATGGGGAGAAGCTCGAGGAGTTCTCCAAGAAGTTTCTCGAACTGGCTCGAAAGGTCGACAATCTAGATCAGAAGACAGCCGTGTCCGCATTCATAAATGCTTTGCAATTCAATTGCAAAGCTAAAGAGTATCTCTTTCTTAAGAAGCCCAAGACTCTCGAAGATATGATCGACAAAGTCAACAATTACATGGATCTAGAGCGGATGATGCCCAAACCAAATAAACCTGTAAAGGCAGTCCACAACACCAAGGTTCCTTCTACAGATTTCAACAACAACCGCAGCTTGAGCGATCCAGGCCATCCTAAACGAGCAAAGACAGAACCAGAAAGAGACAACAATTAGGGGTCGCAGAAACCATCCAGAACAATTATACCAAAGTTAAATGCCAAGCTTTCCGTGATCTATCCTATTCTCCAGAAAGATAAATGTTTCTGTCCAGCTCGACATCTTGATCCAATAGCAGGTCGACCTTATTGCGAATATCTCAAGATTAAGCACCACAGCACCGACAATTGCTATGGTTTGAAAATGCACCTGGATATCATTTTTAAGGAAGGGAGGATGCTCGAATACATCATCGATCTTCCCAGCTATAAAGACAAAAGCTATCTGAAACAAGATGACGTGGCTCATGCAACAAAATGAGCAGAGGAGAAGTATCTATATCATCTCTACTGCAGCAATATGATCGAGATCAATCAGGTTTCAAATTCTAACAGAGTCAAGCGAAGGAAGTTGGGCGAATGCTATGACTTTACCGTCCAAGACATGGAAGCCAAGCTCCTCCCAGAGTCAAGCAGTCGTCGAAAGGGAATCTCCTTCGAGGACTGCGACACGGGACATGTGATGTATCCTCAGCATGACGCACTAGTAATTATGCTCAAAATGAGGAACTTTGTAATGCACACCATGACGGTAGACACAAGAAGTAGGGTTGATATCCTTTTCTAGAGCACGATTGGCCAGATGGGACTCTCAGGTCAGGTCATTCAAAGTGAGATAGACATCAGTGGATTTAATGGGTCCAAAGAAGAACGAGTTGGGATGATTACTCTCCCGATCACAGCAGGGCCTACCACTATCGACATTATTTTTTACGTCATCAATGCCAAATCAAGGTATTTGGGGATACTAGGACACTGTTGGCGGCACAATATGGCGGCTATCCCGTCCACATTCCACCAAACACTCCGGTTCAAGCATAACAATTGTATTTATGAAATCAAAGAGAGTCAGAAACTCTTTCGAGCTTGCGAGAATACAGTCTCACCTGTTCTCAACTATTCAAAATAGATTTCTGTATAGCAATCACAGAAGGCTGATCACCTCGATGGTCAGTCTTCTCCATCCAAGCCCGTAGAATACGTCCAGGTCGATGGAGTTAACGGAGGTACTTATATTAGTACAAAATTAATTCAAACAGAGAAAGAGGCTCATATTTCTTTCTTCCAATCCAACAAAGACATTTTTGCATGGAACTTCCAAGAAATGCCAGGCGTAGACCCCTCAAAGTCTTGCCACATCTTAAACATCCGCGAAGGCGCTGCAGCAGTTAAACAGAAGCAGCGCAGGATATCTCCAAGACTTAGAGACGAGGTGAACAAGGTGATCGACAAACTTATCGAAGTCGATTTCATTCGAGAAACCAAGTACCCAGACTGGATTTCTAATATCGTTGCTGTTCCAAAGATGAATGGGAAGGCTCGGGTCTACGTGGATTTTACAGATCTTAACAAACACACGCCAAAGGACAGCTTCCCTCTTCCGATCATTCATCAGATCCTCGACTCTACAGCAGGTCATAAACTCTTGTCCATGATGGATACCGTTTTGGGGTACAATCAGATTCCACTCTTGGAAGCAGATCAAGAAAAGAGTACGTTTATAACAGAAAGAGGTCTCTACTATTACAAGGCCATGCCATTCGGCCTTAAGAATGCTGGAGCTACTTACCAAAGGCTGGTCACAAGTATGTTTAAAGAACACTTGGGAATAATAGTTAAAGTCTATATTGACAACATGCTTTGCAAGAGCCTAAAGAAAGAAGATCACATCTCTCACCTCTCTACAGTATTTAGTATAATACGATCCTATAGAATGAAGCTTAATCTTAAAAAATGCCAGTTCGACGTTCACTCAGGCAAGTTCTTGGGACATCTTATCAGCAAGAAAGGGATAGAAGCAGATCCAGATCAAATTCAAGCTCTTTCGGACATGCCTTCACCATCAATAAAGAAGGATGTACAAAAGCTCGCAGGAAAGATTGCAGCAATCACCAGATTCGTATCCAAATCCTCGGACCGATGCAGATGGTTATTTATGCTACTCAGAGGTTCTACTCAGTGAGGCAAAGGTTCAAAGAATGAAGATATCAACTGGACACTTGAATGCGAAACAGCTTTTCAGGAACTCAAAACTTACCTAGGGAGGGCTCCAATCATGAGCACTCCGATAGGCAATGAGGAACTGATTATCTACCTCGCAGTTACAGATACATCTCTCAGCTCAGTTCTTATTCAGTACGAAGAAAAAATTGAGAAACCGATCTTCTTCATCTGCAAGACACTTACTCCAACGGAAACGAGGTACTCTAAAATTGAAAGATTACTTTTAACTCTTGTTTACACCGCACAAAAACTCAAACACTATTTTCAAGCACATCATGTCAAAGTCATGACGAACTACCCACTTCAGGAAGTATTGTCTAAAGAAGAGAAATCCAGAAGAGTACAGCAGTGGTTCGTCAGTTTGGGGGAGCACGAAATCAAATTCGAGCAGTAAATTTCCGAAAAGGGTCAAGTAGTCGCTGATTTTATAGCAGACTTTCCAGTTTCAGATCCTAACTGGGAAGAACATGTTCCAGATCTCGCCGATGATACAGTAGATGAGATTCCACCATCCAAATCCTTTGATGATCGAGCATCATGGATATCTCAAAAAGGGTGGAGGCTCCTCACCGATGGTTCAGCAGGACCCGCAGGGTCTGGAATTGGGATCGGTCTCATTACATCTTCCAACGATAGAATCGAGAAATCCATCCATCTCAACTTCGAAGCCTCGAACAATATTACAGAGTACGAGGCACTCATTCACAGTCTGGACATGGCTCTCGAACTCAGAATCACTGAAATCTCAGCCTACACAGACTCTCTTCTAATCATTCATCACTACTCAGAACATTACAAGAAGAACGACATCATGGTCGATTATGCAGCTCTGGTTGCAGAAAAAATAAATAAATTTCACAAAGCTACGCTTGAATACCTCCCTCGAGGAAAGAATCGCCACGCTGGCTCCTTGGCTTACTTAGCCGGAGTATTGGGTACAGAATCAAGATACCTTCAAATTGAGGTTATTTCTAGCCCCAGTATTAATCGTACTACAGTATATGCGATTAACAGTGGGGGCGATGAGATGGCGGAAGATGATTGGAGGAAACCTTTCATTACTTATCTCGGTCAGGATAACTCATGCAACGGGCCACTACCAGATGATCCGCAGCAGCGCAGACACATCATCGAGATTTCACCCCCAATGTATGTACAAACTCTTTTCAATCAATGAAATCTCTTTTTTATCATAAGAATCCCTGCTATACAGTTCTCCTTCATCTCCAAGGGTAAAAGCATAGTTTATCCTAGCTCAATCCCTAAAGGTAAACAACATTCAACATTGGCAATGCTACAGATAATACTAGCTAAACTCCTGAGGATACTCATATATTCGAAGGCAGGGGCCATAACGAACCTCTTAGCCTGATGATAACAAGCCTAAAATATAAGTGAGGAAAAACCTTGCTCGCTGCCGCTAAGCTCCAACATCCAACATTGGTAATGGCATAGATAATACTAGCCTAACTCCTAAGGATAATCATAGATTTGAAGGCGGGGGCGATAACGAACCTCTTAGCCTGAAGATAACAAGCCTAAAATACGAGTGAGAAAAAAACTTGCTCGCTGCCGCTTTGCTCCAACATCCAACATTGGTAATGGTATAGATAATACTAGCCTAACTCCTGAGGATACTCATACATCTGAAGGTGGGGGACATAACAAACCTCTTAGCCTGAAGATAACAAGCCAAAAGCACGAGTGAGGAAAAAACTTGCTCGCTGCCGCTAAGCTCCATTATCTAAAATGGTATCAAGGCCTAGATAATACTAGCCGAACCCCTATGGACTCAGAAACCTCTGGGGCTGGGGCCATTAAGAGCCTCAGCCTGCGGGATCAGGCCTAAAGCACGAGTGTGACATTGCTCACTGCCGATAAGCCCAGCTCTCCAATATGGTGTCAAGGCATAGATAATACTAGCCGAACCCCTGAGAAAATACAGATCTGAGGTGGAGGCCATAAAGAACCTCTTAGCCTGCGGTGACCGCCTAAAGTACGAGCAAAGATAATACTAGCTCGCTACCGCTAAGCCTCCCTAAAGTCAAAGGGCTGAAGCACAGATAATACTTACTTCTACACTCACAGACTTCTTCTAATTCAATGGGTCATACCAGAGAATAACATCTACTGCAGGTGTGGAAATATTGTTTCTTCATATCAACATTTCAAATTACAAAGCTCCTCTCAAAGTCCTATATCAACACTGAAGCATCAAAATCTGCTATATACAAAAGGAGTAGGTGAGACTACACTCGAGCTTCCCCCTATTTCAGTCATGGATGCCATATATTATGGAGCTCGTTCAGCAACAATTTTTCTCCCTTGAGCTATCTGTTTAGCCGTCGTGGTCCCAATACCACGATCCATAACCCCAATTGGATCTATGCTCGAGATATCGAGTTTACATACACAAGTCCTTCCAGAAAAACAATCTTGCGTCAAATCTTTCTCAACCTGCAGGAACTTTATTTCCTCGACAAAAAATGCAACCAATGCACTTAATTGCCGTTGATGTAGAGC
The DNA here is from genome assembly GCA_014058105.1 of Kingdonia uniflora. Taxonomy (NCBI): domain Eukaryota; kingdom Viridiplantae; phylum Streptophyta; class Magnoliopsida; order Ranunculales; family Circaeasteraceae; genus Kingdonia; species Kingdonia uniflora. The sequence continues at coordinate 2,515,181 of JACGCM010002813.1, forward strand.
TTCACCGTCAAATTTTTCTCTTTCGTGAGCTACAAGTTCCTTAAAGGCTTGGTGAGTAGCAGCAACTCGTTTGTTATCCTTCAAATGATGAGCTTTTGATTTAGCCAGTTCAGCTATTAATTGATCAATACGTTCACACATCTGCCTTGTAAGATCTATCGACTTATACCAAAAGTTTGTGAGATCAATACGCATATTCTCTACTAACTCTTCTTTTCAACGTAGAAATTCCTTCATCTCTCGACTCCTCTCACCAGGGCCGGGTCTGCAACCTGCGCCGACCTCCGTCGATTAAACGCCTGAAATGGCAGACTTAAATGCTCAAATCTTACTAAGTCCTTCCCTTTCGCAAGTTGACTAGAATGAGGTAGAACCACTAGGGGCATACGCTCCGATGCCCCAGACTGCTCAAGTACATGTGACTGAGACCGACGAGGGGTCTGCTCAGGCACCCCTCACTCGAGACCGTGCTCCTGACGAACACCAATATCAGGGGACTGTACCCTCCCCTCCCCCCCAAAGATGTCCTCCTCAGTAATGATAGCAGAGCATCCCGTTACCCGATATCCCATCATAAAGCAGCGCTCACATAAATTAACTGGGTCCCCTTCATACATAGTCTCAAACAAAAATGGACTATACTCCGTCTCCGCCCATACTGCAAGAGGGAAAACCCCGTAAATATCCATCATAACCCATGCTCTGTATCCTTTTTTTGTCACTCTGCGATTCTCTATATTCGGTCCTGTAACCAATACTTGGCCCACACTTTCCCAAAGGCAGTAAGGAACTCAGGAGTACCAAAGAAAGGCTCAGTAATATTAAACCTCACCCAAAAGGGCACATGCTTAAAAATTAATGGTATAATTGGAGTACAAGCCGCATACGACAATAAAATAAATACATGTCTGTAGGGTTTCCATGGTTGGTTTAACAACACAAAGTTATACTCATAAGCAGATTGGAATTTTATCAGGAGGTACTGCTTTCCGTTTACAATGCGGTCAAAGAACTATATATTCGCAGATGCTTCCATGTTCCATAAACTCTTTAAAACCGACACTATTTTCGTGAAACCCCGATCTGAGTCGAAAGACATAGTACCTATCAGAGCGTACCACCATCTAACTTCTTCTACACATATGCTCTCAGGGGGCAGCTGGACCACCGCCGCCCCTCGAGGTTTGTGGATTGTTAGATGTTCAATGCTTTTAACAAAGTCTTGGGTAACGGGGAAAGAGGACATGCTAAAAATCCCCATGTTAGTGACTGGAACCCACTATTAACCAATAACCATACAGAAAGAAACCACTACCAAAAACCAAAAAACCCCACCACTGCCAAATCAAAACCACCGAAAACTCCCCCCGTAAAAACCAAAATTTTCCCTAACCACTCAAGTAAACTGGAAAGCCTGACTGCCCAAAGAATAACCACCCCTTTACAGAAAAAGAATAAAAACCACTAAAAGCCAAGGCCCCGAGTACATCAAACACAATTTCCACAAACAAAAAAGCAACCTCCAAATATAAAAAGCAAAAAAATCCATATCTACATATCACCCCAGTTTAGCAGCAAGCACACAACATCCAACGGAGAAGACCAGCAACCATAGACAAGAAAAGGATAGGAAATTGCAGATATCGTCGTAACCAAACCACAAGTTATAGTCAGAGGAATGGAAGAGGGACGAAACTTGTAAACATCAGATGAGAAAGTAGAGAAACAGAACAGAGAGTTGAGAGATAGAGAAACAACAGTTGAAATAGTATATGTTTACGTCGTCCCATAGCCACAACGACAGGCGTCACAATACGAACTGAATCACACTACAAAAGATAACAAATCTGGCCCGACACAAAGATATAACCAGAAATTAAAACTGGCCTTTAATATACTGTAATACGGCTTCTACATATCCATCTACCATAACCCACTAAACACTGCCAGCAGATTTCCAAGCCCATAAAACCTAAGCCCATACACCGCAACAACCAGACTAAAGCCCATACATCGCAATGGCCAAACTACTGTCCCAGTCCCCGAACCACCAAACTCAAACCCAAAGCTGGAGGAGGCCCTCACAAAAATATATATATATATATATATATATATATTTTTTTTTTTTTCCGAGAACGCCCTTGAAACCCTCCTCTTGTTCCTGCAAACCGGCCGAATCACTGACCCAACATATCACAAAACCAAAACATCGAGCCGATGTCGTTGCCGTAGCCATTTACTTCACCCTTGTTATACCATTCTGGCCACTCTCCGCCGACCAATCACCACACCCTCCTCACCTGCAGGGGAAGAAAACCAAGGAAAAGGGGGAAAGAAAAAGAAAACAGAGGAAAATCAAATGGTTAGAAATGACGAGAGCTAGTCACAAAATAACACAGAGTATGCAGAATGGAGAAAAAATGGAAAACAGATTTGCGAAAGGACATCAGCCCCTCAAGAGCCAGATGATCGCTCTCAGGAATGCTTAAAAACCTGTACGGCCGAAATACCTAAGCAAACGGTAGCTCTCCAAAGAAACCAACACTTAGTTGGGATGGAGGTGGAGGAAACAATTAATGGGTGGGTGAGGATATCTCAACAAGTGGGAATGAGGATGAGGATGAGGACGAGGATGGGGATGAGGATGAAGAAAAAACCTGGACTCTCTTTCTTCTCTTTCACTATCATTTGTTAATTTATTTTCCTCTGTTGGTTCTTCTTCTTTCTTACTTGAGCAAATTTTCTCTTGCCCCACATTATCATAAGCAAATTCGCAATTCCCCCCCAGTATTGGCACTTATTGGCCTATGATCCCCATTTTTAGGTTGACTGGCCTTTAATTGGTTTGATTTTGGTGAACTTCCAAAAGCACCCTCGCGTGCCAAGCATGTGAATCACTGACCCAGGTTACTGGTTGCAGAAGATTATAAAAAAAAACCTCATTCAACTCATCAAGATCTAACGATCCAGATTAGATTAAAATTTAACCGTTATTCTCAAGCTTAAACCAAGCGTAGGCTAACCTCTATTTCTCTGCAACATACCTCAAAACCTTTGTGTTTTGTTTTTTTGACAATGGGGGGAGGTTCCAAGTCTGAGGTAACATTTTTATATCTCAATTTCATATCCTTTTGTGCTTGTGTTTAAATTTTAATTTTTTTTGCCATTAAAGTTTATTTAAGGTTTGGGGGGTAAAGGCGAAGTGCAGAAACTAATATGAGAGGTATAATCTAACTAATTGACATAAATTTATGAAATAGGCTGAAATTTGTGTGATTTGTGGTGATGGTGGCCATAAAATAGAATTGGGTTGTCCATGGATTTACAACAAATATAAGAGAGAGGGTTATATAAGAATTATGATGCTAAAGAAATCTAACACTGAAAAAAACCCTAATAGGAAGTTCCTTAGTTGCCAAGTTGGTGAATACAATACTTTCAAGTGGTTGGATGTTGCAATTAAGGAGTCCAAATGTGAGACTGAGACCTCTTTTAGTGGTAGTTGTTTTGGGTGTGGGTCTTCAAAGCATTGGTGGAAACTATGCCCATAGAGTTTCACCAATTGTGACCTTTGTGGTGCTCCAAGGAGGTTACTTACTTCTACAATTGATAAATCCAAGGGGCAAAAATTTCTCAAGTGTGTCAATAGTCACTGTGAGAACTTTGATTGGCTTAAGGTGTTCATGCAGGATGTAAAGATGAAGAAGAAAAAAGGAAATGAGATGAGCAAGGATGTAAACCTCAAAGTCTAAATGTCAGTTACAATGGATTTGACTTAATTTCGTAGGAAATTCAAAGGGAAGGCTAAACTTGTGTGACAAGTTTTGTGTACTTGTATGATAAGTTTTGTGTATAAAATCATGCTATTTTATCTATTTGTTAGGGTTTTCTCTGTATGTTGTAATGGATTTTATCTATTTATGTAATGGTACTTCAAATGTATTTGTGTAATGGATTTTCTATTTAATCCCCAAAGCTTCACTCTTTAATGTCATGCAACACTGTTTTATGGGAATTATCCTTGGTTTTAACCCCCAACTCCTAACCACTTACCCCTTTTGACTAGTTTATGGGAATTCATCAGTGATTAACTATACCAAGAAACCCCCCAATGTGAATGCTTTTCATCTTTAAAAGGTACAGGTTTTTACTTCTTATTTCTCATCTCTTACTCTCTCTCAAAGGCCCTTTATTACCATATTGTGTTTTTTCTCCCTTTTATAAAAGCCAATAGTCATGGATTATGACAGTGAGAATGAATGGATGTATGGGGATAGAATTGATTTTCCCAAGGCAACCAGGTTCTTCTTAAGTGATGAAGATGAAGAGGAAGAGGAGACTAATGTTGTCTCAGACTCAGACTTTCATGGTTCATCTGCAGAGTCTGAGAATGAGTGGGATGATGGTTTGGCTGACCCTGATTTTGATGAAATAGAGATTGGAGATGCACAATAAGAAAAAGAAGAAGAAGAAGATGGTGAAGATGATGCAGAAGATGGCATGAAGGATGGTACAGATGGCAAGAAGAAAAAGAAGAAGAAGAAATATGGTGGTGAGGAGAAATGAGATGGTGGGGAGAAGAAAGGAGATGGTAGGGGAGAAGGGAGATATAGTTTAGATTATTGTCCATATTGTGTCTTTATTTTTTCTTCTAGTTTGTGTTTTCAGTAAATGCGCTATTTATTTTATTGTTTTAGTTTTTGTTTTCCTTCTAGTTTGTGTTTTTCAGTAAATGTGATTGTTTTTTTGTGTGTAATTGTTTAATATGGACAAAACCTAGAGTATTGTGATAGCGAGGTCTTCCCCATATTGTGATACATAGAGTATTGTTGACTAAAATATATTGATTGAAAGATGTAAATGGACAAAACCCTTACTGATGGTACTGTGATGTAAGACTGTAGTAACAGGGAGGGTGTAGCAATAGTTGTAGTAGCAGGGAGGATTAGAGCTCAATCTAAATTTGGTATGGTCTAAACCTTGTACAGGGTGTACTAGACACTTGGAACTTAAGCCTTGCACAAAATATAATTCAATAAGAACTCTTGCAGGCACTTTGTATTCAATAAGAACTCCTGTAGGTAACTTATACAGACTGGTGGACTCCAAGAAGATACTTCAGGCACTTTGTAATGTAATGTGATACTAACCTATGAACTACTGCAACACTCAACAAGAACTCCACAACACACTCCAACCTGGAAAAAGCAGACAATGCATTTATAATTCAGACATAAGTAGAACATGAAATAAATAGCAACAAAACCATAACTCAGAAAGAATAACTAGAACATACATAAAACACACAAACCTTAGACAAAATTTAGACATTGCTAGAACATCCAAAAAACAAATAAACCTGCAACATTTTCAATAGCAACAAAATATCCACTCAGATAGAATTAAGTCATAACTAGTATAACCAAAATATCAACAACATTTTCAATAACAACAATATACCATGCATTTAACCATCCAGCACATAACATTGTCTCATATTGTCACCATTACAAACAATAACCACTGCATATTACTGTCACAAAAAAATAGTGAATAACCAAAAAGTAGAAAATACTCTACAACAGGCTATTTATGGCTTCCAAGTCCTGTTTGGTGGTTAAAAGTTCTTCTTGTAAGGGTTTGAAGTTGATGGTCGAGACTGTGCTGGAACTTGTCTTGGTGGGTTGATGTTTGGCCTTACACCACCACCACTTGCCATACCTTTCACTGTAGCACCACCACCAGTTTCCCCACCACCTTTTGTACTACCAACATTCCTTCCAGCTGTACCACCCCTTACCCCACCTCTCATTGCAACACCACAATCACTTGCCTCACCTCTTATTATGGCACAACCACCACTTGCCCCACCACCTCTTGTTCCACCAACATTCCTTCCAGCTCTACCACCACTTGCCCTACCTTTCACTATAATACCATCTCCAAAAAGGTCAATGCCAATCCCAATGGCACCTCCATAATTATTATAGTGAATACCAGCTCTATTTCTACTCATTTCTCTATTTGCACTCCTTCCAGCACTTCTACCCCTCCTACTTACATTTGGTGTTATAGGTGGCTGAATTGTGTTCATCCTAAGCTTAGCCCTGCTAGAGTGTGTATCAACTCTTAGCCTCTGTCTTGTTATACTTAGCCTTGGTGGAACAGGAACACCTTTATAAGTCTTCTTATTATGCCAAAAGCCCCCATACTTACCATATTTTTTGTGTGTACCTTGTGCCTCATTTGGATCTACTAGCCTCACTTTCCTTGGTCTTCCAGACCCCTTCACCAATGGTGGGGGTTACCAATCATCATTTGGCTACAAAAACTAAAAATCACAATTCCCCAATTAGTTAACAAAAAATAAAGAACACCTTGCATATGTACAGAATAGTAAGATTTATACTTTTACCTTGCTCCAATCAGATGAATCAGCCATTGGATAGATAACTTTTCTATATGTGGCAACATATGAAGACACTCTATGATATGGACTACAATACCTGCATTAACATCAAAACATGGAACTAATGTAAACAAAGACAACAAATTTAATTGGAAATTTAATTAAATATGTGATACTTACTCAACCCAAGATTATCTAAATAATAACAAGATACTCACTGCATGCACACATGGCAGGCCAGTGGGTTTCCACTCATTGCAATCACACTCATGTTTCTCAGTATTAACCCTCCATCTTTGCCAATTTATAGCAATAGCATCAAAACATCTATCAGCAACACCTTCAGGATGGTAGTGCCTATAAAATGTCTCCATTTATATAATGTGTTTTACAACTTTTAACACTTACCCTAAAATAAATTTCAAACCTTAGTAAGTTATAAACTAAACAAAACCTTTACAAACAAAGATTAATTTTATAAGTTATAGTATCATACCATCTTGGTCCCATTTCCTTGCTTTTAATCTTCTGTCATACATCAGCTTCATCAGCATCAAATTTATTTTCTCTAAGGCTATGTGAACTTGCTTATCTCTAATCTTTAATATCCAATTGATGAAAGATTTTGGGAAGTTGTTTGTTATGTACTCACATTTGGATGTGAATTCAAAATATGACCTTGCCCAATGCTCATATGGTTCTGTAATATCCCAGTTCAAGGATTCGGACTTAGCCTTTACACCAAATGTATTCAGAATGTTCAAGAATAATAGACAATAAACAACAAGATGATTTAGCGTGGAAAATCTTAGAATAGGTTAAAAACCATAACTTCTCCTAAGGATTTCGAGAAGTGATGATCTTATTGAGAATGTTAGTTTATTATAATGATCGTTCTGAGAATGTAGGATGATAGATTAGAAACTCTTCTATGGTGAATATTTCATCCCTCATATACTGTTCTCCAGGTCTTTTTATAGGTCTTCTAATATGACCATTTGACGACCATAAAGTCCCTTAATAATGGACGTTACAAAGTGAGTGTGAGATATTCCTTGACCAAATTGTGTAATATTCTAACCTTTACTTATGTACAATAACTTTATTACTGACTGTGTGCTTCGCGCAGGTCGAGCTGTTGGTGTAGAGGTCGAAAGTAATGTCTCAAACTGAAGAAAGTTTGGTTACGTCTTTAGTAGTACTTCCTGTATACTGATGAGATCGAGGACGAAGTTTGAGTCTGAGATACGAAATAAGTTATTACAAGATGGCTCTCAACCAATAGCACGAGTGTCATTAGAGATGAGTGGTATTGGTTGAGAAAATCGTTTTGTACATGTTTGTGATTGTGCCACGTGCTCTGTTATTGAGGTTGAAAGTTTATCTGTAGTTCAAAGATGAGGCATGAGCTTGAGATGCGGAATAAGCCATTACAACCGCCCCCTCTCAGCCAACAGTACGAGAATGATTATTGGCAAGTGGTGTTGGTTGAGAAGTATCATTAAATGTTGTAGTTATATCTGAGGTTCATTTACAATGTATATTCATGAATCTCTGTTGGTGCCTATTGGGTTTCCAAGAAATAATGACTGTAGTAAACTATTGTTGTATGAGAAATCCTTTTGACGTTAGAAATTTGGGAGGTCTACTTTAAATGCTGATCTGCATATAAAAGGCACCCTGAGTTGAGTGGTCGGTGAAAACCATTTGTCTTTGATCTCTGCCCTCTGTGTTTACTATGGTAATAATGGTGACGACTAGGACTCATGCCCGATGGTCTAGGATCCAGAGAAAGATGGAGGAATTGCGTATAAGGTATTTTGGTTATCAACCGTTGCATCTACCAACTCCAATTCCTGTTTCTCCCACTTTTCATCTTATGTCTTATGAACAAGTGATGGAGGCAGATGATGATTGCTACCAAATGGTACGTATCCATTACCTGTTGACATCTGAGGTAAAATGTCATAACGGTTTTCGGCTGTTGGCGGATGAAGTTGTTATAACTAAAGATGAAGCGGCAAGCATTCGGCTAAGGGAGTCTCATCGATATTCTATTAATGAGTGGGTCTTATTAAAGAAATGAGGCATTCTGTCTCTCTCTAGCATGCGGGGAAGTGAGGAGGATACAGAGGATCATTTTCTTCTATGGACCATAGCTCTTTGGCCATGAAGAAGATCATTCATCAGTGATGCCTGTTTCGAACTTCCCTGCATCTTGCAATATGGGATCAAAGTTTGGAATCTATTTCTTATATTGACTGTTCGTTCCAAGAAAAGAATTTTGGGCTGATACTTGATGTAAATTGAAGTAGTTGTAAAATCTCTGTATTCTGTTGTAAAGTATTTTGTAAGAGAAACTTTTGGACTGAATGAAATATTTGTGTTCTGTTATGATGATACTTTGTCTCGAGCTTGTTTGTTTCACTTTCTATTTATAACTTTGGTGTTGGTAACATAGGTGTTTAGGTATCATGGGTATGAAGGGGAAAATGATAGTGAGGGTTGAGGTATAATTAAGAGAAAGTCAAGCTGTTGATGTAAACTTAGTGTTGCTTTTATGCGAGCTGGGGAGCAGGGTCGATGTGGAGCAGTGCGTGCAATTGCTGAGATAGTTGTCGTCTTGTTTGTTGCAATATACAGCATCTGAGAGGTGATTTTGTACTATGGAAATAATGATCTGTCATAACATTCTATATAGATATTCTGCTGCTCTAGAAATGTTCACAAAATTATTTATCTGAGAAAAATCTGTGGGGTGACTGATTCTGCGGAGATCTTCCTTTGGCTATAATAAGGGATTCCTTACTGTTGCTATTTGCATTGTTCTGGAGTTGTTATGTTCGAGCATTGTGAGGACTCGTTATCAGCGTATGCAGAAGGCGGCGAATGGTCGGTTTCATATCAAGGTTGCTGAACTTTGTGAGCACTATTTTTGTCACTTGCCTTATGATGTTGTTCTTCTGGAATGGCCATTGAATCTGGTCGGATTGGATGATGAAGGCAGGCGTGTCCAACATGATCGCTTTGTTTGGTATAACATTTTCTGTAAGTCTATGTTAGATCCCTGGGTGTGAGAACTGACAATTCGATAGATCGCATACTATTTGATCGTAGAAGAGGATGTAAGGGCAACAAATGGGGAGTTAATTATGTGCGGGGAACCGAACCATCGGGGGTGCTTTAGATCTAACTAGGGAGCTCGGTGATCCCGAAGTCTTGAGACTTCTTAAAAGTGATCTGTCTGTGAGAGTATTTTGTGGTTGAGTTTGAATAAATATAATATGAGAGATTGTGAGAGAATAAAGTGTGTGATGTTTCGATCTGGTTGAATAAAGTATTTTGTTAAATTACTTTTCTATTGATACTGTGTATGACAATAACAAGATTTTAACAACTGTATGGATATCTTTGGATTTTTGAAAACTGAGCTATTTTTGGAATGCTTGTACGATCTTGGTAGAGTATAAGTAAGATGATTGGTCGTTTTGGTATCGGACTCAGAAGAGGTGTAGGATTGGTAATGGTAGATTATAAAGATAAATGTGATGATGGTAAATGTTATCACGGAAGTCATGGTGATGCTGTGAAATGAAAGGATATGCCTGCAGCAACAGTGGGGATGATTAACATGTGTTAGAAGAAGCCGTCATTTCATAAACTAAGGGAGAGTATAAGAACATGTCTCTCTCTCCCTCATAAATTATCTATAGTTTCAGAGAGAGAAAAAAGTGGTCCAAATATCATTGTTAAGGAGAGGAGGCGTTTGAGTGTTGATTGTGATTTGAGAAAGAAATCTTCATCGGGTGATAAGAGATTGTCGGAGAGACGACGGGAACGCTCGTATTCGAAGAGACATTCGTGTAAAGTAGAGGATTGCTGTACGGTAAGTATAGGTTGGTGATGGAAAACTTTTGTCTGTTTGATTTTGGTAGTAATCTGTGTTATGTAGTAATTTGTAAACTTTAGTAATCTTTACAATTGGTTTTGGAATATGGGATTTTAGGGGATTTTGAAAATAAATATGAGAGAAGGCCTGTATTGTAGGAATTATGGTATATGTTTTGATCCTGTTAGAGAAAAAAATACGTGTGTTGGTGAAGAAGAAGTAAATTTGAAATGATTTGATTTTGGCTTTTTTGTTTTGGGAATTAGGAAAATAGACGTGTTGACTGGGTAGATGGTGGGTCTTTTTGTACTATTTGTAATATAGTGATAATGATAAAATATGTATCTGTATCTGTAGGTTCAGTATGCATTCTAAAGCTAGTATTCCTGCTAGTAAATTTGTAGTATCGTCCAGTTTTGAGGGAACATCGTCTTCAGGAAGGGGGGACGAGTGTAGTGTAATGGTGGAAACTGTTAATAGTATGGGGATTGCGATAGAGGTGGTGGTGGTGGGGCCCAGTAGATCTGACGGCATAATGGAAAGGGAGGACAAAATGAGAAAGAGAAGGTCCTTATCGTATACCCAGAGAGGGTAGATGTAGGAATAGATTACTTGAGAAATAAAAAGAAATGTCCAGGAGAGTGGGGAAGGTACGTGGTGGACCAAGGTCTCTGGTTCAAAGCCTATGTCTCTGAAAATGGGGAGAAAACAACGTACTATTAAGTTCCATGTCTGGAAAAGTAGAAGGATAGAGGTATTAGTGAGGGGGTCAACCTATCGTATTACAATGGGTTTGGGTTATCACGCCCAAGTGAGGGGTTTTTATATTTCTTGAATCAGGTCATATACGGCCTTAGAATTCCGCTGACCTATTTTTAAAAAGTGGTCATAAATACGTTACAGTGCTACCCTGCCCAGTTGAATGGGAATGCGTATGAGATGATGAGGTTATAAGAGGCACTGAATGAAAAAAGGAGGAAGGAAGGAACTGTGAAGTAGTTCGCAGCTGAAGATGTTTTAAAGTTTTACAAGTTTAAGTATATGAAGAGTCGGAGTAGTGGTTACCTGTATAGTGATTCGGCTAGGCCAAAATTCTTTGATTTTGAATCTGCAGGTAGACCATAAAATAACCACCTGGTGTGGGTTGAGGGTAAGTGTTTGCAGGTTCTAGATGAACCAGTGTTCGAGCTGAACCATAGATATTATAATCCGAGTAAGTAATGTTGATCAACCTTCGAATAGTTGATAACTATGTTTGCATGCTATTTTACTGATGTTCTATTCTTTATATTGGCAGAGCTCAAACCATTGGCTACTCTAGATAAGACTAGTCTGTTTGATTGTGTTGGTCACGATCACGATGAGCTAACGGAGGTAGTCAGTGAATTGTGTATCCGAAGACACAAAAGAGTAGATTTGGTAGTGCCAAAAGTTTACCGAGCTCAAGAAAAGTAAGCTATGCCGAGGGGAAAGCTGTAGAGATCATTGCTGACATACTTAGTCCTCTACCTTTTGTACCTTAGACGACCAAATGGATCACTCGTAAAGTTCAAAAGTCAGTGCAGTAAAGTACCTCAACTGTTAAGGTTGTGCCTATAGAACAAGAGATTGTAAAGCCTGTTGTTGGTGGCTTGCAAGATAAACCTGAAGTGAGTATGTCTACGATTGAAGATGCTGAGAAGAGTTTGCTGAAGAGAAAACAACTTTTGGAGGAGGACAGTCACCGAACTTACACTCATTTTTGGGGCCAAGATGAAAGAGTTAGAGCGGAGATACTGTCAAATGGCCGGGACGAACTCGCAACAGCTCAAGTGTGAGTATCTCGGTATGTGGTTGAAAAATGTTACTTGATGTGACCTTCGAACTAAGTAAAACTGTTAAACTGACTCTTCCTTCTTTTTTGGATTGGTAGCTCTCAACGCTGATGACGGGGGCAAGACAATGCCTTGACAGTAGGGGGCAATAATTTAATGCTCTGACGGCAATGTTCGAGGCTCAGTTAGGTCGCGTGAAAGAGCCTGAAGGTGACCTTCAATTCGAGAGGGAGAAGAGGGCTGCAGATGCTACCGCAGCTATAGAGAAGTTCAGTGAGTTGTCAAAGCATAACAAGCTCATGTCTGATGTAGTTGCAGCAGTCTTGGTGGAAAAGACCACTTTATCAAATCGTACTATTGCTTTGGATTGAGTGTTAATAATATGGAGTTGACCCGAAATAGTAGATATGTAGAGGTTGAGTTTCCTAATGTGGAGGAAGAAATGGCTGGTAATGCTGCCAGTGTGCCTGAGAATGCGTCAAACCTTCCCCCAGGCAGTGCTAAGCAAGTCTATACTCTAGAGTAAAGCATGGACTCTTTGTTGGAACGTGCTGAAACAGTTCCCTCTCTAGGGAAGATGCTGAAATCTCCTTCTGAGGTTGACATTAGCAAACCCCTTTAAACCTTCTGTGGTATCTTGTCTTGTGCTTTTCAACTCATTTGATTTGGAAGAGATAGTACTTTGTATAATCGTACACTATTTTCTTTTTGAGTGATGTTTTTGAAATATTTTTTTCGTGAATGGTTGTATTGAGACAAGATATCTGTAATCTATGTAGGAGATAAAGTATTTGAGAAAAATAAACTATGAGTTGGAGAAGTCATTGAGTAGAGCAAGGGACTCCGTGGCCCGTACTTAACAAAATTGAATATGAGAAAAGACAATTTAAGTTTAATTTAGAGAAAACATTTAAAGAGTTATATGATTAGTAATGTAGATATGCTAAGATAAAAGTAGATAGAGGCAAGGTGTTAAGAAAGGAAGAGGAAAAAGGGATATTAGTTCGAAAGCCAAAAGAACTGACTTGTTTTAACAACCCAAATGATAAGTCAAGGTGCTAGAGTATGCTATTAGCTCTGACTTTGTATTTTGAGGTCGAAGTAGATAGTAAACAAGGGTTTAAAAAGGCTTATGCAGAGCTTTTGAAGGAGAGAGGTGTAGTTCCGGACCCAACTCGGGTTATGCTTTTAGCTCAAGAAGCACGCAATCGTCATAGTTTAGAGGCAAAAAAATGTTCTGCTCAAGCTGGTATGTCGGTGGTATGGGGTGATGTAGAACCTTTATGCATTTGGCTTTATGTAGGATTGGAGGGCCATGAGAATTGGATTTTTATGGGTAAGAAAAGAACAAATAGAGGTCCAAAAGCAATTTGAGGGTGAATTAAGGGGGTTACAGGAAGAGCTATCATAGTACGAGGAGCAAAAAATGTCTTTACTAACGCGGCTATCGAAAGAAGTAGTTATTCGAATAACAGTAGAGGTGGATGTGAGGGCTTTAGGTGTGTGCTGTAAAATATGAGCCAATGGTTGCACAAAATGCAAATGATACTCAAGGAGCACCTTTATCCCTCATGAGCAAAAGTCGATGCTCGGACAAAGTATGAACGTTATATAGACAGTGTTGTCGAGTTTTATGGAGGAGAAATAGCTAGAGTAGAGAACAAATTTAGGAAGTTCGTGACGGGGTGTGGAAATGATTTTAAAGTGGAAAATGCCAAACCAGAAAACTTGTGGTTTACCCAAGGTGAAGGAGGAATTATTTGTGAACAACCCATTCCTTGGTCGTGGGAGGAGTCAACAAAAAAGAAGGAGGTCAAGAATCTAATACCCTGAACGCGGCGTAAACGACGCCAACCAGAGGTTGTGACTTTTACCACGCTGGTAGATGTGCAGTTGCTGAATAGGAAGATGGTGAGAGACAAACGACATTCGTCTCATGTCCGGAAGAGTTACAAATAGAGTACTCTTGTCTTCTTGTAACTAGTCTTTCATACTATTTGATGAGAAATGTAATCTGTTTGTTGTTAGAACAAAATGACGTATCTGACTTACTCAGATACCACATTCTTAATGTAACCTTGTGAACTGTTATATGTACTATGTTGTTATGAATAACTATTATAAATGTAATCTGTTGTGATAGGTTGATCTGGCTGCTATACAAAGTCAGTGCGACGCGTTACATGCCAAGAATGAACAAATGAGCGGTGAGCTAAGATCGAGTCAGGGTGCCCGAGACAATATTACTGAAGTAGAAGAAAAATTGAGGGCGGAGGTGTCGGAAAAATGAAATGCAGTAACCCTCCTGACTGATACTCTACGAGAGAAAAAGGCAGTATTGGCTGCTAGTTTGAGAAAGATAAAGAGTTTAGAAGAAGAGATAAGACAAAAGGGTACTGAAGTTGGTAGCAGCTCGGGACGAACTAGTCAACGAGATGTTGAATTGCTATCTGTGCGAACGCAAATGACAAAACTACTGGTTGCGTTGGAGGGGAAAGGAAATAATGTGAAAAAGTTGCAGTTCCAAGTTAATAAGCTCGAGGCGGAGATAAGCGATGCTCCAGTTCATGCAGATAAGTATGAGTTAAGGTCGTCTGAACAAAATGAAATTACAAAAAAGGATTGGAACAAAATATGTGAGCTAGAGCGGACTGTGTAGTCGCAGCATCTAGACATATTAGAATACCAGTTCGAAAATGACAGACTTCGAAGTACAAATATGAAGCTAGATTAAGATTTGGTGCGGTTGGAGATAAATTACGACTTTAAGAGGGTAGAATGTGCAGGTTATGAATCGTCGATATCGTTGATTTACCATATGGATGAATTTATGACAGTACTGGAAGCTCGGAATTTAGATGTGTGTCGGGCAAAGTGTCGAGTGGACGATCGTTGTATGCAACTAGAAAGTACACTGAAGGAAGCACAACATAAATTGAACGAACTTCTTATCAGTAAGCAGGTGAAAAATGAGGCAAGTGATAGCCACGAGAGAGAGATGGCTGCAGTAACATCGCTTTTTACGGCTGAATTGAAGAGGTTAGAAGCTGAGAGAAAGATGATATGTGATGGTTTTATGGCCCAAGGTGTAGAATGTGAGATAGAGATAATCCGATATGAATATTTAGAACCCATGATTTCTAGAATCGGATCATTTAAACAGAGAATGATTAGAGAGGGAAAAAAATTGTTGTGGGGAGGCTGCCACAATTCATGAGTCAACGTTTAGCTGGAAGTGTTTTACGGGATGTGATAGGTCCTTCTAATGTAGGTAACGTTTTAAGTGATAGCTCTAGCGAGGAGTGAGGAATGTGATTATGTTGCATGCATACGTAATAAGAATAACAATATATATGTATAAAGTAATAGTTAAGGATGAAACAGTTAACTGTACTAACCGTGTGAAGTACCAACGATAATGTATGGAAAACAGTGCGATATGTGATCGGTTTGGCCAAAGTGGTAGACGATCAGAGATGAGATGATCAGGTTGGCCGAAGCAACAACCAATCATTAATATTGTTTAGATGATCGATTTGGCCGAAGCAACAAATGATCTGTAATGTTGTTTAGATGATTAATTTGGCCGAAGCAACAAATGATCTGGAATGTTGTTTTGATGATCGATTTGGCCGAAGCAACAAATGATCTGTAATATATTTAGATGATTGGTTTGGCCGAAGCAACAAATAATCTATAATGTATGTAGATAATTGATTTGGCCGAAGCAACAAATGATCTGTAATGTATTTAGACGATTGGTTCAGCCGAAGTAACTAACGATCTGTAATCTGTATTTAGAAGTACTTCTAGGATATATTATAAAAAGTATTGTAAGGTAGGGCAATCGAACCCAAGTATTTCATTGGTGTAAGATTGACGTACCGTGAATGTGTTTAGATAGATCGGTTTGGCCGAAGTAACAAACGATCTGTAATCTGTGTTTAGAAGTACTTGTTGGATATATTAGAAAACGTACTGTAATGTAGTAAAAAATACTCAGATGTATGCGGATCAAACATAAGTCTTTAATTGATATGAGATCATCATACAAAATGATAAATTGATTGAAGGAAAGTGTACTATGACAGATTAGTTTATCTGCAATACAACTTCAATCTCCTTGTGTTCCAAGGACTAGGTATGTGCTCGCCATCCTCGGTGGTGAGGTCGTAGGAACTGTGACCACTTTTTCTGATAATGACAAAAGGACCTTACTAGTTTTTGGATAATTTCCTTGCGTTGAGCCCTTTGCGATGTTTGAGAATTTCTTAGATAACCAGATCCTTGATTTTAAGCTCTTTATGATGAATGCATTTGTTATAAGATTAGGTTAAAGCTTGGTGATACCTTCCCAATTTCATGATTCCTATGTCCCGAGTCTCCTCGTTCCAATTCATATTACATGCCAACTGAAATTTTTTTCTTCATTTATCATGGTATGGTCGCGAATAGGGTGTTAGTACTGAGTAGGGATGATTGCATCTGTATCATAAGCTAAGAGGAACGGCGTGCATCTGGTTGAAACTCGGGGTATAGTTCGATAAGCCCATAACATGTGTGGTAACTGTATTACCCAATTTTCCCTCTTTTCTATTAGGCACTTTTTGATCTCATCCACGATAGCATGATTAGTAATTTCGGCCAGACCATTCCCTTGCGGGTAATACAAATTTGAAGGAGAATGTATGATGCTGTGTTGATTGAGGAATTTGACGACTTTGGAACCAACGAACTGAGGTCCATTGTCGATCCTGACGAGATGGGGGCAGCCGAAACGGATGATGATGTTTTCCCAGATGAATTTGATGACTTCCTCTTCTAGTATACGACACAGAGGAACTGCTTCTACCCACTTAGTGAAGTAGTCTGCTGTGACTAAAAGATGTTTCCGTTTTCCTAGTGTAGTAGGAAATTCATCGACAAGGTCAAGGGTCCATCGTTTTAATGGCCATACAACATTGCTGGAATAGAGCTCTAAAGTTGGAGCTTAAATTTGGGGACCATGACGTTTACAGGCATCACTATTGCTTGTGAATTCAATTGCTTGAGCTTTCCTTTTAGGCCAGAAGACGCCTTGGGTAAGAGCTCGATTTGCTAGAGATCTTCTTGTTGTGTAGGAACCACAAGTATCGTCATGTATTTCGTATATGAATTTTTAAGCTTCTTTGTGGGATAAGCATTCGAGATATGGTCCTGTGACTGAAATTTTGTATGAGAGGCCGTTTTCCGCGTTGTAGCATTTTGCATTATCGAGTATGCGCCTTATTTCAATGGGGTCTTGAGGGAGTTCGCCATCGAATTTGTTTTTGGTTCCAATATACTTGAGGAAAGGTTGTCTCCAATCGTCCTCATCCTCTTCAACACCCCCAGTATTAACAGAATTTGAGCTTATAATGTTAATGCTGGGGGTTGATAATATTTGGATCTTAAGATATCGAGCTTCTGAGCCAAGGACTCATGCGAGATATGCGAGGGAATCAGAATGTCTATTTTCTCCACGCGGTAAATGTTTGATATAAATTTTCTCTAGTCTACTCATTTTGTCGGCCACTGCGGCTGCGTAATCGATCATTTTCCCATTCTTCTAGAATTTTTTTGTGTAGTGGTTTACAATGAGTAAAGAATCCGTGTATATGGACATCTTAGATACTCTAATCTCAAGAGCCATGTCTAGACCGTGAATCATCGCCTCGTACTCGGCTGCATTGTTGGAAGTTCACCAAAATCTGACCAGTCAAAGACCAGTCAACCCAAAAATGGGGGTCATAGGCCAATAAGGGCCAACGCTGGGGGGCAATTACAAATTCGTCTATGATAATAGGGGGCAAGAGAAAATTTTCTCTTGTCACTTTCATATCCTAAGTTGGTGCTATCTTTGTTGCTTTCAAAGTTTGAGGAGCTTGGTTTTCCAGAAGTTGTTTCAACATCTTTGTCGATAGTGTCTTCATTTGTTGGGGATTGAGTTGTTTCTAACCTGGGTTGTGTATTACTTTCCTTATTCTTTTGTTTTCCTATTGCTTTTGAAGGCTCTTTCTATGTCTGTTAGTTAGATATATTGTTTAGTATCCAAAATACTCTAATAAATCTGAACCAAGTTTATGATAATGGAATTTGGAGTTTTTTCTCATTACCTGAAAAATTGTCGGAGCAGTGGATGTTGTTGTATTTGGTGATGAAGTACAATAAAAGGGTGGGTTCATTTGTTTCTTACCCTTTTTTTCTGTAGGTTTAAGAAGTTCTATTTCTGATGGAGTAGATCGCTTTCCTGTAATTCTTTTACCTTTAATTGTCTGGGTCGGTGTTTCAATTACTTTTTGAGATACTGTTGAAACGGTAAAAGCCCTGAGAATGGCATAAACCTGGAATTTATATTATTCTTACGCACTTTGCGATCTAAAATCATTAAGTTCCTTACATGATGATAGAAGAAAGACAAATGTTTGACGCACATTTGTACTCACTTGATTTATCCCTAGGTACATCTATAATTACCTACAACAACAACAAATGATACAATGGTTGCTTGGTACACTAACCAATAACAACAATTAAGATAATAAAGTGAAAGAACTTCTTAACTCTAGAAACCTCAAATAGCTAGTTTTTTTTTAGGAGGAAGATGAAATATGAAGGGACTTGAGGCAACTTCAAATAATAGGAAGTTTTTTTTGGGAAGAGCAAGGTTTTAGGTGGCTACTCAAACCGTTTCTCAAGTTTTACATAAAAGAATTACCATGTAACCATTGGGTATTTGTATTGATTAGGCCTTCCAAATATATTGAAGTGGACTTTGGTTTGGTCTTATATACTAAATAACCCATAGATAACCCACTACATTTAAATGGGCTTCAGATGCGTACTTACTACAATGAATAATGTAAGTTGATAATGCACGTTTAAAATCACAAATTTTATGAGATTTGGCTAGACTACTATTCTGAAGCCTTTAATGGGGAACCTAACCTAGTATGCCCATTACCCATAAACATGAATTGGGACGGATGAAATAATTGCATTTTGACCTTCATAACCATTGAAGGACCTAAGAGCATCCACAACAATTAAGAGGGTGGATTTGATGAATTTTAAGGTGAACCCAATCCACCTCAATCCACCCCACAGTAGTTTTCAATCCATCCCAAGGTGAATTCACCCCACGCACTTCTGAACCGCGCGCATAAATGAGCGTCCCAGATGAGTCCACGTATTTTAATCTTGAACGTTGTCTCTATGTGCAGTTCTAAAGTGTGGGTAATGGGAGCTAATGAATTGTTGACACGTGTCTATGCGCAATTCGAAAGTAAGGGGTAATGGGAGCCATTGGATAAATGACACGTATTTTAATCTTAGTGGTGAATAGTATAAGCGCACTTCAGAACCGCGCGGCGTGAATTCACCCCAAATCCACCCACAGGGTAGAAAATCTGCCCTTGGATGAATTTTGCTTTTTCCACGCCAGGTATTCACCTAGCTGCTGGGAGACAAATTGGGTGGAAAAGAGGGTGGATTTGGAATTCACCCTGCCACGTCAGGGTGCACCTAGCTGCTGTGGGTGCTCTAATATAGTGCACTAGTGTGCACCCGTGCTTGTTGCATGGACCATCTAAATTGATATGATAGGCTGAGCCGACTACGTAGTGAAAGAGAACGTCAACCCTAGGCCGGACGGTACATCCACCGATCCCCTCGCAACACGCATGAAATGATAAGAAGAAAAGATAATAATAATAATAAGATAAGAGGTAAGAGATGTACCAAAGGAAGAGCGGTATCCTGATAATTGTAAGACCACTGATGTGGCTCACATTATGTTAGACAACGTGGAAGTTAAGAGAAGTATAGATGATAACGAGGAAGATTAAAATACTTTAAGAAGATGCTTTTATAGCTGTATGAAATTATAATTTAACTGTGCATTTACATGTGTAGCATGAATTTTAATATTGTCTTGACTGGAGTAGGAGCTCATGATTAAAGTATGAGATATGCTCTGAAAATAAGTAGAACTTGTTACATAAATGATTAACAATAGGCTAGCATAAAGTTGTTACATGAGTATGGTCTTTCTTACTCTTGTTTGAATCTGGTCACCTTGTCATCGATATCAATCGATGAGTTATCGCCACATTCATGATCTTCATCATCCTTGATAGGGCATTGTACTAAGATGTGTAGTTAAGCAATCACTCCTACATGAAGGCCATTTTTTCCAGATATTTCTTTAGCGCCATTGTCTGTTGGTAGTGGGGGGTTGTAATGTCTGATTTGCGGCATTCAAACCTTTTTCCACTTTCCAAAATTCCTTTCTCATCTGTAGACTGTTTTATGTCACGTTAGTTAGGATATGTTAATAACGTACTACACGCATAAACATTGCAAAAAGCTTGTTTATATAAGACATATAAGTACTAAGTAAATGAACTAACTGGATTGGGAGCATATCAGACAACGGGGTTGTAGGTGAGGGATTATCTTGATGCTTGTCTATTTCTTTTCTGAGGTCATTGAAAATATAAATCATCTCCACTTCCAAATGTACAAATATAGATGCTTATTTATTTTGGAGGGTTGAGGAGGCAACTTCATTCAGGTAAGTGTATATGAAATAACCATTAGTGTCCCAAAATTTATCACCAGCAGCGAGCGATGGATCACTCCGACATAATTTCTTTAAAAGATCTATTGTTATATCATAACCGTAATTGGCTAAAAGATGCTAAAAATTTAGTGTAATAATTTGCATTGTTCTTATAATAACTCGTTTTGAGATTACTTCATTTGTTTGACTATGCACGACTTGGAGCATCATAATCACGTCAAGTTGCATACTTGCATTAGATAAAATAAGGTGCTTGGAAAGTTTGTCGTACATACTCGAATCTATGTCCCTTACATTAGTAACGTCCATTATTTCTGAACATAAGAAAATAAGGCATTACTTAGTTGAATTGTGTAGTTTGTACTTTAGAGTCAGTACCAACGTGACAAGTAACACTAGAGATAGATTAAAGATTTAAATCTAGAGAGAGAAAGTATCAACTTGCATGTGTAAAAACATAAGATGGGGTTATAGTGAGATCTTGGTTAAAGAGGCCATGAAATACAATACTAATAAAGAATAAAGGACTGCATACTCTACAGTAAATCATGGAGATATAGATTCGTGATTTAAACCTTGAGAAAGAGGGGATCAACTTGCACTTGTAAGAGCATAAAATGTGGCTGAAGTTCATGATTTAGAAGATATGAAAATTAACATTAATAAGGTATAAATATAGGGATAGATTGGAGAAGAACTGTAAAAGCATAAGATGGTGTTAAAGTTCATAATTAAGTAGTTATGAAAATTACTATTAATATGGTATAACCCTATAGATAGATTAGAGAAGATGAGGGCCTGTGTAAAGGAGAAGAAGAGCTATGAAGGAGGGGCGCATATACTACTTTAACCTCCAAATCTAGAGATATAGAGTAATGTGTGAGAGAGATGAGTAAAAAATGGTGATTTCCCTTAGTATTGAAGGGTAAAATAGCGTTAATAAAGAAGTGTGCTTCGAAGAAGGGTAGTATAGGGATAATAAATAGTGTAAATAGAGGTTGAATGTTTTGTTCATGTATGTAGAGAAGAAGAGGAGTTTGAGAACTTTATAAACAGTCTCCCAAAAATAGCCTCGCAGCATTAGATAATAAATTACAAGTCTTTAAAGTTTGAGGGAGGTATATGGGGGTGGTTAAACATGGGAGCTGAAGAAAAGAAATAGTGAATTTCAGCCTTTTTGGACGAAAATATCCAAGGGCCACAATGTAATCAAAAAATAGATGTTATAAGAGCAAATGCAGCAGGGTGTGAGTTTGAGTTGGGTTTGCAAACCCACACTCAAACTCACACTTTGAGTCTCCCAGCAGCATTTTTTCGAGTGTGAGTTTGTTCACGTGGCGGTATAGTAACTCAACCGAGTGTGAGGAGCTCATACTCAAAAAATTTGAGTTTGGCAGTGTTTAGATTACCGCGCGGTATTCCTTTTACCACGCGGATTTTCCACGCGGAAAAAGGAATACCGCGCGGTAATCTAAACTCCTTCAATCTCAATTATTTTGATCAACACTCCCTGGGTACTTCTTCCACAAAACCAATTGCAGAGTAGAGGAGAACCTCTATGCTCTCCCCAAATGGCGAACTCCGGCACCAGTAGTAATAACTCTACACCATCGACCCCATCCTCCCATAACCCACCTTTAATACCATTCGCTCAACACCCATCATCACAATTCACTCCATACCTCTACCAAAACCCACCGCAATTTCAACATCAATTTCAATTACAGACCCCACCTCCGTTTACCATGTCGCAAGGGGATCCCAGTTATGGACAATATCAAAGTCCATTTACACTCTCTCGACTGCAACCTCAAACGTTTAGCCCGTACTATCAACCCTATCGACCCACTCAGCCTCAAAGTTTTCAACCACGCGGTGTTTATTTCACCGCCAAATCTTTATTTCTATTCGACCACAGTGCAAACTTTGTTCGAACAGAATTTGGTTCTATTCGAATATAACTCCTCAGTGTCAAATTGTGCAAAATTGTAGAAATTTATTCGAACAGACAAATAGACATTGAAAAAACTCTACCAAAAACTTAAAAACTTCAATCAATTTCAATATTAAATAGTCATGGCTAATGAACATCACACAAACTCTCTGAAAAACCATTCTGGCTAAACTACAGCTTGGATTACAAAAAATAAATAAATAAAAACATAACAGAAGCATGAGAGAATAAATACTAGTAGTTATAGATGAGCTTCTACATCGTCTACAAAAACATCAAAAAAGGTATATCTACTCATAATAATCTCTAGTACCTGCCCCCTGCGGCTAGTACCGCCTCCCCTGGTTCGCAGACCAGATCCACGCTGCCTCGTCCTCGCGCCACCTCTAGGTAATAGCTGCACCACCCGCACATCACGCCCCCTCCTCAGCTGTAGGTCCTGAACGGGACAAAGAAAATTTATAAATATTTTGACAAAATAAATATGACATTAAGAAAAATAAAATAAAATAAATAAATACATAAATAAATTACTTACATAGGCATATAGTTGATGATCTATACTGTCAATTTTCCTGTGGGCAATAGCATGTTCATCAGTTTACTCCTGGAGCCTCTCTGAGTCCCGTGCATACCCTGCAAGGACAAGTCGCCGCATACCATGAGTCAGGTGCCACATCTCCTCTGCGTTGTAGGAAGAAAACATGGGTGAAGGGTCCCTCAAGCGGGTGATGGGGAGTCTCTCACGCCTCCCTGTCCACTCCATCTGCCACCCCGAGTCTGGCCCCTCCACCTTACCAGGAAAACTAAAGTCCTGGGACAAGCTATGAACCGACGCTGACGTGACCACTATGGGTGCAATACCCAGCTCTGAGTGCAGTCGATCCGAACAGATCTATATTCCCCATCCTCTAGGAATCCTTCAATAAGTGGCCTACCTCCAAAGTTTGTTCAACCTAGTATGAGGCGTAAGTCTCTCGCTCCTCCCCTACTACAAACTTCTCACAGTCAAGGAACTTGGCCTGTTTCATCTCATGTAAAGCCACTGGACTAATATGTGGGGACATGCTAAGTGGAGGATCCAAAGGAATACGCGTCTCGCCTTCCAACTACCGTCGGCATCTATCCCTTAAATAATATTTGTAGTTTCCGTTTGGTACTTGAAGTGGCATCCTCTTACGGGATAGAAGTTTTGTAGTCAGTACATCCTCTATCTCAGACACCTGAGACTCTGACCAAGGTTCCCATATGATCATCTCAATCGTGCAGTGGTCAATGTGGTATATGCATAGAATAAACATATTGGTTGTCTGGTCATTTGTTTTCGTCTTGTTCCCCCTCTCCCATGTTCTGAGGCGCGGATAGGACGAGAACTTAACCTCTTCCTTGACTATAGGGTGAACAACCCCACAATACTTGTAGAACCAATACTGTATTTCAGAATAACATAAAAAATAATAAGAATTTATATTTAAGACGTTAATTGGAAGATATTTGATTTGTAAAAGGAAAAAGTGTTAGTGTACCGTAAGAAGTTAGACAAATCCAGTGATGGCACCCCGTGACATGAGTGCAGTATCCAAACCATGGTACAGGGAAGAAAGAATAGAAGAACCGCAGTCATATTGGGTAGCCGAGTCCAAATCGGCCACGGCTGCGAGATATCCAAGCGGGACGGCGTCATTGGCCGTTTGGAACCCCAAATGTCCCATCATGAAGAGGATAAAAATGCGAGCAATAGTAATATCATCCTCCCTATCAGTTGCGATAGTCAAGTGCGCCCTCAAATATGAAATGCTGACGTTCCTACTCTTTTTATGGCTGGAATCAATGTTGGGGAGCAATTGCCTCGCATTGGATAAAATAGACCATGTGTCGCCATACGGTATTTGTGTCGGATATCGGCCAATTGACAATGATGTTAGCATAGTGATATCGAGAGGAGTGACCCCTATCTCCGTACACAGGAACATAAATGTGTGTGTGGTCGGCTACCAACGCTCTGTAAATGCCTGAATTAGCCGATTATCTGAATTGCCCAAGCATATATCCATAAACTGCACAAAAATATTTACCACGGCGTCCCTTACAGGTGGAATTGTGGAAATCTCCTTCTACACTTTGATCACCGCAGTAAATGTGTCGTGCACACGCATCGAATCCCGATTCTGTTCATTGAAGCATTTTGTCAAATACTTGATTTATGGAAAAAAAAAATCACAATTACACTTAAATTTACCGTGAGATCATTTCCAGTGTAATAGATGTGACTGACTTCGTCTGGGAGTTGGGTATTACACCTCCGCGGGAAGTTTTCTTGGGTTGGGTTTATGTATATATTGGGGTTGGACATCTTCAAATTCTACTTGCTTTTTCTTCCTTCCGGACCTCGAGCGAGTTACGGAACGCTCTGGATCTCTTGTTCCTCTAAACCCAGGTATAGTACTGAGGTGTGGGTCTCCCTCTGGCATATACAGTTTGATTTTGTTGGAATGACAATTTTTTTACCAGGTATTTTGAGAGAGAGCAAGAAGTAAAAATATGAGAATAGTTAAGTTGGGATAGAGTTTTACAAATAGTTGATGCGGCGGTGTTTGGAACCTCGCGCGGCGTTCCTTTTACTGTGCGGTAAAAGGGATACTGCGCGGTGTTTTAATCTCTTCACAAATTTTTTTTAAAAAAATCTACGTCGATGACTCACATTGGCTGTTGGGAGAGGTCGGGTTTGAGTCGTGAGTTTAGTGGGCCTGGGTGTTAGAATTCATTCCTGAGCTCACACTCGCTACTAGAGATGCTCAAACTAAAGCCCTACATCTCCCCTGAGCATGTGTAGGGACTTGAGATGAACAACCACTACAACAAAAGTAGGCTTTTATTATTAACATCATTTTTTTTGGAAACTGGCGTTAAAAAACACTTTGTGATGGTGCCCACGATAGAACTAAGAAACTCATTAATGTTTTCACGTCACAACCTCGATAAATAATAAATAATGTGAATTAATGAAATGTCTTATATTACATCGATTTTGGAGATGACCTTCGAACGACTGTTATTTACGTCATTTCATTTTTAAGTTTAAGTCATTTATTAAATTTTGACATTGAATTTGAAATGAAAAAATCATAATTGAAAAGAGAGACTCAAAAAGACAAGTGAAGACTGACCTCAGTTGAATTGCTGTCTCCAATCTTCATCCCCCTTGAGAAAGAGAGAGGGAGGAAGATCATAAATTAAGTACATCTTCAACCTGATTTGGAAGAACCCTCACTTCTTTAACCTAATTTGGTAAATCCCTCAAATCTCTTCATTTCTCTCATGTCCCCTTTTCACCAAAATTTAAAATCAAGATACATACATGATTAGAAGAAAAAAAAATGAGAAAAACAATTTAATATTCAGGCTTCATGTATGGTGAGAGATAAAGGCTGCTTAAATCGAGCTCAATGACCTTGATTTTAGATTTGGCATCTTTGAAGAGAAATCAACTGATGTAGACTACGGTAAACTCAACAATGGCCTCTCTTACAACGTTTGATCCAATTCTAAACCTTGAATGCGAGTAGCTCTTGCCTTAGCATTCAAAGATAGGCAAGAAATTCAAATTTTAGTTCAATTTTGCCAAAATCTCTTTAAGATTGAATCAAATTAGATGTATGATGAAGTAATCTTTCTATGAATTTGACGATATATGTAAAAATATTGAAGCATTCTTTGTTTGGGGTGGAAAGTGTGATTAGCTTTAGCTAATACATTCGAGATTTATTTATGAGTTAGAAGTAAGGGTAACAGGGGCGTAAGTCATTTGTTTGTTACCAATATCTCGCTTTATTTCTCTTAAGTTGCACTTTTCCAGTATATTTCTAGACTAAGCCTCATATCGGGATAGTCATTTAGTTGAATATGATCTTGAAGTTGTTGCTGTAAGAGATTTTGAAAATTTGGCATAGATATCCTAAATTTTAGAGTTGCGTTTTAGTTGAAACTGTATATCGGTGCAACTATCAGGTTGAAATTGAATGATGTATGTAGGGAGTTTTGCATTACGCAACTCACTTGTAATATCTGAAAAAAATTTGGCTTGACTTGTTAAAGTAATGTGATTTTCTCTATGTAGGTTCTTCTGCTAGGTATATGTCTTTAATGTATATTACATACTTTTTTCTCTTTATACAATGGATAACCTAGTTCATCTTCATTTGGTTCATGGCAGCTCGGTTATAGAAGAAGAGGATGAGCATGGAGTTGCTCACATAGTTGAACATCTTGCATTTAGTGCCACAGATAAGTACACTAATCGTGATGTCATAAGTTATTGGAAAGTAATGGAGCAGGGTTTGGTGCTTGTCAGAATACCTTAACATCGGCGGATGGGATCATATATGTGCTGCTTGTACCTGTTAGGAAGCTTGAACTGAGGCAATATTAATTTTGCTGAATTCAGCTCAGAGGTAAAGATAGTGCCACCTTTAATAAAGGAAAGAGGAGTTGCTTTCTTTGCAATATTATAATTCTTTATGGTTGATTTCACTTACGTAATGTAGATACGAGTTTCATAAAATGATTTAGAAAAGGGAAGAGGAGTTGTTTTAGAAGAATATTGAGATAGTCAAAATACTCATGGGGGAATGCAGAATGCTTACTGGGGGTTTGATGATAGAAGGATCAAAGGTACTTTAAATGATTTCTTTATTAATTATTATTTATGGTTTGATGACATTATGGATGGTCTTTCTCTATTTGAAAAGTGTTTACTAATTTTAATCTGTCTTTGTTTGTATACTACTTACTTTTCTTCCTAAATACAATGGTTAACTTAGATCATCTTCATTTTATTCATGACAGCTCACTTATGGATTAAGAGGATGAGCGTGGATGCTCAAATAGTTGAGCATCTTGCATTTAGTGGCACAGATAAGTACACTAATCATTATGCCATAAGTTCACAGTAAGTAACTGAGCAGAGTTTGGTGCTTGTCAGAATACCTCAACATCGACGGACGGGATCATATATGTGTTGCTAGCCATTTTCCAGGTCTACAGAGATGAAGTAAAGGGTAAAAAGTTTTAGTATCCATGAATTAAGCTTCACCACCAACTCTAGTTGCTTTAAATTTCTTACTAGCTTAGCTTGTATGAATAGTTATAAGATTATTACTCCTCCTGTAGGGACTTCTCCCTCGAGCTCAGATAACATTGAACTAGTACCATGTCAGACTCACGCAATATGAAACTTGTCAACAGTGACCACGAACTGAAGAATAACATGGCTTGAGCACTCTAGGTAAAATAGAATAAGTTAAAGATATCTGTTTCCCACGAACTAGCACTTACAAGAGTAACTCCTATTTTTCCCCATTCTAGGAGAACGTGCTCACATACAAAAATGAATTGAGGCTGAGGTCTATAAAAATGATAAGTTTTAGGGAGAAGGACCAAGTTTTTCTAGCTAAAAAGATCTAAAGTTGTAATCTAAAGATATAAATCTAAAACAATAAAGCTCTTTTACTAAATTCTCAGACAGAGGTTTCCATGCCAAAGACTTGTGTCAATTTATATTTTCTGTCCTTATATTTAAGTCACTGGTATATTTGGTATAAGAGCCATTTGAGTTACGAAATTAAGCCCTTATATTTGGCACTGTTTGTGGGAAAGAAGAAATTTTTACAAAATCCTAAGGCAGACAGTTACTCCAAAATCAACATTCAATCATGGTGAATCCCAAACGACCAGCATTGGTTATTCTTCAAAACTAATTTACAGAACCTGATAAACTAGCATAACTAAGGGCGAACCTCAACGCCAAAACAGAAAAGCACAATGAACTCGAACATCAGTTAAGGCATGACCGAGAGCTTCTTAAACAGGAACTCGAAGAAGAGCGTCAAACTCAACAATTGCAGTTCAGTCAACATGAAGAACAGATGAAAATACTACAAATGCCTTGAAAGCTCTGTAAGACAATCAATAGGATCAAGCTCCAAGGGAACGTGAGGTCATACCCATGACTTCCAGGATTTTAGCACAAAATAGGTTGGGACCTAGAGGCGCATCTAGCAAAGGAGCCTCTAGAAACAACCACAATGATCATCAGATACCGGAAGCCACAATTCATATAGGATGAGAAGGTCAATTCAAAATTTGTAGGGGACGCGGACACTAAAAATGACTGGAGGATGAACCTCAACCTCCATTCAGGGTACCAGTTCATGAATGTTTGAGCGAGGGAAGTGGTAATCATAATCCATGACCCGGATGTCAGACATTTCTAGCCTCTTGCCAATACGTCACACATAAACATATAGATCAGCGAATCAAAGAATTGATAGAGGCTTAAGCTCTTAGCAGTAAGGACAATTTGGGCAAACTACAAGTTAGTTTGATTGCTAAAGAGTTATTCGATATGGAGATACCAACGGGATTCCCGTCTCCGTAGATCCGCAAATACAAAGGTATAGATCCTAGTGAACACGTACAACAATTCTGAGATTTGTTAGGATTTTATTCGAACTTAAACCACATTCTTTGCCGTTTGTTTGCTTCAAGTCTCCAAGGTGAACCATTCCGCTAGTTCCATTATCTACTTGAAAATTCCATCCTTACTTTCAACCAATTACAGAAGATCTTCGTCAAGACTTATGCTCAAAACAAAGATAAATAAGAGAACTTGTACACTCTAATCAGTCTCAAATAAGCTCAGGGGGAGAAGCTTAAAGTATTTTAAAATAAGTTTCTCAAAGTCACAAGGAAAGTTGATAATCTCAATCAGGAGATAACTATATCGGCGTTTACCAATGCACTACAGCTCTATTATAAAGTAAAAAAACACCTTTTCTTGAACAAATCCTCAGCGTTGGAAGACATGATTAAAAAGGTCAATGAAAATATCAACCTGGAGAGGATGATGTCAGAGAGACATAAATCTACCAAAAATATCCTCATCGTAAAGGGTTCACCATGAGATAGAAATAGTAAAAGCAATAGTGATGTCCATGGTGATAAGAAATTAACTAAAACAAATAAGAAAATCATGCAAAGGCAACTTGCTACTAAAGCCTGTCCTTCCAAAGATGAATGTCTAGATTTCAGTAATCTATCCTATACTAGAAAAGGATAAGTACTTCTGTGTGGGTTAACCTCTAGAACTGATCGAAGGTAAACCGTATTGTATGCACCATAAGGTAACATATCATGAAACAGACCACTTCTACACCATACAGAGATTGGTGGAGTACATATTCAAAGATGGAAGAATGCATGAATACATTATCAATCTGGAAGGATTCAAAAATGGGAGCTATAAGAAATAGGTCAAAGTGATTAGAGTCGTCGAGCAATTAGAGGAAAATTACTTGTACCATTTCTACCTCAGCCATATGATTAAGATCTACCAGATCAACAATTCAACCAGATTCAAGTGAAGGAGGTTATCAGAGTACTGTAATCTTACAGTTCAGGAAAAAGAAACTAAACTCTTGCCCGCATCAAGCCTTCGGTGAACAAGAATTTCATTCGAAAATTACGATATAGGTCATGTGAAGTTTCAACATCTTGAAGCATTGGCTATTATACTCAAAATGAAGAATTTTGTCATGCACACCATAATGATTGATATAGGTAGCGGTTTCAAAATTCTTTTTCAAAGCACCATCAACTAAATGTGGCTTGTAGACAAAGTTATGCAAAACGACATCGATATCAGTGGCTTCAATGGGTCAAAAGAAGAGCTACACTCGACATCACATTTTATGTTATCAATGTCAAATCCAGATTCTTGGGGATAATGGATCGTGGCTGGTTATACCACATGCAAATAATTTTCTCTACATACCATTAGGCATTTCGCTTCTAATACAATGATGACATCTATGAGATTAAAGGCAGTTAAAATCTCTCTCAAACTTGTGAAAGCACATTATCTGCCATACTTGATACATCTAAAATATTTTCCTCATTGCAATTACATCAAGGTGATCACGCAGAAGATCAGCCCTGTACAGTCAAACCTGCAAAGTACATTGAGATCGATGGACATAGTAGGGGAATATACATTGGTACCAGGCTTGTCCAACAGGAGAAAACAACTCTCATACAATTCCTTCAATCAAATATAGGCGTATTTGTATGAACTTTCCTAGAAATTTTGGGAGTCAACCTTACAAAGGCTTGTCACAAATTAAGTATCAGGGATAAAGCTACAACGGTCATACAAAAATAGCGGAGGCTTTCCCCTCATATATGAGATGAGGCCAATAAGGAAATTGATAAACTGATTGACATCAGTTCCATTCGAGAAGCTAAATACCTGAAATGAATTTCAAACATAGTTGTAGTTTTAAAGAAGAATGGGAAAGTTAGAGTTTATGTAGATCTCAGAGATCTTAGCAAACACATATCGAAGGACATTTTCCCTCTTCCTGTCATCAACCAAATTCTAGATTTCATAGCAGGACACGAACTTTGGTCTATGATGGACGTGGCCTCAGGATACAACTAGATACCTCTCTTCGAAAAAGACTAGGGGAAGACCACATTTATAATCAAAAGAGGCCTCTACTATTACAAAGTCATGCCATTCGGCCTCAAAAATGCGGGAGCATCTTATTAACGGCATGTAACAAGCATGTTCAAAGAATACATTGATGATATGCTCTGTAAAAGCCTACAAAAGAAAGATCATATTATGAATCTTGATATAGTTTTTAGGATATTACAATCATACAAAATTAAATTCAATCCTGATAAATGTTAATTATGAGCACACTCTGGTTAATTTTTGGGATAGCTCATCAGTCTGAAGGGAATCGATGCTGATCCTGATTAGATTTTAGCTCTAATCTCCATGCCATCTCCCAAAACAAAGAAAGAAATACAAAAACTTAAAGGACATATTGCAACAATCAACAGATTTGTCTCCAAGTCATCAAATCAATGTAGATGGTTGCTCATGCTACTTTGTGGCTCTACCGGAAGTGATAAAGGATGATAAAATGAGGAGATTGATTGGACAAAAAAATGTGAACAACTTTCCAGGAACTTAAATGGTATCTAGAGAAATCACCACTAATGAGCACTCCTATCCAAAATGAGGAATTGATACTCTAACTTGCAGTTATAGAAAATTCTCTAAGTTCGGTTCTCATACGACTTGAAGGTATAATTGAGAAGCTAGTATAATTTATCAGCAAAACCCTTACGTTGACTGAAACATGATATTCTAAAAAAGAGCGACTTCTCTTAATACTCTTTTATACATCACAAAAGTTTAAACACTATTTTCAGGCCCATTCTATCAAAGTTATAAAAACTATCCCCTACGCGACATACTATCTAAAAAGGAGAAATCATGCAGAGTGTAATAATAGTCCGCTTGATTGGGGGTGCACGACATCAAATTTGAACAAAGAACCTCGAAAAAGGACAAACAGGCAGTAGCTGATATTTTAGTGAACTTCCTAGTCGAAGATCCAGATTGGAAAGAACACGATCCTGATCACACAAAAGAAGATGTTGTCAACAATCATTCTAAACCCTTCGAAGAAAGAGCTGAATGGATCATACTAAAGGGATGGAGGCTTCTCACAGATAGATCTGCAGGACCCACTATGTCAGGGATAAGAATAGTGCTAATAACATCTTCCAATGATAGAATCGAGAAGTCAATACGCTTAGATTTTGAAGCTTCGAACAACGTAATAGAGTACAAAGCATTGATTGATGGCCTGGATATGGCATTGGGAATCAGCGTTCCTGAATTATCAGTATATGCTGACTCATTATTGATTATACATTACTACTCTGACCAATACAAAAATATTAGCAAGATGGTTGCCTATGCAACACTTGTTGCTAATAGAATGAGTAGATTTGATAAAGCTACGCTTGATAATCCACCTCGCAGGGAAAATTATCACGTTGATATTTTAGCTTACTTAGATGGAGTATTGGGTACTGAGGCTAGATATTTGCAAATCGAAGTAATATCATCAACATCGATCACACTTTGATATGTGC
Source organism: Kingdonia uniflora (assembly GCA_014058105.1). Taxonomy (NCBI): domain Eukaryota; kingdom Viridiplantae; phylum Streptophyta; class Magnoliopsida; order Ranunculales; family Circaeasteraceae; genus Kingdonia; species Kingdonia uniflora. Next base: position 2,547,863 of record JACGCM010002813.1, read on the forward strand.
AATTAATACTGGGGGCGATAAAGATGAGGACGACGATTGGAAAAAGCCTTTCTTCATTTATCGCAGCCCAGAAAATAAATGTGATGGGTCACTTCTAGAAGATCCCAAAGAGCGCTGACAATTGATTGTAAACTCCAAGTGATACACAACATAAAATGGCACTCTGTATTGAAGATCAATGATTGGCCCCTATCTAAAATGTCTATCCAAACAAGCTGCTGGCGGAATGCTAAGGAATATAGATGAAGGGCCTTGTGGCTCCCATGGCGCAGGACGATCTCTTACCAACAGATAAATTACACAAGGAGTTTTCTGGCTAGGAATGCAAAAACAGGTCGAGAAATATTCATAAAAATGCAACGCTTGCCAACGACATGGTAATCAAGTCTGAGCTCCTGCACTAGAACTTCACGTTAGTAAGGTGTTCTGGTCTTTCAAGCGCTGGGTACTGGATCTTTTTGGTGAATTCCCAAACACACAAAGTAACCATAAATTCTTCATTGTCGTAATAGATTACTTTACGAAATGGGTGGAAGCATCACCCCTTTGTCAAACTCGAGAAGAGGAAGTTATATCATTTATCATGGAACATATCGTCATAAGATTTAGCTGTCCCCACCTAATTTTGATCGATACCAGGCCACAATTTGTTAGAGAAATAGTATTTGCATTCCTCAAAAAATATAACATCATTCATTCACCCTCAAATCCATACAATTTATTGGGAAAGGGTCATGCTGAAATCACAAACAAAACTATAGTGGATAGACTTAAGAAGATACTCTAACCAGAAAAATAGAGTAATTGGATAAGGGAACTATCACATGTCTTGTGGGCCTACAGCACAACACCAAGACAATTAACAGATTGTACCCCATTCTTACCCGCTTATGGGACATAAGCCGCTATCCCAACAGTATATCATCATCCTGTCAAAGATCACGAGCTCACTGATGAAGAAAATGAGTTTGAATTGGCATGTAATATGAACTGGATTGATGAGATACGAGCTCAAGCTGTTATCAACTTGGGTCGGTATCATCATATGCAAGCAAATTCGTATAACCAAAGGGTTCGGTGTTTTGGATTCAAAATCAACGACTGGGTACTCCGGGAAATCCCCAAGAGCCAAAAAATAATAAAAATACATGCTTGGAACCTTGCAGATAATTAGGAAGGTCCATTTCTTGTAGTGGGACTAACATGTCTTGGGTCCTATTACCTCATAACAAAGGATGGCATCCGGATACCAAGCCCTTGGAACACTCGGATGTTGAAGAGATATTATCGCTAAAAACCTATTCTTTCAGGCACATGAAGCATTTACTATTATTTTTTACATTCCAAAAGTGAAATGTAATCTCCAAACAGTTTGTACATTCTTTTCTCATCAATGAAAACTTTTTAGTTTTTCCCCACATTACCGTCTACTATCATACATATATATCTTAATCTAATAAATCTTTATTTTTATTTACTAAACCTTACAGATAAGGAAAATTAACACTTGCTTTAATCTATCTAACATCTACAATATAGAAACCAAAATAGTTTACGACTATTATTATACCAGTCCTTTTGAAGAAGAAGACGAACTTCCCATATCTTTAGAACTTCTTAATTTTGGTGCTCAGCAGCGACGATCTCTCTACCTTGCTCCACCATTTCTTGGGAAAGGGAACCAATATTAGACACAAAACGCTCCATATATTCAGCCTGAATTTACTTCATCTCTCACTTTATGCCTTAAGCAATCATCTTATCATGTATAGTATCTTTTTTTTTTTTTTAATTCTCTTAATATCAGTCCTAAAAAATGCGAGCACTGCTACCATCTCTATCTTATGAACCGAACTCACCGCGAACTTATTTCTATTAGGTACTATAAGCTCACAAATCCTTGTCCTGACATCCTTTAGCAATCTTTCCAGATTACTACAACGATCACATTGTTCAGAAGTTTTAGAAATAGGTTGAGCATGACGAGCTTCCATCACTACCGTAAATTCGTTCATCTGCCTTATCATCTCCATTGATTCATCCAGTCTACTCCGATTGTACAATTTCTCATCGATGTCTCCCTTCAGCTCTCGTTGGGATATTAAAAGGACTGCTTCTAATTTTTGTATTATTTTATCTAAAAACATGTCACTAGTCCGGGACTCTGCAACTCGGCATCCAACGTCGTTCTCTGCTCGATCAAAGTTTTTACTTTGACCTCCTTCTTTCTCAAATGCTCCCTAACATTAATAAAGTCCCCTTTTAAACATATTACTTCAACCTTTAACCCTTTGATACGATATTGAGCATAATCCACATCTCTGCTTTTCCCTTTCAGTCTTTCTACCACTTCTATCAAGCTACCACGAGCTGTTAATATTTCTTTCACCAATTTCTTTACTCGTTCAATGAGCTTATCACAATAGTTTTGCGCACTGGCAATATTATCTTCCCATTTCTTTACAGTGCTACTCAACATCACCAACTCCGTCTCTTTCTTTTCCACAAGTTTTTGTGACTCTACCATTTTAACCTCCATTTTCTTTTTTAGCTCTGCAGTATTTTCTAAAGGCTCATGACTCTGGCCCAAATTGAAGTTTAATTTCTCATAAGTTCAAAAACCATTTTTCGCTGACCTCGTACAGTTTCTAACTCGACCTGCACAACAATTTGATAACACATTGCACAACTTGAAAGTTATGCGATGTATATATATATATACCTCATACAAAAATAATTCATATATATCAGCAGTTCACCAAGTAATCGATTACAGGACTTCCAGTTTAGTCATATATATCATTGGCATGCCAGCACGAGCTGATACTTCTTTAGCATTTAAGCTATGCAGGTTTCTTACTCTAGTGGCCAATTCTTCTACGATCGAGGAATCTACATAAATACGATAATCTTCTAATATTCTAAGGTATGCCTCTTTTAACCCTCTCTCACTGTCTATTTCAACTTCTAAAAAGAGGAGGGTCCACTTCATCAGATCTTTTGTTACTTCTGGAGTATTTAATCTAGTTCTACTAGGAAGGAATGTTCTAATTTTTAGGTACCTACTCCTATCTTTCCTTACTACCTCATCCTTCTCTATTTTATCTTTGGCCCATCCTAAACGGGCTACACATAAATCTCTCCAATGATCTTTATTAATTTCTTTATATTTACTAACCTGAGACTCCATGCACGCAATAATTAGAGCTGCTGCATATGATACATTTATCTCCTTAACAAGCTCTTTCTTTAAGGCCTCAATTGTGGCGTGCAGTTTGTTAAGTTCCTACGCATAATAATTTCCATATCAAACAATATCGACAACTCCAAAGATTTGCCACTCAAAAATATTGCAATACAAATCTTTGTTAACACTAATAATAGAATCTTCTACAAACATAACACATATATCTTACTCTTCCTTCTCCGACTCCTCAGCCCCTTGGTTTTCCTTCTGCGTAGAAGGAAATAAAATATTTAAACCTGACACAAATTATTCAAGCAGAGTCCTCCCTACCTCTGCCTCTTCCTCTCATTCTAACCCAGCGACGTCCAGAGATTGTCCTTCCATGATAGCAATCACCTCTGAATTGGACTAACCATCATTCTGAAGCCTCTGTGCAAAATTATCTCAGGCAACAGTCAATGCCTTGATAGTTGCAGCAGAGTCATTCACGATCTTATCAGTAACTTCTTGAAAAGAGGTCTTCAGATATGTTATCTCCAAAATCGTGTGGGTTTTCTCTTTGACCAGCTTAACCTTCTCTTTTTCCAACTTAGCTCTTTCGATAGCCAGATCCTTTTCTAGCTTTGCCCTCCCGTCCCCAACACCAAGAAAAAGGCCCCTTAAGGCATGGGAAACCTATAAACAGAAGTTATATGGTCAAAATTATGAACTAGTACATGCCCACACAACTATTACCAGTATTTCAACTTACACTCAAAATTTTGAGCTTTATTACATATTGAACTTCAGCAGGATTAGCCAAAGCCAAGGCCTTGAGTTTGCCCTCCAGCTTGAGCATATCATTACTGGCACTTATTTTCATAACGACCTTCTGCGCCTCCTTTCCAATAGGAGGTGGAGGGCTGTCCCCCAATCTCATCTTCTTGGAGCTAACTTCCCCTCTCCATAGTTTTCTACTCTAGAGGGTAAAACGACCTTTTTAATATTCCTCCTCTTAGGTGGCCTGCAATCTATTTCCACCGAGACACTCTCCGCAGTCTATGGCCTTAAACCCAATGGCTGAATTACAGAGAAATCGGGCACTACCACCCCAGAAAGTTTCGTTCCAGAGGATGAATTTTCACCAACCAATTTCCTTTTCACTTGAGATTTTTGGATTTTAGCAGATTTTCTATTCACTCGTTTGTTCCTGCTAATCTCAAGTTTTCCCAATACAGCTTCCAGCTCGACTCCCTCTTGAGCTACTATATCAATCAAGGATTCTTCTCTCTTAACAGAATAAGGAGAATCTGTATACAATACAATAAATTATCAATAAACAAAGCACCATAAATAGATACCGTTCAAAGTTAGTAAGCTTTACTTATATTTCTTTAATGATTTATATGTAAGAGTTAGAGAGTCCTCGTCAGCTCGTTGGAGATACTCGCTTTTCGCCCAAGCCAAATTATCATTTCATACCCTTCTAGCAGAATTTAGGTCAAAAAATTGGGGTCGGGTCAAGCTGGAAGAAAAGTAAACACCCCCAGTAGATGTGAAGTATTTCACATTACAAAACTTCAAAACATCTAAAAGAGTTAGTCTTCTCTCATTCCCCTCACTGGCCCACATCCTATTTAAATTATCGCAGACATTGATTACCTCCCATATTAACCCATTCAGCTGGACAAGACAGGCCTTGTCTCATTCATGATACCTTTAGCAATGTTGCTTAAAGGTACCACTAACCCATATTCGAACGGGGTGAGATAATACAAAAAACCCTCCTCTAAATCACCTGTCAAGTTCCCATTGAAATACTAAAAGGTAACAGACTCTGGAATCTTCCTACGAGTTTTCTCATACTCCAAGTCCGGCAGCATGAAAAATGAACAATTACCTCCTCCCATCAAAACACTCACTAAATGATCTCCTACCATACTTCATCACCCCCCATACACCAGCTATACTACTTTTACATTTACAAAATTTGTTTAACACATCTGACCCTACAGAATAGCGATAGGGTTACCAGGGAAATTTGGACACTCGAGATGTTCCTCCCCTTCACTCCCCTTTAAGTTAATCTCCATTTCTATAGATAAACTGACATCATTCGATCTATTATTTATAAGATCGCCCCCCCCCCCCCCTCGCAGAGTTGGCACCCTCACATTCTACATTTTCCTCAGCAATTGAACGACCCGAGGTGGAAGGAACAATCTCGAATGTAGAGCTTGACAAAGAAGGATGTCTATTTCTAAATTCTTTTCTACGCATCTGCACCTAAATAAAGGTCCAGGTATTGAAGTCAATTTATATATTTTTCCTTGATCATTGTGTTTCAAATAAGTCAAAAAACCACTTTTTCCTATAAATAGTAAAAAAATACAATTTTTAGATATAACATTCAAAATTTAAAATGAACGCAAAACAAGGTAACCATTACAAAAAAATTAACACAGAGAATTAAATCTCCATAGAAGTAAGAAATTCATACACCAAACAGTAACCTTCAACAGCTGAAGATGAATCCGGTACAACAAACTCTTCCTTTTTCCCAATAGGTTCCGATACCTGAAGATTCTCCTCCTTCTTAAAGATCAAAATTTCCTCTTCCCTTTGACAATGATGATTCAATTATGGGTTTTTCTCAACTAAGACTCTACAATTCAATTTTTTTCTCTCTCTTTAGATATTCGTCTCTCTATTTTTTGTAAAAGTTTTAATGAATAGAGGGAGGGGCTATTTTTAGATTTTTTTCAAACTGTTGGCAGTTATGGTGACTTGTGTAAGCCGCCCCTGGTTTACCGTCGAGGTGTCCTTTCTATTGCTCCTGTTAGTCCACTCATGCCTTTTGGGGAGATATACTCTTTCATCATTACCACCACACCTGTCACTAATTTTTTTTTTCTCTCTCCTAATCCTCCTCTTCTCAAACCTCTACAAATCCAACATATTCACTACACAATATACTCGAACTACAATTACAATCCTTCCTCTCGAATTACAAGATACCAAAACTCAATAAAACAAAATATATTTATACTAACATCAACGGTACTACCAATGCTAACATAACTCAAAATTTAAAATATCCAAATAGAAAACAGATAAAAAGGAAAAAAAAGTACACAAAGTCAACAAACAGTTTTTATTTCCATTATATTATTTTGACCTTAATATCAATGAGCTCTCACAAGTAATTGCATCTAAAATATCATAAATGGCCTACATCTCCACATCTGGTAAATTTTCCACTAGCAATCATCTCATCTTCATCAGCTATCTCATCCGGAGAAATCTCTCTTATATCTTTCTTTCAAGCTTCAGGATCGCTAATCATATCACAAAAAACATCGCAGTAAAAATACCGATCTAGCTCAATATTTTTATCCCTTGCAGTTAAACCTTCAAGCTACAACACAGATACATGAAGCTTGGTGTTATACCCTAAACGACCAAACAACCTTTCCCGGGTTTCAGCTACTTTTATGACCAAGCGCCTCATACTTGCGTAATGAGCCCTCCACGAATGAATCCTCACCATAATTCCTGATTCAATATTTTCATATCAACCCCAACCTATTTATAGTATGAGTATGATAACGCCAAATCCATTTATTCTGTTATGAAGATCCTAACTGATAACTCTCCATGTTGTGAATAGGTATTCACCCCTAACAAATAATGATCCTTATCTATCAAACTCAGCTCGATAAATATCTACCTATCTATCAATATTTTTTTTAAAATATTCTATCACAATCACTTTGAGCAATGCATACTTATTATTGTCATACAAACTTACTGTTTTCATCATTTCAATTCACAGTGTTTCGAACATTATATAACATCGCTATTATTTCAGATGATTAAACATTTCAGTTTGAGAATAGATATTTTTTTCTCTCAAAAAACAAAAAAATTAAAAAACAGAGTACATACAAAAAAAGAGAGATAAAGAACACAGATACATAGTGGTTTTTAATAAAACTACTCGCACGCACAATAGCAACGTGGCTTCCTTGCTTGGACACCTGCATCCTTATCCTCATCATCAATGTCCTTCTCTGCAAGTAGACAAAGACCAACCCTGCACTGCTACCCCGTTGTAACCTAAAAATGGAAATGGACCATTTGATAAAAATCCTCGTCCACGTCCTTTACCTCAGCGATAGCCATACCTTGATGGGTAGGATGGACATGGACATGAAATATAAGATTAAGGGTCTAGGTCTCAAAGTAGCGCAATTGTAGTTCATACACTTTGGCAAGAACTGTTGACTCCTTTGCTTTGCTTCTGGTGGTTACCATTTTCTTTACCCCTTACAGTGAAACTGAAAAGGAGAATAACGTACAAAATATTTGATGAGAGAGAAGTACTTACAAAATAATAACTATCAGTACAACAACAATAATACTTATAAAGAGATCAAATTCAATATAGAGAGGGATTTCCAACACAGTCATCATTAAAAGAAATAGTTTATGGAAAACCTAACAGCCAATTATAACAGTCACATTATTGCAGCAGTCCAGCCTCTAACAATGCTTTACAATTCTGAGAAGAAGACATTCACGTCAGCAAATCCATCATTACATTCGTCAGTCAAAACCTATTCACATTTCAATAACAAGCTCGATTGAAGATTCTTAACTTAAGACACCCGTGCCTTTAGTTGAGAGGCAGCGATTATAAAGACCTATCCCTTGAGCTTAGATAACATCAAGTTAGTTCAATGCCAGACTCATGCAATATATACGTGACATATAACCTGTCAATAGTAACACCTCGGCACGAACTAATGAATAACGTGGCTCGAGCACTCTAAAGGCACCTGTCTCCTATAAACTTGCAGTTACAGTAGTAACTCCCATTTCCCACAATTACAAGAAAATGTGCTCACATGCAAAAACAAACTGGGAATGAGGTCTATAACAAGGATAAGTTCCAGAGGAGAAGGGACCAAGTATTTTTAGCTAAAAAGATCTAAAGTTATAATCTAGAGATATCAATCTAAAGCAATAAAGCTGTTTTACTAAACCCTCAAACTGAGGTCGTAGTTTTCATCTATTCAGAGGCTTCCGCGCTAAACACCTGTGTCAATTTATATTTTCCATTTTTATATTTGAGTCACAGGTATATTTGGTGTAAGAGCCATTTGAGCTAAGAAATTAGGCCCTTGCACCTCCAATGAAGGATGTATATATATAATGAAGTAGATACTTGTTCTATATAAGATTATTGAGAATTTTATACAGGTAAATAAAGAAAAGCTTGTAATAATTTATCCAAGTATTTTCTCTTCTTTTATGATGGCATGTGATGGCAGGAGCATAATATTGTGTGAGCTAAAGTTTGTTTGCTAGTGCATGTAAAGGTAAAGGAAAATTGAAAATAGGATGAGGATGGCAGGGATGGAAGGTTAAGGAAAATGATAAGTTTGTTTCTCACAAAGGTCGGGAATAGATTACGAGAAGACTTACATCTCCATGATAGACACAATCGTGTTTCCTTACTTACTCAGTTTATCAGACAAAGAAGTACTAGACAGGCTTTTCATGGACGTAGTAAATGCCTATCTATACGGTAAGCTTGATTTATGTATACATATGAAAATAATTGATGGTTATCCATTACCAAATGATATTAGATCAGATAATAAATATAAGTATGTTATTAAAGTAGAGAAATCATTGTATGAATTAAAGCAATCCAGCCTCATGTGGCATAATAAGTTAACTAAGTATTTACATAATCATATATTTTCAAATGATCATATTTCACCATGTATCTTTATAGCGAAGACAATCAAAGGATTTTCCATCATCGAAGTGTATGTAAATGACCTGACTATCATCGAAACCTTGGGGAAAGATGAAGGAAGTTGCCGCATCTTTGAAAATGGAGTTCTAGATTAAAGATCTAGGTATATCCAAGTTTAATTTTGGAATACAGATATTACATTTACCTAGTGGCATGCTTATTTATCAGTCGACATACACCAAAATACTTCCTCAATGATTCCATATGTATACTAGTCATCCATTATCCACACCAATGATTTCATGGTCACTAAACATCAAGTATGACCCATTCCATCCTCCAGATGAGGACCAAAATTCTTAGAACTTGAGATTCCATACCAAGGAGCGATTGGAGCTTTATTGCACCTAGTAGGGTGTACAAGACTAGACATTTCCATTACAGTAAAGTTGTTAGCACGACAAAGTTCAGTCCCTACACAGAGACATTGTAATTGAATAAGCCATATCCTATGATATATATATGCAGGGAATGATCAATTTGGGACTATTCATCGCAAAGGATTCAAAGATGAAGTTGACCGGTTACGCAGATGCAGGTAATTTTTTAGATCCTCATATGGCCAGATCTCAAATAAGGTATATATTCACGGCTAATGACACAGTGATTTTTCTGTGAAGCAAACCATAGTGGCAACATCATCCAACCATTCAAAGGTTCTAGTAATACGTGAACCTGGACAAAAAGCAATTTGGCACAAATCACTTATTAATCATATAGATACAAGTTGAAGATTACTATCTTTAGGAAACTCTCCAGCAACAATCTGCAAAGATAATTTAGCATGCATACAATAGTTGCGAGACAAATTTATGAAATGAGATCGTACGAAGCATACGTCACCAAAGTTTTTCCATACATACAAACTGCAAGAAGCTGGAGTTGTAGAGATCCAACAAGTTTGTTCATCAGAAAACTTGGCCAACCTGTTCACGTAGTCACTTCCAAAAGGAACCTTTAGAAGATTAATCTACGATATTGGGATGCGAGGACATAACATACTACTATCATCTAGGGAAGACTCTCCATAAATACTCAAATAAAAAAAGTACATTATTCTCCTTTGCCCTTCGCAGTGGTTTTTGACTTGATAGAGGTTTTTCCATGCAAATTTTAATGAGAGAATACAAAAGCGCATCTTATGCTAACTTAAAAGATTAATTGCATTCTTTATTATTTTAAAGGTATTTCTCTTTGGGTTTCCCAGGTTTTTTTTTTAATAGAGCAAGCTACTTCAAGATTATGCAGGCTCGGTCTCGGGCTCCAAGGGGGAGGGGGAAGGGTTTAATGAGCCATTATGGTAGGCCAATCCATGATAGGGTTTGGGAGACCACATAAAATCCCAGTAGGTAGTTAGTTAATTGGTTATGGTGGTTACCATAATTAACCACCCCTTTATAAATATGTTATGAGGAATACTTATAATACAATAAAACCTCTGTATATTTATCCCCCATATGTTAGTAACATCCATTTTTTATATTATAAATCTCAGTTTTGTCCTGCAGTGTGGTGATTGTCCTATGTGGTGATGCAAGAGCTGACTAGGACTGAATAAAGTGACATTAATAAACAAAAGTTAAGAGTTTTTTAATAAGTGTATGGGTAATTTAGTCAATACATCATAACATTATCGTATTTCTTCTCTTCCCTACAAACACTCATGTAAGTTACGAATAATGAGTTTTTCTCTCTAATTACTTCTCATTACTCTAAATTTGATATCATACGATGGAAAAATTTGACAACAATAATATTTGTTCCAATAATATTTTTGCAAGACCTTTTCGAGTAACCTATTTGTAAAGAAATAATGGATCAAAATATAAAACCAAGTATATTTATCAATCCCTGATGGTCCTGATTTATCATGGTATTTTGATTTTATCACGTTATTTTGGCCACTCAATATTTAAATCCTTAAAGGAAAAAATCAATTTATACCAAATAATCAATATTTATTGATTATATATTTGGTATTTTGATTTTAACACGATAAATTATAATGCTTTTAAACCGAGTGAAGATGTGAAGGAAATGTAAGAATGTGAAAAATGCCCAAGAAGAAAAGGAATCGGTTGACTCCCCATCTTGAACAATCCATAAAACTCCTCTTTTCAACTGTTGGATATAATTAATCAGCGATCAAAATTGATTCTAACATAGCTCATGAATCAAAAGTAATATCTTGTTTGGCAATCTCTTTCTACCTATATCTTGTCTTTTTTCTTCTTTCCCAACTTTTCCTTTTTCGAATATATAAGCTTTATACAAGTTTCAGGTGGACCATTTCTAGGAACTCAAACCACAATCATGTATTCCCGTTGTTTTATTTATTTGTTGTAACTGGAGGAATTCGGTCCATCTGGCCAGACCGTCAATTCTTAACTAAATCTTCTAAGGCTTATGCAATAGCCAGTAAACCACACGAACTGGCCGGCAAGCGACACAAGACATTAACTTTAAGATCATACATATTTTATCATAAAAAATTAATCCCATACTCTTTTGTTTTGGGGAATTAAAAGTTAAACCAATTAAATCTTATTATCATCAAATTATCATGATATTTTGATGATAAATTGATAAAAAAAATGATACATTGGAAATTTTTGGCCACAAAAGTTGTAATTGGTAAACTACTGATAATATAATCAAAGTACCAAACTGACGAAAATATGTTTTAATATTTATAATGGTATACTGAATTTATCATAGGTATTTTAATCCATGAATTCAGGTCATCTTATTAAAATTGGATAATAGGCTTTGGATTTGCAACTAATCATACGATTGATACCTTTAAAGTAATTATCAAATCTAGGATAGAAAAAAAGCATGATAAACTCAAATTTCCTTCTGTTCCTAGTAATTCCTGTAGGGGCCTATCCTTCGATCTCACCTAAAATTGAGCTGTCACTAGTTCAAATTACCTCCATGTTAGACTCACGTATTCTCCACGTGAATTTTCCAGTCAGCATCACCACGTACTCCATAAACTGGCAAAAAACGTGGGTCAAGCTCAAACCAAAAAACTTAAACAAGTCAAAACCACCTGTCTATCACGAACTCAACAGTTACTCAGTCAAACAGTGACTAACCACATTGTTTAGAGAACGTGCTTAAGTACAAGGAAGCTACGGAAGAGGCCTATATAAAGAAAAATTTCTAGAAGAGACAAGGACCAGAAGATTATAAGAGAAATCACCAAGAAAATTATATTTTCTAGGATTCTCAAAACTCTAAAATTCTTATTCACAAAGTCAATCATTTCTAAAATCAAGAAATAACTTCAAATAAGACATTATCAGCCTCAAGCAATAAACGTCACTATTACAAAAACTTTTAGGTCGTGGTTTCCTACCTATTTAATGGTTTTCCACGCAAAACACCTGTGTCATTTCTAGTCTATTAGATTTTTGTCACAGGTACATTTGTGTAAGGACTAATTCCATACCACTTCGAGCTCACGGGATTAGGACATTACAATTCCAACATGAGTTTTTTGGTTATATATTATTTTTAATTGTATAGTGTCTTACTACTAGTTGGCTAAACCATTGTGCTTCTTAGAATTGTCCTGGTACTAATACACAACTCACATCAATACCTTCTGAAGTACAATCACCTTGAGTGGTGCTCCGCTGATGAGCTCTAACAGTTAAACCTAACTATCATCTAGTATGTGTTTGAATTTATTTTCCCGATTTAGCAAGACCCATTTCCCTTACAAATATGGCCTTCTTAACCATTATTACGTTTGAAAATTGATAAACGTTTAATATTGTCTATAATAAAACGAAGAATATCTCAAAGGACCTTTCATTTACAAAAAATTCAGAATTTATATATATGCAACAAATTACATAATGTGGGAGAACCAATAAGACTTGAGGCTAGTACAAATCACTAGATCTCTAGTATGAAAGTTCTAACCAATTTTTTTTTAAAGAAAGGCTATAACTCCTAAAACGCTTAAGAGGCAGTAAAATAAAAGGCGAACCTATTTTTGAAATCTGAAATACTCAGTGTTAGGATCTTTTATCTTGGTTAGGAATTTTGGCCTTTCTTGTCTCCATTTAAAGAACGGGTGGGCTGAATAAGATGCTCTTCTTGCTTTTATGTGTGCCGAGAAGTTGGCTTCCCATCAAACTGCACTAAATCTAATATTTAATATTTTAGCTTTTACCAGTCTCCACTGAGTTGTAATGCACCAAGGGAATTTATATATTGAAAATTCCAATATTGATGCTTATGAATCTAAGACAACCCGTAACTACAGCCAACCTTGAAATACTGTCTGTTCTATGCCTTCGAGAATAACCTATATTTTTATTTAAGGACCTTACCATTACCTTTTACTTCAAAGCTTCTTTACAAGGTAAATAATATACTTTGGATTTGGATCGTGTGGTTTTTTGGATTCTATCGTTTGTGACCAAGTTTACATAGTTACAGAGAGTCATTTTCGCAGTTTAGAAGATAATGATGGTGTTGCTCTTAAGATGTTAATAATGGTACTTAACTGTGTTCTTTTTTCTTTTAGGCACCACTAATTGGTATTGAAATTTGGATATTTTTGCTGATCCAGTTATTGCTAACCACTAGATTTTTTCAAATAGCTCAGCTTTGACAATTCAATGACAGTAATTACCAAACTTTTCCCATTGTGAATGATTCTAAAATACCAAGCAGAACCTTAGCTATTGTGCGTTTATGCTTTAGCCTTATGAGGAACCAAACAAGCCCAGTAAAGTTATGTTACAATATTAGTAAAGTAGATAACGTAAGTTCTTTATCAAGGAATAACACTTCTATTATAAAATAACTATGTAGTTGCACTCATTGTGCTATATGATTCCAAATAGGATTGTGCGCCCTGCTATTTTATATTATTCATAAGCATGTGTTCCATATCATTTTGTTTTATGTTCCTCATATTCCTTATTGAGTTGCTTAATACACTAAGTGGTGTGGACTTTTTAACTTTTTCTTTCAAATTACTAGATCTTTAATTTTCCAAGATATTAGAAAATTAAGTGCTTATAATATTACTTATTTAATGATGCATATTTCATTACGAATTTGGAGACTGTACTATTCGCTAGCCGCGATACTTCTGACCTGTGAATTGACTTACACTAGATTGGTTTTCAATTGAGCCACTCTCTCATTCAACTTATTACAGTTGCGTTGTACCATCCTGAACTCCATATCTTTTGTAGAAAAAGCTATAGTCAATTGTTCGGCTGCAACTTCAGACACAAACAAATTGTCTCGAGCTCCTTTTAGCTCGTTTTCAATATCAGCTAATTTCATCTTCAATCGCCCTAGCTCGCTCCTGCTATTTTCTAGATCAGATCGAATTTCCTCTTGGCCATGAGTTTTCCTGGCCAGATAATTTCTCAAACCAGCAATCGACCGATTTAAACCTTCCTCCGATCTTTCTAAATCATGTATATAGTAATGAGCCGTGTCAGCTTCCCTGCTCTTTACCACCAATGATTCATTCTGGCTTCTGAGTTTTGCTGCTTGTTCTTTTAACTCCTCGAGCTCTTTTTGCCTTTTCTCAATTTTGGGATCCTTCTCTTCCATCTGTCGAGTCAGGTTGACAACAGTCTGTGTTGCCTCAAAAAACTTGAATTGTACCTTCACATGTTGATCTTCTCTATCTTTATTCGCCTCTTTGATCTGATCAAATTGCTCTGCAAATTCTTGGTTACATTGACGAGATTCATCTTCACGTAAGCGAGCTGACTCCAATTCAACCTGCAAGTAGCAGTTATATTATATCAAGTTCTATTTAGAATACTTACACTCAATCACTACATATGACTCATTTTTAACAATATATCTATTTTTTGGCATCTACTGTGTAAAACTACTTCTGAACTTAAGGTCGAAGTACAATCTCGGATGAATGCTCCATATATATACTTCCAAGTCCAAGGTACACATTCTTTATATTTTTGTTTCCCACAGACTAACATCTTTAATACGCACCATTCCAGGGCCGTTTGCACCTAAACATGAAACAAGTATTTGGTCCGTCTTAATACTCTATCTATTACTTTGTCCTTCTATATTAATAAAGCATACAAATTAAATATTTTTTGCTCTATTCTAACCTGTAGCTCCTCTTGCGAAGACAGCAGGGATGCATAGTTTTCTTTCTCCTGAGAAAGTTCAACCTCTAAATCTTTTATTCTGAGGCGTATGTCCTTAAGTCCCTAAAGTAATGTTTACAAAAGCAACTTAGCCTACAAAATTCAATCCAAAATATATCCAAGTAGTTTACAACATTCCATAGCATTCATACAATAACAGTGCCATCACACTATCCTACCTTGTCAGTTTCCACCTTTGGGCATTCGTTGTCATCCTCTTGGTTGTCTCTTACCGTTCGAGGAGACATACCATCTAGCCCATCAACTACACCAACAACATCATCTTCAACCTCCTCCTCCTTCACATAGTTGTCACCCCTAATGGCCTCCACCTCGTCTTCAGAGTATCCCTTGGACATAAGGTGCCGCTCGAGCATGTAACGCTTAGCTACCACCTCATCCAAATCCACCCTCGCCTCAACCTGTAGCTTGTTGATCTCTACTACTTCAGAAGCCTTCAGGACCTCCAGCCGCTTTACCTCGTTACTTAAATCTGACTTTAATCGAGCTACATTCTTTTTGAGCTCAACCTGCTTCTTCTTCAGCTCAGCTCTCTCCTCTTCGACCCCGAGGCATATCCCCTTCATCGGCTGAGCAACCTTCAAAAATCAAGTAAAATTGACCTTATTGATTAACTCAAATTATAATAATAAATCAAATTTATCCGAGCATATAAACCTACCATTTCTATCATCTTTTCCATCTCGTGGAGTGCCGCCAACCGGGCCTTTTCCTTGACCTCTGTCCAATCGTCCTCCACATCAGGTAGATCTTATATGACCTTCCCCCCCTTGATAATTCAAAAGGTTCGACCCTTCTCTTTTTCACCTTTTATGCAGCCTCACCACTTCCTTTGAGATATTCCTTGTTAAGCTATAGACAATATCAAATGTTTATCAATTTTCATACGTAATAATAATTAAGAAGGCCATATTTCCAAGCCAAATGGATCTTGCTAAATCGAGAAAATAAATTCAAACACATACTAGAAGATATTTAGGTTTAACTGTTAGAGCTTATCAACGGAGCACCACTCAAGGTGATTGTACTTGAAAAGGTATTGATGCAACTTGTGTATAAGTATCTAGACAATTTTAAGAAGCACAATGGTTTAGCTAACTAGTAGTAAGACACTATACAATTAAAAATAATATATAATCAAAAAATCACATCTAGGAATTGTAATGGCCTAATCTTGTGAGTTCGAAGGGGTCTGGAATTAGTCCTTATACCAATGTACCTGTGGCAAAAATCTAATAGATAAGAAATGACAAAGGTGTTTAGCGTGGAAAACCTATGAATAGGTAAAAACTATGACCTTCTGTTGAGGGTTTTTATAATAGTGACATTTATTGCTTGAGGTTGATAATATCTTATTACAAGTTATTTCTTGATTTTAAAAATGATTGACCCTGTGAATAAGAATTTTGGAGTTTTGAGAATCCTAGAAAATATAGTTTTCTTGGTAATTTCTCTTGTAATCTTCTGGTCCCTGTCTCTTCAAGAACATTTTCTTTATATAGGCCTCTTCCGCTGCTCTTCTTCGTGCTGAAATACATTTTCTAAGCAATGTTGTTAGTGGCTATTTGACAGAGTAACTGCTGAGTTTGTGAGAGACATGTGGCTTTGGCTTGATCCAATTTTTTGGTTTAAGCTCGACCCACGTTTCCTATCAGTTTATGGAGTACGTGGTGATGCTGACTGGAGAAGTCATGTGGAGAATTTGTGAGTCTGACATGGAGGAAATTCAAACTAGTAATAGCCTAATTTTAGGTGAAATCAAGGGATAGGCCTCTATAATCGCCCCCTCGTAACCGAAGTCATAAGTGGCTTTGGTTGAGAAAAGATTTGGATGTATGGGTATGCGTGTTTTAAATTTTGAAAGAAATAATGATGTAGTTAACTATATAGAAAATTACGCGTGTAAAAGGGTGATGGAGGTGCATTGAATATGGATGGGAATATTGATGTTTGTGATGGTTAGTATTTGAGGGGCATTGAATGATGACGCTTGGTAAAACGTTCCTGCACAATAAATATAGGGTTATATAAAGAGTACATGTATCAAGGATTTTGATAAAGTACGCTTGATCTATTACAAATATCTCTACCATTTTGGAAGATGGTGAAGACTCGTAGAATGGTTCTTGAAGAGTGAATCACTTTGGAAATATAGAGGTTGAAGTTAAAGATTTTCGGGGATCAATCCTTGGAGGATCCTATTCCATCTTCTATTCCATCGACTTACAGAGGCATGTCGAAGAATGAAGCGACTAAAGCTGAAGAAGTGTTTTACTATAGATGGAGGTTTTACCACATTTTCTTGATAGGCGAGCAACGTTGGGTTTGTCTCTGCATCCTTGCGGAAGATAAGATTGGGGAGACAGATGCAGGGATAGGCGTAACTGTGGTGCAGTTGGGTTAATTTCTTGTGTCGCAATGTATTCCAAGTTTGGGCCCTCTTTATCTCTACCAACTCTGTGGAGGTAGTGGTTTTAGAGGAGGAGGTAATGGTAGTCGAGGAAGGAGATAAAAAGTAGAAGTCTACTTCTGCATTTCTATCACTTTTTAGCGCTAAGAAGACCTTCTGTTTGAAGAGTTGGTTTAAACACTGAGTCTTCTGCCTCCATAGTTTCCATTTAAAGTTTGCCTAGACTTTAACCAAGCTCATGGGAGTGAGCATACTCGCCGTTTCCAATATTTGCTTTGCATCAGGGTAAAAAATCACTGAAGCAGGACGAACTGAATGATTTGATGTGTCAGAGTGCCTGAGGAACCTATTAGTTGAAAAAGCACTGAAAAACTTATTATCTGCAAATACCTAAAGTTGATACTGGACAGACTTGGTATCTGTAAAGTTCCTGAGGTCGAGTACTTGAAAGATTTATTATCTTTAAAAACACTTGTAATATATTTTGAGATAAATATAATTTGTTAACAAATTTTGTGTTGATATAGATATAGAATAACTCTAGAAATTGAGCTGTATGATCTAAAGAATGTATGAAATGTATGAGTGTAGAAAGTACAAACATTTGCAATATTCAAACTGTGCTAAATTTATTTGTAAAAATATTTGTCAAGAGGCGAATATTTGTGAGTTGGAAATGTAGGAGAGACAAATTTGCAAAAAAATTTAGAATGAAGATTCGATGTCACATAGTAACATCGACCTGAAAGAATAAGTTCGACCTAAAAAGATGTGGAATGATTTAGTTCGAGGGGAAGAGATAAGTTGAAATGATTTTTCACAAGATTCTGGGGTTTTTGTTACAAGATAAAAGGATATTAACACTTTTTTAGAGGTATCGGTTGTAAGAATATAAAAATAAGGGTGGAATGATCTCTGAATATGGGGGATGAGATAAGAATGGTGCAGACTCGATCCCAGAGAATCCATAGTGCTTCTGAAAGACGATTGGCAATTAAGATCGCTAAAGTGCGGGAGAGAATTTTTGGATCGCTAGGTGATCCAGGAGGATCTAGAGACGTTTTGAGTCGAAGACCAATTTTATCTAAAGTTGTTCGAATGACTTGTTCGAACGACTCGTTCGAACAACCATTTTCATACTCACTAGAAATTTGGCCCAAAGATAAATTTCGTTCGAACGAGGTGAGATTTCGTTCGAACGAATAGACAAGTTTCTAGGGTTTTAGACCAATTAGGCGTAATGTTATTCAAGCGACCTTGGCGGTGTTTTTGATTTTCAGCCATTGTTTTGCCTTAAGATCCGTTCTTTTATGATTTTCAAGTTCCTTAGTATATATAGGGAACTTAGGTTATTTTCTAGGGTAATATTTGATCTGAAAAGAGTTTTGAGAGAAGCCTAGGGTTTAAGAGATTATCATTGTAATTACTTCATTTTAGCAACCGAATTCTCTATTTTTCTAAACTAATTAGTGTTCTTCGTACTTTTCAGATAACTAGAGCTTCTCAATCGTATTGTAGATTAAGTGGTATCAATTTTCCAGTTACAATTCTCGGGGGGTTAATTATGGTTTATGGTCTCTACATGTGACCATCTCAAGAAAACGAAGGAGAAGCTAGTGAGTCCGTTGACGATTTTTCGGAAACCTAATTCGAAGAAGAAAGGCGATTTGGTGATGGAGGAGGCCAATGACTGACTCACAATTTTGGAAACGACAATTTCTAACCTAACTTCTACTATAAAGGAGTTGGTTGAACAATTGCATCTCATGAACCTCGCAAAGGCTTATACTTCGGCGACACGGCGAGACCGCTCTCATCAGCGAGGCAGCTCTCATCGGTGAGGCCACTCAAGGAGGAAAGAAATTCTGAAGGGGGGTGGAGACATCGTTAATACAGGGATATATAGCAATTCTAGTGATGCCGAATCTGTCAAGGGGCGCACAGGTTTTGCTAAGTTATTGAATCTTATGCAAAATCTTCGTATTGATTTTAAGATTGAGATTTCGGTATTCGATGGTTCCGTCGATGCCGAGAAGTTGGATAATTGGTTCAATAGGTTAGAGACTTATTTTTTTTGTTTATAAATACTCCAATGTTCAACAAATATGCTTTGCTATGTTGAAATTCTCAAGCCATGCACTCACGTGGTAGAAATCTTATCAGAAATGCCACGATATAGGAGATTTGTTTTGGAAAGAATTTAAGGTTTTATCCAATTGGGTATGAGAAAGAGAGATAGTATAAATGGTATAATTTGCGCTAAAAGTTTGAGCAATCCTTACAGGAGTACACTACGATATTTCATAACCAAGCTTTGGTTTTGGACATTGATGTGGACGAGTATGAGGTATTCATCATAAAGAGTGACAAAGAAGACGACAAGATCAAGTCCGGGTACAAGTCTAGTTGAAAAAATGAGTATAAGAGAGAGGCCAAAGTAGAGGAGTCTTCGTCCAAGGAGTTTCATTGCAATCATTGTAAGGCGAGTGGGAATATTTTTGATTATTGTTGGAAACTTTACCCGGAGCTTAGGCCAAAGGAGGATAAGAACAAGAAATGGAGATATGCACTAGTAGCAGAGGTTGTTGACCTCCCAGATTTAGATAAACCGAATCCTTAGCTTACACTTATGTTTCAGCGGACGTTGGCTACCGAGGAGGAGAGTTGGGAAGAACTTTTTCATGTCAGTATTCAGGAAAAGAAGAGCTTAGTCGAGACCATTGTTGATCCAGGCAGTCAATTTTTTATTTATTTTTGAGGCGTTGGTGAAGAAGATGGGTTTGACAACTACAACTCATCCTAAGCCATATGGTTTAGGGTGGATTTAGAAAGATGTGGATTTGATGATCATGAAGCAGTGTACATTCAAGTTTACGATCACTGAAAGGTTTATTGACGAGGTGACGTGTGAGATGGTTCCTTTGGATGTGTGTCAGGTCATCTTGGGTAGCTCTTATCTTTGGGACTGAGATGCGATTCATTACTAGAAAGCTCGCAAGTATCGTCTTGCGAAGGAGATAAAGGAGTTCAATATCAATGCTTGTAAGAAGCATGTCACTACATCTAATTTAGTAATGGCGACTCAGGTAAAACAGTATGTTAATGCGAGCAGCAAGTTTGTGTTATTGGTATGACCGATTTAGGAGGGTACATCGGCTAGAGTATTGCCTCCAATGACAATGCTTTTTAAGCAACAAACGAACTTGGGGAAGTTGCAAGAGGAGGTCGTGGTACATACTGATCACAAACCATTCCAGTTTTTTGGTACAAAGTTCAAGCTACAGCAAGCTTGCCGGATGATGGGGATGTCATATCTCCAACATTTTCCCTTGATTATGCAGCATAAGAAGGGATTGGACAACAAAATTGCTGATAGGTTATCTCGACCCCCATTATCAACTCCTTCCGCTATGTTGGTTTCTATGCAGAGACAACCTTTTGTTATGTCAGGATATGATGATCTTAAGGGGCGTAATGTGTTTTGCCGAAAGTTGCTGCCAGGCAAGATATATGGTGGTATTAAGTTGTTCTGGGTTGGGAAGAAGGGGCAGCTACCTAGTAAATCGAAGTGGTACAGAAGGGTAATAGGCAGCGCTACATTCGTACCTCTCCAGTTCTAGCTTGAGCAAGAGTTCAAGGTTCCTAAAGGAGTAAGCCATGATCCAAGAGGATTTAGAGACGTTTTGAGTCAAAGATAAATTTTATCTAAAGTCGTTCGAATGACTTTTTCAAACGACCTTTTTCATACTCACTAGAAATTTGGCCTAGAGACTAATTTTGTTTGAACGAGTTAAGATTTTATTCGAATGAATAAACAATTTTCGAGGGTTTTAGACATCGTTCAAACGAGTCCCTAGTTCGTTCGAACGACTTTTGCAGTGTTTTTGATTTTTAGGCATTATTTGCCTCGAGATCCATTCTTTTATGATTTTTGAGTTCCCTAGTATATAAAGGGAACTTAGGTTACTTTCTAGGGTTATGTCAGATCTGAAAAGAGTTCTGAGAAAAGCCTACGGTTTAAGAGATTCTCATTGTAATTACTTCATTTTAGGAATCAAATTCTGTATTTTTCCAAACCAATTGGTGTTCTTCATACCTTTCTGCTAACTTGAGCTTCTCAATTGTATTGTGGATTACTGGGATATGATGGTGAGTTGCCAGTAAGGGAGTGTCAGTTTGAAGGATTAGATTCAATGGGCAAGGAGTTTGAGTATGCCCATTTTTCTTTAAGGGATTTTTTTCGTGAATTGGTGAGGGATCCAACTGATCGAGAAGAGGTGGTGGGATTGATTGCTGAAGTGGAGATCAAATTTGAGGATGTGAGGATCGTTATAGGTTTACTTATTGGTTGTGTTTTTTTAGGTCATCAAGGCTGCTTTAGATGTAATTATATGTGAGGTGAAGGGAGTGAATGCAAAAAGAGGTGTGACAGAGTATAACTATTTTAAGTTTAAATAATTTGAAAGAAATTATTACTGAAATAGATCTTCTATTTTGGTGAATCTTGTTTGTGAATATTGTGTAAAAGATGAATTTAAAAATATTTGAATTTTTGCTATGGGAGCTTTGGAAATGATGTCAGTGTTGTTAAAAGAGTAGAAAAAGAAGTACGTACAGAAAAAGCAGGGAGTTTCTGAATTTGTCTCTTGTGGAGAATTTGTGAAATCTCGATTACGTGTAAGAGTGAGTCAAAATGAGCGTGGTGTGGTCAGAAGGAGAAATGGAAAATAGAGATAAAAATAGATTAAAATATAAGGGAAAGGAAAATGATGGGAAGGCATTTTTGCCGAAAATGTTCAAGACATCTGACATGGATAGTGGAAGGGAAGCCTCAGTTCCAAAACTGAGGACGGCTCATGCGAGGCTCAATAACTGCTAACAGTTAGATAAAGAAATTATAAATACTACATTATCTTCGTCAGTCAATCATTTTTTAACTTTTAAAAAATTGAAGGGCAGTGAGAGAGGAAGGAAGAAGAGAGGAAAAAAGAGCACAAACACTTGTAGAGATTTAAGCGAAAGGGTTCATCAGTCAAAATGGGAGAGAGTTGTTGAATTAGAGTCATGAAAGTGGTTATACAATAGCGTGGTGAGGAAAGGATACGGCGCTACCTTGGATTCACATTCCGATGTAGAAGGTTATTATATATATGTGATATGTGGATGTGATTTTGAAGAATAATTTTTATTGCTAGGAAAAGCAATAAATTACTATTTATAGTAATCTAAGAAAATCTGCTTGCTTATATGAGATATGAATGATATTTGAATGTGACTGACGAATATAAATAAAAAAATAACCATAGATACCTAGACCTTTGTGTAGGTCGAACGTGAGGAGTGTTATCTAGGATACAAAATCATTACTTGTAGTTGATATGAGGAATACCCCTGTGAGTGAGGCATCGACCTTTGGTTAGCCGACTGAGTCTAAGATTGGAGCATCTAGAAGTAAGGAAGAAGTAGGTGTTGGTCAATTTCTAGATATTTTCCTAGAAGATTGGTGTCCTATTCTCCTCGCTCGGATACATTCAAAGAGTTTTGTAAAGCCAAGGCTTCTATAGGAGGTAGGTGGGGAAATTATATCGAATATGCCGGTAGGCAATTTAGGGGTTGCACTATTGCAATGGGAGAAAAATATTTTTATCTGTTGGCCAATTTGTCGAAGGAGAAAAGAGATAGAGGTATAGAGGGATCGATCTCTATGGAGTATTATGATGGGAATGTTCATAATGAACTTTCAGATGGTTTTTTATGTTACCTGTCTCAGTTGGAGTACGAATTGAGTCTTCCCTTTGGAAATCTGGCTAAAGGGATTATGAAACTTATCGGTGCATTTCTCGTTCAGATAAATAGGAACATGTGGGAGGTGATAAGTGTTTGCAAAGCTTTGAATATACGGTGTGAAGGAGAAGGTAGAAAGAGGAGGATATCCTCTGAGGATGTGTTACAGTTTTGCAGTGTAAAAAATTATGGCGCAAGTGGAGGGGCTTATTTCTGTGTAAATGCAACTCGATCTCGCTTCTTCGATCTGGCCACAGCAGGTCGACCTTGGAACTATAATGTGATATGGGTGAAGGGTGACTGCCTTAAGAGAGATGATAAAGAACTCATGGAGCTTCTGTTTAGAACTGTAAAACAACGTAAGTATAATAATGTATAATGTATAAGATTGATAGTAGAAATTGTACGATACTCGTTGATATTAGCGCTTGTGTATGACAGGTCCTAGGTCGCAGGTAACGAGGAAAGAGTCATTGTTGGATAAAGTTGCTTAAGAGGAGACAAAACTTGAGGCTGCACTAGAAGATCTCGACATTAGTAGGAAGAAGAAAATGTTCAGTAATCTCACTCGACAAGGCTAATGACGAGCGCTGATCATGGCAAAAATAAGGGGACTGATGGGGAAAGGGGAGTGAACTTGCCAAAGGTCACTAGAGTGGACACGGGATTGCCGGAGTCCATTACCTCGAGCAAATTAGCTTGAACTTTCCCCAAAAGGCAAATGTTGAAGTGTCCTGCAGCGTCGTGGACCACGGGAAGTGGTGAGGCTGCAGAAAAGGTGAAAAAGAGAAGGGTCAAACCTATTTTTGAAATCTGAAATACTCAGTGTCAGGATCTTCTATCTTGGTTAGGAATTTTTGTCTTCCTTGTCTCCATTCAAAGATAGGGTGGGATGAATAAGATGTTCTTCTTGCTGTTATGTGTATCGAGAAGTTGGCTTCCCTTCAAACTGCACTAAATCTAATATTTAATATTTTAGCATTTACCGGTCTCCACTGTATTGTAATGCACCAAGGGAATTTATCTATTGAAAATTCTAATATTTATGCTTTTGAATCTAAGACAACCCATAACTAGAGCCAACCTTGAAATATTGTCTGTTCTATGCCTTCGAGAATAACCTATATTTTTATTTAAGGACCTTACCATTACCTTTCACTTCAAAGCTTCTTTACAAGGTAAATAATATAGTTGAGATTTGGATCGTGTGGTTTTTTGGATTCTATCGTTTGTGACCAAGTTTACATAGTTACAGAGAGTCATTTTCGCAGTTTAGAAGATAATGATAGTGTTGTTCTTAAGTAGTTAATAAAGGTACTTTACCGCGTTCTTTTTTCTTTAAGGCACCACTAATTGGTATTGAATTTTGGACATTTTCGCTGATCCATTTATTGCTAACCACTTGATTTTTTCAAATAGCTCAGCTTTGACAATTCAATGACAGTAATTACCAAACTTTTCCCATCGTGAATGATTCTAAAATACCAAATAGAGCCTTAGCTATTGTGCGCTTATGGTTTAGCCTTATGAGGAACCAAACAAGCCCAGTTAAGTTATGCTACAATATCAGTAAAGTATATAACGTAAGTTCTTTATCAAGGATTAACACTTCTATTATAAAATAACTATGTAGTTGCACTCATTGTGCTATATGATTCCAAATAGGATTGCACGCCCTGCTATTTTTATTATTCTTAAGCATGTGTTCCATATCATTTTGTTTTATGTTCCCTATTGAATTGCTTAATACTCTGAGAGGTGTGTACTTTTTAACTTTTTCTTTCAAATTACTAGCTCTTTATTTTTCCAAGATATTAGAAAATTATGTGCTTATAATATTACTTATTTAATGATGCATATTTCATTACGAATTTGGAGACTGCACTATTGGTACTGAAAATATAATTTTGAGATTCACATAAATTCTTCGCAACTTCTAGAGACGTAAGCGCTCTCTCCATCTCGAAAATTTGTATTAATATTTTATTATTTTCCTTCTTTTCTTTTTCTTGGCAATAAAGGGAGTAGGCAAGATGTTAGGCCTGATTTTGGGGTGCATCCTTTAGAAATGGGGGAGGAAGGATCTTTTGATCATGCAACTGAAAGAAGTAGATTTGAGGCTGGTGGAGTCAATTTCTTCGGTCTTTATTTAGTGTGGATATATGTCATAAATGACATATAAAATGACATTAAGAACGACATTTGTTTTTAGTAAATATATAAAATAAATGACATTTTTAGCCCCAAAGCAACAAAAGTAACGACACATATAATCGACGTACTTAATATGAAGGATGATGTAATTATCTACTGGAAAAGAACGATATTTGTAAGTGTCAATAACAAAACTAACACCATTTTTCATGACAGTTGTAAATGACATAATATACTTCGTAAATCTAATATTTACAATAGATATATCTGTCGCTAATAACCATTTTTCATGTAGTGTGGCCCTACTATTTTTTATTTTTATGCATGTGCTCCATATCATTTTATTTTATGTTCTTCATATTGCATATTGAGTTGTTTAATACTCTTAAAGGTGCGGACTTTTTTACTTTTTCCTTCAAATTACTAGCTTTTTATTTTTCCAAGATATTTAAAAATTAAGTGCTTATAATATTACTTATCTAATGATGCATATTTTATTTCAAATTTGGAGACTCCACTATTGGTATTGAAATTACAATTTTGAGATTCGCATAAATTCCTCGTAACTTCCAGAGACGTAAGCGCTCTCTGCATCTCAACAATGTGTATTAATCTTTTATTGTTTTCCTTTGTTTTCCTTGGAAAAAATTAGAGTATGCTGGATGTTAGGCCTGATCTTAGGGTGAATCCTTTAGAAATGGGGGAGATCAGGGTCTTTTAGTCATGCAACTAAAATAAGTGTATTGAGGCTGGTGGAGTCAGTTTCTTCGATCTTTGTTTAGTGAGCAAATATGTCAAAATAATATATAAGTTTGATGTCATCTAAAGAGAGATGCATGTGCATTTAAAGGTATTTTATCATACATTCTTTGGGTAAAACTCTTAATCTCCCTTCTTTTATTTCATTTTTTTCTTTTTTCTCTCATTCCATTTTACTAAGATCAACGAAATTAATTAAAATGGGTAGATTAATTAGTTGTACTAACTCTCCAAAGTGTCATGGTGTTTTCCTTACTTGTTTTTGAAGGATGTGTTGATGTACCACATCCCTCAAATTGTATAAGTCTCCATCCTTCTCTTCTTAATTCTAGAATGTCTAGTCTACGTTGATTTACAAAAGGTCAACTAATGGTAGTTCAGTATAATGTTTTCGAAATTATGACTTTTAATAATGCCCTTAAACATTTTTAGTTTTGTGGTTAAGCAAAAGAATTCGAGAAAGACAGAAGCAGTTGAGAGATCTGCAAAAGGAGGAGGATGAAATATCAATAGAAAGGAACTATGTTCTTAAAAATTTGGCTGGATGATGTATTTTCTTCAACTTTTCTAATCCTTTGATAATAAATTTTCCATAATCTGCTAGGGAAATAATCTTCATTAATATTTTCCTATTTGATTTATATATTTTCCCATTATTTTAGTAGCAATATTTCTAGCACAGTCTTTAGGTTATAAATTATTCTAACTGGATATTAAGTGTTTGTCTTGAACATTTTTAATCAACATTCCTTTTAAATTTTTATTCCACCCGTTAGCACAAAAAGTGGTAGGGGATTTGCATTTGTTTTTCTACCGTACCTATGGCTTAAAATATATTCTATTAGATTTAGGACCATAGATGCATTAATTATCCTATTTACTTATGACTATCGGACAAGGAAAATTATCATTATAAGGAAAATACAAATTGGATCTTTAGCTAAACGAGTAGAGCGCTTAGCAATGGAAGTGGTTGTATCAAATATGTGAAGAGATGGTGGTTCAAACCCACCAAAATCATGTACATTCTTATAACGTAAATATGAGGGTATGCTACTACAAAAAAAATTAAACCAATCCATATGCCATATATGCCCACTTAAATCCCAGTTTTCTACATGCTCAGATTCCTTTCATGTTTCATCCTTCATCCTTCATCATAATGAATATTATGCCATACAGGTACCATTGAATTTGGTACATTCTTATTTAGGCAACTTATTAATATGCGATTATATAGTTGTTGTTTTGACAAAGGACATGTTTATTGTGCTAAAAGATAATAAATACGAGTCTTCTGATATCTCTGTATTTCTTTCTATGCTAAAGAAGGTGGATACATGTATGCTACTATCACTACGTGAAAACATGCAATTACCGACCCTTTTGGATAGTAATTTACGACTTGCAATTGCATTTTTTTTCTGGTTGAAGAATATGACTTCCATTACCAATCGTTATTTTATAACTCCCGTCATTTACTATTTTCTTAGTCTTATTTTTGTCTTCAAAAATATGACTCTTGTCCTAGTCAAGAAAACAATTTCAACTGTGGACACTATCGTTTCTCATTTTTCACCCAATTACAACAGCTGATCCAGAATGCAACCCATAATTGCTTTAAAAAAAACTAAATCTTCTCAAAATCTCTCCATGGTCTCAGCACCTATCTTATCTCTGGGTGTCCATCATCTCTCTGTGATAACCACTCTCTCATCTCAACACCAGCAACAGGATTACCCTTTTATAGATTTTAGTTCTAACTTCATCGCCTCAGAATCACGCTTCTCACATTGAGAAACCCCCTTGGTTTAGTTTCATCAAATCTTCTTCATTTATGTGTTTTTTATTTCTAAAATCGAAATGAGGTCTCTTAAAAAGTAAAATTAAATCACGGGGTCTCTTAGAAAGTGAAATTGAGAAATGGGTTTTGGCAGAAGTGAAATTAAGTAATGAGTTTGTGTGAATTATAGTTGAAGTGATGTTATCTATTAAGTCAGTTTGGAGGAGACATAAGAGGAAGGTTTTCACAACAGTATGAGTATTGGGTAGTAGTTATGTTTTGTATAAGCTCTATGTTGCTCACAAACATAAGTTATTTGATTTGGAGAGAGAAATCAAAGTTGAGAGAGAAACTGAGGAAGCTATTAAAGCTCATTTGCAATCCCATTTTGAGAATATTCAGAGAATAACTTATGTATCGACATTACCATATGCGATGAATAATTTGCGGGAAAGAGGGTATTGAAGGGGTTGGATCTGATGCACTTGACTAATTGGTTGAAGCAAGAAAAAAGGCAGTTGACATCTTTGGAGAAGTTGGAGTTGTGGGAAAGACTCAAAATTTTAAGTTTTACGAGAGTAGTTTTGTTGGCGTGGGCAATGACAATGCTTTGCTTGTATATCAGAATCCAAGTTAATATTTTAGGGATGCATCTTTATGTTGATACCGCTAGAGGAATCAGAAGCTCACATATGCTGAAAGAAGAAGCAGAACACATTGATAGGCATGACCAACAAGAATTTCTGGCAATTGCAGATTATCTCACCAACTATGGACAGACTACATTGATTTCAAATATACAAGCAATGGCAACAAAAGTTCTCAATGGAAAACAATTGAGGGATCCATTCAATAGTACTACGGTAGGTGAAACCATCATGAAGATACTAGATATCTTCATGGGAATTCATCACTGGGTAACATACTTGGTGCCCGAAAATGTTGTATCATACAAGTAGCTGAAACCTACATTCTCCAATAATTCTGAAACGCTTCCAGAAATCAGCAAGCTCGATCAACTGATGGTAGAGGCATAGGAGGTCTTATCAAGTGCGGATTTTATGAATCTCATGGAAGTATCATTGAGATGAGTGGTTGATACTCTAATAGAGGCCATGGGGTTGTAGTCCATAGGACCAGGAATACCACTAGAAAAAATCTTACCCCTACTTGCATAAATGAGTCCATTACTTCTTGAGGAACCAAGTAAGAATAGATATCTTAGCATCATCTGAAGCTTTCCCGAAGTTAAGTTATTCTACACCCTTCTTTATTCAAATACGTTGTTATCTTCTACGTAATAGGTATATTAGCAACTGATTTGCAGTTAATTCACGTATTAGAAGTTCCATAAGGCTTTTTTTGGAGATTCCAAAGTTTCAACAATTTGCAAAAATAAGGAGCCTAATGATTATTGTGTTGTAATGTTTAACTTTTTCTTTCTTTCACCATCTTTGGTCAGTGTTACAAGTTGGCTTAGGGACCTTTTCCTATTAACATTTAATAGCTTCAGGAGGTATCTTTTTTTTTTTATCTATTTATGGTCAGATAAATGCATGAAACATATGTTAAATAGAAATTAAAAATAAAAAAATAAAATGATGTTGAATTGCCAAAAAAAAAAAAAAACACTAAGTTGTTTTTTGAACTACTTATTGAGCAGATTTACCTCATCTCCTGTGATTTTCTTCAATTTAGGTATACGAAGTCAAGTGTTTGCCATATCCTACTGCTAGAGTACATGTTGCAATCTATTTTTTATTATTATCTTTTATCCAATAACTAATGTAGTTTATAGGATTTGGTTTTCAGTTTTTTGTTGTAATTTGGGCTTTTATTTTGTAATCTCCTTAGTTTATTAAATTGCAGTTTCTTGCTTTATTATTCTATTTTAACTAGTGGTATCAACTTTAGGGATTAGCTTGAATTCTTAAATTTGATCTTCAGCATATAAAGTGTACAATAATCAGTATGGTAAAATAAGCATCTCTGTCCCCTTTACTTTTCCCTTAGTGTTTTAGATTTTTATTTTCCTATCGTTATAGTTGCGGCATATTTTTCTACTGCTTTCTATTTTTAGCTACCTACGATGTAAGTAATTTGAATTTTGATGATTTGAAGGATAATGTCGAGTTATCATCATTGGAATTTCAAGCTAAGCTTATATTGAAACGGTGGGTTCAGCTCTGATATTTCTTAATTTCTTATGGTTCAAAAACATGTGTTTGGCATTACATTTTGGTTTTGCTTTAAAGTACAGTATGAATATAGGGGGCTTTGCTTTCTTAGTATGCAGTACTACTATATGTTTCTTTATTAATATAATGATTTTATGATATAATCATAGATAATAAGTGTGTAAAACCTTTTTTTTATCGACTACCTTTTTTTTATTATAAAAAGTGAGCCCCCTGATAACATAAACAAAAGAAAGATAATTACAAGGTGGGGACAACTCCAATCCTTACAGACAAGGATAAGGAGGGCTAAACACCAAAAAGAAAATACAAAGTAGATTCCTGATAACAAAAATAATGACAGACCGAGATAGCCTAGATCAAAATTGTGTAAGAAATCACCGAGACATGGCAAAAAAGAACTAAAGTTAAGTACAAGCAGATACTTTCCATTGTCCTTGCCTTGTATCTCATTGTGGTTATTATGCTTATTGCAAAAACAACAGACTCTGAGAATGCCTACATAAGCATCTTTAACTATTTTGTGAAAATGTTTATTTGCTCTTTAACCTAAAGAGCTTGATTCAAAAAGAATGTCATTGTATTTAAGGTGGTTGTCTCATCCATTTTCTCAACAAACTGGAAATGTTGGTAGGCAGCTATATTGTTGCTTCCTTCTGCTGTAGTTTTGTTGAGGTTCTGAGCATGCTTTTGTAATATTGTTTTAGCTTTAAGCTTTGCCAGCTATAAGAGGTACAAATTAGTTGGGTAGCATCTTTAGAGTTTCCCTATCCATTTTCCTTATCGACTATCTTTCGTTCTTGCATTTTTGTTTAATGGGTTGTTACTGGTCTACCATATGAATACTAACTCATTATGAATCAAACCCTTCAAAAGAACAAACGGTGTTGTTCGTTGGTGGCATATCTTATGTAGATCATTATTCATTCCATGACAATCGCAGGTGGGATTCATGAGGGATTGTGACTACTAGCAGCTACAGTGTGGTTTAAGTAAGAGGCTCTTTCTCCGATATATTGCGTTGACTTGCTCATTTTAATAATTATATTCTCATTGGTTTATTCGATTGTTTCCATTTGTAGTTAGTGTGTTTCAAGCGCTTGATAACAAAGTTACAAAACTATGTGCAAAGTGAATAATTGGTGTGATCATAGCCAAGGGAATTCCAGAAATTCTCTAACTTCCTAGACAACACCGTGCCTCGATAGAAAGATATATATTTTTTGATTTTTCTATTATATATTTGATACTATGTCTTAAGTATATATACATATAATTTAGTCTCTGACTTTGGCATAAAGACATTGGTAAACTATGAGTTTGCTCTTGTCATTGATATCGATCTGCAACAGCAGGTTATTTAATCAAGTTTGAGTATTTCTTTTGAAATAACGACGAAAGTTAGATATCATTAGAAATATTTATTAATTAATATATATAATATACGTTTCAGAGCCCAAGGAGAGTTTAGAATAAGAAATAAAAGGTCTAGTTCGGTCTAAGAATGTTGTTTGCCATAAACATTTCTAATTTTAACCTTGACATTTTTGTGCGTTAATAGAGCTATAAGCTCAAAAAAGGAAGAACACTCATTAACTTGAGAGGATGATGGGTCAAATCCATCTAGTTCTAATTTCATAAATAAAGCGACTTACATCTCTGTCAAAAATTAGGAAAAATGCTACAGATTTTACAACTTATTTTAGAGTCGTTAGATTATGATGCATAAAACAACGGATAAATGAGTTGCAATATGCAACATATGCGATAAAAATTATGACTCATACATGTCATTTTTTTGCGATGAAAAAAACAACTAACTTTTGTGTCGCAAATTTTACGAAAAGCGACAGATATTGTGACTTAATTCGTAGTCGTAATATTACGACTCAGGTAAAAGTTGGAAACAAAAAACTACTGCAAAAATTACGACACTTTTTTTGACCCAAAATAATGTCGCTTTCAGAAAAATACGATTGACTTGCCAAGTCATTTTTTAATCTTTTTTACGTAGTGATCTAAGAGTTATTAATTCCTTAGATAATTCAAATGAAGGTTGTATGAATACTCATCCTTGGAGAAGTCCTTATAAGAGGGCAAGAATTGCAACAACATGTTTTTAATCAATCAAAGAGCATGACCATTAAAGGTGGCACAACCAAAAGAGGAGCACTTTAAAATCTAGACATTTTAGAGCTACCTTAAAAGGTAATCCCAACAAGGCATGAGTTGCACACTCATCACTTTTACAGTTTGAGTATATGTGTGTAATGACTCATAAGCCAACACTATAAATTTATATTTGTAATAGTAATAAAACCAATTTGTAAGGGCATCTTTAACCACCTTATGTTTGTCTTTGTTAAGACTCACAAGACGAAATCAATAATATTGTTGATAGCCATGTCAAATTTTCCCATTATTACCTGATTAGTGGCCGTTTTATAAATATTTAATTCTTCAGCTTAGATCTTTCAAATTATCAATTGTGTCGTAGGGAAACTCATCAATGACCCTTGGCTATTTACAACCTGGTGAAATAAGCTACTAGTATATCGCGACATGGTGTGGACCAGCCTTAACATCTTCTATAATTTGCTAAACTAATGTAATATAAAGCCAAAATGTCTATACATAAAGCAAATGTTAAGTTATGTTTACCATTGAAATTGTAGTAGCAGAAACAAGAGATGCATGGAGTTATGCATAGGTGATGGATATATTGTTTATGGGGAGGAGAAGAGATTAAAAGGTTAAAGACCTTTTAATGAAATCAGAGAAAAATACAGAGTTTGTAAGAGATAGTGAGAGAGATTAGTTAGAGAGAGTGTAGATTTATAGAGATGAAAGAGAGAGAGAGAGTTTAGGAGAGAGAAGTTAGATAGAGAATTTAGAGTAGATATGAGTGAGAGATTGGCAAGAGAGAAATATAGAGTTCAGCGTGGGACTAGTAGTTGTTGAAGGGGTTTACTTGTTCAAAAGTGAAGGGAAGGATTTAAGGAGTGATTTGGGGAATAAAAAGAGATGTATAAACATAGATTTGGGTTGATTCATAAATGATGAAAAGGGCAATAACCTTCTTAAACTATTGCGATTATTTGGGAAGAAAATTAACTAAAGTAAAAAGGGTATTATTGGATTTGAAAATGCTTCAGTCAACACTCATAACTACCCAAGTGACATTTAGGGCCCATGTTGATGGAAAGAGACCTCCTTACAGCCGGTCTAATTATCGCAGATTAAAGAACATTGTGTCCTAAAGCAACATGGGTAAGTACCAAGGACAATCGTACATATGAAACTTTCCACGAAGACCAAGTCTACAAATTTGTTAACTCTTAATCAGTCACGCATCCTGATACTTTAGCAATCTATCATTTTTTTTCTTCGGTCCCGACGTGAATAAAAATATTAAGCACAGTCTTCGTATTTGACGAATACTAATATGAACGCAATAAAATTAACAAAAATATTTTCTTAAAGCATCCGTGCGTAGTACGAGCTCATAACCTAGTATATTAATAGAAAAACATACCAAAGGATAAGTTATTAACCTCTCTAAGTTTATATTAAATATATTTTTTTTGTTGGCCAATACAAAAAGTAAGTCCCGATTGTTTTATATATATTAATATTAGGGGCATTGCTTGAGAGAAATTCCCTATAATTTTATAATAGTTAGTATTTTCCTCCTAGAATTACATGATTTAGGGATTAATTACAAATTTCATACCACCATCTTTCCTGAAATACTCACTTTTATTCTTTATATATTTTTATAATTAATCATTTCTCCCCCCACTATAATAAATTTGGCAAACGATTTGAAGTACACTACTTTTATATTAATAACCTCTTTATATTAATACCTTAGAGGTAGTTCCCGTGGTATTAATATATGGAGGTTTTCCTGTTAGTTACATACAATACAACCTCGATAAATGAATGTTCGATAAATTAATAACCTCTCTTAAATAATAAAATCTTCTGGTCCCATCTAGAGCCAGTGTACTAAAGTAATAATCTTGCTAAATGTATAAGATATTACTTTGAAAAAAATCCTTAACGGCCCAACAAAATACAAATTAATAATTGATGAAGTACATAAAAAAATAGCACAGAGAAATTCATAATATTGAGCATCTTTTTACTTGACAATTTCCATTTTGTTAATTTAACCATTTGGTAAAATACGCATCTAAAGTAACACTATTTGTGAGGGTAGGCATCTTTAATAATACTGCCCTGATCATCTTGAATCTCCATAATCATAGCCTTCTCATTTGTACTCCCTGTAACCACATCAAAGTAGGAAGAATTCCTATCCCCATACTTAAACCAGTTGTGTCTTGAAAGTTGTCTCCAATCTTTCTCTTCTTTATTCTCAATATCATCCAACTCTTTTTCTTTGATAAGAATAACATTGGATAAATTATCATCATTGACATTATCTTCCAAAAGAATCTGCATTTGCAGAATCTCACTCTCCAACCTCCTCTTCTTACTTTTACTTTCATCAGGAACCAGTTGCTTCCAAGCTTTAATTTCCACCTTCAGTCTTTTCAATTTAATCATCAAAGAGAATAAAGGAGCATAGCTCAAAGGCTACTCCAAGATTTTCTTAATAACATCTTTTAGGCAAGGCTAATTAATTTGAGATTACATGAATCTAATAGGAACATTACCAGGCTTAGGGACTTGCTCATAAACCCCCCATAACATAGAATGGTCAGATACAGACCTAGAATACACATTAATTCTCCAACCCTAAAATTTATCCATCCAGCTTGAAATGTACAGGCATCTATCAAAATGACTTTAAATTTTATTACCCCCCTACTGAGCATTACACCATGAAAAGTTTAAGCCAGTAGTATGACTTTCAGAGAAACTAGAAGCATCCAAGAAGTCAGCAAAATCAGAAACAGCTCTTAGAAGAGGAGGTCTGCCACCCCTTCTCTCAAACACTCTAAGAATAGTATTAAAGTCTCCCAAACAAATCTAAGGCTCATTGTTAATTACAAAAAAATCACTCAACTGTTTCCATAGATCCACTATAAAAAATCTCGAACATTTAGCATGCACAAAGGAAATATAACAGTCTAAAAAGGACACTGTAATTTGCTGATCAGATTTTGAGATAACTAGTGGATTCCCCAAGCCAACCTTGGCTAAGATCCAAATGTTTGCTTTTCCACCTCCTTCTTCATTGTTAATAATAATAGAATCATATCCTTAAAAAGAATAAACTTGTCATAATTTTTTTTTGCTTAACCAGACACAAAATTAAAGGTTGAAGAATGCCCACTTTCTTTACTACATGCTTGAGGGTGTTTTTGTTTCCCAACCCCCTTATATTCTAATAGAGAACTTTCATTGGTTAGTATTTTGACTAGATCTAGTGACCCTAGGGTCCATGGTGTAAATTTCTTCCATAATCTTGATCTGATTAGGTCCCATTCTGCTTTGTTCTTCTCGCTCCATTTGATTAGTCAAATTATTAGGATCCAACAGAAGTCTTACATCATTGATTGCCTTCTCCCTATTAGAAGATTCTTTACCTTGTTGTATCTTATCTTGAACTTGAGAATCCACAGCTTGAACATCCAAAGAATTTACCAAAATTGCATCTCCACTCATCTGTTCTTTTTCTGCTTCTTCAGTTATGGTCAAATTGGCCTGCTCTCCAACTTCATCCATCAGAGTTTGAAATTTGTTACACTTTAAAATCTTACAAGCCTTCTCCATAATCTTATTCCTACTATGAGTACTCCTTGGTGTAGACCAGTTAATACCCTAAATAGTCTCATTCTGATTAATCTCCATATCTGGAAATTCGATAAAAGGGGAGATCTCACTACTAGGAGAAGGAGAATTATCAATATAAGTGTGTTTATTAGGCAACCTAGGGTATTCATGATTCAAATCCTTCTTGCACTTCAAAGTTGTTACTCTGTCTTGCTCATCATAAAAGGCTACAGCCTTATTGCTCTTCTACCCATTATTTGTTTCCTTTGTTTTATTACTCTTTGTTGTGTTTCTTGGGTCTTGCACTTGCTCATTTACTCTACAGGCTTTTTGGATAATCTTACATTCTCCAACTAAGTGTTCTACTTGTTTAACCATCTTTTCTTCCAAGTCCACCCTTACATGATTTGTAATAGGTTATGATAGATTGATATCCACAAGTATACTTGCATGGTAGCCAAAATCATGATTGATAGTAGATTAATCAAGCTGGATTAGAGTACCCAAAGTCTTTCCCATGGACATAATAATTTTTTTACTCCAATATTCAATGGGGAATCCTCGAAACTTGCACCAAATCAAGGCATTAGAATTATTATACCC
Source organism: Kingdonia uniflora (assembly GCA_014058105.1). NCBI lineage: Eukaryota > Viridiplantae > Streptophyta > Magnoliopsida > Ranunculales > Circaeasteraceae > Kingdonia > Kingdonia uniflora. The sequence continues at coordinate 2,584,486 of JACGCM010002813.1, forward strand.
ATCCATAGAGAAAAGAGGACTTCATGGCATAAGCCTCACAGGCATCCTCTCCACAAACCAAGGTCCTCTTGTCTTGATAGAAATCTTATCTTTATCATTATCAATTTTGATGATAATAAAAACCTTTTCCAATTGGGATCAATTTGTAGATCCCCGTAGTCCTCCAATTATTTCTTGCAAAGTCCTGCACTGAGCTGAATTTTATCTTTTGAAGGTTTAATCTCCCAATCAAACTAAATTAATATTGACTAATACCATCTCAGTATTTTGAAGCAGGAATTGTGATAAAAGGAACCTCCCCCCTCCTACCCGATTCTAGTAAATTGTTTTGATCAAAATCCTCATTTACGCGGCTTAAACTTTGTTTGCAAATGAGCTTTAAATGTTGTTGATGTCAGGGATTTTACAATGGGCATTAGTTCCTAAAACATGAACATCACCACCCTGTTGTTCTTACAAAATATCCTTTGATTCCTTTTCTAAATTAAGGGCACAAATTCAACTTATAGATTCCATATTAAATATAATAGATGCTAAATTCGTGATAAATCAAGTATACAACCAACTAGGGATAAGACCCCAGCCTCCAGTCATGGTAGCTGCCAGCAATAACCTTATTGTTCAAAAAAATAATAATAAAGAGTAGGTGAAGAGAGTACCGTTAATCCTGCCTCGAGATGGATGATTTCTGAGATAGACCGATATAATCACCTCAGTGTACTAAATTTCCCCCGATAATGTTACTGAATTGTGAAGGAGGTTATCACTAGTTTCTATCTTGCACCCCAGTAAAAACTACAAAGCCGCCAATAAGTCTATTTTTGCTAACTTACTCGCTCAGAGCTTTTTTCAAGCGGCGATATATATCATCATCAACTTTAGACATTACAAGATGGGAGAGAATTCCCCTACACTCCCAAACTCCTACACTCGCGCTACACTCTCCCCACACCACACAGGTTGCCACCTTAGACTGCCTACGTGGCACCCCAATTTGAATTTGATCTCTCTCTCCTTTATATCCCCGGCTATCATTTGATGACAAACCTCTATGCTCAGTTCGGGTACTTTCACACTCTCTCACTCTTTCTTTCTCTCTGTAACAATGGCGCTCATCATAAATTAGAGTCCCACTCTCTCAATTAGGGGAGATTCCAATCAAACCATTTCATCACTCTCACCCTATTTGGACTAGATTTGTCTCTCTCGATCTCGGTCTTTGCAATAATAGGGTTACCTTCTAACTATATCACTCACCTGCAGAAGAAGAAAACCACATATTTGAAGATGCGGGCAAGGTGTGAATTAATGACAATTGCTTGATCAATCTCTCTCTCTCTCTCTCGATAATTCTATGGGTGTCATGCCTTATCTTATTATCGATTATTGCACCTGTCGACAAGAAGACATGTAAATTATTTTTGAGGAAACCATATGTCGACAATTAATTACTCTAGAGTCTAAACATTTATATTTTAATTTCCTGGCTTGAGCGTGAGATTGTCGACCACTACGTGTGCCGACAATTTATTAGGACAAATATTTTCTATGATAGCATAGACATCATTAATAAGTGAGTACTATAATCTATTGAGAAATGGAGTACATACGCATAAAGATTATCGATATATGTTATTCTTCGACAATATGTTGAGTGCAATATCAAAGAAAATATTCAGGCTATTGTCGATGACTATGAACCATCGACATTTTCAAATTACTGGGATCGTTGATAATCCTAGATATTGTCGATGATTTATATAGGTCGATAATTGCTTGATGAATCTCTCACACCCTCTCTCTCACTCAATAATTTTTATGGATGTCATGCTTTATTTTATTGTCGATTATTGCACCTGTCGACAAGAAGACATGTAAGTTATTTTTGATGAAACCATATGTCGACAATTAATTACTCTAGTCTAGACATCTATATTTTAATTTTTTGGCTTAAGCGTGAGATTGTCAAGCACTACGTGTTCCGACAATTTATTATGACAAGTCTTTTCGATGATTGCATAGATATCGATAATAAGTGAGTGGTATAATCTGTCGAGTAATGGAGTACTCGAAAATTATTTATGCAACATATTAGACAATCCTAAATGAAAAGACAGAAAAATTGATGAAGTCAAACTAATCGACAAAAAGTGTGAATTTCATGACTTTTACATATAATCAGAAACCAAAAGTACACATGGGTTCCATTACACATTGCTTTTTGAGATAGCTTTTGAGGATTTACATTGTTGTCTTTAACTTCATCCAAAGCATGAGTTGGTGCAAACATTATCTATATAAGGAAGCAAGCATGAGTTGGTTACCAACCTATTTGACATAAAAATAAAAATAAAAATAAAAATTATGAGGGATACATACGCATAAAGATTGTCGATATATGTTATACTTCGACAATATGTTGAGTGCAATATCAACAAAAATATTCAGGTTATTGTCGATGATTATGAACCATCGACATTTTCAAATTAAAGTAATCGTTGATAATCCAAGATATTGTCGATGACTTATATAGGTCGACAATTTATACAAAGATATTGTCAACTACTGGTGCTCGATAATATTTTGTCGACCATAGTACGCTCGATTATCGACCACCCACATCATCTATGCGCACTTTACATGGCACATTGTCGAATGATCTGTAGCTTAGCAATTCCTCACACCCAATGTAGCTTTGTTTAAGTAAATCATGTGAACTACACAAATAGTTTATAAGAATACAATTACTCACCATTTCTGTAGTTGTGTCTTCAAATCTATGGTTTTCTTCTTTAGTGGGTGAGTGATATAGTCATGCGGTAACCCTATTGTTGCAAAGACCGAGATCGAGAGAGATAAATCTGGTCCAAATAGGGTAAAAGACAAATGGTTTGAGAGAGAGAGTGAGACTTCAATTTATAATGAGTGTCATTATTGCGGTGAGAGAGATAGAGAGAGAGAGAGAGTAAAAAGAACCAGATCTGAGCATAGAGCCTATTTTCAAATGATAGCCGGTATTGGAGAGAGAAAGTGAACTTATGAGAGCCCATGATATAAAGAGAGAGAGATCGAATTCAAAATGGGGTGCTATGTTAACAGTCCAAGGTAGCAACCTATGTGGTGTAGAAAGAGTGTAACGCGAGTGTAGGATTAAAGGGAGTACAGGGGAATCCTCTCCCTTACAAGATACTGTTAACGTTATAAAAGGATTTGGCATTTAGTCACATTGTTCTGTGTTCAGTCTGTGGTGCACCTAAACCTTAATTTAGATGTTCCAACACTACACAAAAATAAGAATTTTGCCACAATCTTTTTTGTAGGATACCACAGAGTTTTGCCATGATAACTTTAGCACGGAGTAAATCTGTACTAAATTGTAGTTCAGTCCATAGCAATTTTGATTTTATTAATTAATTTTTCATTAATTTGTTCCCCCTGCCTCTCATCTTTCTTCCTTTGTAGTTTTTGACTCATCAAAAGCCAAAACTCAGCCAAAAACATAATTTGAATTTAACTTTTACATAACAGATTTTCCCTCTAATAACGAAGTACCACTAACAACATTAACCTATCTTCCAATTTCACTTCCATATTTATTCAGTTTTAAATCGATTTGGGTGTTTGAGCGTTCCTACTTTGATACCCTTATCTGAATTTATATATGGAAAGGTAATGGCCAAGTACGACGTCAGTCCTGATCCATAGGTGTTGGATATGCTTGATGTAACATAAGGGTAAAAAGAGGTGAATCATCTAGATCTCTGTAATTCAATATTTGTGTAGGGGCCTAAATTTGTAAGGGGAGGAAGTTGACTCTTACACTCTGAGTTTATCTTCAATCAGAGGATTCACGCACACTATCAATAGTATAAGACTATCTACTGATACTATACTTGTGTGGAGGCCTTGAATGGGTCTCTCCACGAACTCTGATGAGGACTTTTACGAGTATTGATATATATCTCGAGTAGTAAAAGTTTTGAGTACAGAGCGATTACAGGGTATTCGAAGGTAAAACTCAAGGTCTGTGGCGGAAAGACTTTTCAACCCTTCTATAGTTCCCCCTCCCTCCTATTTAGAGAACATAGGAAGGCCTGAGTCACCATGGGAGGTCAATTTACAAGTAAATTCTTCAGGGACAACTGACTTGTACCCAGAATCGGTTCTAACGCCATAGCTGTCGGGTCTGAAACTATAGCCATTATTCCTGATGCTGTAGATTGTCAGTTCTAACACTATATTTGTTGAGTGGCGTACTCTGCCATTCTGTTTGGTGAGCTGGTTGTCTGATATGTTTTCCATCGTCCAAGTATGACCATGGTCGAAGCCTATTCACGGTCAAATATTCGTATAGTCTCGGGGGTGCCTGATTACGGGTTATTAGGCTTCGAGTCATCAAGTAAGCTTTTATGGTGCCTTCGAGTATTTGACTAGAACTAGAAGGCTGTGAGTAGGCTACTACATTCGTCCCCTCTCAGCAAAGGCCTCAGAAATAGGTGTAGAGGCGTTTGTTGTGAAAAGCTATTAGGTATTAAAAGTTGAAAGGTTGACTGCTGCATATTAGAGTTTTGAGGGAGGTAATAAAAGAAGGTAATTAAGAAATAATGGTGATTTCGGTATAATAAATGAGGTTAATGGAGGTATAAATATGGGTTATGAGGGGGTAACTCTGCATACCTTCTTCTTCATCTTCTATAAAACTTACCATGGAGAACACACCCAATGCCAGGCATCCCAGGAGGATGGAGGAAAGGGACTGTTGGATTGGACGTAAGGCGGCCGACTACAAATAAGGTTCTTCGGCGATAAAGGGTTGGACTGGGTATGCCAGACCTGGCCGAACTAAAGCCTAGGGAGCCGATCAACGGACAATAGTATGCATACTTGCGGGGGATGTTGCAGTGGAGGTTTCCGACGGCCGAGGAACGCTACTTCTTCCTGCAGACTTTGGTCGAGTATATTGTGCAGGAAGAGGACCAGTTGTTAGAGGACGAGCAGGGCTCGATAAGAAGGGCTGGCCCGTCTAAAAATAGGGGCAGTTCTTCGTAAGGTGGTTGCAGTATGGTGGTGAAGGTTTCTATTTTTTTTTTTTGAAGTCCGTATATTTTTCTCTTCTTCCCTTCTCTCTTCTTTTTTGTATGATCGAGGTAATGGAATGAAAATGTGATTCAATGGAATAATGTGTCATGTATCTGATAAGTATGGTAGACGACTAGACTGTAGGCGCGGGATCAAACGTCTAACTTCGAACGAAGGGTAAATAGTATAGACTGTTAGCTGCTAGGGGAAATTTACTTTCAACTGTAATATAGTGATCGAAAATATTGGTTAATATTGGACCTTAAATGATTGAGTGGGCCCAAATTCTTTGAAGTACTATATAGAAAATATTGTGACAGAGTATAGAGGAGTGTCGATGATTCGAGAATAGGGATGTGTCGATTACAAAACCTAGGGAATTGATATTGAGTGCGCATGCTGGTAAAATAGTTGAGTCTGGGAAGTTGAAAAGGTTTGACTGCTTGAGATTTTGAGGAAAACAATTGAAGACTGTGATAAATTCGGGTTGTGATTATGGAAGGCTTAAATTCACCTGCCTTCAAGTATAAGTAGGAGTTGTCGAGAGAGAACTTCAAACATATATGCCTTCTTCTCTGAGTAAAATGTTTTGCGTCCTCGTCCCGAAGCAGCGGAAACATTCCTAATACCAGGTACCAGAAAAGAGTGGTGGCAAGGGACCTTCGCATACGGGCAAGGAATCTTCGCATACGGGAGAAGACCCACGAGCTGAAGTAGAGGTTTTTTTGGTGATCGAGGCCTAGATTGGGTTATGCTGGACTTGGTTGAACTGGAGCCAGGGGAACCAATCGGTGGGATGCCTTATGTGCATTGGTGGCAATCAGTTCGCCTTCCTGCAATCTATAATCGAGGAGGTGGTGGACAAGGAAGATGTTGAGGTTGGGTTCTGGAAGAAATGTCCCATCTGCAAATAGGGGCTTCTTCAGTATGGTAAAAGTACTGGCGCAGGATGGTAAGTACGAATGTTTGTAGCTTTTATATTAATGTCAATTTGATTTCATCAGAATTTTGGTGTAAGGGCATCTGCCCGAATGAAATTGGAAATTTCTGAAATAACTGTCAAAGTGATATACTGAATTGTTTGTGTATAAGTAGGAAAAACACAATACTAGATGGTAATTTAGGCACGAAAATAGCTTGTCGAATGTCGAGCATGTAAGAAATCAAATGACCGACAAATTTTGAAATTAAATATCAGGCATGTGTGGACAAATGTTTGAGATACAGTATAGGCGTTGATTTGTAGACGGGAGGAAGGAGTTTCGAAGGTCGATGGGCTTCAGAAGTTGTTAGGCTTCGACTGCAAAACCTCATAGCAAATATAGCTGGCATGTCAGAAGCGGTACTGTTCCTAGGGTAGAGTATCCTGCAGGTCATCATGATGTTTTCTTGATTTACGGAAAAAGGTTGACTTGATTGAAAGATTTAATTTGACAGCTTCGAGCGGGGACCATAAGATTTGACTCGATTTATATATATAATTGCGTAAATGTAAGCGTGGGAAGTACATGTGGGGGTAATGGAGGGTAAAGTCGATAAAGCACACCTCAGCCGAATAATAGGGGTAGTGGTAATGATAGCGGTTTTGGAATTCGAGGCAGTGTTTGCTATTTTGATGAAGTATATATAGAGGTAAGAGCAAAGTTACTATTCCCGGTTACCCAATCGTAGAAAAAACTAGAGAGATTGAGAAGGAGAACATACGCCATTGTTCCGTAGAGCTTGGTCGTTATTGTGTGATCGTCTAACTTGCTGAGAGGAGGAAAATATACTCCATTCAAACAGGTATGTCGTATGACTTCTGTCTTGTTGCTTCTTCTTCTGTTTTTGTGTATGGTGTACATAGTAGGGTAGAGGCCGCTAGGGCTTATATTTGTAATGATATGGCCGAGGATAGGGGAAACCATGTAGTTGGGGGTCTAGCCCATTTGGATTTTGAGAGTATTAAAGGTGGGACTAGGATTATGGTCGAGAATTCAACTATGGTTGTATGAGTTGGGGAGGGTAGATTAAAATAAGTTATTGACGCGTAATAGTCGAATATGTGGATCTAATTGTGTGCTTCTTCTTCTATAGGTTAAACTGCGTACCTGTCGATCTTCAAGGCTGAGGCTGATAAACGAAGAGATCAAAGAAAATGAACCGAGTATGTCTAGTCGTGCTCCTGTGAATGAGAGCAACAACGTAGAAGATTTAGTCACTGCAACAGATGCCCCCTTGGCCACGGTGGTACCTGAAATTGGGGCTTCGAGTAGTAAACGCTGTAAGACACGAGTAACTGAGGAGAGGGATGGGGAGGAGATGGAAGGAGGAGAGAGAAGGAGATACGAAGGTAGTGTCGAGCATTCGGGGGATAAAGGAGGAGAGGGGGAGAAAAGTGGTGATAGAGCGAGTTTGACTGGTTCGGGAGAAGTTGTAGGGTCAGTCTCAGCTAAAGAGAAGGTGAGACTTGATCGATTTGTGGCTAAGCTAGAGTTTCCAAAGGTAGGGGTGGTGTTATATGCAGTAGGGACCGGGCAGACCTTCAGGTCGAAACTTCGAGAAAGTTTAATGGCATTAAGAGGCCAGATTCGGCTAGGGATGCAACTACCCCTTTAAAGGCAGGTGAAGAAGGTACTAAACTTCTTGGAAGTTGCCCCATGCCAGATGAATGGAAATTTCTATGAAATGATAAGGGTGGTCGGGGGTTGAATATAGAGCTAAAAAGTGAAGGGAGGGGCTTGATTGAGTGGTATGATATTGCATCGTTATACTCGAGAAAAGCCAACCAGAAGGTGGACACGTATCACATCCAATATCACTAAGATAAACCCTGGTTGTTTGATTTTTGCTCGACGGGTTGAGGTCGGGACAAAGACTTGGTTGTGGTATGGGGTAATTATGAGAATGCCGAAGGGGATGGCCCTTACAAGTTATAGCATAGGATCTATATTCCAAGTAAGTTGATGGTCGAAGATTTTTTGATATATTGATCGAATTGACCGATAAATATGTTTTTGTTTGTTCTCCAGTGCCTAGTTGCCAATTTTTGAAGAATTCGAGGAATTATATTGATGAGCTGATCAACTCGGACGAGGAGTGGGTAAACTGTGTATTCAAGAAACTAGGTATCAGGAGGAAAAGATTGAAAAAGATAGATTTTTTGCTTCGAAACGTTCCCGTTACGCGGAAGCCATCAAAGAAGAGAGAAAATAAAGGTATTTCGAGGGGGGTTGAAGGAATGGAGAAAGTGAAATTGATGAGGAAGGTAAATTATGTTCCCAAGGGGCAGCAGGCACCCAAGCTAGCAGCGCCGGTGTCCCAAGTAGCTCATGGCACGTCGAAGCAGGCGTCGAAGCAGTCTGACAAATGGAAAGTTAAGGTCTTTCCCGAATCTCCAAAGGTGCAAGTGCCGAGGGTAACTCAGCGTAAGAGGCATACGTAGGGTGTTGGGGGAGGATGATGCGGAGGATGTGGACAAAGAACTAACAAAAGCTGAACTGGAGGAGCATGCTCGAGCTACAGCTACTTCAATAACAACACTCTGCGGCACTGACCCAGACGAAGGTGGAAGGCGGATGAATAAGACCATGCATCAGGAAACTATTTCTTGAAATTCTGAAATTTTTCTTAAGTACACCATGATTCGAGAGATACTTATGGCTCGAGTATTCTAGCAGTTACATGCTTGGTCACATGCTTTCATCAAGGACCAAAGGGTAACAACAAGGCATTTGAAGCAGGCGGTTGACAATCTAGGGCTTGCTCAAGGGACTGAAGTATCGCTGATGTCTGAAATTAAAGTTTTAAAGAAAAAGCAGGCGACTACCGGAGATGAATGTGAGAGGAGACTCGAAGTTCAGTGTTACAACCATACGCAGGTGCAATAATCGAATCTTGCTAAAAAGGATAAGGCAATGGAAGAACGGAGGGAGACCTTCTAAGGGTAGTTCGATGATGAATGTGAAACTAATGTCAGGTTGAAGTTGTTCATAGTAGATTTTGGGTATGATCCCATAACTTTGAAATATTTTCCCACAACCAATGATCCTATTGGTTAAGATGTTATTCAAATGGAAGAGGTAGAAGTAGATGCTGCTGGTGTAGGTGTGGGAGGTGGCGTGAAGACTCCTGCAGTCGAAGAAGCTACTGCTGGGAATACGACTTATGTGATCGTGAATGCTGCAGGATCAAACCCTTCTACTGAAGGTAATGGGGGTGTTGGCGTTAAAAAACTGGTAGGAGGAGATGGTGTGGCTACTCCGATATGAGGTATTGTGCTGGTTATGCCAAACTATTTTTTATGATCTTTATGATGTGTTGTAATATTTGGAGTGATGGTATTTGACAATGGTTAACTTACTTTGGACTTGAGCTGTGAACTTGTGATTGCTTTGAATTACTGATGTATGTTAAACTTGATTTGAATTGGTTTGTGTTAAACTTGATTCTCTGATATATGTTGTGCTGAAACTTCTTGTATGTAGTTGAGTTGATAATATTCCTTTATATGTGTATTTGTGTTTGTTAAAAGTATTGAATGCTTGTAAAAGTATCGAACCTTAAAGATCTTCGAGATCGTTCCCCGAATGTCAGTCGAGAGATGGGCATATTACGTAGGTGATACCATGGAATTTATAGGACTTTGAAGGCCTGAATCAAAATGAAGTAGACTGTAGTCACCCCCAATGCATTCCCGATGGTCCAGTTTGTTGAACATTCGTGCCTCTCGGGTTTGCTCAAATTTGGAGACTTGGAAAATTTGTCGACTATTCAGGCCTTCAAGGTCGCCCCCAAGTATCAGTCGGGTCGAAGGGTTGACGTGACACTTAGGTTAGGCCAAGAAATTTACTAGACTTTAAGGGCCTGAGCCTAGTTGAAGAAGAATGTGGTCACCCTCAATGCATTCCTGAGGGTCCAGTCTGTCGACCATTCGTACCCTTCGAGATTACTCTAAATTGGAGACTTGGAAAATTTCGAGGTCGCCCCCAATTATCAGTGGGGTCGAAGGGTTGACATGACACTTAGGTTAGGCCAAGAAATTCCCTGGACTTCGAATGCCTGAGCCTTGTCAAAGCATAATGTGGTTACCTCTAATACATTCCCAAAGGTTCGGTCTGTCGACCATTCATGCCCCTCGAGTTGCTCAAAATTGGAGACTTGAAAAACTTTAAGGTCGCCTCCAAGTATCAATCGGGTCAAAGGGTTGACGTGATACTTAGGTTAGATCAAGAAATTCATAGGACTTCGAAGGCTTGGGCCTTGTCAAAGTAGAACATGGTCGCCCCTAATGCATTCTTGAGGGTCCAGTCTCTCGACCATTCATGTTACTCGAGTTTGCTCAAATTTTGGAGACTTGAAAGATTTATTAGAAGACATAATGCAAAGTTCAGAATAAATAAAATGTTCATTGATTATTCTATATTTACATCAGGTGAACAAGTTGGAGGCTGTAGCCTTTTATATGATACAAGTTGCATTATATTGTTGAAGGTATAGAGATAGAGGGAGATAGTTATTAATATGGTAGTTTGACGTGTTTCCGGGTCTGATAGATCTTCGGATGCTTACATGAACGGACGAGGCGTTGGGAGCCTTTTAAGTTCCATATACCATAAGGGGTAGTGAAACGAAGGGTCTGATGGTAGGTCAAAGGTATGACGCGCATGGCATGGAGCCAGTTGTGCCCAAGGATGCCGAGATATTCAAATTTCTTGTTGATAATAAGAAAACTGGTTTGAAGTGTGACTGGGCCGGCAGAAACTAGAAGGCTAATTCGACCAACAACAACTTTGTTATCCCCATTAAAAACTTTCAGTTCAACATTAGCAGCAGTGATGAGGTCTATTTTGTTCATGGCTTGAACAGTTTGAAAGAAAAGTACATCGGCTGTACTTCCTGTATCGATAAGGATGGTGTGGAGGACGAGGTGTTCGACCTTAATCGTAATGACTAAAGGGTCAGAAGAAAATGAACATGCGATGTGTCACAGTCGATAAATGAGATACCCTCGGGTCGAGGGTATTAACTTGATGCTGGCAGGAGGGCGGGTAACTTCTCCTGGTAAGTAAGTTTGCACCATTCTTCGACACGCTTGCGCTTGCTTTTAGAATGGCCATTGACAATATTATTGACCTCGATGAAATAGACTTGGTAGATGTGTACCTCAGCTGGGTCGGCACCAGGGGTAGGTTGAGATTTGAAGTACGACCCGTCAAAGTAACTAAGGAGGTCGGCGACATATTGATGTAGATGACCCGCCTTAAGGATTATTTCAAGAGAGCGCTGTAGGGCAAAACACTTGTTGGTGTGGTGGCAGTTACACTTATGGTTGGTGTAGTAAGTCTTGCATTGTTTGACTTCGATAGGGAAAGGTATGCGCCATATGGGGTCCATCTGGATCTGTGACAGAAGGGTGCTGATAGGAGCAGTAAGTTTGTGGAGGCTGGCTTCGGTCATTTTTTACGGGCCTCGGTGGTAGTATCATCAGTGTGGGGGCATTTGTGGCTCTCAGTCTCCTGTAAGACAGGAGCGATCATGGGTATAGGAGTAGAAGGTTGGCCCTATCACGACTTGTTTTGAGTGGGGTTCAAAGTTTACCCTTGGCGATTGGACTTGCGGAGGCGCTCGAGATCGATGTAACCATTAACTTTAGATAATATTTCCTCAAGGGTTCAAGGTTTGAGGAGTACTAGGTACCCCCTAATGCGGCTGTTATCTGGCATCGCGCTAGATGAGGTGAGCATGGCGTTCGCCCAGTCGAGGTTTTCAATCTTGCGTAAGTCGTCGATAAACCGCTTGGTGAAGGTCTCAATGGTTTCGTTGGGGGATTTTCAAAAATTGAAAAGGGTATCGACCCAGACTTTGCGGTCTTTGTTGAAGGCAAATTGGGCTATGAAAAGGTGAGATTACCGCTCGAAGCTTCGGATTAAGCCGTTGGGAAGGTTATGATACCATCAAAGAGGGTTGTCTGTGAGGCTGGCTGGAAAAAGTTGACACATCAGGTGGTCAGCCGTAGAGTAAAGGCTTAAGGAAGTTTTGAATTCGAGGATGTGGGATTGAGGATTGGTGATGTGGTATTTACTGATTTTGGGGGCGCAGAAGTTTGGAGACACCTCGATAGCGAGGAGTTTGGGGCAGAGAGGGTTGTTTAACCGACTCCACGAGTTCGATGTGGGGCTTGTACTGATACGGATGGCAAGGTGGACTTTGTAGTCGAGCTTCTGCTATATAAAATGGTAGGATGAGGAGGGGGGATCGTTGTGGTCAAAGGGGATGAGGCCAAATGTTCGGCGTATGCTCAGTGCTGCGCTCCCTGAGACGTTCTCGAGCAGTGTGGCGTTTGGGGTGTCTGGAGGTACGAAGGGTGGAATAAGAAGAATCTTCCGTGGGGTAGATACTAAGAAGGATAGAGCCAGTAGGGGGAATAGTGGGGTGAGCACCCTCGGCACCAAGATGGACCAGAGGTACTTCGAGATGCTGTAGGGGCTCCAGTCGGTCACAAGCAGAGATGCGCGATGGAGCGGGTGCTCGAGACGGTGGATGGGCGTCTTGAGGCTGGGATCATTGCAGCTCACGAACTGTATTCCACAGGTTTTCAAGGGCACGATGCTGTTTGTATACGTCATCCAAACGACATTGCCGTTGAGCTTCGAATTGCTGTCGATGTTTTTCGCGCTCCTGATGTAGTTGGGTGCGGCATCGCTCCTCAACCTAAGCAAATTGTTGTGTTAGAAGGGCGAGTTGGGTGGCCATTCTGTCAGTAGAGTTGCCAGCATGGGTGGAAGTAGAGCGGAGGGTGGGGGCCATTGGAAGTAGTTAGTAGTATTGAGAAAAGGAAAGTACAAGGCAAGGGGAGATTGGTAGGGTAAGAAGCACAGACGGTGCCAAATATAGGGGCCTAACTTCGCAAAGAGGGGAAGTTAACTCTTACACTCTGATTTTATCTTTAATCAAAGGATTCACGCACACTATCAATAGTAATAAGACTAATCTACTGATACTATACTTGCGTGGAGGCCTAGAATGGGTCCCTCCACGACCTCTGATGAGGATTTTTAAGAGTATTAATATATATCTCGAGTAGTTGAAGTTTTGAGTGCAGGGTATTCAAAGGTAAAACTCAAGGTCTGTAGGGGAGAGATTTTTCAACCCTTCCATAGTTCCCCCTCCCTCCTATTTATAGAACATAGGAAGGGTTGAGTCACCATGGGAGGTCAATTTACAAGTGTATTCTTTGGGGACAGCTGACTTGTACCCGGAGTCGATTCTGACGCCACAATTGTTGGGTCTAACACTGTAGCCGTTATTCCTGATGCTGTAGCTTGTCGGTTCTGACAGTGTAGTTGTCAAGTGGCGTACTCTGCCATTCAGTCTGGGGAACTGGTTGTCTGAGATGTTTTCCTTCAACCAGGTATGACCATGGTCGAAGCCTGTTCACGGTTGAATATTCGTATAGTCTTGGGGTGCTTGATTATGGGTTATTAGGCTTCGATGTAGCCTTCGAGTGTTCGACTGGAGCTTGAAGGCTGCGAGTAGGCTACTACAATTTAGGATTTATATTTTTAATTAAAGATAAAGGGTGTTTGATTTTTATGCTGTATTGGAGTGATGCAGGGGAGAAACTATACAAAGCTGTTGGGGATTTGAAGCTTGATTCTATGGTTATGGGAAGCGTAGGACTTGGAACATATTCAGAGGTAAGTATGATTTCAGATTTGGATATAAAAAAATGGGTTTTATTATGAGTGAGTTTTCCCTGTCGATTTCATCTTTACTTGTCAATGATCATGGCCAATTAGAGGATCCCTAAATTTAGAGTTATTTGCTTATGATAAATCCATACAAGTAGTTGATTCAATTTTACTAGGTATTGGGTAGATTTAGAATATAGAGATTTATGAGATACTATCGATTATTTTGTAATCAATGATGTTAAGTACCGCGCTGCGGTTCAGCTTCTGTTGATTCAGGCCATAATGGAGATCTACAACATGTATAGGATTCAACTATCAGCAAAGAACACAATAGTCTTATTTGTTTATTGAGAATCCAGAGATTGATGCCAAGGGAAGCTTGTATTATATTGTTATTTGCCACATGGAATTGGATCATGGCCAGGCCCTAGCATGACTCTAAGAGTGTTGGCTTTCTTAGTGTCGATCACTTGGTTTAATGCAAATGTCGGCTAGCAAATGTACTTTTTTCTATTTCTGAGCGTGGAGTATAGATTGTCGTAGGAGATAGGATAAAAGAACTGGTATTCATTGCGTTGCCTCTTGGGGAGTTGTATTCGTATTGCCATTGTCAATAAATTTACTAGATAATTTAAGCATAATATAGTTTAAGAGTTCTGAAATGATGTCGCATTAGCTTTTGTAAGATAGAGGCAGCCCATGTGTGCCACTTCTCGTACTACGTAAGGGCCATCCCTATTAGGTATTGGTTTGGATGTGGATCGCCTCTTTCTAAATGCACTGACAAGGCAAAATCTTAACCGAAGATGATCGTAGAAGCCTAACTGGGGGCAAGGTTAGCCTTATTCATTTAATGGGTTTGTATCTTGAATGTTGAGGGAGTTGTGGTCAAGCAATTAGGTTTTCTTGGGGTACAATATTGATCACTGTATGTACTGATCACTTTGTATATCTCTTGTTCTCATACATGGTACCATCTCAAAAAATTGTATAGTTTAGAATACAATATATGCTTTTACCGAAATCGTCATACATGATTAAGTGGACTGACACTTTAAAAAATTCAGCCATGTCTGTTTACTTGGAGTCCGGATCTGGTTGACAGTTATCCTCTCATATGAAGAAATATATTCAAAACCTTCTTAAGGTAATTGAAGTTAGATACCAAATATTTGTACTTCTATTTTGGACCAGAAAGATAGAAGCACCGGTTTATATGGAGGGACCTTATGGGCATAAATAACCAACTGAAGAGAAGGTCAAACGCAAGGAAATGGTTGCTCCAGAAGCACGATATATATTTGTACGAGAAGCTCTTAATACTAAGTGTTAATGAGTCCACTAACTGGATTAGGGACGGGGAACCTGTTATCGGTTTTGTACATTATCGCTTTTTTATAGAGGAAGAAATACCAGTTGCTTATATATATGAATTGAGTAGGGAACTAACTCCGTTCAAAGGGGGAGTTAGTTCTCAGAACGTAGAATCTATCTTCAGCCAGAGGATACAAGCAATTGGCCTAAAATAAGATCTATCTAAAGATAACTACTTGCGTAGAGGCCCGAATGTGACTCTCTATGACCTCTGATGAGGATTTTTTAGACAGATTGTATTACTGAAGAGTAAAAAATAGGGTTCGAGTACAGGGTGGTCAAAGGTAAAATACGAGAAGCTAGAGATGATTCTTCTAACCTCTGCTTGGTTTCCCCTCTCCTCTATTTATATAAACATAGAAAGCTGAGTCACCAAGTGTGGGTCATTTAATGATTATACTGTCAGAAAATCCTAGCGAGTTATGAGCACCGGTCTTGTTGGTACTATTACTGCTGTATTTATTGGTGATGGCTCTAGTCGGCGTGGTGGCTAGACCTATCACTGTAGATGCACGGGCCAATCAATGCGCTGTCTTATTTGATAAAGTAGTTGTCTGTTTTGTCTTATTTCGACCGTGCGTCAGTGAGGTCGATGGGTTTCTACTGTAGGATGTGAGTCCATTCTCGAAGCTTTGTCGGGTAGGCTGGCTGTCTGTCTTGTCATACTTCGACCATATGTAGATATGGTTTAAGGATATCTGCTGCATTATACTGATCTGTCCCCGATGCTTTGTCTGGTGATGAAGGTTCATCTCTGGGGGATCTCTGGGGAGCCTGTTTTAGGGATTTATTGGGCATCGATACATTCGAGTAGGAAATGAAGTGGGCTTCCGCCGTCTATCTAAGGCTACGAGTAGGCTACTACATGCGCCCCCTCTCAGCGAAGGTCTCGAAGCTAGGTGAAGAGGTGTTCGCTGAGAATATTGTTCGGTCTTAGAATCTGAGCGGTTTGACTGTCTTGTTTTTCGGGAAAGTAATAAAAAGGGATTTTTAAGAGATGCAGGTGGCTATAGGGTAATAAATGCATTTAAGCCTATAAGTATGGGTTATTGTGGACGTATACTCTTTCTCAATATTCTTAACATTTGGTTGGATACCATGCCGAACACGCGTTACCAGAAGAGGATGGGGTTCGCTCACGATCGTCGAGTGGGGCGGAAGATGGCGGAACTGCATATGAAGTTTTTTGGGAAACATGACCTGAACTGGGACATGCCAGACCTTGTGAAGGTAGGGCCTGGGGAGTTCTTCAATGGTGATCCATATTTTTATATGTGGGAACAGCTGAGGTTTCATTTTATGACCGCTGAAAGGCGCTATCTCTTTTTGATGGCTCTTGCCGAAAGTCTCATTTGTACAGAATAGGTCATCGTAGAGCGAAACGCGGCAAGTGAAGCTGGTCCTTTCGAAAGTAGGGCTTCGGGTTGATGGTGGAAATATTTATATTTTTGTGGGCTTCTGCTTTGCTGTGTGGGTGGTGGTTGTTTTTGCGTTTGGAGTGGTAGTAAAAATGTAATTTTTTTGCTAGATTTGCTATTTGGAATGTAGACGAATGTAAGCAAATACACTTATAGGCGCGAGGTATAGAGATGATCGAAGGTTATTGTTATCTGGGTTATGATGATCAGAACGAGATATAATCGAAGGTATGATGAAATGCTTCTTGTAATAGTCAATGGTTATAATGGTCGAATGCTCGATGTGGGTGACGTGCTCGACTAGAGGTCCTCGGGAATGAGGTTTGAATACATGTACCGATGAATCAGTTACGTCTAGGAAGTTGAAGAGGTCGCATGTTGACTTTTTGAGGATGGAAATGAAAGGTTGTCATTAATTCAGTTACGGGAGAAGGAAAGTTGTGGCGGATTTGTAGGTATAAAAGGGGATAGGTTGGAAGGAACTTCTTCATCTGTCCTGCATCTTCCTCTCTATCTCTTACTTTGTTTGTTGATCAACATGGCTGAAAATGTGCCAGGTTAGGAAGATAAAGCGGCGATGAAGGCTAGGAGGATCCAGGAGGCTTTGTTGAGTCTTCAACAGAGGTTTTGAATAGAGGAGGATATTAATGCTAAAATGCCAGACCACTTTGAGGCGGAGCCTAGGGCACCACTCTATGACATGCCCTTCACATACTGGTGGGGCATAGTGCAGATGATGGGGATGTTCCCCGGCCACCGACTGTCGCTTCTCAAGGGCTTCGCAGAGAATATAGTAGACCAAGAAGATACAGATGCAGGGGCCGTTCTTGAAAAGGAGCAGCTCGCTAATAGCTGGGGTCCTCTGTAATGTGATGGTGGTGTTGCTTTCTTTTGGTCTGTTTCTTTTGTCTCTTGTTTTGTTTTGTACGAGGTCTGTAATGTTAGCTGCTTTTCTGAATGAAAATGATTTCTTTGAATAACTTGTTTTATCGAACCGTAGGTGATAGTAATACAATCTGATATTGAATGGATAATACGGTTGTCGAAATGTATAGTTCGTGTTGTTCAAAGATAAAAATGAATTCGTCGAAGGGAAAAGTAAACTGTGGCGAAGCTGAAAAATTTATCTGTAGGCCTGAGGTTTTTGATTGGTTGAACTTACGACTGTATTTGGTCGAAGGGTAGAAACTTTTGAGTTAAGGGATGTGTTGGATGTCGAAGGTTGGTGTATTTAGATGAATTTGTTTGAGGCTAGATGCTGAGAACTGTTCGAGATGTGAAGTGGCTGAATACTCGAGTACAGGAGTGTGTCGAAGATTGAGTTTGATTTGACTAGCTACTCTGACAGCCCAGACGGTTGGTCTGTCAGACTGGTATGAACGTCTAAGGCAGTATGCAAAAGGTAATGATGTTGCGTTTCTCGTATGACAGAAAAAAGGTTATGATGTGACTGTGTGGACTTGATTGTTTAGCTTCGAGTAGGGGAAAAGAAGGTTCGAGAAGCTTCGGGTTTTGCAAGCAGATGGTAGTAAGGGTATTGTTCGTACGTGGGAGGTACGAGGGGTAAATTGGTCAAACCACATTGAAGCCGAAAGGCCGGGGTAGTGGGGTCGTGGTAATGATAGTGTTTAGGAAATCGAGGCGGTTTAGTTCTTTGAAAGATATATAAGTGGGAGAAGGTTGATTATTGTACTGTGAGAATCAAAAAGTTAGAAGAAGAAAACATACGTTATTTCGAACTTGGGGGTGCTGCTGCTTTTGTTTGTTTGATCTTGCTGATCCGAAGGAAGTGCTGTTAACCACTGGTAAGTCACTTGCTTGATCTTGTTTGATCTTACTGTACTCTCATGTTTATTTTGTTTTGTTCTCTGTCTGAAAGGGTGGGTAGGAGATTTAGCGTCTGAAGTTTAAGGGTTATTTTTGGGAGTAAGGAGGCTTGTTAGAACTAGGATTCGACCCAGTCTGGGATTTGGTGAGTTCGGTTTTTTTTTGAGGAAGTATTGCGTCTGAAATTTGAGGTTGGGAGAAGTATCTGGAAGGGATAGATGGGATAAGGGTGATAGACACGGGATTATTGAATTTTTTACCCTAATTGCATGCCTCTTCCTCTGTAGGCAAAATGCGTAACCATCGGGCTTCGAGGTGGAGACTGGTGGATGAAGAGGTCAACGAGGTGGAAGCTAGTACTTCTGGTCGAGACCTAATGGACGGTGGTAGCGATTTAGAGGTTTTAGATGTGGTAACCGAGGCCCCGTTATCGATGATTCTGCCGGCTGAGGATGTTCTGGTCACGAGACATCGAAAGACGATAGTGGCCAAAGATAGTGATGAAGAGGAAACAGTATGGGGGGAGGGATGTGATGTAGGACCTTCAGGTGGTAGGGAGGGAGGTAAGGTTCAGGGGGGCGATAGTGAGGATTCAACTGAGTCGGATAAGGTCGAAGGTGTTGTTTAGCCTAAAGATAGGATTAGGTTAGATCGGTTTGCCACAAAATTAGAACTCTCGAAGGTGGGGGTGTTTCTTAGTGCTGTGGGGGCAGGGTTGACCTTCAGATCGGACCCTGGGGAAGGGATTATGGCATAAAAGGGGTCAAATTCGATTGGGACTGGGGCTTCCTCTTCGGCGACTGGTGAAAGAAGTGCGGAATTTTTGGGGGTGGCTTTGGTGCAGATGAACAGTGATTTTTATGAGATGATGAGGGTAATAAAGGGGATGAATGTAAAATCGTCCGGTGAGAGTCGAAGATTAATTATGTGGTTCGACATTATCACCTTTTATTCGAGGAAGGCTAGTCAAAACCTGGGGACCTATAACATCCAATGTCACCCAGAGAAACCTTGGTTTTTTGATCTGTGCTCGACATGTCAGGGGTGGAATAAATATTTAATGATAGCAAGGGGTAACTACGAGAATGTAGACGAGGATGACCCTTATAAATTGTATCATAGGGTATATAGCAAAAGTAAGTTTACTGCCGAAGGGTTTGTTGTTGATGTGTTTTGAAATAAGTGATAACTGTGTTTTTGCTTTACTCTGCAGGTCCAAAGAGTTCATCTTAGGATAATCCGGTGAATTATATTGATACTCTGCTCGAGGCTAGTGAAGACTGGATAAATTTGGTGTTTGACAGTCTCAAGATCAAAAGGCAAAGGAGAAAAAAGGTGGATTTCCACTACATCGAGACGTACACTACACCGAAGTGACCAAAGATAAAAAGAGGGGCAGGTGTTTCGATGGAGCAAAAGGATATAGGAGGGGAAGAGTTGTCGAGGAACTACCAGCTTGTGCCGAGGTCGCGGAGGGGTGCGAAGCAAGCGACGCCAGTGTCCGAAGGGGGTGGAGAGGCATCGAGGATGAAACCAAAGCGGGTATCTTCTCAAGCTGAAAAAAGGAAGGGCTGAGTAGCTCCCAAAGACCCTAAGGTGCAACAATCGAAGGCTATTCAACATAAGAGGCATAAGGTACTTGGGGAGGATGATACAATGGAGGAAGATGAAGAAATGACGGAGGCTGAACGATAGGAGCAGGCTGTGGCGAAGCAGGCTTCGATGGTCGAGCTCTGGGAAGATGACCCGGACGAAGCTTCGAAGGAGATAAAGAAGCACATGTCGCAGGTAACTATATAAAGCTTGTTGTAGTGCTATTTTGAGGTTAATTGCAAATTGTTCAAGTTTCGAGGTTCACTGATATCTTGAGTATTTTTAGCAGACAGAAGTCTGTGTAGAGACTTACAGCAAGGCGATGAAGTTGGTAAAGGCAAAGTTACGCTAAGTGAAGGAAAACCTGGATCTTTCTCGTGTGAAAGAGGCATCATGGGTGTCTCAAGTCAGGAAGCTGAAGCAAGATCTAGATGTGCTTTCTAACTCTTATGATAAAAGGTTCGAGCAGCAGTATGATAAGGAAACCTAAATTTTTTGAAGATATGTATATTGAATTCAAGATGTTTTGCTGGACATCGAAGGCCAAAGCCACAGCGATGTTAAAATTTTGAAAAATTTCTAGGTCGCCTCCGAGTATTAGTCTGGTCGAGGGGACATGATACTTAGAGGAAACCCAAAAATTTACTGGACTTCGAAGGCCTGAGCCACAGCAAAGCAATATCTTATCGCCTCCAACGCATTCCCGAGGGTCCGATCTTTCGACCATCCTTGCCCCTCGGGTTTGCTCGAATGTTGGAAACTTGTGCAATTCATGGTCTCCCCCATGTACCACTCGGGGCGAGGGCGGACATGATACACGGGGTAAACCAAGAAAAGGACTAGACTTCGACGGTTTCAAAGCCTAGACGAAGTATATCTGAACGCCCCCAATTCATCCACGAGGGTCCGGACTTTTGACCTTCCTTGCCCCTCAGGTTTGCTCGAAATTGGAGACTTGAGCAATTCATGGCCTCCCCTAAGTATCAGTCGAGATGAAGTTGGACATAATACCTAAGTTAATCAAGAAATACAAAATAGAAACGGAGACGAAGTCTGGGTGGAACAATCTTTTTTATTGAATATGCTGGATTACATTAGTTGTACATGATTGGAGATAAGGCTTGGTATAGGAGACCAGCTGCATTATGTTCCAGGGGTTTGGTAGAGGCTCTTCGTCTTCCATTATTAAGTAATAAGAACCCTTGTCTGTTTTATCGTAGATGACGCAGGGTCCTTCCCAAGATTTGGCTAACTTGTCGGCATTCCGAGGTTTTGAAGATTGATTGACATGTCGAAGTACTAAATCTCCAATGTTAAAACTTCTTGGTCAAACTCTCTTGTCGCAAGATTTTTGAAGTGAAGTAATGTAGCGGCCAAGGTTGGCGATAGCTCGGTCTCTAGTCTCATCGGTCTATAACATGTTACACGCAAGTTCGAACTCATTATCTTCATTTGGGAGGTTAGGGTCTCGGGTGGGTACTTTGAATTGAGTTGGTAGTACAGCTTCAGTCCCATATGTCAGGAGGAAATGGGTGCGTCCTGTAGATTTTCATGGTGTTGTGCGATTGGCCTAGATGACGTGTTGTAACTCTTGAACCCATCGTCCTTTCTTTGCATCTAATCTCTTCTTTAGACCATCGATAATTGTTTTGTTGATTGCTTCGACTTGACCATTACACTGGGGATAGTAAGGTGTTGAGGGTGAGAGAATGATATTGTGCTTTTTCAGGAAGTTTCTAACTTTACTATCGACGAATTGGGGACTATTGTCGCATCGAATCATATATGGGCAGCCAAAGCAAGTGATAATGTTTTCCCATAATAATTTGATAACATCTTCTTCTCTGGTTTGGCAAAGAGGAACAACTTCGAACCATTTAGTAAAATAATCGGTTACGACGATGATGTTTTCTCTACTACCCGAGGCTTTCAGGAAGGGTCCAATGAGATCGGAGGCCCATCTTTTGAATGGCCAAGACACTTGACTAAAATGAAGGTCACGAGAGGGGCAATGGATGTCGTGAGCGTGACGCTGGCATTTGTCACATTGTTTTGCATATTTTGAAGCTTGTTTTATCATATCGGGCTAAAATAATCCTTGGGTAACAGCTCAAAGGTCCATAGAATGATCAGTAATATGAGCACCGCAGGTTCCTTCGTAAAGTTCAGCTAAGATTTGAGAGGCTTCTGCTTGGGATATGCATTGAAGAAGGACGCCATTTGGGGATTTTTGATGTAGTTGGTTTTTATGGATAGTATATCTGCAGCAGTTTTCTAACAAGGACAGTTTGGCTTTGGGATCATCTGGGAGGGTGGCATTGTTGAGGTAGTAAAGAAACGGTGTCCGCCAATTGTCTGGATCGTGACTCTCGCCCCCAGTATTGATGGTATTGATTCCATCTGGTCGATACTTGGGCATTCGAGTATTTCGATATGGAGTGTCCGAGATTCTGATTGTCGGAGTATAGCTGCTATATAAGCGAGGTCATCTGCATGTCTGCTTTCTCCTCGAGGGTAATATCTAATTGTAAATTTTTCGGGGACCGGTCCATGCATTATTGCACAAAAAGTGCATAATCAGCCATGCGACCGTTAGCTTGGTTTTCTCCTGTGTAGTGTCTTTGAACAAGTTAGGAATCCATAAAGACTGCAAGTTTGGGAATGCCAAGGTCGAGTGCGAGGTTGAGGCCGTGGATCAAGGCATCATACTCTGCTTCGTTATTAGAACATTCGAAGGCAAGTTTGACAGCTTTTTCTATGCGATCATTAGTGGGTATTACCATGATAATACCAATTCCTGAGTTATTAGGTCCTGCAGATCCGTCTGTGAATAAACGCCAACTAGTATGAGGGTCCCAGAGATTTACTATTTCGGGTTGGTCTTCTAATAAATCATCTTCATGTTCTTCCCAATCAACATCTTCGACCGAGAAGTCAGCTAGAAATTCTGCAACTGCTTGGCCTTTTTGGAATATTTGCTTCTCGATGGTAATGTCGTGTTCGTCAAGATATACGGACCACTGTTGCACTCATTTGGATTTTCCTTTTTTGCTGAGTACTTCTCGAAGGGGATAACTGGTAATAGCACAAATGGGATAAGCCTAAAAATATGGTTTGAGCTTCCGGGCTGAATATCAAGTTTCTGCGGGGGTTAGGGTTTTGCTGATGAAATATACAGGTTTTTTATGTTGGAATCAAGTTGAATGAGCACCGAACTGAGTAAAGTATTTGTGGCAACAAGGTATAAAGAGAGTGTTTCTCCTTTGATAGATGCGCTGATGATTGGTGGACGACCAAGATAAGTTTTGAGTTCAAGGAAGGCTTGTTCGTACTCAGGGGTCCAGTGGATCTCAGGATTGTTTTTTTTTTTTGCTTTATGGAAACCTTGATCGCGCAGGAGGGAAAAGAGCCAGGCACATCGATCTGAAGATTTAGAAATAAAATGATTGAGGGCGGCTATCCTGCCCGCCACATTTAGGACGTCTTTCTTGGTTTGAGGCAAAGGCATGTCTATGAGGGCCCGAATGTGGGTGGGGTCAATCTCTATCTCGCATTTACTGATAAGGTAACCCAAAATTTTTCCGTATGGCACGCCAAATTGGCACTTATCTGGGTTGAGTTTCATATTATACGTGCAAAGTATTAAGAAGATTTCTGAGAGGTCTTGGATATGGGTGTTTTTATGAAGGCTCTTGCATAACATATCGTCGAAGTAGACTTCGACAGATTTGCCAAGCAAGGGTTTGAACATGGATGTGACAAGGCATTGGTAGTTGGCGCCACCATTTTTTAAGGTCGTAGGGCATAACATTAAAACAGTAAAGGCCTTGTTCAGTTATAAATGAAGTTTTAGGTTGATCTTTGGGGAGAAGGGGTACCTGATTGTAACCCAAAGCCGCGTCCATCATAGATAGGCGCTCGTGTCTAGCAGTGGCGCCGAGGAGTGTTGAGATAGCTGGGAGGGGGAAACTATCCTTCGGAGTGTGCTTGCTGAGGTCTGTGAAGTCGAAGCAGATTTTGATCTTGCCATTCTTCTTAAACACTACCACGATGTTCGATATCCAGTCCGCGTAGTTCACTTCTCTGATAGAACCAGTGGCTATGAACCTGTCAACTTCAAGGTTCATAGCTTCTCGAAGTTGTGGTACCAGTGTACGCTTCTTTTGTTTTATTGTTGTGGAATAGGGGATGAGGTCGAGGTGGTCGCAGGCCAGGTTGGGCCTGACACCAGGCATTTCTTGAAATGTCCAGGCAAAGATGTCTTTATTTGTTTGAACGAACTCAGAAAGTTCGAGGCGCTCTGACTCGTTAAGGTGGGTTCCAATAAATGAACTCTGACCAGGGCCGTCGAGTTCGATATAAACAGTGGGTTGGGTGGTATCTGTCGAAGTCGAAGGGATAGAAAGATGTTGTTATTGCTATGAGCGGCTGATAAGTTTGTGTGTTTGGTCAATCTCTGGGTGCTCCCATGAGCGGGCAAGGCCTTGAGATCCTTTCAAATTCCAAGTACCCTCGTGATTACTTAATTGAAGGATCTGATGATAGATCGAGAGTATAGCCCCATGGCGTGAAGCTAATCTCGTCCGAGTATGCCGAGGTATTCGGACTTC
The DNA here is from genome assembly GCA_014058105.1 of Kingdonia uniflora. NCBI lineage: Eukaryota > Viridiplantae > Streptophyta > Magnoliopsida > Ranunculales > Circaeasteraceae > Kingdonia > Kingdonia uniflora. Next base: position 2,609,062 of record JACGCM010002813.1, read on the forward strand.
ATGTCAATGAAGATGAAGTTGGTTTGAAGGGTAATGGGACCTATAGTGACGGGTAGACAGATATGGCCAACAGCGACTTTTGTTGATCCATTAAAACCTTTGAGTTCGATGTTGGCAGTGGTTATGCCATCTATTTTCTTCATGGTTTGGATTGTTTGGAGAAAGAGGACATTAGTTGCGCTCCCAGTATCTATGAGTATTGTATGGAGGACGAGGTTCTCAATCTTAATTATGATGACTAATAGATCAGAATGTGGGAAATGAACATGTGAGGTGTCACAGTCGATGAAAGAAATACCTTCGAGTCGAGGGTAAGAGCTTGATTATGGCAAATTTCTACTGATAGGTGAGCTTGTAACATTCTTCGATGTTCTTTTGTTTTCTCTTAGAAAGTTTATTGTCTATGTTATTGACTTAGATGAGCTTGAGTCTGTTGATGTGCACCTCGGCTGGGTCAGCAGTAGGGGTGGATAGGGATTTGAGGTAGGACCCATCGAGGTAGCTTGGTAGATCAGCGATATATTGGTGCAAACGTCCTTCTCTGAAGAAAAGTTTGAGAGAGCGCTGAAGGGCAAAGCATTTATTGGTATGGTGATAGTTACACTTATGGTTGGCGCAGTAAGGTTCGCCTGGTTTGACTTTGATGGGGAAAGGGATACGCCAAATGGGGTCTACCTGTATGTTTGGTAGAAGGGTACTGAGGGGGACAGTGAGTGTAGGTAAAACAGGTCTTGGCCGCTTATTGCGAGCTTCGGTACTGGTATTAATAATGGGGCATTTGCGGCTCTCAGTCTCATGTAGGACAGGAGTGATCAGGGGTGTGGAGGTAGAGTGGGTGTGTTGCCATGGTTTATTAAAACTTCTTGTTTACGAATACTGGCTCTGTTTGCATGACTCTTGAAGGCGCTCAAGATCGCTATAGCCGTTGACCTTCGAGAGCATCTCTATGAGTGTTTTTGGTTTGTGGAGGACTAGGTGCTCTTTTACTCGGCTGTGGTCGGGCAGGGCATTTAAATATGCCAAAATAGCATTCGAGTAGTCAAGATTCTCTATTTTCCAGGATTCATCGAGGAATCTTCTGGTGAAGGCTTCGAGTGTCTCACTGCCGGATTTTTTTGAAATTGAAAAGAGCGTTGACTCTGACCTCTCTATCCTTGTTGAAGGCAAACTAGGCGATGAAAAGTTGTGAAAGTTGCTCGAAGCTACGAATCGAGCCATTTGGGAGATTGTGGTACCAACGAAGGAGATTATCGGCAAGGCTCGTTGGAAAATTGTGACATAGTAGGTAGTCAGTCGAAGGTTGTTGGGTCGAGTATGTGGTATAAAATCAGTATTGTGTTCCCTGAGCCGTTCCCGAGCAGGACGGCGTCTGGGGTTTCTGGAGGTGCGGAGGGCTAAGTCAGATGAGTCTTCTGTAGGATGAATCTCGAGGTGGATTGAGCCGGTTAGAGGAATGGTATGGGGAATACCTTTGACCCTGGTATTAGCTGGGGGTAACTCAAGGTTTTGTGGAGGGCCTAGGTGGGTGCGCGCAGATACGCGCGATGGGTCGGGTGCCTGGGATAGACGAGCGGGCTCCAAGTACTGTAATCTCTGTAGCTCTCGAACGGTGTTACACAGGTCGTCTATCGCTTGGTTCTATTTGTTTTTGTCATCGAGACGACAATTCTGTTTGGCTTCCAATGCTAAACGGTGGCTTTCTCGCTCATGATTCAGTTAGTTCTGGTGGCGCTCCTCTGCCTGAGCGACTTGTTGAGATAATAAGGCTAATTGGGCAGCGACTCCATTAATGGAATTTCTTGCCTTGGTGGAATTGGAACGGCCTATGGGTTCCATTGAGGGTATTCTGCTAAAGTATAAAACAAAAGGCGGTAAAATATGAAGAGAGATTGGTATGGTGGGAAGCACAGATGGCGCCAATTGTAGGGAGCTAACTCCGTTAAGAGAGGGAGTTAGTTCTCACAACGTAGAATCAATCTTCAGTCAGAGGATAAGAACAATTGGCCTAAAATAAGATCTATCTAAAGACAACTACTTATGTAGAGGCCCGAATGTGACTCTTTACGACCTCTGATGAGGATTTTTAAGATAGATTGTATTACTGAAGAGTAAATAACAGGATTCAAGTACTGGGCGGTCAAAGGTAAAATGCAAGAGGCTAGATATGATTCTTCTAACCTTTGCTTGGTTTCCCCTCTCCCCTATTTATAGAAACACAGAGAACTGAGTCACCAAGTGTAGGTCAGGGTTACATGATTACACTGTCAAAAAATCTCGGTGAGTTATGGGCGCCGGTCTTCTCGGTACTGTTACTACGACATTTATTGGTGATGGTTCTGGCCAGTGCGGTGGTTAGATCTGTTACTTTAGATGCACGGGCTAATCAATGCGATATCTTATCTAACAAAGTAGTTGTCTGTCTTGTCTTGCTTCGACCGTGTGCTAGTGAGGTCGAAGGGTTTCTGTTGTAGGATGTGAGTCCGTTCTCGAAGCTTTATCTGGTAGGCTGGCTATCTGTCTTGTCATACTTCGACCATATGTAGATATGGTCGAAGGATGTCTGCTGGAATGTACTGATCTGTCCCCGAAGCTTTGTCTGGTGTCGAAGGTTCGTCTATGGTGGATCTCTGGGGAGCCTATTTTAGGGATTGAGTAGGATTCGATACATTCGAGTAGGCTATGAAGTGGGCTTCGGCCGTCTGTCAAAGGCTATGAGTAGGCTATTACAAATTGTAGTTAGAACCTCACGTCCAACAGAAGGGTTTGGGGAGAGTCTTAATGCAATTAGTTGAGCTTATTAATCGCAAGGTATGGATTCAATAATTGTTGTTTCCTCTATAACTAATGAAGATAACATAAAAGTTATAGATACTAGGTGATCCACATATAGTTCATTCTAGTTGACATTTATCAAATAAGATTTCCTGTAAACTCCATACATAATTAAAATAGTAGAAGACCAACAGTAGAGTATTGTTGCAGATGTGATATACTAGTGGTGTGTGGTGACTAGAAGATCTTTAACAACATAATGGTTAGTAGTATGTACCTTAGCTTAAAGAAGAAACTATGGGACTTTACAAAATAGCAAAGACCATCAAATTCTTGAGAAGAAAATCATGGTGTAGTAAAGAAGTCAAAGTTTAAGTTGGTGTGGCTCCATAATGTGGCTTTATGATTAATAAAATTTGGAACTTTTGGAACAAAATATTCACATAGAATCTTAATGTATTATTATTTATATAAATAAAAAGTAATAGGGTTTACTACTGACTGCTATATAAATATTTGAGAGATCCCTCAAGTTCAAACCAATGGTTCAACTATAGGCCTTATTTCCTCAAGATTATCGAAAATCCTTATGGGAGCTATTATAGGTTCATATAAACCTATGTGAGTGACTATTCTCCATTATTGGAATCTTACTGGAGCTATTATAAGGATGCCTATGAAAAGCTCAGTGAGAGCCATATCCATTAATGAGAATGATATGGACTCGCAACATAAGGACTTTATTCAACAAATGATTGTTTCCTTGCCTGGACATTCTTGTAAGATAAATTACAAAATTGTTCTTCTTAGCGTTCTATATGGGGAGAAGTGCAAAGTAGCTTTTGATTCTACTAGTAAAAGTGTCTAAATTCTACAGGGGATCCGTCATGTTTTAATGGATTACCTTCACCGCAAACAGTCTGATAATAATATTGTAGCTTCTTTAAAATTTGTAATTCCAAGGTCACCTAATAATTGTTACGGTTGTGCTACCAATTTTGTTACAAAGTGTCTGAAGCTGCTACAGGTGTTATCAAAGCACCAAAATTGTAAGAAACAACTTGTTGCTGCTGGCATCTTGTCTTAGTTGTTTGAAAATAATATTCATCAGGGTCCTAAACCTGCTTATGTTCAGGCAAGAGTTGTTCTGTGTGCTTTCTCATAAGATGATACTAATACGGTGGCCGAGGTGAACTACCCCAGGTATGTTCTAATCCTTAACTGCAATTCAAGTAGAGATTTTGAAGAAGAAAAAAAATTATTAACATGTATCACATACTTATAAGCTATTGTCGTCTCGAGTCGTTTGGACAAATTTTAATAAATTGGTTTCATTTTAAAAACTAGAGATAGATCATTTATGTTGTTGTTGATATGAATTTAGATCTGCACCTTCTACTAAAATTATTTGGATGACAGGTAGAATATGATGCTAGTGGAAAGGTTATTGGGGTCACATCTGAAGGGGAAACTACAAAATGTAAGGGGTCACATTTGATGGATGAAGAGTACGACGTGATAGTTCTAGGAACATGCCTCAAGCAATGCATCCTCAACGGTCTTCTCTCTGTCAACGGACTCAAAGTATCATTTCTTTCATCTTCATCTCCCTTCATTACCAAATCAAGTTTTATATATCTTTATCTAAAAGATTGATTTTCTTTAATCTAATGTGGATCTTTCTATGAACTGAAATGCTACATTCTTGATCTCATTCATAATTTTGTTTTACAGTTTTATAATTGTTTTACATCTTTTGACCTCAATTGCAACTTAACTAGTTTTTGATTTATTTATTTTGAAACAGGTACTTCATATGGATGGGAATGACTATTATGGTGATGAATCTACTTCCCTCAATATCACGTAGGTATTTATATGCATTGCACATGCCTTTGTGTATGAAAACACAATATACATGTATTAATCGTCTTTTTGTAATTTTCCAGAATTCTAGCTGTGGAAACGACAAAACTCTGGAAGAGTCGGGTTTCAGTAAGGAGCACAATGTCGATGCCATTACAACTTGAGAGAAAATAAACAGTTGACATATACCCTCTGCCCTAGAATGCCATGTTCAATAAATAGACACAACAATAACAAAGGTTCTGATTGCTGCGCGATGAAGCCAAATAGGTAGGTACATTTTTGAATCAATCATGCAAGACTACTTATCACCCGAGAATCCAAGTTAAGGCTGTTATGTGGCTAAATATGAATAGGACCCAAAAAATGATTAAAGGTACAATAAGACTCCTAAATATATGTTAAACAAGTTAAAATAGGAAAACAAAAAGGTTTTAATATCTCTATAAGATTCTACGAAACCTTTAAATTGGAATTTTTTTTAAGCGATGATATATTAATATTAAACCATAATAGGGAGTACAGAAATAGCCGCGTGAACGAGGTCCGAGGCCCCTATGGGATTAAAAATAGAAAGAGTTGGGGAACACGCTCCCACGGCAGCTAAAGCATGCGCCTCAAAATTAAAATATCTACTAAAATACTAAAAACTAAACTCAAGGAAACGGCCAGCAAGGAACAACATCTCTGGAGCAAGGGTGAGGGCTCCCATATAAAGGTCAGTAGATCCTGACTCGAAAGTACTGACAAGGCGCCAACAATCTGTGAGAACCATCACTCTCCAAACTCCTTCCTAGAGCAGCCTCCATGGCTCAAATCACTACAACCGCCTCTGCCTCTTTGGAGCACTGGACCAACAGCTGATAGATGATATATTACAGCACACTTTTACTTCTTTAACTTCTAGTAGTTTCCATCTGCAGCTGTTTATGTTTTGTCTGCTTCTTTGTTTGCAGCTAACTCTTGAGTTCTTTTATGATTCTTGGGTTATGGATATTGTTGCTCATGCTGCCCTTTGAAAGTATTGATGTGTCTTCAATGGAAAAAATAAGATGAGGGAAATACTTTGTACATCATCAGTATGTAGATGCTCTATATTTTCCCAAATATTGTAGCTTCTTAATATATGCATAAAAGTTCACCTAGTTCAACAAGGATTTATTATTTGGCATTGCAGTTGAGATCATCAACTTACGTGTATCAGTTAATTTGTTGGTTGTTCCAGGGTATCATCGATCCAGCCTCCATTATAAGCACGAAGAAGCCAACTTAAATGGTTTTTTTAGCTGTTAGTGATAGCCTAATTAGAGAAAGAGAATATGATACAGTCTTCTCCATTAATTATTGTATGAAGGTTTTGAGATAATGAGCAGGTGCAATTGTTAGTGTTTAAAATAATGAGCAGGTGCAATTTCCAGATTTATGTTTTTTTTGTTTGAAAAATTAAAAACAATTAGCCACAAACTTACTTTGTGATAAATATATAACCACAGATAGAGTTTGTGGCTTACTTAGTCTCATAATACGAATTATATTTGTAGCAATAAAATAGACACAGATTAAATTTGTGGAAAAATTGTACGTTAAGCTTGGAGGAAGTCCGTGGAAAAAAAATTGCCACACCCATTTTACTACAGACCCTACCACAACATTAATCTGTGGCAAATGGCATTTTACCACAGACCAATTTCGTGATATTTTGTTAAAATTGGTGTAGTGCAATACAGTATTTCTAAAATATAGATACTCCTCGAGTTTGTTAATTATACAATTAGATATGTTATTATTACTTTGAGGATTGTTGTACTTGCTTGACTGTGGCTTGCTAGCGCCTTGCGTGATACTACTTTTTAACGAATTGGTCGTTAGTGATGTTAGTGGCTACTAGAGGAGTGGTGGAGTTGAACTGTTATTCCTTCATTGTAAGCAGGCTGAACTGTTGCTTAGTAAAAGTTGTAACTTTAACATTACCTCTGTGCACTGTTCTGCTACGTTATTTTGTGTTGATGCAGTAGTATTTTAGTTTCATGCTATACTACATTAGTTGGGGTTCATCCGTTGAGGGATGCCCACTACGTGAAAAATGGTTATTTACGACGTTTATGTATAACCATTAACAAAAAATTTAACTGTCGCAATATCAACCAAAATTTCACCATATACTACATTAGTTTCATGCTATACTACATTAGTTGGGGTTCATCCGTTGAGGGATGCCCACTACGTGAAAAATGGTTATTTACGACGTTTATGCATAACCATTAACAAAAAATTTAACTGTCGCAATATCAACCAAAATTTCACCATATATATCTGACATAAATTAATATAATTGTCATATTTTATAAAATATGCCATCTCTCATTGCAACACAAATAACAGTCATCTTTTAATTGCTTTGTGAAAAAAATTTATGACGTATTTCAAGCCAACTCTACAAAAACATAAAAATACTATTTGAAAAGTCGCTCACTCCCTTTCTCGGCCCTCTCCCCTCTCTAACTGTGCTAAAATGTCTAAGAAGATTCTCCTCCCGGCCTTGCTTCACATCAATATCTCAGTCGTTATAGCTATGCCTCGGTCTCATGGCTCAAAGATCACGATTTCAAAGATTAGGTAAACATCTCTTGTTCTTAATTCTAAGATAAGGTTGCTTATGGTGCAATTCGTTCGCTTGGTACTTATTTCTCTCTATTAAATTGGCCTAATTTGATTTTCTCAAGATCAAATATTAGGTTGCTCAATCAAAGATACACTTGATACTTTTGGAGAAAATCTAGAAAATTTCTTAGAATAATGTAATATCAACTTTAAAGATGATGATCGGTGCCGCGGCGACATTCAATTTCTCATGATCCAAATACTTTTATGTAACCTACTTCTCCCTAAATTACTCATTCCACTTACTCAATTACAAAATATCTCAATAGGGGTTTGTTTGGCAGGAAGATGTTATTTGGGACTTCCAGCAAAGTTTTTGCAGCAATACAAGAAAAAAAATATTTGCCTCTCTTATTCACATCGGTATAGAACATATGTTGCATATCGTTGAAGCATATGGAGTTTATCGGATTGGTATTTCTAGGTTCAAAAACTTTTATCTAATTATGGGCATTTTGTGTTATATATTTGCGTTTGCTAGATTTTTTACAACCCATTTGATTTCCATGTCTACGGGCTATAAATACACAGTCGGTTAATGAACTTAAGGGATTTTATGCCTAATTTTGTCAACGAATATCCAAGATAGTTGGTGATATCAAGCGATGAAGGTATATATGCTGATATGAGTTAGTGAAAGATAGAAACTATCCTATTTCACTTGCGTAAGCTTATATGCAATTCATTAAGTTTGAGTTGAACTTGTTATGAGTTTTGCTTGTTTTTCCATTTATGATAGTGATGAACTAGTATTGGGTATATCTTTTAGGCAGCTTCACTTGGACTTTAGGGCCAGTGAAGTTATCGTTGTGTGTAGTTTAGGTAGAACATTTCAAATTTAATTGCCCAACACCACAAAAAAATCTAGAATGGGCAACATTTTATACATCAGTAAGCCCAATCCAATTATTCCATCAAGATACGTCAATATGATTAAGACCATAAATATCGAAATGCAAGATTTTTTAAAATGCATAATATACCCTTCTAGAGACTTTGTGATTGAACTAAAAATATTATGTCTGGATCTCCATACACACTTGTACTTCATAGCATAGGATACGTCCCTAACAGTAAGTTTGTTATTTTTATTTTAGTGGAATGAATTCTCTTATAGCAGATAACTAAGAGTTCATGATCCTGTGGAGAACTATTTTGTAGAAGATTAATCCATAGTATGTTTACAGCTAAATATTAAAATTTTAGTAGACTTATGTTATCCAGGAACAATGTTAAGATTTCCAAATTTTATATCTATAGAGGTACATCAGATCATGTCCTTAGAGTTTCACAAGGCATGCTTTCTATTTTATATTTTTGTTGTGAATATAAGGATTGGTCGTTATAGATTGCAGGTGAAGACTATTTAGTTTTTTATTTTAATTTATTTTTAATCGTGCCTGATTCAGCATGATTTTTTTGTAGATTGACAGCAGTGACTCTTGTAATCTTGAGAACAATTTTTTTGATCTCTAGTCACTTTCCATCATCGAAGGTCTATTTTGGAAGATAGTCCCACAATGTTAAAGTATAATATAAGTAAACTCTAGCCTATTACTTGGTGGATTTCACCGTTAACAACACATTAACTATTTGTATTTGATCTAGATTTTTTTTCCAGGGACCCGTAAGCTCGAAGTGGTTAGGAATTAGTCCTTACACCAATGTACCTATGATAAAAATCTAATAAACAAGAAATGACACAGGTATTTAGCGTAAAAAAACCTATGAATATGTATAAAAAACTATGACCTCGTGTTGGGGGTTTTTATAATGGTGATTTTTATTGCTTGAAGCTGATGATATCTTATTATAAGTTATTTCTAGATTTAGAAATGATTGACCTTGTGAATAATAAATTTAGAGTTTTAAGAATTCTAGAAAATATAATTTTCTTGGTGATTTTTCCTATAATCTTCTGGTCCTTGTCTATTCTGGAACTTTTTCTTTATGTAAGCATCAACCGGAACTCTTTTTCGTGTTGAAGCACCTTCTCCAAATAATGTGGTTAGTGGCTGTTTGACTGAGTAACTGCTGAGTTCGTGAGAGACAGGTATTTTGACCTATTTAGGTATTTTGGTTTGAGCTCAACTCACGTATCTTAACAGTTCATGGAGTACGTGGTGATGCTGACCAGAAAAGTCGTGTGGAAAGTGCGTGAGTCTGACATGGAGGTAATTCGAACTTGCGACAGCTCGATTTTAGGTGAGATCGAGGGATAGGTCCCTACAATCACCCCCTCGCAACCGAAGTTAAGAGTGGCTTTTGATGAGAATGGAATTGGATATATGGGTATGCGTGTTTTGAATACTAAATGAAGTAATGATGTTGTTGACTGTATGGAAAACTCCACGTGTAAAAGCGGGATGGACGTACATTGAATGATGATGGGAATATTGATGTATGTGACGGTTAGGGTTTGAAGGATTTCTTCGGTATTGGATAATGGCGCTTGGTAAAATGTTCCTGCACAATAAATGTAGGGTTATATAAAAAGTACCTACACCGCAGATTGTGACAAACTACACTTGATCTGTTACAAAAATCTTTGCCATTTTGGAAGATGGTGAAGACTAGAAGAATTGCCCTTGAAGAGCAAATCGCTTCAAATATGCAGAGGCAAAAGTTGAAGTTTTTCGGGAATCAATCCTTGGAGGATCGCGTTCCATCTCCTGTTCCTCCGACGTACAAAAAGGTTTTTCAGAGAATGAAGCGGCTGAAGCAGAAGAAGATTTTTACTGTATATGGAGGTTTCACCACGGTATCTTGACAGGTGAGCAACGTTGGGTTTGTCTCTGCATCCTTGCAAAAGATAAGATTGGGGGCACAGATGCAGGGATAGGCGTACCTGCGTTGCAGTTGAGTTAATTTCTTGTGTCGCAATGGATTCTAAGGTCGGACCCTCTTCATCTGTACCAACTCTGTAGAGGTGGTGGTTTTAGAGGAGAAGGTGATGGTAGTGGAGAAGGAAGGAAAAAAGTTGAAGTCTGCTTCTGTATTTCCATCAATTTTTAGCGCTAAGAAGACCTTCTATTTCAAGGGTTGGCTCAAGCACTAAGTTTTCTGCTTCAATAGTTTCTATTTGAAGTTTGCCTAGACTTCAACCAAACTCATAAGAGTGAGCATACTCATTGTTTCCAATTTTTGCCTTATATCAGGGTGAAAAAATACTGAAGCATGACGAACTGAAAAATTTGATGTGTCAGAGTGCCTGAAAGAACTATTAGTTGTAAAAGCATTGAAAAACTTGTTGGTTGTGGTTTTTCAGGTCATCAAGGTACCTTTAGATGTAATTATATATGAGGTGAATGTAAAAATAGGTATGGCAGAGTATAACTATTTTGAGTTAGAATAATTTAAAAGAAATTATTGTTGAGGTAGATCCTTTATTTTGGTGAATGTCGTTTGTGAGTGTTGTGGAAAACATGAATTTAAAAATATTTGAATTTTTGCTATAGGAGAATTGGAAATGAGGACAGTGCTGCTATAAGAGTAGAAGAAGAGGTACGTATAGAAAAAATAGGGAGTTTTTGAATTTGTCTCTTGTAGAATAGTTGTGAAAACTCGATTACGTGTAAGAATGAGCAAATATGAGCGTGGTAGGGTCAGAAGGAGATTTGGAAAAGAGAGATAAAACAAAATATTAAAGTATAAGGGAAAGGGTAATGATAGGAAGGTGTTTTTGCCGAAAAGGTACAAGACATCTGACATGGACAATGGAAGGGATGCCTTGGTTCCAAAACTAAGGACGGCTCGTGCGAGGCTCAATAACTGCCAGCAGTTAGAGAGAGAAAATATAAATAATACTTCATTTTCGTCAATCAAACGTTTTTCAACTTCTAAAAACTTGAAGAGCAGTGAGATATGAAGGAAAAATAGGGGGAAAAGAGCATAAACACTTGTGGAGATTTAAGCGAAAGGGAACATAACTCAAAGCATGAGAGAGTTGCTGAATCAGAGTCACAAAGGTGGTTATACAGCAGCGTGGTGAGGGAAGGATATGGCGCTGCCTCAAATTCACATTCCGATATATAAGGTTAGTAAATATATGCGATCTGTGTATGTGATTTTGAAGATCAATTTTTGCTGCTAGGAAAAGCGATAAATTACTATTTATAGTAATCTAAGAAAATCTGCATGTTTATATAAGATATAAAAGATACTTGAATGTGGTTGACGAATATATATATATATATATAAATAATCATAGATACCTGGACCTTTGTGTAGGTTGACGGTGAGGAGTATTGTCTAGGATAAAAATCCTTTCCTATAGTTGATATAAGGAATTCCCCAGTAAGTGAGGCATCAACTACTAGTCGACCAATTGAGTCTGAGATTGGAGCATCAGGAAGTGAGGAAGAAGTAGGTGTTGATCAATTTCCAGAATTTCTTGGAAGATTGGTGTCCTATTCTCCTCGTTCCCATACATTCAAAGAGTTTCGTAAAGCCAAGGCTTCTATAGGAGGTAGGTAAAGAAATTGTATCGAATATACCGTTAGGCAATTTAGGGGTTGCAGTGTAGCAACGGGAGAAGAATAGTTGTATCTCTTAGTCGATTTGGCGATGGAAAAAAGGGATTGAGGTATAGAAGAATTGATCTCTATGGAGTATTATGATAGGAATGTTCATAATGAACTTTTTGAGGGCTTTTTATGTTACCTGTCTCAGTTAGAATATGGGTTGAGTCTTCCCCTTAGCAATCTGGCTAAAGTAATTATGAATCTTATCGGTGCATGCCCCAATCAGATAAATGGGAACATGCAGGAGGTGATAAGTGTTTGCGAAGCTTTGAATATACGGTGGGAAGGAGAAGGTTGAAAGAGGAGGATATCCTCTAAGGATGTGTTGTAGTTTTAGGGTGTAAAAAATTATGGTGCAAGTGAAGGGGCTTATTTCTCTGCAAAAGCAACTCGATCTCGCTTCTTCGATCTAAAGTCAGCAAGTCGACCTTGGAATGATAATGTGATATGGGTGATAAAGAACCCATGGAACTTCTGTTTAGAACTATAAAACAACGTAAGTATAATAATGTATAAGGTATGAGATTGATAGTAGCAATTGTACGATGCTTGTTGATGTTAACGTTTGTGTATGATAGGTCCTAGGTTACAGGTGACGAGGAAAGAGTCATTGTTGGATAAAGTTGCTTAAAAGGAGATAGAACTCGAGGCTATACTAGAAGATCCAGCATTAGTAGGAAGAGGCTTGTTAACAGCCGATTTAAAAAAGTTTAGAAATCTCACTCGACATGGCTAATGACGAGCGCTGACGGTGGCAAAAATAAGGGAACTAATGGGGAAAGGCGAGCGAACTCGCCTAAGGCCCCTAGAATGGACACGGGGTTAGCGGAGTCCATTACGTCGAGCAAATTAGTACGAACGTTCCCCAAAAGGCAAACGCTGAAGCGTTCTGCAGCGTCAGGGACCACGGGAAGTTGTGTGGCTGCAGAAAAGGTGAAAAAGAGAAGGGTCAAACCTTTTTAATTGTCGGGGGGAAAGGTCTAAAAGATCGACCTGATATAGAGGCCGATTGGGCAGAAGTGGAAAAATGGCCAGGTTGTCGGCTCTCCACGGCGAGGAGGAGATGAGCAAAATGGTAGGTTTATATGCTCGAATAAATTCAATTTTGTATAATAATTCGAGCTTATCAATAAGGTTAATTTTTCTTAATTTTTCCAGGCTGCTCGGTTGATGAAGGGGATATGCACTACAACAAATATGGATTTTTACATCATTAAAAAAATGACAAAAAAGGGATTTAACGTCATTTATAAAAATGACGTCGAAGACGATGACGTGGAAAGGTAGGGACTAACAACGTCATTAAATAAGTGACGGGAAAAGGTAGGTAATAGCGTCATTTAACAAGTGACGTATAAGGGGTTTATAAAATGACGTTATTGATACCGAATTCCGGTGGCCGACCCCCTAGTGTATTCTATTGACGTCACTAAATAACGTCATTTAAATATGACGAGTTAAATTCTTTTAACATCATATTTGAAGTCACGTAGTAGAGTTTTCATACATCAACAATGACATTTTAAAAATGACGCCAATACCTCGAAAAATACAAAAAAATAAATAAAAATAAAAAAATCAAGTATTGCCCATCCCCTGCCCCGCCCTCCCCACTACAAGACCACCACCATATTATGCAAAAAAGCAAAATATTTTGTTAAATTATATTATTTTCATTAAATACAATGCGTTCGAACTCAATCACTTTATTAATTGGATTACAGAGCTAAATCACTAGTAAACTTAACCATCACCGTGTATAGACTATTCAGAGTTACAGTATATTTTGGCTTACTTCTCGAAAGAATGTGCAGAATGCATTATCCCAATAATTACTCGATAGACCTTCATCTCCACCCTTTAATAAATCTGCAAGGACTATATTATAAACCACTTATTTATGACCATTTTTATTCAATTGCAAGTTTTAGCAAGTTAATACTTGAATATTTGAAGGCAAATACTCGAACTTAAACCACTAAAACATACCTCTGATGTTATCTTGTAAGGCTCCATATATAATCAAGAAGTTGAAGTTCTCACTTCAAATTCAAGCAGTTTTTTTCTCGTTATAAGCAAAGATCAATATAGCATTGGAACCTATTAATGCACATACAACTACTAATCTAGGGAAACCAAGAATTGTGGAAATATGATGCGTACTAGCATATGGAAAGTACCCTAGTTATATTAAAATTTCATAGTACGAATATTTTGATACCCAACTTAAGAGCAACTCTATATATGAAGAAATTTAGGCTATCCGTTGGTTTAAAAAGTAAATTGGCAGATGTCATCGAATCAAACAATCGTAGAGTGCTTTTCTTAAGTTACTCCACAATTTCAGGTAATATCTAACTATTGATCTTATCGTAGGTGTCAGTTAATTGTCAGTTAATTAAGAAATTACATTACGATAATAGTAGAACTGGAAGCATATTCATAAAAAAAAGGATCAAAGGTCCAGTAACCCATCACTTTCATACATAGATAATCAAGATGATTTACTGCATAAAAAGGACAAATTAATATAGGAATTACTTTACTTGTTGTGTAATAAACCATGAGTGAAAGAGAATAGTGAGCATTATCACAAAAGAAAACATACCCAATTTGGAAAACCTCTCGCCCACCAAATCCCCAAAGAAAGTTGGTTTATCTATAAAATCAAATTAGAGCTTAAACAAATAAATCTAACAAAACTCAAAGCTGCCAGTCTGTAGTCTGTCCTGCACATGCTTAGTCAAGTGACATAAGTGGAGAAAATAAATGCAATTCTTAGATAATTCTTATTAATATTAAAATCAAGTGCAAAATAAGTATTACTTGAGACTATTGACATTTCTTTGGTATAGTAACCATCGAAATAATCATCCTTGATGCTCATCGATATCATGATAGATTTGTATCTAACTAATTGATTATAAAAACTGAGATCATACCATAAAAGCCATTAAAATATTCATCCTTGCTCGCAAGCATAACTGCCCATTACAACAAGCAAATATCATATTGCACAACAAATCAAAATTGAAACAAGCAGAGTTTGTAGTTAGTGATTTGGAGGCAAATAGGTATCACGCAAATCACTCAAAACTCAAATACCCAAATACACCCCTCACCACCAAATTAACTAAACCTAGTGAAAGACCTGAAGTAAATCGACACTAAATCATACTATTCATTCCCCACTTCATAAAATGATACTTGCTTTTATCCAAATCGAAATTGTAATTCTAGATTTTGAGCTTATTTTTGGTGTTAATCATCTTAAAACCTTATGGTAGATACATGGTAAGAAAAATGTCCAAATCTAGGATATAAAGAACAGTAAAAAGCAAAAGGATAAAATAGAAACCCAAGAACCACTAGGAGTAAAAAGCAAAAGTGTGAACGCGCTACTTCAAGTTATTCCTATAGATATTATATTATATATGTTGAATGCAGAAAATGATAACTAAAAAATATCAATCATGTAACTGAAAGTTGATTTCTAACAAAATTTTGTAAGCAGCACAAACTACTAACCTGCAAATTCTGCCATCAAGAAATCAAGTTCACCTTTTGGTTTTCTTTCAACGGATGAATGTAAGAGAGGCAATATAGTCTCATGTCTTTCTAGTCCAAAGAGGTGATGCACATACTCAAACTGCCTAGAAAAATGTTGGGAAGGAGGTTCCTTATCCAACAAACTGAGAAGAGGTCGAACTTGCTCTTGCTGACGAAGTAATTCTATCTGCTTTTAAGGCTTATCAGTAGATATTTGATTCATGGTATTAGTAGCATTTTAGTACCTCATTCAAGCAGGAATGGATCTACCCCCGGTAGATGTAGCTAGTCGAGTTGCTCATTTAAGCTATGAAGGGTATTAATGAGTCTAAGGAGTACAATTCTTAACAGCAATGCGACAGAAATTATTTCTTGGTGTTGAACGTTGGAGCATAAACACCTGCCACATCCCATCAATTACAAAATAAACCATTTCCCTGCAAGGAAGAAATCCTCAAAACTACATTTTGCAAAACAAAAAGGAGCCACAAATGAAGAAAAGAAATACTGTGGTTAACTGTTGGATAATTCTTGTTTACAATTTATAGTACACTTTGCTATTACAACTTTGCATACAGTGATTGTTCACTTAACACTAGTATAAGAATGTACTTGCCCTATATCAGATGGGGGCAGATTTAGAGACACTAGGAAACCAAACACTAAGGTTTCACTCAACCACAACCACTCATCTAATAGAGATGAGTGGCTCTCATAATTGGCAAATTATATATTGGGAAATTAGGTGGAAAATCCCAGGTCCTACATGCCCCACTTTTTTTTTCTCTCTCTCTCTCTCTCTTCCCCTCTCCTGTAGCTGGCAGACGTTTCCCTCTCTTTTCAAATCCTGAGTCACTCACATTTAATGATGTGTCTCCCTACTCTCTCTCTCTTTTATACAGTCTCACTATTTCTCTCTGCAAACAAACTAAAAACCATTTCCCTCCAAACGTCTCTCTCACTCACAGCATCTCCTCTCAAGAGCACCGTCTCCTCTTACGAATAGTTTGCAGTTTCTCTCTCACTCTCTCTCTCTCTCTCTCTCTCTCTCTCTCTCACTGTCTCGTAATTAGAAACTGTCATTTTGTTTGATTTTTCATTTCGGGTTGAGAAGGTAATTACTTCAAGGAGGTGATTCAAAGACATTGTTTAGAGGAAATGAAGGATTGGTGTCTACTTCAAGGTAATTCAATTCTCATTCTGTTAATATCGTAAAATTGGACAATGTTAAAACGAAATAACTGAAATTGTAATACAATACTGCATGATTCTCGAATTCGAGAATATTAGACATGTCCCAAACATATAAGCACAAATACAATCTGCTATTCTACATGGGGATAATATATCGTGAAATTCGACAATATTAAACCTAAATAGCTCCAATTGTAATACAATATTGTATGATTCTCGATTTCGACAATATTAGACATGTAAACATATAAGCATAACTAAAATCTCCTATTCTACATATAATATTGTCGAAATCAATAATTTTATATGTACATAAGTAATATTAAACTTGGTAAATTGTCGAATTCGACAATATTCCATATCAATAACTCCAACCACTATGTAAACATATTAGCATAACTACAATTTCCTATTTTACATATAATATTGTCGAATTCCACACTATTATATGTACATAACTAATATTGAACTTGGTAAATTTTCGAATTCGACAATATTCCATATCAATATCTCCAACCACTATGAAATTGTCGAATTCGAGTATTTTATGGTAGATTTGTGTTATTAACAGGACTCCATTTGAATAAGTCCAAATTTTCAATTTCGACAATAACATTGTTGACTTGGACTTATTCAAATGTAGTCTAAATTGTCGAAATCGACAATTTTCAAGTGCACTTGCCCTTTTGTTTACATAATATTCTCGAAATCGACAATTAGCATGTACAATTATACTGATCCTTTGAACAATAAATTGTGTACAGGTAAACAATGAATGACAAAGTACCTCCAACCGCTTCGAATAGAAGAAAAAGAGAGTTGGCCAGAGAAGGAGATTTAGTTACCTATAAGAGAAAAAGAAAAACTATTGACCCAACCACAGTCGTCCCTCCTAATACCGTTGAAACTGCTAATGAGGGTGATAGTGAACCAGTACCTCCAACTGAGTCTGCCCAACCTACTTTACTTCAGTCTGCGGAAGCTGTGAATATTCCCCAGGGTTCTGAATTTGATACAGAGTCTGCCCAAGCCGCTTTGGGACCTCAACCCCCGCTCCCAAATGTTCCCCCTGAATCAGATGTAAATATTCCTATTATTAGGGGGTATTCTGAAAGTGAGGGGGCTACAAGCAACAAAGACGTAGGCCCTAGTGATAGAAGTTTATTAAGAAGCTTCAGGTTCCATAGAGCGAGGTTGATCGCGCTAGGGCAGGTATATTGTTTAATGGAATCCCTTATTTAATTATGTTTTGTTATTCCTATTAGTTATATTTTGTTTACAAAATTGCCATTATTGCTCAGGAGAAGCTTCCGCTGCGTGTTCACCATCACCAGCCTACGTGGGACCTTATAAAGGAACCACAAGCGGTCTAAGATTATGTTAAGTTGAAGGGTTTGGATAGGATTGGGGCCATATCCTACAATTCTTACAACTCTGGGCTGATTTCTGCTTTTGTGGAACGTTGGCAGCCGGAAACTAACAGTTTCCACTTCAAATGGAATGAGATGACTCCAAATTTGGATGATGTAGAGCAATTGGTTGGGTTGCGTTCAGATGGTGATGTCACGATCATTACCGGCAGCTGGGGATTCCCTGCGCTTGTAGAGGTTTTTGAGAACAACCTCCTACATGGTCGAAAAGCATTCAAGGCTTTGAAAGCTAGGGGTATAGGAAATTCATTGTCACTGATGAAACTGAGAGAGCACTATACCTACAAGTTGGGGAAGGTTCTCAGTGACGGTACCGCTACAGCTGCAAAGAAGAAGAAGGGGTTAACAGCCAAGTCTTTTGCCCGTGCTTATATACTGTATGTTTGTGGCTCCTTTCTATTTCCTATGAAGAAGGGTACAGATGTCAGCGCACGGTACCTTAACCTGTTTGCAAAGGACAAGGTCACAAAGAAGTGGTCATGGGGATCAGCAGTTCTGGCTCACATGTATTACAATTTGGGTGCAGCATCTCGAGATGATGGGAGGCAAGTTGCATGCTGTACCACGCTACTCGAGGTGATTCCAAACTCATTTCTGTAATTGTTTTAACATATGCCTTCAACCTCTTGACTAATTTTATTTTGTTTCTCATTATCTATGTAGTCGTGGATCTTTGTACATTTCCCAGAGCTTGCTAGGATCCCTAAGGAGATGGACTCCGATGCATATGAGCACTGTACTTGTTAGAAATGGGACGCATCCGTTACGGATAGATACGCTGCTCCAGCTTTGCTCATGTTTAGGGAGGCATTGGACAAGTACAAACTAGAGGATGTAAGTTCATTAACCTGCTATATGTATGATACTTGACTTAGAGTGCAAAGATTACACTGCTCGAAAATTGTCAAAATCGACAATACTGACTATGTACATCTACTATTGTACATATCATATTGTCGAATTCAGCAATATATAAGCATAACTCTAATGGCACTCGAGAAATTGTCAATTTTGACAATAATGCATATGATAAACTACAAGTCCCTATTATATTGTCGAATTCGACAATATGATTAAATCCTTCTCAAGACTACTGGAAAAATTATTCAACTTAATGGTGCCATAATACATTTCATTTATTTTTCATGCAGGTTATTTGGGACCCATACAGAAATAAAAGGGATTCCGCACATGCGTTCAAGGAGTTCACGTTCTTTTATGGTGTATTAGCTTCTCCAGATCATGTTCAACCATACTACCCAAATAGGGTTGTGCGGCAGTTCAATCGGGAACAAGGCATCCCTGGAAAGTGACTGATCACAGAGGTTTCAAACCTATAGAGCGCAGAAAGACCGAGAAAATTCAACCCTAAGTATGAGTGGGTTGATTGCTTCTCTGGCCAAAAGTGGAAGGACTTTGTTTTGAAGAAGACGGATAGGGGGCGGAGGGTACGAGAGGGGCCTCTAGTATGTACGGAGGGATACTTGGAGTGGTTTGCCTCTGTCTCATGGACTACGATATGTCCTATTGCTGTTGACCTGGCTGCAGATGATGATGCTGGAATTCATCAAAGAAAGGAAGCCACTGTCAATGAGCATGGTGACACCCCCGTGCCCCATTCTCAAGATGTTGCTGAACAATATGATGCATCGGTTAGTACATATTACAACCATTTTTATCTCACTTGCCTTCTATTCTAATCAATTCAAAAATACTATTGTCTAATATTCTGTTAACTTGTAGCATCATGAGCACTCTAGTCGATCCCCAAATATAAACCTAAATGGCCAGCAAATCACAGCACTAAATGACCAGCTTCAGAAGCTCAAGGTGGATAAAGATAAGGAGTTTAAAGCCAATATCAATCTAAGAGAGGCCCTCAAAGAGAAGGTCAGTCATACTAATCTTTAGTTGTGCATAATGTGTGTTTTTATCCATAGTGTTAATAATTGTCAATTTCGACAACTATTACAGTGTACATGTAAGTGAACAAAGGTAAATTGTCGAATTCGACAATTTTCACAGTTATTCTGAAAATTGGCAAATATGTATTATTGTCGAACTCGACAATTACATAATGTCGATTTCGTCAAAAACACATAAACTAATCTAAATGTTTTATGTCAATTTAACCTTAGACAAGTAAATGTGATCTGCTTAAAGAAACCATTGAACAAATGAAGGCGGAGATTGAACTAAAGCGTGTAGTTGACTAGCAATGTGCACTTGAGTTCGCAGATCTTCCAAGGTAGTTAGATGCGAAGGTAAGGTATTAGGCAGATATCATTATCGCATCTATTGTTTGTTTTTGTCAAAATCCTGATTTTCCTTGTCAAATTTATGTTTTAGATATTGGAGTGCAAAAATTTGGAGGAAAAAAATACAAGTTTGGAGGCATAGGGCAAAAATCTGGCCTTGAAGACTGTAATCAAAGCTTATCTGTTGAGTTAAATAAAAAGGTAATGAGTTTAATACAAAGGTAATAGTGTTGAATGTCCCTAACCCCTAATTACTTATAGTCTTCCACTAATCATTCTTGCATCTGGCATAATTATTTTTTCCCCAAATGTGTACAGTGTAAAGAGATTGAGTCACTAAAAGCGGTAAATGCACTTTTGATGGAACAGATAGACTTACAACTTCCTCTAGCTACACTTGTGAGTTTACCAAAACTCAATAATGTTTAATTATTTGTCACTTATTTGTAAGTCTGGTAACATTATTCTTGTGCTCATGATTTGAACAGCTTGCTATGCAACCATCACATCAGCCTGTGTCAGACACAACACAAGCAAAGAAGTATGAGGACCTGTTGGCTACACATGAAGATATTAAGAAGAAGTTGATTGCGAAAGAAGAATTTGTAAGTCATTCGAAATGAATAAAATTAATTGAAGTCAGTGAATTGAAGTTTGTGTTTGATAATAGTGAATTAAAACTTAATTTTGTGTACGAATTTAGTGAATTGATAATAGTGAATTTAAGTTTCGTTTTGGGGGTTCATTTTGTATACGAATTTTTTAGTTAGTGGAATGGAGTTTGTGTTTGATTATCCCAAAATCAAATGTAGTACCCAAAATCACATTTAAATGAACTGGAGTTATATAACTCATCTCCTTTATGTATTTGGAACAGATAATGATCTGGACATCCAAGTATAAGAAAGAAGCAGCGAGATATACGGAGGAAACTAACCATCTCGTAAACTCCCCCGCCCATCCTTCTGAATTATATGGAATGCTGATTTCAATGTTTATTCTAATGTTAGATATTTTTACAGTGACGGAAGTTGGTTAATGTTGAAGAGAGGATGAAGTCTTTAAAAGCAAATAACAGTGAATGGGTATGTCCTATTCCTAACTCTTGTTCATATTTGAGATTGTTCTGTGTAATGCATGGTGTCAAAATCATGTTATTGAAATCGAATATTGTCGAATTCGACAATTAGGAATTTCATCTTGAGTTGTGCATGGTAAATATTGTCGAACTCGACAATTTAGATAAAGTTCATGTACATACCAAATGCATTTAACCTAATGATGAAGTTTTTTTTTTCAGCATAAGAAACTAGTTAATTCAGAAGAGAGGATGAAGACTTTGGAAGTTGATAACAATGAATGGGTATGACATATTCCTAACACTTGTACATATTTAAGATTGCTCTATTTAATGCATGGTTTGAAGTCATAGTTGTCGAATTCGATGATTACTATCTTCATATTGTCGAATTCGATAATATTGGTAATATATATTTCCACTTGGACAATAAATAATTGTCGAGTTCGACAATTATGGCACTGCAAATTAGAATTATGGATACACAATATTGTCGAATTCGACAATATTACACTAATATTACTGTCTGTTATAATATGAGGACTTGTTGTAAGAGGTTTGGCGTCAAACATTGAAGAAGGCACTCGCAAGTGAAGGAATGGAAGACATGGGGGACCCAACCTTCGAAGAACTTTGTGAGCAGAATAAAAGATTCTTCACAATAGCGCAGCAAGGACCCAAGGGAGATTATCAAGAAGACTTGGATTCCACGGCGGTAAACCTTGAAAATGTTGTCATTGCTAGGAGGGAGAAAATGGCTAAGAAGAAGAAGATGCAAGAACTTTTATTCCAACCGTGGACGAAGTATCTTGTAGATGTTCGTGCTGTCGAAATCAGTGATAACAATTTTGGTTTTAGGGTTACCGCCGCGATTCTGCACCAGAGCCAACATAGATTCCCAGATATAATGAAATCATTGAAGACCTTTCTCCGCAAGGACACCGCATTCTGGAAGACTATCTTCAGCCAAACATTGGGTATACAAATCACTGCGGACAGGGAGAACGCATACTAAATTCTGTTGCAGGCGTGTTCTTATAGTCATCAACATGTGGAGTATAGGATATGGCGCATTTACTAGCCACCTACTATGAGAAGGTTGTGGTCTTCATTAGCTACACTGAAGCATATACATTCTTACCCCTTCTTTAGGCACGCAAAAGAAATACTACTTCAAATGAGGAGAGGTTCCTAAACCTAGTTATGGATACTAGCAAGTATTGGTGGTTTGGTTTGGGGGTGGACAACCATTTCGTTCGCTTGATTCTAAGGTTCGATGCACCAATACCTCCACTTTCTACTATTTTCTACAGTCATGTAAATCTGGAAATTCCTCTGGGTTTCCAGAAAGAACAATTGACTAGGTATTTTGATGTGAGAGTAAGGAACTTTAGGGCATTACTTAGAGAGCACAAGTGTCAGGGGTATAGAGTTAATGACATGGTTGTTGTTGGTTTGTCGACAATCAAATAGGGTTGTTGACCAAATCTTTGTATATGACAGTTATGTTACATCAATATTTGTCACAGTATTTACTTTTTTCCCTTTTTGTATATGACAGTTCATTTAGTTCAATACTTATCACAGTATATAATTTTTGGAATTAACACTTTATTGTTGATTTATTTTTGTAGTATATAAATTTATGTTATGTCATATGAATCTCATTTCTAACTCTCCCCTCTATAAAATGTACATTTTGCCTCTGAAGGATATTTTAACAGTGCACTTGAGTGTCTCTAAAAAATGAAATTTTGTCGATTTCGACAATACTTTAGTGTATATGGTTACTTACAATGTACAATATCGTTGATTTTGAGAATTGTAGTAGTATATTTCCAATTATGCATTTGTAATATTGTCGAACCTGATAATATTACAATTGGTAGTTAGTTTTCTAGGTATATAATATTGCCAAAATTGATAATTTATGGCAGTATTTTCAACAATATACAAATTCATAGAGGGTGGAGGTGCATAAAGCAATACAATCCCTAAACCGCATATAATTTATTGATATTTTCTCTGTGAAATACAGCATTGCTATTGTCCTAAATTTCAATTACAAAGCAAATATAATGTTGAATCAACGTACTAATTTCTCAATAATAATCAATACATATTTATTAGTCAATGAACGTGAACTCATTTTGTTTCCCTAGATGTTGTGCTTGTCAGAATTTGAGTGCAACGGCTGAATAGATTCCCTATTATTGTTGTCTCCTACATGGAACAAATTATTGTATATATGGAACACATTATAGAAAAATTACGCAGAAGGTGCCGTTTATGCATATTGCTGGATATATACTTACTTGATTCTGCTATCATCATTTTCAGGAGTGGGCATGTCTGTTTGTCATGGTTGCCGAGTACTTCATAACTTTTGTATGTTCCCATCTTCTTCATAACAGCCTCTTCCATTCCTCCCTTCCATCTTGCCCCTTTCTTGTGATTAATCTTCGCCCGACCTTTTGTTTGAACCACTAGAGGGTTTAAAATCATAGGTCCGAACACCAAAGAATCTGTGACAGAAGTTGAGATATTTTGTTGTGATGCATCTATCTGTGTTAAAGGGTTATCGCAGTTTTGAAGGCAAGACTCAAGCTCGTCTAGCTTCAAAACCGCAAAATCAAAACTTTCTTTCATCTTCGAAGCCCTTTCAAATAAGATTGATACACGAAGCGATAGGTGGATATAGCGTAAGGCATGTTGTAAGTTATCTCCTTCTAACTGGCTTTCATCATACGACCTTGAAAACTTATTTGCACCAATCGTCCACCTTGTCATAATAAAGGCCATTGGTATTTTGAGAATGTCGCATTTCGAGAAAACCTTCAGGAGGTGACAATATGGGAATCCAACATACTAAAACAACTTGCATCCACAATTACCAGTTAGCTTCTCTAAGTCTATTTGTAGCTCAAATGACTCGGCACGCTCGGCACGACCACTATGGGCCTTCACCGTAAGTTGCCGAACGTTACCTTCTACGTGTCATTCAATTGCAACGAAGCGAACAACCTAGTCAAATTAATCCTGAAGTTTGTGGAACATTATTCTGGTGTAAATCTTTTTAGCATCTTTCAGTAGAGCTTGATGATGTCCAACTTGACGATATTTGTATTCTGATACAAAGTCTTCTAGACTTTCTTGCTCGTATACCTCTATAAGGGCAGCCTCATACTTGGTCACAAAAATGTACAACCCAGTTGTTATTTGCAACCAACCATTAAAGAAGTTGTTTGTGGAATCACTCCGTCCTGTGCTGCTCATCCCTGCAAAGAAGGTATCTCTATTCCATAATGGTATCCATCTTTGTCAAATATTGAACATTCCTTGCATCCAAACGTTATTATCCAATTTATGTTTCTTTATTAGGTCCATCCACACGGTTTCAAACTCTACAGCCTCATATGTGTTGTGCATTATCGAATCGATATCTTCTTTGAATGTAGATGGTTCCCGATAAACATGGCCAATTTTCTCAGGAAATTTGTTTCTGATGTGCCACAGACAAAATCGATGTTTGGTGTTGGGGAAGACCTGGAAATAAACTAGAACTTAAAATGAAAGTGTCTCTGAATACTATATGATATTGTCGAATTCGACAATTTACAAATGTGATTGGATTGGAGTTATGCTAGCAATTACTGTCGAATTCGACAATAGTTTAATTGTACCTAGAGTAACAATTGTCGAATATTATCGATTTTGACACTATTGATAATGAAAAATAGACAATATACTCCAGTTAACAACGCTGTAACTCGAGCAATAAGTGTCCAAGTACTCCTTTACCTTGGGAATAGCCGCGGCAATAACTGCAACTTGATCGGTAATAATTGACACAGGGTGTTTGTAGTTCATTGCCTTGAGCCAAGTATGGAACAACCATAGAAATGTGCTTTCTTGCTCATTTCTTAGCAGAGCACATCTGAATTGAATTGTTTGGTAGTGGTTGTTGATCCCTGCAAACGGAGCAAAGGGCATCTTGTACACATTCGTCCGGTATGTAGTATCGAAGGTGACGGCATCTCCAAATGCCTCATATGCGCACCTTAAACGTCCATCGATCCAAAAAAAAATCAGTGCTCGGTCCTCCTCATCTAATTCTATGTCAAAATAAAACATCAGATCTGTAGTTTATTTCTTCTTAAACCACTCCAATACGGTTTGTGCATCTCCTCTGACTAGTCGTTCCTTATTTACTTTGGCATTGTGGTTGTAACAATCCCGTTTGCTAAAGGTTCTATCTGGAAATAATGTCGGGACTTTTCTGACTGGAATATTGTGAAGCTCAAATACCGCTGTAAGGTTTTTTGCTGCGTCAGGAAAGAATCTGTTAACCTTCATCCGATGCTGATTCTGTGGAGATACGAGTTTATGGTTATGGATATCTGTAAAATTTGTGACCACATACTTGCCTATATTGGTATTCCAATTTATGTTCATTGTTGCTTTACACCCACACTTATTAGATGATCTTCTGTTGCCAGCTACGTCACTACACTCTAGAGTGCCAAGGTTTTTCTTTGAAAAGCCATTGCTCATACAATAAAAAGTGGCTCTGCCTATATCATCCGATCTCGGACGCTTAGTAGAATTAAGTATCTTGGTAGAGAAAGCCTACCCTCTTCCATATCGTTCATACCACAGACATACATCATCTACAGTATCAAAATGTTGACCCTCGTATGGGGCATCCACCGAAAATGGGTCTACAATACGTTCATTTTACACCTTTCTAGGGACTCCTCACCAATAACTTTCGACCAATTTTTATCGACGGAGTCTTCCATTGTCAATCTGACTAAGAAGTTTACACATAAAAGAAATGATTGTGAGTGTAAGTAAAGTAATTGGAGAGATCAAAATATCACAAACCAAACACAATTTAAGTCCAACGCATGTTAATTTCATATTTACATCACATACTACAAAAGGCAGAATACAAGATGTAAACAATCACACACAAAAACCTGTTGTAGCATACAAAATTTATTCATCACTTACTAAATACTACAGCTACTTCATTACATGTACCTCCCAACGATATTACAACCAGAATACCTACTCAGCAAACCTAAACTGTATCGACATAACCGAAGCCATCCTTCCTTACCAGTTCCCTGGCCTGGGCAACAAGAGCTGTTCTCCTCGTCATTAGATGCAAGATGACCGTCTGCCTCTGACAATGTAAATGGAAATCCTCCCCCCACAACGCCGCCTCAGCCTCACACATTCCTTTGTAGCTCTCCCCACGTGGCGGCAATGGTGGACCGTTCAAATTAACCGAACCAAAATAATGCATCGCTAGTTTATCATACAACTGCAATACGGCAAGAAGCAGCCTCCCGACTACTCTGAGGCCTCGTCTTCACCATCTCCGTTGACTCTGCACAGTAATATTGTCGAGTTCGACATTTTAGTTACTGTAACTCAACCATTCATATAAAAAATTGTCGAACTCGACAATTTAGTTACTGTACCTGAATGATTCATATGTAATATTGTCGAGTTCGACAATTCAGATATTGTGTCTCCAACAGTCATATATAATATTATCGAGTTCGACAATTTAGTTACTGTGAATATTACATTCATATGCGATATTGTCGAGTTCGACAATTATTTAGTCCTACATCAGTGTAATGCAAATATTTTGACTAAATTGTCGAATTCAAATGGGACCCACTAGCAGGTAATCAATCAAAGAGAAATTGTCAGGGGATTACAGTCTTCTAACAAATTTCACAGAGATTAAGTAGGGGGGATAACATTGGGGCCCAATACCATTATTTTAACAAATTTTACAACATCCAAGTGTACTACTGGCGAGTAAGGGTCAGAAAGTACCTGTCGAGTAAGTGCACTATCAGCAAGGGTGTCGGAGTTCTTTGGAGATATGAATTTCACCTCTAATGGCAGAATCGTTTCCCTTTTTCAACTGAAATCTTACCTCTAATGGCAGAAATCTCCTCGATTGTGTGATATGAGAGAGAAAGAGAGTGTATAATATGATAGAGTATGTCTATGATATGAGAGAGAGAGAGAGTGTGTGTGTAATATGAGAGAGAGAGAGACTTGACTGATATCAGTGATGGTTGTTCGAATTTGAAATTTCTTTGAAAAGAGAGGGAAATGTGAGTGACGGCTAGAGAGAGTGGGGCAGTTGGGACCCCCTAATTTTCGACCTCATTTCCCTTATAGGAAATCCCAAATTTTTAAAGCACTCATCTAATAGAGATGAGTGGTTGTTGTTGAGTGAGACTTGAGTGTTTGAGGCTTGAGTGTCACTAAATCCGCCCCCATATCGGATAATGCCATCTTCCGCTAGATCATAATATAAAATAAATTAGGCCTTCCAGATGAATGTTAATGGGCAATCATCTTATTCTCATTATTAGTATTCTAGGAGGTGCTCTCCCTGATGTAATGTTAATGGACACCGGATGACTTCCTTCTAGATGAATGGCCGCGCCAGGTATATTTATCTCCAAACATCTCTCAACATTCAAACACCCAAAATGCAAAAGCTTGAAACATCTTTATCAAATCCATGCTCATTCTATCACTTCAGAGCTCTTCAACCCCACTCACCTTTTTAATTATTCTTTACAATTTCAGGATTTCCATTACACTCTCTCCATCTTTAGATACATGAAATTACCAGACACTTATTATGTTAATACTCTTATCCAAGCATTCTCTCGTCGTGGCCAAGGCCATCAACAACTCTTTTACTATTACATGCTATTAACCCATCCTCACACCTTTCGACCCAACTCTTTTACCTTCCCCCCTCTCCTCTCTTCTGCCACTAACCTACACTTGGGTCATAAATGCCACGCCCAAGCCCTCAAGTGTGGGGTCATTTACAACGTCCTACCAGTACAAAACTTCTTAATTCATATGTATTATAATTTCAGTGCCATCCATTCTGCCTGGGCATTGTTTAGTGAAATGTCTGTTAAAGATTTCATCACTTGGAAGACGGTCATCCACGGGTATTTCAAGTTGGGTGAAGTAATTGTTGCTCATTGGATATTCGATAAGATACAGTCCAGAAATGTTGTTTCTTGGAATATTATGATATCGGGGTATTTGAAAAATAGCACATAATCCTAAATGTACATTGAAGCTATTCAAGGAAATGGTTAACAATGGATTTAAAGGAAGCCATACGTCTATGATCAGTGTTATTACTGCCTGTGGAAGGTCATCTAGGTTGAAGGAAGGAAGATCTCTTCATGGATCACTTATAAGGAACTTCCTCGACTCAAATTTGATTCTTGAAACGTCTCTTATAGATATGTATGCTAAATGTTAAAGGGTACAAGTTGCAAGATCAATGTTCAATAGGATGTCCGAAATGAATTTAGTTTCATGGAATGCAATGATATTGGGTTATTGCATCCACAGCTCCCCAATAGACGGTATAACTCTCTTTCAAGACATGCTGGGAACTGACAAAAATAGAATTACTTTTTTACCGGATGAAGCTACCTTTGTCGGTGTGTTATGTGCTTGTGCACGAGTTGGCTTGTTGTCCAAAGGGAGAGATTACTTTAACCAAATGGCCCATGTGTATAATGTAAAGCCCCAGTTTGCACACTATTGGTGCGTGGTCAACCTGTACGCTGGCGCATGCCTTATTCAAGAGGCGAAGAAGCTGTTGAAAGACTTCGCTGGAGATGGATTACTTGACTTATCCATGCTACTAGGCGGCTTGCTTGGATCATGCAGGTTTCAAGGAGAGATGGATTTGGGAGAGCAAATGGCACTGTACTTAATTGACTTGGAACCTCTGAATGTCTCTCGGTACACACTATTAGCAACTATATATGGAGTGGCAGGTAGATGGGAGGATGTTGAAAAGGTAAAGATGATGATGAAAAAATGAGGGATACAAACTACACCTCGTTCTAGCTGTCTTGAATTGAATCAAGTAGTTCATGAGTTTAAAATTAAAGACAGCTCATCTACAGGGATGGTAGAGGTCTATGCTATGTTTCAAGAACTGGTTCGCAGGTTAAAAACAACTCAGTTTGCTTTCTAATTTCCTTTAACACAAAACTTTTACCTGATTTATACAACAATAAAATTACCATACAAAGCCAGTATGGTAAACGTCATTCTTGATTAAAAAAAAAACATTGGCAACTGAAAGAGAAGCATGTCAAGAAAAATACCTCCATCAAGAAAAATAACTCCATCTAGTAAAGAACAACTGAAATATATCATCGTATATAAAAATATCAACTACTCCAAACCCCAGCATATTTCTTAATTAGATTTTTAAGCACAACACCTATTAGTGCATCTTCATAGCCATCGTGATCAAATGTACCTGCATCATTACGCCGATAATACCACACTACCTCTCTCCAACATCATGGATAGCTACTTAGACCAACCCCATTAACCCAACGGCTTCTATAAGCTGAAGCAATAAAAGCAATATAAATATTGAAGATAGACACTTCATAACAGTTATGGAACTCCAAACACCATAAAGTTAAACCTTCAATGATAGGGTCAAAAAAAGGTGTTCATAAAAAAATACAATTTTTGGTCATAAGTTGCACGTACTATTTTAGATCATAATCTACAATGAATCAATCAAGAAATATTTAAACATACAACAAATCTGAAAAACCCAACCTATTAAATAAATAACTATTGAATAAGGTTAGAATTTGAACTTGTAAGAACATGAGAAACCTGAGTTATTCTCCGTCGTAGTCCTATAATCGCTTCCACCATTGACCTGCAATAAGAAATCAACAGTTGAGTTTCATAGAATCAAAATAATTCAATTTCAGCGATTTAATTAAAAAAATTGAAGAAACAAAATTGAGGTTTAGGGACAACTAGTCTTTTGTTGGTAGTGACATGGGCGGTGGTGGGGCTGGTGTAAGGGCTTTGTAGAGCCTATTTTCAATCCATTCAAGATATAAATTAGAGCGGCAAATAAGGGTTTTGTAGAGTATTCCTTCTACTGTCAACTTTAATCACTAGATCTTTAATTATTTAAGACCACTATTAAAAACCATAAATAAAACCCCAAATCAAAATGAAAAGATCAAAAATTGAACCTTTGAAAGACCTGATCTTGCATTATCGCTCAATAATATTACGATCGAGAG
Source organism: Kingdonia uniflora (assembly GCA_014058105.1). Taxonomy (NCBI): domain Eukaryota; kingdom Viridiplantae; phylum Streptophyta; class Magnoliopsida; order Ranunculales; family Circaeasteraceae; genus Kingdonia; species Kingdonia uniflora. Next base: position 2,639,545 of record JACGCM010002813.1, read on the forward strand.
ACTACCATTAACAACAAGAACATGAAGCTATTGTGAACCAAATGGAGTTCCGTACACGGCTTGCGTGGTATTTAAGACCTCTAATTAAATATTACTAAAGTAAGTTAGGTTTTCTTTGTGAGGGAGAGAGTACCAGAAGTGTTGAAGATTGGGGAGGGTAGCTTTTCTTAAGGCTTGTAATGACTCTTTCATTTTTAATCTTTGGTCTCTTAACTCTTTAAGTTTGATCTCTCCCACGAAAAGACGCGAGTTTAGTGAAAAAGATTCAACATCAATTGCAAAAAAATGACATTAATGTCATCACAAAAAATAAGTTTGCTTTCAAGTCATTAATAAAATTGACGTCAAATGGATTGAATAGGGAAATAACATCAGTTTTTAAGGGAATGACATTATATTCAAAATAAGGATGTCAACTTATGGGAATAAAGCATATAATTTGGACCTATTATGTTATTTATTAAGTAAATGACATTATTCAAATGAAGTAAAAGGCCATATTTATTGTAGTGATGCCTTGGAGTCGAAGAGGAGAGAGCTGAGCTGAAGAGGAAGCAGGTCGAGCTTAATAAGAGCGTAGCTCGATAAAAGTCTGATTTGAGCAAGGAGGGGAAGCGGCTGGAGGCCCTGAAGGATTCCCAAGTAGTAGAGATCAATAAGTTGCGGGTTGAGACAAGGGTAGATTGGGATGAGGCGGTAGCTGAGCGTGACAGGCTCGGGCAGTATCTTGTACCAAGGCATACTCTAAAGATGAAGTGGAAGCCTATAGGGCAGACACCTATGATCAGGAGGAGAAGGTTGAAGATGATGTTGTTGGGGTTGTTGATGGGTTGGATGGTATGTCTCCTCGGACGGTGAGAGACAACTAAGAGGATGACGACGAACGCCTAGAGGTGGAAACTAAGAAGGTAGGATAGTGTGATGGCACTGTTATTGTATGGATGTTATGGAATGCTGTAAACTACTTGGATATATTTTGGATAGAATTTTATAGGCAAAGTTATGTTTGTAAACATTGTTGTAGAGACTTAAGGACATGCGCCGCAGAATAAAATATTTAGAGGTTGAGCTTGCTCAGGAGAGAAAAACCTCAGCGTCCCTATTGTCTTCGCAAGCAGAGCTACAGGTTATAATAGAGCAAGAAATATTTGATTTGTATGCTTCAATAATATATAAGGACAAATTAATAGATAGAGTGTAAAGACGGATCAAATACTCGTTACCTGTTTAGGTGCAAACGGCACTGGAATGGTGCGTATAAAAGATGTTAGTTTTGGCAAACAAACATACAGAGAATGTGTACCTTAGACTTGGAAGTATTTGTATGGAGTTTTCATCTGAGATTGTACTTCGACCTTAAGTCCATAAGTAGCTTTACACAGTAGATGTCAAAATATATATATATATATATATATATATATATATATGTTAGAAGTGAGTCATATGTAGTGATTGAGTGTTCTGAATCGAACTTGATATAGTATAACTGCTATGTGCAAGTTGAATTGGAGTCAGCTCGCTTACGCGAAGGTGAAGCTCGTCAATGTTACCAAGAATTTGCAGAGGAGTTTGATAAGATGAGAGAGGTGAATGAAGATAGAGAAGATCAACATGTAATTGTGCACTTTAAGTTTGTTGAGGTAGACTGTTGTCAACCTGACTCGACAGATCCAGGAGAAGGATGCCAAAATTGAGAAAGGGAAAAAAGAGCTCAAGAAGTTAAAAGAACAGGCTGGGAAACTTAAAAGCGATAATATTGCATTGACGGTAAAGAGTAGGGAGACCGACATGGCCCGTTACCGTATACATGCTCTAGAAAGATTGGAGGAAGATTTAAATCAATTGATGGCTAGTTTAAGAAATGATCTGGCCAGGAAAACTCATGACCAAGAACAAATTCAATCTGATTTGCCAAATAGTAGGAGTGAGCTGGGGCGATTAAAGAAGAAATTAGCTGATAAAGCTAACGAGCTAAAGGTAGCTCAAGACGATTTATTTGCGTCTGAAGCTGCAGCCAAACAATTGACTATAGCTTTCTCTGTAAAAGATATGGAGTTGAGAATGATACAACGCAAGTGTAATTAGTTGAATAAGAGAGTGGCTCAATTGAAAACTGATCTGGTACAGGCCAATTCGTGTGTCAGAAGCATCGAGGCTAGCGAGCGCTCGAAATGGAATTAAAATAATGCCAGAGGTTCTCTTGTTTAAGGTGATGTCGTTAGTCTATTAACTCTAATAAGAAATTTAAAGGGGGAGGTTGCTCACATTTAAGGGCATGTACGTAAAGGAGTTAAGCAGTTACGGGAGTGTCAAATAAAGCTGGACTCTGCTCTTGTCTGGGAGAAAGGGTTAGAGCATATTATCCGAGGGAAGGAGATTGTTATAAAGGATAAAGAGGAATGTTAAAGAAAATTCTAGATGTGGAAGAACTGAATAAAAAAATTGAGATACTTCATGCTCAGGTGGTTGATATGGAGGCGATGAATCGAGCTGAATCAGCCAAAGGTGAAGAAAAATCTGTAGAGAACATTTCTTTTACAGATTTCATAGAAAGAGAAATGGCAAGGCATGAAGAACGGTACAAGAGGTTAGAAGATTGCCTTCAGAGGTCGAGGATGCTATTTTCATACTCAGTTATAACTCAGGCCCGACATTTAGAATTCTTAAATTCAGTGATTGCTTATTTTGTAGAAGAGGTAAAAAGAATTAAGTTAGAGAGAGATACCTTGTTCGACTTTATGTCAGAAAAGGGATGTTTCTGTAAGGTTGATATAGATCGAGGAGATTGCATGCGATCCATGGGAGCGGATTTGGGCCCTCAATCTGATGAATTGATAGAGGAGGGAAGGATTTTTAGGATTGCTCGAGCTCAAGATTTCATGGCTAGTCGACCTCTTGATGTAGCGGTAAGCGAAGCTGATATCCCACAGTCTAACAGACTCCATTGTAGTAGTTGTATATAACCAGAAAAGACATAATATGTGACGCAGACATGTTGAGAGATGAAACTAGTTTTACCTTTGTTTTATCTTATGTCTGGTTGAGCTCTTCGATTAAAAACAAGTACTACCTTTGTTTTTACCTCGGAGTTGATTAGAGTCAGTTAAACCAGGTATAACCTGAATTTAACTGATAGAATATCACAGACATATTAAAAGAGATGAAAGCTAGTATTACCTTTGCTTTATGTTATGTCTGGTAGAGTCTGTTGATTAAAAACAAGTTCTACCTTGTTCTAACCGTAGAAGATTTAGTAAAGTCAGCCAAACAAAGTGCATTCTTGATTTAACTGGTATGATGTCATAGACATATTAAATGAGATGAAAGCTAGTATTACCTTTGCTTTATTTTATGTCTGGTATAGTCCATTGATTAAAAATAAGTTCTACCATGTTCAAACCGTAGGGCATTTAGTAGAGTCAGCCAAACCAAGTGTATTCTTGATTTAACTTAAATGATGTCGATTGAAAGCTAGTATTATCTATGCTTTAATCTATGTATTATCTATAAAGTAGAGAGATGTATGGAAAAAACTTGTATGTTTTATTAAATCTTGAGAAAGGATGTACATTGGATGGAGATTAAAATCTTACTTCTGGAATGAAAAAGCGTGAAACTGAATTAGAGTAGTGAGGGACCTAATGATAATATCGTTTCAGTCACCTAGTGTTCCAAAGACTCGAGATGTAGACGCTCTCTTTTGTCATGAGGTAATATGGTCCCAAGCCTGAGAGACCTGTGATAAGGAATAGATCTTCCCAATTGTCTGCTAGTTTCCCATTATGAGGCTCTTTGCGGTGTTGAGGTATTTCTTTGAGGATGAGATCATTGATTTAAAAGGTACAGCTTCTTACTCGTTTGTTGTTCGAGCTGCCAGCATATGGTGATAACAACCAAGGTCAGCGATGGCGCGTTCCCTGGATTCATTTATCCAATTGAGGTTGCAAGCCAATTCAAGCTTATTTTCCTCATCAGTTAGCTTGTGGTCTTTGACTGGGTGATGTTATTTAGAGGGAATGACAGACTCAGTGCCATAAGCAAGGAGGAATGGAATGCAGCCTGTTGACTAACATGGAGTGGTACGGTATGCCCATAAGACATGAGGAAGCTCTCGAACCCAATTCCCCTTTCTTTGAGAGTGTAGCCATTTCTTGAGTCCATCCATGATGGTTTTGTTGGTTATTTCAGCTTGGCCATTGCCTTAAGGGTAGTAGGGATTGGATGGTGAATGAATGATGTTGTGTTGGTTGAGGAAAGCTACAACTTTTTCTCCAACAAATTGGGGCCCATTATCGATATGAATTAAGTGGGGGCACCCAAACTGAGTGATGATGTGTTCCCAGATAAAAGAGATGACCTCCTCCTCTCTGGCTTGACAAAGTGGAATTGCTTCTGCCCATTTTGAAAAATAATTGGTAGCTACAAGGAGGTAGCAGCGGTAACCTGAAGAACTAGGAAATTTGCTGACAAGATCGAGTGCCCATCTTTTGAATGGCCAAAACACCTTTCTTGCGTAGAGTACGAGTGCAGGAGCGCGTATCATCTTTCCATGTCGCTGACATGCATCATATTTTCGTGAGTACTCTTCTGCTTGCTTGCGCATGCCAATCCAAAATACTCCCTGGGTAATGGCTCTGTTTGCCAGTGATCGACCTGCGGTATTAGAGCCACAAGTCCCTTCATGTAAATCACGGAGCATTTCGTCCACCTTTTGTTTGGAGAGGCATTTGAGGTATGGCCCTGTGATTGAACGGCGGTATAAGGTACTACTTTGATTGGTATAGCGCTTCAAGTTGTCTATCAACTGTCGAAACTCCTACGGATCTGCTGGAAGTGGTCCTTCATATTTGTTGTTAATACTGAGATAAACTAAGAAAGGCTTTCACCAATCCTTGTATCCCCCTTTATTGCCCCAAGTGTTGATCGTGCATTAAAAAATATGATCAATGTTGGGGGTTAAAATCACTTCGATCTAGAGATATTGAGCTTCTGTGCCAAAGACCCCGTCTAGATATACCAAGGAATCAGGATGTTAGTTTTCGCCTCATGGGAGATAATCGAGAGTTGCCTGAGCAAACTTGCTCATCCTTTCTACAACGAGGGTTGTGTATTTGATCATCTTGCCATTCATCTTGTATTGCTTAGAGTAGTGGTGTGCGATGACTAATGAATATGTGTAAACTAAGAGTTTGGGGACGCCGAGCTTGTGAGCGAGATCGAGTCCGTGAATGAGAGCTTCGTAATTGGCAACATTATTTGAGGCCTCGTTGGAAGGGGTAATCAATACGATTCCAATTCCTGCTGATCCATATATAAGAATTCTTTACCCTTTCCTTGTAATCTATTCAGCTCGCTCGACAAATGCTTTAGGGGGTGGATCTTCTATAACTTCCTCTAGAAGGTCAGGATCATGTTTATCCCACTTAGGATCTTCCACTGGAAAATCTGTGAGGAAATCGGAAATGACCTACCCTTTTTCGGAATGACATTGTTCGAACTTGATATCATATTCTCCCAAACTAACTGACCATTGTTGCACTCTCCTCGATTTCTCTTTCTTGGATAGAACTTCCTGAAGTGGGTAGTTTCTCATGAATCTGACTGAATGAGCTTGGAAGTAGTGCTTGAGTTTCTATGAAGTATAAACAAGAGTGAGAAAAAGTTTCTCGATTTTAGAATACCTCGTTTCCGCTGGATTGAGGGTTTTGCTGATGAAGTAGACTGGTTTCTTGATTTTCCCTTCAAGTCGAATGAGAACCAAGCTGAGAGAAGTATCTATAACTGCTAGGTAGATAATTTGTTCCACATTATCTATCGAGGTGTTCATGATGGGGGACTTCCCAAAATAGGTTTTGGATCCTAAAAAGCTACCACACACTCCGATGTCCATTGAACCTCTGCATTTAATTGAACTTTTCCACGTTTGGTACAACCGCAGAGTAATAAGAACAGCCAGCAACAGCGGTCTGAAGATTTATAAACAAAACGACTGATAACGGCAATTTTGTCAGTAAGTTTCTTAACGTCTTTCATCATTTTTGGAGATGGCATGTCGAGGAGAGCCTGAATCTGATCTAGATCGGCCTCAATCCCCTTCTTGCTGATTAGGTAGCCTAGATATTGACCTAAATGTACTCTGAATTGATACTTATCATGATTGATGTTCATCCTGTAAGATCGAAAGATAATGAATATTGTGTTAAGATCTAAAATGTGATTAATGGACTGTATGATCTTGCACAAGAGATCGTCAATGTAGACTTCCATAATTTTCCCGAGATGTGCTTTGAACATAGTATTCATCAATCTTTGATAAGTTGTACCTATGTTTTTGAGTCTAAATGGCATGACTTTGTAGCAATAAAGTCCTCTTTTAGTGATGAAAGTGGTCTTTTCTTGATCTTTATCCAAGAGTAGAATTTGATTGTATCCTGAAACAGCGTTCATCATAGATAAGAGTTTATAACATACTGTGGAATCCACTATCTGATGAATGTTGGGAAGATTAAAACTATCCTTTGGAGTGTATTTGTTAAGATCGGTGAAATATACACAAATACAGAAATTTCCATTCATCTTTGGGACAGCGACGATGTTGGATATCCAATCCGGATACTTGGCTTCTCGAATGAATCCCACTTTAATCAATTTCTCGATCTCTATGTTAACTTCATCTCAAAATCATGGTGATAGGTGTCGCTATTTCTGTTTGACTATGGTGCCATTAATGTTTATTGCCAATTTGTGATATGCCTTGGCCGGATCGGCCCCAGCCATTTCTTTGAAAGACCGCACAAAAACATCTCGATTTAGTTATAAGAAATGAATTAGAGCATCATTTTGTGCTGAACCATCTTAGTACCAATGAAAGTACCTCAGCTAGGTCCATCAATGTTGATGTATTCGGTGGGCTCCTCCCTGGAAGGCTGATCATTGGAGTGATCAGCTTCTTGTAATTGTTATGCAACATATCTGCTTGAGGTATCTAAAATAGCAGAGATGGTATTTTTTAAAGCTTGAGAAAGCTTTTGACTACCCCTGATCTCGTAGATACCATCGTTGTGCTTGAAGCAGAGTGCTTGATGATAGGTGGAAGTGATTGTTTCTATGTTATGAATCCAACAACGGCCTATTATCCTGATATAACGAGACTTGGCATTGATCACATAAAAGATGACATTGATTATGGCTGGCCCCGCGGTAATAGGCAAGATGATCTTCCCTACTCGCTCTTCTTTAAAACCATTGAATCCACCGATATCGATGTCGCTTTGAATGACTTTATCGGCCAATCCCATTTGGTCGATAATACTCTGAAAGAGGATCTCGATACCGTTACTAGTATCGATCATCATTGTGTACATGAAAAACTTCTTCATCTTGAGCATTATGACTAATGCATCATGATGTGGGAATTTGACATGGATAGTATCACAATTTTTGATTAATATCCCGAGCCGGCGATTGTGCGACTCTGGCAGAAGTTAGGCTTCTTTGTCTTGAGGTGTGAGCGTAGCATTTTGATAGTCTCCTGTGCTTGAATCTCTTAAAGTTGGTGATCTTATTGATTTTGATCATATTGTTGTGGTACATTTGGTAAAAATGCTTCTCCTCAACTTGATCTTTGACCTGGACAACTTCAAGCTACTTTTTATAGCTACCATCCTTGTATGATTCCAGGTCGGCAATACATTCGAGTATCCGTCCCTCTTTGAAAATATATTAGAGCAACCTCTGTAAAGCATAGCAATTGTCAGTAGAATGATGGTTTACCTTATGGTACATGCAGTACGGTTGGCTTTTGATTGGTACCAATGGATGGGAGAGACAGTACAGCTTATCCTTTATGAGGATTAGAAAAATTATGAAGATTCGAACGATCATCTTTGGAAGGACCGGTTTGACTTGTGAGCCACCTTTTCGAGGGTTGTCGGTGTTTCCCTTGGCGCACTTTTGGTCGCCCTGGTCCTCATATTATTCAGTGTTTTGATCTGATGGACCTTTCGTGGAAAGAACGGATTTAGTAGATTTATGTTTTTCGAACATCATGTAGGAACTTTATCCCTCGAGCTATGGACACTCGATCTCATTTATGCCTCGTGCTCCAGAGGACTCGATCTTATCCAGTACCAGTCTCACGCATAAACAAACACGTTAACAGTTACCAATCGACCATGAACTCAAGCAGAGCGTGGATCGTCCACAACAGATGTAAACAGAACAAGTCAACATACACCTGTCTCCCACGAGCTAGCAGTTACACACTCAACTGCCCATGACTCTCACTTTCAGAAGAACGTGCTAAAGCACGATGTCAGGCTGAGAGTAGGGTCTATAAAAGGGTAGAGCTCCTAAGGAAGAGAGAGGGTCAACAGATATTTCTATACAGACAATTATCTGATCTCTAGCTATTTTTTCTTAGATTAACTCCTGTAATTAGATTCTCTCACTCTCTCAAGCAATAATACTATTTTCACAAAATCTTCCACTCGAGGTCGTGGTTTATACCTATTCGCAGGTTTTCCACGCTAAATCCCCTGTGTCAAGTTTTATCCTTTATTTAATTCTTGGCATAGTAGTTCTTGATATAAGGATCGATTTCAAGCTAGTTCGAGCTTTACAAAATCTGGTCCCTATATTTGGCACCGTATGTGGGAACGTATGATTTTTCCACGTACTTAAGGACCACGATTGATACTCATCAGTCGAGTAGTATTCAATTATGGATCAATCACGTCAATCTTTGGGAGCTTAGCCTGAAAGTTCGAGGGAACCTAATCGGGTTGCCGAGTTTCGGGCGAGCTTAATTGCCGAAGCCGAGAAACAGAGTCAGCCCGAGCGTCAGCTATTAGAAGATCGAGAACTCCACGAGAAAGAGTCAGAACGAGAGCGTCATGCACGAGTTCAGGAGACAAAGAAATAAGAAGCTCATATGTTAGCTTTTCAAACATCTCTGAAAGCGCTACAGAGCTGCTAACCATCACCAACCCTAAGAGAACGCAAAACAGTACCAACAATCTCAAGGATTTCCATTCGCGAGAGGTTAGGGCCACATGAGGTACATAGTACAGACATTTCCAGGATTCATTGTGAGGATCCACAAGCACCAATAGTCTCAATTCATTTGGGACAGGAGGCGCAGACAGAAATCAGCAGAGATCGTAAGCCTTCCAAGCAGCCCAAGGAAGTCTTGCGACCTCCTTACCGAGCCCCGCTTCCTAAACATGTGAGTGAGGAAACATGTGACCACATTCCTAGACTCATACGTCAGGCAGTTTCGATAGTTCCAGCAGCCCCTATCCTTCAGCATTATATTTCTCAGGAACTCATGGACCAACATATCAGAGAGATCATCGAAGCAACGGCTTTAAACGCGAAGGATGGCTCGCACAAATTACAAGGTAGTCCAATTGCTAAAGAATTATTTGATATGAATGTCCCAGCAGGTTTTCATACACCCAAGATCATTAAATTCAAAGGAACCGATCCTGGCCAACACGTTCAACAATTTCGTGACTCATTGGGTTTGTATTCTAATCTGAATCACATCCTATGTCGGTTCTTTGCCACCAGTCTCCAGGACGAACCTCTCTGTTGGTTCTACTCTTTACCGAAAGATTCGATTCATACCTTCGAGCATTTAAAGAAAATCTTCATCAAGGCTTATGCCCACAACAAAGATAAAGATGAGAGCTTATAATCTCGTATAAGTCTCAAACAAGCACAAGGGGAGAAGCTCGAGGAGTTCTCCAAGAAGATTCTCGAACTGGCTCGGAAGGTCGACAATCTAGATCAGAAGACAGCCGTGTCCGCATTCACAAATGCTCTGCAGTTCAATTGCAAAGCTAAAGAGTATCTCTTCCTGAAGAAACCTAAGACTCTCAAAGATATGATCGAGAAAGTCAACAATTACATCGATCTGGAGTGGATGATGCCCAAACCGAATAAACCGGTAAAGGCAGTCCACAACACCAAGATTCCTTCTACAGATTCCAACAACAGTTGCAGCTCGAGCGATCCAGGCGATCCTAAACGAACAAAGACAGAACCAGAAAGAGACAATAATCAGAAGTCGCAGAAACCATCCAGAACAGTCATACCAAAGTTAAATGCCAAGCTTTCTATGATCTATCCTATTCTCAAAAAAGATAAATATTTCCGTCCAGCTCAATATCTTGATCCAATAGCAGGTCAACCTTATTGCGAATATCACAAGATTAAGCACCACAGCACCGACAATTGCTATGGTTTGAAAAAGCTCCTGGATATCATTTTTAAGGAAGGGAGGGTGCTCGAATACATCATCGATCTTCCCAGCTATAAAGATGGGAGCTATCTGAAATAAGATGACGTGGCTCAAGCAACAAAATAAGCAGAGGAGAAGCATCTATATCATCTCTACTGCAGCAATATGATCGAGATCAATCAGGTCTCAAATTCCAACAAAGTCAAGCGGAGGAAGTTGGGCGAATGTTGGGACCTTGCCGTCCAAGACAAGGAAGCCAAGCTCCTCCCAGAGTCAAGCAGTCATCGAAAGGGAATCTCCTTTGAAGACTGCGACATAGGACATGTAAAGTATCTTCATCATGACGTACTAGTAATTATGCTCAAAATAAAGAACTTTGTAATGCACACCATGATGGTGGATACAAGGAGTGGGGTTGAAATCCTTTTCCAGAGCACGATCGACCAAATGGGACTCTCAGATCAAGTTGTTCAAAGTGAGATAGACATCAGTGGATTTAATGGGTCCAAAGAAGAACGATTTGGGAAGATCACCCACCCGATCACAGCAGGGCCTACCACTATCGATGTTATTTTTTACGTCATCAACGCCAAATCAAGGTATTTGGGGATTCTAGGACGCTGTTGGCTGCACAATATGGAGGCCATCCCGTCCACATTCCACGAAACACTCTGTTTCAAGCATAACAATAGTATTTATGAAATTAAAGGAAGTTAGAAACTCTCTCAAGCTTGCGAGAATACAGTCTCACCAGTTCACAATCATTCATAACAAATTGCTGCATAGCAATCACAGAAGGCTGATCACCTTGATGGTCAGTCTTCTCCAGCCGATCCCGTGGAATTCATCTAGGTCGATGGAGTTAACCGAGGTACTTATATTGGTACAAAATTAATTCAAACGGAGAAAGAAGCTCTTATTTCTTTCCTCCAATTCAACAAAGACTTTTTCGCATGGAACTTCCAAGAAATGAGACCTCTCAAAGTCTTGCCACATCTTAAATATCTGCGAAGGCGCCGCAGCAGTTAAGCAGAAGCAACGCAGGTTATCTCCAAGACTTAAAGGCGAGGTGAACAAGGAGATCGACAAACTTATCGAGGTCAGTTTCATTCGAGAAGCCAAGTACCCAGAATGGATTTCTAATATCGTTGTTGTTCCAAAGAAGAATGGAAAGGCTCGGGTCTGCATAGATTTTACAGATCTAAACAAACACACGCCAAAGGATAGCTTCGCTCTTCCGATCATTCATCAGATCCTTGACTCTACAGCAAGTCACGAACTCTTGTCCATGATGGGCGGCACTTCGAGGTACAATCAAATTCCACTCTTGGAAGCAGATCAAGAAAAGACTACGTTTATTACAGAAAGAGGTCTCTACTGTTATAAGGTCATGCCATTCGGCCATAAGAACGCTGGAGCCACTTACCAAAGGCTGGTAACAAGTATGTTCAAAGAACACTTGGGAGAAACAGTCGAAGTCGATATTGACGACATACTTTGCAAGAGCCTAAAGAAGGAGGATCACATCTCTCATCTCTCTATAGTATTCAGTTTATTACGATCCTACATAATGAAGCTTAATCCCAAAAAATGCCAATTCGGGGTTCACTCAGGCAAGTTCTTGGGTCATCTTATTAGCAAGAAAGGGATAGAAGCAGATCCAGATCAAATTCGAGCTCTTCTGGACATGCCTTCACCATTAACAAAGAAAGATGTACAAAAGCTCACAGGAAAGATTACAGTAATCAACAGATTCGTATCCAAATCCTTGGACCGATGCAAATGGTTATTTATGCTACTTAGAGGTTCTAGTCAATGAAGCAAAGGTTCAAAAAACAAAGATATCAACTGGACACCAGAATGCGAAGCAGCTTTTCAGGAACTCAAAACTTACCTAGGGAGGGCGCCAATCATGAGCACTCCGATAAGCAATGAAGAACTGATTATTTACCTCGCAGTTACAGATACATCTCTTAGCTCAATTCTCATTCGGCTCAAAGGAAAAATTGAGAAACTGATCTTCTTCATCAGCAAGACACTTACTCCAGCGGAAACGAGACTTTCCAGTTTTAGATTCTGACTAGGAAGAACATGATCAAGATCTCGCTGAAGATGCAGCAGATGAGATTCCACCCTCTAAATCTTTTGATGATCAAGCATCATGGATATCACAAAAAGGGTAGAGGCTCCTCACCGATGGTTCAGCAGGACCTGCAGGGTCGGGAATTGGGATCGTTCTCATTGCACCTTCCAACGACAGAATCGAGAAATCCATCTGTCTCAACTTCCAAGCCTCGAACAATGTTACAGAACACGAGGCACTCATTCACGGTCTGGATATGGCTCTCGAACTTGGAATCACTGAAATCTCAGCCTACACAGACTCTTTTCTAATCGTTCAACACTACTCAGAACATTACAAGAAGAATGGAATCATGGTCGATTATGCAGCTTTGGTTGCAGAAAAACTAAACAAATTTCACAAAGCTACGCTCGAATACCTCCCTCGAGGAGAGAATCGCTACGCTGACTCCATAGTTTACTTAGCCGGAGTATTGGGTACAGAATCAAGACACCTTCAAATCAAAGTTATTTCTAGCCCAAGAATTAATCGTACTACAATATATGCGTTTAACACTGGGGGCGATGAGATGGCGAAAGATGATTAGAGGAAGCCTTTCGTTACTTATCTCGGTCAGGATAACTCATGCAACGGGCCACTACCAGATGATCTACAGTGGCGCAGATACATCATCTAGAATTCAAAGCGCTATACAATCTAACCAAAGGACTATCTCTACAAACGCTCAGTCACTGGTCCACACCTCAAGTGCCTCTCTAAGGAACTTGCCGACAACATGCTTCGAGATCTGCATGAAGGAATCTACGGATCCCATACCGCAGGACGAGCTCTTGCTTGCAGAGCTATTACCCAAGGAGTATTCTGACCAGGGATGCGGAAGCAAGCTGAAGAATACTCAAGGAAATACGAGATGCATGTCAGCGTCATGGAAATTAAATTCGAGCCCCTGCCCTCAAACTCCATGCCAGTAAGGTGTACTAGCCGTTCAAACGATGGGCACTCGATCTAGTTGGTGAATTCCTCAATACTCCGGGTAATAGGAAATTTCTCCATGTTGCCACGGATTACTTCACTAAATGGGTCGAAGCAGTTCCTCTATGCAGAACTCGAGAAGAAGAGGTCATTTCTTTCATTTGGCAGCATATCATCACAAGATTAGGTTGTCCACATTTGATCCGTATCGATAACGGTCCTCAGTTCGCTGAAGCAAAAGTCGTAGCATTTCTCAACAAACACAACATAATCTATTCTCCATTAAATGCATACTACCCTCAGGGAAACGGACAAGCGGAGATCACAAACAAGATCACTGTGGATGGTCTCAAAAGGAACCTTATGTTACAAAAGAAGGGCAACTGGATACGTGAATTACCTCACGTCTTATGGGCTTATCAAACTATGCCCCGAAAGTTAACACAGTGCTCTATTTTTCTGCTTGCCTATGGAATTGAAGTAGTCATCCCAACGAAGTACCACCATCCTGTGAGAGACCACGAGCTCACAGACGAAGAAAATGAGTTCAAATTGGCTTGCAACCTCAATTGGATCGATGAGACACAAGATCGAGCTATCACAAATCTTGGTCGATATCATCAAATACTATCAAATTCATACAACAAACGAGTTCACACTCGAGAGTTCGCTATCAACGACTGGGTCCTTCGAGAAATCCCAGATAACAAAAAAGATCTACATGCTGGGAAACTAGCAAAAAACTGGAAAGGCCCTTTCATGGTCATAGGTTGAACTGGTCTGGGTTCATACTATCTCATGACGAAAACTGGTGACAAAATTCCAAATCCATGGAATATAAGAAGATTGAAGTTATATCGATACTGAACAGCTCCACCGTCACTCAGCAACGTTCAATCAACCTCGATATTTCACCTCCAATATATGTACAAACTCTTTTCAATCAATGAAATCTCTTTATCACAAGAATCCCTGCTATACAGTTCCACTATATCTCCATCCAAGGGTAAAAGCGCAGTTTATCCTATCTCGATCCCTAAAGGTAAACCACATCCAACATTGGTAATGGCATAGATAATACTAGCCTAACTCCTGAGGATACTCATACATCTAAAGGCGGGGGCCATAACGAACCTCTTAGCCTGAAGATAACAAGTCTAAAGCACGAGTGAGGAAAAAACTTGTTTGATGCCGCTAAGCTCCAACATCCAACATTGGTAATAGCATAGATAATACTAGCCTAACTCCTGAGGATACTCATACATCCAAAGGTGGGGGCCATAACGAACCTCTTAGCCTGAAGATAACAAGCCTAAAGCACGAGTGAGGAAAAAACTTACTCGCTGCCGCCAAGCTCCAATATCTAATATGGTATCAAGGCATAGATAATACTAGCCGAACCCCTGAGGACTCAACCTCCAGGGCTAGGGCCATAAAGAGCCTCAGCCTGCAGAATCAGGCCTAAAGTACGAGTAAGACGCTGCTCTCTGTCGATAAGCCCAGCTCTCCAATATGGTATCAAGGCATAGATAATACTAGCCGAACCTCTGAGGAAACACAGATCCGAGGCAGAGGCCATAAAGAACCTTTTAGCCTGCGATGACTGCCTAAAGTACGAGCAAATATATTACTAGCTCGCTACCGCTAAGCCTCCCTGAATTCCAATGGCTGAAGCACAGATATTACTTACTTCTACACCCACGGACTTCTTCTAATTTAATGGGTTAAGCCAGAGAATAACATCTACTGCAGGTGTGGAAATATTATTTTCTCATATCAGCATTTCAAATTACAACGCTTCTCTCAAAGTCCTACATCGAGTACTGAAGCATCAATATCTGCTACATACAAAAGGTACTCGTTATCAGAATTCAAGTCTATTTCTTTTTAATTCTGCCGGATTTTCTTGATGGGAGAGCAGTCGACCTTCCTCCCACAACAGAAGTAGGCGAGGCTGCACTCGAGCTTCCCCCTATTTCAGTCCTGGAAGCCATATATTCTGGAGCTCGTTCAGCAACAATATCTCTCCCTTGAGCTATCTGTTTAGCAGTCGTGGTCCCAATACCATGATCCATAACCCCAATTAGATCTATACTCGAGATATCGAGTTTACATACACAAGTCCTTCCAGAGAATCAATCTAGCATCAAATCTCTCTCAATCTGCAGGAATTTTATTTCCTCGATAAAAAATACAACCAATGCGCTTAATTTCCGTTGATACAAAGCTTCACCATCACATTTTTCTTGTTCGTGAACTACAATTTCCTTAAAGGCTTGGTGAGTAACAGCAGCGCGCTTGTTATCAATCAAGCGACGAGCCTTCGATTAAGCCAATTCATCTATTAATTGATCAATACAATCACTCATCTGCCTTATAAGATCTATCGACTTCTGCCGAGAATTTGTGAGATCAATACGCATATTCTCTACTAACTCTTCTTTTCGACGAAAAAATTCCTTCATCTCTCGACTCCCCTCACCAGAAGCAATTTCACCATCCCTTTTATCCAATTCAAATTTGAGGTCTTTTTGATACTTCATTTCACGTACACGTAATTCCCGCTCCAATTCAGAAATTCGAGCACAGAGTTGATTAATTCTTTCATTCATCTCCGTATTATATTGCACAACCCTCCACACGCTCTCGCGAGGAGGGCCAAATCGTCCACCAAACTTTTGTTCTTGGCTTGAATCTCTGTTAAATCAGCCCTACTATGAGCCTCTCTCCCTTTTAAATGACGTAAATCATGCTTCAAACGATCTAACCTGGCAATCAAACTATCACGTATTTGTGCAGAGTTACGCAATTCTTGATCTTTTCCCACAATACTACTGCTCAATTTTTCCAAATCGGCCTCAGACACAACCAAGTTAGTTCGCACAGTATCCAGGTTGATCTCTCTCTCTTCAACAACTGCCCGTTCAGAGCACGAAGGTTACATTTCATATCATATATCTCATCATTCAATGCTCAAATACGATATTTGAGTAACTCAGCCTCGTGCCGAGAACCTAACACAGCCTTTTCCCTCAACTCAGCAAGTTCGCTGGTAAGTTGGTTCAAGGCCAAATCCCTGCTCAAAATTGTTGCAGTCTTATCCTCGACTTGTCTCTTAGCTTCTTCGGGCTTTAACGAAAGTATCACATTATCATCCAATCGATCTTCATACTGGGAGATCAAAGCCTCATATTCTTCTGCATACCCAGCATTATACAAAAGAGTCTACTCTTTTCTTTCTCTAGCAACGTCTAGCTCCTTCTGCATAACAGTTAGCAGGGACTCACAACATCAGTACCTAATTAGGAAACAGATTGATAGAAGCATAATGAAAAACTTGCAGTTTAGACACCTATAAGCTTGAGATAGCCAATGCCTCCTTGGCCTACTGACCACAACAATTTTTTGTCGCAAGACAGAGTGTACATACACAAACATCCTGAACTAGAATAAATTTATAAGGTACATATCCCTTCTTCTATTAAATTCTTGTTTATCTAGTTATTAATTTATCTGAATTATCTAACCTGCAATTCAGCAGAGGATTTTTTCTCCACTTCAAGCAGGCCCTCTAAGTCCACAACTCTGTGGTGCGAGCTTTCTATCTCCTACAATACGGAGTTTCATAAGCAAAATGTTGTTGGCATCAAACGGCAGTAAAATATTTCAAAGTTTGAGTTCATGTTTTATAACCAATGTTACATTATACGATCATCCTACCTGATTAATAGTTTCCTGATTATCGGCAACGGTCTTTTCAGCAACATTCAGACCATCCTATATTTCCTCAACCTCCTCTTCATCCATAATTTCCTTCACCTCATAATTCCTTTCACCAAATGCCATAATCTCCGCCTTTGTATACCTCAGCTGATAGAGCTTCCCTGCAAGGTTGTTCCAAGATGTAGCAGACACGGTAACCAATCGCTCTGCTTCAGCTACACTTTCGGCCCTAACTTCCTTTAACTTTAGGGGAGCAGCTTCCCTTTCTTTCCCCAGCTCGAACTGGAAAGCTTCTCTCTCCCTAGCCAGGTTCACTTCAAGCTAGTTTTTCTCTCCCTCAAGCTGAGAGATCCTCTTTTCCAGCTCAATCAACCTATCCTGGAAACCAAGATGAACCCCCCTCAGAACACGAGCAAACTGTAAAAAGAAATAAGTCAGCCCGAGTAACAAAATAGCTCGACAAAACCAACTATTTACTAACCTTCATAAATTCATCATCCACAACAGCAACCAACTTTTCTCGTACTTTAGCTCAACATTGTTCCTCTAGGAGACCGGCTTCAACCTCAAAGCGCGGCCTCAAGTCCACCCCCTCAGCGATCTTATCGCTTTCCTCTAGCACCACCTGCGACTTGGTGGAAGAAGTTACCTTCCTCCTCTTACTGCTATCGTCCACACTGTCTGACATAACAGAACGAGAAGCAGCCCCCCTTTTTATGGCTTTCCTCTTCGCCAGGTTCCGAACAGCAGTGCTAGAGATAGTGGCCATGTCCACTGGCCCATCTGGCATTTCATTGAGCTGCGCGAGCTTCAAAGGTGCATTAAGTTCAGGAGTTGACAATTTCTCTTCCATAGATCCCAGGCATTCTCATCTTCGCTTGAGATCTCCTGACCTTGTCGTCCTTACTAGCTACCCTTTTGAACCTACTTATCTCTAACTCTTTGAGAACACCTTCGAGCTTAGTGCCTTCCCTGGCAACGGCTTCTATAAAATATTCCTTCCTCGACACTTTGCAATTAATTTATGCATAAAAAATCAGCAATGTAAGATACAAATCAACTATAGAAATATAGTTCAACATACAAATGATAGTTCAATTTTCAATGGTATACTTACCCTTTGTTGTAGTTCTATTATTAAGTTCCAGGGGTTCCTCATCAGACCACTGAAGACATTCACCAGACACCCATAAAAGGTTGTCGTTCCATACTCGCCCTGCTGAAGACAGGTCGAAGAAGCATGGTCTTGAAGAACTAGAAGAGAGATATGCACCATCAGTTGTTGTGACATATTTCACAGCATAATACTCTAGAAAATCCTTGGCAGTAATCCTCCTCTCACTACCAGATGCAACTCATCTCTCATTAAGGGTTTCGCATACAAGGATAACTTCCCAAAAAATGTAATTCAATTACACCGGGCAAGCCCCAATCATATTCATAACACTCTTAGCAAAATTGCTCAAAGGCAGCGTCAACCCATAGTCGAACTGGGTTAAATAGCAACAAAACCCATCAGTTCGACTATCCTTCACCACGTCTTGAACGTACCCCAAGGATACTTCGTCCCCCAAACGCCTACACTTCTTTTCTTTAGCCAAATCAGGCAACAAATACAGGTAATCCCCTCCTTGACTGATACTGCAAGTCCTAAAGAAATTACCCCTATATCCGAAGGCGTGCCCCCAAATCCTATCTACACTATTTTTGGCCTTACAAAACTCCCTAAACCGACTAGAACCTGTTGGGTAGTTAACTCGAGAACCCTTCAGACGAGGCCATTCAACCAATTCGGTTACAGTATCCTTCTCGTCCCCTACTCCAATGACGGGAGATAAATGCCCTATGAGGTCTACTTCATCAGCCTTTGCACAACCGGAAGTCGAAGCAATACTTATCTACAGTAAAGGGTCTACTTTACAAAATGCTGGTCCAACAAAACCTACAGATAGGTTGAGGTATATATATCAAATTTTATCCCGCATTACTGGATTACTTCTACAATCCAAAACTGTGATAAAACGATTTATATCGCCCCATAGTCTTTATTCCCATTATTGTTTTTATTTTATTTTTTGTGTTTGGGTAGGGATTACATCCTTATCCCGACACAATAAAGATTTTTATACAAAAACTCTTGTAAACCCAAAGACAAACTTACCTTCAGCACCCAAGTGAGAGTCTACAGTGTTGGTCCACACCAGTTTGCTCAATTTTTGTAACTTCTTCAAAACCTCCTCGATCTCAGCCTCCTCTCGTAGTTTGAAATTGAGACTCCTAGTCACTATTTTCCTCTTATCCTTTCCTCCTTTGGTGATAATAGAATCGCCAGTTAAGATCTCTCTCTCTCTCTAACCCTTCTCTTCTTTTTCTGGCTTTCTGTATTCGAAGAGGGAGGAGAGGGGGTACTTATGCACCTTTCCCCAAACCGCTGGCGGTTTGGAGTTTTCTAGTAAGCAGTCCTCAATTCCTGAACCGAGCCGTCCGTTCGTCTGAGCCTGTCAGACATGTCGTACCGCTTCGGTGAAACACCTTCCCATCATTACACCAAATATTATACTTTAGCGTATCTCTCAACCTCTTGGTCCCACTCTTTTCACAATACCCCAAACTCATGATTCTGAAATTTCTACTTTAAAATTTCACGTATATTTGTTTGTTCTACTTATATACCTTTACTTTAGCGCCAATATCAGTTAGCAACACAAATTCAAAAAAATTGTTTCAACAGCAATCCTAGTCATAGCCTATATTCGTGAACAGATTTTTCTTCAAGTAAATTCTGGCAATTACATTTCAAAAATTAAAAAAATACAGCAGTCAATCACTCCAATCCCCAAGATACTTGCATTTGAAGCAGCCGATGTGCCCAAATACACTACAAGTTTTCAGTAGCCCTGAGGCGATATCCCTATCCTCATGGATGATCTCCTCCCTGGCCATCATCAGGATAAACTTTTTATGATCTTCAACAGACCGCCAATAGGTACTCATGGACTCAGACCAGTACACGCGGTTCATTTCCTTACCCCTATCTACATCAGTCTTACCCTCATAGTTCATTCGGGTTTCGAGCAGAACCGAATCATAACCTTGCTGCCCGAAAACAGCTTCCCTTATTTCATCAATCTTGAATGCTAAACGCAAGTCGTTCAACTCATGCGCTTCAACAGCCCTCTGAAAACGAGTCTTCACCATTTTTTGTGAATAATCTTCTTAAAGAACAAGTCACACTTTTATACTATTCAGTTAATAGGACTAATTTTTTGATTGACTATACGCAACGTATTTCAGTTTCTATAACCCACTCTTCCCGGGTTCGAACTACTTACTATTATCTTTTTTTGCTTAATCGAGCTCTCTAAAGTTTATATTTTGAACTTTATGTTTACATCTGATAAGCTCGATTCATTTATGAGGTAGGAAAGGTATGTTATCCCACCAACTATTTACTCCCATTTTATGTACAGCTCGATGACATGTCAACTATTTATGTTTTTGCTAGTAAGAAACAAACAAAAATATTCTTTTATTACGCTCGATTTTTATCTCACAAGTTGATTACAGGCCTACCCCTCAGCGTTGCTTTACAATTACAGAATCAAGCTTTTCGAAGCTCGATATTGCAAATACTTTCTCAACATGAGGACAGGTCTCTAGTTCTTTTCTCGTTGCAAAGATAATGCTGATCTTCCAGAGAAACCTTAGCCACAGCCAGAAAATTGTAAGCCTGCAACAGGTCAAACACCTCTTTCCCCTTCATTTCCCTGCAGGAAGAATTAAAAGAAAAGACGATGGTACCAAAAGAAGCGATCCATCTTCCACCTTCACCACCGCCGTCTCTTACTCTTTATCTCCACTAACCCAGAGTTGTGAAGATTGAAGAGGACTCCTACCTTAGAAATCAGAACGCCATTAGAGACCAGGAATTTGGCATCGCATACACCCCGGCCGCTAAATCGGACGCTACATAATACCCAGAAAAATTTCAAACAACACTCCTTTAACAAAATAGCAAAAGGAGTCTCCCTACTCCGATAACCACAAAACCATATCCGAAATCCCTCCATGATGAAAGAAAACCAGGTATGATACAGTTGATTCCTCATCTTAACCATGATTTTGCAAAGGTACGCTTCCAAAAAGCTCATATTTTTTTCTCACCCTACAAAATAGACATGTTTGCTTTTTTCCGCAGCGAAGATGTGTTGCAGGTTACTTGGCGATCAAATCTTACCACTATTTATAGCGAACCGCATTTAATATCAGTTATTTCCCCAAACAATCATCCGCTCGGGAAAACCAATAGTCTACCCATAATACTCACCCGTCATAATGACAACACACTCTTCAATACTGACGTTCCATTTTTCAAGCGTTGCTTACGTCATCACGAGGTCCAAGTTTTAGGGTTTTTTCACAACTAAAGCCAAAGATGACTTCAGTTGCGAGGGGGCAATTGTAAGGACTTATCCCTCGAGCTATGGACACTCGACCTCATCTATACTTCGAGCTCCAGAAGACTCGATCTTATCCAGTACCAGACTCACACATAAACAAATACATTAACAGCTACAAATTAACCATGAACTCAAGCAGAGCGTGGATCGTCCATAACAGATATAAATTGAATAAGTTAACATACACAAGTCTCCCACGAGCTAGCAGTTACACACTCAACTGCCCATGACTCCTACTTTCAGAAGAACGTGTTCAAGCACGATGTCAAGTTGAGAATAGGGTCTATAAAAGGGCAGAGCTCCTGAGGAAGAGAGAAGGTCGACAGACATTTCTATACAGACAATTATCTGATCTCTAGCTATTTTTTCTTAGATTTACTCTTGTAATCAGATTATCTCACTCTTTTAAGCAATAATACAATTTTCACAAAATCCTCCACTCGAGGTCATGGTTTTTACCTATTCACAGGTTTTCCACACTAAATCCCCTGTTTTAAGTGTTATCTCTTATTTAGTTCTTGGCATAGTAGTTCTTGGTGTAAGAATCGATTTCAAGCTAGTTCGAGTTTTACGAAATCTGGTCCCTACACATCATCCTTTCTAGGTCGACATAACTATTGACCTTGGTGATCATATCCTTCAAGGTCGCAGGTTTATTAAGGAAGAGTTGATCTTTGTCTTTACAGTCGAGCTGGAGCGCATTAGTGAAAACAGTAACAACTATTTTCTAATCTAGATTATCCACTTTATGCGTGAACTCCAAGAACTTCTTTACAACTGCCTCGAGTTTCTCTCCGTATGACTGTTTGAGACTGATAAGATAATAAAGATTTTCCTCTTTATCTCTGTTATGAGCATACGTCTTGAAGAATTGTTTCAGTAATAGGTCGAATGTGTATATTAAGTCTTCATGTAGAGAGTGGAACCATTGGGGTGGTTCTTCCTGTAGACTTGAGGTGAACAGACAATAGAGAATGTGGTTGAGATTGGAATACAACCCAAATGAGTCACAGTATTGTCAAATGTGCTCTTTTGGATTGGTACCCTTGTATTTGTGAATTTTCAGAGTATGGAAACTTTTCAGAATATCCATATCGAATAGTTTTTTGGCAATTGAATTTCCTTGCAACTTTGTAAGGTCGTCGGTCGCGCCCAAAACCTGTACTTTGATTAGCTCCATAATACGCTGGTCCATATGCTATTGTGTGACGTAGGGACGGGTCAGTTTAGTCGCTTGAGGAGGAGGTTGTAGATTATGAGTACCGGTACACTCAATTGATCTCGTGCTGGAACTCGAGGCTGAGGTCTTTGTTTTTCCTCTTAATGTATTGGACATCGGTAACCTCGGTTAATCTCAGATTGAACCCCCCCCCCCCCACCAAATGAATAGAAGGTTAAGGCTCATTCTCAATATGTCTGGAAATAGCTTTGCTGGCGGCTCCTTGAGATCCCAATCTTTCCCACGCAGAAACTCGAGAGGCTTTAGGCACCTGATGATGATCTCGTGTTAGAGGAGCCTGTTGAGTATCTTGCAGAGCTCGCAAGGCAGTCTGCATTGTTATCATTTGATCTTCATGTCATTTGAGTAATGTCAAACGAACTAGTCTTTCTCCGTTGAGCTCCTTCTCGCAGAGTTCTCGGTCGTGAGTTAATTATCATTTGAGCTTGTTGTATTTCTTCATTTTAGTATTGAGATTCGCTCGTAGCTCTGCAAGTTATTCTGGCACAACTGAGAGATCGAGTTGGACTCCGGTAGCTGGTCGCCTGGATGTGACCATGATTAAAATGTTGTAGTAGATTGACTGAATGCCTTAGGAAATCGAAGAAAGAATCTCTTTCCCACAGACAGCGGCAAATGTAATGGCCTAATCCTGTAAGCTCGAAGTGGTCTGGAATTAGTCCTTATACCAATGTACCTGTAACAAAAATCTAATAAACAAGAAATGACACAAGTATTTAGCGTGGAAAACCTATAAATAAGTAAAAAAAACCATGACCTTGTATTGAGGGTTTTTGTAATGGTGATTTTTATAGCTTGAGGCTGATGATATTTTATTACAATTTATTTTCAGATTTAGAAATGATTGACTTTGTGAATAAGAATTTTAGAGTTCTGAGAATTCTAGAAAATATAGATTTTTTTGGTGATTTCTTCTGTAATCTTCTGGTCCTCGTCCTATTTATAACTTTTTCTTTATATAAGCCTCTTCCGCAGTTCTTCTTCGTGCTGAAGCACGTTCTCTGAACGATGTGGTTAGTGGCTGTTTGACTGAGTAAATGTTGAGTTTATAAGAGACAGGTGTTTTGACTTGTTTAGATTTTTTGGTTTGAGCTCGAATCATATTTCATAGCAGTTCGAGGAGTACACGGTGATGCTGACTGGAGAAGTCATGTAGAGAATGCGTGAGTCTGACATGGAGGTAATTCGAACTAGCGACAGCTCGATTTTAGGCGAGATCGAGGGATAGGTCCCTACAGATACCTTATAAGTGGTAAAAAATATTCAGGAAAAATCCATTATCTTTTATACACAATTCCTCAAGGAATAAGATTGTTAAGATAGGTAATTTTTTTGCTTTTAGCCTGCTACCAATGTGTTCCTTTGTCTTACTACCAACTAAATAATGACAAAATTTTAGATATAATTAATTGACCTTTTAGAAATTCCCCACTAAAAATTATATTATTTTGCTTGTGATTTTTTGGCTAAGCACTTAATTTCTACAGTGGAAGCAATGTGATTTTTTCTATGTATAGAAAATAAACTATTTTTCCATGCAATTTTCTTCTATTTGATATTTAAAGGTGGCAAAAAGTACCAGGTCAAAGGTTGCTCGGGCCACGGGGGGTTTGCTCAAGTATTTAAAGCACATGTAAACAATAATCATGATAATCTTGTTGCTCTAAAGGTTACTGCAATTTCTTTATCTTCGCCTCTTATTTTTTTATAACTTTGGACTATTATAGACTCAAACTTTTCTATGGACCCTTTTGGTTCTTTTTACAACACCTATTACTTGCTTATCTTAATAAGTAACTCCTTATCATAAGCTTTTTTATATTTATTATTTCTCCACTTCGTTTTTGTAATTGCTATAGGGTCGAGGTGGCTTTGAGTTGTCGATAAAACTTTCACTTGCTCTCCATAAATGTTTATTGGGCGGTAGAGGTATCATTTTAGGGGACTCTAAGGAACTTAGTATCTTTTTCATATCACATTTAACTTGTTTATGACATGTTTGTCTTGGTTAATTGGCCTCTTGGTTCTGTATGTGTTTAGGGCTGGGATCAATCTTGTGTCCCTTATTATGGTCAAAGGGAAAATTTATTCAGACCTTTAGATTGATGGTCTTGTGAACAACTCAAGAGATAAATCTACTAGACGTGTTAAGTTAAAGGTAACTATTTTTCACTCTCATAGTACATTTTAAGATACGCTTGAAGCCCATAAACCAAAAACTGCAATTGTGTACCATAGCATAAATGTGTCTAACAGTAGTTATAGAGAATTCTTAATTCTATGACCCTGAATTGTAGACTATCAAAGTTCATTTTCATATTTTATTTTTAATATTGTATGATTACAAATATACGTTGTTCTCATAGTGGCTTATAATTAAGTGCATTCCTAACCTGCTTCAATCTTTTGAGGTAAATAATGTTCGATTTGATGAACTATCTTTACTTTGTTCAGCTCATTAGTGAACACTTACTTACTGTAGCATTTTATGAGGTCAACATATATATTGTGGTTGTAACTATCTCTATTCTAGTAAGCATCCTTTCCATAATTATGACAGTAGAACCTATGAGAAGGGGCTTGTGGAACAAAGATTTTGAAATGTAAGAATATTGCACACAAGGAAAGGAATAACTAAACATAAGCTGATGTTGCAAATAAAAAATTCACTCCCATGACCACTTCTATCTTTGTGGACCTTCACATAGTTAAGAATAAACCAAACAAGATTCTTCATAGCTTTACAATAGATCTTTAAGTGATTATTAGTAGTTTTATTTCCTATACTGTATACATGTTGGTAATGCTTGGGCTATTCCCTACTTATCATTTTTATCCCATAACATTTTTTGTAGTATTAATAGAAAATTACTCATAATGGCCTCATTATTATTGCATGAGTGAAAGCATTATATTGCAACATAGAGAGTTTATCTGATTTATTTTGTACTCACCATGCTTCTTTTAATGCTTAATGCCTTGATGTCTTTGGAATTGAACTTTACTCATTAATATTGTCTTAAGTCTGCCAGCAATCAGTTTTTTTTCATCAGTCTGACAGTATAGAGGTCCATCAGTATTATGCTTGTATGGCCTTTCTATATTATATTTTGTAGAAGTAAATTTTAACATGATTCGTGTCTTTAATTTCAGGTTATGGAGTTTGTAGATCACACTGCCACTGTTAATGAGTTTAGCTTTGACGCAGAAGGGGGGTGGGAGGATATTTTGGGAGTCGCTCGTAGCAGATATGTTCCAGTAAACAACCTTTTAGAGGTATCCATACCCAATTGGTTCTGCAATTAGAACTCATATTGGATTCTCATATAAGATGGGATATTGCTAGGTCAGGGCATGTGAAGAGATTCTCTTGAAAGATGGGTGGCCTGGAGATGAGCTTTATTTAACTATCCCTTTAAGATATTTCAATGTTCTACTCGAGTATTTGTTTTGGACATTATTTTTTGTTTCCTATGGGTTATTGGCGAAGTGTTTTATGTTAGTAAACCATTGGAATTGGTGATTTAAGTTTAAGATGCCAAATGAGAACTTGTCTTCTTTATGTTTAACTGTTCAAATCCAACATTTTTGCCATACTGATTTGAGTCCCACTTTTTATAGTTTTTGTTCTTATACAGATCTTTCAATACGATTTGAGTCATAAGTAGTTCAGAGCTTCACTTCAACATGTGGACACTAAAATTGGTGATTTCCATCAGTACCTTATGGTTTCATTGCTAGTGGTTTCAATCATCAGAGGTAAATAATGTTTGCATTTTGACTATAACTTGTTGAATGTTTTATTAATGTTTAATGGACTAAAAGCTCAAAACGGATAGATCGCTCAAAATCTTTGAGAGGGAGATGGTTAAAATCCATCTAGTCCAGGGCTATAATTTTTTTGCTAATTTTTGTTTAACAAAACAAATTGAAAATTTTAAGTTTAGCACGAAATGTATCCGTTGAAATAGTCATTTTGTAGATAATGACACTTATTATTATCCTATTATTTTTTTAAAAGTACGACATATATAGTTGTCATTTATGTTAAAATTCAACGACTTTTGTCTCCTTGAAACGACAGAAAGCGCAACATTTATAAGTGTCATATTTTTATAAAGAACGGAATATTTACATGTTGTAAAAGCACAACATTTATAACTGTTGGTAACAGCAATGACTTCATTTTTGGCGATAGTTGTTATCGGCAGAATATAAGTCGTTAATCAGGCAATAACGACATTTATATTCGTCGCTAATAACCCTTTTTCACGTAGTGGCTTGACTTGTTTACTACCTCGAGGTACGTATTATAACGAGTCTTAGAATACAAATTTGGGGGCATGACATCGTGGTATTAATAAATGGAGGTTTTACTTATTAGTAACGGACAGTAAAATGTCGATAAATGAATGTTCGATAATTTAATAACCTCGTTAAATACAAAAGATATTACTTTATCAAAAGTTCTTAAAGGCCTAACAAAATATAAATTAACAAATGTTTAAGTACATAAAAAAATAACATAGAGAAATTTATAATATTGAGCATCTTTTTACTTGATAACTTCAATTTTCTCAATTCAACCATTTGGCAAACGGAAATTATGAGAATAAATACTAGTTTTTGCCATCTTTGCAAAATCGATACTTTGGCAAGCCTCTTCCAAAATTGATACTAAAATTAACAAATCGATAATGGTCCCACCTACTATTCCTTAGCTGCCACCCTATTCTCAAATATTAAATGTTGATGGGTAGTCTAATCTGCCAACTCACAAAGATTACTCAACAAATGACAAAGCTATACCAAAGCAATTACAAAGATTTACACATCAAATGCCAAAATTCTCGTATTACAAATGATAAATAATGCAGAAAAAATGAAAAACTATCCCACTGGAGTGGTTGAGTAGTCTAATCTGCTACAGTAATCAGAACAGTAATAAGAGAAAAGATTCCCCCCTAAATACACTACCAACCTTAAAAATCAAAGCTTCTTCTTCTTATTCTTCTTCTTCTTCAACAACAAAGCTTCTACAAAAATCAAAGCAAATTCTCCTTGATGTACTGTTTGTCCCCTTCATGTGCCAAGTCTTTCAACTATCGTTTTGCATTCGCTAAAGTCCTCACACAGAGGTGTTATTGGGAGGAAAAGATCCCTGCTATCATATGTTATTCCCATTGCCAAAGACCGTTGTTATCCTTCTCTCCGACCATTAAAATAATTGCTTCAGTAAATATCATTTCTAACTTTGTAGCCATCATCTCTAACTGTGTATCCGCATCACAATTTGTCCCATTTATCTTAAGAAAAGATGTTATGCAAGATGATACAATTCGTACATAATCATTTTTCTTTAACTTTTTAATCATCTGTTTTCTGTTACCATATCACTAGAATTGTTCATTGTTATCATTAATTTTAGGATTCATATAATTTGTTTGAGGGATTGCTAAAGTTCTGTTTTATAGCATTTTCTCATTTGTTTTCTGGTACTTTATCACCGAAATTGTTATTTATATCATTTGTTTCAGGGATGAATGGAGTTCATCTTTATACCATTGTTCATTTTGGTGGGGATATCGTACATCCAAAGATTGGCTTAATAGTTACATATGTTGGAGGAAATACAAAACTTACCTCACTAAAAGCACACTCGTCATACAAAGATTTGTTACACTTCATGAAGAAATAAGCGAAATTCTTCGTGAGGATTGTAAGCTGTACAACTTCGTCCATGGTTGTGCATGCACAATTTAATCAGTCTTGGACTTTGCCGTAATGATAAATATGCATAAAACCAATCCCGGCACACCCTTTCACATATGGATTGTTAATGACCTTAGGGTACCGTCCCAGAACTCCCAGAACTTTATTTCTGATTTTTGTTCTTTGGGTAAAGGGTTGTCCACCACCAAAGATGCTGGTTCAAGTAGAGGCTTGTCCACCACATAAGCGGGGGGACCTTTGCGGCATAACTCATTTCCTGATCCTGAACCTGAAACAGGGGTTACTCTGAAACAAACGGCAGAGGGCTTGATCCGTGCAGGTTTGGACATTTTGTAGATGATGAAAATGATTCTTTCGAAACTATCCGTACTGATGTTCTTCCCTTAAATGAACCTAGTATTCCTCAATCAAATGTTCATCTCTCAAATGAACCTATGTTAACTAATGTTCCTTGATCAAATGAACCTTTTCAAACTATACCTACTAATGTTCCCTTCTCAAATGAACCTTTTATTCCTCAATCAAGTATTCATCTCTCAAATAAGCCTGTGATAACTAATGTTCCTCCTTCAAATGAACCTATGTTAACTAATGTTCCTCTTTCAATTGAACCCGAACCTATCATTGGACAAACTAAAACTTCAGGTAAGTTCAGAAAATTTGTCATCTGTGTGCTCTATTTTATTATTTCTTATTCAATTTCTATCATGTTAAGTTGAATATTTCTCATTTGTTAAGCTGAGTTTCGGTTTGAGCCACAGCCGGAACTGGTAAAATATTTCTTGGATTTTCAGTTCAAATTTGTTGTGTACACGGAGGATCCCTATGACTTCAGTAAAGAGTTTAACATTGGTGATCTATAACGAGATTGGATTGATCTCGAGAATCGCATAAGAACTTATGCAGTTGTAAGCAAGTTCAATCTCGAACACGTTCAGAGCAACGAATATAAAATCGTGGTACGTTGCAAAGATCATAAATGCTTTTGGCAGATTTATGTGACAAGGTTGGTCAGTTTTGCCATATTTAGAGTAAGTACTTATTGTTCCGTGCATACTTGCATCCGAGTAGAAACCGAAGGTGGAAACGCATATAAGGCAGCGTCTAGTAGATGGGGTTGCTTCTATAATCAAGCAAAAACTGCAAAAAGACCCAAACTACAAACCTTCTGAAATTATTGATGATATGCAAATTTATCACAATATTGATGTAACATACAATCTTGTCTGGTGTGCGAAAGAAAAAGCCCATGCTGAGGTATCATCACTTTATATGTCATTTGTTTTCCCATAAAAGTCATTTGTACAACCTTGTTTATAATTTATTCTCATATGTACTTGCCATACAAGTCATCTGTAAACACTGTCATTTGTACTTTCCATACAAGTCATTTGAAAAACACTATTTATCATTTGTCTGCTCAACAATTTAATTTGATCTACGTAATTATTTCAGATGAGAGGTAACTTTCAGCACGCATACCAACTACTTATGAGCTACTTTGCGAAAGTGAGGTTGGTTGACCCGGATTTGTATTTGACATACAAACTACGAGTTGTAAGGATAAGAGATTCACAAGGTGTTTTTGGTGTTTTGGTCCCCCTCAAAAAACTTATAAACTATTGAGACCAGTTGTTGTGATTGATGAAACTTTTTTAAAAGGGAGATATCGTAGGACTCTCCTAACAGCCATCGCCATTAACCCAAGTAATCATATTTTTCTACTTGCATTTTCGATAACAAACTCGGAGGCCACTGAAAGTTGGACATACTTCCTGAAGATGTTTGGGTCTAATTTTCATGGTTATGAAACTTAATTCGTTGTCATCTCTTACAGGAACCCCAAAATTATTAATGTTGTACCCAAGGTGTTTCCATTTGCAATCCATACGTTTTGCGTCTTCCACATATCTAACAACATTAAAGCTACCCTCGAAAGCACAAGAATCACATTTAGGATGGCAGCAGAGGCCCTAACCAACATTGATTTCGATAAACACATGAATGATATTCGAAATATAGTTCCAGTGGGTCTCCAATACATACTACGTATTCCCAAGGAAATATGGTCAAATCTATACATTATAATGAGTAGGTACGTACGTTGTCACTCTGTATTGCTCAACTAATCATTTATTATATGAACAATAGTCATTGTAACTCCATTTACATTCTTATTTGTCATTTTTTTGCCATTATTTCTCATTATTTCTTTATTATTCCTTTTACACTTGTATGATCTCATTTGTCATCGGTATACGCTCATTTGGCATTTGGCTTCTATGGTTTGTCATTTTTTCAGATACGGAGTCGCTTACACAAATCATATCCAGAGTTAGAATAACGATATTTTGAAAGTAAGAAATCTTCATATCCATGTGTTTATTGAGGAATGGCATAGAATCTATTCGGAAATGTCCTACACGTATAGGGAGGAAGCTGAGAAGAGTCAAGCTCCCTTAACGCCATGGGCTACGGATTACTGTGAGAGCAGAAAGTTTGTTGCAGATTCACTAACCTACAGGGTTCGTACATCACGTCACCATTTTCAGATGACTAGTTATGGAAGAACCGATTCTGTAAATATTGAAGATGGTACTTGCTCTTGTCGTTGGTGGTAAAAGATCGGTATACCTTATAAACACGGAGTACGCGCTCTGGGTCTTGCTAATGTTGATCCAACTACACGTGTCTTTAAGTACTACACAAATAATACATACAAGGCTGTTTATGAACCTATATGGATTCCTATAAGAGGAATTGAGCGGTGGAAAATTTTAAAAACTGATCCACTTATTCGTGTTCCTATTCTAACAGTTCCAGCCAGTCGTCCTCGCACGCAAAGGAAGAGAAGGGATAAAATGCCTGGTCTTGTTACCAAACTAAGATTTTGCAGTAGGTATTGAAAAAATGGACACAATCGTCATTCTTATAAGCTTCAGCCAATCCCATCCGATGATAATACACATCCGACAATAGCACCGTCTTTTACGATGAGCACTGAGCCACCTATCATACCAGATAAAGATGTTGTAATCTGTTTGTACTAATGATTTTGGGTACTATATTCATCATTTGTTTGGATGATCTTTATTGCCAGTGCTAGAAAATTCATCATTTGTCCAAATGTAACTGTCATTTGTTAAAAAAGAAATTCTCATTTGTCTTTTTCCATTGCATAATTATTTAGCACCAAACTGTCATTTGTACACGTAGAATATATCATTAGTTTGTTTGTATGATCTCATTGTTTGCTTATGAAGTATCATTTGTGTATGAATACTTTCTCATTTGTTTGTTTCCATGATATCATTATTTTATTCAGAACTATCATTTGTTCTCAAAGAATTTTTCATTGTCTGCTTAATTTTTATCTTCAATTTTGTAAAGTTCATCATTAAACTTGACCCCCTCTATATCATCATTATTTTCTTACAAAACTGTGATTGTTTTGTTTGCTACATACCAAACGAAACCCACTACTTAACAGTAAAAAGCAAATGAAATAACACCAAACAAAACATCTTTTCATTCATACAAAGGCAAAGTACTAGTTACCACAAAAAACGAACAAACTAAATAACGAGAAAACAAATGTTCACAACTCCTCCTGATCACGTTCCTTACATTTCAAATCGCGCTCCAAAGCCTCAATCTTCTGCTCGAGATAACTAATCTTAGAAGCTGACTCTTCGCACAGTTTCTTGTGCTCATCCCGGTCCAACTTTGCGGCGCATAGCTGATCTTCTAAGAAGCGCATATGGAACTTGAACTCTTCAAAACGCTGATCTCTCTTTGTTATAGTTTGATGCAGTTCATCCTAGATATGATCGAACGCTCCTAATTTCTCCCTGAAGTCTTCGTAATGTTCTTTCAGCATTTGTGCTTTCTCACCGGAGACATCCTTCTCTATTAGGCATAGTATATTCAGTTTGTAGAGACGTTGGTCACGCTGATCTTCCTGCATCCCTACCAACTTAAACAAATTATATGGAGTGTTCAAAGAGACATGGCTAACTCGAGTGGAGTGCGACATTTTTCTTCAGAAGTTGAAAAGAGTTTAGGGTTTAGGGTTTGAATAGTTGAAGAGTTGAGAATAGTTTATTTGAACTTAAAACTTTTATAAAGGGAGTTGAATGCATTGAGAAGTGTAGAGAATAGGGTAAAGGTTATTATTACTTGGATCGGTGTCGTCGTTTCTTGTTCTACGCGTAAGTAATATAAGTATTTAAACTGAGTTGTCGAATCAATTATCATTACTTGTCACACCGATTTGCCATATGTTGAAGATAATTTTGCATTCGTTGTTAAGCTATATATCATTATATCTTTCCAGACCTGTCATTGTTTAGCCATAATATATCATTTATCTGTTCAAATGTTATCACCAGTTTTGTTAAGTTCAACATTTTTCTACAATTGTTGAAGGAGTCTTTATCATTGGTTTGGATCCCTTATATCATTTATATCTGATGGATCTTCCCTAGTGAAAAACTAAAACGAAACAAAAGAAATGTTCATACAAGGGAAACATCCGAACAATAATAACAAAAAAAAACTAGAAACAACCCAAATCTTCACAACTCCTCAGTTGAGGAATTCTGATCACGTTCCATAGCCATGATCTTCTGCTTGAGACAGCTAATTTTACAGGCCGACTCCTCCCATAATTTTTTGTGCTCATCTCCGTCTAACTTTAGGGCGCAGAGCTGATTTTCCAAGAAGCAGATATGGAATTTGAACCCTTCAGAGCGCTCTCTTTTCTTTTTTATAATTTTATCCAGTTCTTCATTCATTTTATCGAGTTCTCCTAATTTCTCCTTGAACTCTTCGTGATGTTCTTTTAGCAGTTGCGCCTTCTCACCAGTGATATACTTCTCCATTAAGCAAATTATATTCAATGTGAATAGACGTTTGTCAGCATGATCTTCCTTAATCCCTACCGTCTTAAACTAATCTTGAGGGGTACTGGAAGAGGCACAGCTAAATCGAGTAGAGTGGGAGTACGACATTTCTTGAGAAGCTTTAAAGAGTTGAGGGTAAGAGCTTTAGTTTAGGGGTTTTGTTTTTTATACTTGGGAGAATTAGGACTTTGAATCACACGTAGCAGGGTTTAGGCTTAGTATTTTGAGTGGCGGGAACCACATGGATGTTTTGGTTAGATAACTTGTTGAAGACGTAATCAAAGTTGACTTTAAGAATGATTTATCAAATCTTCTGTAAAGGCAAAAATCTGTCGGCTTTAAAGACGGAGATATGGCATTTGTTGTAACCAAGGGTATCATCGTCTTGTGCTAATTTTCATTTCCTTATTGATAACTTGTCATAATCTTATACTACATAACTTGTACACTTGCTTCCAGTTCTCAAGCATTACATACTTCCCTACCAACGATGCATTCCCTTATTTGCTGGTACGGTAAAAATTATGATCTTCGTCTCTCACGTACAAGCCTCAACCCTAACCA
The DNA here is from genome assembly GCA_014058105.1 of Kingdonia uniflora. NCBI lineage: Eukaryota > Viridiplantae > Streptophyta > Magnoliopsida > Ranunculales > Circaeasteraceae > Kingdonia > Kingdonia uniflora. Next base: position 2,673,470 of record JACGCM010002813.1, read on the forward strand.
CAGGTTCTGCCAATACGCTCATAAAATTGGTGGGTGTGGTTTATGGGCATGGATAGATGATGTAAAAAGGTGCGATTGTGGTCATATTTGTAGAGTCTCTAAACCGCCCGGTAGGATATTCTACCATTGCCCACAATGTAATTGGCAGTTCAAAACTTGGTTTCAAGAATCCTCTACGCCAGATGATTCTAAAATGCCGCAATCATCAACGGTGGAAAACGTCACAAATTCTAGCCAAGTGAGCAATCAAAACCTCGACACTATTACATCTGAAGCTTACACTCAACTAAGGATCTCAGAGGTCAGAACAGAGATGCTGCAAGATTTTTTGTCCAAGTTAAAATCTCTAGATCTTAACAAATAGAGAAATATTTTAGAGTGAAGTGTAATATGCCTTATCTTTAGTGATGTTAACTTCAGGCATTAAAATGTTAAGCTCTTAAGGATCAAATGCTAAGTCTTATATAACAAAAGACAGAATTTTAATAATACAATGCAATTTATGGATTGTAAATGAAAAAGTCCATAAAACAAATGACAAATGATTTATTGTTGGATGACATATATTTCATTAAATAAAAAATATTTTTCCAATGTTCCTTCATCATTTCCAATGGGTTTTGTCAGCATTAAATACTACTGTCTACTGTGTTGATCTAAATCTAACATTTGGATTTGACTCAGCATTAAATACTGATGTAGTTTATTCGGCAAGTACTTCTTTATTCCTTATTTAATCTTATTTGGCAAGTACATCTTTATTCCTTATTTAATCTTATTCGGCAAGTACACCGTGAAGAAGATGGTGACCACCAAATGCCAAGCATATGAGGCTAGGGTTCTTGTCAAGATGCAAGAGTTGCGGCTTCGATACTTTGGGACCCAATCCCTTGAACTTCCTACTCCCATTCCAGTGCGTTCAACCTTCCATGGGATGATGTATGAATAGGTGGAAGAGGCGGACGACGATTATTATCAAATGCAGTACTTTTACTATATGGCAACATCGGAGTAGGGGAGGAAAATTGGTCTGCGTCATCTGGCAGAGGATGTTGTTACAACGGTGGATGAAGCAACTGGTATGCGTCCGATGATATTTACCCGGTACCCTGAGTAGGATCAGAGGAAGACATGGTAGGGTGGTGGGGGTTACGGAAGAGGAAACGGTGGTGGTAGTAGGGAAGACCGACTACCGCCACCACCACCGAGTGCATAAACTGATGTAAATTGATGTAATGTAAATTTAAAGTTGTACAATATTCAAGCTAATAAAAATTTCTTACTTTTTGGTGCCCAATGAATTATAGGAAGGTACCCTAAGTTATACATAATTAATATCATTAATTTATATAATCTTTCTAATTTGTTATTCATTCTTTGTCATTCGTACTGTACATATTTGTTAGAATGGCTAGTCTATATAGTTGGATTGTAATTAATTTTTTATTTCTTATTTATGATTTGGCATTTGTGATCCTAGAATTGTCATTTGTTTAATATGATTTGGCATTTGTTATCAAAAATTTGTTATCATTTGTTTTAAGAGATTTGTTGTCTATAAGTTGTTGTCATTTGTTAATAATGATTTGACTTTTTTATACATAATTTTTCATTTGTTATAAATGATTTGGTTATGTGTCTAGAGTGGTTACTAGGGAAGAGAGGGAAAGACGGATCGATTGACGTTTGTCAGATTGAAACCCCAAGTCTTAACACTCCAACTTCTCCATCTTCTTCTATCTTTTCTCTCTCACTCTATCAAGTCACAAGACTCTCAACAATATCTAATTTCCTACCATTAACTCCCCCAACAACAGACTATAGTAATAGTGATGAGGGGGAGTAGCCAGCCGACAACACCTCAGGCGAATATCTCGAAGAGGACTTCGACGCCAAGGAAGACCGAGAGATGTTGGAGGGTGGCGGTGGTGGTGATGATGAGAAAGATGATAATGAGGAAGATGATGATGATGATTATGATGATGATGATGCGGATGATGGTGATAATGCGGATGATGAAGATGATGAACCTCCTCCTCAGAAGAAGAGGATGAGATTATATTAGGGTTTTTTAATGGCTCGCTTTTTGGAATGAATATTTTGGGAAAAAGCCTAGAAACAGACATTTTTTGGGGGATCTTTATGGGGTTTTTATGATGATAAATGGTGATGAATAATAATGTTGAATGTTAAATGTAATTTACTTAGCTTTGAATCTTTTGATTTATGTTTTGTTTCGATATATTTTTTAGTTGACAATGATTTGTATGATAGTAGGCAACATTTGTCATGATGTGTCATTTGTTATCTATGAAATATCATTCGCTATATTTGACTTGGCATTTGAAATGTGAGATTTGTCATTTGTTTTCCATGATATATCATTCGTTATATAAGATTAAGCATTTGTTATGAGAGATTTGTCATTTGTTATGTATGATATATCATTCATTATATATTATTTGGCATTTATTACCAGGTATTTGTCATTTGTGATCTTAAAAACAATCATTCTTTATATATTATTTGCATTGTAGATAGACAGTATTTGATGTAAGTAAATAGTCGATTCGGTTCTTTGGACATTAGTATCGTGTCAGTATGAAAGTAGACTTCATTTGAAGTTATAAAAATTAGTTTTCAAAAATTTGTCATTTGTTAGCCATTATTTGTCATTTGTTAGCAATAATATGTCATTTTTAACAATTTATGGTCGATTTGGTTCTTTGAATATTTGTATCATGTTAATATGATAGTGGACTTCATTTGAAGTTAAAAAAAATTATTATCATAAATTTTTTATTTGTTAACCATTATTTGTCATTTGCTAGCAATAATTTGTCATTTATTAATAATCTCTGGTCGATCTGGTTTTTTGAACATTAGTATCGTGTCTGTATGATAGTGGACTTCATTTAAAGTTAAAAAAATTAGTTATCAAAAAATTATCATTTGTTAACCATTATTTGTCATTTGCTAGCAATAATTAGTCATTTGTTAACAATCAATGGTCGATTTGGTTCTTTAAACATTAGTATCGTGTCTGTATGATAGTAGACTTCATTTGAAGTTAAAAAAATTAGTTATCAAAAATTTGTCATTTGTTATCAATAATTTGTCATTTCTTAACAATCTATAGTCGATTTGGTTCTTTGAACATTTGTATCGTGTCTGTATGATAGTGGACTTCATTTGAAGTTAAAAAAATTGTTATCAAAAATTTGTCATTTGTTAGCCATTATTTGTCATTTGTTAACAATTTATGGTCAATTTTGTTCTTTGAACATTTGTATCGTGTCTGTATGATAGTGGACTTCATTTGAAGTTAAAAAATTTAGATCTCAAAAATTTGTCATTTATTATCATAAATTTGTCATTTGTTAGCCATTATTTGTTATTTGTTAACATATGATAAATAATGGCTAACAAATGACAAATTTTTGAAACTAATTTTTATAACTTCTAATGAAGTCTACTATCATACAGACACGATATAAATGTTCAAAGAACCAAATCGACCATAGATTGTTAACAAATGACAAATAATGGCTAACAAATGACAAATTTTTGATAACAATTTTTTTTAACTTCAAATAAAGTCCACTATCATAAAGACACGATACAAATGCTCAAAGAACCAAATCGACTATAGATTGTTAACAAATAACAAATTATTGCTAACAAATAACAAATAATGGCTAACAAATGATAAATTTTAGATAACTAATTTTTTTAACTTCAAATGAAGTCTACTATTATACAAACACGATACAAATGTTCAAAGAATCAAATCGACCATAGATTGTTAACAAATAACAAATTATTACTAACAAATGATAAATAATGGTTAACAAATGACAAATTTTTGATAACTAATATTTTTTTAACTTCAAATGAAGTCCACTATCATACAGACACGATACTAATGTTTAAAGAACCAAATCGACCATAAATTGTTAACAAATGACAAATTATTGCTAGCAAATGACAAATAATGGTTAACAAATAAATTTTTTTGATAACTAATTTTTTTAAGTTCAAATGAAGTCCACTATCATACAGACACGATACAAATGTTCAAAGAACCAAATCGACCATAGATTATTAACAAATGACAAATTATTGCTAACAAATGATAAAATTTTAATACCTAATTGTTTTTATCTTCAAATGAAGTCCACTATCATACAAACACGATACAAATGTTCAAAGAACCAAATCGGCCATAAATTGTTAGCAAATGACAAATTATTGCTAACAAATGATAAATAATGGTTAACAAATGGTAAATTTTTGATAACTAATTTTTTTTTAACTTCAAATGTAGTCCACTATCATATAGACACGATACTAATGTTCAAATAACCAAATCGACCATATTTTGTTAACAAATGGCAAATTTTTGATAACTAACTTTTTTAACTTCAAATGAAGTCTACTATCATACAGACATGATACAAATGTTCAAAAAACCAAATCGACCATAGAATGTTAACAAATGACAAATTTTTGATAACAAATTTTTTTAACTTCAAATGAAGTCCACTATCATGCAGACACGATACTAATGTTCAAAGAACCAAATCAACCATAGATTGTTAAAAATGATAAATTATTGCTAACAAATGACAAATGATGGCTAACAAATGACAAATTTTTGAAAACTAATTTTTATAACTTTAAATGAAGTCTACTTTCATACTGACACGATACTAATGTTCAAAAACCGAATTGACTATTCACTTGCATCAAATACTGTCTATCTACAATACAAATAATATATAACGAATGATTGTTTTTAAGATAATAAATGGCAAATACCTTATAATAAATGCCAAATAATATATAACGAGTGATATATCAGAGATAACAAATAACAAATCTCTCATAACAAATGCTTAATCATATATAATGAATGATATATCATGGATAACAAATGACAAATACCTGATAATAAATGCCAAATAATATATAACGAATAATATATCATAGATAACAAATGACAAATCTCTCATAACAAATGCCTAATCATATATAACGAATGATATATCATGGATAACAAATGATAAATCTCACATTACAAATGCCAAATTAAATATAACGAATGATATTTCATAGATAACAAATGACAAATCTCTCATAACAAATGCCTAATCATATATAACGAATGATATATCATGGATAACAAATAGCAAATCTCACATTACAAATGCCAAATCAAATATAACGAATGATTTTTCATATATAACAAATGACAAATCTCTCATAACAAATGCTTAAACATATATAACGAATGATATATCATGGCTAACGAATGATATATCATGGCTAACAAATGATAAATTTATTATTACAAATGCCAAATCATACGTAAGAAATGAAAAATCAATAATAATCCAACTATACAGACTATCCACTCTAACAAATATGAAACATACGAATAACAAAGAAGATATAACAAATGAGAAATATTTTATAAATGAATGATATTACTTGTTATAACTTCGGATAAATAACTTTACAAAATTATAGAAATTATGCGCACAACAAAATGGATGTTAAAGTTTCAAAATCAAATCTCCTCCAGCTGAACTCCCAGCCTCAATATATCATAAGCAACTGTGTAACAGCATTCATTACCATCTATCAGATCTGGAAATTTTACTCCCCTTAGGAGATTGTCCATAAAGACAAGCATATAGACCCCGCAGTCATTACCATTTGGTTGTATTGGACATTTCCCAAAATGAGTTGTCCATTTGGAGTTTAAACCGTAATTCTTTACCTCTGAACAAGTAGGTGGCCTACTACGATGAGCAAAATCTCTCCATATCAACATTTTCGAAAGGATCATCGATATCTGATCTTCAATAAGCTGGTGTCTAGGAGATAACTTCTTTTTCTTCCGTGCATTTGCAATTTTTGAATCTACCATTGAATCGTAGATGCATATTTTTCTTGCCTTACAGGACACAACACAAAGGACCTAGTGGCTGCCATTGATATTCCAGGGAATGGGTATTAATTTTAAATTGACCACTTTTAAATCTTGTTGATGGATGCAATTAGAAAATGTACGATCCCATTGCATAGATGTAATTTGTTCCCAAATTGATTTCTTCTTCAGTTCTGCACCTTCTGGAGAGGACATATTACGAGTCCAGACATTGAAAGCCCTGCCAATATATTGGCAGGCAAAGATATCCACCAGCACAATCCTTTCATTTTTTGGGCAGGCACGATATTGTGTGTCAAAATATTGAATCCGGGCTTTAATGTACACATCAATAACCTGAATAGGAAAAGAAAATGACAAATTAGATAACAAAAATGATAACGTTTAATATTACAAATGATAACAAAGGCAAAACTAATGATAAAGTACAATCGAATAACGGACGGACAATTTGAAAACAAATGGTAGAGACTCTTATACAAATGACAGAGGAAATAAAATAAATACCTCATTGTCTAACCATTGATTTGGATATAAGGTTTAGAGAGCGTTAAGGCAAATAGTTTCTTCACCTATCATCATATAGGTACTCTTGTTGCCCTTCTTAGCTTCAGGAGATAATTCATCTTTCCTCAGTGACCAGACTTGGTCCACCTAGTTTTTCTCATCCTGGGAGATAGGCCTTTGAATAAAAGATTTCAATAACATTCCCGAAAGAAGCTCGTCAAGGTGAGCATGCAATTGGTTCACTTGACAAACCATTTTGACGGTTCTTTCATTAATTTCTTCCTCATTTAGTGCATGCCTCTTCTTTAAGGTGACATCCACTTTTGACTCCATTAAAACAAGCTGGAAGAGAGTTGTCAAAATAAAAAAATGAAATATAAATGTGCTTATTACATGAGAATGAGTAATAAACCAGTTGTTTGGTTTAAAAGTACTTTATACATTGGTGTGGTCAACAACCATTTGTTTTATTACTTGCTCAGAGTCTAGATTATTCTGTGAATTTTCATCATTATCATCCTTGCCTTCAAACACCTCCTCTTTATTATGTTCCACCACCTCTTTACTCTCTTCAGTCTATAAATAAATAGACTACAAATGATAAGATTCATACAATTCATGGCAAAATAAACAAAAGAAAATAAGAAGTTACTAGTAAACAAATGACAAGTTACCTGACTAGCTTCATCTTCAGTTTTTTCAACCTCCAGAGTTTGTTCCTCGACAGATACAGCAGCTGTTTGGTCAGCACTAGCCAGTAAACAAACAAACTACAAATGATTAGAGTGATACTAGATATGGTAAACCAAAAGAAGAAAATGATAAGTTACCTGATAAGTTTCACCAACAACTTCCTCCTGGTTGAATAATACTATATCAGTTTTTGCTACCTCTACAGCCACCATAGTCTGTACGACAAAGGTTAAAGAAGAAACAAATTAAAAAAAATAGTATGGATAGGTGATGTTAATATTATTATGGATAGCTCAATACAATCAAATACTAGTTGTAGTCAGGTAACTTGAGGTTATGAGTCCTCTTGTTCAGCAAATATCTCATTGTCAGGTTGTGCATCTTTTTTTTTAGTATAATACACTACTACAGTTGGTTGTTCTGAATCCTCCTCTTCAACAACATCATCAACTTTCTCATCACCATCAACTTTCTCATCACCATTCTTCAATTCTTCCATCTGTAAAATAGGATAAACATACTACAAATGGTAAAATTAAATGAACAAACAACAGGGTAGCAACAAATATTGTAGATAGCTCAAAACAAATGTTAGATAAATAAATACTTCGTAAACTTCTTCTTCTTCAGATTTAACTTTGTCCTCGACATCCTTCTTATCATCATATATTTTTCTTCACCCTTCTTCCATTTCACATACAACATATAAAATGAACAAAAACATCAGGAGAAGTGAAAGTTCTGGAAAAGAGAATGACAAAGACAACTTCACAAATGCCAAAATATTATGAACAAATGACAGACATCTGAGGAAACGACAAATTGCATAAAGTAAATGCCAAAATAATACACAAATGTCAAATAAAATCATATAAATGATAAGCAGTAGCAAACGAATGATTCCTTTAGAAGATCACCACCATATTCAGACGATATCGCATTGAAATTTACTTCACTCCCAACTTCAACATCATCATCTACTATTAAAGCATTTGCCACCTCCAATATCTCTCCAGGCGCAACTTGCTGAGGCAAATTTTCGGCAGTTGATTAAATATTCTGAAGTTCTGGGAATTGCATTCGTCTCTTCCTTGGCACTCTATTAGTCAAGCCCTTCTTGGGGATCTTGGGGATTAAGCCTTTCAATTAGATCAGTGGGACAAGATCAAATTGTTCATCAGTAAAAGCTTTTTTCTTCGGGCCTTCAACCTTTTTCTTCTTGTTGGGCACATCAGCTTCTTCTGCCTTCTTCTGTCATTCTCCCTTACCTTTTTTTATTCTCGGCTCCGTCTTCTTCCTTTTTCCATCTTCTTTCTCATTACCTCCTTCTCGCTTGCGTTTTGCGGTTTTCTCAGGAGTAGAGAACTGGTACTGCCCAAGGAGTGGAGTATCTCCAAGTGGTAGAGTATTGTCCCCCACAGTAGACATCAAAATTCGTTCTAACATTTTACCATGGTTATGCAACATTTTGCCATACTCCTCCAACTGGGAGCATACCCTAACCACTGCAGCTCCGATCTCAGTGGAAGAAGAACTGCTACCTATTGCAGGTGCAACGACTGCAGGTGCACCAATTACAGGTGTACCGATTGCAGGTGCAGCGCCGATTGCAAGTGCAACGTCGATTACAGGTGCTTCAATTTAATATCTCTGAAATATTCAAACAGATGACGATGACAAAGGGCAACTTAGAAATGATAGGAAATACTTTAACAATGATAATAAGCATACAACAAATGACAAAAAAATCAAAAAAATGTCAAGAACGGAATATAAAATGCCAAAACTAACAAATAAAATGATAGGAAACCTAAATTAAATGACAAAGAAGCAATAAAATGAATCAAGATCATACAAAGAATGGTAGATTACCATGGCTTCTTGCACAAGATCTTGCTGCATATCAATCTCAGAGGGATTCATAGCTATTATAACCAAATAGGGGTTAGCAAAAAACTTTTTAAACGTAACAATTTGGCGACGCTTAAAGGATGTCATCCTCCATCCCTGTAGCTTAGGGTACAAATGTATGGATTCTTAAATTCTTTGAAACTTCAGGCTGGGAATAGAAAGGAAAGTCCATATCATCAACACCCAGGTACATCCGTGGAGTTATAAAACTTTATCCGATTTTTTATCAGCGGCCAATCGATATTTGGTAAACTCTATTATTTGCCTCCACAAGAAATTATAGACTTGCACACCCCATGGGAATCTGTTGAACCGTTGTAGATTATCTACCAGATCAACATACTTCACCCAAACGTTTCCCCCCTTGTTCGGGAGGAGAAATGATAGTATAATTTTTAACAAATTTAATCGAAGATTATCTTCTGCAAAATGAAATAATACAATGTAATGATAAGAACCTTAGAATATAATGAGCAAAAAATGGCAAATACAATACAAATATTGGAGGGGTAAGAAATACAATGAAGACGATGATAAAGAATACAACACAAATGACAAATTAGAGGCTTACCCTGATGTCTTTCTAATTTTGCCTGTTTTAAAGCATTATCAATTTCCTTCAACCCATATGTATTCTTCTTACTGGGGAATCGCCTCCTTCTAAAATTTGTCATATATTCAGGATCAACAAATAAAAACTCATTTACAATAGGCGAGACATGCAGCCCTAAAATCAGGCAAACATGAATGGGCTTTATCTGAATTATCGTCTCCCCAAATTGGAACTTCATATCACCGAGATGACGATCAAATATTTCCATAACCAACGTCGACATCATCGTTATTAGATCAATCGACAGTAAGGGTACAAAGCAGGTGGCATGAAGAGCACCCTTCTCCTCTTTAGGTAGAGCTGTAAACATTTTGTAAAGTCCCAAACCTGTACACTGAGAGGTCTAATTTTTAGCATTGGAGGTGCCCTTCTTGGCTCTACCCTCTTGTGTTTGGTTCTCCTCGTCAACTTGTACAATCACTTGTTTATCAGACTTCATTATGGAAGAAGAAGAAAAAAATAGACTTTGATCAAACACCTGGTAGATAGTAGTGACACAGATGATTTGCCAATGATTTTTGAGAGAACGGTTTGTGCGACTAGGACGGTTTTTACGCCCGTCAATCACACACACGATTTGTAGAAACATGATGATTTTTACGGTTTTTGCAGTGGCCGTGCAGGAAGAGAGTGTATGAGGAATAGGAATGGTTTTTGGCGCCAAAAGTTAAACGAACTCGTGTGAATCGCACTCTTTACCTAACCTAGGAGAACAGTAAACAAATACCAAATAATAAAACAGATGGTGACAGAATCTGGATTAACTAATATAACTGATGGTTTAACGCATGACAAATTGGTTTAAACGAATGACAAGAAATGCATGTAATGGTGACATGGTGTGCCTTATACATCTCGAAATAGTAAGGACACATGTAGATCAAGGAACGTTTAAAATTGGACACGTGGCGTGATAATAATATTTTAAAGTGATTTAAACTTTTTTATTATTAATTATGAAGTGACATTCGAACTAGTGGAGCCCACGCCCTTAGCTGTTACCTTACCTGTTGAGCCCACGGCCTAGAAACCTATTTTAATATTTAAGCAGTTGATATTTTTGGAACAAATAGCAAAAATGTATAAAACAAATGACAAATAAGTCGTAACAAATGAGAAAGTTACATTACAAATATGACAACAGTCTGCTAAAAATAATATAGATGTCTGAAAGAATGCTAGAGTTGAACTAAATAAATGGCATATTTTAGTTTGCAACAGCCGCGCAGACGATTTGCCATCATTTATTCTACGAGTTGAGTAAAGTAGAGTACTATAATTTCTTCTATGCCCAAGGAGTAGAGTACCAGTCTTTAATCAAACACTTACTAGGCAGCAATCACACAAACGGTTTGTGACAAATAATCAGGACAGTTTTTACGGTTGAGTAAGAAGAAGAAACTGTTCGATGAATCGGAATCGCTTTTGGCTCCAAAAATAAGACAAACTCCTGTGAACCGCAGGTGATAAGTAACCTTAAACGATGAGAAATAGTAACAGAATTGGTGAAAGAGTCTACATTCTTATAAATAATAAATATGTTCAAAGGTAGAACAAAATGTACTACAACAAATGACAAGTACTTTATGAGATAGTGATAATGTCAGCCTTCCTCGTACACGTGGCTTGATATAATAATTTTAAATGAGTTAAATAATTTTTTATTAGACCAGATGTGACATTTGTACTTGTAGAGCCCAAAAAGAGGTAGTTGTCTGCTGTAATATTAGAACTTTAGTAGGGGCAAATATGGTTTTTCCTCTTGCCATTATCGATTTTGCAATTTATTGTTCCCTGGGTCTAGTTTTACAAAGATAGCAAAAACTAGTATTTATTCTCATAATTTATGTTTGGTAAAATATACATCTAAAGTTGTTGCCTTTTCTCCTCGGGCATTATGTTTTGAGATTTAAATCTTTTTTTCTTTTGGAGAGCCTTGGACATCTATAAATATCATTCTCTCTAAACTAATAAATATTATTTTATCAATAAAATAATAAATTATTCATTTATCGATAAATAAATAACTCGGATGAGATAGTAATTTTACGGAAAACATAATAGAGGTGGGAAAGTAGGTTTGCTTAAGAGTATGGCGCAAAAATTCGGCGGCCGTTTTTTCTGCCGTATTTTTAATTTTCATCGATTTCTCCAAAATTTGTTGATGAATATTGAAATTCTATCTAAATTTGTTTGGTTCCCATTGATTTTACCTCTTTTTCGATGGATTTTAGCAATATTGTGCGATCTTTTTTGCCCAAAAACTCGGATAAGAAGGCTACGGAAAATGCAGCTCCCAACAATGAGAAATTAATCAATTTCGATGTTCTTGAGGGTCAATCCTATGTTGAACCTATTCATTGGGAAAAGCTGGCTGATCTAACAAGCACAAAATCGGGAGAGATTACTAATTTGGAAGGTGGAAAGGAACAAATCAAGAACACAGAAGAAATTGAGAAGAATCTGAAAGCTGCTATTGATGTCAAAGAAGATGGTGCTAAGCCACAAACATATGCATAGAAGCTTAAAGGCCAAACCCCACAAACCTTCAATATTGGAGAGCTCCCAACCCCAGGAAAGAGTGGAGACTACACTACCATCGAAATACCTTTTGCTGCTCATGAAAAAGGTATTGGTATTTTTAAATTTAGCCTAATTGGTAGAGTTGTTATGATAAATCTTAGCTATACAAAAATTAAAGTGAAGGTCCCTCAATTATGGAAGCTCAAAGGCACAGTCATCATTATACCAATTGGGAAGGGGTACTTTACAATTAAATTGGGTAATGAGGAAGATAAATTCTTTGTTTGGAGTAGAGGTCCCCGGGCTATAAATGGTGCAATGATAATACTTATGCCATGGACTAGAAACTTCACTTTTGATAACTAGAAACATAACAATGCTCTCATTTGGGTGAAACTACTAGGCTTGAGTACTGAATATTGGGAACCCCAGATTTTGATGTCAATTAGAATAGCACTTGGAAACCTAGTTCAGATTGATGAAGCAACTAGAAACCTGAATTTTTGTTTCTTTGCAGACATACTCATTGATAATGACATGTGAATTCCAATACCAAGTCAAATCCTTATCAAAGATAGGGGGGGGGGGGGTCGGAGAGGAGTTTTGGCAGGAGATATGGATCAACAAATTCCCTAAATACTGTACCCATTGTCATATGGTGGGACATAACATAGGGTATCGTAGAGCTCTCCAACATACTTTTAGGCAACAGACTAACAGCACAAAGAGGGATAACACCAAGAAACTCCCTCAAGTGGAGTTCAACTTCCGAAATGGCAGCCTGAAAGCTAGAGAGATGGAAAAGGCCACAACCAGCTTTTAACCTCAAGAAAGCGGGGAATAAGACATCCAAAACTCTAGCTAACAATGGCAAGGGAAAATAAGGTAACTCAGCTATAATAGATGCAGAAGAACCTCCTATTATTATATTCCCAGGGCTTGAGCACCTTGAAGCCAAATCCCTTGGCCTAGGAAAGAAATTCCCGGAATTACATGACAAATTCAACACAGAGCTTCAAATGATTGCCTACAATCCTGATAAAGAAAAAAAATGGTAGTGGAGAAGCTGAGACCACCCCTTCACAAGATGCAGAAGCAGGAAATAGATCAAGGCAAACTACCACCCCTGACCCAATACAACCCCAAAATACTGGAATTATTCCATTTGGAGATATACAAAATCCTATTGAGGAATCACAAATCTCAAAGCAAGTATTTTTAAATAATACATGGTCTGATATTATGGAACAAGAACAACTAAAACAAGAAGAGCAAATGATTGGCAACAAATAATTGGCAACTGTCAAAGAGTGCTAAGAGAAGGTACAATTAAAATGCCAATGCACAAAAGGTTAGTAATGTCTCTCTAGCACAGACTAGAGGCAATGTAAACAAATCCAAAAATCAATCCTGATATAGATTCTCTTTTGGAATGTTAGAGGGGTAAGTAACAGAAGAACTATACATTAACTCAGAAAATTGGTTGCAGATATGAATCCAGACTTGGTATGCCTTGCTGAACCAAAAGTGAAACCCACCACTGAAGCTATAAACAAATTAGGGCTGAAAGAGATGTTTTTTTTTGTCAGAAGTTTAGGAATATATAACAGATGGAAAGATTACAAGAGGAATGAGAACCAATATGACACACCCTAGTACATGTCGCTAGAGTATATACATGTGGAACTAATTACGTATAGTACAAAAATAAGAAAAAGGTTGAAGCCCCTAAAAATGCTATAGAGCCTGTCTCAGCATCACATTGTTCGAACCACTATCAATGTCGTTCGAACGACTTGATGATAATGTTGTTCTAACGAGGTCCACTGTCATTCGAACAACTGGATGAAAATTGCCGTTAAAAGTCCTCAACGTGAAAATGGCTTGTTCGAGCTCTACTTCATTTGAACGACCTCCCATGTCGATCGAATCGACAAGTTGAGATTTGCCTGCAAAGATCCATGTCGATTGAGTTGACAAGCTGAGATTTGCCTATAGGTCGTTCGAATGAAGTCCATTGTCGTTCGAACGAAGTCCAATGTCATTCTAACGAGATTTCAAAATCTTCAGCGTGACTATCGAACTCTATAGTATTCAGTGTTGTGGGCTTCGACTTGTTGCAGAAAATCTGGTTTTCCTTCAGTCCATTCTTCCAAGGGTTGGTCTGGGTCAGAGCCTTTCCTTGCGAGTTGGTTTGCAAAAAAATTACATTCCCTCCACACATGACTGAATCTAATATGCTGAACTTGTAGGACAATAAGGTTCCAAGCTGTTGTAAGTGACGAAGGGATTTTATCAGTAGTGAAAGCTTTAATGGCAACAGCTAAGTCTGAGACCACCCAAATCCTTCTCTAACCTTTAGCCACAACTTTTGTACTTCTAAGATTATTGCCGTGATCTCTGCTATGTAGTTTGTAGAGTGCCCAATAGCCTTGTTGAATGTCCCCATAACTGCACCTGAGCTATTTTTGTAAATAATTCCAATGCCTGCTAGTCCTAGATTGCCTAGAGCGGAACCATCACAACAGACTTTGATCTCATTTGATGACGGAAGAATCCATCTGCAGCACTTTGTGTCTACTCCTTTTCGTGGTCGACAATGGACATTAAGATCTTTAATGATTTTGAGGCCATGAGCTATATTGTCCATTGTGTTTTGATAAGCGGGCTACGTCTGCAATGTCATTCGAAATACCTTGAATAGTTGTTTGGACAGTGAGCTTTAAGCCTTCAAATCTCTATTTGTTTCTTGCTTTCCAGATATTGCTGCAGATTGAGGACACCATGGCCACCCATAGATCATTACTGTATGTACTAGAGTGTGTTCCTCTTTCCAAAATGGTTCTTCAGTTATCTGTATGTGTTATAGGAGCAAAAGTGAAACAATTATTTGCCTTTTTCCAAAGAGAGGCAACAGTAGGGCAATGCAAGAGAGTGTGTTACTCCGTTTCTGTATCAGTATCATTGTGGCACTGGTGACATATAATTGTGGCACTGGTGACATATAGAGACCATAAATATTCCTTTTTTCATTATGTTATCATCCATAGTAAGGATATGATTCATCAATCTCCATGGAAAGCCTCCCAGTCTAGGGTGAATATTGTTACTCTAAACAAATCTCCACCACCATGCAGTTTCTTCTCTTCGTCTCAGAGCATCAAACGCACTCTTGGCTGTGAAGTCACCTTGTAGATCGGGTTTCCAGATCATAGTGTCCTGAGTATTGGGGTTGCACTGGAGTTGTTGTAAATTAATCCCTAATGCAAGAAGAAGCATAATATCACTTGGGAAATTCCAGCCTTGTGAGTTAATAAAGGTACTAAGCTTTGCCTTACAATTTTTCCACATAAGCCTAGGCAGATCGATATATTCCATGAGTGGAATGTCTTTAGCCCAGGTGTCCCTCCAAAAATTGATGTTAGTCCCATTTCCAATGAGCCATCCAATGTACGGTTTGGAGAGGGCAGCTCCAGTTTTAATACCAGTCCACAGAGTAGAGATCTTATTGTATCTAATAGGATCTCCACTCTTGGTGCTGAATTTTGAGATGAGATATTTTGCCCATTCTTCCAATGGAGTTTGCACAACATTGCATTGTTCATATCCCCCAGACTTTTAACACCAAGTGTACCCTCCTTGATAGGTTTGCAGACCTTATCCCACTTCAAGGTTACTCCTTTTCTTTTTGTTGGGTCTCCTGTCCAAATGTATTTTTTAAGGATATTATCTCCTTCTTTTATAAGTGGCCTAGGCCACTTGTAGGCTACCATATTATGTAAGGGTATACTGTTAAGAACAGATTTTGAAAGAGTAATCCTTCCCTGAAAAGAAATCATGCTCCCTGTCCAGCTGTTTGCCCTTTTTCTGATTTTTACAATTAAGTGATCTAATAGCTTGTTTAGTAATCCTTCCTTGAATGAGGGGAATTCCAAAATGTGTCTTTGGAAATTTGCCTTCTTTGAATCTAAATATCTCAGAGACAATTCCTCTTGTTAGAGGAATACTACTAAAGAAAATCTTGCTTTTGTCCACACTAATTTCTTGCCCAGACACTTTCTGATAGTCCGTGAGAATACCCATAAGTTGCTGCAGGTACCTAGTTTTCCCAATCACAAATACAAAGATATCATCTGTAAATAATAAGTGAGTGGGTCCATGTGTAAGCTTTGTTGATGATGGCTTGTATTCTTCCTTGTTCTCTGCCCTTGTAGAGGTTAATGCTAACTATGTCTTCCGCTATTGCAAATAGGATTGGAGAAAGAGGATCTCCCTGCTTGAGCCCCCTAAACATCTGGAAAAAACCTGATAGGCTGTAATTAATGGAGATAGACACCATACTGTTGTTGCTAATTGTTTGTATCCAAGAGCATAATTTTTAATTAAAACCAAAAGCGTGTAAGGTTGTGATGAAATAATCCATACTGAGGGTATCATAGGTTTGACTGATATCAATCTTGAGTGCCACATTGCCATCTTTTCTCTTGACTTTCATTTCATTCACCATTTCAGAGGCCATACAAATGTTGTTATATATGCTTCTATTCTTGATAAAGGCACTTTGTTCTCTTGAAACAACCCTGTCAGCAATAAAAGATAATCTAGTAGCGAGAATCTTAGTTATAAATTTAAAGATAAAGTTACTAAGACATATAGGCCAGTAGTGTGTTAAACCGAGGAGGGGTTTTTGATTTTAGGAATCAAGACAATGATTTTGGAGTTGAAAGTCAAAGGGAGCATACCATCTAGAAAGAAAGAGGATATCCCAAAGTATATATCTGCACATAAAATCTCCCAGTATTTTCTATAAAAGGCTCCAGAGAATCCATCAGGTTCGGGGGCGCTGTTGTTGTCCATAGAAAAAGCTGCTTCTTAAATCTCCTCATTGGTTAGGCAGGAAGTAAGACTCATATTTTCTTCTCCACTTACTTGGTTTGGAAGCTGTTTAAAGAGTGTTGAGTAGTGTTGAGTGTCTTTAGCAAAGAATTTGGAGGTGTAATAATTGATGATATGTTCATGTATGAGGGCCGGATTAGTAATGACTCTTCCCGTGCTGTCTTTGATTTCAGTGATAAGAGCTTTTGCATTCCTAACAATTGTGGTTGAGTGGAAGAAGCCATTATTTTTGTCTCCTTCAAGTAACCATTTGATCCTCGACTTTTGCCTCCAAGCCATCTCCTCAGTTTCCTCCCACCTGTTAAGGAGTTGTGTTTTAGCTAGGTATCTCTTTTCGATAAGATCATTGGTGAAATCATCTTCCAATTAGAGTTGTAGGCTCATAACCTCCCTTCCCAGTGCTGCTTTGTTTTTCTTATGGGCATACGAGGTTTTTCTCCATATCTTTATATCGGCCTTAAGTTTTCTCAGTTTCAGCATAACGGAAAAAAGTGGAGCAGCATACATTGGTTTGCCCCAGCTTTCTGCCGTAATGTCACTGAATTTAGGTTCCTCTCCCCAAGATTGAAGTACCTAAAAGGGATGTTGGAGGGCTTCGGTACTGGCTGCATTCACATAGAATAAGTGAGTGATCTAATTGTGTTCGAGGCAACACATGCATTTTCCATCCCCTGAAAGTATTCTGCCATTGTGAGTTTTGTAAACATCTTTCCAGGACTACCAGTGTTATGTTGTTCCCATTTTGAGCAGTACACCAGGGTAAAGTAAGCCCTGACGAGGGGCTCTCAGTCAATCTAGCTGTGTCTAGAAAGTTTGTCAAGTCCATTACTCTATTTAAGGGTGGCTGTCTTCCCCCATTCTCAAATCTCCAATGCTTTTCATTTGTGACAGCAAAATTGGTGAGGCTAGGCCAAAGCTCAAACCTATTATTTTTGTTTCAATCGGTATGGACAAACGAGAAGCAGCTCTCCATGTAGTGATCGTAATATATTGTCTAGAGTAAGAGGGTATCTCAGGCTCAGGAGTATCTTCCATCCATAAAATCCATAAGTTACCTTTTTATGCATTTTGTTCATTAGTTAGGGCTTTATTGACATACCCCGGGAGAACAAAGTCTTTGCTAAAAATCTTGGGCTCCGTTATGCTCAAAATATTTGGTTTTAGTCTTGGAACTATTTTCCTGAGATACCTAACCGTTTTTCTATTCCCCATCCCACGGGCATTCCAAATGATAACCTTCATTGATTTTTAAGGGTAGATCTTGTCACTCTAAGGTCTAGGGTGTACACCTTACCCCCTTGAATCACTTGATTAGGTCCTAGCAACACTTGTTTTTCTTGTTCAACTTCATCAGCCCACCTAGAGGGGTTGAGATATTGTCGGACCTCTTTTACAACTTTTGGGTATGTATCTTCCTCCAGAATCTCTTCCACATTTATTGATGCCGGTGTTGGTTATGAGTCTGTTACTTTTCTTTCCCCTTGTTGACTTGAGTTGCTATGATCCCCATCCTTCTCCTCATGAGATACTGAATCTGCGTGTTCTATATCTTCTTCTACATCTCGGAGGGCTGCAAACTGGTTTACTCTGCTAGCTGTACTATTCCCTTGGGGTGAGGTTTGTTTTGTGTTACTTCCCTTTGGTGTTGACCACCCTGAGTTGTCTCCCACTTTTTCATGTTGCTGAATTTGATTTGAGGGCTTTTGCATACCTGGGGGGTAGATAGGTGATGATGTTGTACTGCTCACTTCCAGTGGCTCCTGGAAATATGTATGTTTACTTATTGGTTTAGGATTTTTCTATCGTGGTCTGATTTTGCTTCTCCGGAATTGTTACAGTTTGGTTGCCCCGTATGCCTTTCGCCATTTCTTTCACTGTCTTCTTATTTACCTTGTCGTGTTCCATCTCATTAACTCGGAAGGCCTTCTGCACAATCTTGCATTCAACAATAGTGCGTCCTACATTTTTGTAATGGCTGCAATATTTAGGCACTCTATGTAGCAGTATCTCTAGTTTGGAATAGGCTGAGAGAGATCGATATCTACAAGCATATTAATATGATATCCATAGTCTTGATTACTTGTGGAGTGATCCATCTGGATAGGAGTACCAAGGGTATTCCCTAGTGACATAATAATCTTCTTGCTCCACATTTCTAGAGGCAGTCCCAGAAACTTACACCATATCAATGCGTTAGAGTTTCTGTGTCTCTCAACAAAGAAAAGTGGGTTCCATGGCATGAGTCTCATAGGCATTTTTTCGACCATCCAAGGCCCCCTGCTCCATATAAAGATCTTGTCCTCTTCTTACTTGAGTCTGATGATAAAGAAGCCCTTTCCAATAGGAATCAGTTTGCATGTTCCTTTAGTTTTCCAGTGTGTTTTTGGATACTCTTGCCTAGTTTAGCGCTTGATCTTTTGTAAATATAATTTACCTATAAGACTGTATTGATAGAGTGAGATACCATTAGACAGATCAGCTTTAGGGATTGAGAGTAAAGGTGTATCTCCTCTCCTTCCAGTTTTAATGAGAGCAACAGGTCCAGTGCTCGCCGTTACTGTTCCTTGAACTTTTTTGGCAAAAGTTTAAATTGGCTGCAGTTTTTCTCCATTTGGGGCAGGGATTTTACTTTGGGTAGTAGATTCACTCCCCAAGGATCCCCACGATTTCTTTCTCTAGAATCCCTCCTTCACTCAATTGGAATTTGGTTTGTGGGTGTTCTTTGTTGCTGTTCGAATCCCCAGCTGCCTTTCCCATGAAACCCTAAGGACATACCACCTTCCGAGTTAGTAACGAGCCATCTGGGTTATTGCTGGCACCAGAGATTTTACTTTGAGAGGTTTGTATCTCTCTCAAAACCTGGTTCTCATCATTGTTGTTTGCTGCTGCACTCTGATTTGCATTGTTGGTTGTTGTCAAAATTGATTTGATTATAGCTTCCCCTTGTTGATCGATTTATTCAATCAAACCCTTGCTCCCAAATGATTTGATTCCCCTGCTAATGATCTCCATTAGGAGCTTAATAGTAGTTGCATCCATGATTTGAAAACCAGTACTCAATTTGAATTGTGTAAAAATTACTGTTCACAATCTGAATTTGTGGATAATCATCCGCTCATACCTTTTAAAAGTGGGGTGCAACACCGCTGAAAGAGATGTCATCCACCATTTTGTTCAATGATGAAAATTCCATAACTGGTAACATCTGGGTTATCTAGGAGCTTCTATGGATCCTCCAGACTTGGTGGGTACATCTTAATAACTTATAAATTTCATTTTTGGCGATAACTTGATTTCTATTGTGCATGCAAAGTGCCTCATTAGCAAGAGACTAGACTTATGGAGGGAGCTAAAAAACTGCAAAAACTTTCCCTTTCCTTGACTAGTTTTGGGAGACTTCAATTACAATATTAGATTTGGAGAGAAGAATGGAGGCAGAGGTATTAATATAAGTGTTGCCCAAGACTTTGCGGCTATAATTGCTGAATATTGCTAAATGGAATATAACAGGGAGGGTCTCAAATATAGTTAGTCCAACATGTAGAAAGGTAAGGCCAGGGTTCATAGCCTCATTGACAGAACTATCTTCAATAAAATGTGGATGGATAGATATGAGGGATGGAAGATCAAATTGTGTCCAAGAATCCACTCTGACCACTCTCATATCTTTGGCAAATGTACATTGGTGCCAACACTCTAAAATTGCCCTTTCAGATTAATCAAACGGTAGATGGAGCATCCTACCTTCAATAAACTTGTGAGTGACAGCTGGGGAGGATAAGTGATGGGTGCTCCTCTATTACTCAAGTTCAAGCTCAAAAGACTGAAATAAGATATAAAATAGTGGAATAAGGAGGTTCATGGTTGTGTTAGAGCAGAGATAAGGCAAACTTCTCATGAGATAGAGCAACTTCAATTGCAATTTGGCACTGATATTGAAAATGATGGGCATAGTATTGAGATTCTGAACAAAGTTCAGAAATCTCTACTTTAGCTAGTTAAGAAAAAAGTGTTTGGCGACAGAAAGCTAGAGCAAAATGGTTACTAGAGGGGGACAAAAACACCAGATACTTCCATACTCTTACCTAAATCAAGCTTGTAAAAAGTCAAATCACACAAATTGTAGATGTTAAGGGTAACAGACATGATGAACAAGAAGATATCAAAACCTGCATTGTGGACTACTACTTAAAAAAATTCATAGCTGCTGAGATACACATGAATGATAGACTGATCTCACTCATTCCCTTTGAGGTTTCTATGGAGGATAATGCAGCCTAACTGCTCTGCCCACTGATGATAAAATTAAAGTCACTGTCTTCAGTATCAATCCTGACATCTCTCTCGGACCAGATGGGTTTGGAGGATACTTTTACCAGAGATACTGGGACACAATTAAGTGGGATGTCACAAGAGCAATAAGATCTTTCTTAAGATATTCAATACTACCTGCAGGCTTCAACTTCAACTATATTATTCTTGTCCCCAAAATAAAAAATGTTGTTAACATCAAAAGTTTCAGACCTATTTACTTGAGCAACTTTGGGCTTAAAAGCATCATAAAGATTATGGCTATTAGACTCAAATCTATTGCAGACAGATTGGTAAGCAAAGAACGAG
The DNA here is from genome assembly GCA_014058105.1 of Kingdonia uniflora. NCBI lineage: Eukaryota > Viridiplantae > Streptophyta > Magnoliopsida > Ranunculales > Circaeasteraceae > Kingdonia > Kingdonia uniflora. The sequence goes on from JACGCM010002813.1 coordinate 2,695,189, forward strand.
GGGTTTTCATACCTGCCAGAAGTGTATAATACATCATTGGCCTGGCTTTTGAGATGATTAATAAGCTAAGTACAAAAAGAAGAGGAGGAAACTTGGGCATCAAGATTGACATTGCACAAGCCTTTGATACACTTAGTTGGGATTATCTACTTCAAATCCTGAGAAAATTTGGATTTTGTGAATAATATTGATGTGTATGGGTAGAGAAGATCCTGAGTAGTGTTATGCTGTCTATGTTTGCAAATAGTGGGCCATGTGGGTTCTTCTCTGCAGATAGAGGCTTGTGACAAGGGGACCATTTCTCTCCCTTGCTCTTTGCTATTGTTCAAGATTTACTGAGCAGGGGAATCAACAAACTTAAAGATATGAATATTGTCAAGCCTATGGTAACTGTCAAAGACCAAGGGAGAGGGATGGTCCCCTTTCTTTTTGGAGTGGCAGCCCTGAGTACAGGAAAGTGGTGACAGTGGCATGGAAAAAGTCTGCAAGCCTCTAGAAGAGGGTGGACTGGGGATAAGAAGTTTCAAAGAAACAAATAAAGCATTTCTTATGAAGCTGGGGTGGAACTTGATAAATGGCAACAATACATAGGCAGATTTCATCAAAGCAAAATACTTCAAAACAAATGGAGAGAAAACAAGCTATTACAAGAAGTTCCCCATGCGGACAGCGATCTAAGAAGCTCTTGAATCAGTCAGAGATAATACTTTTTATAGAATTGGAAATGGTAAGAAAACATCCCTTTGGAAAGATCACTGGATCTCAAATAGGTCTCTTAGTGAACAGGTTCTGGGTGAAGACCAATTCCACATACAAACTGTAGACCAGTGCTAGACAATGGGACCTGGAATGTACATCTACTACTTACTGCTATGTTTTCTGCTATGGACATTAACTTCAGGTCTGTTTTCACTTACCCTGATAAAGAGGATATTTTTGTATGGATACCTAATACTACAGGTGTCTTTGCAGTGAAGAGTGCCTTTAATGTAACAAGATGGAAGCACCCAAGGTTATTTGGTGGTACTCTTATGTGTGGAACACCCCAGTCATACCGAAATTCTATAACTTTGGATGGAGGTTAATACATATGGCCATCTTCACAGACTCACAGCTTCAATCTAGGGGTAAAATCACAGCTACTAGATGCTACTTTTGCAACAGAGACTCAGATATAATGGTGCACCTGTTCTGGGCTTGTGAATATGCAGAAGAAATAAGAACTTGGGGGTCTTAACTTATTTCTGTTTGATGGGGAAGTTTACTACCATATCAAAACTCTTTGCAATCTTGTAAAGAGCAGCAATCCACTTATAAAAGACCTTTGGTATTCTTTCATCCTGATATCTCTTTATCATATTTGGCTTATAAGAAACTCTCTAGTCTTCAAAAATATACAGGTAAACCCTATTCACACTAAGATATAGATCCTGAGGGACATCAGACAATACTCCAATATTTTAAAATCTTCTATGAACAATACTGTCCAAGATCTATACACTTTTAAAAATCTGGGTGTGCAGTCAAGACACAAAAATGCTCCAAAAATGCTCTCTTGTGTGTGGATTCCTCCTACACCTGATGAAGTGAAAATCAATTGTGATGGCTCATCCCAAAGCAACCCTGGCATTGGTGGCAGTGGGCCTATATTCAGAGATCATTCTGCAAGGGTCTTAGCTGTTTTGGTTAAGAATTTACAGTTCACTACAGGATACTTTGCTGAATGTGTTGCAATTGTAGATTCATTGCTTTTTGCTGACACTCTGGAGTTAAAAAATATGTGGGTTACTTTTGACTCTAAATCTGCGGTCTATGCCTTTAATCATGATCAAGTTCCCTGGTAGTACACCTCTCATTGGTTATACATCAAAGGCAAATTTACAAGGAGAATAACTGCAGTCTGGAGAGAAGTCAACTTTAGGGCTGACCAAGCTGCTAGAAGAGGCTGTGTTATTGAAGATAAGAGCATGGGCAGCAGCCTCGCTAAGTTAGGGAGCCAAGTAGGCACAAATTCAGGAAAAATATGACATGTAGATAGAGCTAAAAAAAATTGTCTTTTTCAGGGTGGGGATGGATGTCAGTTTTTAATATATATATATATTTTAATAAAAAAAAATAATAATAATAATAATTGTGCGCCAATTGAATTGGCGCTAACATTTTTAAATATTTTTTTTAATAAAAAAATGCACTGCGCACAAATATATATATATATATATATTTATTTTATTTACTAACACAAATATATAAATCAAATATAAAATAATAATAAAATAACAACGCCAATTCAATTGACGCCTTCAATTGGCACATATTATATATTAAAAAAATCAAAACATTTTTTTAAGATATTTTTTTATAGTTTATTTATGCGGGCCCACTGACATCAAAACTGGTCGCCACAGATCGCTACTGATTTTCTCAAAATTTTCCAAATTTGAGCGATAGCTAGCCTGAAAAATCAAATTTTAGTGAATTTGGATAGTTGCTAGCTATCCTGCTGCCCATGCTCTAATTCTATTGAAAGACACATGGGAAGACCTGCTTTTCTGAATAGAATAGAAGTAACCTATTTGGCGAACTTTAGATCTGTGATGCAATTTTTTATTGCTGCAAATGATTTTGAACCTCATAGGGTACCAACCTGCCTGGGATGTCATGATGCTTTAATGATGCCTCTACAACTTTTCTAGGGTTCTCTAGATATCTTTATTTACTACTTTCTCTCTATGTACAACTTTTCCACAGAATATATATATAAAAATTGCATACTTTGCAATTTTTTTATTTTTTTTTTCTCTTAATCCCAATAGTATTATTTTATAGGGGTTTTACTGTAATAAAAGTTCTCTCTCTCATATTGTCAGCCCCAACAACCCTTTCAAACTCTCAAACTCTCAAACTCTCAAACTCATATCCATTGAGTTTAGATATTCAATTTAAACAGTACCACGAAAATCGTGATCACAAAAAGAAAATGAAAAAATGTTTTTTGGAACTTGGTGTGAGCATAATGCTCACCCTTCATAATTAAATTGAGTACCCTAGCTACAAAATAACGGTTTGCGGTACCTTCCCTAGACAAGCTAGCTAATTTCTACATCAACTTCTCTAACATCTTAAATCCAAAAAAAGGAAACATAAAAAGAATTGCTCATGAGCTCGCAACTAATACAAGAAAATGATATCCATACTATAAAGGGAATCCCTCCTTAGAGTCGTTTAAGCCGGTGACTAGTGTTCGTCACACAATTACCAATTTACCCACATATGATCACAAGTTAAAAAAATCCCTTACACTTCGTCTCTTATCTTCTCTTCTATGTTGTAGTTTGCTACATTATCTTCCCCCTCTCTCTCTACTTTCATACAACTTCTCCCCTTGCATCCAACGTACTCTCTCTCATCCCCCCCCCCCACCCCATCTATCCCTTGATTATTAAATGTTGAGATTTCTTCAACCATGATCAAATCTATTTTCATCCCATAACTATTCGAGCCACAAATTAGGTTTTTTTTCTCTCCCTCTTTCTTTCTCTTTTTTTTTCTCTCTCCTTTTTTCTCTTATATAGGTTTTAAAGTGCTTCAATTTTGGGGGTCAGGGTTTTCGGCAAATCTAACCGATGTAAGATATATTTGAGATTTAGTTTGTATTGTTAGGAAATCCCTAGAAAATCTTTGTGGTCGGAGAAACCCTAGATCAAGCATTATTGAAAACGGATTGTGGTTTGATAATATAGCGAAGAACCAATACATAAATCATGCAAAGAGAACAATCACACATAGCACAAACAATTAACGTGGTTCACCACCAAGGGCTACATACACGGGCGAGAAGATGAAATCAATTATGAAAGAGAAATTATAATCACTCGCTCTCACTGCGATCTTGTTCTTCCCTCCGAACAAGAACATGATCCCTCTCAAGCAATTGAAGGTTGAGAGGCGAAGCCCGTATTGAAGCTTCTCTCTCACCTCCCAAAAGCGTATCTCACAAAGCCATTAGTTTATAGATATCTAGTCAACTCCCTCATATTTATAGGAGATGGTTACATAAGAATCTTGTCCAACAAGCAATAGGAAAAGTAGCACTACAAGAAAAACCACCTTTAGGGAGAGCAAAAAAGTGTCCTAAAAGGCTATTAATCTATCCCTACAGCTGCTATTAGGGACATTTTTAGAGACGGTAAAGTGTTGTCCCCTTAGGGTGGCGTCCCAAATACATTTAGGACGGACACATCCGGTTCTAATACTATTAAGGACGACATTATAAACGAAAAAAATGTCTCTAAACGTCTTATTTTTTCAACTCCTTTGGGGACGGAGTACAACCGTCCTTAATACATAATATTAGGGACGAATTTGTTTGTCTCCATAACAAATGGAGACAAACTTTCCTGACAGCGCCAATATTATTGGGGACGGATTATTCTGTCTCTAATATACAATATTTGAGACGGATTTGTTTACCTCTAAAAGTATGGCGCCAAATTTTCTCGCCAGCGCCAATATTAATGGGGACGGATTATTCTCTCTAATATACAACATTTGAGACGGATTTGTTTGTCTCTAAAAGTATTGACGCCAAATTTTCCTACCAGGACTAATATTATTGGGGACAAATTATTTTGTCTCTAATACACAATATTTAATCCGTGGCAAAAGCATCTCGTTCACCACTGTTTAATCCGTGGCGAATATGTTTTTTAATTAAAAAATTATTATTATTTTAAATGCTCCATTAAATAAATTAATTAATTAATACAAAAGATCTCAGTACATTTACATAATTCATTTTTCTGAATCCTTCAACAAATGAGTTAGGAATGCATTCCTATTCAACATATGCGAGATAGACCTTTTTATTCCCTTTTCGCCGCCACCCTAAGATGCCTTTATCAATGCAGGGTAACCCACAACCTGACAGCTTGCATCTGCATCTTCTGTTGTGTAAACACAAGCTTAATAGTATATATTCCCAGGGATAGACTCCAAAATATTCTCAGTAGATATTATTACCTAAAAGAGAAGAGAGAAGGGAGAAACCACAAATTATCAGATACCAATTTTTGTTAATAAATTAAAAAGATAAAGTTTGTCAAAAACTTAAATGTGAGCCAATCCATGAGCCAGGGTTCTCAAATGCATGGTTCCAACTAGGCCAAACTGCATAAACATAGACATAACACAAAGTCAGATGAGCAAACAATGTGTTATGAAGTGTCGCAAGGTATACCAAGAAGTGGATGTTTATCAAAGTAATCCAAAAAGAATAGAAGGCTCAATACGAACCTCGGCAAGACCTACAATGAGTTGTAGCTAGCATAGTTATTATTGTTGGTCCCACTAGGAACGAAAGTAGTTAACTAAAGTCAAGCTTGTTAATGGAATCCCTCCATTGATAACCCCATTATTGCTCCATGCTCCGCACTGATCTGACTTCGTTTGGCTTCAAAGACACTACATGAATGCTTTTGTAATCTTTTCTGGGCCATGTTTTTGGCATAATGCTTCTGTATCCTTTTGTGTTATGATCAGGCAACCGTTGAACTTTGAGACTAAGAGAAACTCCTCAAGGAATCAAATATAAGAAATTTTGTTTTCGTGCACAGAAATCGGATATTCTCTGATAACAATCCCATGTTGTGAAGTAGAAGCCACATTCACTTGTAAATAAATAGGTACTTTAATGACTCAAGTAACATTAAACAGAGAGTAATAACAAGAAGCCTTAACATACTTAGACTTGTCTATACTGAAGTTCCCTAACATACAGTATACATCTAGTGGAGCATTAATGGCACAAAAGTATAATTAATATTCAAACAGTACAATTGCACTCAATATTACATAACATAATTGTTAAAACAAGATAATCTTATACCTGAATGGGAGAAATCTATGGCGTCCAATTCCCCTAAATCTCAGTGGACCCTCTTGATTTTTTTCATACTTTTTCATACGGTTAAAACAATATGCTAAGTAAGAACCTTGTTGATCAGCTACCTGTATATGTGTGCAGAGATGGTTATAAGTACAAAGACTTATTGGAGTTTGATGATTAACAAAATAGACTCAGAAGAACATATTATATATACATCACCTGAGCAGTTGCAGGAAGATTCTTCATCTGTGAATTCACTTGTGAAAGAGAGGATTTGAACGCTCTTCAATATCCAGTTCAATCGATTCTTTGTTAACATTTGCTTTGGGATCCGTCAATAGATCCACAATATTTTTCATCCAATTATTCATGAATAGATCCTGCACAATGAAATGCAACTATCATGAGAACATAATAAAAGCAACACCTGCCTAGCAGAATGACCAATTTGGACTTTCGAGGACCAACAACCTTTTAAAAGTGAAGAAATGACTTGCGCAAAAACCTTTTTCTGAAGGTTTTCCAATCGTGCATTGGAGGGAGTACCGCAATCTAACATATGGTCTATAATCTAATGCAGGTAGCATGACTAGTTATATGTAAGACTCTTAGATTACTTGTCAAATAATCAGATATTCTCTGATAACAACCGCATTCACTAATAAATAAATAGGTACTTTAATGACTCAAGTAACATTAAACTGAGAGTAATAACAAGAAGCCTTAACATACTTAGACTGGTCTGTACTAAAGTTCCCTAACATACAGTATACATCTAGTGGAGCATTAATGGCACTGAAGTATAATTTATATTTAAACAGTACAATTGCACTCATTATTACATAACATAATTGTTAAAGCAAAAATAATCTTATACCTGAATGGGAGAAATCTATGGCGTCCAATTCCCCTAAATCTCAGTGGACCCTCTGGATTTTCTTCACTCTTTCATGCGGTTAAAACAATTTGCTAAGTAAGAACCTTGTTGAGCAGCTACCTATATATGTGCAGAGTTGGTTATAAGTACTAAGACTTATTGGAGTTTAATGACTTAACAAAATAGACTTAGAAGAACGTATTATATGTACATCACCTGAGCAGTTGCAGGAAGATTCTTCATCTGTGAATCCACTTGTGAAGACCTAACCGCCCGAGGAACCCAGGATCGACTTTGACATGGTCCAATAAATATATAAATCTGTGGATCTTCCTTCTGTTTTCTCACCTTTCCAGAATTTTTCAACTTGAATAGAGGGATGAATCCCAATTATAGCCTTGAACTTAATCGTAATAATATAAATCCAGTAAGCACTATCCAATAGAGAAGAAAAGTTGGCATTTCAATGTGTGCAAAAGGTCCATCATTCTCTTTTCACATACAATAACACTACTAAAGGAGGGATTTTCGCCCTTTCAGATTCTACACCTATCAAATATTTATCAAACTACTACCATTGCAATAAGCATATCACTGAATTCCACATAAGCTAAAGCCATAAACAAGAAATACACATAAACCAATATCCTTTCGATCTTCCCGTACTAACCTGTGCAATACTATGATTTCCGTATCACTGAGTTGGATAACCTGTGCAATACTATGATTTCCGGCTAAGATTTTAGATTGTAAGAAACATAGTCATTAGTATGCAATCGATAAAGAACCAATTGCTTCAGTAAGAAAACATAAATTGAAGCAGCTTCACCCAGTCGTAAATAACATTTTATTAAAGTTATCATATAATAAAGTATATACATGTCTAAAACTATTTGCTAGCCCCCAAATTAATAAATATTCCTTATTAGAGATAGTTTTCTTTATTAACATGCCCCATGATCTATAATTAAAGGTAAGGATTAATACCTAAACAGGAACCACATATCAGCATCAAATTAAATAGATAAAATCAACTAAACCCCCAAATTCACAAGTGAAAAAACTCTAAAAACCAGAGAGTTTATTTTGAAGCAATAATATTATTTTCCCCATTACTGACCAAAATTAAACCCCTAACTACAACAGTATGAAACCCCCAAATACCCATGAATCATTGAATTTTTACCAATTAGAAAAACTCAAGAACTACAAATTCGAAACCCTAACCAAACAACCAATAATTTCATTTAGAAACGAAAGTTCAATTCTTAGGATACTAAATTATTTACCTGATCTAAGAGGAGATAAGCAATGGAGGTAAAGTCCGACAAAGAGATACTCAGATAGAGAGAGAGAGAGGTGTACCTGTGAATCACCAATTGAAACGAACTCTGTGAAATTGAACTGATCGATTGAAATCAACAAGTCTGAGAACAATGCACCGATTGAAATCAATTGAAATTAGTTTCTAAATGCCTAAATAAGATAGAACTCAAATTAAAGTTCTGCTTATTCAAATTGATCAAGGAGAGAAAATGTGTTGGAGGTAAAATTTTGTTTTAAGAAATACCTAGATCGAGTAGAGAGAAGAGAGAATAAAAGGGTTTTTATCTTTTGATTTCACGTGTTGAATACTTAGAGCAGTAAACAAGGCCGAAACTAAAATATTCAAACAATATTTCTTGCCACAAATTTGTGTTTTTTGCTACGGTTTTTCGTAACACGTTGATGTCTCTTTTGGTACATAAACTTTTGGCCACTACTATAGCCTATTGGGCACAATAAAACTTGTGGTAGTCTACCACAGATAAAGCTATGGCAAAAACTATAAAAGTCATCAGTGGTTATTGCCCCTTTTTCTTGTAGTGTGACCAATTAAGTGATTTCATATCTGAGAACTTGAACTGATGGATAGAAATCAACAACTTGAGATTAGTAACAAATCGAGTACAACACAACAATTGAAATCAGATTCTAAATACTTGAATTGATTAGAAACAATCAATAACCAAATTGAGATTAAAGTTTTGTTTACCAAATCGATGAGAGAGAGGTGAAGAAGTTGAAGTTTTTGTTTATGAAATTCTGAGCCGAGAAAAGGAAACAAAGGGGTTTCTATCTTTTGATTTTGCTGCATACTACAGCGGGAATTAAATAGAGGCTGGAGCTAAAACATTTCGCGCAATATTTCTTGCCACAGATTTGTGTATTTAGCCACGATATTTTTTAACACAGACCCTTGACTTCAATATCTTTTTTGGCAGATAAACCTTTGGTTACTACAATAGGCTATTAGCCACGATAAAACTTGTGGTACTCTGTTACTGATAAAAGATTGTCAAAAACTAAAAGTTATCAGTGGCCATTGCCCATTTTTCTTGTAGTGTCAATTAACTAGACTACCTATAGATATAAGATAACAATGAAAGACACGAGAGTATTGAACGCCTCCATCGCCAAAACTCTCCGACACTCAACCACGAAAACCCCACAAAACATCACACACATTATCAACCCAATACGTTTAACAACATCCACCAACACATTAAATTTTAGATTCCCCTCTTTCTCCACTGTACATCAGAAAGTACCAATTTCAGGAATCATCTATTATGTGGTTACTAGAGATAAACATAAATTAGCAATTCAATAAATCATAAACTATCAATTCAGTAAATCACCAAGAGTAGCAACAATAAATGAATTAGGGTATCAGTTTTAGGGTTGTGATTGTGTATTGGGATTTATTGCAGTCGTAGAGAGTTGATGGAGGAAGGATTGCTGGGAAGGGGAGTTAACTTGCGTGCATGAAATTGGGCTTTTTCATTTTCGTTTTTGTTAATTATAAGGGACAGCCATGTCCACCAGTCCCTAAACTTATACAATTAGGGACAACCAAATCCAAGAGTCCCTAAATTTATACAATTAGGGACACTCAAATTTAACAGTCTCTAAACTTATATTATTAGGGACAGAGTAATTTTTTACGTCTCATAAACTAAAATATTAGAGACTGATTCAAAGCCATCCCAAATATTTGATTATTAGAGACACATTTTACTCCGTCTCTAATATCTGGTCCCTAATAATTATTATTTTTGTAGTGTAGGTTCATAAACCAACATTAAGTTGGAAATTAACCTTCCCAAATTGGGAATTTATTTTATGAAACTACCACCACCATGCAATTCCATTTTTGACTAAGTTTTGCAGTTTCTAAAACAACAAAGCACTTCCTCAAAGTCAAATACTACGAAACCTGCTTCACAAGTAAACTTTACATGACCCGAGTGAAACAAAAATTCTCCACCTTGATGAGATTCATCAATCAATCTTTAAATTGCCCTTCTTCAAATCTACCTTGTTTGAAGATCCAAAACCAAGTAGATGCATAGTTGCATACACCTCCATGGTGCACCCAAAACTGTTGAAGAAAGCACCAAGTCTTCACACAACTAAAGCCCGACACTAAAATTGGTACCAATCACATATTAACTTAATTGGACTATAAGTTATGTCGATCATCTGTAAAGATTTCATACTAACTAAAATAATCCCATAAAATACGCAACTCTGCAAACTGCAGTACACGGTTACAAACTATACCACATGATTACAAACTGCTGAACTAACTCGATACGCTAACACAGCGGTAAAGCCAACCATCTCATCAAATACTCTGTAAAATCAAACAAATTTCCCAACTGATCGTGCTAAACAAACCACTGCTACCATCAAAGTTACTGTATAAAATGGCAACCATGTGAGCCAAGACCCAATAGAAACTCAATCCAACAAATAAGATACCATGATGTATCTCAAGAACATCCCCAAGGCACAAATGAGTGATAACCATACTCGCAACATGCGGTGAAAAGAGGGATCGTCGCCAAACAAAATCTATATGTGTAAAGTAGTACCTACCATCGTGACATACTCACTGCTCCAAACATGAAACACATACTTCAAGCAACTGGATTTAAATCTAGAAAATCTCTCTAGGCAGTTCTCATGAGAATTGACTTAAACTCGTCAAAGAGTTGAGTCGAGTCCTAGATATGAAGATCTATATCCAATAACAACATAATGAATATAATCAACATAGGAATGAAAATAAATACAAACTCAGCCAAAAGTTACAAAAGTATATGCATGAATCCACTCTCTCTAGTACAGCCACGTACCATCAAACAATATGTGTTAAGTTACTTGAACTTATATTAGCGGCAAAATTAAATAGTACACAGTCTTCTCACCTAAACCACGCAATCCTCTACATAAGCAGCGTCAAGCATATATAATAAAGTATCCATACCAACCATCAACAAAGACATCTTAGCTGAAGCACAAAAGCATAACCAACTCCACCTGACTAAAACTTCATTAAGCTCTAGTGACATGGAGAATTTTAATGATCTGTGTAGATTACTTTTGCTTCAGATTTCTCAAAACTTTATAAGTTAAAAATATATTCTCCTTTATTTATTTTCTATTTGAATATAAAGATGTTGGTTTGTCATAATTTTCTTGTCGATGCTTGTAGCGATAAATGTTTGTCTAATATATTGTGACTTGTATGATTGAATGAAATTGACTAAAACAATATTGTATGTTGGTAATTGAATTGTCGAATAAAATTTGAAATTTGAATTATGTGGAAGATATTCCTGAGAATATAGGAGAATTGTAAATAAGGTAAAATGTGTGTGGGTAATGATAGAATTTAAATGGCTAGCTGTACTCCTGTGGAAGATATTTTAAAGTATAATAAAATAGATGTACATCTTTGTCATAAAATAGATTGTGCTTTGTTGAGTATGGATATATCAGTGGATGTTCAAAGAGATATGGAATGGTTGGAGCAACAGTGGATGGGTTTGTTGGCTTTTAGAAGGCGAAGAATCAAAGACTTTGAGAAAAGACAGGTAAGGTGTTTTGCTCGAGTACTCGAACGGTCGCGAGGTGGTACAATAAATAGTTATGTGGGGTCTATAAATAGCCTCGTATTAGGCGACTGTTTAGATTTCACAATTTTTTAAAAAAAATCCATCAAGTGCAAATTTCTCGTGCTCGTCACTAAAATTGTTGTCAATAGTTGGGAAGGAGGAGATAAGTGTTTTAATTGAGAGGGCAAAACATGCTAAGCAGAGGGATACTAAGGCAGTGCGAATTCATGGTTAGTGGTTTCGTTGTATTTTGTTGATATTCTTAGATTTTGTTGAGACCCTTTGTAGATTTAGGCATGTAAGTGATAGTATAGGAATTTAATTGCATTTAGATGGTTGTAGGGTAAGTAATTAGGGAAATACTGCTATGGGGCTATTTGTAAATTGGTTGTGATATGGAGTGTTTATGGTGGTTTGATTGTGGCATTGCTGTAAAAAATATTTGTAAGGGTGTTGGAGAGAGAGAGGTTGTTGGAAATGGGTGGTGATTATTGAAGAGAGTAATTGGTGAGTATCGCTATCTTTACGGCGCGACTGTGGAGGAATTTGCCAAATTTGGGAGGAGTTCATTAATGGATTCCCAAATTATGTGTGATGTGGCCGAATTTTACGTCGGAGAAGGTGGATTCCCATATTTTTTTGAATTCGATTCGTTTTGGCGAGAAACAGGCGAAGTCTACTCGAGAAGTTTGAGGTTCCTGAATTTCGGGAATAAAACATTAGTATAGTAATCGATGTTAGCACTAAGAAATAATAGTAAAGATTTATTGTATCGAGAGCTGAATATAGTAACTGTTCGTGTAGATAGTAATGATAATAATAAGAGAATGATGTGTTGGAGATTAAACTCGACAGCTATATGAATATTAACATATGAACATATATAATATATCAGATATGAGAGATACTAATTGTTAAAAAAATTAATCTGATTTTCAGGTTCATAAAAAATGGCTGAACCTATCAATATTGATGATAAAGAAATCTTTGGGAACTTTCCAGATGTAGAGCCACTTTTAATTGATGTGACAGCGTGAGCCTAAAAGTTGGGAGGTAGTTAGAGGGTGTGGTCGAGTAGCGCAGATGTAGCTAGTGTCGACCACTTTCGGGTGGTACCTCAGATTGTGAAAGTTTCTGACGAGGAGGGTACCAAAATAGATGTGGATTATGAGCCACATGCTAGTGACCGAGAAGGTAGTGGGAGTGGGGAGGAATATGTTGAGGAGGGGTAGGAGGCTTGTTATGGGGCGGGTCCAGAAACAAAATAGATATTAAGTTTAAAGAATAAATACGGTATTCCTCAAGATATTAGGTTAGAGGAATATCAATATGATATGATTGATCAGTAAATACCTTTGGGTTGGATTCTCGTTCATCGAGAACAAATTAAAAAGAGTTTGAAGCTCTCTCTTTGAGTTAATCAAAAGAAGCTGTTGAATTTCTTCGACGTGGCCCCTGGTTAGTTTAACCCAAATATTTATGACCTTTTTCATGCATGTAGGGTGATAAACAGTCAATTAAAGGTAGGGGTGAAGAGTTAATTATAGTGGATGATCTATGTGTAAACGACACACTCAAACAAACCCTCAGAAGCTAGGATATCGATATTTGGCGAGGTTTTTGAAGAAACTGATGTTTTATGACATAGTTTTAACAAAAGGGCGGTATAGTGATGAACGTCTTCTTATTTAAGGGAATTATGAGTTCGACAAGAAATATCCTGGGGAGCCCTTGAAAAGAAAAACTTTCCATCTAAGTTTGTGGTTAGGTAACATAAATGTCGATGTTTTGGTTCTATTTATTGTTAAAATTATTGTGTAACTGATGTTTTTTGTTTGTACAGCTTTGAAGGAGATTGATAAGAACTCATAAGTACAAGAGCAACTGTACAATATCATGAAGGGTTTCTACGGTAAGGATCAAGAATCTTATCATTGACCAAGAGAAAGTGGGCACTCTGTTTTAAGAGGCAGGCTTAAAGAGATCGAGGGTTAATGGGGCAGAGGTTCCAGTAATCGATCGAAAGATGTCTGCGAAGAATAAAAGAGCTGTAGAGGAGAGCTTGACTTTAGAGAATCCTTCACTAGCTGGGTATACAACGGACTCTGTTATGACTAAGAGAAATTCTATGTTTACAGAAACTTTAGGGAAGGGGAAAAAGAAAAGGGTGGCCAGCCAAGTCATTGCTCCTTTGCTATCCCCGAAGAGGATGCCTCAAAGGTCAGCCATTGAGGACGGGGTAAAAGTCAAGACACCAATTGTTGTGCCTGAAAGGCGACCTCTATTAGCTTCGACGAGCATGCTGCCGAAGAAGAAGGTGTTTTTCAGAATTGTCGAAGAAGAAATTTGTCGAGGAATCTGAGACTTAGGTCCAAAAGACTATGGATGCTTATGTGTCTAGGATGGATGTGCTGAGGAGGAAGTCGAGAACTGCTTGGTTAGGACAGAGAGTTTGATAACTTTTCTTAGCGAGGGCCACCGAAACATGTCAAAGGTGAGAAATTTTTCTGCTTTGATTTGTTTAAAGAATCTGGTACTTCATTCGAATACTCATATTATGAATGTAATACAAATAAAGAAGTTGTTGACTGAGGCCAAAGGTAGCATTGTTGGTGGTGGCACGCTGGCAAATCAGCTGGTTGCTTACAAGAATATCAAGAAAGACCTAACAAAGGAGAAAGAAAATCTGATCGAGGAAAAGAAGAAGCTTGATGCGAAGTTGAATAGGTACAAGCTGGATGCTGGGAAGGCGAAGGAAGTTGCCCTTCGTGATGAGGAAAAAGCTTGGGATAAAAAGGTTGAGGAGATAAAGGTCGACCTGGTAAAGGATAAAGAGGATGCTTTGGCCTTGCTGAGAACAAACTTTGAGAAGGATGTGTGGGAGCAGGTCAATGATGCTCGAAGGTCGATAGAGGTGGAGCATGGGAAAATTTTAGAGGAGGTAAAGGCCGAACTTATGCGAGAAAGTCTCGATGTTTGTAAGAAGGTGAATGCTAAATATGCAGGGCAGTTCGAGGTGATGGAGCAGAAGAAAATCATTACAAAGGATTGGTCATTGTTGGGAACTTGGTTTTTAATGATTGTGATGCGGAAGACAAAGTTCTGGAAGCCCCTGAGGTTCCTAGTGGAACGAAGGTTGTTGAGGATCCTGTGATGATGATTTTCAAGGGTTTTCGTCTCGAGGAAATAGTGGACGAGTTCGCTCCAGGTGGTTTCGCAAAGATTGATGATGTAGTATCTACCCGTGCAAAATAACTCATTGTTGTAACAAACTTTTGTTTTTGATGAGAGATGTAAAAATGGTCGATGAGACGAAAACAATATTTAACTATGTTTCTTGAATGCTGATGTGTTTGTTTGTCAAAGATTTGAATAAAAGTAATTGATGCATAATTTTTGCTAAATTTATGCTAAGTTTTGATATTCGACCAGATCGATATTTGTAAAATGTGATTGTAGATAGTAGCAGAGTGTTGCACTGAAGCAAGTATTCGTGATGAGTGAAAGATGGCCATGTAATGGCAAGTATCAGGAATGATTTCCAGATGTGAATTCTCAATGGGGTATTTGGGTTTGGATTGAAAATAACAAAGCATAACATGTTTTTTTCGACAAGTAATAAATGCAAATAAGATTATCCTGTAATTGGATAGTGTTTGT
This sequence comes from Kingdonia uniflora, assembly GCA_014058105.1. Lineage (NCBI taxonomy): Eukaryota > Viridiplantae > Streptophyta > Magnoliopsida > Ranunculales > Circaeasteraceae > Kingdonia > Kingdonia uniflora. The sequence continues at coordinate 2,710,556 of JACGCM010002813.1, forward strand.
CGAAGAATTAAATGTTAGTTTTGACGCATACTTATCAAGTATGGATCGAGACTAAGTAAGGATAGTTAAGATAGTTGTAAAGATAGTAAAGATGATTGTTAGTTTGGATGCATACTATTAAGTATGGACCGAGACTAAGTAAATATAGTAAAGATGATTGTAAAGATGTAATTAAAAGTAAAGATAGTTGTATTGGAGTCGTCGAGAGTGGTTACAGTTGTTATCTGTGAAATATTTTTAGTTGGGTTGTATTCCACGGATACTCGAGCTGTATTTTGCTCTCAGTCATTAGCCAGTAAGTCCCGCTATCGGTTTTGTCACTGACAATAAATGGTCCTTCCCAATTTTTTAACAATTTGTTAAAATTCTTAGGTCGAATACTATTTTGAATTCGTCGAAGGACAAGGCCGCCAATGCCAAATTTTAGCTTTCAAACCCTTTTGTTCTAAGCTTTCTTGAGTGTGTCATTGTCACGGCCCAGCCCGGGACCGCCTCTACAGTGCCCGAAGCACACTGGAATAAGGGACCGTGCGGCACACACGCACGTGCCGTCGTTGTGTACCAGCCATCTTCACGGGCGCGGCGCGCCAGTGGCATACAACCCGCGGATGCTAGAGTGACATTCGGATAATTCTGGATACTCGTGAGGGGTCATCGAATAAGTATTCGATATAGACAACAACGTTGAAGGTTCCCTCAATAATCCCTACAGCGTAATCTCTCGCGAAGCGCGCGAGGTACATAAAACACACCTGCCCTGTAGCGGATTAGGGTAGCTCAATATGCCGGTTTCCAGATAAGGGACTCATATATTATCCATTTGTAAGGGGCGGTGTGTCTCGGATAGCCCGCAGGCATAGCGGCGCCATATGAAGCCCTCTTTGGAAAATTGGCCTGCATTGCGAGACAATGTCCCCTGGCCTTCCCTTGGCCTAGGAGAACTCATGACTATCCCTTACAGATAGCCCATGAGCCGGTGTCCTTGATGGCCAAGCATTAAAGCTTTTTTAGTCATGGGGAGGATTGGACCAAGGTTCCTCCTTAATATAGCTACTAAGTAAATAGTCAAGTTCCAAAAGGAAACGTTAAAACATGAGACGAAGCGTACTGGCCCTTTTCGCCCCCTTAACTGAATCCAATTTTGACGAAACTTAGCGTACAACTATACTAGGATTTAGAGAACATATATACTCGGACATAACTCAAAACACTCGGGTGAATTTGGCCAGCGTTCGGTAGGTCGTCACACCCTCCCGCACTTAAAATAATCTCGACGTCCTCGTCGAGAACCTTCTTCAACACGACACTGCAAGGATTCAATCTTCTGCATCTTCAAGTAACCAACAACTCTTTCACACTTAGTTTAGAGTACTATATCTTCTTCTCTGCTAGCGGATATTGAGTCCAACTGCTAGTCTCGATGCTGATAACTGTGCCTTCAGAACTGAACCTTAACTTCGCCCTTTCCAACTGAAGTACGTGGTGACTGACCTTGATTCGAACTCTGGAGTCTGCCTTCTTTTCTGGATATTGTCTCGTGGTCTCAAACCTTCTAAAAAATGTATGGGCGCGCACTCTAGCATCACGCCCTCTGAAATGCGCTGCTTCCTGCTGCAAGCGCATTCTCCCCTGATATAATGTGGAATGTCGCTCTTCTCGACAAACCAAGGGCGTCTCCCCTGGACAGCCCAACGAGGATATCTGTAATCCCGTCCAAAAGTGTGCTCACTTCCGAGTGACACAATGCCTTCGATGCTCGAGAGTTCAATCTTCTGTGAATCTCAGCCTCAAACTTCACTCTTCATCTGCGAGTGGATAGAAGCAAGTCTTCTAAAACCAAGGGGTAAACTCTCCTCAACTGTACGGAATGCTTGTCGCGCTCCGAAACTACCTGACTGCCCTTCAATTAACTCTGTAAAGGTCTTCAAACCATGTCCGCCCTTCTTAAGGAACATCGGGGACACAACATCAAGATGTAGCACTTTAGCCTTACCAGTATAGAACTGAACTGGCACTCATTATTCACTTGGGCGAGGGAGGGTAGCCCCCAAAAGGTAGCATACTCTCAAAGTCGCGCCAACCCTCTTGTCCTACCGCCAACATAACTACGAGGCAGCCTATCAAGGCGCGGGTACTCTGATCCCTACCGCCATCTAACCATCGAGGTCCGCCATAAAGGCATCTTGTGTAAACTTGTAAAACCCATGAAACATCTATCTGTGCAGCCACGTTTCTGCTCTACCACTTCGTAGTAGGCCATCATCTAACCAATGTAGTGCTAGATGGCATCTGCACCTAACTTGGCTGTAGGAAGGGTGATCGTTCCTTCGGTATCACCAAGGTCTCTCACTTTGGAGGACTTTTATCTACCTCACTCTCCCAGGAGGACTTCTCAATGTCTCTTCTCTGACGATGACTTTACACTGGCATCTGCACTTGCCAAACTCTGGTGGTAATGACCCTTGCTGGAACCTGCATACATCTGCGTCACAACTTATAGCTCTTCCCACACTTAATAAGCTCGACATCCGCGTCGAGAACAAAGCTGTGACATATAACTGACTGACTGTTGAAGTGTTTCTCCATCTCTACATCCCTACTCCAACCAGAGTACTTGGGGTACTTGGGAACAAGATACTGTCACTGCACCTGTCGCCCTGAGCTCGTTGGCTTGCCATGTCCAACTGCTATCAAACTCGCGGAGACCAATCTTCATGCTGTCGCAATCATCTTTAAATTGAAGCGTAGCCATTCTTTGTCTCTTAAACGAGCTTCAGTAAATGCAGCCAACTCTGAACGGTCACTGGGATGTGGTCTTCTAAAGACACTCCATCAATACAAGCATAGAACGAGGCGCGGGAACTCTATCCCTACCACCAACCACCAAGTGATAAGGAATTGGGAAACTGATATCCAATTCCGCTCAGGATCTTTTACCCTAGAGTAATCTTCTATTTTAGATCATGTCTGAGGTAACCTGCACAACTGACTGTAGCTAAACTCTGTTCTGCGACAACCACGTAACTTACTAACCTTTGGAAACGTGAGTCTTCATCCATCTGTGAGCTTAAAATGACCTAGAACCATCTTGTGGAACAACATGGATCAACTCGGCTAGAGCACTCAAACGCCGACAAATCTGAAACTCACTACGGAGCCAGAGAACAAACATCACTCGGCATCTTGCCTTCTTTGAGTGGGCAAAGCAGTGTCCTATATAACTGAGGACCAACTGCAGATAAGCGACAACCCATCTTGAGGTTGCAGTTCATGTCGCGTAACAACGAGGAACTCTGCCCTCGACGTCTACCTGATGATATCACTATGTGCAAACTCGGGACCCAAACCATGTCTTCATTTGTTACTTCATGCCGCTTCATCTTCGGCCCATGACATTCACCTCCGGAACGTCTCTGTGTCCAACTCAGAACAATCACAACGAGTATCTCTCAGGATTCTTCAATCTTCTATAGACACTAAGGAATTCTAACCAAACCAAGCTTCGCGGATTCCACACAAAAGTACTCGGCAACTGACACTGACCATATCGATCTCTGCTGAGGGGCATCGTCCATGATAACAACTATTACTAAACTTCGCAGTGTGTATGCAAACCGAATACAATAATAACCTGCTAGATCGCCCTATTACTATTCTTCGTAGAGCATCTGCTACACTGACCAGCCTTCTAGAGACAACCAACGATATAGATCAACACGCCCAACTCAAATATCAATCCTCCTCTTAGCGTCATTGTCCAAAGCACTCTTAACTTGATCATTCTCGCGCTCAGATATGAAGCCTTTCTCTCGCGTCCAATAACAACTGACATGTAGGCAACTTGCTCTACAAACGTTCACAACGGTGCTTGGATCATCTCTGCGGAGCAACTACGACTCTGAAGATCACAGCTGACAAGTAGGTATCCCGCATTTCTAACTCGGGAACCATCACAAAGATCTGCTCTAATAAGATCTGATAACTCGGCCCAACTCTAGACCGATTATGTGAGACGTAGGCACAATCCATCTACGCTCTACCAACTCAAGAGCTAAGCTTTAACAAGCTATTCTCGCTCGGATACCATCTGTCACGCCCTAGCCCGGGGCCGCCTCCACAGTTCCCGGAGCGCAGCGGATTAAGGGCCCCTGCAGCGTACACGCACGTACCGTTGTCGTGTACCAGCCATCTTCACGGCCACGGCGCGCCAGTAGCATACAGCCCGCGGATGCTAGAGTGACATCCGGATAATCCTGGATACTCGTGAGGGGTCATCGAATAAGTATTCGGTATAGGCAACAACGTTGAAGGTTCCCTCAATAATCCCTATAGCATAATCTCTTGCGACGCGCGCGAGGTACGAAAAGCACACCTGTCATGTAGCGGATCAGGGTAGCTCAATATGCCAGTTTCTAGATAAGGGACTCATATATCATGGGGCGATAAGCCTGGACTATTTATATTGTCCATCTGTAAGGGGCGGTGTGTCTCGGATAGCCCGCGGGCATAGCGGCGCCATATGAAGCCCTCTTTGGAAAACTGGCCCGCATTGCGAGGCAATATCCCCTGGCCTTCCCTGGGCCTAGGAGAACTCATGACTATCCCTTGTAGATAGCCCATGAGCTGGGGTCCTTGATGACCAAGCATTAAAGCTCTTTTAGTCATGGGGAAGATTGGACCAAGGTTCCTCCTTAATATAGCTACTAAGTAAATAGTCAAGTTCCAAAAGGAAACGTTAAAACATGAGACGAAGCGTACTGGCTCTCTTCGCCCCCTTAACATAATCCAATTTTGATAAAACTTGGCGTACAACTATATTAGGATATAGAGAACATATATACTCGGACAGAACTCAAAACACTCGGGTGGATTTGGACAGAACTCTTTAACGGCTATATACATAAGTCTTCAAAATAGATGGACATGAATCCCACTAGGTTACAACATCAATGGTGATAGTACAAACATCGAATAAAAACTTGACACTTAAAGACAAAGCTACGAGAATGCTCAAACGAGGATGATTTCCTAAAGCTAACAATAAAGTAAAAAAAATCTTAAAAGAGTAGATCTATAAGCTCGATGAATCAATAGGACAGTAAGTATCGTGATACGATGAGTCAATAATCCTAAAGAAAACTATCAGATATTAGACACCAACAATTGACTTTATACTCAGGATAAACTGTCGGTTCATAACAAATAGCTAAACAATCTAAGATTTATAGTGTTCATAGTCCTCGTTTCTTGCTCATCAAAAGAAAAATGAAACATTAACCACACTCGATAGCGTAACCCAGCGTTCTTATATCAACTACCAAATCAACGATAATACACAAGGACAAAACCAAAAGAATACAGAGTACGCTTAAAATAATTCTAAGATAAACAGATACAATAAACTCTAAGTAGACAGGCACAATACCAAAGACCGTGTCTTACAAAAGCTATACCGCCCAAGCGAGTTGACATGAAACCAAGAACTATATATTAGGATCTTATTATGTTATTAGTATCCAAGGACAAAACCACGAGGATAACATAGATAAACCCAAATAGGTAGTGCCTAACCCCATTATCATATATCTTTGAAACTAAACTAACAAAGTCGTTATATCTATAAGGTGATAACTATAATCTCTAAACTTTATTCTAATAATAGTGGTTAAACCGCGTCTCATTCGTATATCTATATATACTGACTGCCGAACCTAACTACTCATGACAAGGAATAGGTTAGGTACCCAAATAAGCAACCAACAATTCCATACTCATATATTAACGACGCAAAGTCATCGCATCTACAATAATAACCAAGGATATAACGATCTATAGCTAAATCACAATTTGCCCATAGGTTTTACTAACTTATCAAACCCTTAAATACTCATGTAAATGCTGGATAAAATGAATAAACCATTTAGGTGCCCTTAGTCATTAACCGTGTACTAGCCTTAATCAATGTATAAATATAATAAACCATGTATTACTATTACTTACAAATTAGAATAATGATTCAGTTATTTAGGGTGGAAAAACTCGCCTTATGCAATGCTCAAGATGAATCAATCCAAGTAAATAATTCAACTCTCCAGCAACATTATATCACGGACAGAACTACCCGATTAAGAACGACAACATACACAGAACTCTTCGGGGTTATAACACTAGTACAAACAACGAAGAATAAGTCTAGTTGTACCATACTAACCTGACTATAGCTACATTGAACCAAAGTACTAATTATAAAGTTTTCCACTAAACTACTAACCAAGCAAGTACTCTAATCTGTTATAAGGAAGTAGCTGATTTTTAATGTCCAAGAAAAAGAAAATAGCAAATGATGTTGATCTTCAAAGCAAGCATGACAAGCTAGCTGTAATTGTTAATGAAGGAAGGGTTTGATGATTATTAAAAGGTCCATACAACCCTAAAGTTCTTAAATACAAAGGAGGGAAAAAAATGGAATAAAAAGAACAGTTTGGTCTGAAATTATAGCCTGTTCATGTGGGAAGGTGTGGGCGTTAAATGCTTTTAAGCTTACAGAAAATTGGGAGGGTCCTTTTCTGATCATTGGCCGTACTGGCCTTGGATCCTACTACCTCATGACAGAGAAAGGCGTCCGAATACCAAGCCCTGAAGCACTAGGAGATTGAAACTATATTATCGTTAAGTCCCTAGTTCCTAAGTACATAATGCCTCTATTCTCATTCTTTATATTCTAAAAGTGAGATTCCAATCTTCAACAGTTTGTATATTCTTTTCTACTCAATAAAAACTTTTAAGTTTTTCCCCACATTATTCTCTACAGACATAGATGTAGTATCTACTAAATCTCAAAGATTAAAGCGAAGGTAATAATAGCTTTCAATCGATACATTTATAGTCGAAGATTAAAGCAAAGGTAATACTAGTTTTCAATCGATACATCTACGCTCAAAGATTAAAGCAAAGGTAGCTTTCAATCGATACATCTATACTCAAAGATTAAAGCATAGGTAACACTAGCTTTCAATCAATACATCTATACTAATATCAACGATTAAAATAAAGGTAATACAAGTTTTCAATCAACGATCTCTACTACCTCTAAGATACATGATAAAGCATAGGTAATACTAGCTTTCATCTCACTAAACATCTGCCATACATAAACAATAGGCCACTTATACAGGTTTTTCTTATGGAAGGTCAGCTGCGCTTTCCCCTACCATAGGAGGTCATGAAGCCATAAAACTGACGCTCGAGCAGCTACAATATCTCTTCCTCACTCTACTCGTTGCAGTAATGGGGCCTATATCAGTTTCCATAGAGTTCAGGCAATTCTCTCAATCTAGTTCAGCATTGCAGATACAACCTTTGAGTAAAAAACAATCATGCAAGGTATCCCTTTCGAACTCCAGCCTCTTTACTTCTTTTACAAAATAGGCAAATACTAACCATTATCTCCCTCGAATGCACCTCCTCTATGCAAATCCTGTGTCGGCTCAGAATGGCCAACTCAACAAAATTTACCTTTAGTTTCATATGATGTTTATCCAAATGTACGTAATGGGCCTTAACTCACTCTAAGCGTCACTCTAAGTCTACCATGGCATTAGTTAATTACGATACTAATCCCATCGACTTCTCTTCCTCAGCTCGATGTTTCCTTTTTAACTCCTCCAATTTAATGCGTAGTACCGCAAACTCTACATCATTTATATCACGTATTCTGGCACTAGAGTTCTTCAACATCTCATCCTTTTTCATGATAACTTCATTTAACTCTTTCTTTTTGAGGAGAGAAACCTCTAACCTATCACCACCCTCTCTAGCTTGTTCATTAGCTTTCCTTACAGTACCTCGAATGAAAACTAAATTTGCCTCGAACTCTTTAATTCGAACTTATGTATTAACCACATCACCCTTTGTAGTTGCCACCTCGTCGTCATTATTTTACTTCTTCGACCTCTCTCAAACCTCAACCTTCTTGTCATGTGAACTTGCCAAGACGGCCTTAAACTTCGCCACTCGTTCATTAAGTTTATCACATTGATTTTGAGTGCTTCGAAGACTAATATTTTTTACTTGTACAACATCACTCAACTTCTTCAATTTACTTTTGGCACTTGCCAAGTTAGCTCGTGCATTCACCAGTTTGTTTTCCTTCTTATCCACTTGCCCCCTCAAACTAGCAAGATTATCCTTTAGTTCTTTTACTTCAACCTCTAGCATTTTGATACGGTTGTACGACATCCACTTCCTTACCTCTCGCTCCCAACAATTCTACCGTGCTCTTTGACTCCGCCACTTCACTAGCTCGAATAGCTTCTAACTCGGCCTATACAAACTGTTCGATTAAAACAATAATTCACAGATACGTTCAATATACTACAGTTCACAACATTACTCGTAAATCTAACAAAGTTCTATATATTACGAGCCAACAAAACGAGATCTTACTTAGCCCTCTAGCTACGAAGTTTTCTCAACCTGGTGACAATACCAAATGCATCTCAAAATCAAATGAGACTGCTGATTCTCTCCTATTTCAAAGTATACATTTTTATCACTCCCATTCCTTTTCTTACATTTCCAAAAACGATGTGATTATGCACTTCTTAGGTTACTCTTATTATCTTTTTATGATATAGCACCTCTAAAAATTTTAACCTACAGTAATTTTTATATGTCATTACTTTTCTCTAAACTCTTATGCCAACCCACAGGATTTACATATAGAGCTATTCTAAAATTTTTAGCTAGTTCTAACCTGAAGCTCCGTATGCAAAGTCAATAGAGTTGCTAAAGAGTTTTGCTCCTTAGCGAGCTTTTTCTCTAAATCCTCAATTTTAAGGCGCAAACCTTTTAGTTCCTACAAATCAATATTTACAACGTATTTTAGACTACTCCATAAATATCCTCCAAATGTATTTCATACAATAACAGACATCCTTTCACAAATCAAACGAACTTCACTGTTTACTCTACCTTCTCATCCTCTCCTCCTCGGTTCTCTAAATTAGTCCTCGTCGAGATCACATCCAACCCTTTAGCTGTCTCCTGGGGAGATCCACCTTCAACATCAGGCTCCTCTTCTGCCTTGTCTTCCTCCGATTCCACAAAGCACTCCTCCATTACAGCCTCAATATTGGCCACGGAATACCCAACCTCCAGGAGCCTTTGACCGAGGTTGTCACGGGAAGCTGTAACTTCCTCTATATTCTTTTTCGCCTCTGCTACGAGATTAAGCATAGTGACCAGGAATGAATCCTTTAGGTCTATTATCATAGAGTTCGAACACTCCCTCTCCTGTACTAAGTCTGCTTCAAGCAGAGCAATTATCTTCTCAAGCTTAATCCACCCATCTTCGAACCCGAGGCAAGTTCCTCTCAACATACGGGAAACCTGCAACAATGAGGACATTTTAGTTTGAGATTACACACAAATAAATAAATTAAAGAGTTATTCCTACCCAACAAAGCTCTAGGTTCACAAATAAGTTCAAATCCTCAGCACCTTCTCGTGCTACCACCCTCAGCTTGTTCTCCCGACCAACAACTCGTCCTCTACAACCAGACTACTCCCAGCCTCCTTCCCCTCACTCACTGAACCAGGAGCTTCAACTTTTCTCTTTTTTGAACTCATTGTGACCTCCACACTCTCCGTGGTTGCCAAGCTTTAATCATCAGCTTTCACCTTCTTCTTTGGATACCGTTGAACTAATTTGCTCCATGTATCCCCAACAGGATTTGGCTTCAGTGACATCGGTGTAGCCCTTACCAGTATTGGAAGTACTCTAACATTTTATCCTGCCTTTCTTCCATCTTCTGGGGTCACGCCAGTTCAAGATATTTTTCTCTTAGCTTGAGATTTATGAACTTTTTCTGACCTGCTGTTCGCCCTCTTGAACCTGTTTATCTTAAGCTCCCCCAATACAATCTCGAGCTACTGCATCAATCAGTGAATCCTTTCTCGCAACTTGAGAACGAGGATCTACATACACATAAAGCATTGTTACATGCGCACAAGACGCTAACACAAAAGTAAAGTTCGATATCGCAAACAATTACTTATTTTTCTTCATAGTTTTATATATAAGGTCCATGGGTTCCGCATCCACTTGTTAGAGACAGTCGCCTTTTACCCATATCATATTATCATTCCACACTCGGCTTGCCGAATTCAGGTCAAAGAATAGAGGTCAAAACGAACTGGAAGAGAAGTAAATACCCCCAGTCGCTGAATAATATTTTAAAGTATAATACTGCAACATGTCTAAAGGGATTATCCTCCTCTCCACCCCCTTAAATGCTCACCTTATATTCAAATTATTGCACACATTTAGCACCTCCCACACATTCCCATTCAGCTGGGCAAGGCATGCCTCAATAATATTCAAAATAACTTTAGCCAAATTGCTTAAAGGCGTTAGAAGCCCAAAATTTAACTGGGAAAGGTAACACAAGAATCCCTCATCCAGATCACTTTTGACAGCCCCAATGAAGTACTCAAGGGAGATTGACTCGTCTACTCCCATCTCACGTTTCTTTTGCTTCAAATTAAGAAGTAAGAAAAAGTATTGCTCCCTATTTTTAATGGTACACCCCTAAACGAACTCCCTGCATGTTCTATCACCTCACCCATACACCACCTAGGCTACCTTTCATTTCACAAAACTCCTTGAACACATCTGCATCTATAGGATATGGTAAGTAGTTACCAGGAAAATCAGAAAACTCAAAATTATTCTTCCCCTCCACCTCTAACTCTACCTCATCTGAGCTATTACTTATTTGCTCTCCCCCAGCAGAGTATACACAATCAACCCCTACAGGTACCTCATTAATCAAACGAATAGAGGTTGAAGTCTCCATCTCCACAATATGCTCGAAGATGAGCATTATTTCAACAAATCTTTTTTAAGCCTCTACCTACATAAAGGTCCAGGTATTCTGATCAAATTTCTTTATATTTTCATTTTTATATTATATATACGTAATACAGTCACATATAAAAAAAATCCACAATCACACAAAACCACTTTTCCAAGTTTCCTAAAATAGCAAACTTTTAAAATTCAAATATACATCAAACTAGTATTCTTCATACAAATCAACAGTGATAATTATCAATACACAACAGTAAACTCACGAGTATCCCACTAACCTTCTACGTTAGAAAATGAATAAGGGATCTCTAACGTCTCCTTTTTCATAACAAAACTTTGCAATAAGGGTTTTTACTCAGCCTCCACATGGCATGCCCCTTTCCCTCTGGTTGAAATGACTACTTTCATTTACTCTCTCTCTAATCTCTCTATAACCCTGTTTTTCCCCTCTCTCTAGATTTTTGTCTCCCTATTTTTTGAAAATGTTTGGATAAAGAAGAAGAAAGGGTATTTATACCTTCTCTCTCCAACCGCTGGAAGTTATTGAGGATCACACAAGCTGCTCTCGGTTTTGGAAGCGAGACGTCCCTTCTATTGTTCATGTCAAATGTTTTGTACCTTTTGGGTACAAACACATTTCCATCATTACCCTAAGTTCTATATTTAAATGCATTTCTATCTCTTTTACCCAAATCACTCTCACATCTTCCCACACTCATGATGAGATACTCCACTTACACGTAATCAAACTTTGTCTTCAACAAAATCAAAATTTATAATTTGTTTCCTATTATCCTACTCCTATTATTTATACAACTTCTAACGTCATTTCCAATACTACACCATTTTAAAATTTAAATATTTATTTTCAGCAATATTCATAACAAACAAGAAGCAAATTTTGAACAGAAGTATTATCACTCTATTTTCCTTATATTTATTCAAACTAACCAAAGTTTGCCCTCTCAAACATAGTAACACATAAATCAACCAAGATGCCCTAAAGCACCACACCTGATAAGTACATTCCAAGCAATCCTTTCATCTTCCTCAGATATTTTCTCCAGGGCAATTTCCTTCACAATAATTTTTCAAGCTTCAGGCTCAACGATCAATTCACGAAATGCCTCATACCAAAAGTGATGCCCAACTTTGTTCTCCCTCTCCCTCAAAGTCAAACCATCAAGCTGTATTGCAGATTCAGGCAAATTGGCATCTTAATCTAGCCTCCCAAATATCTTATCACGAACTTCAGCAACCTCTATCGCTAAACCCCCCTCAGACGCATGCTGAGCTCTCTGAGAATGAGTCCTCACCATTTTTCCTCAAAACTACTATTTCCAACTTATTTATACCCAGCGATTGTGATCACATCAAATCCCCCCATTCTGCATATAGGATGATACGTATCAAATCCCCCTTATCTCTAAATTCTATACCCTCAAATTAATAATTTATTTGATTCCATCTACTTAGAGCGAACTCCACATATATGAGATATTCGACCTTATATTTTTTGAACTAACCTCAAACTCTATTACACATGTTTTACTTTCCTTACGCATATACCCACACAATTCAAAATTTTCATTTTAAGCTCGGTCAAATAGACTTTCAGTTCGATACAATTAACTATTTTATACATTCCACATATATATCTATAAATTTCCTTCACACACAGAACGAGCTATTAAAATTTCAGTTCCCAATGTTAATTTTTAGTTCGATGTATCAACGCAGAATTATTATAAAAACTTTTCTATTAGCTTGAAAATTCCTTACAAAAGTTCAACCCTAATTTGGGAGAAGATTCAAGAATTTAAGCTTAGATTAAGCTTAAAACTATTTATTTGAGCAATCTACAGCCCTAATATCGAGCTTTAAACTTCAAAGCAAGTAAGCAAAATCCTAATTTGTTCTCAAAAGGTCTGATTTTTTTGAATTGCTTATGTGGGCTGCTATATTATTTGAGCATATGTTTGTGAAGGTTCAAAAGTGTTTAGATCTTTGATATAGTGGTTAGTATGTATTTGATTACTAATATTGATCTTTACATCATGGTATTAGGGGTAGGGATTTAGCATGGTGGGGTAGAGATTAGAAGAGAAAATGCAATAGTAGATCATTTTTACTATAGTAAGATAATGCCAAACATGGAGGTGGGGACTACAAAGAGGAGATCAACACAAAATTTATGACTAAGTTCTCTCAAAAGGACCTCAAGAATCAATGAGACTACTTGACAAAGATCTATATGTTGTGGAGGCCCTTGACCACTAGGACATGGCATGGGTATGATGAGGCTTCAAGGACGTTTGACTAGCCAAATGAATATTGGGCTGACATTATTGCAGTAATTCTTTTTTCATAGCCCTTTCTACTAATGTGAATTTGATTTATCTAAATTTTGAGATATATATACTGCAGCAAAGAAGTTTATGGCAATTCCACTTACACAGGGCCAACCCTGTAATTTTGGAGGCCCTAGGCGAAACTCAAAAAATGGGCCCCCCCTAAAAAAAAAAATCAACCCTCGAATAATTTTGTATACACATATAATTTAATTCATTTATGCTAACAAGTGGGCAGAGATGAGTAAACTGACCTAATGATATCTCCCTCAATTTCTTCTTTTTCATTGGAAAAAAGATAGTGTTCCTTCCCTACTTGTGGCATCATCTCCATTTACATCTTCACCAAATCCACTTACTAAAACCTGCTTTATAGCATCACAACACTTACTAACATTCATTCTTTCTTCAGCAACATCGTGGCCATGAGAAATGAACGAATTAAACTTCCCAGTTGCCTACAATTCATGAATCATACTAATTTTCACCAATTCAAACTATCAAACTACTTATGTCCCATGGGAAAGTCACAAAATCAATATATGTCTCTAAAATAGCAATGAGTCATTTTGTTTTACGCCCTTAATTGCAAAATTATACATTTATCTAGCTAGTAATCGGGAACATAAAAAAACATCGCTAGATAATTCAGGGATACCCTATTTCGAGATAAGCTGTTGTTATGCTAAACTTAATAGTTAACACATAGTCGAGATATATCAAGAATTCTTTTCCCTCGATCACTTTATATTTCCTCGTAATAGTCGCGATTAATCGTTTTACTAATCATTTTATTTACATTAAAAAAATTGAATTAGTAGCACAAATATCACAGACAGAGTCATTTGTAAAAATGACATCGATTTAAAAAATTTGACGTCGTTTCTAGTAAATGACTTCAAATATTGAAACAATATAACATTAATGTCATTTTAGTGAAAATGACTTTGTAAGTCAGAGTAGTTATCAATTTACGGGATCAAAATGTTAAACTTGATTTATTACATCATTATTTAAAAGCCTGTCTTTATTTCGGTGACATAGTTACCCTTATTTGTTGCATTTAAAACCTTCTCATTTTTTATGAGGTGGGACATTATGGGTCTCAACAGAGCAGTGTCTTGTTGCTTCTTAAAGGAGTAAAGTTTAAGTTTTTTCATACTGGCAAGGAGGTGCACAACTATGTAGCTGATATTTTTGCCACAGTAGTCTTCTTTAAATAGCAGGGATTGTTTTAAAAAAAATTACTGTAGATTTCCCCACTTTTTTTTCCTACCTAACTTTCTAGAGAGAGGTTCTTGCTCTTTCCCATCTCACCCAATACTCCCATATAGAGTCATCTCCCACCCCCTCCTCCCCTCCCCCCAGCCCCTTGTTTTCTCTTCTCCACTTAAGAAAAAATAAAAGACTCACTATGGAAGAAACTGATGATACGATGGAGCCCCTTAGACCCTTGGGAAACCTTAAAGATTTTTTCAAAAATGTTTCAACCCTAGAGAAAACCTCAGTCTTATTCCTTGACAAAGAAGATTGGGACTCGGCGGGGGAGGAATGGAGTTTTGGCTTGGCTTACAAATCCCTTGTCCCTCCTTTTATTTTGGGACGCCTAGCCAAGCCCAAACCCCAATTCAAACTGGCCCAACTGCGGTCCTGATTTCAGTTATGTTTAAGACTCAGTAAGAGCCCATGTTGGGTACCCTCTCTACCACTTGTGCAAAAGTGCGTCGTCGTGGAGCATTGCCACACCAACGGCCAAAATCACATATCATTATTCCCAACTCGGCAAATTTTGGAAGTGTTTCTAGTGAAGATTACTCGGGGAATTCTCAAGCATTGTATGGATATCATGAGCCGGTTGAGGACCCAAGAGAATTTGAATCGGAAGGCACCCTTGACGATACTTCGCCTCATAATCCCACATACAATGATTTCTTCGGACAAGGTAATGATAATCAGGCTTCTAGAGGGGTCTCCACGACCTCGAGACTCAGTAAATTTGCTACTTGCCCTTCCCTGATGTTGGTGGATAGTCAGTCCTCTGCTAGATCCAATCTGTCACACGGTAACACAAGGTACAATACCGACCAAGATTCAGGTGATTGCGGTGATGCCTCTAGCTTCAGTGGGGCGATACAAAAAATACTTAGACTCTCGTGCAAGAGGTTTTTCGTTGAGATTCATGAGGTTTCTGACATGGATGAGGGCAAGGATGGAGTTATTAGGAGTGTCGAGAACCCCGTTAAGGTTAACAAAGTTTCCTATTTTAATTATTTCTTTTCTACTTCACCGTATTTATATGATCCTCCTTTAGATTCCTTTACAATTAGATGTTTTCCTATTCATCCTGATAGAACCTTCAGATTCAAGTTTAGAGACAATGTTTTTAAACCATTTCCTAATAACTTAGAAGACCCGGCCTCGGCTTCATCTTTGCAGAGTAAATGAACCAGACATATCCCACACATAGGGGCTCCCTTATCAAAGTACTGGATATCGATTCGTAACTATTTTGCGTGCCTTATCAAGAAATTGCCTGTAAAGTTTAAACGAGGTAGGGATAGTGTCTGCCTGATGAAATTTCTTAAGAGATTTCTATGCAAGGGTGATGGCCCCTCTAGAAAACTTTAGCGATATTTTGATACCCTGTGGGAGTATTAGCTTTGGCCTAAGCCTTTAGGTAAACCCTATTAACTCTTTAATTAGCATCAAAAATTTTGCAAGGCCTTGCCCAACGGATTACCTAGTAAGAATAGGCCTAAGAGACACCTATTTCTAGCGATTTATTGTGGCATCTGTCCCTTGCCCGAATTCTTAGATAGAATCCCCCCCCCCTTGCATGTCCATTGCTAGTATTGAACCAGGGTTGAAGCAACAACACTTACTATGCTCTCTGCATACTAGATTGAGATATAAATATCAAGGTGGTTCCTCTTTGCTGCGCACTTATAGGAATAAGACCAACTGTGATTCCATTACAAGTTCCCATCCTCTCTATATTTTGGAAGCGGGCCCGACACTGGCTCTTGGTTTTAGATGTTAGTTTTCTCTTGGAACTGCCGAGGGGGTAGGAAACCTATCAACCTCCGTGAGCTCCTTACTTAATAAAACAAAATTGACCCTGATATCATCTTTCTCAGGGAAACTAAATGCTCTAACCCTAAATTCTATTATAAATTCTCTTCTCTTGGTTTCTCCTCCACTCATGTATCTAACTCCTCTGAATCTCCTGGAGGTGGGCTTTGGCTTGCGTGGTAGGACACCATTAATCTTATTGTTATCTTTTCCTCTTCGAGAGGCATTGATACCCTTATTTCTTCAGTTCCCCCCTCTGACCCTCCCCACTCTCACTAACTCTACCCTCATTCCCTGGTTGTGTTCTTTTGTGTATGCCTCCCAGATCCTTATGAGAGAGAAGCCTTCTGGGACTCCATGACGAGTCACTCTACTCGGGTGAGTTGCCCATGGCTTATTATAGGGGATCTCAATAGTATTACCTGCCAAGAAGAAAAATAGGGTAAAATTCCCTTTAACCCTGCTCTCCCGAACCATCTTGAGCAATTTATCTTTTATTCCTCCTTGGTTGACCTTGGGTATTCTGGTATAAATTTTACATGGTCCGACAAAAGGAAAGACCAAGGCCTGGTAAAAGAGAAACTGGATAGAGCCTTGGCCTCAGCCTTATGGTTTCTCAGTTTCCCTAAGGCCCACCTCACTAACCTCCTTATCATAGGCTCTGACCCCAACACCATTCTTCTCGATACTGATCCAAAAGTTGTCAGCCACCCCAAGCAATTCTACTTTCATGCTCTTTGGGGGAAGCACTCAGGTTGCAAAGATGTCATTCAAAAAGCCTGGGCCCTAAACCAAATTGGGTCCCATCCCCTTAAGCTCTGTCGCAAGCTCTGCCAGACTAAAAGAGACTTGTCCATTTAGAGTAAAGAATTTTTCGACCACATTCCCAACAAGATCAGAAATCTTAGAGAGTAGATCTACTCGATTCAGATGGCTGGGCCATTTGAAGCTAATTCACTCATCGAAGCTGACCTTATCAATGAGCTAGAGAACACCCTTTATCAGGAAGAATCTCTTTGGCAAAACAAATCAAGAGAGCTCTGGCTAAAAGTAGGAGACATAAATTCTAAGTTTTTCCACCTCTCTACTGCTTGTCGCCATAAAACGAATACTATTACCAGACTTCAGAAAGAAGGCGGTACCTGAGCCTCAACTAGAAAGGAGATTGAGGATATTATCGTTAACTTCTACCAAGGCATCTTTAACTCCTCCAAACCTTCGCTCAAAGTTTAGGATCTCAACCTCTTTGTCAAATTTATCTCGAAGGATACTAATAAGCTTATCACTCAATTGCCTTCTCAGGGGAGGTTAAAGAAGCCTTATTTTCTATGAACCCTAATAAAGTACCTAGCCCAGATGGATTTATGCCTTTATTCTTTCAAAAGTATTGGGAGACCGTGGGTAATGACCTCTTCTAACCTATCATTGCCTTTTTACAGTCCGGCTACCTGTTATCAGAATTTATCCATCCCAACATTACCCTGATTCCCAAGAAGACCAATCCTGAGAAACCCAACAATTTTTGCCCTATCAGCCTTTGCAACGTTAAATTCAAGATTATCTCTAAGATCCTGGCTAATCGCCTGAAGCCTTTCCTAGACACGTTGATATCCCCCGTTCATAATGTTTTTGTCCCTGGTAGGCTTATCTTTGATAACATCGTGATGGCGCAAGAGCTCATCTACTCCTTGAATAAATAGAAAGGTATTTCTGGTTGTATGGCCATTAAGCTTGATCTAAGCAAAGCTTTTGACATAGTTGAATGGGATTTCCTTAATGAATCCATGGAAGTTATGGGTTTCTGTGGGAAATATAGAATTTGGATCTACCACTGTGTCTCCATATCCACCCTGTCTTTTAACCTCAACGGTTTTCCCTTTGGCCTTTTGAAGTCAGATAGGGGCATCCGCCAGGGATACCCCCTCTCCCCGTTCTTGTTTGCCCTTTGTGCAGAAACCCTCTCCAAGATTCTCCTTAAGAAAGAGGTTGACGGGAAGTTACATGGTATGCAAACCTCTAGAGGAGGTGGGCTCACCCTCTCTTTGCTGATCACAATTTTGTGTTTTGTAGGGCCACTCTAGATTAAGCTAATACTGTTAAAGAAGCCCTGGATACCTTTAGGAGGGTGTCTGGTCAAGAAGTCAATTTTGATAAATCGTGCATTATGTTCAGCAAAAATTGCCATCACCGACACCTCAGGATGATCCACAGAATCCTGAACATAAAGAAAAGTACCTAGGGGAGAATTACCTTGGCACCCCGCTTGCCTTTGGGAGGGCTAAATTCTTAGACTTCCAAAGCACTATTACTAGAGTCTCAAACCGCATTGAGGGGTTAAAAGTAAAATTTCTCTTTTAAGCTGGTAGCCTCACCCTTATTAAAGCTGTTAACTCAGTAATTTTCTCATATCTTATGTCAGTTTTTCCCTTTCTGGCTAAGATATGCAAAAAATTGGACTCCCTCAACGCCCGTATCCTCTAGGGTAATAATGAGGAAGGAAAGAGTAGAGCGTATCTCATTACCTGGAAGTGCATTTACAGACCCCTTAAGGTCGGAGGCCTTGGCATTAGGAAGGCTACCCTGCAAACCAATCTCTCATGGCTAAGCCTTTTTGGCAAATTATCAAGGAACCAGAGAAGTTATGAGCTAGGAACTTAATGAAGAAATACTCGCTCAAGGAGTCTATCATGACTGTCCCTATTAAAGCTACCGATTCATGGATTTGGAAAGGTATTCTTTGAGCCAGAAGTAGAATTTTGACAAATCTTAGGTGGTACATTAGGAACGGGGAAAGTATTGTCTACTGGCAAGAGCCCTTGATCCCTAACATTCTGTATGGCAGGTTGGCAGGGCCAATTCCTAAGAGCAGAGAGTTCTCAAAAGTTTCAGACCTTGTCTGCCCCGATTCTCACTCTTGGAGGGTAAATCGCATCCTTGACATTTTTTCAAAATTGATTGCCACCTACATTCTTTCCATTCCAATTAGCACTAATCCAGCTAAAGATACCCTTAGATGGATTCTGGAAATTAACAGGATTCTTACAGTTAAATCAGTTTATAAGTGTGTTGCAGATGGAGGTGATGCAATGTTTGGTAGGTACCATAACACGACTTGTTTCGATAAAACTTGATCTTCTATTTGGAAACTAAAGGCTCCATTCATAATCCAATACTTCCTCTGGAGAGTGATGAACGAAGGCCTTCCTACTAAGATTAGCCTTTCCCACGGAGAAGATATGAGCAAAGTTATCTGCCCCAGATGTGGAGAAGAAGAAGAAGCTACTACGCATGCTCTCTTTTATTGTAAGAACTTGAAGGACATCTGGTATGCTTCTGATTTCTCTATGAATAATAGTGATTGACCCTACTCTGATTCTCTCCAAAAGGTGTTGTATCCTCTTGCTAATAAGAGTTATTTTGGCAAGGACACCATATCCCTATGGGGGAAAACCGTGGCAATTATGTTTGTTATTTAGAATGATAGGAATAATATAATTTTCAGTAATAAGCGGCTTTCTCCCCCTGATATTATTAGGTTAGCTAAAAGCTATCTAGTGCACCCATTTTTTGACCTCGCCTCGACTCAGAGCGCTTTTAAAACCCTCTCTTAACCCCAGGCGGGGAAAGGATAGGCTACTATTTATGTTGATGCTTCCTGGGTTTCTGCCAACTCCTACTATAGTACTGGTTATGTTATCAAATCTGATGAGAATTTGATTATTGTTGCAGGTCATGGCCTATCCAGAGCCGCGGATCCTGAAGAAGCAGAGGCCAGAGTGGTCATTAGAGGAGTAGAGGCGGCGTGGGACGCTGGGCTAGAAAAGAGTTTTGATGGTTTATGACTACCTGAGGTTTGTTAAAGCTTTTGCTAGCAAGTCTACAGATCTGTCTTGGGGTGCCCTCACGCTTGCCCCAGACCTGTTGAGCTTGGCGGCAAATTTTGTTGATTTTTGCTTCGAGTACATTAGTAGATCTCTTAATATTGAGGCTCACTCTCTTGCTGCTTGGGGTGCCCATTATTCTAGTTTTTGTTATAATTTTGTACCTGAGACTTTGAACCTCGTGAACTATGCTATTTCTTTGTTGCCCAATAGGGCCTAAAAAAGGGATTGTTTTGAAAAATAAAAAGCATTTTGGTGTTAAACATTAATAACCTATAGGCAGATGGGTGGAAATATTAAGCCATGTGTATTTAAGGTTTGACTAATGTTTCAAGAGAAATTAGTCTATTTGCTCATGCTTTGTTTTTGTTCTTCTCTTGTCAGTTATAAAATGCACTGTCAAAATAGAGGACAAAGCCTCTTGTAGCAGTTCCTTTAAAGGAAGATGTTAAAATGGGAGAATTGGACTCGCAGGGAATTGCAGCCGCCTGACATTGAATTAGAGGGGTTTTACAAAGAGTTCTATCTGGGTGTGGCTCATATAATAAGGACTCCTTATTGGTTGGGAATAGGTCTGTTAATGGATCAAATTTTTGTCAAATGTTTGCAACTTCAAATCTGATCAAAAGTTCTATCGACTGAATCCAAGTCCAATCTAAATCCATTTAAGAGATAACACTTCAAAATTCAATCCAAATCTAAATATTATTCGAATATCCAAAGTAGCTCTGCTCCAGTTGGAGATGCTTTTACTTTATTCTCCTCTTATATTTAAGTTTTATTTTTTTATTTGAGGATATTTCCCTCTCTTGGAGATACACCATGGTTTTAAATATCGGCTAGGATGCCCGATATCTAAGTTTTGAAAAGGGACGACACCAAATATATGTGGACGGTAATGTAATGTATCGTCTAACATATCCTGATATATTGTTATTCTACAGTCAATAATAATGTGGTAGGGGAGTGGGACCCATCAACGCTAACATGGTAGGGCCAGTCATACAGACGTCATTGTGGGGATACACTAACATGGTAGGGACCACGTGATAATGTAACAGGGCCCCACTACTGATATGTTATGCTAATATGGCAAGGCAGTTGACATAGCACGTAGGACCCACATGTTGGCATGGTAAGGCCACGTATCAGCTAACGTGGTAATTAACGCGGACGTGGCTAGAAAATCTTTTTGTCGGCATTAAAATTTACAATTCGTGCACTCCCGTGGTGGAAATCTTATAAGAAACGCCACGTTATAGAAAGTTTGAGTTTTAAAGAAATTAAAGTGTTGGTTAGGAAACAATTTTATCCAATTGGGTATTAGTAGGAAAGATGGTATAAATGACATCATTTGTACCAAAAGCATGGGCAATCAGTCCAAGGGTACACTACAAAGTTTTATAACCAAGCTTTGGGTTTAGACATCGATATGGACAAGCATGAAGTATTTATAAAGTGCACGGGTGGGTTGTTAGAATCTATTAGAATTAGAAGGAAGTTGAAACTATTTAATGTGACGAATATCGAAGACGCTACCGTGAAGGCGATTTTTATTGAGGGCAAGTACTTGAAGAGTGATAATAAAGATGACAAGGACAAGGCGGGGTACAAGTCTGGTTGGAAGAATAGGAAAAATGGAGAGTCCAAGGAAGAGGGGCTTTCGTCTAAGGAGAATTATTATTGTTATTGTAAGGCAAGTGGGCATATTTCAGATAAATGTTGGAATCTTCATTCGGAGCTTAGGCCGTGTAACGCCCCAAATTAGCTTAAATAGGATTCACAAGTTTTTCTGGAATTATTTGCGAAAGGCAGAGAAAATATAAGTTCATTCAAGGTCCAACGTCTTAGTGACACAACTTAAAGCCAAATCTTACGATTATGAATCATCTCTTGAATAACGGATATGAAGTCATGCTAAGAGGTTAGGCACGATAACGCTTCATCCACAAAATTATGAATTAGCCGGTATAGGGGTCGTCTAGATGTGCATCATATATGTGATAGGGGCAGTTTGGGTTTTCTGCTAGGTTCCAAAATTTGCACCAGCGAGACACTTGGCTCTTCAAAATGGGTACACCCAACTTACATCACATGAGCAAAGCACCTTTTCTTTGCATTTTGTCTCCTCAACTTCACCACATTTAACCTTGATTTCTTAGAGAGAGAGAGAGAGAGAGAGACAAGGCTAGTTTAGAGAGGAAAGAGGTGCATAAGGCTATCGATAAAATCCAGAGATGGTGGTGGTAAAGGGGAGCACCCAAGAGGAAATCCTGAAGGAAGAAGGTGGGCAATGGTTGACGAATTTATAAAGATAAACTGGACTGAGAAAGATCCTTGGAAATCATGCTAAGGGCTGGTTATTGTGGAGAATTTGGAAGCAAGGGCTGTGGTTTTTGATAACAGTATAAGTGGGATCGATTTTGAAAGAGCATCACATTCGGTAAGTAGTTCTTTTTTGTCCTTTAAATTTCGTCTTTGACAGAGTTGCATTGAGAAATTTGTTGCCCATCTCGGTTGTTTAGCAATTAGTTGCAATGCATCTTTTAAAAATGAGATTGATCGAGAATTAGCGTGGTGGTTCGAATTAGAACCCAAATTTTTACTGCAATTACAAAGCGACTATTTTCAGAGAGGTTTTAATGAAAATTAGGTTTCGTCTAAAGAACGGAAGTTATAGCCCTTGTTGAGACGATGCCGGAACAATTTTCGGTTCATTTATTGGACGTCCGAGTAAAGAGATATTAGACTTACAGTTTCTGGACAGATGTGTACTTCACCAATTTCCTGATTTAAGGTTGGGGAATTTAGAGATTTTATAACATCTAGAAACCCAAGAAATATGAAGGAGAAGCCAGGAAGGAGTTGAGTAGCATCATCTCCAATTTTGAGTACCTCCGCATAAATATCGAGGGCAAACACACGTTATTATGGTTAGCTTAGGTATGGGAATGACTGTCTTATTAACCTGATAGCTTGGGGTTCCAAATTTTGGCACACATGATCCCATTAGTAATGTAGTATTTCGTTTGGTAAGAATATGAAAAATACGACACTCCTAGTATGAGTTTATTATATGCAAAATTTATGCTGCGAAGAATGACCAAGTTGCTGGAAAACTAAACCAAATTTCTAGAAGTCAATGAGTCTTAGTGAAAGTTTAATTGTGTCTAGGATAATGAAAAGTCTAATTAAAATGTGTGATATAGTTAATGAGGTTAATAGTATCTAGAGTCTTCTTTAAAAGGCTATATAAGCCATTGATGTTTCTGTGTTTTGTATTAAGAAGAAAACTAAGTAACAAAGAACTGAGTTGTTGTGTTTCTTCTTCCAAAGTGATCAACTAAGTTACTTTTATAACACAAGTGATTGAGAGAGAGAGAACTATTATGCGAATATACTTAACTCAAATGTTAGAATACTAAAAAGATTAGATATACTTTTAATAGGTACACTTCGAGGGGGATGACACATGGGATCAGCTATGGTATGCAAGCATACAGACATACAGGTTTTAGAGCTCTCTAGATGCCCGGAGACCGTGCTTTTGCACGAATGGGTTTGATTTACTTTCTCGTAAGTTTAATATTTTGTATCATGTTCTGCATGATTCAGTCTTATCTTTTCACATTGTCGTTAATATTTTTAATATTATTACCGATCTCATTATTCAGTTTGAATTGCTATTATTTGAAATGTGCAATGAGATGCTTAAATTACATCTTGATTATTCTCATATGTTATTTGACATTGTATTACTTGTTTGATCTATGAAACACATTGAAGTTAGTATTGGTTTATACTTATGATTAGAGAAATTGGTTGTGACATGACAGTGTGAGTTGTGATAGTTATATAGAAAACTATTTTAGTAATTGGAGTCAAAAGCTAGTTTATGCATTATTAGGGAATGCTTTTCTTCCAAATAATTATTTTAATTTCAAATACATTGAGATACGGGAAATAAAGAATTATGAGAGAGATAGTGATGTAAGGATGTGTGGTTCTCTGGCTTGCCTCCGTGACGCTGTACCTCGAAAGAAACCTCGATGATAGTTGGGGATCTTTAGGACTAGCCATGCATGAGGTTGATCCAGGTAGGCCCAGCGGAGTGTGAAGTTAGGGAATATTGGGTAAGATAGATGGGATTGTTTGTGAAGACCTGAATCTCAGGAAATGGATAAGACTAACCTTGGGATTGCCCGGCGTGACAAGCTGCGGCCCCACCTGAGTAGCATGATCTTGGCGTAGGCTTATTCAGTTGAGAGGGGGGGCCATGACAACTAATAATAAAAATAGAAAATTCGGACCTGTAAATAATAAATTAAACCACGAGGTGCATATTTTACAAATAACCTGACAAAGTGATAAGATGACCTGGTCTTTACAAGTCTGCTTGTCATCCCTTGTGGAATGGGACATAAAGGAACCAAACAGAGTTGTCAAGAGAGAGAGTAGATGTATCGTTATTCAAGATTAGTGTGCAAGACACAGGTGAGTACACGAAATGGCTCAAAGAACCAGAGGATCTGAGGGACTTAAAAACCCCTGGTGTTTCTAGAGTACGTCGATCAGATCATTGGTGAGGTCCCTGCTCGTAGTGGTGGTGACATGAGCAATTGTGAGTAGGTTGAGAGCAATCGTAACAGCCATTGGTACTCTTGAGTTCAACGGTGGGCCCAACGGTATAATGGATCCAAGTGGTTACCTCCACCTCGTCTCTCTGCTTCTTGTAGGAAGGAGTCAGAGAGAAAGACCCCCCCCCCCCCCCAAGGGGAGAGGTATTACATATCCTGGTAAGCTTTAGTCATCTAATCTATGAATAACTGTACATTCCACTAAAATATAATAACTGTATGGAACGAGTTTAGTCAAACTTGGACTCTTTTAGTTGTAGACTACATACTATAACATTTTTCATTGAACTAATTATGATCATAATGTTGTATTTTATACTTATTATCAGATCTTAGACTTTAGACATGTTTGCATTGATATTATACTTTGTGATGGTAGTATTGTGATGGTAGTATTGATAGCTTATATCTTGATATTTATAAAACTCTTTTACTTGCTAGCATATTGTATATGTTGACCGCTATTCCCTCATATTTCAGGTAGAAAGGCATCAAAGGCATTTTCAAGGGGTTTAAAGGAGTCGTTGAACCTTGGGATCAAATGGAGTTTACCTAGTCTTTCTGCATAAGTTAATATGGTTGAGCCGTTATGATTCTTTAGGGTATCAGGCGGGTATCAGGATATTATTATAACTAAACTAATATTTATGTATCATTTTGGGAAATCGTTGTATATGTCCATTGTATTATCGTCACATTTTTTATCGTGCAATTGTGTGGAACTTATAATCTTAGGAATTGGGAACTTACTGTGTGTATACTGGCCAAACACTTTCAAGCCGAAGGATTATATTTTTTACTTGAGTGCCATAAGAATTTTACAGGTTTTCTTATAGGTATAAAATTTTAGATGTCAGATTTGTAGGGGAAATGCTACTAATTTTTCAGTAGGCCTTTTCATATGTATATTAGGCTCCCGTCGTATTAGTTTGATATACTTGTGGGGTGTCGGCTGGTTTACCAGTCGGGGCATCATAGGACGAAGGCGGAGAAGGGTAAGAGAGAGAAACGTGTACTAACCGCAGCGGTTGTTGACCTCCCAAATTTAAATAAACTAAATCCAAAACTTACTTTTATATTTTAGTAGACTATGGCTACCGAGAAGGCGAGTCCGGAAAAAAAATTTATATCAGTATTCAGGTGAAGCAGAGCTTCGTAGAGGCAAACATTGATCCGGGTGACTAGTCATTAAAAATAAAATTTCTGGGGTATTGGTGAAAAAGATTGGTTTGACTACTACGGCTCATCCTAAGTCGTATGGTTTGGGGTGAATTTAGATAGACGCAGAGTCGAAGATCAAGAAGTAGTATACGTTTAAGTTTGCGATTACCAAATTGTTTATTGATGAGGTGATGTGTGAGGTGATTCTTTAGATGTGTGTCAGGTCATTTTGGGTAACCCTTATCTTTGGGACAGAGATGCGATTCATTAGCATAAAGCTCACAAGTATCGTCTTGTGAAGGAGGGAAATGAGTTATGTATTAATGCTTGTAAGGAACATGTCACAACGGAGTATTTAATAATGGCAACTCAGGTGAAGAGGTTGGTTAATGTGAACGACAAGTTTGTATTGTTGTTGGTACAACCGATCCAAGATAGTGTATTGGCTAAAATATCGTCTACAATGACAATGTCTCCTAAGCAACATGCCGAAATAGAGAAGTTACAAGAGGAGTATAGAAACTGGTTCCTTAGAGTAGAAAAGATATCGCTTAAGAGGGAAATGGAGCATGATATCACATTGGTGAGTGGTGAGCCACTACCCAACATTGAGTTGTATTGGACTTCTGTGGCCGAGTTTAAGGAGATAAAGAAACATGTTTAAGAACTCCTGGAGCAAGGAGTTATTAATCTGAGTTGCTTACATTGGCGTTCACCGGTGTTATTGGTGTAGAAGAAGGATGAGACTTGGTGAATGTGTGTGAATTATCGGGCGCTGAACAATATTATTGTGAAGAATCATTATCTGCTTCCACAGATTAACAATCTTTTGGATGAGTTACAGGGGGCTCGGTATTTCACGAAGCTGGATCTAAAGTCGGGTTACCGATGGGCTTGTAAAAATGCCCATTTTACCCTACTTATTTAAGGGTTCTAGACTTCATTTTATTGCTAAAAAGATTAATTATTAATTTATTATTGTTTCAGGTTATGTTAGATAAGAGTGTACAAAAAGCTGAATTTGAGTGCTAAAGCTACAACTGTTGGAGAAGACCACCTATCTAAGCTATAACTCAGAGCATCTCTAATAGAAAACAAATCTCAAGAGCAAATCAAGATAATATTTAACATATTGAGGATATTTTATTATGACTAGGAATATTTTATTGAGTATAATGAATATTTCACTGAAAAATAGAATTTTCAAGAAAATAGTAGCTGTGGAGATGTGACAAGCAGACAGGTTATATTCGCCCAAAATTTTTAAAACTTTTTGCAGAAGTTGCCAATATGTGAAGATCTTTTATGGATTTTTTTTTCAAATTTTTTTGTTGAGTATATATTTCTGAATAAATTCTAAAATTTGATTATATTTGATTTGGCGAAAATACACTCTTACTAAATATGTAACCGTCTCCTTCATCTATAAAGGGAGAGGTCTTGACCATGAATTATCATCCAATTTTGAGAGCTTGAGAACATTGCTTAAGGAGCAAGGAGATTGAAGTTTTTGGAGTTGCTTGTAACCTTGGAGCATCTTTATTTTGTAAATTCTAGTTCAAAGTTAATAAAGTGTTCTTTTTCAATTATCATCATTGTAGGAGCCTACCCCTCGATCTTAGCTAAATCGATCTGTCTCCAGTTCGAACTACCTTCATGTCAGGCCTACGCATTCTCCACATGACTTCTCCAGTCAACATTGCCACTTGCTCCACGAACTGATAAAAAATGTGGGTCGAGCTAAAATAGAAAATTTTGAACAAGTCAAAACACCTATCTCTCACGAACTCAGCAGCTACCCAGTCAACCGCCACTAACCACATTGTTCATAGAATGTGCTTCAGCACGATGAAGAACTGCGGAAAAGGCCTATATAAAGAAAAAGTTCCAGAAGAGACAAGGACCATAAAATTATACTAAAAATCACCAAAAAATCTATATTTTCTAGATTCTCAAACTTTCAAACTTCTATTTCACAAAATCAAGAATTTCTAAGTCTAGAGATCACTTGTAATAAGATATCAGCCTCAATAAATAAATGCCACTATTACAAAATCCTCAACCCGTGGTCGTGGTTTTTTACCTATTTATAGGATTTCCACGTTAAACACCTGTATCATTTCTTGCTTTCCATTAGATTTTTTCACAGGTGCATTGGTGTAAGAGCTAATTCCAAGCCACTTCGAGCTTATGGAATTAGGCCATTACATTTGGCGCCGTCTGTGGGAAAGAAATCATTCCATGATATCCTAAGGCATTTATTCACTTTACTACAAATTCCAATCATGGTCACATCCA
Source organism: Kingdonia uniflora (assembly GCA_014058105.1). Classification (NCBI taxonomy): domain Eukaryota; kingdom Viridiplantae; phylum Streptophyta; class Magnoliopsida; order Ranunculales; family Circaeasteraceae; genus Kingdonia; species Kingdonia uniflora. Next base: position 2,738,829 of record JACGCM010002813.1, read on the forward strand.
GACGACCAGCAACTGGAGTTCAACTCGATCTTTCAGTTGAGCCAGAATAACTAACAGAGCTACAGGCGAATCTCAACACTGAGAAAGAGAAACGCAACGAGCTCGAACGACAATTAACTCTCGAACGAGAGCTCTACGAGAAGGAGCTTGATACCAAACGACACGCTCGTTTGACAACGCTCAAGCAACATGAAGATCAAATGATAATAATGTAGAATACTGAACAGGCTCAACTTGCAAGCCCTGCAGAATATTTAACAGACTCCTCCAACACGAGATCGCGATCAGGTGCCAGAAGCCTCCCAGTTTTTAGCACAGGAAAGATTGGGACCTCAAGGAGCCACAAGCAAAGCCGTTTCCAAAAATATTCAGAATGAACCTTAATCTTCCATTCATTTGGGTGGTGAAGTTTAGTCTGAGGTCAGCCGAGGTCACCGATGTTACATACGTCAAGAGGAAGAACAACGACCTCAACATCGAGCTCCAGCACGAGATTGTAGTAGCCTACTCGCAGCCTTCTAGCTCTAGTCGAACACTCGAAGGCTACATCGAAGCCTACCTGATGACTCAAAGCCTAATAACCCACAATCAAGCACCCCGAGACTATATGAATATTCGACCGTGAACAGGCTTCAACCATGGACATACCTGGTTAAAGGAAAACATGTCAGATACCCAGCTCACCAGATAGAATGGCAGAGTACGCCACTCGATAACTACAGTGTCAGAACTGACAAGCTACAACATCAGGAACAACGGCTATAGTGTCAGACCGGACAGTTATGGCGTAAGAGCCGACTCCGGGTACAAGTGAGTTGTCCTCGGAGGATACACTTGTAAATTGGTCTCCCATTGTGACTCCGCCCTTCTTATGTTCTATAAATAAGAGGGAGGGGGAACTATGGAAGTGTTAAAAAAATATTTCCCCCACAGATCTTGAGTTTTAACTTCGAATACCCTGTAATCACCCTGTACTCGAAACTTTGACTACTAGAAATATATATCCATACTCTTAAAAATCCTCATCAGAGGTCGTGGAGAGACCCATTCTAGGCCTCCACACAAGTATAGTATCAGTAGATTAGTCATCTTACTATTAATAGTGTGCGTAAATCCTCTTATTGAAGATAAACTCAAAGTGTAAGAGTCAGCTTCCCCTCCTTGCAAAGTTAGGGCCCTATATTTGGTACCGTATGTGCTTCCCCACCCTACCAATCTCTCATTGCCTTGTACTTTCCTTTTCTAAATACTACTAACCACTTCTAATGGCCCCCACCCTCCGCTATATTTCTACCTATGCCGGCAACTCCGCTGACGGAGTGGCTGCCCAGCTTACCCTCTAACACAATAATTTACTCAGGAGTGATATTACACCCAACTACATCAGGAGCGCGAAGAACATAGATAGGAATTTGAAGCCGAATGGCAACGCCGTTTGGATGACGCAAACAGACAACATCGTGCTCTCGATGACCTGCGGAATACAATTCACGAGCTGCAATGATCCCAGCCACATGATGCCCCTCCACCGTCTCGAGCACCCGCCCTAACCTGTGTCTCTGCTCGCGACCGACTGAGGCCCGTACAGCATCTCGAAGTACCCCCGGTCCATCTTGGTGCTGAGGGTGCTCTCCCCAATATTCCCCCTACTGGCTCCATCCATCTGGGCATCCACCACACGGAAGATTCATCTGATTCCACCCTTCGCACCACCATACACCCTAAATGTCACCCTGCTCGAGAACATGTCGAGGAGCATAGCGCTGAGCATATGCCGAACATTCGGCCTCATCCCCATAGACCACAAAGATCCCCCTCCTCATCCTGCCTATTTTACACAGCAGGACCTCAACTACAAATTCCACCTTTCCATTCGCATCAGTACGAACCCCACACCGAACTCGTGGAGTCGGTTAAACAACCCCTTCTACCCCAAACTCCTCGCTATCGATGTGCCTCCAAACTTCCGCCCCCCCCAAAATCAGTAAATACCGCGACACTGATCCTCAATCTCACATCCTCGAATTTCAAAATGCCTTAAGCCTTTACTCCATGGCTGGCCACCTGATGTGTTGACTTTTTCCAACCAGCCTCACAGACATCCTCTTCGATGGTATCATAACCTTCCCAACGGCTTGATCCGAAGCTTCAAGCAGTTATCTCACCTTTTCATAGCCCAATTAGCTTTCAAAAAAGACCGCAAATTCCAGGTCGATACCCTCTTCAATTTCCAAAAATCCCCCAACGAAACCCTTGAGGCCTTCACCAAGCAGTTTCTCGGCGAGTTGCGCAAGATAGAAAATCTTGACTGTGCGAACGCCGTGCTCGCCTTTTCTAACGCGATGCCAGATAACAGCCGCGTCAAGGAGTACCTAGTGCTCCACAAACCTCGAACCCTCCAAGAGATGCTATCTAAAGTGAGTGGATACATCGATCTCGAGCGCCTCCAAGAGTCCAATCGCCAAGGCCAAACATCAAACCCCACTCAGAACAAGCCTTGACAGGGCTAACCTTTTGCTCTTGTACCCATGATCGCTCCTGTTTCACAGGAGACTAAGAGCCATAAACATCCCCACACTGATGATACTATCACCGAGGCCCGCAAAAAATGACTGAAGTCGGTCCTCCCCAAACATACTGCTCCTATCAGCACCCTTCTATCAATAATCCAGGTATACCTCATATGGCGCACACCTTTCCCTATTGAAGTCAAACAAGGCGAACCTTACTGCCAGAACCATAAGTGTAACTGCTACCACACCAACAAATGTTTTGCCCTGCAGCGCTCTCTCAAAATAATCCTCTAGGTGGGTCGTCTATATCAGTATGTTGCTGACCTCCCTAGTTACCTCGACGGGTCACACCTCAAACCACAACCCGCCCCTGCTGCCGACCCTGCCAAGGTACACATCTACCAGGTTTATTTTATCGAGGTAAATAATATCGATAGCGGTCGTTCTAAAAGCAAGCGCAAGCGTGACAAAGAATACTGCAAACTCACTTACCAGGAGAAGCTGCCCGCCCTCCTGCCAGAATCAAGTCAATACCCTCGACCCGAGGGTATCTCATTTATCGACTGCGATACATCGCATGTTCGTTTTCCCCATTCTGACCCTTTAGTCATTATGATTAAGGTCGAACACCTCATCCTTTACACCATGCTTATCGATACAGGAAGTGCAGCCGATGTACTTTTTCTTCAAACCGTTCAAACCATGAACAAAACAGGCCTCATCACTGTCGCCGATGTTGAACTGAAATGCTTTAATGGGGCTACCGAAAATATTGTTGGTCGAATTAGTCTTTCAGTTACTACCGGCCCAGGCACATTTTAAACCATTTTTCTTGTCATTGATAAGAAGTCTGAGTACCTTGGTATCCTTGGGCGCAACTAGCTCCATGCCATACGTGCCATACCTTCGACTTATTATTAGACCTTTCGTTTCACTACCTCCTGTGGTACGTGGAACTTGAAAGGTTCCCAACGCCTCACCCGTTCATGTGAGCATCCAGAGATCGATCAGACCCAGAAACTCGTCAAACTACCATAACAATCACTGTCTCCCTCTATACCTTCGACACCCGCCGTCTCACCCATTGAACCCACTGCCTATATTGAACTCGACGGTCCCGGTCGAGGTATATTCATTGGTACCTTTTTAGATGAGGCCGGACACCTCGAACTCATAGCCTTCCTTTGAGAAAACAAAGATGTCTTCGCATGGACATTTCAAGAGATGCCCGGTGTCGACCCCAGCTTAGCATGTCACCGCCTCGACCTCATTCCTCACTCTACAGCAGTCAAACAGAGGGAACACACATTAGCCCCATAACTTTGAGAAGCTGTAAACCTCGAGGTCGACAAGCTCATAGCCACAAGTTTCATCAGAGAAGTGAAGTACGCTGACTGGATATCCAATTTTCATCAGAGGGAACACACAATTTTCAGAATCTGCGTTGACTTCACAAACCTCAACAAACAAACACCAAAGGACAACTTCCCCTTCTCGATTATTTCAGTACTCCATGATGCCACTACTGGACATGAGCGCCTATCAATGATGGACGTAGCTTTAGGTTACAATCAGGTACCCCTCCTCCCCGAAGATCAACTTAAAACTTCTTTTATCACCGAACAAGGCCTTTACTGTTTTAACGTCATGCCCTTTGCCTTAAAAATGGGGGCACCACTTACCAATGCCTTATTATAACCATGTTTTAACCCTTGCTTGGCAAGTCGGTCGAAGTTTACATCGATGACATGTTACACAAAAGCCTTCAAAAATAGACCCACATCCAGGACCTAACCGAAGTCTTCTCGATACTTCGAGCATACAACATGAAACTTAACCCAGACAAATGCCAGTTTGGTGTTTCGTCTGGCAAATTTTTTGGCAACCTCATCCGCAAACGGGGTATCGAGATTGACCCTACTCATATTTGAGCCCTCATCGATATGCCTTCCCCCCAAACCAAAAAAGATGTTCAAAAGGTGGCTGGAAAGATCGCGGCGCTCAACCGTTTCATTTCAAAATCCTTAGTCCACTGTGCTTGGCTCTTCTCCTTCTTACGCGACCAAGGCATCTACAAGGCCAAAAAGAAAAACAACCTTGAAATTAATTGGACACACGACTGTGAACTGGCCTTCCTCTAACTCAAAACATACCTTAGTCGGCCACCCATCATCAGTACCCCTATCGAAGGCGAAACGCTTTTTTATACCGCGCGGTCACCGACACTTCTATTAGTTCAGTCCTCATTCGACTCGAATCTAACATCGAGAAACCTGTATGCTCTATCAGCAAAACCCTGACACCAGTAAAAAATTGATATACAAAACTTGAACGTTTGCTCCTCACCCTCGTTTACACTTCTCGAAAACTCAAACGATATTTTCAAGCTCACCCTATCCGTGTTATCGCAAGTTAGTCCCTTCAAGAAGTACTCAGCAAGAAGGAAAAATCTAGATGGGTACAGCATTGGTCCGTTTATCTTGGTAAACACTATATCACATTTGAGAAGAAGGTATCCCAAAAAGGCCAAGCAGTCGTCGACTTCCTTGTTAACTTCCTGATTGAAGATATCGACTGGAAGGAACACGATGACGATCTACCAGAATACCAGCCTGAAAAAACTGACCCATGGAACCCTAACATAGGCTAGCGACTCTTTACAGATGGATCTGCTGGTCCCAACGGTTCGGGGATTGGTATCATCCTGGTTACACCCACCAATGATGGAATTGAAAAGGCCGTCAAGTTAATCTTCAAATGTTCTAACAACGAGGCTGAGTATGAAGCCTTGATCCATGGCCTCGACCTCACACTCGAACTTGGTGTCCCTTTACTCACCGTTTTTGCAGATTCCCAACTTGTCCAGAGACAATACACTGGTGAAAATCAGGCCAACGGTCGCATGGCTGAGTATGCTGCTCTCGTCTGCCAGCGCATTGACCATTTTCTTGAAAAATCTTTTATTACTCACTACCCCCAAGGTTTAAACAAACATGTAGATACCCTCGCCTATATAGCAGCTATGTTAGGCCAGTCCGAATCTCGAACTCTCTATATCAAAGTACTCGAACGCCCAAGTATCAACTAGATGGATTTCAATGCCATCAATACTGGGGGCAAGATCCTCGATCCAGATGATTGATGAATACCATTTCTTGCATACTTCAATAATTCTACTCTCTCAGACAATCCCAAAGCCAAACGATCGTTATTAGAGAACTGCCGTAGATACACAATTCTCAAAGGTGAATTACGTCGTAAATCCCCAAACGGCGTCCTCCTCTGATGCATATCTCAAAATAAAGCCTTTGCAATTCTTGCTGAACTCCTTGAAGGTAGCTACGGTTCTCAAATCGTTGGTCAATCTATGGCCCTTCGAGCCGTCTCACAAGGTTTATTCTGCCCCAATATGAAGAAGCAAGCTGAAGAGTACACCAAACACTGCGACAAATGCGAATGTCATTCCCACGACATCCATAGCCCTTCACAAGACCTTCATTTTAGTCAAGTCTTTTGGCCTTTCAAGCGCTGGGCCATCGATCTCGTGGGTCCTTTTCCTAAAGCATCGGGTAGCTGCGAAAATGTTCTTGTGGCAACATATTACTTTACTAAATGGGTCGAGGCTGTGTCTTTATGTTGAACCAGAGAAGAAGAAGTCATCAAATTTCTATGGGAGAACATTATTACACACTTCGACAGCCCTCATATGATTCGATGTGACAATGGTCCACAATTTGTTGGTAACGAACTCAGAAATTTACTCAAAAAGTACAACATCATCCTCTCCCCCTCAATACCTTACTACCTCCAAGGGAATGGTCTGGTCAAAGTAATCAATAAAATAATAGTCAACGGTCTCAAGAAATGTGCCGATGCGAAGAAAGAACAATGGGTTTAAGGGCTACAATATGTCCTCTTGGCCTATCGAACAGCACCACGAAAGGTGACGGGTTGCACACCTTTCCTTCTAGCCTATGGTACCGAAACAGTGCAACCCACTCAATTTGAAGTACCAACACGCGATCCCAACCTCCCAGCCGAAGATAATGAGTTTTAACTTGGATCCAATATGTTATGGATCGACAAAACCAGAGACTGAGCCATCACCAAGCTCGGCCATTATCACTTATCTCTCCAGAAGTCATATAACATGAGAGTTCAACCACGAAGTTTTAACATTGGAGATCTTGTACTTCTACGTGTCACACAGTCTTCGAAGCCTCAAAATGTCGGCAAGCTAACCGAATCTTGGTAAGGACCATATGTCATGTACGACAAAACTGGCAAGGGTTTATATTACCTGATGATAGAAGATGAAGAGCCTCTGCCCAATCCGTGGAATACAATGCAACTAGTATCATACAAAAGGCTATGGCCTCCACCATATTCACCTGATATAAATATATAATAATCAATGAACATTTTATTTCCTCCAAAATTCGTATCATGTCTTCCAGTAAATCTTTCAAGTCTTAAAAAATTCGAGCAAACTCGAGGGGCATGAATGGTCGAGAGACTGAACCCTCGAGAATGCATTGAGGATGACCGCGTTCTACTTTGACTAGGCCTAGGCCTTCGAAGTCCTGTGAATTTCTTGATCTAACCTAAGTATCATGTCAACCCATCGACCCGACTGATACTTGGGGATGACCTTGAAGTTTATCAAGTCTCCAAATTTGAGAAAACTTGAGGGGCACGAATGGTCGACACACCAGACCCTCAGGAATGCATTGGGGGCGACCACATTCTTCTTCGACTAGGCTCAGGCCTTCAATGTTTAGTGAATTTCTTGGCCTAACCTAAGTGTCATGTCAACCCTTCGACCCGACTGATACTTGGGGACGACCTTGAAATTTCTTAAGTCTCAAATTTTGAGCAAACTCGAGAGGCACAAATGGTTGACAGATCGGACCCTCAAGAATGCATTGGGGGCGACCACGTTCTGCTTCAGCTAGGCTCTGGCTTTCAAAGTCCAGTGAATTTCTTGGTCTAACCCTAGTGTCATGTCAACCCTTTGACCCGATTGATACTTGGGGGTGACCTTAAAATTTTTCAAATCTCCAAATTCGAGCAAACTTGAGGGGTACGAATGGTCGACAAAATGGACCCTTGGGAATGCATTGGGGCCGACCACAGTCTACTTCATTTTGGTTCCGAACTTTAAAGTCCAGTAAATTCCTTGGTATCCCCTACGTATTATGCCCATCCCTCGACTGACATTCGGGGAACGACCTCGAAGCTCTTCAAGGTTTGATACTTTTGCAAGCATTCTATACTTCCAACAAACACAGATACACGTATACAGGAATACCAACAACACAACTACATGCAAGAAGTTTCAGTACAACATATATATATCAGAGAATCAAGTTTAACACAAACCAATTCAAATCAAGCTCAGCATACATCAGCAATTTAAAGCAATCACAAGTTCACAGCTCAAGTCCAAAGTAAGTTAACCATTGTTCAAATGCCATCACTCCAAATATTACAACACAGCAGAAAGATCATAAAAAGCAGTTTGGCACAACCGGCAAAATACCTCATATCGGAGTAGCCACACAATCTTCTCCTACTGGTTCTTCAATACCAACACCCCTAGTATCTTTAGTAGAACGGTTCGATCCTGCAGCATCCACGACCACATCAGCCGCAGTCCCAGCAGCAGCAGCTTCTTCGACTACAGGAGTCACCATGCCACCTCCCACACCTACACCAGCAGCATCTACTTCTACCCTCTCTGCCCGAACATCATCTTTGACAATAGGATTATTGGTTGTGGGAAAGCATTTCAAAGTTATGGGATCATACCCTAAATCATCTATGAACATCTTCAACCTGACATTAGTTTCACATTCATCATGTAACCGCCCTTGGAAGATCTCCCTCTGTTCCTCCATTGCCTTATCTTTCTCAGCAAGCTTCGACTGCAGTACCTGTGTATGGTTGTAGCACTAAACTTTAAGTTTCCTCTCGCATTCAACTCTGGTAGTCGCCTGCTCCCGCTTTAAAACTTTAATCTCAGACACTAACGATGTTTCGGTCCCTCGAGCAAGCTCCAATTTTTCAGCTGCCTGCTTCAACTGCCTTGTTAATAACTTTTGGGCCATGATGAAAGCCTTGACCAAGCATGTGATTGCTAGAATACTTGATCCATCAGTATCTCTCGAGGCATGGTGCACTTAAGAAAAATTTCAGAATTTCAAAAACAGTTACCTGATGCATAGTCTTATTCATCCGCCTTCCAGCTTCGTCTGGGTCAGTGTTGTAGAGTTTGCCATCGATACAGCTGTAGCTCAAGCATGCTCCATCAGTTTGGCTTCTGTTAGTTCTTCGTCCACATCCTCTGCATCATCCTCCCCCAATGCCCTACGCCTCTTACACTGAGTTACCCTCGGCTGTTGTACCTTAGGTGATTCGGGAAAGACCTTACCTTTCCCTTTGTTAGACTGCATCGACGCCTGCTTCAATACGCCATGAGCTACTTCGGGCACTGGCACTGCCTGTTTCGGTGCCTGCTGCCCCTTGGGAACATAATTTACCTTCCTCGTTAATTTTACTTTCTCCATTCCTTCCACCTCCCTCCAAACACCTTCGTTTCCCCTCTTCTTTGATGGCTTCGGCGTAACGAAAACGTTTCGAAGCAGAGAATCTATCTTCTTCTATCTCTTCCTTTTGATACCTAGTTTCTTGAATACACAGTTTGCCCACTCCTCGTCTGATTGATCAGCTCGTCAATATAATTCCTCAGATTTGTCAAAGATCAGCTAGTAGGTGCTGTAGAACAAACTAAAACATATTTATCAGTCTATTCGATATCAAAAAATCTTCAACCATCAACTTTCTTGGATTATAGATTCTATGCTGTAACTTATAAGGGTCATCCCCTTCGGCATTCTCATAATTACCCCATACCACAACCAAGTCTTTGTCCCAACCTCGACCTGACATACTTGGTTCATTTTCTTTGATCTCTTCGTCTATCAGCCTTAGCCTCGAAGATTGACGGGTATGCATTTTACCCTACAAAAGAAGAGGCACGCAATTAGATCAATATATTCAACTATTACGTGTCAATAACTTATTTTGATCTGCCCCCCAACTCATACAACCATAGTCGAATGCTCGACCCCAATCCCAGTCACACCTTCAATACCCATAAAATTCCAATGGACTAGACCCCCAGCTACATGGTTTCCCCCTATCATCGGTTATATCATCACAAATATAAACCTTAGCGGCCTTTACCCTATTATGTATACCATACACAAAAATAGAAAAAGAAGCAACAAGACAGAAGTCAAGCAATATACCTGTTTAAATGGAGTATATTTTCCTCCTCTCAATAATTTAGACGATCACACAGCAACGACCAAACTTTACGAAACAATGGCGTATGTTCTCCTTCTCAATCTCTCTGATTTTTTCTACGATTGGGTAACTGGGAACAATAACTTTGCTCTTACCTCTATATATACCTCCTCAAAATAACAAAAACTACCTTGATTTCCAAAACCTCTACTTTTTGGATGAGGTGTGTTTTGTCGACTTTACCCTCCATTACCCCCACGTGCGCGTCCCACGCTCACATTTGCATAATTCTATATATAAACCGAGTCGATCCTTCTGGTCCCTACTCGAAGCTATCAAATCAAATATTTCCATCAAGTCAACCTTTTTCCGTAAATCAAGGAAATATTATGATGACCTGCATGGCACTCTGTCCTAGGAACAATACCGCTTCTGACATGCAAGTTGTTTTTACTGTCAGGTTTTGCAGTCGAAGCCTTACAACTTCCGAAGCCCATCGACCTACAAAGCCCCTTCCTCCCGTCTACAAATCAACGTCTATACTGTATCTCGAACATTCGTCCACACATACCTGATATTCGATTTCAAAATTTGTCAGTCATTTGATTTCCTACATGCTCGACATTCGATAAGCTATTTTCACGCCTAAATTACCATCGAGAATTGTGTTTATCCTACTTATACACAAATAATTCAGTATATCACTTCGATAGTTATTTCATAAATTTCCAATTTCATTCGGGCAGATGCCCTTACACCAAAACAAAGAAGAAATCAAATCAACATCAATAGAAAAACTACGAACATTCCTACCTACCATCCTACGCTAGTACTTTTACCACACTGAAGAACCTCCCCAATTTTCAGACGAGCCAACCCTTCTTGTCGAGCCCTGCTCATCCTCCAACAACTTGTCCTCTTCCTGTACATTATACTCGGCCAAAGTTTGTAGGAAGAGGAAACGATCCTTAGCCGTCGAAAACCTCTACTGCAACATCCCCCACAAGTATGCATACGGCTGCCCATTGATCGACTCCCCAGGCTCTAGTTCAACCAAGTCTAGCATGACCCAGTCCAACCCTCTATCGCTAAAGAACCTTATTTGCAGTTCAGCCGCCTTGTGTCCTATCCAACGGTCCCTTTCTTCTATCCTCCTGTGATGCCTGGTGTTGGGTGTGCTCTCCATGGTGAGTTTTATAGAAGATAAAGAAAAAGGTATGCAGAGTTACCCCCTCATAGCCCATATTTATACCTCTATTAACCTCATTTATTACACCAAAATCACCACTATTTCTTAATTACCATCCTTTATTACCTCCCTCGGAACTTTAATATGCAACAGTAAACCTTTCAACTTCCAACACCTAACAGCTTTTCTCAGCAAATGCCTCTACACCAATTTTTGAGGCCCTTGCTGAGAGGGGGCGAATGTATTAGCCTACTCGCAACCTTCTAGCTCTAGTCGAACACTTGAAGGCTACATCGAAGCCTACCTGATGACTCAAAGCCTAATAACCCGTAATCAAGCGCCCTGAAACTATACGAATATTCAACCGTGAATAGGCTTCGACTATGGTCATACTTTGTTGAAGGAAAACATGTTAGATAGCCAGCTTACCAGGCAGAATGGCAGAGTACGCCGTTCGACAACTACTGTGTCAGGAACAACGGCTACAGTGTCAGACCCGACAGTTATGACATCAGAACCGACTCCGGGTACAAGTTAGTTATCCCCGGGGGATACACTTATAAATTGACCTCCCGTGGTGACTCAGTCCTTCCTATGTTCTATAAATAGGAGGGAGGGGAACTATGGAAGGGTTGAAAAATTTCTCCCCCACAGACCTTGAGTTTTACCTTCGAATACCCTGTAATCACCCTGTACTCGAAACTTCGACTATTCGAGATATATATCAATACTTTTAAAAATCCTCATCAGAGGTCGTGGAGAGACCCATTCTAGGCCTCCAAGCAAGTATAGTGTCAGTAGATTAGTCTTATTACTATTGATAGTGTGCGTGAATCCTCTGATTGAAGATAAACTAAGAGTGTAAGAGTCAACTTCCCCCCCTTGCGAAGTTAGTACCCTACAGAGATCGTTTGAGTGAAGGTACCGGTACTCACAATCTGCTACCACCTCGTCAAGTCACTCAACCAACACGTTATTATGTCACACAAAAGCATACGAACCAGCGTATTAAGGAGTTGATCGAAGCACAAGTTCTGGGGTACCGATCCAAATTCATTATTTCAAGTTTGATTCAGAACACTCAGTCGCCACATATGACTTATTTCGAACAAGATATATATTTTTGACATCTACCGTATAAGACTACTTTTGAACTTACGGTCGAAGTGTAATCTCAGACGGATGCTCCATAACATATACTCCCATGTCTAAGGTACACATTCTTTATTTTTTAAAGTTATTAATACTTTGGTATTTCCTGTGTGTCATTTCAGTGCCATTGCCACTAAGACGATAACAGGTTTATGGTCCTTCTTTATACTCGATTTATTACTTTGTAGCTCTATACTAATGAAGCATACAAATCAAATATTTCTTGCTCTATTCTAACCTGTAGCTCCGCTTGCGAAGACAATAGGGACGCTGAGGCGTCTCTTTCCTTAGCAAGCTTTGCCTCTAATTTTTTTCTTCTGAGGCGTATGTCTTTAAGTTCCTACAGCACGGTTTACATAATAAACTTTGTATACATAATTCTATCCAACAAAAAAATCCAATCAGTTTGCAAACATTCCCAAATATTTGTACAGTCACAAAACCATCACACTACTCTGCCTTCTCATTTCCCCCTTCCAGACGCTCGTTGTCATCACCTTGGTTGTCTCACACCGTCTGAGGAGACACACCATCCAACCTGTCAATAATACCAACAACAACATCTTCAATCTCTTCATCTTCCTCCTCCTTCACATAGGTATCTACTCTAATGGCATCCACCTCATCCTTGGAATATCCCTTTGAAACAAGGTGGTGCCCGAATCTATCACGCACAGCTACCACCTCTTCCAAATTTACTCTTAGTTCCGCATGTAAATTGTTTATCTCCACCACTTGCAAAGCCTTTAGAGCCTCTACCCATTTTCCCTCCTTTTGCAGATTAGTTTTTAATCGAGCTACGTTACTTTCGAGCTCGACCTTCTTCCTCTTCAGCTCGGCTGTCTCCTCCTCGACCCCGAGGCATATTCCCTTCTTCAGACGAGCAGCCTGCAAAAAACAAACAAATCGAACTCATTTATTAACTCAAATCATAATACAAAATTCATCACAATACACATTCGAGCATATGAAACTGCCATTTTGCTCATCTCCTCCTCCCGTGGAGGGCAGCCAACCTAGCTTTTTCCTCCACCTCTTTCAAATTACCCTCCACAACAGGTCGATCCTCCATGACCTTCATCCCCGACATCTCAGAAGGTTCAACCCTTCTTTTTTTCATGGCCTCACCACTTCCCGTGGTTCCAGAGGTCAAAGGACGCTTCAACATTTGTTTCGTGGGAAACGTTTGAGCTAGTTTGCTCGAAGAAGTGAACTCAGGTAATCCTGTGCATTCCACTCCAGGGGCTTGGGCGAGTTGACTCGCCTCTCCCCATTAGTTCCCTTCATTTTACTGCTAGCAGTGCTCGTTATTAGTCTCGTTGACTGAGATTTTTGAACTTTTTCAACTCGACTGTGGACACGCTTATTCCTGCTAATGCCAAGTTCCTCTAATGCAACCTCGAGCTCTATTTCTTCCTGAGCAACTATATCCAATGACGACTCTTTCTTCGCCACCTGAGATTTAGGACCTGCCATACACAAAAAATTATCATCACCAGAGCATCATACAATTTCAACTATCAATCTCATACATTATACATTATTATACTTACTTTATTTTACAGTTCTAAACAAAAGTTTTATGGGTTCTTCATCATCTCTCTGAAGGCAATCACCACTCACCCATATTACATTATCATTCCATGGTCGACCTGCTGAGTTCAGATCGAAGAACTAAGGCTGAATCGAATTTGTACAAAAATACGCCCTTTCACTTGCAGAATAGTTTTTTACCCCATAAAATTGCAACACATCCTCAAAGAGTATCCTCCTCCTTTCTCCCAACTCCTTCCCACCATGAATTCAGAGATTCGCATACACTTATCACCTCCCACTTGTTCCCGTTCATCTGAATAGGACATGCCCCGATGAGATTCATAATCCCTTTCGCCATATTGCTAAGGGGAAAATTCACTCTGTATATTCATATCGAAATACTCCAGAGAGATCGATTCATCTATACCCATATCCATTTTCTCCTTTGCCAAATCGGCCAACAAATAAAAATATTCCTCCCCCGCCGATACAGTGCAACCCCTAAATTGGCTATCGACATATTCTATACAATTACCCCATCTACCTCCTACCAAAGCCTTGGATTTACAGAACTCTTTAAAAACATCAAAGCGATGAGGATAGGATACCAATCTTCCAGGAAAATCTGGAAATTGATCAATACTTATTTCTTCCTCCCTTTTTGACATTTTAATCTCAGAATCAGCCGACTGGTCAGAGGCCGATGCCTCACTTATAGGGGAACTCACCATATCGACTACAAAAAATGATTTATTCATACACAAACACTCCTTTCGATCGACCTACAAACAGGTCCAGGTATCTATCGTTATCTTTTACATATACGTCCAACACATACAAATATCTTTCGTATATCATATATCAAGCAGGTTTTCATAGATTACTATAAATAGTAATTTGTATATTTTCCGAGAAACAAAAATGCTATTTTCAAAAAAACACGTATACACGCCATAAATTTTCTACTGACCTTCTATGTCTGAATCCGAATCCACAGCAGCACCAAATCCTTCCCTCACCACACTACTGTACAACCATCTTTGTAACTCAGTTTCAGCAACTCTCTCACGCTTTGACTAATGATCACTGTCAATTAATTCTCCGCGAGTTTTTGTGTTAATTTCTCTTTTCTTCTTCCTTCCTCTCTCAATGTTCTTCAAGTTTATAAAAGTTGAGAAACGTTTGATTGACGAAGATGAAGAAATATTTATATTTTCTCTTTCTAACTGTTAGTAGTTATTGAGTCTCGCAAGAGCCGTCCTCAGTTTTGGAATCGAGGCATCCCCTTCACTATCCATGTTTGGCGCCTTGTACCTTTTTGGTAAAAATGCTTTCCCATCATTACCCTTTGTCATATATTTTAATCCATTTTTATCTTTCTTTTCCAAATCTCCCTCTGACCTCACCACACTCATGGTGACTCACGCTTACATGCAATCAGGTTTTCATGCTTTTACACATGGGACAAAATCAGAACCTCCCTATTTTTTCTATACTTGCTTCTCCCACTTATAACAACAATGATGCCATTTTCGAAGCTCTCATAAACTTTTTTCAAATATTTTCAAATTCATTTTTCACAACAGTCACGAACAACATTCACAAAAATAGAGGATCAATTCAATGACAATTTCTTTCAAATTATTAAATCTCATGCAGTTACATACATTCTGTCACCCCTATTTGCATTCGTTTCATCACCTCACATATAATTAAATCTAAAATAGCCTTGATGTCCCAGACAACTACATTTAATTAGTTATCCTCCAGCAATCCTCATATCTTCCAATTCGATCTCTTCCACCGCAAGCTCTCTCACATAAAATTTTCAAGCTATTGGATCCACCACAATTTCTCAAAACATCTATTCATAAAAATGACGTTCATACTCACGTTCCCTCCCAATCCCATCTAAACCTTCCAGTTGAACCTCCCTCATTGGGTGATCAACATCATAATCTAACAATCCAAAAATTTGCTCCCGCACTTCAACGATCTTTATCGCCAACCGCCCTTCAGCGGCATACCGGATTCTCTCAGATCGTGTCCATACCATTCTTATTTCCTTCCCCAAACTTTGAAATCTTTTCCCCCTTATTTATACATTTTTGCTACCAATAACCCGCAAGTCATGATATTATCCTATTATCTCGTAATAGGACCCCCAATATTTTTAGAAAAATTATTTGAACATATCTCTTCCTATCGAACTCAGTCATTTTATACTATTCTAGATCGAGCTTATTTTTTCCAAGTCTAATATTCTAGAACGACCTCTGCAAGATCAATTCTTTTTTACAATCCTTCTAAAAATTTCTCCACTCCCCCCATATTTTTTGCACATAGGTCGAATCATGTTTAACACATAACACATATTTTCACAGAAAATTCCTAACAACTCGATTATTGCAACTATTTTTCTTTCTACCCTCATACATTTTATTTCATACAATATTCGAAAGTCTTCGGATCGTACAGCTTGATTTTTAGAGTTATTCTATTATATATCAGCACAGAGTTTGGATAACAAATATTATTCATCTCAAAACAAATTACAAGTGCTTTTATAGATAACACATCATTCAAGTATTCAATATCAGGTGCTTTTACAAATAACTAGTCTTTCAAGTACTCAACATCAGGTATTTTATAGTTACATGTTTATCAAATACTCTTACAGCTAGCAAGTTTTTCAGGCACTCCGAAGTGTCAAATTCTTCAATTTATTCTATTTCAGTGATCTTTTACCCTGATACAAAGTAGAGATTGGAAACAATGAGTATCTTCCCTCCCATGAGTTTGGTCGAAGTCTAAAAAAACTTTAAATAGAAACTATGGAGCAGGAGACTCAGTGCTTGAACCAACTCTTCCAACTGAAGGTCTTCTCAACACAGAGTGGCGATAAAAGTGTAGATGTTGACTTCTATTCTCTATCTTCCTCTTCCACTACCACCACCGCCTCTCCTATAACTACCACCCCCTCAGAGTTGGTAGATAAAGAGGGCCCAACCTTAGAATCGATTCGAGCACAAGACTTTAACGCAACTGCCTCGTAGTCACTCTTATCCTTGTATCTGCCTCTCCAACCTTATCTTCTGTAAGAATGTACAGACAATCCCAACGTTGCACGC
Source organism: Kingdonia uniflora (assembly GCA_014058105.1). Lineage (NCBI taxonomy): Eukaryota > Viridiplantae > Streptophyta > Magnoliopsida > Ranunculales > Circaeasteraceae > Kingdonia > Kingdonia uniflora. Next base: position 2,755,661 of record JACGCM010002813.1, read on the forward strand.
TTGTCAAGACAACGTGGTGCAACCTCCATCTACAGTAAAACTTCTCCTCAGCCTCAGCCGCTTCATTTTCCGATATTCCTTGATACGTCGAAGGAACGGGAATAGGAGTTGGTTTCTCCAAGGACTGATCCCCAAAATACTTCAACTTTAACCTCTGTATTTCATAAGCAATTCTCTCTTCAAAAGCCATTTTACGAGCCTTCATCATCTTCGGCAATTTCAGAGAATATTACAGCAAAACAAAAATACTTGGCCACCAAACTCGGTACAGGAACAATTTATATAATCCTACATTTATTGTGCATGTACATTTCCCCAAGCGTCATCATTCAATGCAGACGAAACTCTTCAAGCCTTAACCATCATATACATCAATATTCCTATCAACATTCAATGCACATACATCCTCTCTTGTAACGAGCATTTTTCATACAGTTAAACACCATCATTACTTCTTTCCTTATTCAAATTTCCAACCCGTATACCCAAAAATTCTTTCTCAACCCAAGCCACTCGTGACTTCGGTTACGAGGGGGCGATTATAGGGGCCTACCCCTCGATCTTATCTAAATCGATATGTTTCCAGCTTGAACTACCTCCATGAAAGACCCACACATTCTCTACATGACTTATCTAGTTAACATTTCCACCTAATCTATGAACTGATAAAAAACGTGGGTCGAGCTCAAACAAAAAAGCCTGAACAAGTCAAAATACCTGTCTCTCACAAACTCAGCATTTACCTAGTCAACCGCCACTAACCACATTACTCGGAGAACGTGCTTCAACACGATAAAGAACTTCAGAAAAAGCCTATATAAAAAATGTTATAGAAGAGACAAGGACGAGAAAATTACACAAGAATTTACCAAGAAAACTATATTTTCTCGATTCTCAAAACTTCAAACTTCTATTTCACAAAATCAAGTATTTCTAAGTCTAGAGATCACTTGTAATAAGATATCAGCCTCAAGCAATAAGCGTCACTATTACAAAAATCCTCAACCCGAGGTCTTGGTTATTTTACCAATTCATAGGTTTTCTACGCTAAATACCATGTTATTTCTTTCTTTCCATTAGATTTTGTCATAGTTACATTGGTGTAAGAGAAAATTCCAGGCCACTTCGAGCTTATGGAATTAGGCCATTACAATCATGTCATTCTTTTTACTAGTATATTATATTTTAGGATTTATGTCTTGCTTAACCATCCTTTAAGGGAGGGGATGAAGCCGTATTCAATATATACTTAATGTGATCAACTAAACGTAAATTGCTCATTTTGTTTTAACGTCAAACCATCTTTATGTTAATTTTTTTATTATTGGTTCATGATCAAATTGATATGAATCAAGTTTTATGAATGTTAATATAGTTGATTTTAGTTGCACAATTATTATTAACATTGGATTGTGAATCAAAGATTAACGAAACGTATTTAGCTTGCTCTAACGTTTCATATTATTTCTCATCTAATGTATTTTGGTAAATTAGCTTATTAAGAGATGGTAAATAGACATTTTATCAAAATCATTATTTCTTCCAAGAGCAATTTATGTTTATATTTACGTTGAGTATATATTTATAATGAATCCCCGTTTCCACAAGTCTTTAATCTATTTGTAACCCAAAAATCTCTTGAATATTTTTTAGTTCTTTTATTTATTAATTTAGTGGTTTGATTAGAAAATATTATCTAACGATTGTTTGGCCTAGTGAATGACAAAACCCGAAACCCCTATATTTCATAATTCGATTTGATACAGTTTTATCAAATGGCATCGTTGCCCATGGTCAAGCTATAATTGTTTGATTTTTGTTTCCATTTTAATTTTGATTTATTTTATTAAAATAAAAAATAAAAAAATTGTTTGTTTTAGTTTAGAATTATTTTCATTTTGCTTGGGAGGTATAATTGGTTTTTGTAATCGCAGGGTAATGAAGACACATATATCTCTCCAAAATTTGGAGAGCGCCACCACGGAAGCTTTTTGGACTCTCACAAGAAATTAAAAAAAAATTGGGTGTTGTGATCTTCTTCTTGCCTGTCAATTGCCATTGCCTTGTTATTTCTTTCATTTAATTCTTAAAAAACAAAAAAATATTAGAGTAGTTTTTTTTTTCTTTTCTTTCTCCCCTCTTTGAGTGACTTGTAGTGATGAACAACTTGTATCTTAAGTGTTTAGTGTGTAATTAAAGTGATGGTACAATTGTATTTTTTTAGGAGCTATATTAGAACCCACATCCGGGAAGGACCTCTCTATAACAACTACTTGAGCCAGAGAGCCCGGGTGTGCCATCTCAACGGTTCCACCAGGGTAAACAATGATCCCTTAAAAAGGCCGCCCTACAGGTACTTTCTTCCATCGCACCCTCCTGCGAAGTGGTCAATCTTTGCTCATGTGCCTGATGTTTGCGCACTTTTAAGTTATAACATTAGATAAAGGGCAAACAAAAAGTGAGATTTCATCACCCGTGTGGGGCACCGCATGCTCCCCGGGAGGTCATGACCCGGTTTAATATTTTTTTGAACGGGACATTGATTAAAAGAAACCAAGATTAAGCCATAAAATACATAGTTAATCAAAGGCTTATAGAGCTCGGACCTGGAGCATAGGAACATGCTCATTAAGACCCCTAATAGTGGCTACGTTTGTCTCGAATAAGTACTCTTCCTAGCATAACTAGTGTGGAAAGGTGATTCGAAGCGATTTGCTCCACCTTCTAGCACAGGTGCTTCTAGGTGACTAGAACTATATGCGAGTTATTGTTAAAGTGATCAAAAACAACTCAACGTGCAAACCAATCTACTATCAAGAATAGGAGCAACCGAGCCCTGAGACCGGGTTCACAACTTGACCGTAAATAAGGCCTATATAAAAAGATTAAAGCAAGAGATTACCTCACGTAATTGACACACAATTTACATAGAATTACCATTCAAGGTGTTCTACAATTGGAACCCTCTAATTCCTTGGTGGGGTCATTTACGGAGGATGTACCTGACCTTGGTTAACGGTTGCTATGTTTATTTTTGTGTACCTCATTCTTGCCTGATCATCATTTTGTACACTTCTTGTAGTTTGTGAAAGAATTGTTTTGAGTACCTGAGTATCGTCTTGAGAGGCTTAGAGAATTTGATATGATTGATATTCTAATCAACTTTGAGTTAGGCGAGTCAGCCCATCAGGAGATTCCAATCTCCATTAATACTAAAAACTAAACAAACTAAGCTCATAGGGAACTCTTTCCTGTTGAGGGTGAGTTAGAAACCTTTGCGCTCCACGTATCTCCATTGAGATTCTATCCGAGTTCAATTTCATTGGTCAATCCGCTTATTTTTTCCACCGCAATTATTTGTGAAGGGAGATATCCATGAAAACGGGAATAATAATACAAATATTAGAAGCTTGTACAGGTCCCACTCAAGGATCATATGTTTCCTAAAATGACAAATCGTGTTCAATGCATTATTTTACCTTCTACCACTAGATTATTTAAGCTTAGAAATGCGCTTATCAATTCATTGCCAAATTTTTTGGGAGGGGAGGATGAGAACCCATATGCCCATGTACGGGATTTTGATGATTTAATGTTCCTCCAAAGGTATAGGAGTGATAACGAAATGAAGGCCATGAAACTCGCTTTATTTCAATTTTCTTTACTAGGAAAGGCTAAAAGTTAGCTTCAAGCTCTACGGTCTAAATCTATCATGAGTTTTGAGATTCTTACTAAAGCCTTTTACAATAAGTTTTTCTCTCTTGAGAAAGCTGAGACCCTCCGTAGGGCCATTATTAGGATTTCCTAACTAATGGAGAAAACTTAAAGAACTATCTAGAGAGATATAAGAGGTTAATCCTACAATGCCCTTATCATGGTATCGACTCATGGGTCCCAACTAGAAATCTTTATGATGGATTGGATACTGAAGCCAAGAAAATTGTAGTATCCTTTTGCTTAGGAAAATTTAATGATAAGGATGATGTGGAGGGATTGAACTTCTTAGACGAGATGGTTGAAAAATTGCAAACCTGAGGAACCATGTTATAAAAAGATATACAAGAAAAGGAAGATAAGGCCTTTGGATTTAGATACAACTCCCAGTCGGACCCTATATTGATGATCATCATGCAAAAATTAGAATCTTTAGAAATAGCCAATAACAAGATGTCCACTAGAACACCCATTTTTCACATCGAAATGCCAGTATGTGCAGTGTCTGATAACTCAGAACATTTTGTTCTAGACTGCCTATTTATTCATGGAATTAGGGAGGCAAAGAAGGAGTATGTAAATGTTTTTCATCAAAACCTTCTGCACTGCCCTACAACCAACCTTTCAATCAAGAGAGTTATTCAGTAAGGAATAATTCATTTTTGAACCATTCTAGCAATTTGTATGGTAGATCTTATCATCAGCGGAGCCTCGCACGGGACGTAACAACCCAATCTGGATCAATTTGGTTCATCCAACTAGTCTAACCACCAACTTACTCAATAAAATGCTTCATATATTCTTCCCCAGAATAGGAAACCATCAACGGAGGATGGTATCTAAGCCTTATTACAATCAAATACCCAACTCATGCAATAATTCATGCAAATGAATCAACAATCCATGGTTAGGATAGAAAATAACCATCGCTCAATTGGCAACTGGGTTAAGTACTAGAGACAAAGGTGCATTTCCTAGTCAAACTCAACCCAACAACCATGATCATGCGAATGTGGTTATCACACTTAAAAGTGGTAAAACTATAGACAACAAAGTTAGGATGTCTAAGGATAAATCTTGTGTTAGTCCTAATCCTACTGCAAAAGCTGCTGAAGAGGAGAAAGAGTCCATGAGTGAAGAAACACCAGTTACAGTAGAAGAGACTAAAAATATCTCCCCTACGAAGAAAATTAAAAATATTAATCCTAGAGGCCTTAAGGCACCTTTTCCCCATATGCTTGCTAAGAATAGAAAGAAAATTCCTGATAAAGAGGTTAAGGAAATCTTCAAAAATCTTAAGATCTGTATTCCTTTTAACGAGGCATTGCGACGAATTACTTCTTACGCGAAACATGTCAAGGACTTATGCATGTTCAAGCGACAAATGAATGTTTCCAAAAAAAGCTTTCAACGTCCATAACAGTGATAATGTTTTTTAATTGGATGCTCAAGTTAGCTCCGTAATCTTGAACAAAGCACCTCTAAAATACAAAGATCTTGGAATGCCAACAATTTCTTACCACATAGGGACAAACCGGATAGGGAAAGCCTTGCTTGATTTAGGTGTCAGTGTTAACCTAATTCCTTACTCGATTTTTATACAGTTAGTTCTCGAGGGACTCAGACCCACAAATTAAACCTTACAGCTAGCTGATAAGTCCATTCAAGTTCTTAAAGGCGTTGTGATGGATGTGCTTATCCAAGTCGATGACTTCTTTTATCCTGTAGATTTTGTAGTTCTTGATGCAAATCCGATAGAATGTCCTCAAAATGAAATAGTATTGATCCTTGGCCGACCCTTCTTGGCCACCGTTAATGCGTTGATCAACTGTCGTAGTGGAGCTATGAAGTTGACTTACGGGAATAGGACTATTGATTTGAATATCTTCAATGCAACTCATACTCCGTTTGAAGATGAACCCGGTAATTGCAATATGCTTGGTACTATTATAAGTAGTACATTTCAAAATTCAAATCCTAGGGATCTATTAGAAGCTTGCCTTACACACTTTGGAGAAAATTTTGAGGTTGATAACCTCATTAATGAGGTCAATACCCTATTAGATTTTGTCCCCGTTTTAGATACCACTGATATGGTTGAAATGCTAAAAGTTGAAGATCCAGTTCCCGAAGTGGAGGAATTACCCACTATTTAGAACTTAAACCTCTCTCTGAAAATCTCAAATATGCTTATCTAGGTCCTAATAAGACTTTTCCTGCCATCATAGCATCTGACCTAGAGCCTAAGAATGTAGAGAAGTTAATGAGCATATTAAAGGGAAACAAAAAATCTCTTGGATGGAGCATCTCAGATATTAAGGGTATTAGTCCTTCTGTATGTATGCATAAAATCAATCTTGAGGATAATACAAAAAAGTCTCGAAAAGAGCAACGAATGGTTAACCCAACTATGGCCGAGGTTGTGAGAAAGCAAATTCTAAAATTGTTCGATGCTGGGATTATTTATTCCATTTCTGATAGCCCATGGGCGAGCCCTATTTATGTTGTTCCTAAGAAGTCAGGAATTACTGTTGTAAGGAATAATTACAATGATCTTGTCCCCACCCGCATAACCATAAGATGGCGAATGTGTATAGACTATAGAAAGCTCAATTTAGTCACTAGAAAAGACCACTTTCCCTTGCCATTCATAGACCAAATACTTAAACGTCTTACCGGTCATGAATATTATTGTTCTCTTGATGGGTATTTTGGGTACAATCAAATACCCATTACTCCTGAGGATCAAGAGAAAACCATGTTCACCTGTTCTTTTGGCACTTTTGCTTATCGTCGTATACCCTTTGGGTTATGCAACGCTTCTACTACATTTCAAAAATGTATGATAAACATATTCTCTGATATGGCTGAGCATTTTCTCGAGGTCTTCATGGATGACTTTTTGCTCTTTGGTGATTCGTTTTATCAATGTCTCTACAATTTATTTTTTATCCTAGCTAGGTGTCAATAGAAACATCTTGTGCTAAAATGGGAAAAATGTCACTTCATGGTGAAGAAGGGCATAGTTTTGGGATATGTCATTTCTGCAAAGGGAATCGAAGTTGATAAGGTAAAGGTAAACGTTATCTCTAGCCTTCCGCCCCCACGAAATGTTAAGGATATTCGATCATTCCTGGGGCATGCTGGATTTTGTCGATGTTTTGTTCCTGAATTTAGCAAAATTACTCGAGCCCTTAGCAATCTCATCGCCAAAGACGCCACCTTCTTATTCAATGGTCCTTATCTTGATGCTTTTGAGAATCTCAGGATACATCTGACGTTTTCACCCATCATCCAACCTCTTAATTGGAATGAACATTTTAAGTTAATGTGTGATGCATCTGATTATGCCATTGGGGATGTTTTGGAATAACACATTGATAATCTTCCGCGCGTCATCTATTATGCCAGTAAAAATCTTAATGATGCGCAGGTGAATTACATAACCATGGAAAAAGAACATCTAGCAATAGTCTTTGCTCTAGAGAAATTATGTTCTTAACTTCTAGGTTTGAAAGTAATAGTCTATACGGATTATACTGCTATCAAGCACCTTCTCTCCAAGAAGGACACCAAGCAACATTTGATCCGGTGGATAATGTTACCTTAGGAGTTTGATATCGAGATTCGAGATTAAAAAGGTGTAAAAAATGTTGTAGCTGACCACCTTTATCGATTGGACAATGATTCCCCAGATCTGTTGTTACCTATTCGTGAGTCATTTTCCGATGAGCAACTCATGTCTATTTGCTCAATGCCTTCTGCACCATGGTTTACGGACATTGCGAATTATCTTGCCACATGGCAACTTCCTAGCTTTTGAACCAAGCCTGATAAAAGTAAATTTCTTAGTAAGGTCTGATATATTTTTTAGGAAGATCCATACTTATTCAAGTATTACTCTGATCAAATTATTTGTCGATGTGTCCCAAATTATGAACATACCAAAATCATTGAATATTGCCACACCCACGCTTGTGGTGGCCACTTTAGATCTAAAAGGACCTCTGCAAAAATTTTGCAATATAGTTTTTATTGATCAACCTTATTTCATGATGCCCACGAATTTTGCAAGGCTTGTGATAAATGTCAAAAAATGGGAGCCTTATCTCGTCGAAATATGATGCCCCTAAACCCTATTTTGACCCTTCGACGTTTGAGGCATCGACTTCATGGGTACATTTACACCATCTTCAGGGTATACATACATCATGTTAACAGTTGACTATGTAACTAAGTGGGTAGAGGCCATTCTTACCAAAACCAGCGATAGTTCAGTTGTTATCAAGTTTCTTAAAGAGAACATTTTTTCCCATTTTTGTACGCCGAGGGCAATCCTTAGTGATGGAGGGTTGCATTTCAACAATCGAATATTTGTGAACTTAATAAAAAAATATGAAGTAATACATAAGGTTGTTACACCTTACCATCCGCAGACTAGTGGGCAGGTGAAGGTTTACAATAGATAAACCAAAAATATTCTCCAAAAGACAGTAAACGCAAACCGCAAAGATTGGTCAACTCGACTAACTGACTAACTGATGTTCTTTGGGCTTACCGTACAGCTTTCAAGATACAAATTAGAATATCTCCATACCAATTAGTCAACGGAAAAGCGTGTCACCTCCCTGTTGAATTGGAACACCTCACCTATTGGGGTAATAAAAGCATTAAATTTTGATATTGGGAAAGCCAGTTTGCATCACAAGCATCAACTCAATGAGTTAGAAGAACTACGGAATGATTCATACCAATTGGTAAAGACTTATAAGGAACACATGAAAGCATTTCATGACAAAAATCTTTTACGAAAATCTTTTAAACCAAATAAAAATGTCTTGCTGAACTCTTCTCGGTTTCATTTGTTTCCTGGCAAACTTCAATCTCGATGGACCGGCCCTCTCATTGTTAAAATAGTTTATCTGCATGGTGCGGTTACGATTACAGAACCTAAGCACTGACAAAATGCATAAAGTGAACGGTCAATGACTTAAGCCATATTATAAGTATTTTAGCTTCACCAATGAAGACTTAAAGCTCCTAGACCCAGTCTATGAAGAGTAACATCCATTTTTTTCACCAACTCTTAGTCAGTTTGGAGGTTCCTCATTTTGTCTAGCTGAAGACAATAAACTTAGCATTATCTGGGAGGCAACCCATGTTATATCAGATACTAAGTTCCGATTATATTTTTCTCTTCATTTAAGGTATATACTCAAACATTGGGGTAATGTTTCTTTCTAGCTTGGGGGTAGGAGAAAATTATTCACATTTTTCACTCTTTTTTAGAGAAAAGATGTCATTATGGTAATTTACGAGACTCTTTAACAAGTTTCTGTGAGCTTAGAAGTATTTTGTTATGGTCTAAATATTTTAATCATAAAAACCATAAAATTTAAATTTTCATCAAATACATGCTTAAAAAATTTTGGAACACTATCTTAAGCTAGATGTACCACCCTTTAATTAGAAGAAATTTTACGTTAACTGATATTTCTCGAAACAAATGCACTTTACGCTAGTGTTGCATTTGTAACTTTTGTTATAATTTTGACCAATCATAGGGAATCTAGTATTTGAGGTAGGAATGATCCACTACAAGGGAAATAACTGCCTATGAATATGTTTAATCTTGAAGTAAAATAATAAAGATTTCTATATGCTAAAATAGCTCTAAAAACTTTTACGACGCAAGGCATATTCGTATAATTAGAACTGAAAGAGGAAGAATTATCACAAAACTCGAGTATTGCCATGAACTATGTGAATGGAGCACAGAAAATGTCTAAATGTGAGAATCCAGAGCCTAGGTCACGAAGTTGCACCAAACCCCGACAACCTAAGCCAACTGGCTGGAGACTTATATTATGGAGGCTTCACTAAAGAAACAAGTGCCAAATTAAAAAGGTTTGTAGTTATTCTACAAAATTAATAACAAGATTCGAATTGACTATGACACTTGTCAAACTGATTGTTGGATTGTTTCATGAAATACAAAATCACTGGATATTAACTCAAGAGCCTCTAAATAAAGTTATTAGTGTAATAACTATTTTTACAACACTTGAGGATATTATAAAAATATGTGAAATCTAATTTAATTATAGGGTAGTATCTTTAATTTTGGATAGTTCTCCAAGATCTCTAGTTATATTTATGTGAAAGAATTAAATTTTAAGGGGTTCACCTTCTTAATGTCTTTACTATTATCAGATATCGATAAGTTTGCTGAAATGACCTAATTATTATCTAAACTACTGGAATGCCTTTATTGACTTTTTTAGGGTATAGTCACTGCAAACCCTCACGAGATAAAACTCGTCCTATTTGGGTAACCTATAGGCTTAGCGGCTTGTTGCATATGCTAAATGTAATCGTCTTAACCACGAAAAGGATATATTTTTATTTTTTTTCTTTGCTCGAGGACTAGCAAACTTTAAGTTTGAGGGTGCTTGATGGGCATGTAAAAATGTCTATTTTACCCTACTTATTTAAGGGTTCTAGACTTCATTTTATTGCTAAAATGATTAATTATTAATTTACTATTGTTTCAGATTATGTTAGATAAGAGTGTACAAAAGGCTAAATTTGAGTTTTAAAGCTACAACTGTTGGAAAAGACCACCTATCTAAGCTATAACTCAGAGCATCTCCAATAGAAAACAAATCTAAAGAGCAAATCAAGATAATATTTGACATATTGAGGATATTTTATTATGACAAGGAAGACTTTATTGAGTATAATGAATACTTCACTGAAAATAAAATCTTCAAGAAAATAACAGCTGTGGAGATGTGACAAGCAGGCAGGTTTATATTCGCCCAACAATTTTGAAACTTTTTGGAGAAGTTTCCAATATGTGAAGATATTTTATGGAATTTTTTATGATTTTTATACTGAGTATATATTTCTGAATAAATTCTAAAATTCGATTATATTTGATTTGGCGAAAATACTCTCTTCCTAAATAGGTAACCATCTCCTTCATCTATAAAAGGAGAGGTCTTGACCATGAATAATCATCTAATTTTGAGATCTTGAGAGCATTTCTTAGAGAGCATGAGATCATTGCTTAGGGAGCAAAGAGATTGAAGTTTTTGGAGTTGCTTATAACCTTGGAACATCTTTATTTTGTAAGTTCTAGTTCAAAGTTAATAAAGTATTTTTTTTTCATTATCATTATGTCTTTCTTTTTACTAGTATGTTGTATTTTAGGATACATGTATAACTAAACCATCCTCTAGTGGAGGGGATGAAGCCGTATTCAATATATACTTAATGTGATCAACTAAACGTAAATTGTTCATTTTGTTTTAACGTTAAACCATCCTTATGTTAACAATTTTATTATTGGCTCATGATCAAATTAATATGAATCAAGTTTTATGAATGTTAATGTTGTTGAGTTTAGTTGTACAATTATTATTTACATTGGATTATGAATCAAAGATTAACAGAACGTATTTAGCTTGCTTTAACGTTTCGTATTTTCACATATGATTTCTCATCTAATGTATTTTGATAAATTTGCTTATTAAGATATGGTAAATAGACATTTGGTCAAAATCATTATTTATTCCAAGAGTAATTTATGTTTGTATTTACGTTGAGTATATATTTACGGTGAATTCCCATTTCCACTAGTCTTTAATAAATTTGTAACTCAAAAATCTCTTGAAATTTTCTTTAGTTCTTTTATTTATTAGTTTAGATGTTTTATTAGAAAACGTTAACTAACGATTGTTTGGCCTAGTGAGCGACAAAACCCAAAACCCCTATATTTCACAATCTGATTTGATATTGTTTTATCAGTTATAATCAAGTTAGAATTCGAGAAGAAAATATATGAAAAACAGCTTTCAAGACCAAACAGGAACTCTTCGAGTGCTTAGTGGTACCTTTTGGGTTATGCAACGCTTCAACGATATTTATGCAGTTGATAATAAGGTACTTCATGCTTTTTTAAATGATTTCATGATTGTTTATTTAGATTATATATTGATATATAGTCTGACATTGGTGGAGTACCTCATGCTTAGACGCACAGTGTTAGAAGTATTGAGATCACAACAACTTTTTATCAATAGGAAGAAGTATAAGTTTAGGAAGAAGTTCCTAGTGTACTTAGGGCTCAGTATTGGTAGGGGTAAACTTAAGGTAGATCCAAAGAAGGCCTCGGCTATTACTAATTGGCCTAGACCTTGTTCAGTGATGGAAGTGTGAACTTTTATGAATTCTTATCAGTATTTACAATAGTTTATTTAAAAAATTTCATATACCATTTTAGCACCTTTACATGCCATGACAAAGGTAGGTGTGAAGTTTGTATGGGAAAATCACCATAAGAAAACCATTTAGTTACTAAAGCCAAAGATTTTAGAAGAACTAGTAATAGCATTACCAAATTTATGGCGCCCTTTTGAGGTAGAAGTAGATGTGTCAGACTATGCATTAGGGATAATTTTATTGTACGATGGGAAGCCAGTTACCTACTATTATGAGATATTTACAGGAGCAGTGCTCAACTATCTTACCTTTATATAAAGGATTTTTTGTGTTACATCAATTAGTAAAGCATTAACAGAGTTACTTATTGGGGAAGGAGGTTTTGGTACATTCCGATCACAAACCAGTACAGTTTTTATCTATATAATCCAAGCTGCAATAAGCTCTCTATATGAAGTATATATCAAACCTACAACAATTCACCTTGATTATCAAGTATAAGAAGGGAGTGGATAAGAAAATGGCTGACATGTTATCTTGACCCCCATTACCAACTATTTCCGCTTTGTTGGTAGTTGTGCGTATGTAGTCTATTTTCTGCATGTGTATATTGTAGGGTATGATTACGACAAAGAGCTCAGTGTAATTTACCAGAAGTTGTTGTTAGGCTAGACATGTGAGTATCAATTGATGGATAGTTTAATTTAGAGGGGAACACTATTATCTATTCCTAAGGGTATAGATCCTTTATATTAGATTTGAGAGGCTCATTATTTCTGAGTTGCAGGTCATTTCAGGGTTAAGAATATATTTTTGAACTTGTGGCGTTATTGTAGGGAGTTAACTCCATTCAAAGCGGGAGTTAGTTCTCACAATGTAGAATCGATCTTCAGTTAGAGGATACAAGCAATTGGCCTAAAATAAGATCTATTTAAAGATAAATACTTACGTAGAGTCCCGAATGTAACTCTCTACGACCTCTAATGAGGATTTTTAAGACAGATTGTATTACTGATTAGTAAATAATAGGGTTCGAGTACAGGGTGGTCGAAGGTAAAATGCAAGAGGCTGGAGATGATTCTTCTAACCTCTGCTTGGTTTCCCCTCTCCTCTATTTGTTAAAACACAGAGAGCTAAGTCACCAAGTGTGGGTCAGGGTTACATGATTACACTGTCAAAAGTCCCGGTGAGTTATGGGCATCGGTCTTGTCAGTACTGTTGCTGTTACATTTATTGGTGATGGTTCTAGTCGGCAGGGTAGTTGGACCTGTCATTGTAGATGCACGGGCTAATCAATGCGTTGTCTTATCTAAAAAAGTAGTTGTCTATCTTGTCTTGCTTCGACCATATGTTTGTAAGGTCGAAGGGTTTCTGCTGTAGGATGTGAGTCTATTCTTGAAGCTATATCAGGTAGGTTGGCTGTCTGTCTTGTCATACTTCGACCATATGTAGATATGGTCGAAGGATGTCTGCTGCAATGTACTGATCTGTCCCCGAAGCTTTGTCTGGTGTCGAAGGTTCGTCTCTGGGGGATCTTTGGGGTGCATGTTTTAGGGATTAAGTGGGCTTCCATACATTCGAGTAGGCTATGAAGTGGGCTTTGGCCGTCTGTCAAAGGCTACGAGTAGGCTACTACATTCGCCTCCTCTCAGCGAAGGTCTCGAAGCCATGTGAAGAGGTATTCGCTGAGAAAACTGTTCGGTCTTGGAATCTGAGTGGTTTGGCTGTCTTGTTTTTCAGGAAAGTAATAAAAAGGGGTTTTTAATAGATGTAGGTGGTTATTGGGTAATAAATGCATTGAAGCCTATAAATATGGGTTATTGTAGAGGTATACTGTATCTTCTTCCATCTGCAATAGTCTTCTGCTCTTTCTCAATATTCTTATCATTTGGATGGATACCATGCCGAACACGCATTACCAGAAGATAATGGGGTTCGCTCACGATCGTCGAGTGGGGCGGAAGATGGCAGAACTGCATATGAAGTTTTTTGGGCAACATGGCCTGAACTGGGATATGCTGGACCTTGTGGAGGCAGGGCCTGAGGAGTTCTTCAATGGTGATCCATATTCTCATCTGTGAGAACAGCTGGGGTTTCATTTTACGACTGCTGAGAGGCGCTATCTCTTTCTGATGGCTCTTGCCAAAAGTTTAGTTTGTGCAAAGGAGGTCATCGAGGAGCGAAACACGGCAAGTGGAGCTGGTCCTTCCGAAAGTAGGGCTTCGGGTTGATGGTGGAAATATTTGCATTTCTGCAGGCTTCTGTTTTGCTGTGTAGAAGGAGGTTGTTTTTGCGTTTGGAGTGGTAGTAAAAAGGTAATTTATTTGTTGGATTTGCTATTTGGAATGGGCAAAGTATTTTTTGGGTACTTATATTATTGTATCTGATTGATAATGTAGACGAATGAAAGCAAATACTCTTATAGGCGCAAGGTATAATGATGATCGAAGGTAATTGTTATCTGAGTTATGATTATCAGAATGAGATATAGTCGAAGGTATGATGAAATGCTGCTTGTAATAATCGATGGTTATAATGGCCGAATGCTCGATGTGGGTGACGTGCTTGACTAGAGGTCCTTGGGACTAAGGTTTAAATGCATCTACCGATGAATCAGTTACGTCTAGGAAGTTGGAGAGGTTGGATGTTGACTTTTCGAGGTTGAAAATGAAAGATTACCATTAATTCAGTTACGGGAGAGGGAATGTCGTGGTGGATTTGTAGGTATAAAAGGAGATAGGTTGGAGGGAACTTCTTCATCTATCCTGTATCTTTCTCTCTATCTCATACTTTGCCTGTTGATCAACATAGCTGAAAATGTACCGGTTCAGGAAGATCAAGCGACAGTGAAGGCCAGGAGGATCCAGGAGGCTTTGTTGGGTCTTCAACGGAGGTTCGGAATAGAGGAGGATATTGATGCTAAAATGCCAGACCTCTTTAAAGCAGAGCCTGGAGCACCACTCTATGACATGCCCTTCGTGTACTGGTGGGGCATAATGCAGATGATGGGGCCGTTCCCTGGTCACCGACGGTCGCTTCTCAAGGGCTTCGTAGAGGATATAGTGGACCAAGAGGATGCAGATGCGGCGGCCATTGTCGAAGAGGAATAGCCCGCTAATAGCTAGGATCCCCTGTAATGTGGTGGTGTTGTTGTTTTCTTTTGGTCTATTTCTGTTGTCTCTTGTTTTTTTTTTTGTACGAGGTTTCTAATGTTAGCTGTTTTTCTGAATGAAAATGATTCCTTTGAATAACTTGTTTTGTCAAATTGTGGGTGATAGTAATACAATCTGTTATTAAATAGATAATACAGTTGTCGAAATGTACAGTTTGTGTAGTTGGAAGATAAAAATGAATTCGTCTAAGGGAAAAGTAAACTGTGGCAAAGCTGAAAAATTTATTTGTAGGCCTGGGGCCTTTTATTGGTCGAACTTGCGAGTGTATTCGGTCGAAGGGTCAAAACTCTTGAGTTAAGGGATGTGTTGGATGTCGAAGGTCGATGTATTTAGATGAATTTGTTTGAAGCTAGATGCTGAGGATTGTTTGAGACGTGAAGTGGTCGAATACTCGAGTACAGGAGTGTATCGAAGATTGAGTTTGATTTAACTAGCTGCTCTGACAGCCCAGACGGCTGGTCTGTCAAACTGGTACGAGAGTCTGGGGCAGTGTGGAAAAGGTAATGATGTTATTTTTCATGTATGACGGAAAAAAGGTTATGATGTGACTGTTTGGACTTGATTGTTTAGCTTCGAGTAGGGGAAAAGAAGGTTCGAGAAGCTTCAGGTTTTGCAAGAAGATGGTAGTAAGGGTATTGTTCGCACGTGGGAGGTGCGAGGGGTAAATTGGTCAAACCACATTGAAGCTGAAAAGCCGGGGTAGTGGGGTCGTGGTAATGATAGTATTTAGGAAATCGAGGCGGTTTAGTTTTTTGAAAGATATATAAGTGGGAGAAGGTTGATTAATGTACTGTGAGAATCAAAAAGTTGGGAGAAGAAAACATACGTTATTTTGAACTTGGGGGGTGCTACTGTTTTTGTTGGTTTGATCATGCTGATTCGAAGGTAGTGCTGCTAACCACTGATAAGTCACTTGATCTCTGTTATGTTTATTTTATTTTGTTCTCTATCTGAAAGGGTAGGTAGGAGATTTTGCGTTTGAGGTTTATGGGTTATTTTTGGGAGTAAGGAGGCTTGTTAGAACCGGGTTTCGACCCAGTCTGGGATTTGGTGAGCTCTTTTTTTTTTGGAGGTATTGTATTTGAGATTTGAGGTTGGGAGAAGTATCTGGAAGGGATAAATGGGATAAGGGTGATAGACACAGGATTATCGAATTTTCTACCTTAATTGCATGCTTCTTCTTCTGTAGGCAAAATGCGTAACCATCGGGCTTCGAGGCGGAGACTAGTGGATGAAGAGGCCGACGAGGTCGAAGCTAGTACTTCTGGTCGAGACCCAATGGACGGCGGTAGTGATTTAGAGGTGTTAGATGTGGTAATCGAGGCCCCGTTGTCGATGATTCGGTCGACTGAGGATGTTCTGGTCACGAGACGTCGAAAGATGATAGTGACCGAAGAAAGTGATGTAGAGGAAACAATATAGGGGGAGGGATGTGATGTAGGACCTTTAGGTGGTGGGGAGGGAGGTAAGATGCAGAGGGGAGACAGTGAGGATTCGACTGAGTTGGATAAGGTCGAAGGTACCGTTTCGACTAAAGATTGGATTAGGTTAGATCGTTTGCCGCAAAATTAGAACTCTTGAAAGTGGGTGTGTTTCTTGGTGTTGCGGGGGCAGGGTTGACATTCAGATCGGACCTTGGGGAAGGGATTATGGATTATAGGGGCCAAATTCGATTGGGACTGGAGCTTCCTCTTTGGCGACTGGTAAAAGAAGTGCTGAACTTCTGGGGGGTGGCTCCGGTGCAGATGAACGGTAACTTTTTATGAGATGAAGAGGGTGATAGAGAGGATGAATGTGAAATTGGCTGGAAAGAGTCAAAGTTTAATTAAGTGATTCGACATTATCACCTTTTATTCGAAGAAGGCTAGTTAAAACCCGGGGACCTATCACATCCAATGTCACCCAGAGAATCCTTGGTTATTTGATCTGCGCTCGACAGGCCAGGGGTGGAATAAAGATTTACTAATAGTAAGGGGTAACTACGAGAATGTAGACGAGGATAATCCTTATAAATTGCATCATAGGTTATATAACGAAAGTAAGTTTACTATCGAAAGGTTTGTTGTTGATATGTTTCTGAAATAAGTGATAACTGTGTTTTTTCTTTCCTCTGCAGGTCCGAAGAGTTCGTCTTGGGATAATCTAGTGAATTATATTGATACTTTGCTCGAGGCTAGTGAAAACTGGGTAAATTCGGTGTTTGACAGTCTCAAGATCAAAAGGCAAAGGAGAAAAAAGGTGGACTCCCAGTTCGAGACGTGCCCGCTACACCGAAGCAACCAAAGAGAAAAAGAGGGGTAAGTGTTTTGAAGGAGCAAAAAGAAATGAGAGGGGAAGAGTTGCCGATGAACTACCAGTTTGTGCCGAGGTCGCGGAGGGGTGCGATGCAAGCGGCGCCAGTGTCCGAAGGGGGTGGAGAGGCATCGAGGATGAAGCAAAAGCAGGTGTCTTCTCAAGCCGGAAAAGGGAAGGGACGAATAGCTTCCGAAGCCCCTAAGGTGCTGCAATCAAAGGTAATTCAACATAAGAGGCATAAGGTGTTTGGGGAGGATGATACAATAGAGGAAGATGAAGAAATGACGAAGGCTGAACGACAGGAGCAGGCTGCGGTGAAGCAGGCTTTGATGGTCGAGCTTTGGGAAGATAACCCGGATGAAGCTTCGAATGAGATAAAGAAGCAGATGTCTCAGGTAACTATATATAGCTTTCTGCAATGATATTTAGAGGTTACTAACAAATTGTTCAAGTTTCGAGGTTCACTAATATCTTGAGTATTTTTAGCAGAATGAAGTCTGGGTAGAGACTTGAAACAAGGCGATGATGTCGGTAAAGGCAAAGTTATGGCAGGCGAAGGAAAACCTGGATCTTTCTCGCAGGAAAGAGGCATCATGGGTGTCTCAAGTCAGGAAGTTGAAGCAAGATATAAATGTGTTTACTGACTCTTATGATGTGAGGCTCGAGCAGCAGCGGTCAAGGATAGAGCGAGAGTGGTCGGCCAAGCTTAAGGCGTGTGAGAAGGTAAAAGTGGAATGGAAGGTGGGTTTCCAGCGGCAGTATGATAAGGAATGCATAGAGAATGTGAGGTTGAAGAAGTTTATAGATGGTATGGGGTATGATACCAATACATTGCAACCTTATCTTGTATCTCCAGATCTTGTTGAGGGGGATGAGTTGAAGATGAGAGGAGGGGAGGTGAACCTTGTTGAGGAGGCAATTGGAAGTACTAGGGGTGGTGTTGAAACTTCTCATCTTGGCGCGCCCATTGGTGGCACTGCTGATGGTTTGGCGGTCGAAGGTTCGAACGAGGCTGCTGGGGTTGGTGGTGCTGGGGCGTCTGTGGAGCAAGAATGTGCAACCGCGCCCATATGAGGTATTTGGGATTGGGTTCTTATGTCTTCTTATGCTGGTTGTAATGTTGAGTTGTACTATGTGTGAACGATGTTGCTTTTTTTTGTTGGTTTCTGAACTTGGTAGGGTTTTCTTTTGCTTTTGCTATCTGTTGAATTTCTGAAGTTGGTGCTGAACATATTGATGCGTAGTTTCTGAACATACTGATTCTGAACTTCTGATTCGATATATGTCTTGCTGATGGATTGTGCTATCTCTCTGACTTTGAATTGTTGGAATTTGAATATACGTTCTGTTGATTATGCTTGTTTTGGACTCTTGATGATTGATCTTTAAATTATGCTGCAACTGTTCCCGTAATAGATAATATCTTGAATGTGGTTTGTGCTGGATGGATTTGCAGATAGCATTTTTGTAAACGGTTGGTGTTTACGATTGCAGAAACTTGATCTGTTGGAATAGAAATTCGATCTGTTTGAAGTTGAAATTTGATCTGTTTGATGTAGAAACTCGATCAGTTCGAAGTTGAAATCCAAACTGTTTGAAGTGGAAATTCGAGTTGTTCGAAGTTGAAATTTGATCTGTTTAAAGTATAAATTCAAGTTGTTTGAAGTTGAAATTTGATCTGCTTGATATAGAAACTCGATCTGCTTGAAGCAGAAATTTAATCTATTTGATGTAGAAATTTAATCTGTTTGAAGTAGAAATTCGAGCTGTTTTGAAGTTGAAATTTGAGTTGTTCGAAGTTGAAATTTGATCTGTTTGATGTAAAAACTCAATCTGCTTAAAGTATAAATTTGAGCTATTTGAAGTTGAAATTTGATCTATTTGATGTAGAAACTCGATCTGTTTGAAGTAGAAATTTGATCTGTTTGATGTATAAACTCGATCTATTTGAAGTAGAAATTCGAGCTGTTTGAATGACTGTAGTGTGGTCGAAGCCTAAAGAGTATCGAAGATATGTAGATCAAATTCTGGATGTTTTGTTGGGCATTGAAGGCCAAAGCCACAGCGATGTTGAAATTTTGAAAAATTACCAGGTCGCCTCCTAGTATCAGTCGGCCCGAGGGGACGTGATACTTAGAGGAAACCCGATAATTTACTGGTTTTCGAAGGCCTGAGCAATAGCGAAGCAATATCTAATCGCTTCCAACGCATTCCCGAGGGTCCGGTCTTTCGACCATCCTTGCCCCTCGGGTTGGGTCGAATGTTGAAAATTGAGCAATTCAGGGTCGCCCCCAAGTACTAGTCGGGGCGAAGGTGGACATGATACCCGGGGTAAACCAAGAAAAGAATTGGACTTCGACAATTTCAGAGCCTGGACGAAGTATATCTGATCCCCCCATTGTATCCCTGAGGGTCCGGTCTTTCAACCTTCCTTGCCCCTCGAGTTTATTTGAAATTGGAGACTTGAGCAATTTAAGGCCGCCCACAAGTATCAGTTGGGGCGAGGGTGGACATGATACCCATGTTTAACCAAGAAAATGACTTGACTTCGAAGGCCTAAGCCACAGCGAAGCAATATCTAATCGCCCCCAATGCATCCCCGAGGGTCTAGTCTTTCGACCTTCCTTGCCCCCCGAGTTTGCTCGAAATTGGAGACTTGAGAAATTCATGGCCGCCCCTAAGTATCATTCGTGACGAAGTTGGACATGATACTTAAGTTAAACCAAGAAATACAAAATGGAAACGGAGACAATGTCTGGGCGGAACAATCTTGTTTATTGAATATGCTGGATTACATTAGTTGTACATGATTGAAGATAAGGCTTGTTATAGAAGACCAGCTGCATTATGTTCCAGGGGTTTGGCAGAGGCTCTTCGTCTTCCGTCATTAAGTAATAAGAACCCTTGTCTATTTTATCGCAGATGACGTAGGGTCCTTCCCTAGATTCGGCTAACTTGTCGGCATTCCGAGGTTTCGAAGATTGATTGACATGTCGAAGTACTAGGTCTCCAATATTAAAACTTCTTTGTCGAACTCTCTTGTTGTAGGATTTTTGGAGTGAAGTATAGTAGCGGTCAAGGTTGGAAAAATCTTGGTCTCTGGTCTCATCGATCCATAACATGTTGCACGCAAGTTCGAACTCATTATCTTCGTCTGGGAGGTTAGGGTCTCGGGTGGGGACTTCGAATTGAGTTATTAGTACAGCTTCGGTCCCATATGTCAGGAGGAAAGCGGTGCATCCTGTGGATTTTCTTGGTGTTGTGTAATAGGCCCAGAGGACGTGTTGTAACTCTTGAATCCATCATCCTTTCTTTACATCGACTCTCTTTCTAAGACCGTCGACAATTGTTTTGTTGATTGCTTCGACATGACCGTTACCCTGAGGATAGTAAGGTGTTTAGGGTGAGAGAATGATGTCGTGTTTTTTCAGGAAGTTTCTGACTTTACTACCAACGAATTGGGGACCATTGCCACATCGAATCATATGGGGGCAGCCAAAGCGAGTGATGATGTTTTCCCATAAAAATTTAATACCTTCTTCTTCTCTGGTTCAGCAAAGAGGAATAGGTTCGACCCATTTAGTAAAGTAATCGGCTACGACGAGGATACTTTCTCTGCTACCCGAGGCTTTTGGGAAGGGTCCAATGAGATCGATAGCCCATCTTTTGAATGTCTAAGAAACTTGACTGAAATAGAGGTCTCGAGAGGGGCAATGAATGTCGTGAGCGTGACGCTGGCATTTGTCATATTGTTTTGCATAGTTTGAAGCTTATATTTTCATAGAATGACAAGCAGTATGAGCATCGCAGGTTCCTTCGTGAAGTTTGGCTAAGATTTGATAGGCTTCTTCTTAGGATATGCATCGAAGGAGGACGCCATTTGGAAATTTTCGATGTAGTTGGTTTTTGTGGATAGTATATATATGCCAGTTTTCTAGTAAGAACCATTTGGCTTTGGTATCATCTGGTAAGGTGGCGCTGTTGATGTAGTGAAGAAACGGTATCCGTCAATCGTCTGGATCGTGACTCTCGCCCCCACTATTGATGGAATTGATTTTTATCTGGTCGATACTTAGGCGTTCGAGTACTTCGATATGGAGTATCCGAGATTTTGATTGTCCGAGCATAGCTGTTATGTACGCGAGGGCATCAGCATGTCTATTTTCTCCTAGAGGGTAATGTGTGATTGTAGATTTTTCGGGGAACCTGTCCATGCGCTATCGCACGAAAAGAGCATAATCAGCCATGCGACCATTAGCTTGGTTTTCTCCTTTGTAGTGTCTCTGAACAAGTTGGGAATCTGTAAAGACTGCAAGTTTGGGGATGCCGAGGTCGAGTGTGAGGTCAAGGTCATGGATCAAGGCTTCATACTCTGCTTCGTTATTAGAATATTCGAAGGTAAGTTTGACAGCTATTTCTATGCGATCATTAGTGGGTGTTACTAAGACAATACCAATTTCTGAGCCATTAGGTCCTGCTAATAAATGCCAACCAGTAAGAGGGTTACAGGGATCTACTATTTCGGGTTGGTCTTCTGATAAATCGTCTTCATGTTCTTCCCAATCAACATCTTCGACCGGGAAGTCAGCTAGAAAGTTTGCTACTGCTTGGCCTTTCTGGGATATTTTCTTCTCGAAGGTAATATCGTGTTCGTCAAGAAATACGGACCACTATTGCACTCGTCTGGATTTTTCTTTTTTGCTGAGTACTTCTTGAAGGGGATAACTGGTAATAACACGGATGGGATGAGCCTGAAAATATGGTTTGAGCTTACGGGCTGAATAGACAAGTGTGAGGAGTAAATGCTCGAGTTTTAAATATCGAGTTTTTGTGGGGGTTAGGGTTTTGCGGATGAAATAAACAAGTTTTTCGATGTTGGAATCAAGTCGAATGAGCACTGAAATGAGAGAAGCTTTTGTGGCAGCAAGGAATAAAGAGAGTGTTTCTCTTTCGATAGGTGTGTTGATGATTGGTGGACGACCAAAGTAAGTTTTGAGTTCAAGGAAGGCTTGTTCGCACTCAGGGGTCCAGTCGATCTCGGGATTGTTTTTCTTTTTTGCTGTATGGACACCTAGATCGCGCAGGAGGTAAAAGAGCCAGGCACATCGATTTGAGGATTTAGAAATAAAATGAATGAGGTTGGTTATCCTGCCTGCCAATTTTTAGGGGTCTTTCTTGGTTTGGGGCGATGGCATGTCTATGAGGGAACGAATGTGGGTTGGGTCAATCTCTATCCTACGTTTACTGATAAGGTGAACCAAAAAATTTCCGGATGACATGCCAAATTGGCACTTATCTGGGTTGAGTTTCATATTATACGTGCAGAGTATTAAGAAAATTTTTGAGAGGTCTTGGATATGGGTGTGAAGGCTCTTGCATAACATATCGTCGATATAGACTTCAACAGGTTTGGCATGCAAGGGTTTAAACATGGATGTGACAAGGTGTTGGTAGGTGGCACTGGCATTTTTAAGGCCTAGGGCATAACATTGAAACAGTAAAGGCCTTGTTCAGTTATAAATGAAGTTTTAAGTTGATCATCGGGGAGGAGGGGTACCTGATTGTAACCTGAAGCCGTGTCCATCAGAGATAGGCGCTCGTGTCCAGCAGTGGTGTCAAGGGCTGCTGAGATAGTAGGGAGGGGGAAACTATCCTTCGGAGTGTGCTTGTTGAGGTCTGTGAAGTCGACACAGATTCTGATCTTTCCATTCTTCTTAGGCGCTGCCACGATGTTCAATATCCAGTCTGTGTACTTCACTTCTCTGATAAAACCAACGGCTATGACCTTGTCAACTTCAAGGTTCATAGCTTCTCGAAGTCGTGGTGCCAGTATACGCTTCTTTTGTTTTACTGCTATGGAATAGGGGATGACATCGAGGTGGTGGCAGGCTAGGTTAGGGTTGACACCAGGCATTTCTTGAAATGTCCAGGCGAAGATGTCTTTATTTGTTCGAAGGAACTTGAAAAGTTCGAGGCGCTCTAACTCGTTAAGGAGGGTTTTAATAAATGTACCCCGACAAGGACCGTCGAGTTCGATATAAGCAGTGGGTTCGATGTGTTGGGTGGTATCTGCCAAAGTCGAAGGGATAGAAAGATGTTGTGATTGCTATGAGCGGCTGACAAGTTTGTGTGTTTAGACGATCTCTGGGTGCTCGCATGAGCGGGCAAGGTGCTGAGATCCGTTCAAATTCCAAGTACCCTCGTGATTGCTGAATCGAAGGGTCTGATGATAGGTCAAGGGTATAGCTCGCATGGCATGAAGCCAATCTCTTCTAAGTATACCGAGGTATTCAGACTTCTTGTCAATGACGATGAAGTTGGTTTGAGGGGTAATGGGACCTGTAGTGACGGGAAGACTGATACGGCCAACAGCGACATCTATTGATCCATTAAAACCTTTAAGTTTGATGTTGGCAGCGATTATGTGGTCTGTTTTCTTCATGGTTTGGATTGTTTGGAGAAAGAGGACATCAGCTGCGCTCCCAGTATCTATGAACATTGTATGGAGGACGAGGTTCTCGATCTTATTCATGATGACTAATGGATCGCAATGAGGGAAGCGAACATGTGAGGTGTCAGAGTTGATGAAAGAAATTCCTTCGAGTTGAGGGTGAGAGCTTGATTCTTGCAGAAGGGTAGGAAATTTATCCTAATAGGTGAGCTTATAACATTATTCGATGTGCTTTCGTTTGCTCTTGGAAAGTCTACTGTCTATGTTGTTGACTTCGATGAGCTTGATTCTGTAGATGTGCACCTCGGCTGGGTTAGTAGTAGGGGTGGATTGGGATTTGAGGTAGGACTCATTGAGGTAGCTTGGTAGACCAGCGATATAATGGTTCAAACGTCCTGCTCTTAAGATAAGTTCGAGAGAGCGCTGAAGGGCGAAGCATTTATTGGTATGGTGACAGTTGCACTTATGATTGGCGCAGTAAGGTTTGCCTGGTCTGACTTCGATGGGGAAAGGGATGCGCCAAATGGGGTCTGCCTGTATGATTGGTAGAAGGGTACTGGGGGGGACAGTGAGTATAGGTAAAACAGGCCTTGGCCGCTTCTTGCGAGCTTCGATGCTGCTATCAATGATGGGGCATTTGTGGCTCTCAGTCTCCTGTGAGACAGGAGTGATCAGGGGTGTGGAACCATAGTGGGTATGTTGCCGGGGTTTATTAAAATTTCCTATTTGCGAAGGCTGGCTCTGTTTGCAGGACTCTTGAAGGCGCTTGAGATCGGTATAGCCGTTGACCTTCGAGAGCATCTCTTTGAGTGTTTTTGATTTGTGGAGGACTAGGTGCTCATTTACTCGGTTATGGTCGGTCAGGGCATTTGAATATGCCAAAATAGCATTCGGGCAGTTGAGATTCTCTATTTTTTGGGATTCATCGAGGATTCTTCTGGCGAAGGCTTCGAGGATCTCACTGCTAGATTTTCTAAAATTGAAAAGAGCATCGACTCTGACCTCTCTGTCCTTGTTGAAGGCAAACTGGGGGATAAAAAGTTGTGAAAGTTGCTCGAAGCTACGAATCGAGCAATTTGGGAGATTGTGGTACCAACGAAGGGGATTATCGGTAAGGCTCGTTGGAAAAAGGTGACATAGTAGGTAGTCAGTCGTGGAGTAGAGGCTCAGGGCATTTTAGAATTTGAGGATGTGGATATAGGGTCTGTGTTACGATATTTGCTGAGTTAGGGAGCATGAAAGTTAGAGGGTATTTTGATAGCCAAAAGTTTAGGGCAGATCAGGTTATTGAGGCGGCTCCAGGAGTCGGTAGCTGGACTCGCGGTAATACGAATTGCTGGTTGCATTTTGTGGTCAAAGTCCTGCTGTGTAACATATGCTAGATGAGGGGGAGATTGATGAAGCCAAAGGTTGTTGGGTCTTGTATGTGGTATAAAATCAGTGTCGGGTTCCCCGAGCTGTTCTCGAGCAGGACGGTGTCTGGGGTTTCTAGAGGAGCGAAGGGTTGAGTCAGAAGAGTCTTCTGTGGGATGAATCCCGAGGTGGGTAGAGCCGATTGTAGGAATGGTACGGGGAATACCTTCGGCCCTGGTATTAGCTGGGGGTAACTCATAGTTTTGTGGAGAGCATAGGCAGGTCCGGGCAGATACGTGCGATGGGTCGGGTGCCTGGGACGGATGAGCGGGTTCCAAGGGATGTAATCTCTGTAGCTCTCGAATGGTGTTGCGTAGGTCGTCTATCTCTCGGTTCTGTCTATTTTTGTCATTAAGATGACGATTCTGTTCGATTTCCATTGCCAAACGGTGGCTTTCTCGCTCCTAATTCAGTTGGATTTGGTGGCGCTCCTCTGCCTGAGCGAATTGTTAAGATAATAAGGCTATTTGGGCAATAACTCTGTCGATGGAATTTCCTACCTGGGTGGAATTTGAACGGCGTATGGGTGTCATTGAGGGTAATCTGCTAAAGTGGAAAACAAAAGGAGGTAAAATAGGAAGGGAGATTGGTAGGGTGGGAAGCACAGACGGCGCCAATTATAGGGAGCTAACTCCGTTCAGTGGGGGAGTTAGTTCTCACAACGTAGAATTGATCTCCAGTCAGAGGATACAAGCAATTGGCCTAAAATAAGATCTATCTAAACACAACTACGTGCGTAAAGACCCGAATGTGACTCTTTACGACCTCTGATAAGAATTTTTAAGACAGATTGTATTACTGAAGAGTAAATAACAGGGTTCGAGTATAGGGTGGTCGAAGGTAAAATGCAAGAGGCTGGAGATAATTCTTTTAACCTTTGTTTGGTTTCCCCTCTCCTCTATTTATAGAAACACAGAGTTGAGTCACCAAGTGTGGGTTAGGGTTGCATGATTAAACTGTCAGAAAATCCTGGCGAGTTTTGGGCGTCGGTATTGTTGGTACTGTTACTGCTGTATTTATTGGTGATGGTTCAGGTCGGCGTGGTGGTTGGACCTGTCACTGTAGATGGACGGGCTAATCAATGCACTGTCTTATTTGTCGAAGTAGTTGTCTGTCTTGTCTTGCTTCGATTGCGTATTAGTGAGGTCAAAGGGTTTCTGCTATAGGATGTGAGTCTGTTCTCGAAGCTTTATCTGGTAGGCTAGCTGTATATCTTGTCATACTTCGGCCATATGTAGATATGGTCGAAGGATGTCTCCTGCAATGTACTGATCTGTCCCCGAAGCTTTGCCTGGTGTCAAAAGTTCATCTCTAGAGGATCTCTAGAGAGCCTGTTTTAGGGATTGAGTGGGCTTCAATACATTCGAGTAGGCTATGAAGTGGGCTTCGGCCATCTGTCGAAGGCTACGAGTAGGCTACTACAGTTATGTCTATTGGCGAAGCTACAAGTGGATGTTACCCGTGTGATTCGTGGTTGCATTCTATACAACATATCAAAGCCTTCCAATTGCAAGTTGGGACTGTACTTAGCATTACCAGTACCTAGCCAACTTTGGGATAGCGTGTCGATATATTTTATGGGTGGTTTACACATGACCAAGTGCAAGAATGATTATCTGTTTGTGGTGGTAGATCGATTTAGCAAGATGATAGTTTTAATTCCATGCTAGAAGAAGATTATCAGGGATGGAGCGGCACAATTATTTTTCAAAGACGTTTGGAGGTATTTTGAGCTCCCTTCTTCTATTATTTCTAATAGGGATAACCATTTTTTGGGGCATTTTTGGAGATTGTAATGGGTAATGATGGACATTACATTGAAGAAAAGTATTGTATTTTATCCACAGACTGACGAGAAAATAGAAGTAGTCAATAACACTTTGGTTCATTTATTACGAGGATTCCATTCAAAGCATCCTAAAACTCGGGATGAGAGTTTACCGTATCTTTAGTTTTCTTTTAACTAGTCAATTCATGGTTCCACTTTGAAATCTCTACTTGAAGTTTATCTTGGGTACTTATCTTAAAACCCCTTTGATATGGCCTTTGATGATAAGAAGGTGTCAGGGTAAGAGGAAGAAGAACAAGTTAAAGCTCAGCGTTTTATTGTAAAGATTAGTAAGGTTCATGAGATGGTTGTAAAACAAATGAAGAAGACTCAAGCAAAGTATAAGGCTCGATACGACAAGTATCGGGTTAAATGTACTTTTTAAGATGATGATCTAGTTTGATTACATTTAGGTAAAGGATGAATTAAGGGAGAAGGTATGAAAATTTTAAGCCTATCCGTTATGGTCTGTTTACTGTACTCAAGAAGATTGGTGACAACACATTCCAATTGAACTTACCACCATTTAAGAAGATGTATTTGGTTATTAATGTCGAGTATTTGAAACTCTTTGAGCCGCCTCTCCTAGATGAAGAATCTATAATCGGTAGTAGCCTACCGTCAATTGATGATTTATATGGATGGAAAGAAAAGATTCATTGCCGGAAAATAGTAATCTAGAGCGGGAAGTTATTGCTACAAGTTTGAGAAGTATCGAGTAGTTCAGAGTTTAGAAATAAAGATTAACTACCCAATAGGGAAATAGGAATAGACAGTTTCCCTCATCTTATGTTCTAGCCTGAGTATGAGCTCAAGGCTCCTAAATGGTGGAGCCATGATCCAGAAAGATCTAAACGCTAACCCCCTCAAACAAAGGCCAAGTTGTTTGAACGAGATATAAAGTTGTTTGAATAAGTTAAAAGAAAGTCAAGCCAAAAGTTATATTCCAGATTCTAGGCAAAATTGTCAAGGTCGTTCGAACGAGCCTTAGATTTTTCGAATGAGTTAAAGACAATGGTTATGGATTATTTTCTAGGTTTATTTTGGGAAGTCGTTCGAACGACTCTGGGTTTTTCAGAAGACCAAACTTGTTGTCTCAGTTTTTAGGCCTATTTTGGGAAGTCGTTCGAATGACTTATGGGTATATTTGAACGACTATCGCAACTTCTAAATTAGGTTGTTTTAAGGACAATTCCATCCTTTATTGACTAGGAAACTTGTAACCTACTAAAAAGGGCAAGGCTAAGCAATATGAAGGGAGATCCAATTTGTAGTCTTGAACTTAGGCTTTTTAAGGAGTAATTCATTATAATCAATTAAATTTAGCAATAAAAGTTCCTCTTGGGAAATGATCCCGCCAAATCTTTCATTTGTGTTTAATTCTTCTTCCAAAGATAGATTCTAATTTGAGTGTGGATTACTCCATCGTTACATAGACAAATATTTACATCTCTACCTCCATCACCAATTTGCTTTATTCTTCTTCCCTGTCTTCTCCAAATTCCTCTCCCTCATTACCATATTCCACCCCACCACCCTCTTCTAAAATCATAATGGAATTTTTGTTTACCATTTTCTCCACATGTCTTCACCCACCTTTATTAATTTTCGGTTGTTCATGTTGATTCCCAAGTAGCTAGAGACTTATAATGGCTACTATGACATTATAAAATAAGAGTGATTTTAGAAGAGAAAAATGGGAAATTGGACTCACAGGGAATTGCGGCCGCCTGACATTGAATTAAAGGGGTTTTGCAAAGATTTTTATCCAGGTGTGGCTCATATTACACAAACTCCTTATCGGTTGGGGATAGGTCTTTCAATGGATGTAATTTGTGTTAAATGCATGCAAATTTGAATCCGATCAAATATCCTATTGAATGAATCCAAATCTATTCCAAAGCGATTTAAGATATAACACTTCCAAATTCAATCCAAATCCAAATGTTATTCGAATATCCAAGGCAGCTCTGCTCCAGTTGGAGATGCTTTTACACCATTCTCCTATTACATTTGAGTTTTATTTTTTTATTCGTGGAGGTTGCCCTCTCTAAGAGATACAATATGGCTTTAAATATCGGTCGGGACGCCCGATATCTCAGTTTTGAAAAGAGGCGACATAAAATATTGTAGAAAATGTCAAACGAGGATGGAAATGTAATGTATCGTCTGACATATCCTTAAATGTCATGATTCAACAGTCAATGATGATGTGTAGGGAAATGGGACCCATCAGTACTGACGTGGTAGGGCCAGTCACACTGACATCACTATGAGGACACACTTATGTAGAAGGGCCCACATGTTGATATAACACAACCCCACTGCTGATGTAGAAGGGCCACATGGTAGCTGAAATTATACGTGGAACCTACATGCTAGTATGGCAGGGCCATGTGTCACCTAACATTGCAATTAACGCTAACATGATATTTAACATTGATGTATCATTCAATAATAGCGTGAGATAGTCATGTGTCCAAATATGGCAGGGCCAATTGTCGACATGTAGCACTCCCTTGTGTCAACACATTGCTCTACCTAGATGTTGACATATGTCACACTCTGTGATTGACAAGTAGCGGGGACCAATGTTGGTAAGTGACACGCCCTTGTGTTAGTACGTGGCTCTCCCAGATGTGTTGGTATGTGTCATACTCTATGATCAACACATGGTGGGGCCCAGTGCTGACATGTGGTAAGACCTGGACAGAACAAGTCACATGCTTTATATTCGGTCAGAGCGGTTTGGACCGATTCATACACTAAAAATAGGTTATTTTTGGTCAATTTAAGTCATTTTGCTTGGAATTTTTTCTTCTAGAAACCTTTTATATAGGACCTACTCGGGGGGGCGGAGGGAGGCATTTATAAAAAAAAATTACACAAATATTTTTTTAAATAGTTTGGGAACGGGTGCCTTATAGGATAATTGGATAAATGACTTTCATATATGAGATATAAGTAACAAAATTAATACCTACTCAAATATCTTATAATAACTTATAAGATATTAATGCGGCATTCCCTTAGGATACAAATTATTCTGACCAAGGTGTCATAGATAATATGAAGCCCAAAACTAATTTAGTTACGACTAAGAGTCATATCTAAATTAGATTAAATGTCAAGAACACTAATTAGAGATCAATTAAGATTTAACTTAGTCTTATTTCTAAAAATTCAGTGTTTGAGGTACCAGTTTTATGTATCTAGGTATAATTAGATATTACTTTATAGCATTTAGAGGTATATAAGACCTAATAACAACCTAATATACTCTAGAATGTTAGTTCAAAGATATGATTAATGTACCTATATTGTGAACTCAACAGACTTCAGATATAAAACCGTTAATTTGCTAAACATTTAATACCCATCATATTCGTAACTAATGGGCATTTGGCTAGAATAAACAGACCTTATAAAACTTTAGGGATTAGAATACCCAAGTTGTTAGAATAAGGAACGCGCACATCGATTGGCTTTGAATAGCGATCTTGGCTAAGATTCAATTAAAATGTACATATAAGGTTAATATCACCATTTTATAGGGTAAAGTTGGGATTTAGTTCTTAGAAAGAATTTCCTGAGTATTAGAATATAAGTAAGGTTCAATTTTAAATTGATTAGGAATCATTTATTTTCAGTAATTCTAAGTACTATGATTTGTCTTATATGTATTTAAAATGTTTACCATAAATTACTACTAATTTTAATATATATTTTTGCATAATAGATGTAAACGACACAACGATACATTGATTACTCACCATTTCTACAAGATGGTACCAACTACCATTCTTGGTATACAGATATCAAGATCTAGCTACGAGAAACGAGTCCCTCACAGACCATTATTGTAAACACCACCTCTAAACTTCTTAAGGCATTGGTCATATTAGTTATTCGCAATCATCTTCAGGTGGATCTGAAGTTTGGCCATCTACCTTATGGGGATCCATATGAGTTATTGGTTAGCTTTAAAAAATACTTTAGTTTTTAGGCACGCCTAAGGTTGTCTAAGTTCCATAACCATTGGAACAACTTGAGGTTTTATAATTTCATGACAGTGGTTAATTATAACTTAGCAGTTCAAAAAATCATCTCTACATTGATTCTCAGTAATGAAATTATCTTATAGAAAGAGATGTTCAAAACTTTATCGATATTTCATCACTCGAATGCTGCTCTTAGGGGCTAGTATGCGAAAATGGAATTTAGGACTCATATAGATCTGATCCAACTCTTGCTCAGGGATGAACAAGTAGGTACACTTGTTATGAAGAAAAACAAGACGTAGCTAGGAGGAGGATACATTTTATTGCATAAAAAATCTTATCTGATAACCAAGACAACCAAGAACGGGATTCTGGTACTGGTCATGTAACTGATGGCATGAGTCAGGGACTCTTGGGCGCTCAGTCGAGGAATAGGCTTAAAAAGCTTGCAAACCAAAGAAATTGAAGAAAGATAAAAAGCTAGATCAAGGATCTCCTTGATTGCGATGTGGCACTATTAGAAATTGGATGCAGGACTGCAAGGCACCGTAGGTGGCCAAAGCCAACGTAGTTCAAACTCGACACATCACCACTGATATAGCTTCCATGACAATGGAGTTTGTAACATCTAACTTCTGCAGTGATATTGATGCAGGCATGGATCAACGTACGGTGTGATCAGTAGCAGTTTCTCGATAGATTTGTGATGTCACATTAGAATGTACTAGTAGTTTATTTTCCTTAATTGCAAAGACATGATTTACTTTATTAGTACCTTTTAATTATGTTGGGAACATATCATCTATCTTTAATAAATACTTGTGACATACATATATTAAGTATCCATTTATGAACTTTTATTTTTGTTCTACATGTGATTATTCCAATTAATGCTTGGGATAGTAGTTAATTTGCTGTATGATAGTTTTAATCTATTATATCCTGGTAGCCCATGGATCTCTCTGCTCATAGAGCACTGATATCACCTAGTCACCTAATGGTTAAGAACTTATATTAGAAAGGTATCCAATGTATGCCTCAGAGCTTTATTCCACTACTTTCAGGCAAGTCGAAACATATGCAATCACTAATTTTTCTCCATTCCAAGAAAAAATATTTAAGATTTGGCATGATCATTTCGGGCATTCTGGACAACAGATGATGAGAAAGATTATCTACAGTACCTCAGGATATTTACTCATGGGAGAGAAGATCTGAGCTCTCCAAGATTGCCTATGTCAGGACTGCTCTCAAGGAACCTTATAGTCTAACCTAGTAAGACTAAGGTAGAGGTTGGAGTCTTCAATCATTTTCCAACATATCCATGGAAATATATGTGGACCTATCCATCCTCATAGTGGTCCACTTAAATACTATATGTTCTTAATCAAATATGTGAATATGGCGTCTCCACAGTTTTTTACCTATCCATCCACATAGTTTTCCTATTATCATCTAGAAATATGGCATTTCCACAGTTGTTTGCCCAGATTATCCGATTGCGGGCTCATTTCCCAGATCACCTAATCAAATCTGTGAGATTTAATGGCACTGACGAGTTTACCTCAAAGGCTTTCATTGATTATTGTACCACTAATAAGATAGATGTCGAGCATCCAGTACCCCATGTCCATACCCAAAATATGATAGCAGAGAATCCTATCGAGTGATTATGGTTAATCGATATGCCACTATTATTACGATCTCAGCTTTTGGCTATTGTGAGAGCCATGCAATTTTGCATGTTGCCGCTCTGATAAGAATTTGTCCAACAATGAATAGTCATTATTCCCCAAAGCGACTAGTAACTAGGTCAGAGCCCAGTATCACTCATCTACAAATATTTTGATGTTCTATACAGGTGTCGATCGTACTGCTACAAAGTACAAAGATGGGACCCCAACATCAGCTAGGTATGTATGTGGGTTATGATTTACCATCTATTATTCGATATTTAACAACCCATTACTAGCATCGTATTTACAATGAGATTTGCAGATTATCACTTTGATGAGACGATCTTTCCAGTATTGGGGGGGGGAGATATGATAGTCAATACTGAAGATGTTTTAAAGATTAGTTTGAAAACACCATCTTTGTCTCATCTAGATCCCCTGACCACACATGGGGATAAGGAAGTGTAGCGGAGTCTATACTTAGAACATATCACTAATGAATTGTCGTATGCATTCAACAATGTTGCTAAAGTGACCAAGGTACATATACCTGCACGTAATGCACCTATACGACTAGATGTTTAGGGGAGTGATATACAACCCATAAATGAATCTAAGCTATATGTCACGAGAAGACACCCCATTGCAAAGAAGGACACTGAGCTAGGGGCTAAGAAGCAACATTCAGAGAAAGATAAGACAAATGGTATAATTGGTTCATCAAGGATGAAACTTCCCATTGAAAGGGCTATAGCAGTTACGTGTCCAAGTAAATCATTAAGAAATAATCCCGGCGTGGCACATGTACATGATAATCTAGAGATCTCAATTAACTTTGTTTCTAATGGAACCATTTGGGATCGTTCAGAAGTAGTAGCCGATAAAATATTCACTTTTACTGCTATGCTTGCCATTGAGGATGATGATCTAAAACTACTTATTATAGATGAATGTAGAAATCGTATAGATTGGCCAGAGTTGGAGGTTGTGATCAATGCGAGCTCAGCTCGCTACCTAAACGCAAAGTATTTGTACCAATAGTCCACACGGAGCATGTCATCAAGCCTGTCGGCTATAAATGGGTATTCATACAAAAATATAATGAACTTGGAAATATTGTTAAGTACAAGGCAAGATTAGTTACCCAATGTTTTTCACAAAGACTTGACATCGATTACAATGAAACCTATTCTCCAGTCATGGGCATTATAACACTTTGTTACTTGATCAGTCATCTAGAATGAGCTTAACATGCATTTTATGGATGTAGTTATTGTGTATTAATATGGGAAATTAGATATGGAGATCTATATGAAGCTGCCAGATGGGTTTAAGCTTTCGGAAGCGACCAAGCCTGACACATGGGGTACCTACATAATAAAACTAAATAAGTCATTATACAGCTTGAAACAGTCAAGGCTCATGTGGCACAATAGGATGACTGAATATTTAAAAGCCGAGGGTTCTGCAAATAGTCCTGTTTCTCCATACATTTTCATTAAGAAAAATAATGTTGGTTTCGTCATCATTATAGTGTACGTAGATGATTTGAACATCATCAAAACTCTAGGGGAGATCGTGAGAACTACCGAATACCTTAAAATGGAATAAGAAATTAAAGACCTCGGGACGACCAAGCTTTACCTCGGTTTGCAGATTGAACATCTTAGAACTAGCATAGTTGTACATCAGGCGAGATATATCAAAAGGATTATCTAACATTTTTCTATGGATATGGCGCATAGTGCCAAGATGCATATGTTTGTCCATTTATTAAATTTAAACAATGACATCTTCCAACCTCCAAATAATGGTGGGGACTCTTAGGGCCTGAGGTGCCTTATCCATGAGTTATCAGTGTTTTGAAATACTCAGTAGGGTGTACTCGACCTGATATCTCTTTTGCAGTAAACCATTTGGCTCACCATAGTTTTGCTCCTACCCAAAGGTCCTAGAATGGGATTAAGCACATTTTGAGGTATTTGATCGATATAGAAGACTGAGGTCAGTTATATCTGAAAAATGGCAAACGTGAAATTATAGGATACGCCGATGCAGGATACTTGTCATATCTACATAAAGGCTGATATCTATTTGGTTATGTATTTTTGTAAGGAAATACAACAATTTTATGAAGATCGGTGTAGTAGACGATAGTTGTTACATCCTCGAAGTACGTAGAGATTCTTGCACTATATGAAGATGGCAGATAATGCTTTTGGTTGTGATCCATTGTTAATCACATCAATGGAAGTTGTGGTCTATGTTCTATCCAAGATAAACCGATGACTCTGCATTAAGATAACGCAGCTTACATCATTCAAGTCAAAGGAGGATTTATTAAAGATGACAAAACGAAACATATTTCACTTAAATTCTTCCACATGCACGAGTTATAAAAGCAGAATGAGATTGACATTGTTGAAGTTTGTTCAGAAGATAACTTAGCTAACTTATTCATGAAGGCTCTTGTACCTCCTAAGTTTAAGAGATTGGTATACAGAATTGGCATGAAAATTTACATGATTTATTATCTCAGTGAGATTGATGTCAGGGGGAGTAATCCAGTCCTAACGTAGACCCATACGTGTTGTATACTTTTTTCTGATATTATAGTTTTTGTCCCGGGGAGTTTTACTGATTAAAGGTTTTGATGAGGCAACGTATACGCGTTCGCAGCCAATACATGGCATGAGATTGTATTGTTTCCTTGTAAAACTTTTTGCCTAAGGGGGTTTTGCTAGGTAGGGGTTTTGGTAAAGCAAGTCGTTCTGGTATGAAATACCTCAAGGGGGAGTGTTAGGAATAAAGTCTGGTTCAAGTGAGAGCCCGAACTGCGTTGGGATGATCCCACCAGACTTCTAATAGGCCATGAAGTCTATGGCTTTATGAGGAGACTTTTACAGAGAGATATTTATATCTTTATAGGGTTCAGTATTTTAACCTACAACCTCAAGGTTTATCTATAAATATATAAGTTCTTTTTTTCTCATATATTTGATGTTATTACTATTGTGTGTGATTGTTTAAGTAAAATAACTTGATTATCAACACTTTAATACTATTTTTTAAGCTTTTATGTCTCTACCATACCTCAACTTCTGACTACTCCAATTACTCATATTAAAAAATATAATGTATTTTTTCAATGTTGTTTAGTTTTCAAAAACCAAATATATAATAATAATTTATCACTCCGATAATTAAAGTAATAATTTATCTTTTCAAGATTATTGTAGAGACATATTTTATATGGATAGCACGTAAATACTAATGCATCATGCAGTGATTAGAGTAAGAGTAGCGGAAGTGGAAATGCTATATAAAGAAGACACCTAGTTATAGTAGTGGTAGCTAAGAGTCCGGGACTATGGTGTCTGATCCCCCCATACAAAGCACCTTATATTTTAGTAGTGGTAATCATCGTCAAAGTCAAAGGCAGTACTGGATAGTGGGGGTTACGGGCTGGGGAAGACTTATTGTGAAGCCTGACATATGCTACTTCGCTAACGTCTCCAATGCTATTTCTAAACGTTAGTGCCAAATATAAGATACTACAAAATTAAATATTTGTGAAATCATATATAAGTTTCTTACTTTACAAAATGATCATAAAATCGGGTGTGTACAATTACATGACTTTTAATACCTCATGTAAAATAAATATGTTAATCTCTTAAGGGTCCTATTTTTGGCAGCATCGGCATTATTCTCAAGCTGCCCATTATACCACCCCATCCCTTTAATTATTCTAAGCCATCCAAGGATTATTCCCGAGAAAATAAATGAATCATTATTTACTTAAAAACCTAAAGCAACCCCGAATCTTCAAAGATTCTTCTTAACCTTGATTTCTATCTCACATGCTATGTATTTCTCTCCCATTACATTTATCTCTCGTTGATGCTTTGTTCTCAATAAAAGTTAATGTTGTTTTTAGCTCAAATACTCACCCCAACATTAGCTTGAAAAAATTGAGTAATTGTTGTTATTAACACAGGCTTAATACCTTATTTACTTATGTTTTCTCACTTACTATAGTATCGGAAAATTGAAGATATTGGCAAGTTATAGCTATCATGATAGTCTTAACACATTTGTTAATATTGGTTTATCAAGACAATCACTACAACATATACTTGGAGTATATTTGTTTGCGGTATTTCGTTTAAAGGACCAAGGGTTGGATTAGGGAGGAAGAAGGAAGTAGCAGCCTTAACTAGAAATTGATTGTGTGGTCCACCATTTATAGAGATGTAGAATTAAAGCTCATATGATAAACACAATATCGGAGCTTGCTCTCCCTTTGTACCTCCATTCTAATACTTGTCTTATTCAACTACAAGTTCACAACATATGATAAACACCATCTATCATAGAGTTTCTACTTTAAAAAGAGCATGGAACTTAGGCTTAGGCAACACAATAAAATGAATGAAAAAACATGAAATTTTGTTAAAGATGTAGAAATTCAAAGTGTGTAATTATCTTCCATTTGTAAGCAAAGAGAGAACACCCTTTATGATATATCCTTGATAACATAACCAACGCAATTGAGTAGCAGAATTAAATCAAACCAAGTAAGAAAAACATCTATAAGGCAAAGCTTCACGCAACACAAGGATTAAAGATTCAAATAAATTAATGCATCATTTTTATTTTTTATTCTCAATGACAACTAGTAAATAACTAGTAGCATTCAAATTTTTGCAAGCATTCATGATCACAAAACAAACTTAAGTAGTCTTATAAAATAAAATCTGAAAAGATGTAAACAAAGAAAGCCAAATCCAAATGAGTAGGCTTCATTTATTCCTTAACACCAGTAGATTGCTTCTTGAAGGATGGTTATTTACTCCATTAAATCTATACAAGATAGAAATGATATGATTAAAATGAAGTGGCTTTAGTTAGAGAAACATAATATGATTTCTACCTAAGTTATATTTACCTTTGATCACAACTCCCAAGGGCGTAAGCCAGATTTAAAGGAAAACTCCAACCTACAAGCAACATCAATTGGTTCTAGTATCGGCGAAAAAGCCTACAAAAACAATATCATGTTAATAAATTATTAATTCACTTCATTAATAAATTCTTGAAACCTACAAAGTGATAAAATTTTTATAGTGTGGTATGGGTGACCAATAGGAATTTGTTGCAAGTTATGTAACCCGTATTGCTGCTGAATAGGACCATGATTGCTTTAAATTGTGATGTTACCAACACCATTAAAGGTATACTTATATGGGTCTTAACAAGAATATGCTCTACTCAACTGACTAGATTATGATTTATGAACAAGAGCATTCCCATACCAATCACTCCCTGCTAATTTTAAAGTAATATATACGGCTATATATAATTATAATTTCACAAATTAAACATATTAAAATAATAAGAACACATATCGGGTAGTATTGACCTCGTAATTATGCAAAGACATGTTTAGTGAAACATTCGAATACCCAAATATAGTCGTATTTGTAGAAGGCACATTAAAATTGTCATCTTTCAAACTATTCAAAATATGATCTCCATCACCTACATATGGTAATAAAAAGTTACAAATATCACCATTAAGGACATGAAATAAAATTCACATTATATATATGGGAATGGATCTAGGTACACACCCCCTTAAGACACGGTCCATACACTTAAGAGGATGCTTCCATTTGGCTTGATCAATGGTTCTCATAAATTGGTTCTAAACCAACATAATGAGGTGGAAACTAATATCCACCTCACTTTTCCTTGGTGGTACCATTTCAAAATAAAAATACTATTCTCCCTCAATTATTCACTTTCCTCTCTTCTTTTATCTCTTCACAAAGAAATTACTATTCTCAAACTCTAAAAAAACCTTGAAACCTATGACAAGCTTTAAGAGTAGCAGCTTCACTACCCCAACTAATCTGTGTTTCAGTTTCTACAAAGAAAGCT
This sequence comes from Kingdonia uniflora, assembly GCA_014058105.1. NCBI lineage: Eukaryota > Viridiplantae > Streptophyta > Magnoliopsida > Ranunculales > Circaeasteraceae > Kingdonia > Kingdonia uniflora. Next base: position 2,794,384 of record JACGCM010002813.1, read on the forward strand.
TTGCTTCGAAGAGGGTTCACTTTAAAGAAAGTTTCATTTTGCAGATCTGTAATTTCTTCATTTTTGCCTTACTTGAAGAAGTATAGTAAGTTTGTATCTTCATTTTGCAGATCTAGAAACAACTCTTATACTTGTTTCGTATTTTATTTTTTGTAATTGTACTAACAGATTCAGAACTGATTTCTTTGAAACTCTGGGAAAGATCTTGAAATTCGTACCCCATGGAGTGTCGAAAGAATTTAACAAAACATAGGTTAGTTTCAAAATGGATTTTCGAAACTTGGTGACCACAAACTCAATAGCCACTTTCGTATAATTCTTACCAAAACTAAGGAAGTTTTGAAAATGGAAAATGAAAATGATTTTTATATTTCAAGCCAGTGTTCCTCAACATTTTAGGAAGCACAGGTTCAAGAAATAAGTACTAAAAAGGAAAGGTCAGAGGTGGAGGTAACGACCAAGATAAGATTGGAGGAAGAGTTAAGGAAGACATTGGAGGAGAAGCAGAAGCTAGAAGATGAAATAATGCTGGGCTATATTTGATATTTTGACACATTTTATAACCGAATGATTGTGATGTACATGTATAAGTGGGCTATATTTTTTATGTATTGACATTGGAATGTTATCACTAGATAACTTTGTTTTGGGCTTCAAGCATTGGAATAACTATTAAATTGTATCATTATTGTTGTTTCATATATTCTTTCCGAAAGTACACAGTTTTGACATATGTTTGCCCAAATGTTTTTTTTCAATAATCCATCTTCCTTCACTAACATCATTGGCTACAGTATAATGAATTAATAGGGTCCTTGATCAAGTTTAATAGATAAAGCCAATACAGTACATCTCAAATGACATAAACATAAAGTACATGAACCATAAAATGAAATGCACTTCTATATCGCAAAATAGAAAGATACAATAAAATTGGATCATAGGTCCTTGATCAAATCTACTAGATTAAGCAAATATAAAGTACATCCCAAATGGTATAATATATTTTTGATATGTATTCAATTTGTAAGCAACCTTGTGCAAGAGTCCACAACAAAATCTATTCTTCATATTCGGAAATACCTATGAAATAATGTAATTAGAGTTTAGTATTCTGATCAGTGAAGTTGGAAAAAATGGCTTGTTGGAATACTTTAATTCAACTGAACAAAAAATCTTGTCTAATTTCTGAATTAAATAATTCGAACTATCCAATTTCGATATATTTTTTCCAAAACTGTTGTAGTTCCAAAATTGCACATCTGAAGCATTATCACAGCATACATAACTTTTGAAAATTGGGTTAAGTTTGGTAGAGTAATTAAACATGACTGTTTCGATAGACCATCTTTCAAAACTCGTACAATTTTCAGACAGGGTGATTCTGAAACATATTAGTCCAATACTCTTCTCATACAGCTCCCACATCTCATACATCTACCTCCATTTTATTCAGTTCGCCCTGCAACCGCTTTCTCAAACGACGCTGGTTCTCCAACTCTTGATTAGTATCAAGTCCTCGCCCTTGTTCTTCTTGAACCACCTTGATTTATGCAGTGAAACAAACCCTACCAATGAATTTGAATGAGGAAGCTTCTCTGAAATCTTCTTCTTATTGAAAAAACCCATGCTTCACCTATAATATGCATAATACTCAACACGATAAGGGATTTAAATTGCTTCCCTACATGGAACTATTCTTGGAGGGGTCACCAGAGCTTTAGGAATAGCCTAAACACCTTTAGGTCGTTTGCAACACGCGCCGGCTCATATGGATGAGCCTTCCCCAAAACTGGGGGGGGGGGGGGGGCACAGTCTACATCTGAATGTTCCATCATAATAATAGGAAACATAATTAATTCAAGGTAATGTCCCATCCCAACTGCTAAATGCTAAAGAATAAAAAAAAACAATATGTAATAGGATTTATGACAATTTGCATATAAATTTCGTGAAGTTATTATTATTTCGATATACCAAATGAAACAACATTGTTTCGTTCAACTGATTGAAACTCAGTCAAAGTAGTGGTAGTATGTAACAACCAAACAAATTTATTCATAACAAGTTGAAGAATCTACAATAGTTCAAAGATATTATTATTCGTGCCCCTAATCTATTTTAGAGTTGTTATTGAGCGCCTATATTTGTGAATTTTTTCATGCATTCTTGGATGCCGTATCAAAAATGAATCATGTCATTGAGCGCAGTAATTTGTTTAGTGGCCTTGCTATGTGGGAATACGCATCGTACTCTCTTTGAGGTTAATGGCCAGCTAGATACTTGTACGACCACCTGACGGCATCTATTACAGTGGTCTACGTCGTCAAGTCTATCCCAACACTATATCACAAATATAAAAGAATTATAAAGCATAAATTGGTTAGGAAAGATGTGGAAAGACATTCAGTACTTTACAATCTCAATGGGCCAACGTAAAATATCTCGGTCATTTAGAAGATGAAGTTATTGACCAATATAATGTTCACGGTGCATTATTTGTACAATACTCTTGAAAACAAAAAAGATGTTTTAAACCCTGATTATAATATGATGGAACATCCCCACCACCATCAATCGAGCGTGGTATTATACGCTAAAGACTTCCACGAATACTTAAATGCAATATTGGCTTATTTGAATGAGTAAAACACACATCTCTTCATTCCCCTCGTAGAACATCTTTGGAAAGAGGCCAACAATTGAAGAAGAAGGCAAAATTAGTTTTTCCTTGTTATATAATTTTTGTTTCATAGTTTCATACAAGTATTTCAATTTTAATCATGTTATGCAATTTCAATTTCAATTATGTAATGTAATTTCAATTTCATAAAGCCAATTTCATAACATAATTGCATTAATTTTAAATTATATTGTATTTCAAACAATAAAATGTTTTATGCCCTTAATCTCCTAACCCCCCACCTAACTAAAATCTTCCTCAGCCCCGCCATCAAATTAGCCGATTGCTTCCAAATCACCTAAGCGTTACGAATACTGCACCAACACTGATGAAGAACTTAACCACATTCATGCTTTTATATACTCATAATATTGTGCCTTTTTGGGGTCCATAATAGATAAGTCAATGGATAGACTTGTATCTCTTCTTCCTTATCCCGTTTTCTGCAGTTTCTTTGTGAAGGCGTAAACTCTTCAACTTTACCCCTGTAAGCTCATCTTTAGTCCCTCATGGATTCTCATTGCTTTCTTATATTCATTCTCTTTAATCCTCATGGTGAACCGTTCTTAAAACTCTTCAAGAGTTGGTAGTCGCTTCAGACTTGATCGAAAGAGTATTTATTCACGCTTCCACTTTTTCCCAACTTTTTGGCCTATAGACGGTTACCATCTATGATTGAGCATAAATGGTATTGCATCTCCTTCCATCTTTACCTTCACCATCTTCACTTCAAAGTTTACACCTAATGAAGACAACCGACTTAACATTTTGTTCCAATGGTTTTGGCCTTGCAACTTGGTTCGCCCAATGTGTTTCTCTACGAAATCCTCCACTTTGGATATTTGGACAAGACTTTTCCATGTGCGAAAAAAACCCATTAGACATCGATGTCTCCTTTTTGATTCGAAAGTTTACTTAAATAATTCATTTGCCAGATTCCACAATATGGTAAAGCAAAAATTAAACATATTATAAAACAATATTGTTTAAACAAATTAAAGAATGAACTACTACATCTTTCTCACCAACGCTTCCTCCGCTCTTAACCGTGACAAACTTTAGTCTTCATTGATGAAAAATAAATGGTAGATTTGTTTGATCCCTCGTGTTCATTTTAAGCGAGAATATGGTTCGTGCGGGATTGATTGACTGCTTGGTAAAAAATTTCAATATTTGTACCCTACAAATATAGTTTTTTTTTGAGAATTCCTGGTTTAAAGCTTCACCTAACCATAATTTGTAAGAAATGATGTTCTTCAACATCCATCCAATTCTCTTCCACTCCCGATTTTTTAGTAGTTAGTGGTTTGATGGGGTTTATTGGCTGTGGAACAAGATCCAAATAAGTTTAGAGACTCCATAAGGTAAGAGAGTGTGCAGGTTTGAGGGATGAGAAGATGGCTAAATATACTTGAGTCAATTTGAGAAATTAATGTTTGAGATGAGAGATTATGAGTTTCTGGAGCTTGAGATTGAAGTTGAACGACGAAAAAAGAAAGGATTGGGGTTTAGAAAAACTAGTCGTTTGGTTATTAGAAGGAAAAGAATGAGACTCAGTTCTGAGGATGTCCCGTCGTTAGGCCACAGCTTTTCGACGTCGCTCAAAGTATACCATTTGAGTTTAGGGCTTATAGATTTTTTTCTTAGGTACTTGTCATAGAGGTACCCCTACGCCGCGCCTATGTCATTGAGATTTTTTTTTCTCAACTGTACAATTTTTTTTTTTTTTGTAGTGGTTACTCAGTTCCACTATACTATTGAAGGGATTTAGGGTAATGTGAGGATTTCCACTCCCCACTCACCTATATTGGAGATGCTCTCAGAATTTGATTTATAAGTCCCATTGCAGATGGTTTAAGATACCACAGGAAAACTTTATCCAGTGAAGAAAGTGGTAAATATGCTGCCATGTTATATTATTACAATAAGTATTTAAGAGTGGCGGATCACTATAATAAATACATTTACAGGTATAAGTAGGATCTATTAATCATAATGTACCTGAGGCTGCTTAAATGATAGTAACAAATAAATAGAGAATAGAAAAGTTGAAGATAATCATAAAAGAATGATGTCCGCTCAGGAGAGTCAACAGTCCTGTCGATTTTGACTCTGATAATCTAGATTATGAGGACGAAATTGAACGACAGTCAGGAATATAAGGACCTCATTTCGGATAGGCATAAGAAAGTCCGTGAAGAACATCGAGTGAGGGAATAGAACGAACATCAAATAGAATTACCTCCAAGATCGAGAATTGGGAAATCAACTCGTGGGAATGATGGAATTGCAATCGGATACTGTAGGAGCGTATTCTCATAGAGGAGAGTTTGCCGCCCCAACACCATAGGATTGAGATTATTCTACTAATTGACTATGCATAATAGAGTTATACTATGTAGACGCACTTACTTGAAGTCCAGGAAATAGGATCACCACACCTCTAACAAAGATTTTAAAAGGGGGAACTGAATATATCATGGATTGCAGTCGGATTGTTTGAGCTCGAGTAGCTCATAAAAAAAAAAACAGAAAAAAAATGATCCACCGAAGGAACCAAGGAACAAAGAGAAATAAAAACCAAAAAAAAACCAAAAGACCCCAGCAACGAGAAAAAACAAACACTCCAGCAAAAATCGACACACAACAACAAAAAAACCCAGACCACAAACCCACCGTAAAAAAAAAAAAAAAAAAAAAATCAAAAAAAAAAAAAAAAGAAACAACAAAAAAAAAAAAAAAAAAAAAAAAAGGGATTTTTCATCTTATGGGGAGGTTTGAGCTGAGTTTTTCCTAACCCCCTTTATTATGGGCTCCTTCTCCTATTTATAGGAATAGAACAGTGTGAATCACCATAAAGGTTTGTGGGTGCATGTTTACCCTTTTGGGGTAATTGTCCTATACAAAAGTCAGTTCTGCCACTGTAGTTGCTGGTGGCTTGTTTTGCTGAATTGCCTACTGACTGTCTGTCCGGTTTGTCTGCCTTCGACCATACACTAATATGTCAAAAGTTTCTTGTAACTTGTGCTAGGTTCATCTGCCGAATGAATTCCTCTGGCTTGAATCTTCTATTGGGTTTGAGTGCTCGATTAGTCTGGGAACGCTTTGTTACGTAATTTGTGCCTAGGTGGTTTGATATAATAGACTTCGAGTCTTTGGTAAACTTGATGTGGCCATTCCGCATGATCGTTTTAGTCACTCTGAAGGCTTCGGGTATACCATATATCCTAGCGTCGTGTGGGTTCCCTGGGCTTCGTACATATTCGATTAGTCTTGGAGGCTGCGAGTATGCTACTACCTTCGCCCCCTCTCATCTGGGCCGCGAAAGAATTAATGTAGATGGCCATACTGATAAAACTATTATGCATGGGAGTTTATGGTTGACTGGTGTTAATATTCCAATTCAAAACATTGATGGTGATTATGCTAATTAGGGGCTTAATTAATGAACCTTTAAATATTGTATAATAGGGTTTGAGGGGGTTAATTCGTTTATTTTTGCTCATTTTACACTTCCTTTTTTCTATCCTCTTTTTTTTTTCCTTAAGCTGCTTTTCCGCAAATTGTTCTGTAGCAGAGACCCCTGAAAATTCATTATCCAAAAGATGGAATATAAGGAGGCCCTTGTAGGGCCAGTACGTCGAGTTGAGGAAAATTGTACTTTGGTGTACTGGGACATGGTGTCGCCGCGCCAAACCTTGGATACCTACCCCGAAGCATTGACGGTATAATGGGAGTATGTCGAGTCATTCACCTTACCGTGATGATGTTCCCAACATTTACCTCTGAGTGTGACAGAACCGCTCATTCCCACTGAGGCATTGGCGTGGCGAACTTAGAGGCCGAAGACTGACATGAGTTATCCGTGGAACTCATAGAACTGCCTTGTGTGTAGGTGGGTGGTGGGGGGTTTCTTCTATAATTGTGGGTGGGAATTTAATTTTTTTGTTGTTGTGTCTCTTTTTTTTGAATGAAATAAAAACACAAGAACTTTCAGCGTTTTTTAATTTGTATAGTATTTTTGAAATACTCGAAGGAAAATAACATGCTCGATACATAGGTGCCGGTTAGAAAGACTTTGGAGAAGAAAAAATTATGTTTTGATGTGAAATATTGGAAGGTCCTCGAATATATAGTCCCCCCTTGATCGAGATGCTGGGGCGGAGATTAAATTTTATGGTGGCCACAGTCAAGTAAAACACTTCGACGATAGTACAAGATGGTGTTGAGAATGGTTTAACCTAATTGATTGAATGTTGTTTTTTTTAGTTTTGTTCCTTATGTAGGATTTCGTATTTTTATTTTTCTGCGAGGACCTGCACCGTAATTAAGATCGTCAATGGACATCGTTCCTTGAGCATTGTACTGAGCCATAGTAAACTTAGGTTCTCTGTCCCCCACCGCCCCCGCCCGACCCCCCCAAAAAACATAAATGGGGGCATCCCCCGCACCAATGATGTGCACATGTGCGTGAGATGATTTGTATGCTACCTGGTATGTTTAGGTGAATTCCACGTGTAAGGGAGGGGCATGAATATGATGGGTTATCAGAAGTTTTGTCGTCGATGGTTCTGGGTATCGAATGTTGATGGGAGAATCTAATGGGAGGTATTTAGTATTATAGAGAGGAGTTTAAGTTCGAAAGGTAAAGAAAATTTAAAGCTGGTGATGGTGGCTTCTACACCTTCGTATCTAGGGGTTGTTTCTTGTAAAAGCGCATGTTATCTAAAATTGTAGGAAATGTTATAGATTTTTGGGGTATGGTCATGATTACAATTTGAGAATGGGATGCAGTTAGTGGTTGTAATTTAAAAGGAGAGAAAGAGTTGGCGCAAACATTATCATCAGAAAAAACAACATAAACCAAACCTTCGTTGTTCTAGGATAGGAACTAAGTCACCATTGTTCTTGAGGTGTTGTTGTGTGCATATGTCATTATTGCATGAACTTCATGTTGCTGGTAAACTCTACCATTACAGACAGGTCTTGTGATGTTTAGTTTGTGAGCCTCTCTTCTTGAACTTTTTTTATAAGGTAAGTACTTACTGTTACACAAAACTTAGCGTCACTGGCCACCGCTCGACTGGCTATGACCATTCGCCATACTACACCTTGCCTCAGGGTCGTATCCCTGGTGTGTGCTAATTCCAAACGCGAACTTACCATGCTATGATCAGGTATAGGCCCACGATGTACCATGGCTATTATGCACCATTAGATCATTATAACCAGGCAAGTGATCCATTGGCTACAACATTCCCCCACTAATGTTCCGTGCTAATACCTATCAATCACCACAATATTGGTTATGCTTGTTAATATTACCACTGTTTTTTTGTGTGCGAATACTGTGTTATTTCTGCAAACCTAGCCATGGCTTAACAGTCATTACAAATATATCATATATATTATTATATATATTATATATACTCACTTCCACACTGGTAGTACCACCTTTATTTCATTTAGTCAATACATCTACATCACTATAATAATAAACTTAACAAATTACCAATAAGGGTCTCGTTTGTCTTGAGTTTACGCTCATCCCATTCTTTTTTAGGGTTCTTAAGAGCAACATCACTCCCTATGTAAAGGGCCTGGTTTCGTAGAGGGGAAGCCTAGCCTTACACCTTGAAGGCAACCTTCGGCTAGAGTTTCGGCACTAATAAGACTACAAACATATAGTGTAATTACTAACCTACTTTGCGTGGAGTCCATGAATTGGGTTCTCCCGACCTCAACGATGGATTTGAATAGAAGATTATCACATGTTATTAGGACGCAAATTCAGTTACGGGTAGTTACAGGGTATTTAAGGTAACATTAGGCGGGTTTTGGGCAAATTTCTCTAACCTCTCTAACACATATTTCCTCTCTCCTATTTATAGTGAAATCGAAAAGGTAGGAGTCCCGTATGAGGTTACAGAGTACATGATTACCCTTTGGGAAGTTTGTCTTGTACGGATAAGTCGGCGGTCTGATACATACTATCTGACGGCTTATTTCCACATTCTGTCTGGTGAGCTGGCTGTCAGGCGCGTCTGCCTTAGACCATGTATCTATGGTTAAGTCATTGCTGGCCTTATTTTGACTAACCGTAGTTGGCTGTCATCTTCCGCTCTTTGATTGCTATGTGTTAATTATTCGATTAATCTCGGAAGCTTCGAAATTCGAGGTCGCCTTGCTAGGCTTCGAGGCCTTGGTAGGCTTCGATATGCCTTCAGTATTTGAACTATTACAGAAGGCTTCGGTAGGCTACTATATTCGCCTCCTCTCAGTAGGTGCCTTGGAAATTGCTGCAATGGCGCGTGCTGAGAAAAAACTGTTAGGCATGGGAAGGCGTTGAAAATTGACTGGTGTAAATATTGGTAAGTTCCGAGAAGTGATACAATAATTTTGATTAAGGAGGGAATTAAGTACGCCTTAACTGGGTAAAATGAGATCTTCTTGGGGGGGAAAATTTTTTAGTACTGTTCATCTTCCTCCATTGGTGTACGTACTGGAACCCACTCGTCCGACATGAGCTCCAAAAGAACTGTGGAGGAAGAATCAACGAATTCAGTCAAGCTATGGTTTTGAGGCAACAGTATTTGGAGATCAAGACTTTGGGTGTCGTGCCAACCGTGGAGCTATAGCCAGGAGAAGTAATCTGCGGGCACCTTTGCGTACTATAGAGATTATGGCAGGTCTTTCCCGACGTGACCAACATTTCTACTGTGGCACCTGGTCGAGCAATTGGTGGAACCGAGGACGCGCCAAGGCTTTGCTCGAAGGCACTAGTAAATTAACCCCACGTATAAATAGGAGGTTCTTGATAGATTTGGGTGGGTAATTTAGAGTGAGGTATTGTCATATTGTCTTGCTGCGTGTTTTTATATATTTGTCTGAATATGTATTCCCCAAGTTTCTCTTTTTGATGAAACAAGATTGTGGTTATTGATGTGTAGAAACTCAGCAGTTATGGTAATGTATCTGAGTAATGTAGGGCCGGTTAAGCTCAACATTAATATATATATCTATATATATATCTAGTATAATAATAAAAGAAAGGAATGTTATAGTATTCCCTATATATATCGATAGCCTGACTATGCTGGTCGGGGTTTACGACTATGTTTTTAACGTGTAGATGGCTCGAAAACAATGTAGTGGAGGCTTCATTGCAAAACTATAAGCGGGATGGCAGAGGTGTCAGAGGTATACTGTGCATAGTGAGTGTGATTGCAACAGTCCATATTATGTTCTCTGGGAGTATGGTGGAAGGCCACTGTGGGTATTGAAGTGATGTGGCAGCATCGGATAGGGTATCACACCTGGTACTCGAAGAAAGGGGTTTCGATGTACAAAACATGGTATAGTTACTGATTTGAAGCTCATTGAGGTTTGAGATATAAGGGAATACTCTGTTAGGGATAATATGGTCAACACCTATGTCATGTTTAGTATGACTAGTGGTAAGACTCAGAGTACCTGACCAAATATGGGCAATGGAGAGAACGGTGGGGATGTGGTAATGACAGGTTGGGAACACGAAGACATATTTTGGGGGCTGTTTTATAAAGAGAGGAAAAAGACCACATTGTTTTCTACTACAATAGACGAACACCACCAAACTAACGCATTTATACGTTTGATTTTGTCTTGCTACAATCACCGTTCATCACACATTCTAGCTCTTACAGCGTCTTAGGGATACTGAATATCATTTACCTTCTTCTTCTTTTTAGGTTGTTGGATCTTGGTGTGGAAAGGGAGAAGTGGTCTGCTAAGATGCCAGTACACTGCGTAATCAGGTAGGCGTAATGGACCAGGCTGGGAAGCCTCGCGCAGCTAAATTTTGAATAACATGATTTGGGGAGTAGATGAGGAGTTCTCGGTATTTGGTCGTGGTACTGTCGATGATTGTTGTGGTAGGTATAGATTTCAGTAGGAAACCAACACTTGATCTCGAATATTTGGCCTAATTGCCCACATCTTCATCTGTTTGGGTATTAATGACATACCCATCGAGCTTCAAGGATGAGGCCTGATAGATGATAGGATCGGTGAATGAGTCAAGTACATCTTGTTAAGGGAGACAAGCAGTGACGTGGACGAAGTTGCATTGTAATAGACTCACTGCTGGCTATAGTAGAACTAGATGTGGGTACATCGAAGATGAGCCGACGTAAGGCTCATCTAGTCGAGGAGAGTGACGAAGAAGATGACGAGGAGGAGCAAATGGGTGAGAGGTTGGGGTCGAACCGTCGGTTATGAGATGACAAAGTGGAAGAAAAGGAAAATGATAGGAGCTAAGAACAAATAAGAAGGACAAATGGGACAGTCCCTCCTCAGGAATAGTCGCTGGCCGATTTTATGGAAACACGGGGTGGCGAAGAGGGAGGGTATACTGGTGTCGTTAAGG